>CM075334.1:41841342-44341342 GCA_037788925.1 Mytilus galloprovincialis | reverse complement strand
TGATGTTTCAACAAAACACAGAAGTCAAACCTGGTGATTCAGGAGGAATTATTGGATTGCCAACTCTATTTATGGTTAATATGACCTAAAGGAACAGTTTAAGCACCAAATCATGAAAAATGATATTAAAGTCCATTCCACATTTTACAGCATGCCTTATATTACTTTAAGCATTTCCAGATTATAAAGGCAATACAACAAGAGTCTTTAGATTACAGTTAACTATTATTCTAAAATGTTTTTGACAATACATGTACTAGAACACATCTCTAAGTTGACTGTTTGTCTATTTCTCATGTATGCATTAAGTTAAATTATGTCCCCTTACATAATCAAATTGCCTTTATTTTGCTTTTCACTGTCAGAAAATCTTAACAATTAATAGTATTTGCATGGAAAATGAATAAACCATTTAATCATGCTGATATAACATTATAATTACATTCTTTGTCAAAAATAATGTCTTGTCAATGTAAAGCAACCCCTATTGCTATCTCTATTTCAGCCAAATATGAGGGCTAAATGAATAAGTAAGGACCCCTTAACCACTTACTGGTTCCCAAAATGCTCCTACTGGTGTCATGATACCTCAGAACTACAAATAAAACCTGAAGAAAACTAGTATAGCTGTACTTGTGTTGAAAAAAATAAGAAATTATGCAATTTATTTATTTCGGTGAAAATAATAGGATGTACATGCAATCAAAGAATGTCGCGTCTCAAATTCCAGTGGTTGCACATGTGTCAGACACTGCGAAAAGTTAAACCGAGCCTATATAATTAAAAATGTATTGAAAGTTACATAAAAACAATGAAGTTCTACTTTTTAGGTAAATTTTTACATTATTACCAACAGATCAGGCAAAATTTGCTGAATCAGCAATTTTTACTCTCAGGGTGGAATTTAAGGCTTGTTTTTATCATAGTTGCCCTAAATCAAATTTTTATTGATAAAATTACAAATTGCATAGGTAAAAAAATTTCTTTTATTGATTTAGTGTAAAAATATATATCCCCCTTAACCAAGACATAACAAACCTGAAACCAGTCATGACACCTATGATGCATAGACTTCTTACTTTTGAACATAGTACAATAAAGAATACTTGTCTGCACTCATTTCTTACCAAAAAAATGAAAGATTACAACCCTACCCCATCTGTCAGATTTTCACTTTTTTTTTTATCTTACCATTTTAACCTAAGGAGTGCACAAAACCCAAATATATGATGTTTCAACAAAACACAGAAGTCAAACCTGGTGATTCAGGAGGAATTATTGGATTGCCAACTCTATTTATGGTTAATATGACCTAAAGGAACAGTTTAAGCACCAAATCATGAAAAATGATATTAAAGTCCATTCCACATTTTACAGCATGCCTTATATTACTTTAAGCATTTCCAGATTATAAAGGCAATACAACAAGAGTCTTTAGATTACAGTTAACTATTATTCTAAAATGTTTTTGACAATACATGTACTAGAACACATCTCTAAGTTGACTGTTTGTCTATTTCTCATGTATGCATTAAGTTAAATTATGTCCCCTTACATAATCAAATTGCCTTTATTTTGCTTTTCACTGTCAGAAAATCTTAACAATTAATAGTATTTGCATGGAAAATGAATAAACCATTTAATCATGCTGATATAACATTATAATTACATTCTTTGTCAAAAATAATGTCTTGTCAATGTAAAGCAACCCCTATTGCTATCTCTATTTCAGCCAAATATGAGGGCTAAATGAATAAGTAAGGACCCCTTAACCACTTACTGGTTCCCAAAATGCTCCTACTGGTGTCATGATACCTCAGAACTACAAATAAAACCTGAAGAAAACTAGTATAGCTGTACTTGTGTTGAAAAAAATAAGAAATTATGCAATTTATTTATTTCGGTGAAAATAATAGGATGTACATGCAATCAAAGAATGTCGCGTCTCAAATTCCAGTGGTTGCACATGTGTCAGACACTGCGAAAAGTTAAACCGAGCCTATATAATTAAAAATGTATTGAAAGTTACATAAAAACAATGAAGTTCTACTTTTTAGGTAAATTTTTACATTATTACCAACAGATCAGGCAAAATTTGCTGAATCAGCAATTTTTACTCTCAGGGTGGAATTTAAGGCTTGTTTTTATCATAGTTGCCCTAAATCAAATTTTTATTGATAAAATTACAAATTGCATAGGTAAAAAAATTTCTTTTATTGATTTAGTGTAAAAATATATATCCCCCTTAACCAAGACATAACAAACCTGAAACCAGTCATGACACCTATGATGCATAGACTTCTTACTTTTGAACATAGTACAATAAAGAATACTTGTCTGCACTCATTTCTTACCAAAAAAATGAAAGATTACAACCCTACCCCATCTGTCAGATTTTCACTTTTTTTTTTATCTTACCATTTTAACCTAAGGAGTGCACAAAACCCAAATATATGATGTTTCAACAAAACACAGAAGTCAAACCTGGTGATTCAGGAGGAATTATTGGATTGCCAACTCTATTTATGGTTAATATGACCTAAAGGAACAGTTTAAGCACCAAATCATGAAAAATGATATTAAAGTCCATTCCACATTTTACAGCATGCCTTATATTACTTTAAGCATTTCCAGATTATAAAGGCAATACAACAAGAGTCTTTAGATTACAGTTAACTATTATTCTAAAATGTTTTTGACAATACATGTACTAGAACACATCTCTAAGTTGACTGTTTGTCTATTTCTCATGTATGCATTAAGTTAAATTATGTCCCCTTACATAATCAAATTGCCTTTATTTTGCTTTTCACTGTCAGAAAATCTTAACAATTAATAGTATTTGCATGGAAAATGAATAAACCATTTAATCATGCTGATATAACATTATAATTACATTCTTTGTCAAAAATAATGTCTTGTCAATGTAAAGCAACCCCTATTGCTATCTCTATTTCAGCCAAATATGAGGGCTAAATGAATAAGTAAGGACCCCTTAACCACTTACTGGTTCCCAAAATGCTCCTACTGGTGTCATGATACCTCAGAACTACAAATAAAACCTGAAGAAAACTAGTATAGCTGTACTTGTGTTGAAAAAAATAAGAAATTATGCAATTTATTTATTTCGGTGAAAATAATAGGATGTACATGCAATCAAAGAATGTCGCGTCTCAAATTCCAGTGGTTGCACATGTGTCAGACACTGCGAAAAGTTAAACCGAGCCTATATAATTAAAAATGTATTGAAAGTTACATAAAAACAATGAAGTTCTACTTTTTAGGTAAATTTTTACATTATTACCAACAGATCAGGCAAAATTTGCTGAATCAGCAATTTTTACTCTCAGGGTGGAATTTAAGGCTTGTTTTTATCATAGTTGCCCTAAATCAAATTTTTATTGATAAAATTACAAATTGCATAGGTAAAAAAATTTCTTTTATTGATTTAGTGTAAAAATATATATCCCCCTTAACCAAGACATAACAAACCTGAAACCAGTCATGACACCTATGATGCATAGACTTCTTACTTTTGAACATAGTACAATAAAGAATACTTGTCTGCACTCATTTCTTACCAAAAAAATGAAAGATTACAACCCTACCCCATCTGTCAGATTTTCACTTTTTTTTTTATCTTACCATTTTAACCTAAGGAGTGCACAAAACCCAAATATATGATGTTTCAACAAAACACAGAAGTCAAACCTGGTGATTCAGGAGGAATTATTGGATTGCCAACTCTATTTATGGTTAATATGACCTAAAGGAACAGTTTAAGCACCAAATCATGAAAAATGATATTAAAGTCCATTCCACATTTTACAGCATGCCTTATATTACTTTAAGCATTTCCAGATTATAAAGGCAATACAACAAGAGTCTTTAGATTACAGTTAACTATTATTCTAAAATGTTTTTGACAATACATGTACTAGAACACATCTCTAAGTTGACTGTTTGTCTATTTCTCATGTATGCATTAAGTTAAATTATGTCCCCTTACATAATCAAATTGCCTTTATTTTGCTTTTCACTGTCAGAAAATCTTAACAATTAATAGTATTTGCATGGAAAATGAATAAACCATTTAATCATGCTGATATAACATTATAATTACATTCTTTGTCAAAAATAATGTCTTGTCAATGTAAAGCAACCCCTATTGCTATCTCTATTTCAGCCAAATATGAGGGCTAAATGAATAAGTAAGGACCCCTTAACCACTTACTGGTTCCCAAAATGCTCCTACTGGTGTCATGATACCTCAGAACTACAAATAAAACCTGAAGAAAACTAGTATAGCTGTACTTGTGTTGAAAAAAATAAGAAATTATGCAATTTATTTATTTCGGTGAAAATAATAGGATGTACATGCAATCAAAGAATGTCGCGTCTCAAATTCCAGTGGTTGCACATGTGTCAGACACTGCGAAAAGTTAAACCGAGCCTATATAATTAAAAATGTATTGAAAGTTACATAAAAACAATGAAGTTCTACTTTTTAGGTAAATTTTTACATTATTACCAACAGATCAGGCAAAATTTGCTGAATCAGCAATTTTTACTCTCAGGGTGGAATTTAAGGCTTGTTTTTATCATAGTTGCCCTAAATCAAATTTTTATTGATAAAATTACAAATTGCATAGGTAAAAAAATTTCTTTTATTGATTTAGTGTAAAAATATATATCCCCCTTAACCAAGACATAACAAACCTGAAACCAGTCATGACACCTATGATGCATAGACTTCTTACTTTTGAACATAGTACAATAAAGAATACTTGTCTGCACTCATTTCTTACCAAAAAAATGAAAGATTACAACCCTACCCCATCTGTCAGATTTTCACTTTTTTTTTTATCTTACCATTTTAACCTAAGGAGTGCACAAAACCCAAATATATGATGTTTCAACAAAACACAGAAGTCAAACCTGGTGATTCAGGAGGAATTATTGGATTGCCAACTCTATTTATGGTTAATATGACCTAAAGGAACAGTTTAAGCACCAAATCATGAAAAATGATATTAAAGTCCATTCCACATTTTACAGCATGCCTTATATTACTTTAAGCATTTCCAGATTATAAAGGCAATACAACAAGAGTCTTTAGATTACAGTTAACTATTATTCTAAAATGTTTTTGACAATACATGTACTAGAACACATCTCTAAGTTGACTGTTTGTCTATTTCTCATGTATGCATTAAGTTAAATTATGTCCCCTTACATAATCAAATTGCCTTTATTTTGCTTTTCACTGTCAGAAAATCTTAACAATTAATAGTATTTGCATGGAAAATGAATAAACCATTTAATCATGCTGATATAACATTATAATTACATTCTTTGTCAAAAATAATGTCTTGTCAATGTAAAGCAACCCCTATTGCTATCTCTATTTCAGCCAAATATGAGGGCTAAATGAATAAGTAAGGACCCCTTAACCACTTACTGGTTCCCAAAATGCTCCTACTGGTGTCATGATACCTCAGAACTACAAATAAAACCTGAAGAAAACTAGTATAGCTGTACTTGTGTTGAAAAAAATAAGAAATTATGCAATTTATTTATTTCGGTGAAAATAATAGGATGTACATGCAATCAAAGAATGTCGCGTCTCAAATTCCAGTGGTTGCACATGTGTCAGACACTGCGAAAAGTTAAACCGAGCCTATATAATTAAAAATGTATTGAAAGTTACATAAAAACAATGAAGTTCTACTTTTTAGGTAAATTTTTACATTATTACCAACAGATCAGGCAAAATTTGCTGAATCAGCAATTTTTACTCTCAGGGTGGAATTTAAGGCTTGTTTTTATCATAGTTGCCCTAAATCAAATTTTTATTGATAAAATTACAAATTGCATAGGTAAAAAAATTTCTTTTATTGATTTAGTGTAAAAATATATATCCCCCTTAACCAAGACATAACAAACCTGAAACCAGTCATGACACCTATGATGCATAGACTTCTTACTTTTGAACATAGTACAATAAAGAATACTTGTCTGCACTCATTTCTTACCAAAAAAATGAAAGATTACAACCCTACCCCATCTGTCAGATTTTCACTTTTTTTTTTATCTTACCATTTTAACCTAAGGAGTGCACAAAACCCAAATATATGATGTTTCAACAAAACACAGAAGTCAAACCTGGTGATTCAGGAGGAATTATTGGATTGCCAACTCTATTTATGGTTAATATGACCTAAAGGAACAGTTTAAGCACCAAATCATGAAAAATGATATTAAAGTCCATTCCACATTTTACAGCATGCCTTATATTACTTTAAGCATTTCCAGATTATAAAGGCAATACAACAAGAGTCTTTAGATTACAGTTAACTATTATTCTAAAATGTTTTTGACAATACATGTACTAGAACACATCTCTAAGTTGACTGTTTGTCTATTTCTCATGTATGCATTAAGTTAAATTATGTCCCCTTACATAATCAAATTGCCTTTATTTTGCTTTTCACTGTCAGAAAATCTTAACAATTAATAGTATTTGCATGGAAAATGAATAAACCATTTAATCATGCTGATATAACATTATAATTACATTCTTTGTCAAAAATAATGTCTTGTCAATGTAAAGCAACCCCTATTGCTATCTCTATTTCAGCCAAATATGAGGGCTAAATGAATAAGTAAGGACCCCTTAACCACTTACTGGTTCCCAAAATGCTCCTACTGGTGTCATGATACCTCAGAACTACAAATAAAACCTGAAGAAAACTAGTATAGCTGTACTTGTGTTGAAAAAAATAAGAAATTATGCAATTTATTTATTTCGGTGAAAATAATAGGATGTACATGCAATCAAAGAATGTCGCGTCTCAAATTCCAGTGGTTGCACATGTGTCAGACACTGCGAAAAGTTAAACCGAGCCTATATAATTAAAAATGTATTGAAAGTTACATAAAAACAATGAAGTTCTACTTTTTAGGTAAATTTTTACATTATTACCAACAGATCAGGCAAAATTTGCTGAATCAGCAATTTTTACTCTCAGGGTGGAATTTAAGGCTTGTTTTTATCATAGTTGCCCTAAATCAAATTTTTATTGATAAAATTACAAATTGCATAGGTAAAAAAATTTCTTTTATTGATTTAGTGTAAAAATATATATCCCCCTTAAGGTGGCACGGTAGTATTTCCTGGCCCATAGGGATAATGATAGCCTTTTTAGAATTTTCACCACTTTCTAACACTGCAAAAAATTCTACATTCACAGTTAACTGAAGTACTTTCATTTTACTATTTAGAAATGAATTTGAATATGCATCATGACCGTTTACTTTTTTTGCTATATTTAAATACCTAAGGCCACTAGTGTTTTTAGGTCTTTTATGGTGCAGTGAATACAAAATTAAAAAAAATTCTCAAAAATTCATTTTCATCTGTATGTAAAATTATTTCATATTTTTCTACACCTGATTCATCCCTCAGTTTGGGAAAGTATGTTCAGTTGATACTGTATTTTTTGTCCAATCACACTGTTTAGATACATTAACCTAAGTAGGGTACACAAAAGAGCAACCTAAATTCTGGAATGCAAATACTACCGTGCCACCTACACAGGGATAAGCACGTGTAATAGTACAATGTTGATTTTCGTAGTTCTTTGTGATAATTTGTATAGAAGTACTGATTTCTGTGCGGGTCTTAAAAATCAAAGACATCAGTCTTCCTTCTGTTACTTTCCCTATTTTCTATTGTTCAGTTGACATTCGTTTCAAAAACTTGATTTTCTGAGCATATACGCAGCATATCTTTAACAAATGTGGACTTCAATAAGGTTAATTTATTGACTTGCAAGCGACTAATACATCAGGAGTGTTTTGGGTGTATTCAAACTTTCAGCATTTTAAACAAACAAAAGTCTACATCGTTCCTAGTACCAAGTAAAAAACTTGTAGAGACTTATAATAACACCACATTATTGTGTAAATGACAAGAAAATGGAAAGACAATAGAGATGTATATGAACCACAAATTACGACCACAGCAGAAAAAAAGGTTACATTACACAACTACAATCAAGTATTAATGAAAATATAATCTAAAATAATGAGAGACATGCACAGTATGAAGTAAGGAAGAACACAATATAATATATTCATCATATTAAAAAAAAAAAGCTTATTAAAACCCGGTTTGTCACTAATGTAATTAGCACAAACATTTCTCGTACCATTCAACATTGTTTCGGTTGTCCACCTTGTTTTTCTGAAAACTGTAAATTTGTAAAATCTCCTGAACTATTAGCATGTCTTTTGCATCATCAACGTAAATCTCAAATGCAACATTCTTATTTCCGCGGTTCAACAGAGAAATCATGTGGATAAATAAATGTTCATCAACGCATTCGTTCATATTTCCGTGAAAACTGAGATTGTAATGCAATCCTGCTGTTGTGTAAGAATACGTTCCGAAAGACATCAGCACTGCGGGTGAACTTGTCATATTTGAACCAATGACAAGAGTCCTTTTGTCCATAACCAAGTCAACATTTGAAACTACTGGCTTGTACAGAATATCTGATTTGAGAAGTCGTTCATCCTTAAACAGATGCTGATGCGATTCGGGAAAACTGAGGATTTTCTTCACATCACGACCAAATAAGCGTTTTGATGATTTCAATTGGATGCTGTGCTTTTTCAGTTTTTCATGTAGGTCTGTTATCTTTGTGTGGAAAGTTTCTTTCGTCTGCAAAAGATTTGACTGCATTGTATAATCGTACAATTATTATATGTTAAAAATTTGATCAAATAAAGTACGAGCAAGTTGCATTTTTATAAGTGAGATATTTTGATTTGATAACTATTTACACCACTGGGTCGATGCCACTGCTGGTAGACGTTTCGTCCCCGAGGGTATCACCAGCCCAGTAGTCAACACTTCGGTGTTGACATGAATATCAATAATGAGGTCATTTTTATAAATTTCCTGTTTACAAATATAAAAAAGAAGATGTGGTATGATTGACAATGAGACAACTATCCACAAAAGACCAAAATGACACAAACAACTATAGGTCACCGTACGGCCTTCAACAATGAGCAAAGCCCATA
Source organism: Mytilus galloprovincialis (assembly GCA_037788925.1). Classification (NCBI taxonomy): domain Eukaryota; kingdom Metazoa; phylum Mollusca; class Bivalvia; order Mytilida; family Mytilidae; genus Mytilus; species Mytilus galloprovincialis. The sequence goes on along the minus strand of CM075334.1, from coordinate 44,332,249 downwards.
CCGCATAGAAAGCTATAAAAGGCCCCGATAAGACAATGTAAAACAATTCAAATGAGAAAACTAACGGCCTTATTTATGTAAAAAAAAAAAAATGAACGAAAAACAAATATGTAACAAATAAAACTTAGAATTTTTCGAAAATGTTTTTTTGATATGAGCGTCACTGATGAGTCTTATGTAGACGAAACGTGCGTCTGGCGTACTAAATTATAACCCTGGTACCTTTGATAACTATTGATACATAGTTGAACAATAGCAGGTAAATGACGAACCGTAAACTAGTATACTTATTACTAATTAACCCTACTTTATATAAATTTTGTTTTGACGTCTGCTGTTCTTTGCAACTATTTTAAGAAAACATCTTCCGAGGAAAGAAACGCATATCAACTGTTGTTTGTAAAAAAAAGTTCTAGATGTCAAGGTTATCAATAAGAGTTGTTTACAAGTTGGTTAATGTCACCATAATCATGTTTGATAACTAGCTTGTTTGTGTGACCATGACCTACGTACCTTTAGTTATAAAATTAAAAACATTATATAATCGTGTTATAGATTAGAATACGGTTAATATATTTTTGACATATGTAATATTCTTTTAGCGTCAACGTGTCGTCTTTGGAAATGTTCTTACTTTTACAGGGGCCTCGATTGTCGAATAAGAATATATCCATGTGTCATTAGCCAATTAAATCAACAGTGAGGTTATGAGTTCGAACCCAGCAAGTGTCAGGTGTGTTCGACTTCAGTCTAATTAACTATTGTTAGTTTTCCTGCGGAGGTTGGTGGTTCTTGACGGCTTCCTCTACCAATTACGACTTACCGACATAATATAACCAACAGTCCCGAAAGTGGCATTAAACACCAACAGTCAGTCTTACCTTTACTGTCACTAAGTTCCAATCTTTAACTGAATATTCTTCTAGTGCATGTGTATCAGTCATCTTAGGGTCAAAGTTGATTGAAGCAGTTTTTATCATAGGGTCTTGTGTCTGTTTAATGTGCTCGTATACAGTTTTCTTTATTTTCTTGTTATCACTTCCTTCTTCGACTCGCAATTTATCCAGCACCAATGTTGAACCATCGTCGATAAGGTGTGTTAGCAGAAATCCTACCTGAAAATTAATGTACCATGTCTTTTAATAGACAAAGCCAACATATTAACATTTGGGAATCTATTTGTACTACTATAGTTAAGATTGGTTGTTGTCAGGAATGGTCCCCCTTAAAAATACAATTTAAAATCAAGCTAAAATAAAGCTATGGTTTGCCATTTATTATTTATTTTACAATATGTACATGTACTTTACAATTTTTTTTTGATGAGAAGATGGTTTTTTTTTGTATTCTTTAATTTGTTTCTAAATTTTAGGCAATACTATTAAGGACAATGGACATTCGCCGCACGGAAACTTCAGAACATGAATATCTAGTTCTCTTATCTTCTGAAATGTTTTGGTTTGTCGCACAGAACTCTTATGATATGGTCTCCCTAAGACACTTTGAACTTTGTGCTATATAAAAAGTCTCGGTGTTGAGCGTTTTGAATACTGATACACACTGGAAAACTTTTCAGACACAGCAATATTTCAACGCTAAAAACATTCAGATTATCCCTAAAATATCGAAACAATCATAAGGGGTCACGGTGACCTATTAGTCTAAGTAGTCCAACTACCATATCACTTGCCTGTCAACACAGAGCTTGTTGGTTTAACCCGTACGTGCCAGATACATTCGATTCCAATTGACTAGGATGATGAAGGTTGGTGATTCCCTCTGGCTTCATACATATTAAAAATAAGATGTGGTATGATTGCCAATGTGACAACTCTTCACGATAGACCAAATGATTATTTAATTAACTATAATATATAGGTCACCGTACGCCCTTCAACAATGAGTAAAGCCAATATAGCTATACAATTTAAGGCCCCGAAAAGCCTTTTTTCAAAAGTAAATATACAAGTACTTACGTCTTTTCCATCAAGATTTGCCACATATCCTGTATTCGTTTTACGACTAATGAGAGAACAGTATCTATCTACCAGGTGGTCAGTTGTATTGGTCTGATTCGGAATGGCTATGACAGTATTATAATCAGACAGAGTCGCTTTACGGATGTTTACGGTACTATCTCCGTAAAGTCCGTGGCTTTCGTTGACTTTATAATTCGAAGATTCCAAAGCCAAATTATTTCTAATTCCAGAGTGAAAAAGTCTGTTTGGTAATAATCCTAAATAATTTGATGTCCATCGTGACAGCGACGTTCTGAACATGGTCAAATGTTCAAGGTCTCTTCTAAACTGATAAGTCTATAGACTTTGACGTTCAAATAAATAGAATGGTATTTGATGTTTACAAAACAATAAGTTTTTTTTTCACCTAGAATTTGCGAACTGTTGTCATGATTAATTCATTGACAGATGCAATTGACTAATCTCATTAAAAATTTAATCCTTTAGATGAACAGATAATCCCTAAAGCGGATATGTATTTCAATATGCGAGACTAAATTTGTACGATGAGTTACCTATAAGCAGTTAAAAAATGTAAACAAACAAATTGCGTACTATTGTTTACAAACAACAACAGCATGTACAAATGTAACCATGTGATGATAGATGCAATTAATTTGTTGGGCTTTCACTTAAAGTTCACCCACCGTAGACGGTACGTATCATGTACTGAAAGTGTGTTACAAACAAATGAATATGAGTAACATGACCTGGCTGGGTGGATATACGAAGACACAATGTACTTATCACAAAATAAACAGTATATTTTTAACTCTAAGAGGATAAATATTGTCAACTACTTTTTCTTATCAAGAATATTGCTATTCAGGTCGAAGTCCAAGGCCGTATATTATGTTTACTAACTTTTGTTACATCTAAATATTACGAAAATCCTTTAATCACGCGGTAATGCTTTATTTACATTTTTGAAGTATTTGGTACTGCTGTTTACACATGTTACATAAGTTTACATTTAATGCGGATAAGTATAAATAAGCATTTTTTTTGTGTATTTAAATCTCATAAACCATACGAGAAAGGAAGTAATTTCTAGAGGAAAAAAGGGGGTGTAAGATAAGGGTAAATAAAAGATTGTTGCTGTTGTTGTTCAACTCATTATTCATTTTCAGATTTCTGTTAAAAGATGAAGAGATGCAAATGAACTCTTTTATCAGATCAATTTTTGTATCATTACGTGGATTTCTTTTTGCAACGGAATTTATTAATATGCCTCTTAAAGATAAAAAAAAAATTGCACCTACCAAAATCCGCAATTTTGCGCATTCTTTTGCTCAATGCTATTATTTTGTGTATACAAATCTCTATATAACCAACAATAAATAGTTTATTGCACAACTGCATTTAACTTTTAATGACCATAGCAACAGATGTAAACAATGCAAAAATTACAACTTAGTCGATGTTTACCTTCTTTGATAAAGAGTTCAATTAATTATATGTATATCAACGTGATATCCCACTGTTAGGATGGAGTCGCTGCGAAACATTGAAGAATATATCATCAAATCTGAAAATTAAGTTTGATTTGATTTTTGGTGTTCTTAACGCCACTTTTAAGAACCGCATTTAGACTATTTCGTGGCGACCAGTTGTTATTGGTGGTGGAAACTGGAGTGCCCAGAGAAAACCACAGACCTTCGATAGGAAAACCGACTATCCTTATTACGATTGGAGTGGATTGCACGCGCACGCCCACAAGCGGGGTCCAAACTCGCATTCACAGTGGTACTGGCTAGTGATTTCAGTAGTAACTACTTAGACCACTCGGCCATGCACCGAGGCCCCCGAAACTCATTGAATGTTGTGTTTAATTTGCATTTACCCCACGTTAAAAGTCTTATTTTGACTTTATGATGAGAAACAGCAACAATAGCATATTCATTTTGCTTAACATATACTACCTGTCTCTGGCTTTCTGTTTTAGCAACTGCGTGTTTTATGTAATGATATACTATCACTTCGATGAAATATAAATCAAGGCAAATATAGATTTAAAATAAATAAAACACTCGTGCTTCGTAAATTATTTTTTAGAAAAGAATATAAACCCAAGTTTTACAATGCCTTAAAGTTTCTTCATATTTATTATCAAATTCTATAATCTTTGACCTTCTAGTATATACATTTGTTTTATCATGGCATTCATTTGCTTGTACTGTTGATTATGTAAGAAGTCTCACAGGTACTTATTTATAGATTGTACTACTGCATGTCAAGTTATATCACTTATGAGCAGCATAATTTAATCGATTTACACTAAAATATTTCCTTTTTTATTTTTTAAGTATAAGTGATCTTTCAACTGCAATGACTTTGATTTATACTAAATTGACACTCTCATTGAGATTTATTACTGAAATTTTCTTAATCATAGTTGTACTTTGCCCAACTGTAACATTGAATCTAAATCATGGCTAATTAGATCTTTCCACTTTTCCGTGGAAAGACCTATTGGTTTTCTTCTTCTTCTTCTGATTATTATTTTTTTTTCTTCCGTCAAATTTTTTTCTACGCTGTTTTTTTGTTTCTCAAGATGTTCATTATATATTTGGAATGTGATATCGAACAGTTTATACGCTTTTGAAACTGACACCGCTTAACCGAACACTTTCCCATAATAGTTATCTCCCCGAACACTGTTTTTCTTGTGATCTCTAAGGCTTCGTAACCGTATAAGAAACCGACAAATTTATTTTATCAAATTGCTCTCAGGATGTTCTTTTTTATTTTGACCGAAGCCGTATATAGATTCCATATGAGAGTTTTTCCCCCTTTTATGTTTGATATAAGTAATATGCATTTCTAACTGGTAAACCATAAGTGATATAGACCTAGGGTCTTTAGATTTGAGGTCCTTAGTCCAAAAAAAAAAAATGAAAATTAGGTCAAAGTCAAAGGTCAAGGTCATTTTCTAAATTTTGATTTTGGATCATTTTCACTTATTTTCAATAACCGTAAAAGATATCGACAAATTGCGAGGGTACATTGACTGTAAATGGGAGTTTTCTCCCCTTTTATATTTAGAATAATGCGTTAAGTGATATAACTCATTATCCTTACATATTATGGACCTAGGGTCTCTTGACTTGAGGTCCTTAGTTTGTGACCTTGAAATTGAGGTCAAGGTCATACATCATAAAGACATAGGAATAGACATTCAAACTGAATTTCAATGTTTTCATATCAAAATATATTGTAAGTGGTGGAAAGACCTTCAATTATTCTTTGAACAATTGGTTTTTAATTCTTATTGAAATCTTGCAGATAAAAAATATACTGCTCCAAGCGAAGGAAGAAAAGTAAGAAAAACGAAAATGATGAAAGATTTTTTAGAAATTGTTGTTTACCCCCTCCCCAATTGCACACACAGCACTAACATAAGTAATTAAGACTACGAATGCAAGAAGCATGTTGGCAGTTAGACTGAAGGTTGTATCTACTACTAATATTTTTAGTACATTTTTATATCTACTACGCATATTTTTAGTACATTTTTGTATCTTATAGCTGGCAATAGAATTGAAGAGGAAGTGTTTTATTGTTTTTCCCAAGGATTCTCAAAACATAATATAAGTTGTACAGTACAAGTGTACCATAAAAAGTATTGGAAAAGAATCCTGAAATTCCATTGTTTTTTTGTTTTTTTTTACATCACTAGTCCACGGTGGGTATGGTTGTCCTGCGAGAGAACGTACTGTGCTGGTGATTTGGTCCTGACGGGTGCTGGTGATCAATGAAAAAATGTAAACAAAGACGAAAATAATGATTTTTGACGTTTTCACTCATAAAAAATGGAAGAAAACGGTTGAGATTTTTCAATTTTGTTTCTTATGGGTTCATATATAAACCATTAAAAAGTTGACCATCTACACTGTTTCAGTAAGCGTAACACAAAAATGCTCATTTTCAGAAAATCTAGAATTGAAAAAATAAAACAAAAATGCTCATAGAGTCCGCTTTCTATACCGCAATCCACACGACAAAACTATTTTGTGAAAAAACATTGCAATTTATTAAAATTTAGCATTTTCTCAATTTATTCATGTCCTGATACTGTGCTGGTGGGTCCTGTCATTGTGCTGGTGGGTCCTGATACGGTGCTGGTGATTTTGGATAAGAAGTTGGTCATATTTGAAACAAATGTTACAAAATCAATAAAATTGGGCAGATAATTGTTGTCAATAGGATCTATGACTCCTATTTTAGCTCTTGTGCATCCATTTGGCTGTTTAATATGTGTTTTCAAATGATCGTAACTTGTATTACATAATTACATAAAAGGGCAACATCTTTCGTCAATATAAGATAACAATATAATAAGATAACAATATATTGTATCTAAAATAAGAATAGTGTTATTAAGATATTAAATACCCCTTACATTGATGCTTCAACAATGATCAAAGCCCATGCCGCATAGACATGTTTGTAAGCGCTCCGCATACCCCTCCCCATTTCCATCCAACCAACCCTCCTCATTTCCTCCTTCATTGTTACAGTGGTGTACCAACACAACAATTTATCACATAAAATAATAACACAAAGACACAAATTATTGAACAACGAATGCTCGCAGGTATTGAAAGCTAGTTCAAAGCCGCATTTTCACTAACCATGTTCTCATATACAAAAATCCCAATCGTGTCGATTAAAAAAGTCTCAAAACTTAAGTTCACATTTTAATGTTTGATGAAGCAGAACTTTAAAAGTGTGCAGTGTATCTTGTGCTCACAACAGTTATTTTCATAATTATATTTACATAAGACTTATAAAGGAATTAAGAAGGTACCAAGAAATATTTTACAGTTCAATTTAATGATCATGAATGGTATGGAAGTTTACATAGGACAAAAAGAAATTGATAGTATTTTTTGGCGAAAGACTTAAACGCTTCTTTGCATTATATAGTACAGCTCTTCTATAAAAGCATGCAAAAAAAAACTTTGATTGACTTGCTTGCTATGTTTGCTTGGATGTTTTCAAACAATAGGTAGGCGGAGTTTCAATACATACTGGGATTTGATTTGACAAATATAAACTGACAGGAATTGAAGTTAATGTTTATTGTCCAAACAAATTCTAGTATATAGTAAACAGACTACTTACCTGTCGTTTAAAAGCATCCAAACAATCATAGCAAGCAATTTGATCAATAGTTTGCTTTGCATATATTTATAGAAGAGCTGTAAATTCTAAAAAAAAAAATCTTGTTGTCGTAGATGGTTAAATCCTCAACAAAATCTCAATAACTTTGTTGGAACGAATAAAGGTTTTAAATCAAATTTTCGTGGACTTTTTAGCTTCCACCCTGACGAGGCGTGTTAGCTGTTCGTATGCTGTTGCACCTGACGCACGGAAACTTTCACATTTTCATCTTCTTTTCTGAAATATTTTACCCAGCTCATACTTGACAGGATTGTTATCCTAGTAAAAAATGTAACCAATGAATTGAACACAAGTTAAAAATTCCACAATACTATATAATTCATTTTATGTGTCAATTTGTTCGAAAAAAGTCGAAAAGAAGAGAGTTTTTTTAATGTCATGATTATCTGTCGCTTTCTAGATCTATGCTTAGCATTTATTTCAGATGACATGGACTCCTCACCCTGGTGACCCTGCTGCCTTTCATAACTTTATCCGTATACATATATTAATAGATAAACAAAAGGCTGCAACTGGTATTTTTTGGATTTAAAATGATTCGTTGTAACAAGAATATTTGTGGTGAATGGAAACTGTGGGGTCAAAATCTTAAATTGCTTATAAATGTTGCTGGACCCAGTTTCGTTATCTGATCTGAATTTTCTGAAATGTGCAAGGTAGATAGACATTAGCCTTTTGATTTTTTTTACTCGGTAAGTTTTGCCCTAATTGCTTGAACTATTGCAATATTAAAGCCGATTTCAATGAGTGTGTAGACAAAGGGAATATCTTTGGTTATCTTGCTTGCTGAACAGAAAAGTCACAGTTTAGCTAACAAGCAAGCTAACCAAAGATATTACCTTTGCCTACATACTCAATGGAATCGGCTGTAACTAAAAACTCGAATACATTTTAACAGACATTGGTCATGTTTGTTGATGAATAATGTTTTTCCTAGATTCACTCTTGAAAAATCATTTGGTAACATTTGGTCAAGTAATTTCAGAAAAGATCTTTTTGTAATTGCGGACGCCAAGACAATACATGAACCTCACACAACCCCTCGACACATGTGAGCTTATATATGATCTTATAGCGATTCGGGTTGATAACCAGTTGAAATTAAGCCAGTTTTTTGTGTGTGTAGATTTGTATTGTTTTATAAAAAAGAAGATGCGGTATGATTGTAAATGAGACAACTATCCACAAAAGACCATAATGACTCAGACATTAACAACTATAGGTCACCGTACGGCCTTCAACAATGAGCAAAGCCCATACCGCATAGTCAGCTATAAAAGGCCCCGATAAGACCCTGTAAAACAATTCAAACGAGAAAACTAACGGCCTTATTTATGTAAAAAAAAAAAAAAAAAAAAAAATTCTATATATTTTTGCTCTCCATTTTTATGCAAAACCTTTTACATTTTTATTTTATGGGTTATTGTTGAAGGTCGTACGATGACGTATGGTTGTTAACACATACTTCCTCTGGTTTCTTATGGAAATTTGTCCATTGACAACAAACATACACATCATCTACTTTATATAAGTATTGTAAAAATTACAACGTATTTTGGTGATCTTGCAAAATGATCGTAATCCCGAAAATCGTAAACATATTTTCTTATCTTTAGTTAAAAGGGGGCAAGAAGGGTTCCATTAACAGGCCAATAAATAAGATAACAGTTAATTTTAAAAAAAGATAAAAAAAAAATAGGGGTATTTTTTCTCTCATAATAACAGTAAACAGATTCACAACAATGTCAATTTCAAGAAAGCAGACAACAGTTAATTAGTCAATAACAGTACAGCATCAATGATCTTGAATATATGCCACTTTTAACTAAAATATAAAGGCACAGAACCAGGACATAGGAGCACAGAACCAGGACCGTTTTTCTTATCACCAGCACCGCGTCAGGACAATTCCGTTTAACGAACTTGCACGACTTTTGCAATGTAATATTGTTGTACTATACTTTGCATGGTACTTATGACGCATCAGAGAAAAATTAAGCAACAAAACAGTCGTTTTATTGCCGTTCTGATACAATGTAAACAAACCCACCAGCACAGAATCAGGACCCACCAGCACCCGTCAGGACCAAATCACCAGCACAGTACGTTCTCTCGCAGGACAACCATACCCACCGTGAGTCTTAGACTACACAATGAATTGTTACTGCTTTAAATATAAGTTGTAATCTAAATGTCAGTTAATGCCAAACATCTTGTGACACATTCTACCATTAGGTAGTTTGTAGATATTTTCGGCATCTTTTCCACTAGGGTTAATTACAGGTTTATACAATATATATAGAATTTGTAATAATGTGGAGATTATAAAAATGTCTTCTAATCAACAGAAAAAATACTAACTTAAGGTTTATGACCCCTTCTGTGGCCTGATAATTACGAAATTTTCAAACAGTAATAGTATCAAAACAGCAAAGATAATGAAAAATAGAGATGGACCATTTTTTACATATATCAAGGGAAAACTTTGTGCAAACCATTAATTGCATTACGTAGAAAAAGTGAATTTGGTGAAAATAAAACCAAGATTTAAAATCCACAGACTTTAATATAGAGATTTTTGTTCTAAAACTTTAAACAATGATTACTCACTTGTTTTTCTATGATCACCAAGCGTTTATTGTTTACAAAAAGTCATTAACAGCCTTTAATTTCCAAAACAACTCGTATTGAGTCACTAAAGTCGAGCGCACCCTAACAAGTGTACTTGAATTGGTCCAATTTATCTAAATTTATAAACTTGTTTTAAGGAAATCATTGCAAGTACAACATGCAATAATCCTGTATCTATAAAGCATTGAATTGCCAAATTTAAATATGAGAGTAAAAGGGAATAGGCTGTTGATTTTCCATAAAATTTCCATATGTTAATAGCATTGAATCAAAACAAGGGTACATGAACCTTAAAGTAAGACTTATCTTTTCAGCATCTACAATAACAATCTACATAATTACATCTTGTGAAATCTGCCACCCATAATTAATCTACAGAAATGCAGGGGGTTTCCAACTGACTGTCGCATAACTAAAATTGAAAATTATAAGAAAAGACTGTACATAAATTTGCTTTTGTTTTTACTAAACAAAAAACTTCGTACAGCAAAAAAGGATCATGTACATCGACTGTTAATTAAAACTTGAGGAGTGCAGATCATGCAGATCATGCAGACTAATTTCATAGGAGATAACTGACGACAGACACTACACACATACATGTAGTATAGCTTACCTTCGTTCCGAATTTAGATATAAACGGGGGCTATATGCAGTCAATATAATAGAACCCGGTTTTCCAAAGTGACTTTATAATTAAAAAAAGGAATTATTTAGGAGAAGCCTGAATTAATCAACAAACGTTTAAGAAAAGATCAAATGATGACATAATCAATATAAAATCTTCTTATTTATACATGTTAGCATTTTAAGATAACCACAAGATAAAATGTTATGCGGACAGCCAAAGAGGTCGCGTGTTACTATAAGATATCGTTACCAGTACAAACAACGGGTTACGCTTAAGTGATCGTAAAAGTAAATATTTGAAGCGATACGGTTCACCCACGCAGAATTACTAAATGACGGTATTGCAAACTGTCAATTACACACTAATTTAAAAAATAAGATGAGGATAAATATTGTACAGAGATTTTTCCATCATAACAATTGCGGAAATGTATTCATATCACACCTGAGAAAGGTAAGACAATTCAGCATGTTCAGTAAACCACGAGATCTTTTCTAGTGGGTTACTAGGTCGCTATGGAGCACGTGTCACGTAACTCGAACACTTTACCTGTCGAGGTTTTGTCGAGAAAAAAAAATGAAATGCATTTACATGTACGATAACTGAATTGAATAACCGCAATACAATTTATTGTGTGCAAACAGCTTTATGTTTATAATGTTCATGTAACTCCGACTGAAAAGAAAGTTTTCTATTCTTAGACTTTCTATTCTATTTTCATTTCTTTCACTATTTGATCTAAATTCAATAACAACGATCACATGATATCGTCAATGCTGTACAGATTTTATATGATAATGTGATCAATATACGTATGACAATCATTTCAATAATTTAAAATGTCAAAAATTTGTTTCAATGAAATGTCATGCCCACGGGGGGGGGGGGGGGGGGGGGTCTCTTCCTATATAAAGGTATATACATATGTACCGCTGGAATGGGTCCCTTTTTTGATCCGTCAAATATATCAATAGGTAGTAATTGACCGATTGTGATATATCAATGGGTGATAAATATATGAATGGGTTATGATTTCGCTGTGAAATATATGTATAGGTAGGGATTTCACAATTATTCAATATATGAATGGGGGGTGTTTTTAAAATCCCAGCTGCACACCTGTACCCAAAATCCCATGTTGAGACCGACCCCCCCCCCCCCCCCCCCCCCCGTGGTCATGTCCCCTTTAACATATTACCAAATAGGCTATTGGTACTTTACGGAACGGAACGGAACGGAACGGAATTTCATTTAAGGTATCCAAAGGGGGCATTTATCAAAATTTCGAAAAATCTTTAAAACAAAACAAACTTTAAAATTTCTGTGTTTTACGGTTTTCCATATACAAATAACACAAATGTATACTTAATCTCATCTTCACAGGTGAAATGTGTAATAATGTATAACATCGGGAAATATTCTGTAGATGAATATGTCGGATTGTCCTGATAAATTATCATGAAATTAACGCATTTGCAAGTCATGCATTATGATATCTAGACTGACCTCACGTCGTCCTTGATTAGAGACAGTGATCAAGTTGAATCTGATTTAAACTTTTTAATTTATTTTTCCGTTCCGTTCCGTTCCGCAAAGTACCAATTGCTCTGAGGAATTGGTATTTAACGGAAAAAACGGAAACAGACATCTTTAATGTAATTAAAGCAGTATGATAACAAAAATTGTCTGACACCTCTTTTTGCATGAGTGGTATGTGTTTTAGATAGCATTTTCGACTTGATCAATAATAAAAAATTTAACACAAAGGCAGGTTACACAAAAAGTCTTTCTCCTTCCATCGGTAATTATATTTTAAAAAAGAGGCCTTCAACAGCCCGTTCCGACGATGATTAGAGACAGTGATCAAGTTGAATCTGTATATATATTTTCACAGCGAAATCATAACCCATTCATATATTGGTATTTAACGGAATCAACGGAAACAGACATCTATAATGTTATAAAAGCAGTATGATAAAAACAAGTCAGACCCTTCTTTTTTGAATGAGTGGTAAGTGTTTTAGATAGCATTTCGAACTTGATCAATATTTAAATAAACAGCTGCGCCATGAGCGCATGATACGCCCGTCGTCTTGTGAAAAAACATTTTAATGTAAGTGCGGTTCTACCCACACATCAACCTATCTTAGAATGAAAATGACCTTTATTTTACACATGAGGAATGTCAGGGAATGAAACTGTACGTGTATTGCTTGGCCGCTCAAGTCCTCTTGATTTATAACGGATTAAGAAACAAATTGAAAACATGTAAGATTATTTGCAAAAGTAATTGCATACATTTAATTCACTGTCCGTGTCACTGCTAGTCATGATAGCCCTACGATACAAACATTTCACTAGATTTTTTCGGGACAAACTAACATGTAAATCAAAGAATTTCAAAGAAAACGTTGTCGGATAAGTCCGAAAATTAATAAGTGCGCTTAGACTAAGAATGTTTTAAGGGTTTTATCAAACGAAGTTATGGGAAAGAAAAGAACGAAAATAGAATGCTTTTTGATACACTCTTAAAAGGACCCTTAATGCATTCTTTGTGTAATCGTAAACTATGACTTACGAAGACTTTAAGAGAAGTTTCTTGTTACCGCGGGCCCCTGTATCATGAAAACCTATCTTAAGTTTCATTTAAGAGAAAACGCTTTACAAGAAGATTACGATGGTGATAAGAGAGTATCTGCAATCCCCTCGTGGGTTATCTTAACAATTTAACGGCTATCTTAGTATACACTTACGATAATTAATTAAGATAGCCCTATTATCGACTTCGAAGTAACCGTCTTTGATTTCTAAGAGAATATTAGTATTTGCGGCAAAATCGGTATTAAAACTAAAGTCGTCTGCTGTATGTGTTTAAAAGAATGCTAAAAATATACTATGATTCGTTTTTTGTTGCAGACTCTACATCGACTGTCAAGTAAAGCCCTGTTTAATGCTCCTTTCTGGCATAGATAATAAACGAATATTCAAGTTAATAAATTCTATTCTTCAAAAACACATCTACATGGAATGGTAACAATAAATCAAGAGAACAAATCAACTAACATATCATACAAATACGGAATGCAATCCGCAATACGAAAAACCCCATAACTGGTTAAGGCGAGATAACTCTCTTAAAAGGATGTTATCTTTACCAAACGTCTTGACCATACCAAACTGACATATAACACCTGTTCATTGATAATTTGTATTATTCTATGTATTTTTTGTGATTTTGTCCCATGTACATTTTACTTCATAACTCTTTATTAACATACTGATTGTAGATTTTTTTTACTGATATGTAATAATACGTATCAGTATTACCACCGTAGGTATAGTGTCCGGTTGAGATCGTGTTTTTTCGAGTGATTTGATCGGGTTTTTTCGAGAGCGTCCAGTTTTTTTTCGAGAGATTATGACTAAAAATGTAAACAAACAGACATGTTTTCCTTTAACACGTAAAATAAATGCTTAAACTAAATTTACAAGATCAAATAAGTTAAGTAAGTATTTGTGATGAAAGGATGTTGCCAACCATACATACTTTGCAGTTAAAAAAGTTTGATTTGGCCTAATAATGCTTTTATGCCAAAATATAGAAAAAAGCAATTTCTATACACATACCAATGCAAATTTCAAAGAGCATGCACACATGATGTCTTTATATCCTTACATTTACATATGCTATAACAAAAGTTTTAGTTATTGTAATTAAAAGGCAATTTTAAGGGTATATTCATTTCCATCTGTCCAAGTTTTTTCGAGAGCAGTTCGGGTTTTTTCGAGAACAGTTCAGGTTTTTTCGAGAGATAAACCAATTTCTTACGGTTTAAAATGTGCTATTTAAGTACATTTGAGTTTAAAAACGAATGAAAAGTCATCGGTTCTTTCAAAGTTTATAACTAATGCATTACAGCAGTTTGATAATGTTGCATAAGCACATACATTTCATAAAAAAAAACATAATTTATTTCTATATATTGTTGTTTTGCATTATGAATTGCATGGACACCGGTATGCTTTATACCTATATTATTTGGATTAATCAAATCTACCTATGTCTATAGAAAAAAATGTTCACATCATGCATGATCACTGTATTCAAAGGACACTGGTTAACGTATGGTTAGATCAATCAAACATATTGCCATCCATGTTATTGAAATGACGGAACTAAGCTAGCATGCTGATGTCCAGATAAACATATTGCATAGATCCAAATATACGTATATCGATATGGAATTTATGTGATTTAAAAAATCTACATTTTAGAGTGCCATGGATTTTAAGCTGAAACTATTCGTAATTTGAACAATCGTTTTGTGGGCACGGTCAAATTTGATTGATATTTAAGTACGCATTGCTTTTGCGCCAATTCTTAAAAGTTGTAGTTTTTCATTTGCGCCAAAAAATAAATATTGCTTCTGCGCCATTGTGCAGGTAAACTAATTAAAAAGTGAAAATATAGAAAATTTAAACAATATCTACGGACACACCAGCTGTCGTCAGGAGATAGGAGAAAAAAAAAACCAGATTAAATACGGAATGCACCTCTAGAACCGAAATTTCCCGCTGATATTATAGTAAGACCTTTGCCTATAGGTTTTGTAACAGAACAGACTTTTAGTTTTTATAAATACTTTGATTAACAGCAGTTATTATTGTGGTTTTATGACTTTTAAGGAGTTACCATTTTTTATAGTGCTTTGATAAATCCGAAAATGTTTTAACAATTTGCAAACATTTTTTTATTATAGTGTAAACCAGTGTTTAGTGCGCATATTTTTATGAAGATATATTTTAAACATATGTTTTAATATTTATGAGACCTTGTTTCTAATATAAAATTGAGAATGGAAATGGGGATCACTGTTTCTTATCATCTTCGGAAGGCCCCTTTTTTAATTTATAATTACCAATGGAAGTAGAAAAGACCTTTTGTCTAACCTGTCTTTGTGTTATTTTTTATACGATCGTCAATTTTGACGGGACGTATTATGGTATACAAATGTCCAGTGTCCGTCCGTCCGTCCGTCCGTCCGTCTGTCCGTCTGTCCGGTGTAAACATGTCGCACCGTAACTTGAGAACGACTTATCCAAATTTCATGAAACTTAACATAGTTGTTTCTTATGATGGTCAAATGATCTGTATACTTTTTTGTGAAAATAAGATTACAACTTTTTGAGTTATGGCACTTTGTAACTAAAACAGGGGTGTGTTTTTTTTCACATGTCGCACCGTATCTCAAAAACGATTCTTGATTATGGCTTAAAACTTTAAATCCTTCTTAGTTATATTAATCTTAATATCTGTATACTTTTTGGTGATGATTCAAAATTTCATTTTTGAGTTATTGAGTATTTTGTAAAAAAAAAAGGGGGGGGGGTTACATGTCGCACCATATCTCAAAAACGATTTATGATTATTGCTTAAAACTTTACACACTTCTTTGTTATATTAATCTAAAGATCTGTATACTTTTTGGTGATGATTCATTTTTATATTTTCGAGTTATTGACTTTTTTGTAAAAAAGAGGGTTTTTTTCACATGTTGCGCTGTATCTCTATTGCTTAAAACTTAACAGGCTAATGTTGCGTCGGGTTTCCAAATACATCTTGTACAATCTTCCTATTGAGCGGGAATAAGGAATGAGTCAGGATATACTAAGCATGACATCCTGTACAACCCTGTGTTATTCAAAAAAGATTTATGTTTTTTCACAAGACGACGGGCGTATCATGCGCTCATGGCGCAGCTGTTTATTTAAATATTGATCAAGTCGAAATGCTATCTAAAACACTTACCACTCATTCAAAAAAGAAGGGTCTGACTTGTTTTTATCATACTGCTTTTATTACATTATAGATGTCTGTTTCCGTTGATTCCGTTAAATACCAATTCCTCAGAACAATTGGTACTTTGCGGAACGGAACGGAACGAAAAAATAAATTAAGAAGTTTAAATCAGATTCAACTTGATCACTGTCTCTAATCATCGTCGGAACGGGCTGTTGAAGGCCTCTTTTTTAAAATATAATTACCGATGGAAGGAGAAAGACTTTTTGTGTAACCTGCCTTTGTGTTAAATTTTTTATTATTGATCAAGTCGAAAATGCTATCTAAAACACATACCACTCATGCAAAAAGAGGTGTCAGACATTTTTTTTTATCATACTGCTTTAATTACATTAAAGATGTCTGTTTCCGTTTTTTCCGTTAAATACCAATTCCTCAGAGCAATTGGTACTTTGCGGAACGGAACGGAACGGAACGGAAAAATAAATTAAAAAGTTTAAATCAGATTCAACTTGATCACTGTCTCTAATCATCGTCGGAACGGGCTGTTGAAGGCCTCTTTTTTAAAATATAATTACCGATGGAAGGAGAAAGACTTTTTGTGTAACCTGCCTTTGTGTTAAATTTTTTATTATTGATCAAGTCGAACATGCTATCTAAAACACATACCACTCATGCAAAAAGAGGTGTCAGACAATTTTTGTTATCATACTGCTTTAATTACATTAAAGATGTCTGTTTCCGTTTTTTTCCGTTAAATACCAATTCCTCAGAGCAATTGGTACTTTGCGGAACGGAACGGAACGGAAAAATAAATTAAAAAGTTTAAATCAGATTCAACTTGATCACTGTCTCTAATCAAGGACGACGTGAGGTCAGTCTAGATATCATAATGCATGACTTGCAAATGCGTTAATTTCATGATAATTTATCAGGACAATCCGACATATTCATCTACAGAATATTTCCCGATGTTATACATTATAACACATTTCACCTGTGAAGATGAGATTAAGTATACATTTGTGTTATTTGTATATGGAAAACCGTAAAACACAGAAATTTTAAAGTTTGTTTTGTTTTAAAGATTTTTCGAAATTTTGATAAATGCCCCCTTTGGATACCTTAAATGAAATTCCGTTCCGTTCCGTTCCGTTCCGTAAAGTACCAATAGCCACCAAGTATACGTATATATACCATGTATATGGCAGCCTTTATAAAATCGACCATTACCACAAAATATTAAAAAAAGTGAAGGGACATATTACTGAGACCGAAGAGGACTTTTTATATCAATTTATAAGACCTAAAATTTCCCTAAATGAATAGGCATAATTTTGTAATATATAAATTTACAGATCTAACATTTTTGGGTTGATGTTTAGACGAATTGAATGTAGACAGCCATGTATCATCATCACTGCTGGTGATCCGATGGATAAATCTGTTGCAGAGTTGTCACTTGTTCAGACGTACTTTATATATATAACATGGACAACAAACGAATGGGTCCTATATATTCAACCCATTCAGGTCAACCCAGATGGGTGAACCAATGTGAATTTATGAACATGCATCGGATTCATTGTCATATTTGTTAAATGAGCATTACAAGCATATGCATCTATTATGTGCAGGAGATTAATGGGTGATGAAATTATGCTAATGGGAACACGGATTGTCTTTTTATAACTTATAAACATATATCTTTGTTTAATATTAATAAACATGGCTATGTAGTCGATGTCACCTTTGTTCGGCTGTTGTTTTTTTTTTTATTTCATTTCAAATATTTTGGCTCCTGGACCAACCTGAAGCCTTCATGGAGTGAAAAACAGTTATTTAAGAGTTGTGCTTTGGCTTCGTCGATTTTCATTGCTTTTGTTAGTCAATTGACACAGATAATAAATTTGGGAGGGTTATTTTATCCCCGCCACATGCATGTGCCTGTCCAAAGTCATGCACTTTGGAAGACTTTAAAATAACGGTATATGATTAATAAGAAACGGGCATATGTTCTTCTTTCAGTCGACTTTTAGGAATATGACGGTTGTTTTCCATTCCTTTGATGTGTTCGAGCTTACAAATTTGCCATTTGATTGAGGATTTTCCGTTTTGAATCGTAGGAGTTCGGTATTTTTGTTATTTTACTTTTAGATCCAAAATTATAAGAGGACGAGTTAAAATACTAATTACCCAAGCTATATATGTTTATGCCTGTTTTATTTAAGATTAGGAAACAAATGGTAATGTTATGATGGATTGATTGGTAGTTGCTTAATGTTCAGTGGCAAATAGTCCAGGAATATTGAGAATGAAAACAAATTAATAATAGTTACATACAATAGTTAGGTCATGTACTAGGGTTCGACAGAGCTGAAGGGTTGAAAATTTGGACTGCCTCTTGAAATGAGGGTAAATTGGATAGGGACAGTTTCCCTTCAACAGATTATCTACACATACGGACTGCCCAACAAGTTGTTGCAAGGGTTCTGAACGTACAGAGAGCGATGCAAGGGTTCTAAAGGTACTGAGGTGCATTGAATATTTGTATTCCCCAATCACCTTTTGGATTGTTTGTATCATTTCACATCCTTATGTTGTTTCGTCGTTTGGAAAATTTGGTATTGTTGGCATATAATGATACTCGTTTCTGTTTAAATTATTACGTTGATTCATAGCATGCAATATTATATAGATATCTGTCTATTTTTCAATACTATCACCCCTAGATGACTTTTTATGTTTTTTTAGTTGTTTGGGTTGCTATCCAATTGACGTTCATATCCATGCACATCAGGTTTTTGTCAATCGAAGACCAAAAGATTTATATTGACATGTCGGTTGATGTACCATTATTGCATTAATCTTATTTTACTGATGTTAAAGAAGTAGCATTAGATAAAAATAGTCACATACATTTGCTCATTTTACAGGGTGCACCATGTTTAACGGCTAGATATTCTTCAACTGGCAACGAAACTAAGAGATATAATGTAGGCATTCTTGGTGCAGGTAGAATCGCTAGCTCGGTGCATATTAAAAACATTCTTAGGAACCGTAAATTAGTAGTCAAATGGATCGTTGATGACAGTAAAGATGCTCTAACAAATGTTCAGGACGAACATCTAATTTTTGACGTACCGTTCCATCCGTCAAAAGAGGTTGATAATTTACTTGAAGATACAAGGTATGTGGATTTGATCTTCATGTTGAAAGACTTACTAGAAATCATGTGAGCGATATTTTTCTTTCAGTAAGTACCAGCGAATATTTTTCCTGTGACTTTCCATTAAAAAAAAAATGTGAACATTATCCCACAAAGTAAGTCACTTGGAATAGAATTATTCTATTTATTGAAATTGTCGCAGTTCAGTTTTCGCGCATTTCGGGATAAAACAGTTTGACAATGATCTTGAGTTCTTCTTGCCTTTTTTTTTGCGACAACAACGTATTTGTCACAAAATCTTAGAAAACACGCAAACTGGTTAAAACCGTTATATCACCCTCGCTTATCATCAGGAAAAACACCGATTATACTGCTTGTGTCGTCCATTATCAGACAGAATAGTCATGCTTAATTCACATCATACATCAGTTTTCCATTAATCATTTTATACAATATTTTCAATCTATATCATTTCAGAACATTCTTCATTATGGATTGTTAGTTTCAGCCATTATTACAGTGGAGATCAGTTCTAACCCCTCATAAATTCTGTCAGAATCTGTCAGGAGAACTGTTCTAGAACAGTATGTAGAACTGTCAGCCTGACACCTTTTAGTCAGTTCTAGGTTAGAACTGTTCTAGCTAGAACTGATTTAGACAGTTCTAGCTAGAACTGATCCTGACAGTTCTACCCTAGAACAGTTTTAGACAGTTCTAGCTAGACTGACTGACCAAATCTTTGGTCAGTTCTACTTCTAGAACAGTTCTACGGTTAGAATTGATTTCAAATTCTACCGCTAGAATTGATTTATAAATTCTTGTGACTACAGCTAGGATTGATTTATAAATTCTACGGCTAAAATTGATTTATAAATTCTACGGCTAGAATTGATTTATAAGAAATCTTTGTCTAAATATGATAAAGGCTTCGGTAAAATAGCGATTAATATTATATAGAGTTTTTCTATTTATGAATTGTTGCCGGTTTTATTTCAGATTTATAATTTATGTATAATATTTGAATTGTTTTACATTTGTCATTCCGGGAGTCAGGATGGCTAGTTATCACATAACAAAATTATCTGACTTCATTAACCAAATGTAATAATTTTTTTCCCAATCCACAAATGTGATATCTGTTTACGAGTAGTTTTCATACCTCGGACGGACCTGTTTAACAAAAATCTTTTGACTGCGTCAATCTAAACTGATATTATAGCCTCTTTCTTTCTGCAAATCTATATAGCTGCACAGTACTTCAGTTATAATTTTAGGTCAAGAGGGACTGTAATATATACAAGTCACAGTAATATTGGAAAACAGTTTTGTTCGCATCAATTCATAGTGCCAGCATGCAGAGGCGAATCCAGCCATTTGAAAATGGGGGGGGGGGGGGGGTTCCAACTATATGCTCCCATTCAAATGCATTGATGGTCCAAAAAAAAGGGGACCCCCCCTCTGGATCCGCCAATGAGCATATCCTCCATGTCCTCTTTTTATTCAAAATATCGAATCATAAACAAATATCAGTACTTTTCATACTTCAGACTGAGTCGTGTAATAAAATCTTTTGACCACATCAACAATAACTTACCATGAGTGCTTTTTTTAATGTAAACCTATATAGCGGCACAGTAATTCAGTTATAATTTTAGGTCAAGAGGGACTGTAGTATATAAATAACTGCAATATTGGAAATCAATGACCAAAAATTTTTTTCGCATCAATTGAGACTGCCAGCATTTCCTTTTTTATTCAAAATATCGCATCAGAAACAAATATCAGTAGTTTTCATACCTCAGACTGACTCATGTAACAAAATTATTTGTCGGACTCAATCAAAACTGACCATATTTGACAGCATCAACCAAAACTGACCATATTTGACCGCATCAACCAAAACTGACCATATTTGCCTTTTTTTATGTAACTCTTAGAGTCGCATAGTAAATCTGTTATATTTTTATGGAAGGATGAATTGTATAATCATGATAAAACAAATGATAGAAACATTGGAACACAAAGTCAATGCTACCTAATTTAATTTGCATCAATTTAGAGTGCCAGGATGTCCTCTTTTTATTCAAAATATTGCATCATAAACAAATATCAGTAGTTTTCATACCTCAGACTGACTGATATAACAAAAGTATTTGTCCGCATCAACCAACATCAACCAAAACTGATCATATTTGCACTTTATTATGTACATGATGTAAATCTTAATAGCTGCAAAGTAAATCACTTATATTTTTATATTAGGATAGATTTTTTAATATATATGTAAATGAAAGCAGTATTGGAAAACAAAATTATGCTCGCATCAGTTTATAGTGCCAGCATGTTCTCTTCTTAATCAAAATTTTGAATCGTAAACTAATTTCAGTAGTTTTGATATATATCTCAGACTGACTCATATAACAAAATTATTTGTCCGCATCAACCAAAACTGACCATATTTGACAGCATCAACCGAAACTGACCATATGTGACAGCATCAACCAAAACTGACTATATTACACTTTATTATGTAAATCTTAATATATATATATACATGTAGCCGCAGTAGTAAATCACTTATAGTTCCATATACATCACGATGGATTGTATAATTCAAATGACAGCAACATGAGCATGATGAGCAATATTAGAACACATTGGCTACAAATGAATTGGATGAAAAATTTTGTCCTGCATTTTTTTTTAGCTGTAATCTCTGTCCTGCCTTTTTATTATTCACTCTGTTCGGTCCTGCCTTTTTTTTTTAGTTTATCCTGACTTTTTTTTACCTAAATTGTCGTCTTGACTTTTTTTTTTGCAAGTGTCTCATCCTGCCTTTTTTTGTTACGAAAACTCCTGTCCTGCCTATTTTTTTCAAATTTCATCCTAGCCCCCCCCCCCCCCCCCCATAAAAATCAAATGGTAGCTCCCTAACCTCTCTATCCACTTCGATATTTGTACATGTATAAACGTTTGATCAGTAAAAAATAAAGAAAATCTGCTATTATATAGCAAAGTAATTGGAAGTGATTTTTTTATTCTAAATTCTAAAGTGCCCTTACTGCAGTGACGTCATTTAGAACTGTTCTACAGTCCTGACCGATTAAGTCAGTTCTGCTGACAGTTCTACGGTTAGAACTGATTTGGACAGTTCTACCTAGAACAGTTTTAGACAGTTCAACCCTAGAACTGATCCTGACAGTTCTACCTAGAACTGATTTAGTCAGTTCTACCTAGAACTGATTCTGACACTGTTCTAGGTAGAACTGTTCTAGGACAACGGTTAGAACAGTTCTTTGACAGATTATTCTGACAGTTCTAATGAGAGGTTAGAAGTGATCTCCACTGTACTTCCTATTTCAAAATTGGGTTGCACATCACAATTTGGATTGCATATCACAGAAAAGGGTTTTCAACTATTATTCATATAAAAAAATCACTCCGATATGCAAGAAATATAGAGTGAAGTGGACATTTTGTTGTAACATAACTTATTTACCTTTTCAGTCTTGATGCAGTCTTTGTATTTACTCCAACATCAACTCATGCTGATTACATCTGTAGGAGCTTAAACACAGGTAGTCATTTTAACATATAAACAGACCATACAACCTCTTTCAGTTTTTAAGATATATATATTGAATCTTTTATTTTCATACGCTTTTCCCAGTTTAAAATCACTACGTGGAAAGTACTTTATTCAAGAAAACAAACGATTATCGATAACTTAAATGGAAAGAATGTGTACCACCGAATCTGAAAGAAAGTACATTAGCTTTCGACATATCTACGACCAAATATATATATTTATATATTTTGCAAGGAAACGGCTGCTGTCTACCGAGTTACATTCTCATGAAATTATCATCTTTTGCGTCTCGTTTTTAATGCTACAAAAGTTTAGCAACTTTCATTTAATCTTCATACGAAAGCTATTGCTTTTGACCAGCACACATGAATTACATGACAGGGTCACAGTTAAGTGTACCGCATTTTGCTACTGGGTTCCTCATATGTAATGATGTTGTTTGAGAGATTTCGAGTTTCGTTTGCAGCTTACCTAAGCATCCAGTGAGTCAATGTTATGGGGGAAAATAAAAAGATGAAGTTTTAATTATAAGAACATTTTCCTTGGAAAAATCTTACAGACTAAAATTAATATTTTAAACTGGCAGCAAATATTGTATTTTTATTTAAATGGTGTAACCGAAGATGTCCGTTTCTTATATGAACATCATATTTTAAAGATTCAGTTATCTGTATGTGATAGTTTTGTATTCGTGCACATTATACAAGCACCAGTATCTGTTTGGTTAAGATTAAAGTCAGCATTATCGTTCTTTTCCCGCGTTCCATAATTCAAGACAATAATTTCGTAAGACATTATCTAGTAAGCTTTATCATCTATATATAGCCTAAAATAAGATAATATAAAAAAAATAATGCAGGTGAAACACTCTCTACCACAGATCAAATAACTGATAATGTTACATGTAGCAACTATAGGTCACCGTACGGCCTTCAGCAATTATATAAGTAAAACCCATGCACACCGCTTATTCAGCTATAAAAGCCCCCGATATGACAAATGTAAAAGAATTCAATCGAGAAATCTAAGACCTGATTTATGTACAAAAGAATAAACGTAAAGCAAATATTATATACAGCAACAAAAGACAATCTTTGCAATGTTAAGACCATTCTACTTTGATGTTGAATTAGAATGCAACAACTATGATATTCGATATTGAAAGATTTGGAATGAGGAACTTAGTTACATGACCAAACATTTATTAACCAAGGATTACTGGCTTATCCCACCACATTTTGTATGTGTTTTACCAGATCTAGAGGCGTGATATCAAGTGTTTGTCGTTGTGTGCCTTCGTGGTGATTGTTTGTCGTTTGATATTAGTAGGCCGTGTCTTTTTTTTCGTTTTTTTTTCGCGTCAAATACAATCAGAAAACTCTAAGAGCCAGGCATATAGAAACGCATCAACAATTAAAAAAAAAACAGTAAAAATTATACACTAGACATGAGGCCCCCAGACATGCGCATATCAAAGTTATTCTTATTCGACCATTTAACTTCTATTATTTAGCCATTAGTGATTTTTAAAAGACATTTGTATTAGTGAAGTTCAAATGTCTCTTAATGGAATTCAAACATAATTAGCTGTGAAACCAATTGAAAACCAAATACCAGAACGCTTCCTTGTATAATATTTTTTTTTGCCTTTCATCCAAAAAATATGTCTGTCGATGACGTGGAAAAATATCTCTGACAAATCGACATCAATCCTGCGACAGATAATTTAATTGAATTTTACCTTTCAAGAATTCATGTCTTGGCCAATACAGTAATTGCGACATAAGATAGACTTAAAACAATGAGCCTTTATATGTAATATGTAGAAGAAAATTTTAAGAATTTTTATATCTAATTTCAGGCTTAAAGTTATTTATTTTTTACTATTACAAACCATCACAAAAAGGGCTGTTCACATCCCCTCGACTTTTGGTCTTTAAATATCAACATTACTTTTTTCTATACGTAACATTGAGCATTTACTACATAAAATATCATTTCATCTGACTTGTATTCTTTTATGAAATAAATAGAAAGGAACGGGAAAAACATATCTACTAAAATAATATGTTTTAATGAGACGGGCTATAACTGCCAATGTGACAAACATCCATCAGACACAAAATGAACAAGAATGTAAACAACTTTACACCTAAAACAATCAACAAAACCTATCCAAAATAGTAAAATTCAGAAATCAATTGCTTGATAAAATGTGAAACAACTCTATGCATAAAACCAACGGCCTGATTTCTGCAACAACAAAAAAGCCAAACCCGTTTTGTTTTTGTTTGTAATAGCACCATTCAACTATTTATATAAGCCTTTTAAATTGAGAAATGGGCTGTTTTCGTTTCACTGTCACAAGTCAAAGAAGTTTTGTTGTATTCATTTTAAATTCTTTCTATACGTACTATTTTTGAATACATATAAGTTTTAATGTTAAAAAAAATACGTTTGCTATGATTCAATTTTAAAATGATACGCTATTGGTTGATCTCAAAACCTGTAAATATTTGTGAAACTTTTAAGGTTCGTGAGTTAGATGATCACCGTATTATACTTTCAGGAAAGAACGTTCTAACAGAAAAGCCTACAGGAGCCACATATGATGAAATAAAACTGTGTTATGAAACAGCAGAGAAAAACAACAAAATATTAGTCACAGGGTTCCAGAGGTATCATATATTATAACTTATTTACACAGAAATGATAAGCCAATAAACTTTATTTTCATTAAAAAAAAACTCGACTGATGCGGGGTTTACACATTGACGATTGTTACTCCCGTTTGAAATCAGACAGCGATAAGACACGAAAAGTGAAAAAGTCGATTACTATTCTCAATTATCTGGAATGTCCTATCATTGTCTGAACGCAGTCGTTTAAGTTCGTATCAGATTCCTACCGTTTATAAGAATGGTCCTAATAGTTCGGCGAAGCCCCCCCCCCCCCCCCCCGACAGTTAGGTGCGTCCCGAAACATTCGGGGAAACTCAGCCGATTTTGTCTAGTCGGATTACAAGCGTGACTATGTCGTGACAGATTCTGATGTATCGGATCAAAATCCTAACAATGTTCAGTGTTTTCTGGACGGTGTCCAGTGGAACGGGAATGATCTGGAGAAATTTTTCATTGCTGGTTTTCTGCCGATTTAGTCCAGATTACATCCAGATCTTGTCGATTGCGAACCGTCTTTGCTGAAACCGTTTCGGAACAGTCCCGGTATTAATACGAAATTCGTCAACGATACAGAGGACCGTGATAGGATTATGTTCCGACAGTGCATGATCATCCCAAGTATGCCGACAGTGTTCGAACGGATAACTTCCGTCAGCGTCGGTTCACTGTCTGCATGGTCACTGTCTGATCTGTCGGATTACATTCGGTAGAATCGGGACGCAGTCGTGACAGACTCGGTCGAATTTTACCATGCGAAAGATACAAATCGAATTTAGAACGGGATTATCGAGACAAATTCGCTTGGAAACGGTTGAATATCGACGCTTCCTGAACAATATCTGATTGTTGTCGTGATTATTTTATTTTTTTTTACAAATTTTAATTAATTAAAAGTTTGAATTTCCATCAAAGATTCACAGAATCTTGATCGGACTTTTGACAAATTTTAATCGGGAATGGTCCCGCCAAGGACGGCAGTAAAAATCGTGAATGTGTGACCCCAGCTTAAACGAAAAAAAAAAATCACAAATTTGAAGAAATCTTTTAAGTCTTCTGCAATATCACCGTTTTTTACCATTACTAAAAGCATGTGTTATGCAAGATTTACCTTTGCATGCATCGTTACAATGTCTTCGATTCATTAGCTGTTATAGTTTATAATTAAATTTTTTCACAGACGGTTTGATCCATTGTTTCAAGATATATATGCAGCAACAAGAAATGGTGGAATAGGTGATATCCAAATGATTAAATTAACCAACAGAGATAGTCCAAAGCCGGCCTATGAATTCTTACTGAATACAGGTACGTGTACATAGATATAAGAAGATTTTATATGAGTGCCAATGAGACAACTCTCCATCCAAGTCACAATTTGTAAAAGTAAACCATTATAGGTCAAAGTATGGTCTTCAACACGCAGCATAGGCTTACACTGAACAGCAAGCTATAAAGGGCCCCAAAGATAATTAGCGTAAAATCATTCAAACGGGAAAACTAACGGTCTAATCTATATAATAAAAGATAAAAGAGAAACACTTATAAACCATGTACGTCAACAAACGACAACTACTGAACATCAGATTCCTAAAAGTATGTAGATATATGAAGATGTGGTATGAGTGCCAATGAGAAAACTCTCTATCAAAGTAACAGTTTATAAAAGTAAATCATTATAGGTTAAGGTACGGCCTTCAAAACGGAGCTTTGCTCACACTGAACAACAAGCTATAAAGGGCCCTCCAAAAAAATCTAGTGTAAAACCATAAATGCAAGTATGATATTTTCTGTAACGAATCTTTTATTTCTATGAGTATTATGCGATGAATAGTTGACTATTTATGGTCAAAATGTAAAAAAAACCCGTAATCTAGCATTTAGTGATACCCATGTCTGGTAAATTATTTTCCCGTCCATTTACTGAAGAATTCTTACCCAAAATAAATTATTTTTGTCCATCTGATGAGTTAAGCCTTTTTCAACTGATTTTTATAGTTCGTTCTTATGTTGTACTGTTATACCACTGTCCCAGGTTAGGGGGGTTGGGATCCCGCTAACATGTTTAACCCCGCCACATTATTTATGTATGTGCCTGTCCCCAGTCAGGAGCCTGTAATTCAGTGGTTGTCGTTTATTTATGTGTTACATATTTGTTTTTTGTTCATTTTTTTATATAAATAAGGCCGTTAGTTTTCTCGTTTAAATTGTTTTACATTGTCTTATCGGGGCCTTTTATAGCTGACTATGCGGTATGGGCTTTGCTCATTGTTGAAGGCCGTACGGTGACCTATAGTTGTTAATGTCTGTGTCATTTTGGTCTTTTGTGGATAGTTGTCTCATTGGCAATCATACCACATCTTTTTTTTATATATAAACAACTTATTCCTTTTCAACCGTGAGATATAAAAAAAAAATATTTGTATTTTTTACTTCAGATTCAGAAGGTTGTAACATTGTATCAGATCTCGCTGTACATGACATTGACATGATGGTCTGGATGACCAATGGCGAGTTACCAGAATCGGTCTACACAATAGGACATATACATGACCCAAAGCTTAAGTCAGCAAAACAGCCAGACACTGCAGTCGTAACGCTTAAGTTTAAGAACGGGATAATGTGTACTATTGATTTATCACGTGATGCTGTTTATGGTTATGACATTCGATTAGAGGTAAGACTTTCTAATTATTTAAATCGATTAAACACGTTATGCTGTGTTTGGTCATTCGATTGGAGGTAAGACTTTCTAACTATTTTCATCGATTTATCACGCGATTTTGTATATGGTCGATATTCGATTAGAGGTAAGACGTTCTAATTATTTTCTTTAATTTATCACGTCATGCTGTTAATGGTTATGACATTCGATTAGAGGGAAGATTTTTAAACTTTTTTTTATCGATTTACCACTCGATTTTGTATATGTTTGATACTCGATTAGAGCTAAGACGTTCAAACTGTTTTCTTCGATTTACCACGTGATGTAGTATAAAAATTCCAATTAGAAAACTATCCCCCGGAGTCCAAAAGACATGATCTAATTAACATAGTTTAGCTTGGTTGTTCTCAACAATGACAGAAAGAAACAAATCCAACGGACACTGATTTTTCAGGCACCTGATTTGGGACAGGCACATATTCTTCGTGTTCTTGAAAGGGTACAACCTGTGTGGACACTGGTGTAACAACCAAACATAAGAACAAACTTTTGAAGTAGTTTGAAATTAGTTGGCTAATCAAGTTTGGCCATAGAACTGTGATTCATCATAATACAGGGACAATATGTAAAATTAAGTAAGTAAGTATATCATTCATTATAGTGACATGTGTAGTATATATTACATAATAAGAATACAATAGTTAAATAAATTTGTACCAGGCCTGTTGGACCTATAAGTCACTTTAAACCCATGTTCAAATTATCAATACACAATGTTATTGTTTGTTATAAAGAAGTTCCTTTCTTTTACAGAAAAATAAATTTAAATATTTGGCAGTTTGTCTTTGATGAAGTGTCATTAAATTAGCAAATGTTCTATTATCAATAAGATTTTACTATCAAGTTTCACTGATTCAAATAATAATTGTCTTAAATTATGGTAAGCTTTACAGTACAACAAGAAATGTTTTTCATCTTCAACAGATCCATCACCGCAGAAAGTGCAAAATCGTTCATGTAATAAGAAGAAATGACATGCATACCAATGAAATAATTAATAAACTGTATTGCCGAAACGTACTTATATGTTGTCAAGAAGAAAATGTATTTGCTTTAGTCATCCCATCGCAGTTCCAGAATAACAAGCACGTTTACAGTTTCTTGACTCCTTCCTGATAAAATGAAATTATAGTAATACTAAGAAGATTATCTATCCATGTTGAATTAAAAACTCGTACTGTTTTTAAATTAGTTTTCTATGAATAAAACACCGAATGACTTGGTAACTAATATATTTTCGTGACATGATGCTTTGAAATAGATGTTAGATTAACATATTTTTGATAAATTTGGGTTATCTGACCATCGATTATACATTAACTATTTCCATTCAAATAATTTCGTTTCTTAATGAATGTTTCAAATAAGCAGTAAGAGTTACATAATTTATGAATTTGAAAGACCAAGGTATTGAAGTGTTTAGTGGAATAATTTAGTCTTGATAAATCAATATAACTTAATTTAGCAATGTCTGAATGATCACATAAGCATTCCAATAAAATATTAGAAATAAACGTACATTGCTCAAATTTTTCATATATACTCCAAAAGTAAACAAAATACACACCTAAACAGAGCACAATACCAATTGACACAGGGTGACGAAGCATTGTATTGATTGATTGAGATTGAAGCAGTATTAAGTGATGTACATTAATGTAGTTTGGTAATGCCCGCGTCACACTGTCCCGATTTTTATATACGATGGACACCCGAATGCGAAAATTGTAAGTTCGTACGAAGTTGGTCCCGATCTCGTTAAAATACCAAAAAGTGACCGAAGCAAGTACGATGAATAACGAAGTCTATACGAGGGTGCCGAAAGTATATACGATATCAAAAGATGGACATACGAAGGTTAACCGAAGACGGTATTTAAGCTTCATATCTCAGCCGAAGCCTACAAGATGGATCACGAAGGCTACACGATGGATTACGATGATAGCGCGATGGCCATACGATGTCTGTACAGCTTACGATGCATTTAAATTATATGCCGAAGGCATCACGTGTTTTAAATTGTTTGATCAATATTGAATATATATTATATTGTACATTTAATTTTTGGTTTAATCATAAGACGTAAAACCGTGGGTATTTCCAGTTACTGAATAATTTGGTTGATTTCTAAGAAAATAGTTTATGTATCAAATATGCGTATTCAATTTACCATTTTCTGCATGTGTCATATACAAATATAGTGTCCATATTTGTCCCCAATATGTTACATACGAGGGGATGCCACGCTCGACATTGCCTTGTTTGAACTGTAAAATGTGTGCACTAGTCTGAATAATCACCCATAATTATGCCCATGTTTACTGATCTATCTTAAAGGTAAGGTAATGGGTTCGTTGATCCCTTTTATTCAAAAAGAGCTCTTTCCAGGAGAATATCATAATAAGATAGACTAAAGGAAGGATGTGGGGAAAGCAACAAATGCGGCAAAATATGATATATAGAAAACAAAATGTTTATGGAGTAAACATTCGTGTGACAAAATCTCAGACGATACATAAAAAATCAGAATAATGAAGAAAAAGTTGGTTTCCCTATATACGTGTACCTGCAGTGTTGGTATACGAGGCGCGTTTATGATTTTCATTATGTTATTTGATATGAAAAATTGACAAAAAATAATATTTTATTGTAAAAGTAAATCCTGAGCCTGTAATACCTGCTCTTCTTGTTCCATTTGAATTAATAGAAACAACGCACAAGGCTCAAGGCTGAAGAGAAGCTAAAAATAAAGCGAACTGAAAGGCGGAAGGCAAGAGCAGTTTTAATTATTTATCTAAAGGAGAAACAAGGAAAGGTTTCTAGAAACACAATATTTCTGAAAGAGAAATTAATTTAATAATACAAAGAGGGTGTCCTTAACTTGCATAGAATCATACGATATGAGCTCCATGTTTTGTGAACGTCTTTCTTAACCTTCGTATTAGACTGACCAGTGCATATCGCGCATGGCACTTTAAATGTATTTAAGCGCGAAAATTAACTTACATTTAGCTGGATTTATTGCCGTCGTAGTTCCATCTTGTCACCTTCGTACTTTTATTCGATGGCATCACGACGGGATTACGAGGTCTTCACGAAGTCGTGTTGCCATCGTAAGACCTTCGGGTAGCTTCGTGATTCATTCGTGTAGACATCGTAATGTCAAAACTGCCCGATGGAAACGATGGAAACACGAATGCAATACGATGTTCAAAGATGCATTCCCGGTGACATTACGATGGTGAGGATGGTGATACGAACTCAATACGAACCCTCAACATCGGACGCACCTTCGGGGATTTTTTAACATGTTAAAAAATTTAGAACCCTTCCCGAAGTTGTCCCCGAAGGCTAGAAAAAGTGGCCGATGGTTCTACGATGGTTAAAGATGGCACTACGAATAGGCCGATCTGGATACGATCAGTCCCGATTTTGAAAATTTCCATAATCGTGTTGCCATCGGCGTAAAAATCGGGACAGTGTGACGCGGGCATAAATTTAAGTGCACTTTATCTGCATCGGACTCTTATCATTTGATTTTACCATTTGATTACAAACTTTCCGTCTTGAATTTTCCTTGGAGTTCAGTATTTTTGTGATTTTACTATTTGCTAGAAAACGATAATAATCGTTCACTAATGTCAGGGTGGGCAGGGCCGCGTTATTCAACCGCGATGACATGCATATGCTATTACTTTTATGTTTTTAAAATTGTATGTGTGCAGGTTTGTGTATGTTTTGTTTGTTGAACTGTTGTTTTGTCGGTTTCGAAAGCTCTTCAGAGCTCATATTTATTATTGAATTACACATACCGACTCTAAATAAAGCTTTATGTCTTATGTCTATTATGTCTTACTATATGCACAAACATTAATTTTATTACAGTTATTTGGTTCTGGTGGGATGGCATCTGGTGAATCTCCAAGACGATCAACATCAGCAACAGATGCTGCACATGGTGCTTTACTCCGACAACTTCACCATTCTTTTCCTCAAAGATTCGAAGGAGCATTTGAAAGTTTGCTCACTCACTTTGTTGACTGTATGGATGGTGTGTATTATTTTATTTGTAAATCTGTACTTAATATGTTATTCCTTTAAATTTAACGGCATCAATGACAAGTCAATTGATTTAGTCTATTGTGTGATGATAATGGTACTAGATATTGTCTTACACGAAGAAGTATTTTCTATTTTTATTTAATTTAATCTTAGCAATATATCCCCTTGTAGAATGACTTCCTTCAATAAAATCAAAGGCACCGATAACCATCAGAGTTTTACAGAGCTTTTCTTCAGTGCCGCATGTGGAGACAGTAGAGTGTCTCATTTTTTTTAAATACTATAATGCTTTCAAGTTGAGTACAAATATAGGCTTTATCGGACATGTACAAACATATAAAACAATGATGATGTTTGTATGTATTTTATATTTACAAGTTGTTCTAATGGATTTATCCAAAATGTTGAATATTTTTTATTTGTTCTTGAACTATTTAATTAAAGTTAATTGTAAATGTGTCATTATCAACTAACTTGTCACGTCATTCTGTCTGAAAGGTTCATACCTTGACTATTGCTTCTTATTATGCTTCGTTTGAATTAATTTACATGTTTTGGAGAACACTTCACTACCAGTGTTTGTCTTTTAATCTTGTATGAAATGTAAATAGTTATTCAATCTTTCAGGAAAGACAAAACCACTTATTACTAAGGAAGAATGTTTGTTAGTAGCCAATATTTCTGAAAAGGCTGTTCAATCGTTTGTGGAAGGACGTGCAGTCAATTTTTAAACAATGATACCTAAACCATTAACAAGTGAGGATGGGAAATAAAAATGGGTGAAACAACCAACCACGAAAAATATCTCCGTGGCTATTCATGACTTCTGGATTGTGTGCAAGGCAATCATTGCGTCTAATACAAACTCATTTTTTTGTTATCTAAATGTTTAAAATAACTTTTATACTGTAGTTTAATTGTTTCAAATTAAATATTTTTATACTCATTTATGTGGTTGTTCTATTGTGTATTTTTAAAACGTATGCTAAAAATGGTTTATTTGGAAACTTTATATTTTCTTAATTGTTTTGTCTGGTGTGACTAGTATAAGCCTATAAATTTAAGATTATGTGGTATGAGTGTCAATGAGACAACTCTCCATCCAACTCACAATTTGTAAAAGTAAACAATTGTAGGTCTAAGTACGGTCTATAAATGGCCCTTAAAATGACAAGACGTGTAAAACCATTCAAACAGGGAAACCGACTGTTTAGTCTATATAAAAACGAGAAACGAGAAATAGTCTATACAAAAGATTGCAATCATATGTTTGATGAAACGTTGTTGGACGTCCAGCGTCAAATAGTAGGTATGTATGCATATCCGAGACCAGCAAACACATATGGAGGTTTGTATTAGAATTGGTCATAATACGACGGTATTATTATTGGAGCACAGCATTTCATACTTCTTAAGTCGGTAAAAGTAGAAAAGTTAGTTTATTGTTCCTAGATGTACAACTATTGGACTTCGGACAGGCACATATATAATGTGTCGGTTTAAACTAGTCTGCAGGCGCTACCCCCCCCCCCCCCCCCCCCACCAGGAACAATGGTGTAACAGTATTAGATAAGAACATACTATAAAAATCAGTTGAAAAGGCATCATATCGATACAAAATAGAAAGCATCTATCAAAAACACAGACCAGACGTGTGAGTCTATCCTGTCATGTCTCTTCGGTGTAATGTGGATGGTTGTTACTCCATCGATCAATGTATAAATGACTGAAGTGCACTTTAAATAATGAAAACCTTTTATTCTTCAAAATATAAAGTGACATTTCAATTACTGTTAAGTAGCTCGTACATTACATAATCTGTATTATATAATACTCACTTTATTTTGGGATCCCCTTTCACTAACGTACAATTTATACATGTGACTATCCTTTTATTAAAGAAAAGTTATAATATATAACGACCCATTGCGAAAAATGATTGCCGAAGATCTGTAGTCCATTTTTGAACATTTTTATTTAAATTTGAACAATTGGCTTTGAACACTCTGTATGCATCACCTAGACATTATTTGTTTTTCGTGGTTTATACCGAAAAATGCTCTTTCAAACATCCATCCATCATCATCATCATATTACAAACCTGAACATTTAGACCCTGTTAAGAACGCATACATATGACAATAGTAGTTTGAGCTTGAGATAAAAAAATTTATGAATAGATATAGGAAGATGTGGTGTGAGTGCCAATTAGACAACTCTCCATCCAAATAACAATTTAAAAAAAAAGTAAACCATTATAGGTCAATGTACGGCCTTCAACACGTAGCCTTGACTCACACCGAACAACAAGCTATAAAGGGTCCCAAAATTACGCATGTATGAAATCTTGATCTTGAGATTTGTTAAAGGTCATCATGTAAGATATTTTGCAATGAACAACGAAAAAGAATAAAACTGATATACATTTTGCAATCTGTATAATATATGGAAAAAGTAAGCCTATCTTTATTGTACCCCACGAAAGGGAAATTTTTATTCATATCTTATCTTCGCTATTGATAAAATGTATGTATAATTTTGACAAATGGTCCCGTTTTGCTGAGAATCAGTGATATTTATATGGTATGGATCCATGATTATCATTAAATATCATAAATTATGTTGAACTCCACGAGTTTTCTGTCTTATTGTTTGTATGTTCGCTTTTATAGTTCGGAAACTTTTCATTGTCTTCGATTGAGAAGTACATGTACCTAGTACATCTTTTTGTTTTAATTGCTTCAGATTTGAGATCTTTTCCATACCATCATACATTGTTCCTTATTTGTATATTTATTGTTGAAAACTGTATTCATGGACCTATCGTTGCATTTTTATTTCATTCTCTTGTTTCCTTTTTTAAGGGGGAAAGGGGGGTCAGAAAGACTTGCGTTCAAATTATACGCTATTCAAACGAAGCCATCTTTTTATCACTTTTTATTCTGCAAACATTTCAACAACAATAACAAGCAATCAATAATTAAACAATGACAACATTAAATAAAACCACTATTTTGTCAAAAGCAATTAGACGAAGATTTTTGAAGGCAAGGCGATACATATATTTCTCTATGACATATCCACACATCATATTTACACTGTAGCAGTTTAAAGAGAACTACATTACGAGGTTTGAAAAACTTAACAATCGCTTTGAAAGTCCCATAAATATACTTTATCGATCTGTTTTATTTGTTACATTGTAATATAGGGACAGCTGAAAGCTTTTATGCCAGCAGACATGAGAATACATCAGTATTTTTACTTGCATAGATTTTTCATAATAAAATTGTGTTGTTAAGTATATCAGAACTTCAAATTAAAAAAAAAAATAGCAATGTTTTTCTTGAATCGTATTTGATTGAAACGTGCTATTGAGATCTCAAGTTTACTGTACATGTACATGAATGCTACTATTTAAAAAAAATCTACTGTTCTCTTTCGAACCACTGAAAGGACATACATTTCTCACTTGCCATCAGGAGATATGAAGATGTGTTCTCTCTCGAAAATTTCATATTGGAAAGCTTTTCGAGGTTTAGCGGATCCTAGTATCTCCCTTACGCTCACAAAAGAAAATGAATGTTCTATTCCACTGCTTAATAATGTTTTACTTTCTGAACATAAAATATTCAAATGACATAATACATACAATTTTCCATACCCTTGCTGTTGTCAATGTTTGTTATAAAAAAAATTGCAACTGGAATCTATTTATCATTATTCTGCATTCAAATTGAGGCATACGGAACTATTAGGAAAAGAACCTTGACCAAACAACACTATTATATTTGGTTATGGAATAATTCTATTGTATCAAATGAACACTTTACGACAAATCCCAAGCAATAACATTACTACAATCCCTATGAAAATCTGAAATTCATTTAAACAGTTTAAAATTGGACATTCGGATGTGATCTTGACGGATTTTGATTGTAATGACTATTGGAGTTTGAAAAGTTTGAGCCAGGCCTACCATGTATTCGACTAAACGTTGAATCGTGATTATAGCTTTTCGACATGGGAGTGCTATATACTGAAGGATCATGGTCATTGTCACGTGATCTTCTGGGCGATTCCTGTTGGGTATCTCTCCTGCTTATCTCAACTTCTGCCTCGACATCTAAAACAGGATCGAAATGATCATTTTTATTGGACAAATAAATTACTGGATATGTTATTTCTTGGTGCGTCAGAGGTTTAAATGTTTGCCATCTGAATTCGATATTTCCTTTGATTCTGCATGGAAAATAAACTTCAATGACAGTCTTTAATAAAGTAGCTGCAGCTAAAATTTCTACATCCGTTGCCCATTCGCGAGGTCTTCTCATACTTGTTAAGTACTGATTCATGCCTCCTCGACTTAGCAAAAAGGTTCGATATAACTCCGGATTTTCCCCAACATGTTTAGTAATAAGCTCCCGAACGCGTATGTGTTCGTGCTCTGATCCAATTATACACATGCTTATGGCACGAAAAAAGCAATTTCCATCCCCTTGAACTGAAATAGTCTCCTTTGGGGTGGTTCTATCGTAAAAGTTTTTCATATGTCCAAACCTAAAGCTTTTTACAACTTTTATTTTGAATTGTTCGGCTTTTTCATTTTTCCATATCTCTGTAATGGGATAGAATGTCCTCAAAGAACCTCTATCATCGTCTATTTTCTTCTTTGATGTATAATAGTCCTCGTTGTTCTCCTTTAACCTTGTCCGATCAGCTGTAGCATCATAACTGGTCCTTCCAGCAGTGGCCCTTAACGAGTCTATGCTAGAATCAAATGCGGATTTGCGAGGCGATCTAAATCCAAAAGGGTTATTCATTTCTGTTCTGGATGCAAAAAGGTCATTGTTGATCTCACTAAGTCTCGTCCGATTGACCGCAGCGTCGTAACTGGTCCTTCCTGTATTTGCCCTGAACGTGTCTATTTCGGCTTCAGAAGTAGAAGTTTTTCGAGGTGATTTAAATCCAAAAATGTTATTCATACTCTGTGTTCTTGTTAGCCATTACCGCATTTCGTTGCATAACTGGAAATGAAAAAAAATGTTTACAGATTATGATCGAAGTTTAATTGCAAGGTTCATATTAAACACAATAATTTTGTTTGTAAATAAGTATAATGATGTTGTTCTATAAAGTCTGACATAACATGGTCCTTCCTACTTGTACAACAGTGCAACTATATATGTATTTCGTACCAGTAAGGCATCTGCAGTAACTCTGAATTTCAGCAAAACTTTGACAGAATCCTTATTCGTATGGTTGTTTCTCTCAGCAAAAAAAACGAATTTTGAATGAAAAGACTTGTTGATCCTTTTCGATTATCAAATATTCAACTTTTCTTTTCAAATTTTTCAAATTTTGGTTTTTAAAATAATTTGGATTCCAGCATTGCAGAAGAGATGGATGTATATGTTGTCGAAAAGCTTATCTGGTGCAATAAATGAGTTATATACAATTAACTGTTATGTGTGTAATTACTACCAAAAGGAGACACATCTCGAGAGCTTTTCGTCAGCCTATAAGCTCAGCAGTTCGTTATTGCATAAAACTACATAGTAGTGTTCTATTAAAATTAACTGTTGTTAAGCTTAGAAAATCACTTAAATTAGGGAATGCACGTATCTCTCATGCCTAGCTCTTTCCATTTCTTTCCAGATTTGGCAATACATGTAGGTTTTAATTATATCGGTACTTTTTCAAACGTTTTGATCATATCGGTTCTTTTTCCAACGTTTTGGCCTAGCTCCTCACTGAAAAGACTGCGATGATTTTTGTCGTATTGCGATCTGATACAGTGAAATTGATAATCGTTCTTGTGATAAGTGTGAGTTTATAAGTTTGCAGATAATAAGATGAATTCTGGATGCATGGTACCAGCTTCAGGTTTTACATGCATATCATAGACTGATTTGTCTAGTGTTGGTAAAAAGGAAACAGTTTGTGTTTAGTCGAGAAAGGATTTTACATGTTTTCCGCTCTTATGCCGGGTTGTTGTATCTTTGACAAATTCCCCATTTCCATTCTACATATATAGCATGAGCATGTGTCTCCCATTGTGGAACTATCGATTGTGCACATTAGGCTTTTATATGTTAAATAAAGAATGTAAATGGGGAATGCGTCAAAGAGACAACAGCCCGACCAAAGGTAGAAAACTGTACAAGGCTGAAAATGGGTCTTAAAAACAGAATCCCGAATCAGAAGCGGGATTGAACTGGCTCCTAAACACAAATGTGTACCCGTTCAGTAAAAATGGACGTCACACTAAACTAATAAACATGTTCATTTGTTGTGAATCAGTTGCCGTGAGAGAATGTGCAGAGACAAGAGCGAAATAGCACTTCATAACTGTACGGTGGACGAACATTATATATTTCTTGTCTACAAGCTTTAATTGTAAATTATGAGTGCATCCATCGAGAAATATCACAATCAAAGTCAAGACTTCATTTATTCTGTTTGTACTTAATCAAAGAGTGTGACCCATAAAATGAGCATAGCAATGTCGATGCTGTGATGTTCCCCTATTACCAAAATGAGACGGTTGACTTTTGGTAAGTTTGATGTTTGTATCTTTTGGGAATATATGCATGCGTGTAACCGTTTTCTCTTTCTGCTTTTCTAAACGGACAAGCGTTCATTGTACATGATGAAGGTTTTCATAAGCGCATATTGTACTCGAGGAAATTGGTATCATGCTTTTTGTTTTACGGCAATTGGGTCGGATCACTGCTAATAGACTTTAAGTCCATAATGGTACACAATCAATCGCTTGAGCTCTGACATAATTAGAAAGTATACCCAAGACAATTCTATACTGAAACAATTCTGACTGCGACACACATAATCGACTATTAATATAAAGATCTAGCAACTGTACCGTGACAAACTCCTGTATAAATTTGGTATTTGGCAGCACGAACTCCCGTACAAAAAGACATTTATATCTGGTGTTAAAAATGATTACAAATATACGAATATGAACACATTAGTGATGTAAGAAATATTTTGTACTATTCCAAATCAAATACATTTCCTTAAATCCAATGTTGTAACCATCTAGCCGGCTTTAAAATACGAGGGTCTGGAACCTTATTCTCTAGTCCTTACAGTTTAGAATCCCTCTTTTCTCTATCATCATATTATTTACCCCCTATTTTCTCTATTCTGTACATATTTTGCCTTTTATACCGTGCGGTATTTATTGCCTATTATTCTGTATATCGTGGTCCCATTCAGACCCTCATATAGTTACATGTATAGATCCTTTTTATACTTATATATATGCAATACATGAAGAGCTCAAATGTAGAATTGGATTTGAATGTAACTTAGTCTAACGTTAGATGTGCATCTCAATAGTCATGACAACCCTGTCTGATAATCATAATCTATAGTCACAGTAGAACACCAACATGTAATCAACGTTAACAGATAGTAAACTAAAAAAAAAAAAACGAAAAACGTAATAGAAAGGATTTAATGTCTATTATGATGTGAATTGACAGTGACTTGTAGCAACCGATTTGAATAAAGCGAAACTAAAATGCACCAAACTTAAGTACACGATATAGAATTAATATTTAAACATACTTACATGTATAATGTAAAGTCTGTTATTGTTATGTTATGTCATGTTGTGTTATTTTGACAACCATATCGAAATTCTTTAAATTTGAATGACGATATAACACAACTATTAAATTCTCAAATTTCGTGAGTTGCCAGCCACTTCAGTTAAATATCTACAAAGACACTGTTATGGTGTTGAAAGTGCTTCCGCTGACTGCGCAGACGATTTAAATTTGAAAAGATATGCTTAGACATGACTTTAAAAGGAATTTAAATCCATATTCTTAATGACATTGTTTTACCTATTTTATACCTGAATAGTAATCGATCAATAAATCAATTTATGTAACAATTACGGTACTCTTTAAACTAATATTAGGTTAACCTGTTATAAGCTGACGATAAAAGGTTTTATTTTAGGCTATTTAAAGTAATATAAATGACTTTTTAACCGACTGTCGATAGTTTTCCGGAATTAGGTTGTTGTCCGAATCCGTCGATTCACTTTCTATTTACAAAATCCAAGATGTCAGCCCCCATAAGTTATCATTGGCCCATAAGTCACATTATTTTCGATGTCGATGGTCTTTTACTGGGTATGAATTATAAATTGTAAACAGCAAAAGTTTTATCTGAAAAGATGTCTTATTTATAATATTATGACAATGATAATTATTTTTCTCTAACTGTAAAGGGCCTTTGAATTGAAGCTATTGAGCTACAAAAGTCAAACCAGGATGTCGTGACTTTTGACCCCCTAAATGATGACACTTAAAAAAAAAGAGAATGGTTTTTATATTGAATCCCATACTCGCCATATCCAGGCCCGTAGCCAGGAATTTCCAAGGGGGGGTTTGTTGGACTCATGAACTCGACTTTAACAGTCACAATTTGAACAAAACGTTGACTTTAACAGTGCTTATTTGATTTCGAGGGGGGTTCATCCGAACCCCCCCTGGCTACGGGTATGCTATCACTTTACTGATTTGCCTCTTATCTTAAATAAAACAGCTGTTAAATTTTAAAATGAGGCATCACTTTTGTCACTTGCATATTTCATCATTGTTCATGTATTTTCAGTCAGTGTTCTCTTCTTGTCCTTTTTAAATGTAGCATCATTCATGTGTGATGCAACTAGTTTGAAGCTTTGGGACAATAATATTTATGCAAGTTATGGTCCTTGTGATATTTTTTGATAGTTCAACAATGACCAGGAACTGCTTGATATTTCTGGGAGTAAGATGATGTAATACTGCTAGGCTTAGGCCACACATCAAAATATTTTGGTTGCCCAAACCCTACCCAAAGGAAGAGACAATGAGTAGGTAGGTAAGCTTTTTCTTTTTTTTATTTTGACAAAGAGAAAATGAAGTGTCAGATGTTTTTACATGTTTTAAGTCTGCGTGAATGATGCTGATCTGATTAAAAAAATCATTTTCAAATCAAGGCAATAAAAGATTTTGAGTAGGCAGTTCTTTTCTGGGTAGGTAGGGTTAGGGCAAACATATATGCATGTATTCTTTTTTTGGCCTTATGAAAAATCCCTCCCTTTTACTAAAATTAAAATGAATTAACTCCAGAAACAACATTTTTGTGTGTTGAATGCAAGTTAACTGTCTTACCATATACATGATATAGGTTAGAATTTTGAGGTAAAATGTAATTTGGTAATCTATATAAATAGGGTGCACTATTAATTCACCATTCTGCCTCTGAAGAAGCTATGTCATTGTATGTGAAGGAAAGAAACCAGTCAGGCTATGGACTACCACCAGGAGCTGTTAATTATGTGTTTTGGCATATACTACATTTTTTTATTTGTCATCATGGTCATGTTTTTTCCCCTTCTGATCCACATAATTAACACGGCTTTCAATAAGTTAACTAACAAAAGTACAGTTTTAATACTCTGTTTAGAGAATTCTCATGTCAGTATACCATTAATTTACATACTCATCAATGGTCAGTGTAATATCTACAAATCATTGAAAAGTAATAGTTATTCTGGTTTTTAACATTTTTGGGGTTACCATGGTTATCAAGGTACTGTTTTTTGTGTGGTCTTGAAATGAAAAAAAAAATATCACAAGGATATAAGAAAGGTACAATTCTACAGCAAGACATATGATGCTACTTGCAAATATTTTCTAAAATATTGTGTGAAGGTTGTCATCATCATGATCATGGTCATGCTATATTTATTTTTGAAAAAAGATGGTATATATATCTAACTTTTTTGGGTACCAGGATGCTACTTGAATACAAATTAAAAATTGTATTTATAGAATGCATTTAAAAGATGAACATTATGAAATCAGAACATGGAATTTCATCAAACATGATGAAATCAAAGCAAGGCATTTCATCAGAAATAGACAAAAAGTGAATCTTATAAATTCCACTTCATTTTTGATAATCAAGTAGTCCTAAGTAGGGAACCTATTAATTTACTTAATCCAAGATGTCTGCTTCCTTTACCCACATCATTTTTGATGTTGATGGGCTTCT
Organism: Mytilus galloprovincialis; assembly: GCA_037788925.1. NCBI lineage: Eukaryota > Metazoa > Mollusca > Bivalvia > Mytilida > Mytilidae > Mytilus > Mytilus galloprovincialis. Next base: position 44,289,676 of record CM075334.1, on the reverse strand, counting down.
ACTAGGTATGTTTGATTTATATAAGGTACATTTTGTATATTCTTTAAAAGTAAATATATTTTTTTTCAATTTATCCATCAAGAAAAATTGCTGTCTGAAATAACATGACTTACATGTATCAGACATGTACAAGTTTCCACAGTATCATTTATAAATATTTTACCATGATAATTTACTCATCAGAATGAGAATATCACTTGTCAAAATTTTGTACTTGCTTAGAAAGTTTGTTAACTGCGATCAAATTGGCATTAATTATATATGCACAGCTTAAGGAAAGTTGTATTTGAAATGAGAGTACACAGTATTTTCAGAAGACATTGAGAAAATAAAGGATTTCTTTTAAAAAAAAGTCCATCTACGCATGTTTTAAAGTCATGAAAGTAAAACATTACTATTTTAGTACCGTATATAAACCATTAGTATCTTTTTTGTTTGATGACTTTAGTTTTTAATATGTCATGAGATTGAAAAATGAAAAAATACAAAATATTTATTATTATTTTTTTTTCATTTCAGATACAGAAAGGCTGTATACACAGATAACACAAGACATTGTATCTAAATATGGCAAGAATTTTACCTGGGCAATCAAAAGTCGACAGATGGGGAAGAAAGAAACTGAGGCATCTAAGATAATAATTGGTACGTAAACATTATGCTTTATGTTTTAGTTTAATTTTTCAAGTCAATTTATTTAGTAATAATAAGTTTTTTTTTCATGTTCAAGAGGATAGGCTAATTACAATGTATTAGGTTTTATAGTAATGTTATCTTTTTGGAAGATAGGTTTGCTAATTTAGAATTTTAACTATAACAACAATTTTCAGCTTATTAAACAATAGAGTGAAATAATTGTATAATTGGATTATACAAATGAATTTACCGGTATACATGTACATTTTTGTAAATTGGGCAAAGGTTTGTAAACCATGGTAATATTTGGTGTTTTATATCTATTTCAGATGAATTAGAATTACCTTTAACAGTTGAAGAATATCTAGCTTTGGCACACAAAGAGCAAGAAGTATTATTTCCAAAAGTTGATTTCATGCCAGGTATATAACAGAAAATATATGATAAAAATATAAAGTATTATTCCCAACTCTAAACCTGGGGCTTAATTGCAACCACCTTGTCAGTCATCCATCTGCCTTCTTATCCTACAAAATATAGGTATTTTTTTTCACAGACATCTCTGTATGTAGAACTATTTTATGTTTGGTCAGCAGCTTGACAGTAATGTCAAATGAGTCCTTCCATGTGATCCTTTTTAGGACCTGTCAAATACCTACTACCTGTTTACCCATACTTTGAATTAAAAACTTTTGCTACACATTGCTACTAAAGAGAATGAATATATATTTTGTCTTTAGCTCAACTGCAATCAGTTGTAAAGTGTTAGCACTTTTTTGATCCATCAGATACATACACATTGTTGGCTGATACTTTGAGTTATTCAATATGCTGAATGAACTTTAAATATGTTGCGACATTTTTCTCAGAAACTTCTGAACATAATCACTTCTTATATGGTGGAAATTGCCTCATTTTGAGATCTTGTTATCAATTTTCTAAGAGCTTTACTCAAATATGTTTTACTTCTATATTATCTTTTACACATATCCATTATTTTGAAATCTTCATGTTTTTGAATACTGTGAAAGTACTTTTATTCGTGGGGTACCAATTTTTGTGGTTTTCGTGGATGACTTTATCCACGAATGTAAAGTGTCTAATGAAATGATAAAACAACCATTGTCCGAATCAAGACATGGAATGATCGCCATGTACGTTTGACCACTGATATGATCTAGAGAATATCGCCAAATCTGAGAATACTTTAATAGCAGTCACAGAACTACAACAGCATGCAGAATTATACCCATTTTATCTTTTTAAAATAACCTAAACTGTACAACTTTTGATCTTTTCATTCTCATAAAAATACTTTTGATCATGAAAGTGTGATTTCCGGTATTAATATGCTAGTATGATAAAGTGTTCATTTTATATCCTCTTAGTTCTTGTACATATGGGAAATAATAATTTCATGCTGGGCTTGATTTTACAATTCAAGATACTTTTACCATGTTTACAGCATTTGTTTATATTACTGTTTTTTTTAGGTGACACGTTTATGGCCTACTCAACACCTTTGATGGTCTTTAATCTTTTGATCACTTTATCATGGGTTAATTAGTGTTATCACTACAATTTACACCAGTCAATGTTTACTTTGCAATTTCCTTCAATCCAGACTATTTGAAACCTTGTTCTAAAGGCTTTAATTTTTCAATTATTTTTTATTAGAAAACTAAAACCCACAAACATGTTAATATTGCTCAAACCACAAAAATTGATACCCTCGAATTAAAGTACTTTCACAGTATTTGCAATTTCAAGGGCCAAATTAAGGCTCTTAAATGTATCATACTCCTCTTTTGCACAATCTGCTTTACAAATAAATAAATATGTTTAAGCAAGTAAAAAAGGGATTCCATTGCAAATTTAAAATACTAGGATAGGTAGAATTGTATCTTACAGGTAATATTTAGTTTTTTATAAACAGGTGCAGAAAAATTGGTGAGACATTTCCACAAAAATAACATTCCTATTGCCATAGCAACAGGATCTAGTCAACATTTGATGGATCTTAAGACCAGAAATCACAAAGATTTCTTCAGTTTGTTCTTACATTCTGTGGTAAGCACAGATGATCCAGAAGTTAAGCATGGTAAACCAGCTCCAGATATATTCCGTATATGTGCTAAAAGATTCAAAGAAAATCCTATCCCAGAAAAGGTATATGCATATTGTTGTACTTCAGTTATTTTTTTCTGGCCTAGGATACACCTAGATGCCTTCATTCAATATTTACAGATTTGATTTAAAATTGAGAATGGAAATGGGGAATGTGCCAAAGAGACAACAACCCGACCATAGAAAAAAACAACAGCAGTCACCAACAGGTTTTCAATGTAGCGAGAAATTCCCGAACCCGGAGGCGTCTTTCAGCTGGCCCCTAAACAAATAAATACTAGTTCAGTGATAATGAACGCCATACTCATTTCCAAATTGTACACAAGAAACTAAAATTAAAATAATACAAGACTAACAAAGGCCAGAGGCTCCTGACTTGGGACAGGCGCAAAAATGCGGCGGGGTTAAACATGTTTGTGAGATCTCAACCCTCCCCCTATACCTCTAGCCAATGTAGAAAAGTAAACGCATAACAATACGCACATTAAAATTCAGTCCAAGAGAAGTCCGAGTCTGATGTCAGAAGATGTAACCAAAGAAAATAAACAAAATGACAATAATACATAAATAACAACAGACTACTAGTAGTTAACTGACATGCCAGCTCCAGATCTTTTAAATTTTGCATTATTAACATATACATGTTTTAAAAATATTATTATTATAGAGAAAACTATTATTATGTCCACCTGAGTAAATAAAAATCATTCATAAATCTGGAATGACCTATTTGTTATTATTTAAAAAAATGTAGAAATTGTTTATTTTGTAAAAAAAATCTTAAATTTTCTAAATTATATGTAGCCTTTTCATTTATGCCAGGTAGTCTAATATTTAATACCAATATATTTATATTTGAAGGTGTTGGTGTTTGAAGATGCACCCAATGGTGTAGATGCAGCTCATGCAGCAGGGATGAGGTGTGTATGGGTACCACACGAGGAACAAGATAGAAATACACATAAAGATAAATGTTCCTTAGTGTTAGACTCCCTAGAACATTTTGTGCCAGAACATTTTGGTCTACCACCTTTTGATTTTTTATGATTGTAGGACTTTTATAGGGTAATTTTGTGCAATTTATATAGGAGAATATAATTTAATTTGATTTAATTTATTTTATTTTTAATTCAGCTGTTCAAATCTATGTGAGCCATTGTCATTACTTAGCATTTACATAGACAATAACTGTTTAGTGTCTTTAAATATTAGCTGTATTTGTACGATACTAAGAAACAGGTGTAATGCAAGCTTCAGCAAGCTATTACTCCAGTTTTCAGACGAGAAGAAATGACTTTTTCTTAAATATTGGCACAAATGATTTTAGTATGTATTCAAACACTGAAAAATTTGTAAAAAGAGGGGTCCATGAACTCATATTCAAGTTAAACTAGCCTCAATGATAAAATTCAGTCGAAAATTCGGTTACATATTTCCTGGATATGTCACGGTTTGATGTTGTGAAAAAAATATTCCTTATGTTAGCAATATCATGACCTCCCCTGTACATGCTGTAACTGTATTATAGGCCCTTAACACCTCTTCTATACAATCAAGTTTTGAACAGCTTTTTGCAATATATTTTTTTTAAAACCATTATATCCATGTAGCAATATCTTGAAAATTGTTGTTTGAAATGCAAAATGTGAAATAAACTGTGATAATTATTTTATAATAAAGGAATAGTAATTAAATCTATGTTTTGAATATTAATTTGTACTGTCTCAATTAGTAGTGTTTTAATAAAAGGTAGGTGGCATTATATTATTTGAAGTCAAATCCTGTCCAAAACTTCTTCTACATGTGTAGATTGATTAGGTTTGAATTAAATAATGCTTTTTTTAAGATGATAAACTAAGACAACAACTGAACAATACATGCAGTAGTTTATAAATGTTTAAATCTTACAAAGAGATTAAGAAAGCAAATCAAGGTAACACATTCAAACCGGGGGCTTTGAGTGTTTCTGGTGATTGTAAATCTAGGAAAATGGTTTCAGATGCTTGGAATTCATCGAATAGTAAATTAACAACAATATCAGAACTCCAAGAAAAATTCAAAACAGAACTTTTTTTTATCAAATGGGAAAATCAAAAGTCGTGCATCTGTATATTTACAAATCTCATAGCTTGTTAACATTTTGCAGAACTATTATCAATTAGAGTTTTGGGCCTTTCGAAATATTGAGTAACTCAATTAAGCTTAGAACCGCAAATTATAACAAATTTTATAAAATGAGGATAAGGAAGCAATCAATAGCTTTGTTTACTGCAAATAAGATGTTCCTTTATGAGGGGCAGTACACTAAAAAAACCAGACATGATTATAACCAAGCGAAGCAAAAGCTACTATACTTAAAACAACTGTTCACGAAACTCTACATATCCAACCAACGATTAGGAACAATAAAAACACCCAACTATTTATGAACTCTACTATCAAACATGGAAAACATTATTTCAAAAAACCCTCTAGTTCAGTATACTTTAAACATAGGTCAATAAGATCTTTTTAAAAGTAACATTGTAACATTTTAACACGGCTGTGAAATTCTGTTTGAAAGCATGGAATTTTCAATGTTTAAGTACAGTATTGTTTTCAAAGTATTCCATTTCCTTTTAAGAAGGAGTATATTCCTAAAGAAAGGTTAAAGTGTAATTTTATGATTGTCATCGTCTAGTTATCATTGAACTTAGTGGTAAGTGATATAAAGTTTTGAACTGTGTGTTGTAGATAGTATTAATAGTTATCAAAAGTACCAGGATTATAATTTAGTACGCCAGACGAGCGTTTCGTCTACATAAGACTCATCAGTGACGCTATCAGAATATTTATAAAGCTAAATTGTAATACTGTGGATTTGTTGATTTTTCGTGAGTACCAGCTTTCGTGTTTTTAGGAAAACTTGCATGTTCGTGAACATTCAATTTCGTGGTTTTGCTGAAGTCTGCATTCAAGCCTTTATTAAATTTGTGATTCGTTGAACATTTAATTTCGTGGTTAATCTGTACCCACGAAATCCACGAAAATTGGTATCCAACGAATATTAAAAAATCCACAGTATTGGCAAGTGTACTTTATTATTATTTTATCTTTGTGTCTAGGGTATGTACTGATTTATAGTTTGTGTAATGTTTAGACGTTTGTGTTGTATATTGAAACGATTATTTTAAGAAAAATAACATTAGCAAATTCCCTTATCTTTATATGAACTGACAATTTTTCTGTTGTATTTTCTTGGTAGGATAGCTATGGTAACTGTTTCAATACACATGATCATTTCCAATATCACTAGTAAAACAGAACACAAAAATTGTACACGTACTCTTCATCTGAATGTGTAAATTGATATTCTAATGGACACAATACAAAATATCATAAGACATATGCTATAAATATGTTTCTAAATCATATTGATTAAACAATATTGATAGATCAATCAACGAGGTATTATGATTAAGTTTTATTCTTCATACTTGTACTATCTTGATATGGCATTTACAAACATCTTTATCAAGTTATCTACTATCTGTTTATATCAATAGAAACTTAAAACTTAGAATATATGATTTATGATTGATTTCCATCAAAACAGTAATGGTAGTAACAGCTTTCATCGAAATAACGATAATGAAAGTACAGAACAACTGTCGTCACGACAACAACAGTGTCTTAAATAAATAAAGAAGATATTCATATTATATAATATATTCAAAGTAAAACCATTTAACACGCAAAATGTTCATTTTACGTACTTCCTTACACGTTAATCATTAATTTAAAAGTGACATTATCTAGTCTTCTTGTAACATGCTTTTCGCTTTACGAAGATCAATCTCAAAGCAAACATATATTAAATGTGTAGACAATAAAAACTAACTTAATAATGTTTACAGTATAACGTTAATACACATTTACATTTAACAAGCACATAAGGTATACTTATAAGAGGTAATTAAAAAAAATATTAGATGAACGATACAAATGAACTAGTTAAAAATTACTCAATAGCATTTGAATTGCAATCTGGAATTTGGCAATATAAGATTGTCGCTAATTTTCGTTTATATTCAACGGTGTTGTTACATGCAGTATATCACCGAACTCAGTGCAGCATTTATTTTTAGCAGTATTCTGCACATTCTCATATTTCTTTAGGTACACAATTGTAGATTTTCACCTGTAAAATAAAAAAACATTTACAACATGATAAATATGAGACAGATCGATTTTAAAAAATCAAATATTAAATAAAGGAAAAAAAAAAGGTTTTAAACTTTTTTCAGAAGTAAGCCAATAATTTTTATAATGTAAATCTACCGCACATATAGATAGTTGTATGTTTTGTTTGTTTTATACAAAAAGTAGAATATTTGTTTTTGATTTATTGTAACTACCTGACCAGACATACATATTTCAGGTCACATTTTATATATACTTGGTAAATGTTTAATTATTCATGGTAATTAATATGCATGGGCAGAGACAATACTTTCTTTGTTAGTAAACAACATTATTTCGTGTCGTCAGATGTCACAAAAGACATACTAATCAGGTAAAATATTATGCATGTAATATAGATTAAGGTTTACAAGTGTTAATTATCTTAATGTATGGTTTAAATTATAAGGAATCACACTGGAAAATGATAAACGTGAGGTTCTCAGACTTCGCCATTTCGAGTTTCATTCTTTCCAGAGTTATAAACCGCAAATATAAATTGCAGATGTACATAAAGCAAAGATGTTTACTTGATGAAAAAAATGTCGCTCTCACCCATCCGTTACATAATGTTAGTGAGGTTCTTGAAACAAAACATTGTCGCCCCCACCAGTATGTTTTATTATGTAAGTAAAGATATCAGACACGTTTGAAATTTTTTTTTCAATACCTCTATGTATGTTATTTTTGATTTAATCAAATATATCAACCACATCCTTAAATATACTAAGATTGGGTTGAACATGTAATTATGAAACACATAGTTATTAAGATCAAATTTAAGTAAACAATATATATTGTTGATCTTTTATGCCAGATCTAGCGCTTACTCTGAGTTCGAAAAAATTGTTTAAGAAAATGTTACCACCCAAGTAGACATTTGTCATGATGTTGCCAGTTTCTCTTTGTCAAACTAGTATGAGTTTTGGAACCTGTTCGTATTTGTTGCTTCTTTTTCATTCACAGATTTTCATTTTGGATTATAATTTTGTCTCTGTCTGATGTTCCTTATTGACCTACTTCTACTTTTATGGCTTTTGACACCACATTAATATTACAAAATACTGTCACGAATTAGGTGACCGATACGATATGTCAGTTTGTTAACTCAACAGCGACATGTTTTTACAGGCCTAAGATCTTAGCTACAAGTGGTCTGAACTGCTATTTGATCGATTGCATCCTATTCCAAATTGCGAAATTTTAGTTTTGTTTGAATTCCCATGAGGGATGCATAAATATCAGGAGAGGTTGACCTCGCCGACTCATCTGGTCATGCATCTTTTGTAGTTCATGCGATTACCTTTTTTGTTTTTTACTTTGATTTTTTTCAAGGATTCGAACATATATTGTTTGAATTACTGGCATTTTTTCCTCTGTTTAATCTTGTTATCCTAGGCATTGGAAAGTTTCCACTGATCTACTTCCTTACAAACAATTACCAGCAATGATTAAATACCATTTGATATTTGCAGGATTGTATTCACTATTCACTTTATAACACTTCTGTTTTTGTAGTATTATTAGATGAATAGCATGGCACTTTCATATTATCTCGAACCAAACTGTACTTAATATTAGCCATACGTTGTAGAGGTACCACTTAGTGTTAGTATACTTGTCAGTTTAGACTCGCTTAAAAGAGTTCAGTTCGCTAAATCAGCAATCAATTCGTTAATTTCAGAATATTGTCAGTCAGTTATATATTGGCAATTATGTATCTAGTTTCTGAATGAAGTTCACCAAAGATATCAGGCTTATCTGTTCTTAAGTTCATTAGCTGATTGAAAGTTGTCTCATAGAAACTCGTAGCATATTAACTTGTATCTACTTGTTATAACTATCATAACTCTTTACGTTAAAAACACATACAGACCAGAATAAGTTAAAAGCCAAAATGAACTTGAAAGGCGATTCTAATATTTAGTTACTTACGTCATCCAAAAAACCTTTGAAATATCCATATCTTTCGCAGTGTCCAAACATCATTTCTGCTGAACGTATTTCAACATTTCCTATATTATAAGAGCATTATCATAGTAAGTAACAATACTACGTATACGTTTGAAATTAAAACATACATAAAATAAATGTGTGAGATCTTCAATGGAAACGAATAAACAGCAATCATATAAACAGGAAAATGAAATAAAAACAAAACAAAAAAACTTAAGACTTAGCAGCATAAACATCGCTGTTACAGAGAAAAAAGGAAAAAAAGGAAGAAATGGAAACGGAAATCTTGAATCACAAAGTATTTGAATAGATAGTTTTACAGTAACTTTAAATCCCGAGTTTCATTGATAAAAAATAGATATAAGGAATTGGAAAAGGTATCTCGAGGTATATTGGACTTATTTTACAATATGACTTGTTGTAAGGACTCTTTTACAATATTGCATTCTCTATAGTAAAGTAGTTTTAGTTTAAACATATTTATTTATAGTGGATTGAGAAACAAGTTTTTCAACTTATATTAATCCCTTTCCACTTTGCGTATAATAATGGAAGTGAATTGAAATAATGTTCATGGTATAAAATAAAGTAAATCGAAAATGTACTATATTCTAAAGGAATAATAATAGATCCACGATTTCCTGTTAAGTCTAAAAGTGTTTTTGGAGGTTCTTGTGAAGTATATATCATTGCTCGATCCTGAACAAGATATGCCTTTGAGAGTTCAAACATACATCTTTTAAATATATTTTATTAGACTCCATGATTAAGCTGAATATGAATGTCATATCTCTTTGTTTTTCTTTTTATTCGTATAAGCTGTGCGGTCATACTTTGTATATCAATTGTTTACTTTCCTTACCCTGTGTTTGTTTTCGGTGATCTTTCAAAATTGTTTTAAACTAATGTGAGGGACAATTCAACTCAATGAAAATTCTTAATTGTCATTAACAAGGTTTCCCCTGGGTCAATTAATTTTTTCGCCATCTCTTTCGCCAAGCACTATATTTTTTAAGCCAAGTAACATTAATATATTTTTGGTTTAAAAATTCCCCCTTTTAAATAGATAAGTTTGCCCAATTGTTGTCAATGATTAGTCTCTCAAACTTATATTAGAGTCTACATTGTAATGAATAAACACTCAACACTGATGAGTCTTATGTAGACGAAACGCGCGTCGGGCGTACTAAATTATAATCATGGTACCTTTGATAACTATGAATATTTTCTTTTAAAAAGAAACATTTTATTTTTAACTTGAAAGGGGGGAAATTAATTATATTTTTGACAACTTTAAAAGAAGGGGGCCACTTAATTACCTTTAATAATAAAGTTCAAAGTGAATTTCGAGCATTGTCTGATCAGGTTAAGTCAAGAGAAATCCGGAAAAAAAGTAAATAAACAAGATGGATGAAAATAAATCGTTATATGATCTTATATATATTTCTTTCGCCAAATTCTTCCGCCAATGACGAATTTTAATCGCCACAATTATTATTTTGACCGCCAGTGGTAAAACCTGCATTAATAATCATTACTCGTTACACAAGCTAATATATGTATATGCATATAATTTGCACTGCTTACACCTTTGCTGTATGGAATTTAGTTAGAGAAACACGTTGTGCAATTTATAGTGAAGTTATAAAGGTACCAAGCTAATAATTTGATACGCCAGACGCACGTTTTGTCTACATAAGACTCAGTGACGCTCAGATCAAAATAGTTACAAAGTCAAACAAGTATAAAGACGAAGAGCATTGAGGACCCAAATTCCAAAAGTTGTTTAAACTGCATTTTAGTTTGTTTATTATCAAAGACCGGGAGTAGACCTCTGTATATCGTTCTTGATAAATGTTGCTTTATAGATTCTGCTTAACTGTATCAATTTAGAAGAATAATAAATACACTTGCCATTCACAGATTTTCTTTTTTCTAGACCATTCACTTTTCCTGTCAAATGTTCTCCATCATACGAATATATAACATCATTCCATTCCATTGGCTGTAAAATATTCAAATAGTTGTACCGCAGCAAAGTTGCTTATTGCATAGACAATACAAAGTGCATTCGCCAGTTTATAAATCACACCAAATAAATAGAAGAGGCATGAATGATGAGAACAATGATTTAGCCCTAAAATTATAACGCATAGGACATTTGTCAGTTCCTTTAGCTTTGAAATGCAAAAATAACTTTTGGATTAGCACTTTGAAGTTATTAACATGAATGACAATTTCAACACATTTTTATGTATAAAATAAAATGTATTAGACCTAGTATTTCATAAAAATAAAGGTTTAGATGAAGTAAAGGTTTGTATATTAGTTTGTTATGTATGCATTTCAAATGCACATGTACAAGGTTGTTTTGGCAACCAATAATTAATCATACGAATACAATGCAAAGACATATTTTCTACACAACATGTGTATCGATAATTACAAATTATAGAAAATGTCGGAATTTAGAAATAAATATAATAATTTGAAAACATGATCTGTTTGCGTTGATGAAATCAACTCATGACCACACAAGTTCTTCAATTCTCCGGACAACAAATACAATCAAGTTAGGTAAGCACGTTATATTAATTAGCTAATAGCTACACGTCTTAAATTGGGTTTCTAAAATTTAACGTTTTATATAATAAAAATAATTTAAAACAAGACATAACTTAATAAGGTTAATTAATCACGTATGAAATCCGAGTCTAGTATAGACGGTAAAGGTGACGAAGTACTACATTGTAAGTTCTTATAACTTACATGTTTTTGAATTTATAAACATTAGTATATATTCTACAAATGAATGAATTTGTAATAAACAAAACGTCTATTTGGTTGTCTTAATAGTTTGATCATGTTAGACACCCTGTTTTGCATAGGAAATAACACATTTCCTCAAAATCAAATTCGTACTCAAATCACTGGCAAGCACAGCATATTTTTAAATATTAAGTAATGAGACAAAGGGAAAGCAGTTATCACTGAATGTCACTGAGTGTGGGTGAAAGCAATTTCCATTAAAGCGTGGTAAACTGAATTAGGGTTTAAGGAAGACAAACAAACCACAAACAAAGCATAATAAACAGTATATTTGTCAAGAGAATTTGATTAATGCTGTTTAGACACAAAATCGTGTTATTGTTATACAACATAACGATCTGATCGTGTTAAAAGTTAGCAACTCATTTTACCAAAAAAAATCTTACAAAAAAGTTATCATAAGACGGGAACATTCCAGTATAACTTACAATCAATAGCAGTCGTAAAAATGTTTAGTGCAAACTCTTACGTTAATATTTACATGCCAAATTCCGTAATTGACATTATTTAAACTAGCGAAATTAGTTCAGAACCGCTGGTCAAGGTTCATTCTATCATCTATAGGCACTCTTTTGACAATTTTAGCTCTTTGCTCCATTATAATCATTATACATTTAACAAGAAAAAAACCATGCCGATATACAATAGTATTTTACCAAAACAACGTTAAAAAATGCACTTTATTATGCATTACTCTGCCAAAAACACGAATGCTGTTATGCGAATACCTGTTTTATCCAAACATAAATTGAGGTTTAATATTCTTTATTATTGAACTATCTTTGAGGGCATACAGTACTTTACTTTTTCGTTTGAAACGAATGACACAATCTTTCATGCCAATTAAGAGCCATATTCTAACAAATGTTTCGAATGCCTTTGATTCGTAATTTTTTAATTGACTTAGCCAAACTTGAATCGAATCTTATATTTTCAAGAAGGCATACATTTGTATTTTGAAATAAACAGTATATGTGTATACAGTCAAACCTGCTTAAAAACACACTTGTATAAAGCAAAAATCTGTGTTACATATAAGACAATTAATATTAGATTCCTCTGTATTGCATTCATATAGATTGAACCTGTATCAAAAGACCACCTGTCTAAGAGTCCACATTTTTGCTCTCTCTTCAATGGTCTCTTAATACAGGTTTCAATGTAATACTATTCCATCATATTAAAAGCATATACGACTTACATTTATTTTAAAAGTCAGGAATTTTATTTCAGATTCTGTTGTTTTCACAAAGAATGTCAAGACATCCGCAAAGCTGTTTAAGATGACACCGAAAGAAGGTTCTTCTTGTCCTGTTCCACAGTTTGTGATGAGAGGATGAGGTTTACTCCTTGACTTAGCCTCCGACTTAAACCTGAATTTCAAAGTCATTGCATGCTGAAAGTCAAAGTTGGTATATCTCCATATAATGATTCTGCTAGCACCATTGAAATAGGCCAAGTCGCTAAGCGACACAACTCCTTCTACTCCACATGGTATTTCATTTGAGGATAAATCCATGACGGATCCTTTGTTAAAATCCATGAATACTTCCGGTTTACAACCTTATGAAAGAAAATCTATAATAATGGAGGATTTCACATAAAGATTAATAACAAATAATTTGAAAAGTGTCTGTTGTCCGTAAAGAGTATTCCATAATCGGATGATCTAAGATACGATATATATGTAACAATACTTAAATAGTTCTGAACCATTTGCCTTCAAGACTATTCGGTTTTCAACTGAGCTCAAATAGAATTCGGTGACATATAGTTGCCAACATATAAGTTCTATGGTCGCTAGAGGAAAGTTGTCTCACTGCGCACTCATAAGGCATTCTCTTTGTTATCGTATAGTCATACAGAGAACAGTATGTTTTTGAAAGAAATCTCAAGTTTCAATATTCCAGTTAAGAATTATATGTATAAAATTGAGAATGAAAATGGAGAATGTGTCAAAGTGACAACAACCCGACCATAGAGAGCAGACAACAGCCGTAGGCACCAATGGGTCTTCAATGTAGCGAGAAACTCCCGTACCCGCAGGCGTCCTCCAGCTGGTCCCTAAACAAATATGTATACTAGTTCGGTGATGCATATTTGTAAATAGAAAAAAATCTCATATATAAATTTAGATGGGGTATGATTGTCAATGAGACAACTCTCAACAAGAGACCAAATCCGCATTGTCAGCTATTAACTTATCAGCTATTAAAGTTCCTGTATTTTGTTCTACGATGAAAAGTACACATCCGTAATCGTACTTTCGCAAGTGCATAATTTGGTGACTTTATTTACTCTAATATTTAAATGATTTCGACACTTACCTTCAGGGCGATATCCAATATTAATTGAGCATTCACATGTATCTTGGTCATATGCTGTTCCAAGGGCACAGCTTCGTTTAATCCATCCATTATCCTTTACCTTCTCCATAAAAAACTTTTTATTGAGCGAATATGGCTTATACGGACATTTGTTTTTCCTATTGAATAATGAATCTTTTAAGTAAGACTTGTCTTTACTGATTAATCCAAGTGCTATATTTAAAAGCGTGTTTTCTCGCTTTAAGATATTTGTTAATTGCTCTATCGATGGCTGCTTGTTTTTGATAATCTGTTTTCTAATTTTCTTCTTTTGTTTTAACTTATTTATTCTATTCTGTAGAATGAAAGAGCCTCCATTCAAATTTGGTCGATTCCAAGGCTGCTTGAAAACATCAGATAATAAAATTGAGGATCCTGCTACATTGAAACCATCTTTAAAGTCATTTGATAACGAATTAGATTGTGTTTTCATGTCGCGCCATATATTTTGAGGTAGGAACTCATGAACAACTCTGCCATTCAAACCTAAATCGGATGAGCTGGGTTTTAATTTGGTCTTATACACCATTGTATCTGTAAGGATTGAAGACTTCACTGGAGGAGGAGCTACATATGTTGGTATAGTTTTAACGATCTCTGTTGCAGGAAATGGAGGCACTGTTGCTGGAAATGGAGACACTGTTATTTTTGATGTGTTTGCTTGAACTTGTGTAGGCTGCACTATTTCAGCATTTCTCATACTAAAGAAAGCTTTAGTAGCTGGCTTTGTTGCAGAAAGCGGAACAAATTTCACCGTTTCTGTTGTGGCTACAGTACTTGTTTGAATCAGTGGCGACGGTGTTTGAATGTCACGTCCCATTAGTGGCGGCTGTGTTTGAATGTTAAGCTCCATTAGTGGCGACGGTGTTTGGATGTCACGTTCCATTAGTGGCGACAATGTTTGAATGTCCCGCCCCATTAGTGGCGACTGTGTTTGAACGTTATGTCCCATTAGTGATGATGGTAAGGAAGAATCTCTTAATAAGCTTTCAGGTAATAATGTTCCGATATCCATAGGATGGTCTTTGAATAAGTCTAATGAATTAAGATCAGGAAGTGCATCTAAAACGACAAGCATAAATAATAGAATTGAAACACATATATGAGTAAAGTATTAGTAATTGTAGCTTTTTTCTTGCTAATATGACTATTGTATACAATATAAGCCAGAAAACTGTGACATAATTAGATATGAGAAGATGCGGTATGAGTATCAATGAGATAAACTCGTCATCCATTTCACAATTTATAAATTATAGCTCAAGGTTCGGTCTTCAACTCGGAGCATTAGATCACACTAGACAGCAAGCTATAAAGGGCTTCAAAAATGCTTTTGAAAAATTCCAGTCAAATTTATTAAATTTTGAGCTGTAAGACGTCGAAAGATAATTGTGAGTATTATTTTGATTCATATTGAAAATGTAATATAATTCTCGTTTAGAAGAGATTTGCTAATAATATGCAATAAAACAAAAACCACACGTCTTATTCATAAGAAAAATGCAAAGTTAAGAAATAAAACTATGTAACTTACCTCTCTGAGCATTGCAGATAACTATAAATAAGAAAACTAAACACGTTGATATCGACATATACTCCATTTCGGTATTAAGTTAAAAGTAAATGTGCTACTATAACTGTTTTTCGAAGAATTCAAGGACATGCATTCCTCTTGAAATTCAAATAAGCAAAGGCAAATACTAAATTAAACTACGTTTTTAATTACACATCGTGATATTCGGACTAGTCAAATTAATTTCATGACCCACAACGTAATTTAATTTTACCATCTACACCCATACCGAAAAAATAATTAATCATTGATGCTAATTAGGGTTTTAATTTCTTTACGTTTGCATGTCAAAATTTATTTAGAATTGAAATTTACATATTTTGGTTAGTAAAATATACTGTTAAAATTACCTAACAGCGCGATAAATTATTTATATGAACACAATTTCCGATAAAATGACAATTTTTACTATGATAAAAGGTTCCGTAATACGTTCGTTAATTGATAAGACAAAAACAATCAAAACAAAGAAGTAAACAAAGACTCACAAAACCAAAGGACATTTACATCAACAGTTATAAATAATAATTAAGAAACAACACGAACTCCACTAAAAACCGGGAGTGAAATCAGGTCCTCCGGAAGGGTAAGCATTTCCTGCACCGTATACGGCACCCGTCGTGTTATTTCTTTGTTCAGTTCGGTATTGATGGAAGGTTATAATGACTGAGGAAGAATATTAGATATGATTTCTAACACACTTTTGTCATAATGGCCAATCAGCTCATGATGGCGACAGTAAAATTTCTTGAGTGATGACCTTAATTTGATTGATTCATAGCACTGTCTTAGAAACTTTTGAGAAAGTAGCATTCCTCGTTCAACAAAATCAACGTACTTTGAGCTAGCTCTAGAATAACGTATCAATAAACACATATATACTCCATAAGCTAGTGCCGCTAAGTAATACAACTAAATGAAATATATTTCAATCCAATGTGTTCTATTGTACTATATTATACACATTTAATGAGATGTTTGATGTTAAATAAATATGACCAATCACAAGTCAAAGAAGCAAAAACAACATTATGATTTGAGGACTACCAATATATTACAAACTTAACTAAAAATTAAAAATGCAAATTCCATTAACTGAAAAGGGATAACTCCGGTTATTCTAGAAACAAAACACTAAATGTTAGGTCTAAAGTCATAAAAAAAACCGCGCGTTTTATTATTAATCAGCCAATGTATATACATAGGTGTAATTCCACCAAATCATAGTACGGATGCATACATTAAAGGGTCGAAACAATATTCTCTTGTATTTGACATTTCATTTCAGTTAAACATTTATTTTTTGAGTCAATAACTTATATCGTGAGTGAATCAGAGCACCATTCTTTTTTATTTGTTGTTTCCATTAAATATTTTGGAGACTTGAGGGTTGTTTACTAAAGCTTATAAAAAGGATAAGTAGGGAATGGATATTTGATTGGCAAACTTACAGTGATGGTTATTGTCTTATATGCAATGACATGTTATGTGATGTTTTGTCTGTAATACTGGACAGGATGAAACTTTACTCATCTTATGTATTTCTTTATTTAAAACAAAGAAAAATTATTCATAATGCTTTGATAAGTGCAAATTTAACAAAGACTTAAAATTTATTGTTTGCAAAAGTATGAATTATTCGAAATACTAATGATTTTATTAGTGCAGGCATAGATAACCTTAGCCGTAATTGGCACTATTTGTTGGAATTTCGGGTCCTCAATACTCGTCAACTTTATACTTGTTTGGCGTTTTAACTATTTGATCTGAGTGTCTTTGATGAGTCTTATATAGACGAAACGCCCGTCTAGCGTATCAAATTAAGAGCCTGGTTTCTATTATAGGGGAAACAATGGTACCTTAACTACACGTAAAACCTATATACGATTTTTAGAAATATTTGCAACAAACCCACAACGTATTATCGTAAAAAATACTTTCATTCGGTGATTGTTGATCGGAAACTTTATCTTATTTTTAAGTTAGTTATAGGTTTGTTGTCGAGGTTAACCGGATCATAACATTGATAAACAATCAACGCAGAATTATTCCCGGAGAACTTGCAAAATAAGTGAGTTAATAAAGTGATGTATCTTTTTTATATTTTCTTTGAGTTTCTATTTGTTAATCAAACTCTGCAATACATAACAGTGGATAACCGATGTCGTGTATTTTACCATCTTATTCTTTTAACACCATTAACCTTCCAGTACGCGTGATTTTAAATTCTTTTAATCACGGTTTCCCTTCGCACTTGTGCTATGCGGTTGCTTTACTTCAGTCAGTGCATACAGAAAAGCTATCGGTGAATTAGAGTAAGAAAAGACAATAACTTAATAGCAATAAGTGTCTGAAGATTCTGATCAGATTAAGGATTTTTGGTTGGCTGTCATGCACATACCTGTCACATCTGAAACATTAAACACATAGTCCAAGTACATTTGTTAGTTTAAACATTGTTTTTATTGTTAGAAAAACGACACATGGATTAAACAGAAGTTTTTTTTAACTTAGTAACGTCTTCTCCAATACAGTACTTTTGTTGTTTTTTGTTTGTATGCACTCCCTTTAATGTTATAAACCTCCTTGATATTTTGCATGATGAAAAAACATAAACGCTTTTATATAATTAGGATGTAGTTTTATAAAAAAAAAAAACACCTTCAACAATCTAATTTTTTAACAGAAGACAATTTCAATAATATTGTCCACCGTAATCTTTATTTAGACTTTTTGTTGAACAAAAGTTTTAGGCAAACCATTGAGATGGTTATTCATGCATAAAACGAATATGTGTGTTAATAATATGCGTTCTAACTCTGTAAAACATTAATGATAGTTGTCAGACGTATGACAAGAAAGTCAATGAGGGTTAAACGGAATTACAAATTATAACATGACAGACACGTGCCATTACATATCTTTGTATAACGCCTTTGATAGACAATCTATTGAACTTGACATTGTCATACGATACTCATTGCACTTCTGTAAAGTCCTGAATTGAAAGTTCTGGTTTCGTTTCATTAAAATGGAGATCAAGGAAAGCTCTGCACTTTTAGAAATCATTTTCCACCTTTAATTGTAAGATTTACACTAGTTCTTGTAAAATATTTACGCATTGTTGTGAAGTTCAAATTTATTTTGTTTGTTAGTCTGTATATGACATTGAATTTACAAGTTCATAGGTTCAAGAAGCAAGGTTATTTTATCATTTTTATTAACAATTTACTATCAAGTAATTGAAATACGTAGTATCAATGGAATAAACATTTATTCTTTATCAAATTCAAATGATCATGTTGGGTGTGGGTGAATTTCAATAATGTCCAGTTTGCAAACTAGACATCATCTTGATATATAAACGAATAATGCATTATTCCAATCAAGCTTGAACTTCGTCTGGATAAACAAGATGAGTTTAATGCGAATCTTTAAACAACACATTGTTACATGTACATTTATGTCAATAACTACACAAATATATCCTCTAAATGTTCCGATAAAATAAGGAGGAGACATTAACAGGATAATCTGAATGGTTGTAGGAAACTATATCCACATACTGGATTTCAAACAGAACCTGCAAAGTAACAAAGTTATAAACAAAATCTATATAACGTTGTATCATTCAAATTCAAACAAGCCTTTCATTATCCCCCTTCCTGATTTGAATATAAACATGCATCAAATTAGTGACACAAGTGAATTGAGAATGCATTGATAATTATTTAAAGTTTAAGCCCGTTCTATATCATTCTTTATCTCTTAAAAGATATATATATTATATAGATTATATTTCAACGTGAGTGACCATGACGTATTTTGTATGACAATAAATGAACAATTAAGCACTTAACGGTTAAACTTCCTTAAGGATTTAGCATTTAAGCTTTGAAACAATAAAATGCATTTCTGAACTTGAAAATACAAATAAAATGTATCATTGATTTATACGAACAGAATAACTATCTACTAAGTAGCGGTTGCTAATTAACCAGACGCGGTGTTGTAATAATTTCCATGCTCACAATACGTATTTTCGTAGTGATCATCATCAATTCCATTATTTTACCATCATTTGCAGTTGTTTGCAGATATTTTTCAAATCGTTGTACCATGTATTTTTAAAACTGTGGTTATTATTTTTCATGCTATTTGTTTTATGTAAATTCGTTTATATTTGTTCAATTATTCATATTAAATATGATAACATCAGATACATTTTTTTTGTTCAAATAACGAAACATGACATATCAACGTCAATATCTAAAATAAAATCAAACCCACACTTTCATATACAAATACCTCAGATATTTCGTCTTGGATCAGCGAGTAGTGTTTACTTCCTACCTAGTTGCAGAAATCTAAAACAAAAGATCGAATATTTTAATGATACCTTTTGGTTTTCATTGTTCTGCGGTTTTTTGCTTTACATAGCGTTTGCGTTTTTCGTTTGCACTTTTGAAAGGTTTCTGTTGATGGTTGATAATAGTCTTTATATAGTTGTATTACACATTGTTGAGACGCCTGTTTTAATACCGGATAATGAATTATGAATTGTAAGTATGACATAAGAAAGTACTGGGTAAACGTACGTATATACGTAGATTAGACAATATCCAAGTGACAAACAAAACTTAAAAACAACATATGTACATGTAGGTCAACAACTAATCTTCAATTAAAACGAAATATGTGGTTTTGAACATGTCCAACTCTTAATCACAAGAGAACTAGAAAAGAAGTGAATAAATTCTTAATGCCAGAAACATAAGGATGTAAGAACAAAACCTTTATCTTTATTTAATCACAGAATCAATATCTCAATATTGAAAATTGAATATTGAAGAGACTTTGTCATATATCGATTTTATTCAAATCATTATGTTTTAAATAAGCATTTATTTATACAGAATGTTCGTTTCGATTAAATATGTTCCTATATTCCTCCGTGTGATAAGTTCTTAAAATAAGTCAAAGTCTGCGAGAATTGCTGTTTTGGTATATCGACATTCGTCTGTAATTTGGTTATCTGTTTAGAAATAATCCCTAATACTGAAAGAATCTTAAAGTACTCACATTTTGATGTTAAACTATGTATTTAGGTAAAATTGAGACTTATTTCAAATGATAGAGATATAGTTAGTGGAAATTGGCCCTGTCGCTTTCGTAACTATTATTTTAAAAGCTTGTGTCTATTAAGGATAGTATTACCTTTTGGGACTGGCTCACTGCATGTTTTCACAGAACAGTCAGTTCCACATTCACCTGTTATACTATTTCTACAGTTTAGAGAAGGACATGGTAACCCTTGAGGTACTGTGAAATTAGTACACTGCACAAAAACGTCACAAACTGTTTGGTGTCCCCTTTTTGCACCATCATCAGTATTGCAATTGCAAATATCTTCTGTAAAAATAACATTCAGAAAAATAAAAAATTAAGAAAAATTGTGATGATTGTTTTGCTTTAAATGACTATTGCTAGATAGGTCATTAATGTTGGACTAGAAGTCCTTGATTTCAAACCAAAATATAAAAAGTAATCAACAGTTTTAATAATAAACTAATCGTCATATGAAAAACACGTGAAACTTTTGAAAGTTTTGTTTGGTGATAATTTGTTTTACCCTAAATTTGTTTTTAGATTACTACCTAGAACCAACATCTTTGATAAAAAAATCTTAAAGTTTCTTTATGTATCATTATTTCCATTTGAACTATCAATAATTTATTGGTTCGTTTTTACTGAAACAAAAAAAAAAAACAAAAAAAAAACAAAAAAAAAACAAAAAAAAACACATACACATGTAATGAAGATGTAGCATAACTTTAGCCAGTTTCACTGAATATCAAACGAATTATAAAATCAATAACTTGTTTATCCATGTAGGGACAGCTTGCGAAATGTGCGGTTTAGGTCACATACGTTTTAGCATAATGTTTAACTATTTGGCTTTTACTCTCTTGGTAATTGTGTGTTTTCTTAACAAATTTAGATTTTTCTTTGTTTTTGTGTATACTTAATATGTGATATGTTTTTGTACCCTTTCATTACATGGGGACATAAAACAAGATTAGCCAGAATCAAACCTGGAATAAGATGTAAGTCTTCTGTATCTGCAAAAATTTCATTGGTTCCCAAAGAAACGAAATTGTCTACCCGACATCGTATTTTACCATTGATCATTTCAGAATAAAACAGCATGCCGAAGACGACTGTCATTGTATTGTTATAGCAATGTTCACGTTCTATATTTGTAAATATGATTTTAATGAATTGATCTTGTAACGGTTCGAAAGAAGTCGAGCCAGCGTGTTGTATTTCTAAAATTAGATTCCCGGGAGGTTCTCCAACGTCACCACTGCATACGTGTTCAAATCCGGGTCTGTAATATCCAAGATTTATCACCTGATCTTTGTTCATTTCTAAATTTGGAATTGATGGTTTGCCTGTTTAAAACCAAGACGAATTATTCAGAGCAGATAATACCTCCTGGACATAATTATGATAGTGTATAAATTAATTAGTACTAATCATAACTAATTTATTCAAAACCCGTAAAATGAATAAGGTTGACTTCATATTATGAAAAAAATGAAAAGAACAGAATGATTCCTAAACCATGACTAGTAGTCTTGAATCCAATTAAAAACAATAAGAAAAACTTCATGTTATGATAGTATGTAAATTTCAATGCATTTGTAATTTCGCTGTACTGATTCAATGATCTATATCGAAATCTCTCGAGGAGACGAGTTGGTTTACACAAAATATGTACCATTGTGAAAATGTTTCAGAAAGTTATTAAGATCCTAATCTTGAAAAAAGTGGTAATATCTGAAAACAAAATAAATCAGCTGAACATAAATAGAATATATTCAGATTACCTACATTTTACTGCGAAGTATATAATTTTTCGACATGTTACTTACTCTTATGTAAGACTCTTATGTAAGATTATTAAGATACACAAAAAATCAAGTTTTCAAATAGTACAATTTGTTTAAACAAAAAAGTTTTAAGTTGTCTTAACACGACAAAATTATCGATAAAAACAGGTCATAATTTCCCGAATTTCCAAAGTTGTGTGTGCAATCTGTTTAATTATGGTAACACAAAATAAGGATCTATTTATCCGTGTCCGTCAAACATCCCCATACTAGTAATATATTTACATCTAAACACAGATACTATTAACTAAATTGTATTTACATGTATTTTTATTTCATATGCCTTTATAAGGATGTCAATATTTCATAATATTGTTAAAATGTTGATCTCAACCTTCGATTCGTGGCATTGGTGGCCTTCAACTGTTGTTTGCTGTTTGGTCGTGTTGTTGTCTCTTTGACACATTCCCCATTTCCATTCTCAATTTATGAGATTTTTATGTATTGTTCGTTATTGTTCAAGATAATTGATAATTTGCCGTTGCTGTTAAAAGGCATTTCCGACTGAATTCAACAGGTTTTTTTTATTTGTACTATTATACCTTGTTCAAGAATAAAGGGTGGTTTAAGTGCTTACGGACATGGTCAACCCCGATACATTCTGTATGTTCGTCTCTGAAGTTAGGAGACTGTAATGGTTTCTGTCTGTCGCTTTGTTATTCCTTTCTGTTATATCATAAATTAGAACATTGGTTTTCGTATTTTCTTTCTTTCTTTACCCCCCCCCCCCCCATTTCTATGTTACATGAATCAAACTAACTTCTATCAGTATAATGTAAAACTGCAGTTCACAATTTTTAAAAGTAGATTGTATATTGTTTTTTTTTTGTAAATTCAAATCCCGCCCAAAAGTAACCTTTAATTGAAAACAAGATGTATTCTCATAATAAAATATCTGACAGTATACAAACTGAGATAACCTATTCATATTATTAAACTAAATATCTTACGTAATATTGTTACGTTTCCATGTGCAGTATATATTTGTTCATTTGTATCAACGACAACTGAGTAAAGTCCCTCTGAATCACAAGTCGCTAACATCAGGGTAATGGTTAGTGTGCTGCCGTCAAAGTTTATTGTCATGTTGAATAGTTCCTCTACTGGCAGCATGTTGACAGAACCATCACTGCTTATAAATGCTATCGTTTTTGTTCCCTCAGTCTGTAAAGCCTTATTTATAGTTATTGAATTGAAACTTATTTCATTCAAAAAGCACAGTATTGTTGCGGGACCAGTATTCAAGAAAATCGACGCACTTGTGCACTCTATAGCTGTAAAATAAGTTGAAAATGTATGAAGCATTTAAATTTTGCTTCAAAATTTGGTATGATAGTTTTAGTCCGATTAATATTATATTCAACCAACATTTTAAAGTTTATTTTTTATCTTTGGCTATACTAAGTAAAAGGTTTTTCAAGCCTTTAAATCGTATGATACTCATTATCTATGTTGTAAAATTACTATATTGCCATCTCTTTGACACTCGTGTCGGTTGGCTAGTGGTATCTTGTTTCCCTCGAGTGCAGGGGAGCGCCGGTTTGATCCCCGGCCGGCCGAATCGAACTTTTTAAAAATTGATTCTTGCTTCTTTTATGCTAAGCACGCGGTATTAAGGATGATGCTGATGATGAAGATGAATGGCCGATTAATGTCCAGCGGCAAATTGATATGCATATTCAGGAAGACAACATCTTAATGTAATATGGATATATTTATCCTGCTTTGAACAAGACCGACAAGCTAATCCGGATGTTAAACGTGCTAGTTCACAAGTCCACAGGATGACATGTGACCGTATCACACATCAATCTGACTCTGAGCCGACCAGTTCTACCTCTGACTCCTAAATATCACGTGCTTAGTAAAGAAGCAGCAAATACCAATTGTTAAGTCTTCAGTTTGACCTGGTCTGGATTTGAATCCATGACCTCCCGCAACCGAGGTGAACAGGTAGGGCTTTACTAACATGTCTTCCTGTGAATTTTTACCTTGTGACGTAGTACGTAAATCATTAGTTTCAGTTGTATATACCGATGTCGAAAAAGCAGAATAATTTAAAAATTTCAGACAATGTTTTAATGCTGTAGTTAATGTGATCTTCGAAACTTGTAATCATAAGAAAATTTAACAAAAATTCAAATGAAAAGGATTATGCTATTAATTTAATACTATCATTAGGAAGAAAATGATACGGATGGAGAAGTCATTTTGGTATATTATATGCAGAAAGTTGTTAATTGAAACCATTGTTCTATGTCCATGATCTTTTGAAAATTAAGTTGGAATGCTACAAACTATGAGTACTGCCAGCAAATATAACAAAGAAAATTACAACCCGCTCATTGTTTTTAACTTAATATTTAAAGTATGGACGTTGACCTTGGAGACAGACATTCCAATATTATTCACAACACAATTTCTTGCGACGGGAAATATCAAGCACTATAATTATCCTTTATTTACAGGATTCAAAAGTTCCAAGTCAAAGACGATTTTGTGTATTTGAATAAGTCCTGATGGAAATATAGATACGTCCCATCCTTATTACTTGAACTAACTCATTCATATGTTTCATACGAGTAGCACGACGGATGTCACATGTGGAGCAGGTTCTTCCAATCGATATGGATAAGAAGATACTGCTCAAGACAACTTGTTTTTTTTTCCGGTTTGTGTTGCCCAGTCTTCAGTTTTCAATGCTGTATTATGTGGACTATTGTTTGTGTTTTGTTTGCTTCATTGTGTTGTTTTTATCTTGGTCAAAAAGTTGTCAGATCGTCTTCCTATTATGAATTCGAAAGTCCCTTTGGTGTTTTTCGCAGCTCTTTGACGTTAAATTTAAATTAGTTTTAAGTTTTGCGTAATGTAAAGGCAAATTAGTTAATAAACTATACAACACAGCAATTTAGCGTATTTGTTTCTGTTGGTAATTTTTTTAATCACACATTTAATTGTATCACTTCAAAAATGATATATTTAATAGGTCAAGTGTCAAGTGTCAAAAATAATGTTAATTGCAAATGTAATTAAAACAAATCATAATTAAAGTCATGTAAGTTAATATCGTTGTGATCTTTCTTTAAGATGATTTACAGCGGATTGAATTAATTGAATCAATTAATCTAACTGTAGAAACTCACATACAAATGACATGATACAGGAGAGTTGTTTCAAACATTTCAAATAAGTTTAATAGGGCGCTGAAAAATGAGAAATAGTTTACAATCATGCATTTACAGAATGTAGTTAGATATGTCTATTCAGTGTAGCTTTTGGCCTAACTGTAGAAACTCACATACAAATGACATGATACAGGAGAGTTGTCTCATTGGCACTCACATCCCATCTTCCTATATCTAAATAATCTAAATACATGAAATCAATATACAAATTATGGAAAACAATACGTACAGAGTAACCCTAAACACTTACGTGAAATACTAGGAATAGCGGTACTTGTCATATTCATAGATGCAATGGAAACACCACCACAAAAATCTAAAAAAATAATATTATTATATACATTGATACTACTAGAGTTTACAAGCATCATTCTTTTGTTATTTTCTGTTTCTATACAATAGTTTGGAAACTTTAGGTGACAAGGTTACAATAGCATGCTAACAGAATAAAAGGGCTGACAATTTGGATGGTTTACTTCTGGTGACGGTTTTTACCTTATTTATGCAATGAAATGTTATGTGAAATTTTCATTGTGAACAGGATCAAACTTTACTCATATATAGACATAAGAATATTTGGTATGAGTGACAATGAGACAAATCTACGTTCAAGTCAAAATCTTCATGCCAAGTTTGAACCAAGGATAAATTCTGCACATTGTTTTTGAAAAGTGCCAATTTAACAAATACCAATAGGGGAATTCAATGGTGGTACCGCTCCTAAATCCCAGCAATAAATCCTGTCTCTGTTGGAGAGTCTTCTTATTGACAATCATATCACATCTCATAACCTATCTGGGATTCGACTCTGGTAATAATCTAATCCTTTATAGAGCACATTGATTTGAGAGATATTATATGTATCATTTACATGGATTTCAATACCAAAACGCTTTCTTCCTTATTTGAATTGAATATAGCACAATTCCCTCATAAAAGATGTTACTGTTCCAATAACTATAGATAAATAACTCATCCTAGATACCAGGACTAAATTTTGTACATACGCCAGACGCGCGTTTCGTCTACAAAAGACTCATCAGCAACGCTCGAGTTAAAAAGGCCAAATAAAGTACGAAGTTGAAGAGCATTGCGGACCAAAATTCCTAAAAGTTTGGCCAAATCCTGCTAAGGTAATCTATTCCTGAGGTAAAAAAGCCTTAGTATTTCAAAAATTTAAAATTTTGTAAACAGTTAATTTATAAATATAACCATATCAATGATAATTCATGTCAGCACAAAAGTTCTGACTACTGGGCTGGTGATACCCTGGGGATAAATGAGACAAACAATGAAATAAACATGGACAAAAAATATATTGAAGTGTAATCTTATTTTATATCCCTTCAATAAGTTTTATTTCAAAAACATTTATGTGTTACCTGCAGGTACTGTTTCCTTGCATACAATCTCAGAACAGTCATCTGAACATATTCCTGTTGAACTGTTTCTACATTGGTTTGTCCGGCATTGTTTTCCTATTGGAACTGTCATATTAACACATTCAACATAATAATCGCATCGCCCAGGATGTCCACGACGAACACCAGTTTGTATAGTATTGCACTTGCATATGTCTTCTGCAAAAGTAATACTTTAAAGATACAGTCAAATGTTATGTCTTGTTTTTGAATATAACCTTTACAATTTGTTCCTTATGAATTGAAAGTCTTGCTGACATGAAACGTTTAATACTATTTTGAGGTTTGAGTTTAATTCTGAATTATTTCCCCCTGTCTTTGATATCTTGGCGATAAGCATGTCAAATAGCCAATACTATTAAAGATTTACAAAAAAAGTACTTAAAATGGGGATGAAAGATATCAGAGGACAGTCAAACAGTTATGCTCACTATATAACTCATAACAACGCATCTCTAACTTGTATATATATACATTCATTCTTAGGTCGGCTTTCAAATCTATTAGAATGTAGCCATTTAAAGATTTACGTGCCTACTGTTTAAGTCTTTTATAATTTTAATCCTGGTATCTGTAATGAGTTTATTATACTTACTTGGGATAATTCGAAGGACATGCCCATCTGTATAAGAAATTGCATTAGATTGATATCTGTTTTCTACTCTGCATCTTAATGTTTGATTATTTTGCTGACCATCTACATTTATTATGAATGTAAGATTTTGGAATCCATGGCAATTCTGAGTAGTTCTTATGTCATTCAATCTGGTAAAGACTTCATCCGGTATTTGGTAGTACTGCTTATCAATTTCCCCGGGAATATCAATTAAAATATCGATACGAAGTTCCCCCGGTGGGTATCCAACATTTCCGTAGCAATTATGAGCTTCATTAACAGAGCCGGACTCTACAACAACGGCAGGATTTAAGAAAAAAGTAGGCTTCTCTGGATCACCTGTTAAAATAAACTCTAATTAAGGACATACGTATCCATAAAGTCCAACTAGAATTGAAGAATACTGAGAACAAATATGTCAATAATATATTTCACATCTTCGTTTGTTAATCGTTTTAGATTTTATACGTTTTAATATCGTAGTATTGATGTCATTTAAGGAAATTATGTGTTGATGGAAGGTTATTGGTGGTCTCCTTGTCGTCTCTGTCAAAGTTTATTAAATAAACTTTTTAAATCTATAAGGAGTAGGGTTTGATGGAATAAAGCTTAACATCATTTACATATAGGCAACTGTCCATTAAATTACAGCTATTAAATGAATCATATAAGCAGTATTCATAAACTAAAGTACTTTGTAGTATTTAATTTTTTTTACATGAACAATCATCTAATGGAATTACAGGATAAGGCAATTTCAGAGACTCTAAATGAATTCAATTTGCTCATGGAACAAAAACAATTAATGACTCACTGATTGGATGTAATGATCCTGTCACCATGGCTGTAAGTGTTGTTCCATTACTTATTTGTAACACATAGTCTCCTTCATCGGCACACGTTGTATTTAAAACATCAATAAAAATTACGGAACTCGAAATGACACGTATTTTTATGTTTAAATGATCTTGGAAGTATGTTATATCTCCGTTTTCACTAATCCCTGATATATTCATGCTGACACCATCTTTGATTTTTACAATCATAATCTCCACATACTCTTTTGTTCTGTTTAAAGTGCACATCATCGTTGCTGCGTTATGTAGATGGACATAAACATCATAACATGTATCTTCTAAAATTACAA
Organism: Mytilus galloprovincialis; assembly: GCA_037788925.1. NCBI lineage: Eukaryota > Metazoa > Mollusca > Bivalvia > Mytilida > Mytilidae > Mytilus > Mytilus galloprovincialis. The sequence goes on along the minus strand of CM075334.1, from coordinate 44,260,643 downwards.
TTAAAACCAAGGCTCGTCAATGTAATCAACACATTTTTCAAATACTAACTTTTCTAAAATAATCGGATTCACTTTTTTCTCAGAAAAAAAAGTTTAGTGTCGGATAGCATTCTTTACTATAGTACCCATAACATGTAAAACATATAATACAAACGAAATTCAAACGATAAATTTACCTATTATGCATATGAAATGGTATACAGGCAATAGTAACTGAAGAGCTAATACCATTGACATAATTTTCTTGTTTGCTTTTTTCTTAAAAAATCTTTAGTTTTATTTGCAACAATTGTAAAAGTTATCATTTTATGGCCAATGCTATTTTAATCATAGAACTGACTTACAAAGTCAGGTTTTACTAATTTTGCAGTCTGTTTTGAAAAGATAAAGCGTTCATACCATATAAATTTACTTACTTAAGAAAGTTGATAAATCCACTTCTGATCCAATTATTCCCCCTCCAAGAATGAAGTCGTTTTGCACACGACATCTTATAACAGCTTCATTCATATCTGATGTAAAATTCATCGTAAATATCAATATCTGAAAATTACTACAATCTTTTGTATAACTAGAATTTTGTACAATAACTAAATCTGCAGGCGAAACTATAAAAAATTCTGAGTTATTCAGTTTCATTTCTATTATCAGTTCTCCTGTTGGTTTCCCAATATTTCCTGAACATTGATGTTCATAGTCAGATTGTCTATATGGTAGTCTGGCAAACTGGATAGGATTTACATAGAATACAGGAACAGTTGGTTTGTCTACAAAAAGATAAAAAAAAAAACAATAAAACATTTTCAATCGTACATTTAAATGAAGAATAGTTTTACCAAATTATGTCTTTACGTTCTTTAAAATGGTAAAAATACAATCTATTAGTTAATTAACAGCATTCGTACGACTTGAAGCATTAAATTGCTATAATTTAAAGGACGTAAGCATCCATAACTAATAAACAATGATCGACAGCAACAACATGATTTATTATGAATTCAAACTTATAGCATTATTATTTTTTCAAAATAAAAATAATCGACAAATTCAAGTACATGTAACAGTTGTCAATTTTCATTTTATAAAAAATTGTATCCAAAAGAGGTTGACAAGTGAATATATTTACAATTTACAGTCCTTTATACGTGTGTAATGATATACAAATATAGCCTTTGTATGAGGTCGATACAAGGATATATTGACCTGAAAGAAGTATATTGACTGAGGACGAAGTCCGAGGTCGATATACTTCTTTGGGTCGATATATCCTGTATTGACCTCATACAAAGGCTATATTTGATATATTATTAATTTCCGACCATATTTGTATCAAAATCGTCATTTAGGTTTGTTGGAACTTTATAGATATTAGTAATGATACATTGTCTCCTTGACAATAACAACATATTAGTTGATTAGTTGTTATTTCATTTACTTTTTTTTGGGACATCTTATGTATTTGAAGATTTTTTTTCAGATATCATTTGTTTCAAAACGTTAAACAATATCCTGAAATTCATTACATGACGTCACAAAGTATATCGGTTTTTAGATATTCTAAAAATAACCGTGCAATATGCTTTTTGCCGGTCAATATGCTTTTTGCTATCCGCCGTTTTCTCTCTACCTTCGAAAATATAGTTTAACATGTGACTATCCCTAAACGAATCAAATTTGTTAAAATATACGAATTAATAATATTGCAAATTACAACAATGTACCTATAGTCATGAGAGATCCAGTGATATTGACCCCATCAAAGGCTGTATTGTTGACAAGCACTTCATACAGACCATCGTCTTTACATGTGACATTTCCAAACACCAACGATAAATTTATATTTTCGGCCTGTGCAATAACGAGACTAAAATCAGTTGATGGTAATAGATATTGGACTTCTCTGTGTTCATTGATTGCTGCTATGTTTTGTTTGTTTCTCGTTATGATAATTGGCATGGGATTCAACATTCCAGTGATGATACATGATATGCTAATGGCTTTCTCGTATAAATATGCTGTTGCATCTGTACAGCTGCCACCTGTAAATCATGTTATCAGAATTAGTAAATGAGGCAATTGCAGTCTTTCATTTTTTTCAAGTAAAAGAAAATAGAGTAATTAGAGTGGTTTGATCTGTTGATATACCACAATTGTCAACAAACTACAGCTGGCACAGATGCTCGAATACCTTTATTTGTAATATCATTGAAAATAAGAGATAAATTTATCACATGTTTTTTTTTAATAATGCTAAAAAATAATGAAGAGAAAAGTCAATCTCATTTACCAGGACAGTGTTGGTCATTACACTGCAGATGTTCAGTTTTGTTACCGCCACAAAGCTCTCCTCCATGCTGTGGGAGCGGATCATTACAGCTACGATTTCTTCTTTGAATTCCTCCTCCGCAAGGCAGACTACACTTATCCCAGTCATTCCAGTTTGACCAGCCGCCATCAACTAGAAAACACATGTATAAATTTACCTACCTTTTTGTTCATTACAATCTATCATTATCTTGATGAAAAAGTTGCTTTTACCAATATAAACTTTTTGGTTCAAAGACAAAATGTAACATTAGGAGGAGATAGCCGGAAAAACATGATTTCTTCATGCAGCTAGTACCAAAACATTACCAAGTCTAACTGCCTGTCATTTTAAGAATATTTGAAAAAATCAAAATCTTTTGGCCATGCACACCTTCATCACGTTTACGTGTATGAACATCCTGCAAAATATTAAAGTTGACCTTAAAAACTTAATAGCCGGACAAACAATATACCCTTTTCAAGACGGACAGACAAATGGACGGACGAATGGATGAGTGGACAGACGAACGGGCAAGGGTAATTTAATATGCCCCTCAACATTTTGTCGCGGGAGCACGAAATTCAATGCTTGTATCAAAACAAAAATTAATAATAATACACCAATACACAATTTTAGAAAGGTTTGTTATATCATGTCAGTACCGAAGTACTTACCACTGAGCTGATGATACCCTCGGGGACTGAGAGTCCGCCAGTAGAGGTATAGACTCAGTGATGTAAAAAATTGAAAACAACACGTTTAATAATTGGAAGTTTGGCAGTGGCGTAAATTATCATCTGTTTAATTGGTACTTTCTAGATACTAGTAATTACTACGTTATTTTGGTCTTCTTCCGATCGACAGTAAAACCCAGTTAAAATGGTGTGGGCGTTCGGTTGTGTGCGGGGTTAATGGAATACGCACCAACATCCGGTCAAAATTGGGACGTAAAATCATATGCATAGTGCAGAGAGATAAGTACCTCTGAATAGGTAATCATCGCAAAATTTATTTGAGTGGTATCTATTTGGCGGCAATGGCCTTTTATAAGGCCAATTGTCTTTCCCTGTCAAATATATTCCTCCTTTTCAACTGGCAGTTTATATTTTCCGTCTTTTATCCCGGTTGACCTCTATAACAGGACCTACCTATTATGTTTATTGTTATTTTGTTTTCGTCCTGAAAATATTTGAAATATTTGTCACTGGACATTAAGGCAATCAAAAAAAAATCAATCAATCTACTAGTATATCACATATGATGGAAGATATTTCAATGGTGTCATCATCACGGAATATATCAAGGAGACACAGAATGGCATTTTTAATTCTTATGCTTTTAAATTGGTGTTTGCAATGATTGGTAACTCATGCAAATTTGATATATTTATAATTTATATTGCAGTATTGATAAAGATTCCAGTTCACTTTGTCTTTTTTTCAGCTTTTGACAGTTTCCTACTTTGCTTTGTTGATACTTCCATGATCCAATTGTATAGAGGGTTAATTAAAATGAACTTACTATTTGTCATATTGAACAAGTTGTGTACAGTTAAGATTGGTTTGGTCTTTATATACATCTATACTATTTGAGTTGTGTTTTTTACACACTTTCCATGTTTATATGCAAAGATGTGGTTGGGTATACATGCACTGTTTTAAATATATGACAGTTGTCTCATTATCCATGTAAACAGGATCTACAGACTTTTATATCATTAAGACGTATGCATGCAACTATCTTCATGCATGCTACACTTACCAACATTGTTTTGTGAAATATGTTTATACCTGGGCAAGGATCGTTCTGGCAAGTTTTATTTTCGATTCCGTCTCCTATACATAAAACTTGTTCATCATCATTAACACTTTGGCCAAAGCAGATTCTCCTTTTAAAACTGACTCCTTCGCCACACGTCACGCTACAAGCATTCCAAGTACCCCATGGAGACCAATATCCTAAAACTAGATTTAAACACAATAGTAGCTATATATTTTAATACCTGATGCAGGATTACAGAAAATGATCTTGAAAATTTTGAAATTTGAAATTTACACAATGTAAATTTGTTGAACTATTTTATGGTCCATGGTCTTTATAGATTATTTGTTATTCAAAGAACTTGAAAAAAAATAAAATATTGCGATGTCTTAAATTTAAACCTGGTGTATACATACATATGTAGCAATGATAATGAAAGGAAATAATGTTACGGGCGTGATCAAGTCTTAACCTTTCGGAGGAAAAAAACATCTACAGGTTCATAATATTTAATTTTTGTTTTCATTGTACTTTATAATAAAAAGTTTTGAAACACATCCATTTTACCAAAAATGTTCTGTAAACAAGATAACATTTGTCGTAAACAGTTTTTGATTTAAGTACCTTGACAGTTCTGCTCTTCACATCCAGTATACTCCTTTGGAAAGCCGTCACAGAAGTTGCCTCCGTGTTGAGGGAGAGGATCACTACACTCTCGGGTTCTACTTTTTGTTCCACTTCCACATGTCTTACTACATTTCTCCCATGGAGTCCAATGGCCCCAGTCACCATTTACTAGAAGTTAAAATACATATAAGATGTTACTATAACCATGGTATCAACCAGAAATGTAAACAGAAGTATTCTACTTTCGAATAAATAGCTAAAAATGAAATATGAACAATTTTGTAAAACTGCTATATTTTGGGTCCAAAAAGGGGTCTTATTGGGCTTACTCATTTGTAAGAACGTAAGATTCAAAATCAGAAAAATATACATTAAAAAAGAAAAACTTACACTGAACTTTAAGCGTTTACATAATTGATACAATATTTTTGGCTGATATACTTTAATTTACTTTTGATCTGCCTAGACCGTGGATTGCCAAAGAAATCTGATTCTATTACTTGTAAATCGATTACGACTATTGGAAAAAGTTTGATGATAAATGATAAAAAAAGTGATTAATATAATTATATGTACCAGGGCATGGATTGTCTTGACATGGACCAGTAGTTAAACCGTCACCATCGCATTCATTACCACCAAACATAGGAACTGGATCGCTACACGTTCTATTTCGTTGTCGACTACCACCATCTCCACAAGTTAAACTGCATTCTCCCCATGTCAACCAAGTAGACCAATTACCGTCGACTATTAAGAGATTATGAATAAAAGGCATAAAATACAAATAGGTTCATAAAACTGTGTACATATTTTTTCTTTTTTCTTATAAGCAGCCACAGTCAAGGCACTTTTGATATAATATTAAGTTCAAAGAGAATTAGCAGTTTTAAAATTAAGGATACAGAGATATGAATGCGCATATTAAAAAAAAAAAAAAGAAAAGAACCCCTCTCCTCAAGAATTCTAATCAGAAAGATTCGTTTTTATCTATATAACTCAACACATCGACTTTATATGTTTGAGGATGACGTTATTCAGTGGAGTCCCAAATATAAGCAAGACGCAAGAAGTGTCCAATAATTTATATCAGGCTGTCATTGAATAACAACGCATTCTGGTTCTTCCTTAAACGACATTGGAAATAAAAAACTAGAGGCTCAAAGCAGCCTGTGTCGCTTACATGATATATTTATTTACAATTGATGCATGAAATAATTCAACCCTTATACTTTTCTCTAGTTTCAGAAATACAAGTCTAAAACTGCATTTTACCCCTATGTTCTATGTTTAGCCATGTCTGCCATGTTGGTTAGCAGGCAGGGTCATTGGACACATTTCTGAAAACTAAATACCCTAATGCTTATTTGTGACCAAGTTTGGTTAAATTTGTCTCAGTTGTTTCAGGAGAAAACTTTTGTAAAAGATTACAAAAATTTACGAGAAATTGATAAATTTGACTTTAAAGAACAATAACTCCCTATTGGGTCAATTGACCATTTTGGTCATGTTGCCTTATTTGTAGATCTTACTTAGTTGAACACTATTGCTGTTTACAAATTTTCTATATCTATAATGATATTCAAACCAAATAACCAAAAACAACAAAATTTCCTTAAAATTACTAATTCAGGGGCCGCAACCTGACTTATTCGTCTGATTCGTATGAAAATTTCAGGACAAATATATCTTAACCTGATGATCATTTTTATCTGTAAATATTTGCTCTAAAAGCTTTAGTCTCAGAGATATAAGCCAAAAACTGCATTTTATCCCTATGTGACATATTTTTAAAACTAGATACCATAATAATGATTGTCATAAAATTTTATTAAATTTGTCTCAGTAGTTTCAGATGAGAAGATTTTGTAAGATTACAAAAGTTAACAAAAAAATGTAAAAAAATTGGTCATGTTAACTTATTTGTAGATCTTATTTTGCTGAACATGATTGCTGGTTACAGTTTATCTCTATCTATAATAATATTAAAGATTATAACCAAAAACTGTACAATTTCAATTAAATTTCCAATTCAGGGGCAGCAATCCCACAAGGGGTTGTCTGATTCGTCTGAAAATTTCAGGACAGATAGATCTTGACCTAAAAAAACAATTTTAACAATTGTCAGATTTTCTTAATGCTTTGGTTTCAGAAATATAAGCCAACATCTACATGTTACTCCTATGTTCTATTTTTAGCCATGGCGGCCATCTTGGTTGGATGGCCGGGTCATCGGACACATTGTTTAAACTAGATACCTGTCAAGTTTGGTTAAATTTGGCCCAGTTGTTTCAGAGGAGAAGATTTTTGTAAAAGTTAACGACGGACGACGGAAGACGGACGACGACGGACGCCAAGTGATGAGAAAAGCTCAACTGCCCCTTCGAGCCATGTCAGCTAAATATAGTTCTAATTGTTTATCTCAGAGGCTACCAAATTGAATATTTATTTAAACAAAATAATAAGACAAATTTGATACTTACTAGGACATGGAGGGTTTTCACATATACCAATATCAGTTTTGTTTCCCTCACAGTCTTCTCCCTCAAAGTCGAGATGTAAACAAGATCTTGATCTAGACAAACTACCATTACCACAAGTGACATCACATGTGGACCACAAGCTCCATTCTGACCACGTTCCATCGACTTGAAATATATTTTCATTTAATTACTTATTCGTTTACTTTTATTTGAAATAATCAATAAAGTTTTATAACTAAGTTTTATAGGCATCATATATTTCAAGGTAAATGTAACCATGCAAACATATATGTAATCGAATAAACATTTTATTTCAAATCTAAATAATTAACTAATTAATTCCTCTTTGCATTGTTAACGATGCAATTATCAATATTTGAACTTCGAAAATTATACAAGAAACTGTAAAGTTGTTTGTCATCTCTGTTAATTGGTTAAATGAATGGATTGTTTATTTTTATAAATACATATAAAACGAATTCGTTTAATATGTGTAAGTTGAAATATCTTTTCTTTTTTTCTGATCTATAGACGTGCCTTTACAATCGTTATAACGGCTCGACGTGCCTTTACAATCGTTATAACTGCTCGACGTACGCGCGTTTCGTCTTAAAAAACTCATCAGTGACGCTCGAATCAAAATAAGTTAAAAAGGCCAAATAAAGTTGAAGAGCATTGATTACCAAAATTCGTTAAAGGTTTTTGTAAAATAAGGCTAAGGTAATCTATTCCTGAGATAGAAAAGCCTTAGTATTTCAAAAAATATATTTGTTTGTAAAAAATATGACCATATCAATGATAATTCATAAAACACTCTCGAATAACAAGTCGTATTGCAATCTCAGCTGGTCTTCTAATTAAGTCTTACTTGGACATGATATTTCACTGCATGAATCAAACATAGTGTCTTCTCCCGCGCATTTATCTCCACCATATTTTGGTGCTGGATTTGTACATGTTCTCTGTGTATGTCTTAGTCCTCCGCCACATGTAACATTGCATGCACTCCAGGGAGACCACTGTGTCCACATACCATCAACTGAATTGTAAAACGTGATTGAATAAGAAAATTGAAACGAGAATTGAGAATAAAAAGTAACAAATCATATGATTAAATGGCACAACTTTAAATGATAAACTATTCGAAGCTTTCGATGATAAAATATTCGAGATACCTTTCTGAATAGGAACAAAAAGAAAAACAAGTGTCTCCTTTTAGGATGATGCGTATTTATAACTTTCACCTAGCTATAACGACAATGAAAAATATGTTAAATTATTTGTCGATTTACTATTCTATCAATAAAGTACAATATCCTTTTACATAATTATATGTTATCTATTATGTAGTATCCAAGTTAAATGTTTAAATATGCATATGCAGTTCAGTGGTTGAAGTTGGTGTATTCCTAACGTATTTGTTTTCCTAAATGTTTAGTTATAAAAAATGGCATTTATGGTCTCAACTGAATAATTTTGTATTTTTATGTTGGGACCTTTCATAGGCGACTAAACAGTATTGTTGTTTCTCACTGTTTAAATCCGAACGTTTGACTATAATATCTTGTAACATTTTTACGTTGTGTTTCCGTTGTGTCGTTTGTTTTCTCCTATATTTGAGTGTGAATTCCCATTACTATAAGACGTGTCACGGTACTTTTCTATCCCAAATTCATGTATTTGGTTTTGATGTTATATTGGCTATTCTCATCGGATTTTGTCTAATGCTTAGTCCGTTGCTGTGTGTGTTACATTTTAATGTTGTGTCGTTGTTCTCCTCTTATATTTAATGCGTTTCCCTCAGTTTGTTTGTTACCCCGATTTTGTTTTTTGTCCATAGATTTACGAGTTTTGAACAGCGGTATACTACTGTTGCCTTTATTTACATCCACCTCATTTGAACTTTGTTGGATAGATGTTTCTTTGGCAATCTCCCTTTATATATATATATATATATATATATATATATATAAATGAAGTTTGTTTAAGAATTCTGTCCGAAGACAACCTCTAAAAATGTGCTCAATTGTAAAGGAAACAAAAATAAACATAAATTAAAAAGTCAATTGTTCATGAACAATTGAATGGTCTTTCCTTTTTTCTTTTATTAATTGCCTTCTTAGTTAAAAAATATATGGTTTCTAAGGACTTTTATGTTCATAAGTGGTTGATTAGGGCACAAATCATTCCTAAGGATAAATATATTAAAATAAGTTATTAAAACTGTCATATGTACTATTCATAGCTTTTACAGTAAAAAAATAAGTGATTGCTAAGGACTTGTATGTCGTTGCTAGGGACAAAAATGTCATTTCCAGTAATAAAAATGTGATATTTATATTATTCATAGCCTTCTAAGTTCAAAAATATATGGTTGCTATGGTGTTTTATGTCGTTGCTAGGGACTTGACCTCTGACCTTGACTTAACTTTGTAGATCTTATTATGTTGATCATTTTTGCAATTCAAAGTTTCTTTCTATCTGTAACCACTTTTGAGTTATAAGCAAACAATCATCATTTCGGACCCCAAAAACAGTTTTGGTGCCCTAGTTCCATAACAGTTGGTCCAATGATTTTCATCCCAACATAACAAATGTAGATCTCGACAAGACACATATTTTCTCCGTTACATTTTATCAGCCATCTTTTACGGTTATTTAGTAAATCCGATAACAAGCTAAGGTCAAAATCTAGGTCATAACCTTGACCTTTGACTTTAGGTCAATTTTTATGTTCATGTAAATTGATGATCATTGGTGATGATCCTAGGTGACTACTACTTACAGTTTTTGAGTTTTAGTGGCCAACCGACATTTGTTAATTTTCAAAGGGGCATAACCCTACCAATGAGTCGTTGAATCTTTTCAATTCAAATGTAACGAAGCACCAGGGTCTGTTCCTGAACAAATTCCACCCTTTGTTTTTTTTCTACCTATTATGGTTATGGAGTTAGAATGATAACAAGTTTTTCGGTGTTAGGGGAGATAACCCCTATAAAGGAAATGTTACGGGGTCGTGCCCTCACCACAAGATAGCTTTTGGTCAACCGATACTAGATACCTAATATCATTTCAACATGTCGCGTACTTTTCTTGGAAATTTCGTTAAAGTTTGGCGGAAAGAATAATAATAATAATAATAATAATAATTAAAAACCAATTGTTCAGAGAACAATTGAAGGTCTTTCCACCAGTAAATATCTTATTTTGATATTAAAATATTAAAAATCAGTCTAAAATGTCAGTTCCTATGGCTTTATGATGTATAGATATGAATTTTAAGCAAAGGTCATAATCTAGAACGTCAAATTTACCTATGACCTTGACCTCAATTTCAAGGTCACAAACTGAGGATCTCAAATCAAAGGACCCTAGGTCTCTAATATGTATGGTTAACAAGTTATATCACTTTACGAATAATTTTAGATATGATAGGGGCTAAAACTCCCATTTATTGTCTACGCACCCTTTCAGCCAAATTTATTATGTTACGACATGTCGCAACTAACAATTTAGTAAAAATAATTTGTCGATATCTTATAAGGTTAATGAAAATGAGTGAAAATAAGCCAAAATCAAAATTTAGAATATGACCTTGACCTTTGACCTTGACCTCATTTTCATTTTTTTGGACCAAAGATCTCAAATCAAAAGACCCTAGGTCTCTATCACTTGTGGTTTTCCAATTTAAAATACATTTCAAAATTTCAAATACAAAAGGGGAAATAACTCTCATATGGAATCTCTATACGGCTTCGTTCAAAATAAAACAGCACATCCTGAGGATATATAACGAGCAATTTGGAAAAATAAATTTGTCGGTTTCTTATACGGTTGTGAAGATTAAGCGATAACAAGAAAAACAGTGTTCGGGGACATAACTCTTACATTGAAAAGATTTTTGTTACGCGGTGTCAGTTACAAAAGCATAATAACTGTTCGATATCATATACCATATGTCTAAGAGACATCTTGCAAAACAAAATAACTGCGAAGGAAAAAAAAGTTGGCGGAAGAAAAAAAAAATAATAATAATAATCAGAAGAAAACCAATAGGTCTTTCCACGGAAAAGTGGAAAGACCTAATAATAATCAGAAGAAATACAGTAAGGTCTTTCCTTATAGAAAAAGGAAAGACCTTAATTACCTGGACAGTTTTCAAGGACGCATGGTTTATATTCAGTACTATTTCCACTGCAAGGTGTTCCTCCGTTTATTGGCTTTGGATCATTACACAGTCTGGTTCTCTGTCGAAGAGATGTACCACACGTTTCTGCACACCCAGCCCAGAAAGACCATCTTCCCCAGTTACCATCTACTATATCAATACAATTGAAATATCAGTAAATTTTTCAATAATAATACATTCGAAATTCGATAACGTGAAAAAATTAACATTGTAAAAGTCATACAGTATCATATAATACGTTGACAGGTTCTCCTTAATTGAAACAGTATTACTGTTTTACAGAGAAAAACAGTGATTTCATTCCAGGCTTCCTCACTATGATACCGTTTCATCAGAATTTAGGTGTAGCAATAACTTATGACCATTTAGAGAGAATAATGTTGTAGCAATACCTTTTGACCTTTTAGAGGGAATGTAGTTGTAGCAATGACTTATGAACTTTTAGGGTGAATTTAGTTGTAGTAATGACTTAATAATATATTGTTTCCGGTGAATTAATTTAGGTATAACAATGTACAATATAGTGACTTTATCTTATTTAAAAATACCTTGGTTAGATGGTTCCGTGGTTTGAACTAAAGCCGGAACTGTGCCACCTGATGCAGCAAATGATACAACTGATTGGGTCGTTATTTCCTCAGAGGTGATCATATCGTTTTCATGTGTTGTTGTACCGTTTGAAACAACAGTTGCACCTATTGTCGAAGATTTTATACTAGAAACCGTTTGTTGGACGTCTTCTGTCGTTTCTATAAGCGTCAAACTGGACTGGACATTGGAAGATTGCGATGGCGTTACTGAACTTGTAATAGATTTCGTGGTTGTTAATGTTCTCGTTATTACCGACAAAGTTTCCTCGGGGTGTGATATCAATTTAGAAGTCGGAGACACTTTGGAGGATGTGCTACCAGAGAGCGCTGTAACAGTAAGAGATGTAGTACTTGTATCTGGTAAAGAGCTATGGACGTCAAGTTGGTTACCTATTCCCTATTCCCTATTCGTTACCTATTCCCTATTCCCTATTCGTTACCTATTCGTTACCTATTCCCTATTCCCTATTCGTTACCTATTCGTTACCTATTCCCTATTCCCTATTCGTTACCTATTCGTTACCTATTCCCTATTCCCTATTCGTTACCTATTCGTAACCTATTCCCTATTCCCTATTCGTTACCTATTCGTTACCTATTCCCTATTCCCTATTCGTTACCTATTCGTTACTTATTCCCTATTCCCTATCGTTACCTATGCGTTACTTATTCGATTTTTAATATCCTTCCCCCTTTTTAATTAATTATTATTCTTCTTCTTCCTCTTCTTCCTCTTCTTCCTCTTCTTCTTCCGCCACTTTAAAAATGAACTTGTCCGCAGCATTTCTCCAAAACTACTTGTCAGATTTACTTAGGGTTTCATAAAATGTTAGACTAATATGTCTAGGTGAGCCATCAATCGCTCATTTGTGCATTGGGGTCTATAAAGGGGTATTTTGGGGGGCAGACAGAAGGGAGGGGTTTACTATAGAACCCTATGGGATTTTATTTTCTAAAATTTTCAAATGAATATAACTTGAAAACTGTAAGTGATAGATACATGCAGTCTTCAGAAATGATTAAAGGACAATAAAACAAATCACATGAAATATAGGGGAGTTCCTGGGGGGTCATCCCTACCCCCTTCAATTCGAGAATATGCTTTTAACTTGTAAACGGTCCAGATCCCCACCCCTAAACCATATATATTCTTGTATGGGACAATAAAACTAATCAAATGAAATTAAATAAAAGTTCCTGGGGGTCAACCCACCCCGTTCAATTTGAGAATGTACTATTATCTTGTAAACGGTCCAGATCCCCACCCCTAAACCATATATGTTCTTGAAAAGGACGATAAAACAAATCAAATGAAATTAAATGGAAGTCCCCGGGGGTCATCCCCACCCTGTTCAATTTTAGAATGTGCTATTATCTTGTAAACGGTCCAGATCATCACCCCAAAACCATATATATTCTTGTAGGGGACAATAAAACTAATCAAATGAAATTAAATGGAAAATCCTGGGGGTCACCCCCATCCCGTTCAATTTGAGAATGTACTATTATCTTGTAAATGGTCCAGATCCCCACCCCTAAACCATATATTTTCTTGTAGGGGACAATAAAACAAATGAAATGAAATAAAAGGAAAGTCCCTAGGGGGTCACCCCACCCCCTCTTGTTTGAAAACTTATAAACGGTCAACATCCCCACGCCGAAACTATATATATTCTTGTAAGGGACAATAAAACTAATCAAATGAAATTAAATGGAAGTTCCTGGGGGTCACCCCCACCCCGTTCAATTTGAGAATGTACTATTATCTTGTAAATGGTCCAGATCCCCACCCTAAACCATATATATTCTTGTAAGGGACAATAAAACAAATGAAATGAAATAAAAGGAAAGTCCCTAGGGGGTCAGCCCACCCCCTCTTGTTTGAAAACTTGTAAACGGTCAACATCCCCACCCCTAAACTATATATATTCTTGTAAGAGACAATAAAACTAATCAAATGAAATTAAATGGAAGTTCCTTGCGGTCACCCCTACCCCGTTCAATTTGAGAATGTACTATTATCTTGTAAATGGTCCAGATCCCCACCCCTAAACCATATATAATCTTGTAGGGGACAATAAAACAAATAAAATGAGATAAAAGGGAAGTCCTGAGGGGGTCATCCCACCCCCTCTTGTTTGAAAACTTGTAAACGGTTAACATCCCCACCCCTAAACCATATATATTCTTGTAGGGGACAATAAAACAAATAAAATGAAATGTAGGTAAAGTCCCTGGGGGTCACCACCACCCCCTCCTGTTTGAATACTTGTAAATGGTGGAGATCCCCACCAGTAAGCCATATATATTCTTGTATGGGACAAAAAATCAAATCAAATGAACATGGAACCATATGAATTGCGAGTTATGGGAGCTTTGTTTGGGAGACTTCGTAACAGCATCCTGTTACAATTACTTCTTGTTGTTTATACTCTTATATCTGGTACTAGTTCTAAATTTGTTGAGGTAAAATGATCTTTTTATGACCTATTTATATGTGTTTGTGCTCAACCGATCCTTTTACTTTATGTTCGATACTCATTTGTTCCTTATTTGATTTTTATACGTTCTACCTTTTAACTGCTTTATGTCCGTATGTTTGAAGATGGATCTTGGTTCGAAGGGATGAAATCACCGTGTTAGCGCTTGCATAAAAAAAAAGATGTGGTATAATTGCCAATGAAACAACAACCCACAATAGACCAAAATGACACAGAAACTATCAACTACAGGTCAATGTACGGCCTTCAACAATGAGCATAGCCCAAACCGTGCAGTCACTATAAAAGGCCCAGATATGACAATTTCAAACAATTCAAACAACAAAACTAACGGCCGTATTTCATATACAAAAAAATAACGGAAAACAAATATGTAACACAAAAACAAACGATAACTAATTAATTTCAGGCTCTTGTCTAGGGAGAGGCACATACTAACATAATGTGGTGGGGTTAAACATGTTAGCAGGGTGTACATCGTTTCGGAGCATGCTATTACCTTGTTTAATTCGTTCCATCACTCGCTTATAATTCGCTTATAATACGTGTATCATACGTTGCACCTTTTAAAACATGATTTTCAATTGTTTTGTTGTCTCTGGCGGTAGATTTGGGTTCTTAGAGGTGATATAACTCTATAAGCGCATATGTACCCGTTCCAGCGCTCGGATAATACCCTGTTACTTATTCGTTCCTTATTCGCTTTTAATGCGCGGGGTAAGTATACGTTGCACCTTGAAATAAATCGTTTTTTAATTGTGTTCATGTCTCTGGTGGTAACAATGTGTTCTTAGAGAAGAAATGACCCTATTAGAGCGCATGTACCCGTTCCAGCGCTCGGTTAATACCCTGTTACCTATTCGTTACCTATTCGTTACCTATTCACTTATAATACGTTTGTTGTACGTTGCACCTTTGAGAAAAGGATTTTCACTTGTGTTCATGTCTCTGGTGGTAACAATGTGTAATTAGAGATGAAATGACTCTATTAGCATGCATGTACCCGTTCCAGCGCTCGGTTAATACCCTGTTACCTATTCGTTACCTATTCGTTACCTATTCACTTATAATACATTTGTTGTACGTTGCACCTTTTAGAAAAGGATTTTCACTTGTGTTCATGTCTCTGGTGGTAACAATGTGTAATTAGAGATGAAATGACCCTATTAGCGTGCATTTACCCGTTCCAGCGCTCGGTTATTACCCTGTTACCTATTCGTTACCTATTCACTTATAATACGTTTGTTGTACGTTGCACCTTTTAGAAAAGGATTTTCAATTGTGTCCATGTCTCTGGTGGTAACAATGTGTTCTTAGAGATGAAATGACACCATTAGCGCGCATGTACCCGTTCCAGCGCTCGGTTAATACCCTGTTACCTATTCGTTACTTATTCGCTTTATATACGTTTGTTGTACGTTGCACTTTTTAGAAAAGGATTTTTACTTGTGTTCATGTCTCTGGTGGAAACAATGTGTTCTTAAAGATGAAATGACCCTATTAGCGTGCATGTACCCGTTCCAGCTCTCGGATAATACCCTGTTACTTATTCGTTCCTTATTCGCTTTGAATGCGCGGGGTAAGTATACGTTGCACCTTGAAATAAATCGTTTTTTAATTGTGTTCATGTCTCTGGTGGTAACAATGTGTTCTTCGAGATGAAATGACCCTATTAGCGCATATGTACCCGTTCCAGCGCTCGGTTAATACCCTGTTACCTATTCGTTACCTATTCGTTACTTATTCGCTTTATATACGTTTGTTGTACGTTGCACTTTTTAGAAAAGGATTTTTACTTGTGTTCATGTCTCTGGTGGTAACAATGTGTAATTAGAGATGAAATGACCCTATTAGCGTGCATGTACCCGTTCCAGCGCTCGGTTAATAACCTGTTACCTATTCGTTACCTATTCGTTACCTATTCACTTATAATACGTTTGATGTACGTTGCACCTTTTAGAAAAGGATTTTCAATTGTGTCCATGTCTCTGGTGGTAACAATGTGTTCTTAGAGATGAAATGACCCTATTAGCGCGCATGTACCCGTTCCACCGCTCGGTTAATAACCTGTTACCTATTCGTTACCTATTCGTTACCTATTCATTTATAATACGTTTGTTGTACGTTGCACCTTTTGGAAAAGGATTTTCAATTGTGTTCATGTCTCTGGTGGTAACAATGTGTTTTTAGAGATGATATGACACTATTAGCGCGCATGTACCTGTTCCAGCGCTCGGTTAATACCCTGTTACCTATTCGTTACCTATTCACTTATAATACATTTTTTGTACGTTGCACCTTTTAGAAAAGGATTTCCACTTGTGTTCATGTCTCTGGAGGTAACAATGTGTAATTAGAGATGAAAAGACCCTATTAGCGTGCATGTACCCGTTCCAGCGCTCGGATAATACCCTGTTACTTATTCGTTCCTTATTCGCTTTTAATGCGCGGGGTAAGTATACGTTACACCTTGAAATAAATCGTTTTTTAATTGTGTTCATGTCTCTGGTGGTAACAATGTGTTCTTAGAGACGAAATGACCCTATTAGAGTGCATGTACCCGTTCCAGCGCTCGGTAAATACCCTGTTACCTATTCGTTACCTATTCGTTACTTATTCGCTTTAAATACGTTTGTTGTACGTTGCACCTTTTAGAAAAGGATTTTCACTTGTGTTCATGTCTCTGGTGGTAACAATGTGTAATTAGAGATGAAATGACCCTATTAGCGTGCATTTACCCGTTCCAGCGCTCGGTTATTACCCTGTTACCTATTCGTTACCTATTCACTTATAATACGTTTGTTGTACGTTGCACCTTCTAGAAAAGGATTTTTAATTGTGTCCATGTCTCTGGTGGTAACAATGTGTTCTAAGAGATGAAATGACCCTATGAGCGCATATGTACCCGTTCCAGCGCTCGGTTAATACCCTGTTACCTATTCTTTACCTATTCGTTACTTATTCGCTTTAAATACGTTTGTTGTACGTTGCACCTTTTAGAAAAGGATTTTCACTTGTGTTCATGTCTCTGGTGGTAACAATGTGTAATAAGAGATGAAATGACCCTATTTGCGTGCATGTACCCGTTCCAGCGCTCGGTTATTACCCTGTTACCTATTCGTTACCTATTCACTTATAATACGTTTGTTGTACGTTGCACCTTTTAGAAAAGGATTTTCAATTGTGTCCATGTCTCTGGTGGTAACAATGTGTTCTTAGAGATGAAATGACACTATTAGCGCGCATGTACCCGTTCCAGCGCTCGGTTAATACCCTGTTACCTATTCGTTACCTATTCGTTACCTATTCACTTATAATACGTTTGTTGTACGTTGCACCTTTCAGAAAAGAATTTTCAATTGTTTTCATGTCTCCGGTGGTAATAATGTGTTCTTATAGATAAAATACCCCTATTAGCGCGTGTGTACCCGTTCCAGCGCTCGGATAATACCCGGTTACTTATTCGTTACTTATTCGCTTAAATGCGCAGGGTATATATACGTTGCACCTTGAAATAAATTGTTTTTTAATTGTGTTCATGTCTCTGGTGGTAACAATGTGTTCTTAGAGATGAAACGACCCTATTAGCGCGCATGTACCCGTTCCAGCGCTCGGTTAATACCCTGTTACCTATTCGTTACCTATTCACTTATAATACGTTTGTTGTACGTTGCACCTTTTAGAAAAGGATTTTTACTTGTGTTCATGTCTCTGGTGGTAACAATGTTTAATTAGAGATGAAATGACCCTATTAGCGTGCATGTACCCGTTCCAGCGCTCGGTTAATACCCTGTTACCTATTCGTTACCTATTCGTTACCTATTCACTTATAATACGTTTGATGTACGTTGCACCTTTTAGAAAAGGATTTTCAATTGTGTCCATGTCTCTGGTGGTAACAATGTGTTCTTAGAGATGAAATGACCCTATTAGCGCGCATGTACCCGTTCCACCACTCGGTTAATACCCTGTTACCTATTCGTTACCTATTCGTTACCTATTCACTTATAATACGTTTGATGTACGTTGCACCTTTTAGAAAAGGATTTTCAATTGTGTCCATGTCTCTGGTGGTAACAATGTGTTCTTAGAGATGAAATGACCTTATTAGCGCGCATGTACCCGTTCCACCGCTCGGTTAATACCCTGTTACCTATTCGTTACCTATTCACTTATAATACGTTTGTTGTACGTTGCACCTTTCAGAAAAGGATTTTCAATTGTGTTCATGTCTCTGGTGGTAACAATGTGTTCTTAGAGATGAAATGACCCTATTAGCGCATATGTACTCGTTCCAGCGCTCGGTTAATATTCTGTTACCTATTCGTTACCTATTCGTTACTTAGTCGCTTTAAATACGTTTGTTGTACTTTGCACCTTTTAGAAAAGGATTTTCACTTGTGTTCATGTCTCTGGTGGTAACAATGTGTAATTAGAGATGAAATGACCCTATTAGCGTGCATGTACCCGCTCCAGCGCTCGGTTAATACCCTGTTACCTATTCGTTACCTATTCGTTATTTATTCGCTTTTAATACGTTTGTTGTACGTTGCACCTTTTAGAAAAGGATTTTCAATTAAGTCCATGTCTCTGGTGGTAACAATGTCTTCTTAGAGATGAAATGACTCTATTAGCGTGCATGTACCCGTTCCAGCGCTCGGTTAATACCCTGTTACCTATTCGTTACCTATTCACTTATAATACGTTTGTTGTACGTTGCACCTTTCAGAAAAGGATTTTCAATTGTTTTCATGTCTCCGGTGGTATTAATGTGTTCTTATAGATAAAATACCCCTATTAGCGCGTGTGTACCCGTTCCAGCGCTCGGATAATACCCGGTTACTTATTCGCTACTTATTCGCTTTTAATGCGCAGGGTATATATACGTTGCACCTTGAAATAAATTGTTTTTTAATTGTGTTCATGTCTCTGGTGGTAACAATGTGTTCTTAGAGATGAAATGACCCTATTAGCGCATATGTACTCGTTCCAGCGCTCGGTTAATATTCTGTTACCTATTCGTTACCTATTCGTTACTTAGTCGCTTTAAATACGTTTGTTGTACTTTGCACCTTTTAGAAAAGGATTTTCACTTGTGTTCATGTCTCTGATGGTAACAATGTGTAATTAGAGATGAAATGACCCTATTAGCGTGCATGTACCCGCTCCAGCGCTCGGTTAATACCCTGTTACCTATTCGTTACCTATTCGTTATTTATTCGCTTTTAATACGTTTGTTGTACGTTGCACCTTTTAGAAAAGGATTTTCAATTAAGTCCATGTCTCTGGTGGTAACAATGTCTTCTTAGAGATGAAATGACTCTATTAGCGTGCATGTACCCGTTCCAGCGCTCGGTTAATACCCTGTTACCTATTCGTTACCTATTCACTTATAATACGTTTGTTGTACGTTGCACCTTTCAGAAAAGGATTTTCAATTGTTTTCATGTCTCCGGTGGTATTAATGTGTTCTTATAAATAAAATACCCCTATTAGCGCGTGTGTACCCGTTCCAGCGCTCGGATAATACCCGGTTACTTATTCGTTACTTATTCGCTTCTAATGCGCAGGGTATATATACGTTGCACCTTGAAATAAATTGTTTTTTAATTGTGTTCATGTCTCTGGTGGTAACAATGTGTTCTTAGAGATGAAATGACCCTATTAGCGCATATGTACTCGTTCCAGCGCTCGGTTAATATTCTGTTACCTATTCGTTACCTATTCGTTACTTATTCGCTTTAAATACGTTTGTTGTACTTTGCACCTTTTAGAAAAGGATTTTCACTTGTGTTCATGTCTCTGATGGTAACAATGTGTAATTAGAGATGAAATGACCCTATTAGCGTGCATGTACCCGCTCCAGCGCTCGGTTAATACCCTGTTACCTATTCGTTACCTATTCGTTATTTAATCGCTTTTAATACGTTTGTTGTACGTTGCACCTTTTAGAAAAGGATTTTCAATTAAGTCCATGTCTCTGGTGGTAACAATGTCTTCTTAGAGATGAAATGACTCTATTAGCGTGCATGTACCCGTTCCAGCGCTCGGTTAATACCCTGTTACCTATTCGTTACCTATTCACTTATAATACGTTTGTTGTACGTTGCACCTTTCAGAAAAGGATTTTCAATTGTTTTCATGTCTCCGGTGGTATTAATGTGTTCTTATAGATAAAATACCCCTATTAGCGCGTGTGTACCCGTTCCAGCGCTCGGATAATACCCGGTTACTTATTCGTTACTTATTCGCTTTTAATGCGCAGGGTATATATACGTTGCACCTTGAAATAAATTGTTTTTTAATTGTGTTCATGTCTCTGGTGGTAACAATGTGTTCTTAGAGATGAAACGACCCTATTAGCGCGCATGTACCTGTTCCAGCGCTCGGTTGATACCCTATTACCTATTCGTTACCTATTCGTTACTTATTTGCTTATAATACGTTTGTTGTACGTTGCACCTTTTAGAAAAAGATTTTCATTTGTGTTCATGTCTCTGGTGGTAACAATGTGTTCTTAGAGATGAAATAACCCTTTTTGCGCGTATGTACCCGTTCCAGCGTTCGGCTTATACCTTGTTACCTATTTGTTACTTCTTATTTCAAGGTGCAACGCATAGCACGCGTATTTAAAGCGAATAAGGAACGAATAAGTAACAGGGTATTAGTCGAGCGCTGAAACGGGTACATATGTTCGATTAAGGTTATTTCTCCTCTAAGAACCGACAGTTACCACCAGAGACACAAAAATATTTCTTTTTAAAGTGCAACGCATTACACACGTTTTAAAAGCGAATAAGGAACGAATAAGTAACAGGGTATCACTGAGCGGTGAAATGGGTACATATGCGCTAATAGGGTTTTTTCAACTCAGATCACAGAACACATAATTACCACCAGAGACGTGAAAGCAATCGATAATCGATTTATTTCAAGGTGCAACGTATACCACGCGTATTTAAAGCGAATAAGGAACGAATAAGTTACAGGGTATCAGTCGAGCGCTGAAACGGGTACATATGTTCTATTAGGGTTATTTCACCTCTAAAAACCGACAGTTACCACCAAAGACACAAACATATTTCTTTTTTTCAAGAGCAAACGCATAACACACGTTTTATTTTTTAATTTAAATATATTTATTTATAGTGGATTGGGAAACAAGTTTTGCAACTTATATTTACCCCTTTCCACTTTTCGGGTGCGAGTGCTGCCTCTAAGAACACATTGTTACCACCAGAGACATGAACACAAATGAAAATCTTTTTCTAAAAGGTGCAACGTACAACAAACGTATTATAAGCGAATAAGTAACGAATAGGTAACGAATAGGTAACAGGGTATTAACTGCGCGCTGGAACGGGTACATGCGCGCTAATAGGGTCGTTTCATCTCTAAGAACACATTGTTACCACCAGAGACATGAACACAATTAAAAAACAATTTATTTCAAGGTGCAACGTATATATACCCTGCGCATTTAAGCGAATAAGTAACGAATAAGTAACCGGGTATTATCCGAGCGCTGGAACGGGTACACACGCGCTAATAGGGGTATTTTATCTATAAGAACACATTATTACCACCGGAGACATGAAAACAATTGAAAATTCTTTTCTGAAAGGTGCAACGTACAACAAACGTATTATAAGTGAATAGGTAACAAATAGGTAACAGGGTATTAACCGAGCGCTGGAACGGGTACATGCACGCTAATAGAGTCATTTCATCTCAAAAAAGACATTGTTACCACCAGAGACATGGACTTAATTGAAAATCCTTTTCTAAAAGGTGCAACGTACAACAAACGTATTAAAATCGAATAAATAACGAATAGGTAACAGGGTATTAACCGAGCGCTGGAACGGGTACATGCGCGCTAATAGCGTCATTTAATCTCTAAGAACACATTGTTACCATCAGAGACATGGACACAATTGAAAATCCTTTTCTAAAAGGTGCAACGTACAACAAACGTATTATAAGTGAATAGGTAACGAATAGGTAACGAATAGGTAACAGGGTATTAACCGAGCGCTGGAGCGGGTACATGCACGCTAATAGGGTCATTTCATCTCTAATTACACATTGTTACCACCAGAGACATGAACACAAGTGAAAATCCTTTTCTAAAAGGTGCAAAGTACAACAAACGTATTTAAAGCGAATAAGTAACGAATAGGTAACGAATAGGTAACAAGATATTAACCGAGCGCTGGAACGGGTACATATGCGCTAATAGGGTCATTTCATCTCTAAGAACACATTGTTACCACCAGAGACATGAACACAATTAAAAAACGATTTATTTCAAGGTGCAACGTATACTTACCCCGCGCATTAAAAGCGAATAAGGAACGAATAAGTAACAGGGTATTATCCGAGCGCTGGAACGGGTACATGCATGCTAATAGGGTCATTTCATCTCTAATTACACATTGTTACCACCAGAGACATGAACACAAGTGAAAATCCTTTTCTAAAAGGTGCAACGTACAACAAACGTATTTAAAGCGAATAAGTAACGAATAGGTAACGAATAGGTAACAGGGTATTAACCGAGCGCTGGAACGGGTACATGCACTCTAATAGGGTCATTTCCTCTCTAAGAACACATTGTTACCACCAGAGACATGAACACAATTAAAAAACGATTTATTTCAAGGTGTAACGTATACTTACCCCGCGCATTAAAAGCGAATAAGGAACGAATAAGTAACAGGGTATTATCCGAGCGCTGGAACGGGTACATGCACGCTAATAGTGTCATTTCATCTCTAATTACACATTGTTACCTCCAGAGACATGAACACAAGTGGAAATCCTTTTCTAAAAGGTGCAACGTACAACAAATGTATTATAAGTGAATAGGTAACGAATAGGTAACAGGGTATTAACCGAGCGGTGGAACGGTTACATGCGCGCTAATAGTGTCATTTCATCTCTAAAAACACATTGTTACCACCAGAGACATGAACACAATTGAAAATCCTTTTCCAAAAGGTGCAACGTACAACAAACGTATTATAAATGAATAGGTAACGAATAGGTAACGAATAGGTAACAGGGTATTAACCGAGCGGTGGAACGGGTACATGCGCGCTAATAGGGTCATTTCATCTCTAAGAACACATTGTTACCATCAGAGACATGGACACAATTGAAAATCCTTTTCTAAAAGGTGCAACGTACATCAAACGTATTATAAGTGAATAGGTAACGAATAGGTAACGAATAGGTAACAGGGTATTAACCGAGCGCTGGAACGGGTACATGCACGCTAATAGGGTCATTTCATCTCTAATTACACATTGTTACCACCAGAGACATGAACACAAGTAAAAATCCTTTTCTAAAAAGTGCAACGTACAACAAACGTATATAAAGCGAATAAGTAACGAATAGGTAACGAATAGGTAACAGGGTATTAACCGAGCGCTGGAACGGGTTCATATGCGCTAATAGGGTCATTTCATCTCTAAGAACACATTGTTACCACCAGAGACATGAACACAATTAAAAAACGATTTATTTCAAGGTGCAACGTATACTTACCCCGCCCATTAAAAGCGAATAAGGAACGAATAAGTAACAGGGTATTATCCGAGCGCTGGAACGGGTACATGCACGCTAATAGGGTCATTTCATCTTTAAGAACACATTGTTACCACCAGAGACATGAACACAAGTAAAAATCCTTTTCTAAAAAGTGCAACGTACAACAAACGTATATAAAGCGAATAAGTAACGAATAGGTAACGAATAGGTAACAGGGTATTAACCGAGCGTTGGAACGGGTACATGCGCGCTAATAGTGTCATTTCATCTCTAAGAACACATTGTTACCACCAGAGACATGGACACAATTGAAAATCCTTTTCTAAAAGGTGCAACGTACAACAAACGTATTATAAGTGAATAGGTAACGAATAGGTAACAGGGTAATAACCGAGCGCTGGAACGGGTAAATGCACGCTAATAGGGTCATTTCATCTCTAATTACACATTGTTACCACCAGAGACATGAACACAAGTGAAAATCCTTTTCTAAAAGGTGCAACGTACAACAAATGTATTATAAGTGAATAGGTAACGAATAGGTAACGAATAGGTAACAGGGTATTAACCGAGCGCTGGAACGGGTACATGCATGCTAATAGGGTCATTTCATCTCTAATTACACATTGTTACCACCAGAGACATGAACACAAGTGAAAATCCTTTTCTCAAAGGTGCAACGTACAACAAACGTATTATAAGTGAATAGGTAACGAATAGGTAACGAATAGGTAACAGGGTATTAACCGAGCGCTGGAACGGGTACATGCGCTCTAATAAGGTCATTTCTTCTCTAAGAACACATTGTTACCACCAGAGACATGAACACAATTAAAAAACGATTTATTTCAAGGTGCAACGTATACTTACCCCGCGCATTAAAAGCGAATAAGGAACGAATAAGTAACAGGGTATTATCCGAGCGCTGGAACGGGTACATGCATGCTAATAGGGTCATTTCATCTCTAATTACACATTGTTACCACCAGAGACATGAACACAAGTGAAAATCCTTTTCTAAAAGGTGCAACGTACACCAAACGTATTATAAGTGAATAGGTAACGAATAGGTAACAGGGTATTAACCGAGCGCTGGAACGGGTACATGCGCTCTAATGGGGTCATTTCTTCTCTAAGAACACATTGTTACCACCAGAGACATGAACACAAGTGAAAATCCTTTTCTCAAAGGTGCAACGTACAACAAACGTATTATAAGTTAATAGGTAACGAATAGGTAACGAATAGGTAACAGGGTATTAACCGAGCGCTGGAACGGGTACATGCGCTCTAATAGGGTCATTTCTTCTCTAAGAACACATTGTTACCACCAGAGACATGAACACAATTAAAAAACGATTTATTTCAAGGTGCAACGTATACTTACCCCGCGCATTAAAAGCGAATAAGGAACGAAGAAGTAACAGGGTATTATCCGAGCGCTGGAACGGGTACATGCATGCTAATAGGGTCATTTCATCTCTAATTACACATTGTTACCACCAGAGACATGAACACAAGTGAAAATCCTTTTCTAAAAGGTGCAACGTACAACAAACGTATTATAAGTGAATAGGTAACGAATATGTAACAGGGTATTAACCGAGCGCTGGAACGGGTACATGCGCTCTAATAGGGTCATTTCTTCTCTAAGAACACATTGTTACCACCAGAGACATGAACACAATTAAAAAACGATTTATTTCAAGGTGCAACGTATACTTACCCCGCGCATTAAAAGTGAATAAGGAACGAATAAGTAACAGGGTATTATCCGAGCTCTGGAACGGGTACATATGCGCTTATAGAGTTATATCACCTCTAAGAACCCAAATCTACCACCAGAGACAACAAAACAATTGAAAATCATGTTTTACCACATGAAAGGTGCAACGTATGATACACGTATTATAAGCGAATTATAACGAGTGATGGAACGAATTAAACAAGGTAATAGCATGCTCCGAAACGATGTACACCCTGCTAACATGTTTAACCCCACCACATTATGTTAGTATGTGCCTCTACCTAGACAAGAGCCTGAAATTAAGTAGTTATCGTTTGTTTTTGTGTTACATATTTGTTTTCCGTTATTTTTTTGTATATGAAATACGGCCGTTAGTTTTGTTGTTTGAATTGTTTGAAATTGTCATATCTGGGCCTTTTATAGGTGACTGCACGGTTTGGGCTATGCTCATTGTTGAAGGCCGTACATTGACCTATAGTTGATAGTTTCTGTGTCATTTTGGTCTATTGTGGGTTGTTGTCTCATTGGCAATTATACCACATCTTTTTTTTTTATGCAAGCGCTAACACGGTGATTTCATCCCTTCGAACCAAGATCCATCTTCAAACATACGGACATAAAGCAGTTAAAAGGTAGAACGTATAAAAATCAAATAAGGAACAAATGAGTATCGAACATAAAGTAAAAGAATCGGTTGAGCACAAACACATATAGATAGGTCATAAAAAGATCATTTTACCTCAACAAATTTAGAACTAGTACCAGATATAAGAGTATAAACAACAAGAAGTAATTGTAACAGGATGCTGTTACGAAGTCTCCCAAACAAAGCTCCCATAACTCGCAATTCATATGGTCCCATGTTCATTTGATTTGATTTTTTGTACCATACAAGAATATATATGGTTTACTGGTGGGGATCTCCACCATTTACAAGTATTCAAACAGGAGGGGTGGTGGTGACCCCCAGGGACTTTACCTACATTTCATTTTATTTGTTTTATTGTCCCCTACAAGAATATATATGGTTTAGGGGTGGGGATGTTGACCGTTTACAAGTTTTCAAACAAGAGGGGGTGGGATGACCCCCTCAGGACTTCCCTTTTATCTCATTTTATTTGTTTTATTGTCCCCTACAAGAACATATATGGTTTAGGGGTGGGGATCTGGACCATTTACAAGATAATAGTACATTCTCAAATTGAACGGGGTGGGGGTGACCCCAAGGAACTTCCATTTAATTTCATTTGATTAGTTTTATTGTCTCTTACAAGAATATATATAGTTTAGGGGTGGGGATGTTGACCGTTTACAAGTTTTCAAACAAGAGGGGGTGGGCTGACCCCTAGGGACTTTCCTTTTATTTCATTTCATTTGTTTTATTGTCCCCTAGAAGAATATATATGGTTTAGGGGTGGGGATCTGAACCATTTACAAGATAATAGTACATTCTCAAATTGAACGGGGTGGGGGTGACCCCCAGGAACTTCCATTTAATTTCATTTGATTAGTTTTATTGTCCCTTACAAGAATATATATAGTTTCGAGGTGGGGATGTTGACCGTTTATAAGTTTTCAAACAAGAGGGGGTGGGGTGACCCCCTAGGGACTTTCCTTTTATTTCATTTCATTTGTTTTATTGTCCCCTACAAGAAAATATATGGTTTAGGGGTGGGGATCTGGACCATTTACAAGATAATAGTACATTCTCAAATTGAACGGGATGGGGGTGACCCCCAGGACTTTCCATTTAATTTCATTTGATTAGTTTTATTGTCCCCTCCAAGAATATATATGGTTTTGGGGTGGGGATCTGGACCGTTTACAAGATAATAGCACATTCTAAAATTGAACAGGGTGGGAATGACCCCCGGGGACTTCCATTTAATTTCATTTGATTTGTTTTATCGTCCTTTTCAAGAACATATATGGTTTAGGGGTGGGGATCTGGACCGTTTACAAGATAATAGTACATTCTCAAATTGAACGGGGTGGGGTGACCCCCAGGAACTTTTATTTAATTTCATTTGATTAGTTTTATTGTCCCATACAAGAATATATATGGTTTAGGGGTGGGGATCTGGACCGTTTACAAGTTAAAAGCATATTCTCGAATTGAAGGGGGTAGGGATGACACCCCCAGGGAATCCCCTATATTTCATGTGATTTGTTTTATTGTCCTTTAATCATTTCTGAAGACTGCATGTATCTATCACTTACAGTTTTCAAGTTATATTCATTTGAAAATTTTAGAAAATAAAATCCCACAGGGTTCTATAGTAAACCCCTCCCTTCTTTCTGCCCCCCCCCCCAAAAAAAATACCCCTTAATAGACCCCAATGCACAAATGAGCGATTGATGGCTCACCTAGACATATTAGTCTAACATTTTATGAAACCCTAAGTAAATCTGACAAGTAGTTTTGGAGAAATGCTGCGGACAAGTTCATTTTTAAAGTGGCGGAAGAAGAAGAGGAAGAAGAGGAAGAAGAAGAATAATAATTAATTAAAAAGGGGGAAGGATATTAAAAATCGAATAAGTAACGAATAGGTAACGATAGGGAATAGGGAATAAGTAACGAATAGGTAACGAATAGGGAATAGGGAATAGGTAACGAATAGGTAACGAATAGGGAATAGGGAATAGGGAATAGGTAACGAATAGGTAACGAATAGGGAATAGGGAATAGGTAACGAATAGGTAACGAATAGGGAATAGGGAATAGGTAACGAATAGGTAACGAATAGGGAATAGGGAATAGGTAACGAATAGGGAATAGGGAATAGGTAACCAACTTGACGTCCATTAAAGAGCTGGTGGTAACGTTTTGCGATGTAAAAGGCTTTGACGTAAAGGTAGACAATTTATCAGCTGTTGTGTGAGGTGTTGTTGTAACCTTTGAGGAGGTGGTTGCTGATGTAAATAATTCCTGAAGTTCTGGGGTTTCATGTAAATGTATAGTTGACACTTGAATAATTTCAAAACTGTCCAACAAAATCTGAAATTTTCCTAGCATTTGATTTCCACTTCTAAGTATATTATCCTTAATATACTTTACAGATTGATTTAACATGTCTGATTCTGATATGTCTACACAATACACAGTAAATGATACTTTGATACTTCCTGAACTGAAATAAACAGAGTCTTGTTTAAAATAAACAATTTTAGTCAGATATTTAGATAGTGTGTATAGTATATTGTTTATCACCTGTGCTTTTAACCCATAAAGGCTTCACATGTTGCAATAAAGTTATATATTTAAAGGTAATTTTCGTGTTACATACAATGCAGGTTTTGATTGCAGAATCTTTTAAGAAAAATGCTCTGTTTTAATACTTATATATGTTTGTGATTAGCTTGAGCAGAAACTCCTGGATGAATTTTCAATGTACGATTTGAAGGAACAACCATTCTTTTTTTTATTGTGTTGAGTCACGTCCTAATCACAAAAATAGATATTTCTCTAAATCAAAGCAATAGCAAATGTAATATATAACATTTAATCAGATATCAAAAATAAAAATATACTTACTTTAGAGCTAATACGATGCATCCAATATACTTCTCACCAAAACCACCAGTATTATTATTCAACACCCTATCAATCTGAAAGTAATCATGTTTAAACACCTCTAGTATTTGAACATCTTCGGGGAACAATATGTCTTTTTTTTAACAACATGTACAATTTTACTCGAACAACTCTTTCCAATCACATGTTGATAACGGAAAAGCTAGCATAATACGCATAATTTTCCACGCTACGTATAATATTTGACCCGTATGTCCGTTAATCATTTTAGATTTCAGATGCTAAAATCAAACACTCTGGCTGGGTGACTGGGCCAGTGAATACTTTATTTCGGTCACACAAATAAATAAGTTCATAGATACTAAAATAAAAGCGGTTTTCCGATGCAAAATTAAGTCCTAGCACAATATTTGATAACACTACTTGGATATGGGCGCGTGTTTACTGGCATATAACGAGATTCTAATTCATATCAATGTGCAGTCTTTACATCAGAGATCAAAGGCACAGTTAGATCGACACTTTTGTTCTATGGTCAACGTCAAAGCCTTTAAAAATGGCTTTTTATTAGACAATATCACTGCTTGAGATCACAATTAAAAATCATAATAACTAAAGGTCGAAAGTAAAAGTCAACGACAAAAAACGTTTCGGCTGGTCACATTCACTGTAAGTGCTTTCCCTTATATGAGAATTAATGTTGAATCAACTTGAAGGTTCTTAAACTTTTTATAGCAAAAATGATTTTGAACTATGCATGCACAAGTGTAAATCAAACGATGGTATAAATGATTTAATTTAATAATATGCAATGAACAATTTAAAAATCAAGATCATCATGATAGTAATTAAACAAAATTATATGACTTTGTCCGAATATACTATTATATTTTCACTTTGTATATGTACTAGTACTTTCGTTTGTGCTTTTTTATAACTTGTATTGGTGTTTGGATAACATTGTCGATAATCATAAAGATCTAATTCTTTAAAACTGTGTAGACTTGCCTCTCTAAAATTGTGGAAGTGACTGCCGATTTCCAGTGGTAAGAAGTAAAAAAAAATAATCCAGGGATTTTGGTTAAATGTTTTTTAACAGTTTAGTTGGTTATGTGTGACGCGCGTTTCGTCACAAAAGGTTCATCAATGACGCTCAAATGAACAATTGACATTTGATTTACAATACAGTTTTGTTAAAATACTTCTATTTTATATTGATCATTTTAAGGCATATATTTATATAGTATTACATACCTCAGCACAAAAGTCCGAGGCAAAACGTTTATATTTGTATGATAAGCTGTTACCCATATCCGTTGTATACGTATCGTTAACCGTCAAGTCAAGTAAAGCATGAACTGTAGAAAATAAGTAGGTAAAAGAAGCGAAAGAAAAATAATATTGAAATATAAATAAGTGAACGTTAAAATTAAAGATAGTAAAACCATGTAAAATATGTAAAATTATTTCATTTTGTAATTATTTTTAATATAAAGGTATTTATGTCGCACTTACATTTCAAAGTACATAATTATTTTATTTTATTTATTTAAAGAGATTATTATGGAAAAGTATTTGAAAGAACACTCAGCAGTTACAACCCTCGGTAGTAAACCATTGAAGAAAAACCCCCAATTAACTCACCGTATGCAGTCGTTTGTGTTTTCAAGTCTAAAAAGAAAAATACAAATTGTAATATTTGGAGTCTATTCATTTTATGATATTATATGTTTTACAGATCAGTGGAAAACAAACCTGAACAAAAATCAACAACAAACAAACAAAAAAGCAAACTATAGTGATATCATCCCATTACGATTCCTTCGATATTTTATGTTATAGTTTATTTTAGTTTCTCTATCTGAGGGAAACACATTCTTGCAACGTTCTTCCATTTGTCTGTAAAGTCTGAATACGTTACCATGTCCAATCTGAAGGCTGCCGTTTGATATGAGGACTTATTTAGGTACAGTGCATCACAATGTGCACGTGTAAAAGCCCTTTCGGCGACTCTCGGCATGATCCAGAAGTGGTCTGTGGTAAGACAAGATGATATTTCAGTGGATAAAGGTAGGAAGGTTAAGGACAAGATACTCGTTAGTCATGTGTTTCAGTAATGCAAAACGAATCTTTAATACAAATAAAAGAAGGCTTCACTTTAAAAATCTGAAAAAAAGCGATATATCTTTCTGACATATATTTTTTGTTGTTTGACTCGGTTCCTACGTCTCTATAGATCTATGTAACACATGCACTTCCTGAAACGTCTTTAGATGTTCAATTTATCTAAATATATTGTGGATTCATTATTAATTGTTATATATTTTTCAACCTGTTACCTATTGATGGTTATCATTTGTTTGTTTCTCTGTTCTATATTTTCTCCCATTTATCTGTTTATTTATTGTTGTATATAACCCTGTCGTTTTTAATGTTATCATTTTAATGTTATAATTAACACTGCCATTAAAGCGGGAGGTTTGGCATGCCACAAAGCCAGGGTCAAGCAATCATTTTTTTCATAAAATGCCCTGTACCAAGTCAGTAAAATGGCCATTGTAACATTATAGTTCGTTTCTGTGTGTGTTACATTTCGGTGTTGTGTCTCTGTTGTGTCGTGGTTCGCTCACATTTGATACGTTTCCCTCAGTTTTAGTTTGTAACCAGGATTTGTTTTTTCTCTATCGATTTATGAATTTTGAACAGCGGTATAATACTGTTGCTTTGAACTATATACGAACTTTCATGGTTTTCGTGGGTACATGTAAACGACAAATTTAAATCCTCAATGAATTACACATTTCGTATCAGGTCGTATGCAGACTTTGACAAAACCACGAAATTCTGAATCCTCGGAATTACAAGTTTTCTGTAATCATGGTAATCAACACAAATTAGTACCCACGACAACAATTGAAACCACAGTAGCTTGAAAAGTATATTAATTTTCAAACTTCAATTATGTTTGTTTAAATGACATACCAACCTGGTTCAGTGTGATCATTGTTACTTGAAGTTGACACAGCAATGACGATTAGAATGACAGCCAAAATGGCAACACCCACAAACAACAATCCGTATACTAATTTCCTCTTCCATGTTATAGGTGTTTTTGTTTCGTCAGGTTCTGATGCAACATTCTCATCTATCTTATACTTTGTTTCTGGGCTGTCAGACTTAAACTGAAGGAAAACAGAAAAAAAAAACAAATGTAGTTTCCAATTCAAGTAAATTTTTAATTAGATACAAGTTAATTAAACTTTATATTAACTTAATTGTCATTATGGCATGTTCTTGTTGATAAACACAACTATGACTCTCTTTACATGCACATCACAATAAATTTTCAGACCTTCTTTCTTCTTATTAGTGATAACCAAGTCCAAAAGAATGATTTCTTATTCGAATAAGCTAACATACATGTAATAATTTTGGAAACCAAATATTTGTTTAATACTGAAACCAATTTGTTCACAACATGATAAAGTATCTATCCCCTTATTATGTCTCCTGAGTAAATCCCGAGGTAACACATCTCAAACAAAATAAGATATGTATACAAGCTAGAACTCAAATCAAAAGTTATATTGAATTCAGTCAAACAAGGCTACGGGGTTAGAATAATTTAATAGGATACGAATAATAATTTACAAAGTAGTTCCCATATTTTAAAATAAAGTCGTTAGTTTTCTCGTTTTAATTGTCTCACATTTTTCACATCGGGACCTTGTTTAGCCGATCATACGATACGAGTCTTTATCATTTTTGGAAGCGTATGGCCCTGACGTTGCGCACGATATTGGTGTCACTTTGGAAATATGGGTTAGAAGGCGGGTTATTCAAATTCAAGCTCTTATCCTATACAATAAATATCCATGTTATGCATATCATTCGAAAGGAAATAAACCACAGAAATCAATAACATAGATGATTTTGTGCTTTGTCTATTTTTTAATGAAAAACTTTGCTCATTTCGATGCCTTTAACGTCATTTCAAGGGTGTCCCGCTGTTACAATTTTGTTTTATGTGAGTCTTTAAAATCCCAGTGCGGATTCATTAGTAAGTAGAATGGTTAAAAATTTGGCAATTGTTTTATATACATTTAACCTAAAATGAAGTAACAGACGTTTTTAACTTTAAGAGAAGGAAGGTCGTCAAAAGAGTTTAAATAAAAAAGAGAAAAAATGTCCCAATTAGCTGCTCAACCCGTAAATTTTTTTTCTGTCTTCACTTTCATAAGATATTACGGACGAAAATGGATTTTAATAATATCAGAAAAATTATACATGTCCAGAAGAAGCTAT
Organism: Mytilus galloprovincialis; assembly: GCA_037788925.1. Classification (NCBI taxonomy): domain Eukaryota; kingdom Metazoa; phylum Mollusca; class Bivalvia; order Mytilida; family Mytilidae; genus Mytilus; species Mytilus galloprovincialis. The sequence continues at coordinate 44,227,039 of CM075334.1, read as the reverse complement.
CTGAAGTCATCATTAAGTAACTGCGGTCTTATTTTAAACACATCGTTATTTTTCCCGTGTCCAATAAAATGTCCCGATGGACAAAATAACACAAAGAATAATTCAGAGGCTTTTTATCAAACGAAATTCTACTATATCTCAATTTTTTAACACCTGTTTACTGATATGAATGGAAAATACATTTAATTTCCTTTAAAATGATATGATATGTACTTTTGTTTGAGTTGCAGTTAGAAAATCCGAAACGATCTAAGATGTCCAATGAAATGTCCCCGTAACCGTAATTTGACGTTCGAGTTATAATAACGTTAAACTGTATACGAATCTTCTTGCATATTTGGCATAACATAATTTCATGATATGGTATGATCTATATAGAATAAAGTTCTCGTTTAATATGCATTACAATATAGATCTGCATTGTTTCAAGGATATAAGATGTCGAAATATTTAACTCGGATACTTCATAAAGACAAGGAACCGGAGCTATAACAAAGAGATAACTTACTAATGACCACACTCCCACTTTATAAAAGCAAGATACATTGAAAAAAATGCGATCAAAAGTGAAATCTTCTTAATTATCCTCCTAAGCCAGATATAATCTGTAATTCGAAGCTATACACATGAATAAAAATTCTCACAAAAATTTTATGAGAAAAAGTACACCATAGTCGTGAACATTTCAGTAAAACGTGCAATCATTTTTTTTGTCTTATCGACTCAGAGAAATACTTGTATGTCATAAACATTTCAGTATAGCTAACGATAATTTTTTATCTACTGTGAGTAGAACAATTCCTAGTCATCAGTCTATGGAAGAAGCGTATCGATAAAAACTTTTCTTATATCACATAGCGATATTGTCTAATATCAATTGTAAATATGCAGACATTCCATGCGGAAAATGTTGTTTTCGGCAACGAAAAAATAAGAAAATACTTACTTTAAAACTTATTGTTCAAATATAAACAACAATTGAGTCTAAATATACATTCAGAATTTAGTTAGAAGCTAAAGTTTATGTCCGTGTCAAATTTGAAGTGCTGTGTTTTTCTTATATACATAAATTAACAATGCGATACTTTTAAAATATCAATGCGATACTTTTAAAATATCATATCGGTGTTTTTGTTATATCAATATTAGTACCGATTAGTATTAATATTAGACTGTTGTACCCATATTTTGACAATTTTACCTATTATGTCTGTTTTGTTCATGATATTTATAGAGTGTGTACATCTACAAATGATATATCATGCATTTTTGTTTCATTTATTCAACAATTCAATTTTCTCGTTTAAATACATTTTGCTTGTTATTACATAAAATAATTCATGGAAATTACACACCAGACGTATATTGTGTTAAATGTCACCCTGTTTTAAGAAACGAGTCATTACTTTATACCGAGAAATCTGCCTTTCTTCGTACAAATGATAACATTCGTCTGAAATTTCCCACAATGCAACTCGTTGATATAAGACAATATCGCTCGTTGATATAAGAAAAGTTTTTATCGAATCGCTTCTTCCATAGACTGGTCATCTACCTAGCAATATGTATTTGAAAAATAAGGTTATTACGCTTAGGAGTAGTGTGGCAGAATGAAGATTATTTTCTCGAATCTCCAACAGAATTGCCTGGTACATAGGCATGTGATGAAACTAGTATATTGAAATTGAAACTTTTCTTTTACCATAATTTGAGAAAGAACGAAAGTGAGAGAGTGAGAGAGTAGTTGTCCGACATATATGATGGATGGCACACAAACATGTAGCAGCTAGCTCCAAGGTATTAATTTACAGACACTCCCAACTCATTCTAGAAAAAAAATCAACCAATCAACCTATCTGCGGTGTAAAGTTGATCTTTTTTTTATCTTCGCAGAACGCCACAAAACATAGCTTGAATTTTAATTTTTACATAGCGGTGACCGTGAGAGCACTCCGATGTATTGTTGCCATAGAGATTTGACTTTCGTTTTTGACTGGTAACCGATCGTATAAATACGCGGATATCATCGAGTGCAAAATAACATTTCTTATCGCTTGTTATAAATTCACTTCTTCAATGAATACTCATAAGAACAGAAATTTATAATACGAAAATATTATGTCGTTACAAATATTTATATGCATTAAAAAATGCACACGTACAGAAAAATTGTGTTAACGCATGCGGAAGAATATCACAAGAAAGCTTTTTTGTGTAAATATGAATGTCTACTCAAATCCAATCTATTGGAAAAATCGAATTGTTATAGAAGAGTGTCCACCATGCACCTGTACTGCACTTTTATTAGAATCGTAGAATAGAATATTTGATAACAAACCAGAGTATACGTATTTGTATCGCCACAATATAATAGATATTAAAGCAGTGAAGTTGAATTCCTTGTCATTTATTCATCATCCACGCACGAACTTGTCTCAGAAAAATATATCTCTGTACATAAGCCTCCGTTTTCCGGTATAGAAATGTGATTTTTTTTCTGAGACAAGTGATTGTGACCATCCACAAGAACTTGCGGTCATCCGACGTTCAGTACTTCAGTTCTTTTATTATACTTTTAAAACAATGTAAAAACGAAACCAAAAAGATTGAAACCGAAAACATAAAAATAATCAGATGAATGTCAAAGAAGATTTTGTGTAAACCGATACTCAGTTATATGTTGAAAATGGAAGCGCCGAACCAAAAATATTGTTGAGTATAAAAAATGCATGAAATGCATTCCTGACGGTCCATAGTTGTTCGCTTGAGAAAACACTCAGCTATGTAAACATGCACGTATAGCAGTTACTTAAAAAATCACATCTAGTAAAAAAAAAATTGTATTATTCAAAATCGGATTTCGACCTGCTGATAATCTGTGATGTAGGTATTGGTCTGTGTAAAAGTTTTCCATACTTTGCCAAATTATATAATTTTAAATATTAAAAAAAAAGTATTGATTGACGATCCTTTTTTGAAGCTTGAGTTTGTGAAAAAATATCAGATGAAAGGATAGCTTGCTAAATATGTTTCCGAAAGCAAAAACAAAACAATAGAGAATCGCGGTTCTCATTTTCACAATTAGGTAGAAGATGCGGCCGTGTAAGACCAATTAATAATTTCTATATGCAAACAACAATGAGTAAAACCCTTCAGCTATGAAAATCCCCGAAATGACAAATGTAAAACAATTCAAACGAGAAAACTAACGGCCTGATTTATGTGCAAAATGTGTAAATTCCTACATAACATGAATTTTCTTAATTATTTGCCTGGTAAAACAATCCTTTTTTTTTTTTAAACTTAATCAATGAAAACAGTTTATTTAAAAAAAAATTAATTTAGACCCCGGCTAACTTTAAATCATTGAAAGTTGGCAACGGCAACATAAGAGCACGTATTTCTTTTTCAAACATGATGCACATTTTGTAAATTTTTTTTGTTAGAGATTTTTGAAATAATGATATAGTTAACATTTTTCATAAAATCGGGATTGATGTTCAGATTGTTGACTTACTTATACGTTAAAATAAATAATATGAATTATAATGTAATTATAAGTCGTTGTTTAAGAAAAATTAAATAAAACCAAATTCTTGGAATTTTATATAAACGTTAACTTAGTATAATAGTCTCAGGATTAAAGTGTTGATAAAATAAGATTATGAAAAGAAAAATAGCTTGCGATATACTACCTACATCTTTCACATAATCAAAGACAAATCAAGAAGCATTTGAATATTAATTGAGGGAGCGAAATTACCAAATTACAACAAATATATGCAAACGTGTAATTGGGGAAAAGAGACAGAAACAAGAAACGAAATATTTACAATTTCAGTAGCAAAGATAGGAGACGTCTTCTGGCAGAGAGAGCATTGCTTAATTTTAAGAAATAGAAGAAACTGATTGTTGAAGGCCATACAGTGACCTATAGTTGTTAGTTTCTGTGTCATTTTGATCTCTTGTGGAGAGTTGTCTTATTGGCAATCATACCACATCTTCTTTTCATTTTACAAGACATCAAATTTTGTTTTAATTCAATGGAATTTTGCATTTGCACCGGCTTGAAAAAATAAAACTATATAAAGAAGCAACTTCGGACATCTCTTAACTTTAAGCGGCATTTTCACATGAGTAGAATATAAGGTCAACGTTTGAAACTTTCCGTGGAACAACGTCAAAATCGTCGTTTTATTAGGAACGTCGTGTAACGCCGAGTGGCACCAATACCGTGCGTAACGTCCCTATAATTGCATACATCCACTGCATTTAATTTCATCGGAATAACACAAGATCTCCTTATCTTAATACAAACTGAAATCAAGGAAATTATATACTTACTTTCTGCATGAATTTGGACCACATAGTTTCATTGTCAGTGTTACTGATATCAGTTTTATCTAAACTTGATTCGCTAACAAACCCATTTTTATGCCGACTAGTTGAAACTTCTAATTCGTTTTCTTTTATTGGAATTGATTCTATGAAATGGATTTCGTCATGATTGCCAGCATATGAATTTACAACCCTTTTCTTATGTGTAATGACCTCTTTTCGAAATTCAGTTTCTTCTACTTCTATATCCTCGCTATCTGTTGCCAAAGTTATTCCACTGTCTATGGTATAATTATATGTTGTCTCTTGCAACTTTAAACTAAGACTACTTTGCCTATAAAAGTCTGTTCCCTCGGCTTTTCCATTTATACTGGTTGGTGCAACAATTTCATAGTCATGGGGTTCATTTTCAAATTTCGTTTCATTTATTTCTAGGCTGGCATGATTACTCTCCTCACCAGATACGCATAATTGTATTTCTTCGTGATGAAGCTTTTTTCCAGTCTCATCGATAATGTTTATTGATATTTCATTTTGATGCCAATCCGATCCTTCGTTCCATAACCCGCCATTTGGAAGATTGTCTGCGTTGTTATTTCCAATTATTTTAAGGTCATGAATTTCTGTTTCCCTCCTAAATTCTTTAACTTTTGACATTATCCTTGTTTTTAAAAATTAAAAACTTTCATGTATATCTCTTTTATCTTTTTATTTTAGCCTTCATTATTAAAGCATACTTATTTATAAATATCAAATGACACATCAAAGAAGAAATAATAAACGATTTTTGAATAGAAATTGTGTGTAATTGAACGACTAAAAACAATGAAGAAAAACTATGTTGACACGATTTTTAAAAATTATTTAACACAATAAATATTTAACCGGGCATGAAATTTAAAACACAATTTCTATTTATTGTAAGTTGTAAATTGATATGTTTCTTTCTTAAGTGCAAACTTTGACACTAGTTTGACCGACATTTATGAATTATGTTACATATTTCTAAATATATAATGCAAATAGAATTAATATCTTATTTATAATTATATGTGTTTTAGATGTCCCCGACTGAAGGTTATTACAATACTGGTAATGTGAATACTTAAAGTCTTCAACGTCCTTAGATATAGATTTTTAGCAAGGATATACTGAGGTATTCACATATAAAAACCTGGTGTGATTGTTGATTTTTGGTTGCTTAATGTCCAGTGGTAAATATTTCATGCATATTAGACTAGAACATATTATTATTAAGGTGGTACCCAACACTTTAACTAAAATTAATTTGGCTCGTTTAATTTTCATAAAATTTTGACAAAGTATTTACTTTGACCCTTTAACAAAAATATAAAAATTTCAAAAATTTTGAACCAACCATTTTATCAGAAAAATTACACTGGTTATATAGCAGTTTGACAAACACCAATTTTGATCACTGAGAAGCTTAATATTCCCCTTACAACACAACGTAATTAAAACGTTTAGCTGACTTTACAGAGTTATCTCCCTGTAGTGTTAGGTATTCTAACTCTGTTACTATTATTTTAAATTTTAACCAGTAGATAGAATTTTAAATAACGCAATTTTAAAAATAAACAAAATTTTTAAATACGGTGACCCTGCAGATAGGGTGGACTTCCTGAAGAAGAAGAAGAAGAAGAAGAAGAAGAAGAAGAAGAAGAAGAAGAAGAAGAAGAAGAAGAAGAAGAAGAAGAAGAAGAAGAGTACCACCTTAATACAGTAGTTATGTCCTGTTATGAAGGCCGTACGGAATTAAAGTCGTGGAAACTTATAAAAAAGAAGATGTGTATGATTGACAATGAGACAACTCCCCACAAGAAACTAAAAGGACACATAATTTAACAACTATAAGTCACCGTACGGCCTTCAACAATGAGCAAAGCTAGTCTTCCACTGGAAAATTAGGGTATGTTGGATACGGACGGAAATTCTGCCTTCCAACAAGCTATCAGAGGATCTCTAGATTAAATATTTTGTAAACTAGAGGTTACATGGTTACTAAAGCTTGTACACATGTTAAATAAGTAGAGAAATTTGATTGGTTAACTTCCAGTGATGGTTATTCTCTTATATATATATGCAATAAAATGTAATGTAAGATTTTTCTTTAGTACTTGACAGTACAAAACTTTACTCATGCCAAATACTTCTTTATTTAAAACAAAGATAAATTCTGCACAATTTTTTGAAAAGTGCTAATTTAACAAAGACTTATAGGGGGAAATCCATGCATGGTGGTACACATGTATTACATCTAATATGAGAAGCTGTACATACACCTTTGACCTTGTGAGTACTCTCATGTGTTAAAATATCTTGCTATTTAAGTGAAATATTACAAAAAAATAAATATTCTGAGTGGATTAAGTCTCTTCAACACATATACATTTTATGAGAACATTTTCTTGAAATAGGACTCTACCATGAATATTCAGTTGATTGAACAAGCCATACTTAGTGTTTTGGGGAGCTTTTTCTCCTTATTTTTATATTCTGCTATGATAGAACATTTTCCGTGGAAATACTTTAATAAATATATATAGATTCCTACACTGCAACAAGTGTATTACAATATTTCTCCACTCGAGACAGTTAAATTTTATTATTTAAAGCGCGAGGCTTGCCGAGAGTGGAGAAATATCGTAATACACGAGTTATAGTGTCGGAATCTGTTTCTCTAATGACTTAAATCATTCTTTTTCAAAGATTTTCAGAAACTTGTATTCTTTATATGCGACGTCATCAGGCAAGGTCGCCTTTTTTCATGACGTCACAATAGGAAAATTGAGAAGAAAACAAAACATTTTGACGTCATAATCAAATTTTGACTAATCATTTGCCGAGAACAATGTTCAAAAAGGCGAATTCACCCCCAACGAATCCTGCAAGTCACATCCTTCAGAATTGCCAATTGATGCCGTTCCATACAACTGGGCAGCCAATGCCCCAGAACCATATTATGATTTGGCCAAGAAGAATATTTTAGAGAAAATTTGTTTGTGCCAAAATAAGACCTTTCTTATATAAATGAAAATCCTCCTGTAATATCTGACACAGACAGTTCTATGTTGTCGCTCAGCTCCTGCAAGTCAGAAGGAGCTTTTAAGAACTGGCTTAAAAGGAACGACATGTATGAGTCAGAAGATACAAACAATGTATCCTTGTCGATTTGTAACAATCCAAGAGGTAAGAATAGTTCCAATGATAATGAAGGCGTTAAAATGTAAAATGTTCTCGTATGCCCTAAGGCTTACATTATCCCAATTATTCCTTGTCTTATACTATTTAACAGAATGAATAATGATTCTAATTTAACAATTAATTTCTGTCTTTATTTTATACTCGACTCGATAGACGCTATATAACAGTTTCTCGTTTTGCATACAATTTTTCTTAGCCATTAAATGACAAACAATTTTCAGTACTGTAACTTATCTCAATCATTTTTGTCAGTTTTTTTTCTTCTGTTGACATTTTTTTCTCCGTAATTATAGCTTATCATATTTTTTTTTTTTTTTATAGAAGATGATTTCAATAAAAAAGAACAGACTGTTGTCAAACGCAGAATTCTCGAAAGAGTAAATGATAAAATGAAACCAGACAACGAATTCGAAATGGTTGAGATTTTTACCGAACTCGATAGATATAAGCAAGAAGAAACAAGAAGTGACGTATCCATGGTTTTTGCTAAGGCGAACACCAACTTGACATCAGCAGAAGAGAATGATTTTACAAAACCGAGAGGTAATTACATCGATATTTAAATAAAAGTGTTGCTTGTCCTTCCCCTCCCCCATGTGAATACAAAATAATACATGTCATAGTTACTTTTTTTAAAGTTTTTTTAAAAATATATTTACCTTTTGAAAGAACAACAAAAAGAATAAATCACTTTCAAGCACTACATAACTTTATAATTTTTAGAAATTCGTCGTGAAAAAATATTAATTATTTTTTGCAGAATCCCAAGATATCCTTCAAGTTACCGAAACAAAAGATGAAGCACCAGAAGCAAGTATGACAGAGCATCAAAGTCATGATATTGAACCTATTGAAGAAACTGATAGAGAAAGACGAGTAATCAAAGCGGCTAAATGGGTTCTAGCCGTTGACACTTTCATGCAACGAAAAAAAGAACTGAAAGAAAGCGAGGGACTATTCAGGATCGAACACTTAAGATATTTTGACTTAGAATCAAGTCGTTCAAGTATGTCATGCTGTTCCAATTTCGAACAACAGTCAATGTTTAAATCGGACATTTCGCAGGACAAAAGAGACAGTTTATGTATTAAAACGGGAGGTGATGAATGCAATGAAGAACAGCTAAAATCGGACACTTCTCAGGACAAAAGAGACAATTTGGGTACTAGAATGGGAGATAAGGAATACAATGAAGAGCAGCTAAAATTATCAGATACCTTAGATGACAATAAACAAATGAAAGAAATAGTTGACCAGAAAAGTAAAATCTTAAAAAGTCTAAGAGTGATTGTGTCAGTATAGATTCTACGGATATATACATAGAATCTATATTGGGGAGTGATTTTGGTAAAGGTGAGGAAGATTCCTTCAATGCTAAAATTTTAGAAACTGTGTCACCAAAACCTGTCGAACCAGTGGAAAGACCTTTATTTAGAAAACCACCTTTGCCACCCAATGTATATTTGAAAAGACAAGCTATTCTCAGAGAAAAGGATAAACAAAAAGAAATTGAGGATAGAGAAAATGAAGAATCAATTGAATGCACTGATAATGTAACTTCAAATAGAAAAAAAAAGATGCGAGGATGAATACAGTGATGATGAAACAGATAGTTCCACTACAGAAACAGATTGTTCTGATAAATATTCATATGAATCAGATTTTAGCGAAGAAACTCATGAGAGTAACAGTTTCTGTAGTCATGGTGAACCAGATAATGGAAACAACGAAATGGATGATAACATAAAGGACAGTAACAGACATCAAGGGTTAATAACATATGAAAAATCAGAAGAAAAAAAACGTAAAAGGTTGGTAAACATATTACATATATGGTTTTTACTCTTTGGTTGGGTTGTTGTTTCCCCAAAACTCAATCCCAGCCTTTCCTTTGTGATTTGGATCCTTCTAGTACAATTTGTGAAAGATCCATACACTAACGCTCAAGTTATTGTCTGGAAACTAGAAAATGCTTAGTTTGACCCCCTTTGGCCCCTAATTCCTAAACTGTTAGAACCATAACCCCCAAAATCAATCACAACCTTCCTTTTGTGATTTCAAACCTTTTGTTTAAATTTCATAGAGATCCATTTTTTTAAACAAAAGTTATTGTTTGGAAACCAAGTGTCTTCGACAACGCGGACGACGACGACTAATACCGGTATACGACCGCAAATTTTTTTGCGGTCGCATAGCAAGACATAATATAGAAAACTTAAGCTTAGCAACACAATCCACATCAAAACTGGGGGTGATCGCAGGTGTTCCAGAAGGGTGATAGGATCTGCTCCAAATAAGGCATCAGCCGTTAAAATGAATAAATTGTTCTTGGTACCGTATTTGTTGAGATAACGTCTCACAAAAAAAAATCTCGTAGCATCTCATTGCATTAATGCATGAAACAATTTCTGAAGAAAAATGATTGACTAAAAGTATCATATTTTAAACAAGTTTATTTAATTTGTTGTTTCAGGAAGTTTGCAGGATACATACACAAAGAAAGATTTTTCAACTGCCAAAGGTGATCTTTCCCCAGAGAATGAATATTCAGAAAAAATAACTGCATTCTTGATAATTGAAACTAAAAACAATGCCAACAAGCATGATATAAAAGAATCAAACATACTAATGCCAATAGAACAGAATAAAAAGGCTTTCACTAAAGAATCTCAATTGCTTAGCAACATTGGTTGTACAGGGTTTACCGAACCGAGCGCAACCAACCTGGTTGACATGGTAGCAAATGAAACTGAAATATCCAAATTCTCAAAAAGTCACAGCAACACTGAAAGTGTTGACCAAAGAGTGTCATTAAACCTGGATGTATCAAACACACAAATATCAACTAAAAGTCAGAGTGACACTGGTACGAGTGGGATATCTGTAAGACAAAGACGGATTGGACATACAAATCTTTTGAGAAAAAAATGAAGGTATGTACTTTCCAAAATACGAAATTTGGTCAACATTCAACATAATTAAAAGATTATAATAAATAAATATGATTTCAACCAAAAACAAAATCACATTGAACAATAAAAAAAAAGAAGATATCGTGATAATAGCTAATCAAAACTTCGTCAATATTCTGTCAGGAAGGTAAACATCTTAAGAAATATAATCATATTAGTCAATTTATACGAATCCAAATTCAAATCTTCTTTATAGAGATTGTTTAATTTACTTCTTTTTCTGTTTCAAAGACAATACAAATCACGGCAAATATAGAGAAAATCAATCATCATATGTATTAGCTCAAGCATACAGTTTCGGATCATAGACCTTCTGAAAGACAAGCGCACAATGTATAAAAATTATACAAAATGCCAGTTTGTTATCAAACACAGACATATATAGTTGTGCAGACAATCTAAGAAGGCCAAAATAAACTATATAATTCTATGTTGAAACACACAAAAACAAAACTCTAAACTGAAAGCATTTCGGACATTTACATGATATTTGAAATCAGATGAGAATTAATCATTTAAGAATATCATCATTTTCTTTTCTATTTTATTTTTACAACATTTATAATTCACAGATGAAAGCAAAAAGAAAATACTGATTAAACGGAAAAACATGCAACATCGAATTTGATAAACAGAAGCACAAGAAGCAGAAAAATACCGAAATGCTACTGGCAGTGATGGTGTATCAACTGAGAGTTCTGCTTCATGGGCATCATGGCGACAACATGAGATGGATCACAACTTTTTATATGGCATATGCTTGTATGTCTTGTGATACTGTCAGCCACATGAGAGCATCCTGTACAATACTCAGTAGTTTACTTTAATAACACTTAAATACAGTATATGACTCCTGTAGCAACTCTACATTTGTATTGAACCTCCTTAGTTACTTTGTCAGGTATGGTCCTCGGAATGTTTAATATGTATGTATTGAGTGATCCCTTGTATTTGAGTGTTACTGAGTGAGTGTTACTGAGCTACTATTCTAGCTAAAGGCTCCCCAGTTTTTATGTTCGAATGTCATCCAGTATCTATTATTTTTATCAGTGTAAATGCATGTACTTTTTTAATGTATCCATGTTTGATAAAATAAAGTGACCTTTTTTATGCAAACAGTTTTATTTGCTGAACTGCTGCAGAATATATTGTAATATAAAACATTTTTTTAATTCATTTTATTCAATGTATACATAAAAAAGAAGATGTGGTATGACTGCCAATGAGACAACTGTCCACAAGAGACCAAATGACACAGACATTAACAACTAAAGGTCACTACTGCCTTCAACAATGAGCAAATCCCATTACGCATAGTCAGCTATAAAAGGCCCCGATATGACAATGTAAAACAATTCAAACAAGAAAACCAAAGGCCGTATTTATATAAAAAAATGAACGAAAAACAAATATGTAACACATAAACAAACGACAACCACTGAATTACAGGCTCCTGACTTGGGACCGGCACATACATAAATAATATGGTCTATATTGTTTTTTATTTTTAATTAAGTCATTCTAAACTATTTTTTTCCAAAGTGTTGTCCATCCTTGGACTAACGAAATATCATTTTACTATAGATTCGAACGAAAGTTCTGATTCAGGATAACTTAATATTGTATTTAAATGATATGCAAGGAGGAAACAAGTATTTGCATTAATTTTTCGTGTTTATGTTCATGTTGTAATATAAAACAAATGGGAATTCATTTTATTCAATTTTTGACTTTATTGTTCTTTTTTTTTAAAGAGTTGTTATAAACTTTTTTTCCAAAGTGTTATTTATCCTTGGACTAACGAAATATCAGTAAGGTATCAACTCAACGAAATAACTTATTCAAACATGCATAAAGATGCATGTATTCAGGAGTTGGAAATGGATATACACATATGTAGGTCGACGTAAAACCTTTAACAATGTAAGCTATTATAGGCCTCCACATGACAAAGACAACGTGAAACAATTCAAATGAGCAAATTAATGGATTGATGATAAAACAATAAAGGAAAAAAAAATATGACAATTAATACCATCGAATCTCAAGATCCTGACTAGGACAGACACATAGAATATATGCAAATAATTGCATTAATACACAAAAAAGAAATAATATATCTGAATATAAAATCTATGGATGATACTGATTACATACATATGCACACATATGACACATATAGTAAGTTTAATTTGCAAGAAAGTAAAAAAAAGGGGATGGTAAAATTTATGAGAGTAAATTTTAGTATTTTATCCTAACTGTATAATGCATGTGGTTGTTAAATTTTATATTTCCTTTTTTGTGCTTCTTTGTTATATATTTGTGTTTTGTTCTGATTTAGATTGTGACATGGTGATGATGGATGTATCCCTATTTTGACAATTTAACCTATTATGTCTGTTTTTTCATGCATCATTATAAATATAATGGAATGTTATGCGACTGTCATACAAGTGAGAGGTTTGGAGCTATAAAACCAGGTTCAATCCACCGTTTTCTACATTTGAGAATGCCTGTACCAAGTCAGGAATATGACTTTTTTTATCCATTTGTTTGATGTGTTTTATCATTCGATTTTCCCATTTGAATTTTTCTCGTTGTTTAGTATTTTTGTTATTTCACTTTTTGCTACCTTAAACCCAGAAATTGAGAAGTTTCTGCTGGAGAGCTTGTTGTGAATTGACCTGAGTCTGGAAAAGAATGATACCCCTTCAAATCTGGCTTGACTAAATTAGATCATATAATCTTAAGGGCAGTTGAAACCCTTGGTGTTAAAGACATGGTCATATCCGATATATCCTTATGAATACAATAAACTAGACTTGGAATCCATACAGAGAGGTTGCCTGAAGAAGGCTCCTTAAAAATCATAGCATTTTCAGCTTCTTGGCTTCTAGGTGCCAAGGAATCAGAATCATATAAACCAGATGTCTCGGAGGTCTTGGAGGGTCCTGAGATTTTTTCATTTGAAAAATTATATACACAAATAAACATTAATAAAATAGAATGGCATTTTATTTTTCAGTTTTAACAATGCAAAATATAATATGTACATTAGATATTGTCTTCATAAAAATGCTTAACAATAGGAATTGAATTCCTCTACATTGTAGTCAACTAACAACCATTATTTACATATCATATATGATTGTGATTTGACCTTTTACAATACAGCACCAGTTACTGCTTCTGTTTGGTATGTCTGTCCATTTCAGGTGGAATAAGTCAAAATATTTGGCAAACATTACAGTGACCTATAGTTGTTTAATAATTTCTGTCATTTGTATTTTTGTGGAGAGGGTCTCATTGGTAATCATCTTTTTTATATTGTAAATATGTTTCATGATTCATTGCTGTTTACAGTGTTTGATTGAAGATTCAAGGGATATTTGACCTTAAAGTGACAATTATAAAATTACCTGGTATAGTTAGATATATAACAAACTAATGTGATATGATCATGAATTTTGTTTACATCTGGACTTTTACACTGATTTATTAATTTGTAGTGTTTACCACCACTTTCAGCACTCTTTGCTCTATCATGGCGTACAGGTTATCTTGATGGAGTAGGCTGTAAAGCCTAAAGATAACCATTGACCTTGGGCAGGAAAAATGGCAATCCTAGTTAATTAAGATCACTGTCAAATGCAAACAAGCAGGATTCAAACTGACAATCTGAGTGTTGACAGACTACACTTACTTACACAGCCAAATTCTTTTATATTAGCTCACAGAAAGCAATCCACAGGAATATACAAACACAGTCAAGCATACAGGGGCGGATCCAGCCATTTTTAAAAGGGGGTCCAAATATATGACCCCATTCAAATGCATTAATTGTCATGAAAATAAAGGGGGTTCCAAGCCTCTTGATCCCCCACTGGTTTATTATTCTAATTTAGAAATAACCAGGTTTTGAAGTGCTGCAGGTTTGATGAAGAAATTGCAAATAGCAATAAAAGTTACCCAGCATGGTATGCATAACACAGAGCACAGAGGCAGATCTCACCATAATTATTGGGTTATATATAATGGTTATTCAATCACACCAACAACAAAAACAGTTTCTCATAAAAATTTTGACAGCTTTACTTTATAAGAATATCACTAGGATATTTATGAAGGTTAAAATTCACAGTACAGTAAACAGTTTTAGTAACATTTGCAAAATTTTTCAATTAAAATGTCATTTCATTCGTTGTTTTTATGTCATTGTCTTCACATCAATGACGTCTCTTGGAATGTAAGTTTATATAAATAACGTTTATTGCACAAAATATCACAGCTAATATCACATGACATCAATTCTTCCATTTTATACTCTGTAAATAAAAAGAAAAAGAAATCATTTTGAAATCTGATATCTGTTGTCAAGAAAGTTTCAATTGCTGTCCAATAAAACTGTACACCTTTATTGTTATAAGTTTTTAACTGATTTCAATCCTTTAATGTAGATAACAAAAGTTGTACACCTGGTTTTGTTCAAGATTTATGTTGTTAACTAGATGTCTTTTTGTTATTTTTGCAGTGTTTTCATTACTGTCTAAATGATATTCACCTCAAAGTTTTTATCTATACTTCCAAGTCAAGTTATACAGCATCATATTGTAGCATCGCAACATAATAGGTTAGGGTTTTAAAAGAAGTAATTTAGCAAAGTATATTAAAACAATAAAGTCTTTAAACTTGTTGTTAAACTAGGGTTAACTCTACATATATTTGCCATCACATTTTTGTTTTACCTTGGTATGCCCTTAGGAAAACGAAACTGTACATTGACAGAAAATAAGGAATTCAACTACATGTACTGAAAATTTAGTACATATTGAAACTATGAGCCTGTGTTACATAATAAGATTTTTTTTGTTAATGGTGTTCCATCAAATCAAATGACAGAGGCAGACTTAAGAAGGAGAGAGACCCTCTTTTGTAGCTACATGTATGGTTAATTAATCTAGACTTTTTACAAAGCCTACTTCTAACATTACTTTGGTGGGCCCTCCCTCTGAAACTGTAAAAAACACAAGTTTGAAAAATTGTTTGTTGTCTAACAATGAATAGAAATTCAAAACAACGTTTTGTAGCAGTTAATTGGTGTGTTACAACAACTTACAGAATTATTAAGAGCTGCAGCAGCACTTCTTGCCTCTATTGTGCCTGGCTGTAATTTTCTACCATAAAACTCTAATTGTGATCGATCTTTCATGGATGCTAATGTCTAAAATAGATTATCATTGTCAGTTGGGGTAGTTTTTGCAGGTTACTGAATACTGGATTTTTTATGCTTCTTTTAATTGTTACCATTACATGATATTATGGGGACATACTTTTTTGGGGGTTCCAATGGCTCTCCATACTTTGAGATGTCAATTGAATGAAACATATTTCGAAAATTGATATGTTTTCTCATCCCAAGGATGTTAATTGTAATGTTTCTCAGGTTTAAGTTAGATAAGGTGTCTTTCTAGTGGCATCCCTATTGGTCATATTTTGAAAAATCAAAAGAATTGAGTGTCGCTAAAGCCTCGGTCACACCTTACCGGATAGCACGAACGGACGCCTAACAGATAAAAATAAAAGTTGTCCGTTGACAAAATTGTTATCCGTTGGGAGTCCGTTGATGCACTGACCTAATAAAACGGACGTGTAACAGATGCATAACGGACACACATAGGATATGCAACGTAGGAGAAACGGACACGTCCGTAACAGAAAGAAGAACAAAATTCCTTCTTTTTTAAAATGGTACTCTTTAGCTGAAGTCGTCATCTATCTTATAATCTTGTAAATTCATCCTATTAAAGATAAATTATTGTTTGTTAAAAGTTACTTACCTCAATAACAACATTATGACATTTAAATTTTTTAGCCAGTTCTAATCTTTTCTCTGTATTATCAATCAACTTCAAATATTTTGTAAGAACCTGTAAGAAGGAATGGCTAAATGTTACATTATGCAAAGTCTTATCATTCTGTAATCTACCGGCGCATTATACAGGCATAGAGTATCTACTAATGGATTTGAAACCCATTAATCACACAAACCCTTCCGCAACAAAACTAAATTCTTTTGAATTGTAAATGAAATGAATACTGAAACTCTATGGCATGAATGTACTATTTAAAGACAATAATAATGTTTAGCGATCCAAATAAGCTAATTCATCACATTATTAAAAAATTTAAAATTTTTAAATCTGTGAATTAACTTCACAAATAATCTTTCAGACAAAATTCAGATGCTTTTTCCTTTTTACATAACTTCTTAACTGCTGCGGTGGATGAATAAGTAATAATAGCTAAGTACTTTACCTCTAAGGGAGCATTACACTGGTTGAGTATTTGACACACACGATCAAAACCAATCACAGCCCGTGCTTTAGTACCACCAAACCAACCCTATAATAATCATAATATTACAAACAAAGCATGAAAAAGCAGTAGTTCATAAAAAAAAATTTAGTATTACCTTTAATAATAATATATATCATTTCCGAATACTGTAGATTCATTTATTTTGTGGATTGCTGAAAACTTGCACTTTCAAGTATATTTGTTTTCATGGATTTGCCTATCTCTGTATACAAATTCTATTGAAAATATGTTATTCGTTGAACATCTGAATTTCCATAAATTGAAACAAAGCAATCTGAAGAATGTACCTTACAAAAATTGTATGGGTAAATGTCACTTGCATACTCCTTTAACTTATCTTATATTAAAGTACTCATATGATGACATTGTAAACCCTTTCATTAACCTTATAGTCATGAAATATTATTCATAATTGTCTCTATATTATGGTAACAGTTAAATTTACATTAAGACCATATTAAATGGTAAACTTTCATGGTAATCAGTCAATAGATTTATGTTAAGAGTTAAATTACCTTAGTTGTAAGTAATTCGTCTACACCGTTCCACTGTTTTAACCTAGCTCTAGCAGATAGAGCTGTCCATACAAATTGTTTATCTGTCAAATAAAATAACAATATTTGGTATGAATTTACACCAAAGAAATATGACCAATCAATATTAAACAAGTTAAATAAAATGTAGAAATGTATAGGAAAGTTAATGATGTGACATATATGTCAATAAGACAGCTAGTGATTATTACTATTTGTCATATATCATAATCAACATAAGGCCACGGTTTTTTAATTTGTTGGTTTACGGATTTTCTCCAAGAAAAAGTTTGGTCGGTCGGTCGGGAAAAAAAAAGAAAAAAAAATCTTTCAAGACAGAAAAATCTCGAGAGATTATGCAAAATAAATATATATTTCACCTTTCTAATAATATGTTTGTTATGCTATTTTGTCATCATCTCTTAAATTTTAGTTGAAATATTTTTGCTCAGCCGTCATAAACATCGGCGTCGCACGACATTGTCTAATAATTTCCCGTAAAAAAAGGGGGGTGCACGGACAAAGATGAAATAAAATCGTCATTTCACAAACAAGAAAAACAGATTCGTGTAGCTCTTAATCAATTCCAGAAAACTTTGTGAATAATGATCTTCAAGCACGAAAACTGATAAAGAAAAAATTGTAAAAACGTCGTACAAAAATAAGTTTCAACACACGTGTCAAAAGAGTAATAGACTCATCCACTGGAAAAACGATAATATCGGATTAATCTGTTATCATGCATTTCCGTTTTTTTTATCCAAATGGACGATATTTTTTTTTATTATCTATGAAACAAGAAAATTTCAAATGATTTGTTAATATTCAGTACTTTAACTTGATGTCTTGAACTTCCACCTGTCCACATTTGGACAAGTCTATTTCTATGAAATTATGCATCTTACGGACTGATGACAAATAAGAGAAACAAACTTGTGGTGTAATTGGTTTTCAACACAGATTTCGTTCCGCAAAATTATTTCCGCAAACTACATTTCAAGGTCAGTTATAATTAATTTGTCTATTTTTAGAAACGTAAACTGGAAGTTGTATTTTTTCACAACAGAAAGTATTATCAAATCTGTTTGTGATTAATGCATTGCATTTCAGAAAAAAAAAGAATATTTTAATTATTTTTCAGGGATAATGCATTTGTTAGGGTCGGCAGGAATAAAAAAGCATGAAAAGTCAATTTTATTTTTATTCTGGAAATCAGCAAAATCGGGTCAGCGGATCTGTAAACCAATAAATTAAAAAATCCTGGCCTAATTCTTAAACCTTTTTTTTACCATTTAAAATTTTAAGGAATAGGGAAAATAAAATCTTTCTGTTTTTACAAATAAGAAATGTCTTTTACCTGGGTCGAGTTCAATATCGTAGCAGCTACGTAGCGGCTACGTAGCTGCTAACAATATTTATGTTACAACTAGTCTATAGCTACACGTTCAATAGTCAAAATCTACGTAGCACTACGTAGCTGCTACGATATTGAACGCAGCCCTGATTTTTCACTAGTGAGGAGAAATATTTTTCTCACACTGGTCAGGAAATGTGAAAATAGCACAAAAATTTGACAAATAGTAATTAGTAAATGAAATTATTTTTAATGCTGTAACAACATATTATTCACTAAGAGAAGCCTCTTATCACTGTATTGGATACCTAAACTACATAAGTGTCCTTACAAACAACGGTATATTGCTGGGTCTTCCAAGTGCTCCACGAAACCTCTTTCCAAATTATTAACATCTATTTTATCAACGATCAAAGACGGGCTTCAAAGTTATTGTGAAACTGCCTATTCTAGAGGGGGCGTGAATCAGATGTGGATACTTAAAAATTCCAAAGATCTTTTAGAGTACATACAATCTAACTCTCTTTCATCTTGTAACAGTATTAAAACATTTGACTTTTCTACTCTATACACTAGTATTCCACATTCCAAACTAAAAGACAAATTGAAAGAGTTGGTATTGCTTTGCTTCGTCAAAAAGAATGGCCAACGTAGATACAAGTATCTTGTCTTAGGGAGGGATAAATCCTACTTTGTAAAGGATCACTCTGATTCGAACAAAAAAATCTCTGAAACTGATATTATCAAGATGCTTGATTTCTTGATTGACAACATATTTGTTACGTTCGGAGGACGTGTTTTTCATCAGACTGTCGGCATTCCAATGGGGACAAACTGTGCCCCTCTACTTGCCGACTTGTTTCTTTATTATTATGAGGCTGACTTCATACAGGAACTTCGTAGGAAGAAAGATAAGAAGTTAGCAATATCCTTTGGTGACTATGTGGAACGCATCTATCCAATCGATCTATAGATAAAGGATACTACAGATGCAGTTAAGTCGGCCTACTTACAATTGTGAATTTTCCATTTCTAAGTAGCAACATTCCAGCATCACTTGCATACGGGGTATATATCTCCCAATTGATACGATATTCCCGTGCTTGCATTTCCTATCATGATTTTCTTGATAGAGGGTTGCTGCTCACAAGGAAGCTATTAAACCAAGAGTTCCAAATGGTGAAGTTGAAATCATCCCTTCGTAAATTTTACGGACGCCATCACGAGTTGGTTGACCGTTATGGAATAACTGTTTCACAAATGATATCGGATATGTTCCTTACGTCGTAACTACAATCCCCTTCCCGTTCATGAATGTGACCTACCGAATTAGACTATTTACCGGATTTGTTATCACATAAGCAGCACGACGGGTGCCGCATGTGGAGCAGGATCTGCTTACCCTTCCGGAGCACCTGAGATCACCCCTAGTTTTTTGGTGGGGTTCGTGTTGTTTATTCTTTAGTTTTCTATGTTGTGTCGTGTGTGCTGTTGTTAGTTTGTCTTTTTCATTTTTAGCCATGGCGTTGTCAGTTTGTTTTAGATTTATGAGTTTGACTGTCCCTTTGGTATCTTTCGTCCCTCTTTTATGTCTATCTCTAGAACGCGGCGTAAATTTATTTAATTTTTACGTAAAGACTTATTGAAACCTCCTTGGAGACAGTAAACTTTTATATGGATTGTTTATTCTGCTGGAATGCTTCAATTACTCAATTTTAATAACATTTCTATGATAAATGAAATCTAGTTACCCCATTATTTTTATTTATTGGCCTGAAAAATGAAATTTTGAGGAAATGAGAGATACATTGACAAAAAGAGACCTTAAAAAGAAGACAAAGAAGTCCATTAGTGGTATATATCTACCTAAAATCATCTTGTGTATCCTATTCAACTGTTCTGTAGGCAGATGAGAAAACTATTTGATCATTTATTGGTCCACACTATATTCTATCTTGATGCGGCTTCGGTTTGGATTTGTTGAAGTAATATTGCTCGAATCGCTGTAGATGTCGTCTTTCATTATACTAGATTTCTCTCAAACCATTGAACTGATTATGACAAAACTTGACAGGAATGCTTGAAATAACCAGTATTGCAAAGGAAAAAAGTCACAATAATGTCTTCTTTTGTAATGATGTCGCGTTTACTTTTCTAAGAGAAAAAAAAAAAAGAAATCTAGGAAATATTAAATTTGAAATTTTGTTTATACATGTACAGATATCGTGAGAATTATATATTATACATTTTTGAAAAAAAACCTTGTCTATATCACTTATATAAACACTTACAAAACATATATAAAGGCAACAATAGTACCGCTTTTTAATAGCCATAAATCAATAAAGCGAAAACAAATATGGGTCAAAAATAAAAATCTAGTGATTCATGAGCTATTAGAGGAAAACAACAGAATAACAGAAAAAAACTTAACTGCTACAAAAACAAATGCAGATATACATATATTCTAAGATAACCTGTTTTTTTATTGGTAATATTGGCTATATAAACTTTAAAGGAACATTAACAGTTACATATCGTTGTGCATTTTTGTTTTCTTGAGACGAAAATATCATTTTTCTCTTTAAATTGAATGCATGGATGTTAATTTTCTCCTTAAAGTAAAATTATACCGAACAAAAGGAAACAACGTTAAAGGTATGACAAATATTTTTCTTATAAATTTCACTATCTATTTCACTTTATATCTAAAATAAACTATTTTTTATCAAGATATTTAGAAATCAAATCATTTACCTGTGTATTATAGGGTTATTGCATGAATATTGGGGAATATTGTCCCGAGTAGAATTTTATATTGCACGAGCTTGCGAGTGCAATATATGTTCTACGAGGGACAATATTCCCCAATATTCATGCAATAACCCTTTTATTGTATAGCAATATAATATTTGAAAGTAAAAATTGGTTTAAACTAAGATTTTGTCGTTAATGACGTCATGAATTTTAAAGATTTATTGCACTAGTGCAATATTAGAATTTATTGCACGCTAACTTTTGGTTACGTTCTGTGGAAAATATTATATTGCTATACAATAATATAATATGACGTAACTTTTTTCAAATTTGATGTTTTCTTAAAATTGTTGAACATTTCACAGCAGTTTTATAATTTACTTTAATAATGCATCCATTATTTTTATCAACTCTGTATTTACATTGTATCATAGATCAAATTTATCTGTTCATTGTGTGTTTATTTGTGTCACTTCGATTTTTGATTGAGAAGTTATTTTAACGTGTGTTATTCTATGTTGTGATACCACGAATGCTACTGTTTCAGAAAAGGGAGAAGGTTTGGTACAATAAAATCGTTTAATCCCGCTGCAGCTGTTTACACCTGTCCTTAGTCAGGATTCTGATGTTTGTCGTTTGTTTAGGTGGTTCATAAGTGATTCTCGTTTCTCGTTATTTTATATAGATTAGACCGTTGGTGTTCCCGTTTGAATGGTTTTACATTAGTAATTTTGGGGGTCCTTTATAGCTTGCTGTTTAGTGTGAGCCTCCGTGTTGAATTCCGTAACTTGTCCTATAATGGTTTAATTTTATACATTGTAATTTGGATGGAGAGTTGTCTCATTGACACTCATACCACATCTTCCTATACCTATATATCGAATACCACAGAAGAAAATAACAGAACCAACACAAATTCTACATAAAAAATGCAAGATGCATGAAAGTACATGCTACACTACCAAACACATCCGCTCTTTTGACCCCCCCCCCCCACAAAAAAAAATCGCTTTTAAAATGAATTAACATGTTAAAATTAGACTGTTTTGCGAGATAGATGTGTTTGCATTTTCAATATAGCTGTAAATTATAACTTTTATCTACGGAATTTGTGAATTTGGCAAAAGAAGACATTTGGTCTCTCTATTTACGATTGAGTCAGCGGGAGAAAAATACGTTTTTTACGAATTTACAGGGACGTAAATCAATCAAAATTGAACTATCAGAGCCAACATTCCTAAAATACATCACTGTGCTGTTGTTAAATGAAGATGTCCGTTGTTATTCTGCGGTTTACACGATGAAATGAACTAATAGTTGTCTCATTGGCAATCATACCACATCTTCTTTTTTATAACTATATATTATATTGATTTTGTATGCGTTTCGCTGTGCTGATTGTTCGTGTGTTTGTTTGTACTGTAATCCTGTCACGTAGTTTTGTCATTTTGCGATATTTTTTAATATTACCTTGTTAGCGGGAGGTTTGACAAGCCTTGAAACTAAGTTCAACCCACAATTTTTTTTACATGTCCTGTACCAAGTCAGGATTATATCAGATAGTCCGTTTTTATGTATGTTGGCATTTGTTTTCGTAGCAGTTCGATGTTTCATTTGTTTCTTTGTTTTCCTCTTATAATTGATATGAATTTCTCGGTTTTAGTTTGTTACCCGGATTTGGTTTTTCTCAATCGATTTAGGACTTTTGAACAGCTGTATACTATTGTTGCTCTTGTCTAGTTAGGTTATGTTCGGATACTAAGGCTGTAGCTGCAAATTATACAAACGGGTCAGATTAATAAAAATTTAACTTTTTTGAAGCACCTTTTCCTTTCATATGAGACAAAATGACACAAAATGGCGACTCGCTACGTCACCAAAGTCACGTGATATCTTATTTATTAAAATTACTTAGATATGTTGACAAGGATTTTACTGTTTTTCGGAAGAAGATTAATAGTGCCTATATTTCTGCCCCCCAGTTACCCTTTTGGGACAAACTATTTGACTTTTGTTCTGTAGTAACAATTATGGAGGAGGGGCGCTTGTTTTGCTTTTCTTGATGTATAAAAATGCTCATCATTTATGAACTTAAGTTTCAAAGTTGTTTAAATCAGTTGGACGCGTACCAATGACAATAAAGTGTTATAGAAAGTGCTTTATTACAAAGTGAATTTGGGCCTTTGGTCTAGTTTTCAGAAACTAGAGTACTCTTAGATCGGTAATGTGTTTCATTTGTGATTTTTTAAATTTATCTTGGCACTAACTACCGATCTGATTTGTTCAGACGTTTTAATATTTGAGCTGAACATTTTTTCTGTAGCTTACTATTGTTAATACACATCTCCTAAAGAAAATTTACATTAAATTTACAAAAAACTAACACTTTAAATACAGAGTATCGTTCAACTTTTTATTGAATATAATGTAAAAGTAAAGAAATATATATTTATATTACGCGTAATATATTTATTTGAATACAATCTTTTCATCTGGAGTAGACAAATTTGCACCGTTCAGGTTATTACAGGGTTATATACAATAAACAAGATCATCTGTTGAAGCTGTACATAGTAACCCCTCCGTGAATAATGACAAATTAGTTTCAAGTGTTCGGTTGTATTACGGACATGTTTTTACCAGATTGCAAAAGTCACAAAAATCTTTTTCGAAACTAAAACAAAGACCACTTGCGCATGCAGTGATGTAAGGCATATTCCCTACACATGTAACAAATCTGTTACAGGTTGCTGGGTGATGATATCTGTTACCTATGGTTCCGTTAAAATTCTGGTTACAAAAGTCACCTGAAATTATAGTTTAACAATATCGTAAGATCATTAGGAGTTTAAAGATAATTGAATAATAGACAGATTTCTACCATTAGAAAGTACCAGTTCAATGCTCTCACAAATAAATCAAAGCCATTGTAGTCTTTATTATGTTTAGAAGTTTTATATGTGTAACCTGAGTTCAAGCCTCCTTCTTGTTGATATATGATAGTATTGCAATGAACAGGTTCTATATAAAACTGTAAAAACGCAAAACCAAGCGAAATGAGAATACTTAATCAATAGGCCGCAATGAGTATTAGAGAAGTGTTTTATGAATTGATGAAAAAATTCTTACACTCACTAAAAAAAATACGATTGGAACAGCTTTATTTTTGCTACGCACTCATTCTAGATTCGGTAAGGCCTTTTATCGTTTCAACCAAATTGCATCCAATGCTTGTTTTATTTTATATTGGTGCAACATACAACTTTATATCCTCTGTGAACTTTTACTTACTGGAAACCAGGATAAGAGTTTCACTGTTAGAATAAATAGGAGAAACATCCTGATGAAGGCCATTTGTTACTTTACATCTGATGGTTGCGTTGTACATAGCCACAGTGAATCCAATCCAAAACTTAAGGACTCTTCTAATTCCGCAATTTTCTGTTGTGTCTGTCCTGGTTGTATAAATAGGAATGATTGTTTGATAATTATCACTTCCTGCAAACTGTATTTGAACTTTAATGTCACCCGTTGAATTGCCAATGAAACCAGTGCAAATATGTAGATTTGAAGGTCTTGGGGAAGTCAGACCAGCAACTTGATCAGAATGTATTGTCATTTCAGCTTTGTTCTGCTTCAAAGTAATTAAGAAATCAATTTCGAGAACAATTATAGAATACTACTATGATCATAAAAGTTTTCACCACATTTTTCTCCATTGCTGTTAAATTTTAAAATCAAGGTACAAAAAGGTTTTAAATAACTCATCATAGATACCAGGTTAACATTACTTTCACTTTGTCAAAATACATTGCTTTACAACCTAGCTTATATGTAATAATAATAGAGACATAATTGGTGTTGACATGAATATCATTGATGTGGTCATTTTTATAAATTTACAGTTTACAAAACGTTGAATTTTTCGAAAAACTAAGGATTTTTTTTTATCCCAGGCATAGATTACCTTAGCCGTATTTGTCACAACTTTTTGGATTTTTTTTATCCTCAATGCTCTTCAACTTTGAACTTGTTTGGCTTTATAAGTGTTTTGATATGAACGTCACTGTTGAGTCTTATGTAGACGGAACGCGCGTCTGGCGTACTCAACTATAATCCTGGTACTATGAAATTGAAAGATGTTGTCTTTGATGCATGATTTTTTTATCAGTTGTTAGTGGCTTTGAACTAGCTGTCAGTTGCTTAGAGTGCTTTCAGATATGTACTTAGTGTTTTTTTGCTGTTGTGATGTACAAGTACCTTGTCACATATACGCTGTGTAGTATTGATATTTGTATCCATCTGATGAGTTAAGCCATTTTCAGCTGATGTTTATAGTTCGTTCTTATATTGTACTGTTATACCAGGTTAGGGTAGGGTTGGGATCTCACTAACATGTTTAACCCCGCCACATTCTGTATGTTTGTGCCTGTCCAAAGTCAAGAGCATGTAATTCAGTGGTTGTCGTTTGTTGATGTGTTACGTATTTGTTTTTTGTTCTTTTTATGTACATAAATCAGACCGTTAGTTTTCTCGTTTGAATTGTATTACATTGTTATTCCCGGGCCTTATATAGCATACTATGCGGTAATGGCTTTGCTCCTTGTGTTAGGCCGTACGTTGACCTATAATTGTTAATTTCTGTGTCATTTAGTGTCTAGTGGAGAGTTGTCTCATTGGCAATCATACCATATCTTCTTTTTTTATATTTGAAATGTATTAAAAATACAAATTTTGCACATTCATTGTTTGGTAACGGGTCTATATGATCAAACTTATTTGCAGTAAATATCTGCTTTTATCAATTCAAAAATATTTTGTTCACGCAATATAAAATGGATTTCTATCTTTTTTTACTTGTATATTACCTGCTGAACCACTGTCGTATTTGTACAGGAGGTACCTTTTAAAGAAAACGACTTTTATTTTTTGTATTATGCATGAATATAATTCTAATGATTAATGAAAACGAAAACTTGATAAATAATTGTTTTTTTCGAAAACATTATTAATATTCTACAATATTTATCAATGAAGCCTTGAATTTACGTTGTGGTGTTAAATCACTTAACAAGGTTAGTAGAGAGTTCAGCGCAAGAGTTTATTACCGTCAGATTTTTTGGGGTTCCGAGTTTCATAATTCAGTGGTTGGCTTGCTTTGATGTATACTTGTGTTTGCATACATTATGTTGTTTGTTTTAATTATCATTATTATTTTATAATGTAAGGATCGTATTTAAGGGTAAACGATGAACTATAATTTCTTTGATGTACATCATTGGTAATTATACGACATTTACATTTTTATATAGCTGATATATCTTCAGTACGAAATAATTCAAATGTTCATAAAGGAACACAATGGTGTGCTTCACAGAAAAAGTTCAAATTTAAAATTATTTTCATTGAATTTGAATGATAGATTAAACATTTATCTTTAATTGAAATTCCTAATGTTTCAACATTCACTTAATCTGTATTTTATAAAATGACTTGTTTTTGTATTATAATTTTGATGTCTATTGTATTATTCATCCCGATGTTTCGACATATTTTTTTACATGCTATTGTAATATAATGTGTTCATAATGGTAAAATAGTTTGGCTTTTCTTGCATTTCGGAAATATTTGATTTTACATTGAAAACAATCTCCAACATAAACGTGCGCTATCAAATGATATATAAAAATCAGTCGAAAGTGGTCTAAGATAATGCGTTGTGTCTCTATTCACAACCACATTCTAAAGTCGTTTTTAGTTAAAAATGTCTTACTTGTTGCTGGACATGTTACGTCATTACATGGACTGCATGTTTCTACTGTGTATATTCCAAAACAAAAGTTGTACTGACAGGCCCGTCCATAAGGTTCTTTATTCTGGCACTCAATATAATAATGACAGTTGGAAGGATGTACACTGTGGCTTTGGGATACACTGTTATCCTTACACGCATCACCTGAAAGAAATTTACTGTTGTTAACATGCATTAACAACATTGTAATATGTTTGATTAAATAGTGAATTATTTACCAACATTGCGAAATAGTTATTCTATTCAAAGAAAGACAACTCGAATTGTTTGAGAGCCAGGCATTCCATCTCTCATGCAAAGTAGATTATCAAAAACTTATGAGGTATACTTTTGCTCTTTCATTTATATAAATTCATTTGTGTGTCTTCAAAATAAGAATTAGCAACTAGCATACCTAATACTGATTACATTATTCTGCTTATATTTAATACAGCTTTTCGGCACATTAGTCTAGATAAAAGCAAAAAGTTTATCTCATTCTATACAGGTTTCAGTTCTGTTTTGAGTCTCCCTTACATTCGGACACAGTATAAGGATACATAGTTTCAATTTTGTATTATATTATGTTTTTAAAAGTACTTTCAAATATGAAGTCTTTTATTACAAGATGAAATAAATAAAAATCATATGCAATCCCGTGTGAAATTTTCAGGTTGACTTTTTAATTTCATTTCCGGTCATCACAACAATAACTATAAGATTAATTTTAGGTCTGATTTTTTCTTTCAAAGTTCTTTGTATTTATACCTTTATAATTATTTCCACTTATCATGAATTTCATTGACTAATGATATTGCATAGTCTTAAAAGATTAAGCCTATAAAATTGAGAATGGAAATGGGGAATGTGTCAAAAAGACAACGTGTTTTTCTCCTTCTTTTTAGCAAGGACGTTATAAATGAAAAATCAGAAAATGGTCTGGAAAATAGTTACAGAAAATTAAAGATAAAAATAATAACAAACTTTCAATAGGCATATTTTGGAAGATTGTATAATGCTAAGTACAATAACATTTTTTGGAAAAACCCTAATTCAATAACCCGTAATAATAAGTTTAACAATTTAATAATTTACCGAAACGCAACACGGTTTTAATAAATAGCGAAATATAAACATATATAGGTAAGTGTAAGGATAATGATTTGTCTCGATTAGAAATGGTAAAGCAAGATCGCATAAACAGATTTAACAATGAAAAGAAGGGTAACACCCCAAAAAGATGATTCAATAAAAGCGCAAAATCTGGCAAAATAGCCTCATTTGTTTTGTAATTTCCGATGGTGCTTCGTTTAAGAGTCATAATCTTTTTTTTTCAATTGAAATATTCACAATCAACTGATATTTACCTGGTATAAGAAAAACTGTTTCATTTTGTGAATGAAAGGCTGGAGAATCTGGGAAGTGTTTATTAATTACTGAACATCTGATGATAGCCTTCTCCATATCAGATGTAAATACTATTCTAAAATTTATTTTTCTATGAATTTCGCATGACGTCTTGTTGTCCTCCGTGCTCTCAGTGATAACATCTAATTTTCTGAACTCCAGCTCTCCTGACTTCAAAATTTCAATGCTTAGGTCTCCTGCTGGGTAACCAACGTAGGCTTCGCAATTATGCGGCAACAAATTTCTGTTAACTTCTGGGTCAGCTATTTGATCTGGATTGAGTTGAAAAATCGTTCTACCAGTAGGTGAACCTTCATGTAAACGAAAGAAATAATGTTTATCATTACAATAAAACTGAAAACTAATTTATACATCACATTCGATTTAAGCTCTCTTCATAATTAGTCAAAATAATAATAATAAAAAAATTCCCACACAAACTGACTTATTAACAAGCCTCTTTAAAAAGACCAACCACTTGAAATAAACTCATCCTATATACCAGGCTAGGAATTATGTAAACCAGACGCACGTTTCGTCTACAAAACTTCTAATTTAAAGAATAAGAAGTCAAATAAGTATAAAATTAAGAGCATTGAAGACTCAAAATTTCTATTCTTCAGGTAGAATACTCTTAGAATTTCACAAATTTTAACAATTGTTTTTTCATTATGATCATATCAAGGATACTTCATGTTAAATAAAGGCAACTGTAGTATACCGTTGTTCAAAAGTCATAAACCGATCAACATCGAAGTGCCGACAACTGAGCATTGGATAATCCCGGGATGAAACCTCTTCCAGCAGTGTTATCGACCCATTAGTTTTAATTAAACTCATCTAAGAGACCAGGCAAATAATTGTGTACTATAGACGCTCGTTTCGTCTACAAAAGATTCTTCAGTGAAAATCGAATCAAAGGAGACAAAACGGCCAAATGAATGAGTCGAAAAGCATTAAAAGACAAAAATTCCAAAAGGTTTTGACGAATAAGGTATTCTGGTTGTGTAGAAAATCCTTAATAATTGTAAAATCAAAGTTTGGGTCAATAGATACCTCATCAGCGACAATCATCTACCAAGAGAATCATTAACAGACGTGAGATAATATTTGATAACCTAACAATCTGAAAAAAAACCCCACAGAAAGGGAAAATGACAATATACCAAATACGTAATATTGAATTTGCTCTACAAACTGTTTTCCCACGTCCTCCTGTATTATGTACATAATTTCGTTTACTATTTTATTATGCAATCAAGTACTTACAGTAGGTTTCCGTAGTTGAACTTGGTGCTGCTGACGTACTACTCTCTGAAAGAAATAAAACAACATATGAGGATCAACAAAATAAATTATCTTTATTCCTATACATTTCTAGGAATATAATTGGTTAAAAGCAACAGCGTGGAGACCGTGTATAGTCCATATTAGGTTAGTAAGTGGGCTTATTTCAATACACGGTTAGTAGTATGGGATTATACTGATTTTTTTTCAAGGCCTTTTGTTTTTTTTTAATAATCAGATTTGATATCAAGCGATATTTAATTATCAAGAGCTGTATAACTAGAGAGAGAAAAAAAAAACGCTTAGTTTTAAAAAGCAAATTATTCCGCGAAAGGTTGTTCTTGTCTCCAGTAATACTTTGATTCCGTTGTGAAACTTTAAAACATAGTCATAAACTTCAGAATGGAATCAGATACCTCGTTGTCTTAGCAGTATTAGCAGTTCAATTTCTGTAACCAGTTCAACAACTGTATCATTAGCATGTCAATATTGAAAATGTAATTTTGAAATCAAACGTAAAACTTTCGCTTGCGAAGTTTTGTCATTCTCTTCATTAACTTTATCTTCCTCCACAAAATAAATAAATACATGAATTGGCTACCATGATATAACAAATAGGTTTAAAAATGGGATAAAAAAACAATCTATCAATCAACCCGAACGGTATCATTTGACAATGATAATCTTTCTCTTGGAAAAATGAAGGTGATTTGTATATTATCAATTGGATTATATCTTGGTTCACGTTGAAGAAAACATATTAATAATCAATTTTATAGTCGTCATTTACCCAATGAATAGCCAATGGAAATGGAAAAGCAGTTTTTTTTTATCCCTTATTTCTATCAACCACCGTTCAGTTTGATGCGAGCTTTATTATTTCATGCCGGAATTATTCAACAAGACACAAACTAAAAGAAGAATGTGGTTTTTCATGCGAAATGTGAATATTATATAATTTTATTGCACAAATCAAAGTAAGGCAACATCGCATGTTTTTAATAAATATAAGACAGCAACGAAAAAAAAAAAAAACCAAACCCGCTCACTTTTCTTTAGCATGTCAACATTTTTTACTCTACGCGAAAAACGTACCTTTTGTAGTTGATAAAACCTGATCGGTTGATGTCGTAAGCGTAGAAGCTGGATTTGTAAGGGTATCCGTTTGCGCTTCTGTACTGAGTATTGGTGTTCCAAATGTACCCGATACAATCGTTGACGTTATAATATGCTGGGTGTTGTTTAATGTAGCAGTTTTCTCGTCTGAAATATAACATACTAGATAGCACTCACTGATTCGTTTATTTTGGTTATAAGGGATGTTTCATGACACTCCTTCTTTTCGATATATTTTTAGTGCCCTTCCTAAAGTAACTACGTGTTCAAAATTTAGAAAAATGAAAAAAAAATCATACAAATGAAGACCACACGATTCATATTTTATATAAAGAACATTCCATGTTCTAAAACAGGTGTAGATTTTCAACTGCGTTATATTACTTGTTCTTTTTTTGTGCTTTTAAATCACTGTCCCTATATTTGGGAGAGATTAGGTACCCGCATATATGTTTATCGCCGCCACTTTCTATAAATGAAGTTAATGTCATTTGTTGCAATATATCGTTTTCTCAATTGAAATGTTTTACATTTGTCAAATATTGAAAGGAATTGCAGTAAATGTATCTATTCAAAAAGTATAATATCAATAGACATTACAAATTGATAAAGTGTAATTACGGATTGAGCACTCTTCAAAATAGATAAAATGTATCTTGTATAATTTCACTGGTCCAATTCAAATACGAAAAGGGTTGAGATCTAAACAAAAGTAGTGCAACCCAGTATAAGATAATGTGGCCCTCGACCCCCTAATCTGTAACTTCGTTTATGTTCGTGTTTCATCTTAATTTGTTATCTTATCAAAATTTGTGTTAATGGAAAATGTGTGATAATCTTTGTTCTTTTCTTACCTCCTCGAAATTGTTTATGGATCTTCTGCATATTGTTGAAAGCCGTTTATTGAAACCTTTGACTTTAAGGTTTCCGTATTGGCGACATGCCGTTATATTCACGTATTTACCAAATCACCTATCATTTACATTTTTAGAAATATTTGTTAAGCCTGTAGTGTAAAAAATGCCTTTTTTATTCGCCAATATGTCCTTAAAATGTCCTCTCCTTTTCTATAGAAGTAATTACTTCTGACGTCCTTTTTTAACGTTCAAAGACGAATGATGAAGAGGAATCAAGACAACCTAAAGATGAGTCTTGAATAAGAATTGTACAGAAGCATACCATGGGTTTATATATCAACATAATGTACTCGTTTATTAGTGTGAATATTCGGATATTTCATTTCAATCAACCTTTAAAAATATAGTTTGTCATTCAGTAAACTGTAACCGAATAGTTACATTATATATTCAAAAGCTTTAAAATGTTAAATTTGTAACGTATAAGAAATAATAAAACAACAGACTAATATTACTTATAGATTTGTTTGATCATAACAAGTCTGAAAATTATCCATGCCTAGCTTTAATTAGAATATTGTTGAAATAGGGTATACTCACACGTACGTTTGCATATTTAAATTCATTACTTTGCATCTAAATTTTTGAGTTTGAACGTTCTGAATGAAGATGGATCTAGAAGGGGAATTTACGACGCAAGATCTTTTTTTTTTTTCAATTTAGGCCACACCAATTTAATTCCTTGTTCGACGGACCCGCCCGCACCTATTTTTTTTCAAAACCGATTTTTTTTATTTTTTTTATATTCCCGCTTCCCGCATCCGGAAATGTAATCATGCCCATTTCCCGCACCGCTTTTTTTTATACATATTATAAAAAGATATCAACATTTGTTTTTAAAATCACAATCTAACATGTATATAACGATTTTAAACCTATGAGCACCTCACCAACCACACTGTATAGATATCTGTGAGAATATTTGTTTCAGCATGAAACCAATTTATCCCAAGTGGGAGTGCTCCGATATAAGTTTACAACAGCGGAAATACCTGTACAGAACAAAACATTGGTTTCTTTCCCCCTTACTTATATTCCCTATCAAAAAAATGTTAGTTGTTAGAATAAACAGATAAAGTACAAAGAACTTCTAAATGATTTGCCTCCAACTCACTGCAATTATATTGTATGATGGCGAAACAAAACTATCCATAGCTGCTGCATGTTTATGCACCTGTCCTGATTGATTGATGGGCCTGTCGTTCAGCAGTTATCGTTTGTTGATGTGGTTTATTGGTATTTCCCCGTTTGGAAATATAAATTAGATCGTTGGTTTTCCTGTTCGAATTGTGTACACTAATAATTTTGGGGTCTCTCATAGCTTGCTGTTTGGTCTGGATCAAAGCCCTGTGTACAAGGTCGTACTTTGTCCAGTGTTTGTTATTATCAGGTTGGGAACAGCCCTCCCTCAGACAAGGGGTCATTTTACTGTTGTAGAAAAGAAAATAGAAATACCAAGGATTTGTATTGTGCTACTATACAAAACCTTTGAAAACTAATAATTTTTTAATCAAAAAGAGGAAAAATACATCATATTTTAAACGACTTTTCTAAAAGAGGGACCACTTATTTTCAATAATAT
Organism: Mytilus galloprovincialis; assembly: GCA_037788925.1. Lineage (NCBI taxonomy): Eukaryota > Metazoa > Mollusca > Bivalvia > Mytilida > Mytilidae > Mytilus > Mytilus galloprovincialis. Next base: position 44,193,382 of record CM075334.1, on the reverse strand, counting down.
TAAACTGTTAAAGTAAATGTGGTAACATGGTTAAAGTCCAGGAATATTACAAAATTCTTGGACATGTTTTGACCATTTAATACCAGATAGATATATTACTATTGGAAAATATGAACCCTTTTGTACTAAAAAGTGTTATTTACAAAAATATATTATAACTTATAGTGGACCCCATAAAAGGGATATTTAAAACATTAAGAAGTTGTTCCCAACCTGATTATGACTTGGATGGAGAATTGTATCATTGTCAGTCACACATAGACCAGATTTAATTATTCAATTATTTCTTGGTGAACAGGGAAAAATATTTCATAGATTAAAGAAATGTCAAAGTACAAGTGATAAATCAAGTTTTAATATTGTCAAAACCTACTATTTTATGTTTACAAAAAAAAATTATAATCGCTCGCCTTTACTTTTCAAGCTTCGCCCCAAAAATTTGCAAATTAATATTTTTTTATTAAAATTTTCAAATCTCTCGCTCGCCCCAATTTTTGGAGTCCAAAAATCCGTAGAACAAGATATTAAATTGGTGTTGCCTTATTAACAATTTATAAATATTAAATAACTTATCGTCAATTATTTGTCTCTTTACGTAAACGGATATTGTTATTCAGGAATTTTATACAAAGTCATTTAAAATTCACCAGTAAGCATTAAAAAACCCTACTAGAATTCTACTGAATTAATGTTTGTGTGAATAAAACATAAATTAGAATAGTCATTTGTTTATTAGAAATTTACTGAACCTGAATTGAATTTACTCAATATAAAGCAAAACATATTTCTGTCGGTTAAAGTCTTATCATTACACGTTTGAGATTTGGATACAAGCTAACAATTTAAATCAAACAAACTTTCATTGATATTTCTAATCCATAGGAAATAAGCTGCACAGCAAAATCCAATCAGGAGTATTGTTATTATTGCAACAAGAATAATTATTCTGCAGGCCGAACAAGGAGAATTTGCAGATGGTTTATTTGTTTCTTTGTCTTGTGTCACGCAGTATTCATCTGCTGGTCTTAGTACCTACAATAAAAGATCTTAAATTGCAAACAGCATTCAAGAATGAACAGAGACAATATATAGCTTGAAAAAGAAAAGGAATTCCAAAATGAGAGCCCAAAAAGTTATATTGTCATTTAATTTCAAAATGGCTATAATTTTATTTTATATGGATCTATTTTAAATGCCGTAATGCTAAAGTAAACAAATATCTTCATAAAAAAACGGATTCAAAAACAGCAAAATATGATGGTTTTGTGCAGTTTATGGATATTAAATAGTTATCAAAGTTACCAGGTTTATAATTTAGTACACCAGACGTGCGTTTCGTCTACAAAAGCCAAACAATTACAAATTTGAAGAGCATTGAGGATTCAAAATTCTAAAAAGTTGTGCCAAATACGGCTAAGGTAATCTTTTCCTGGGATAAGAAAATCCTTAGCTTTTCGAAAAATTCAAAGTTTTGTTACAGGAAATTTATAAAAAAAGACTATATGATTGATACATGTCAACACCGAAGTGCTGACTACTGGGCTGGTGATACCCTCGGGGACAAACGCCCACCAGCAGTGGCATCGACCCAATGGTGTAAGTAGTTATCAAAGGTACCAGAATTATAATTTAGTACGCCAGACGCGCATTTCGTCTACATTATAGCTGAAAGAAACATATGGACACAATCTAGATTCCAAAATACTCTGTAACTAATGGTTGCCAATGATGATATTGAAACTATAGAAGAAATAAAAAAAAAACGGATAACAAGTGCCAGCCGCAGTAAATTATGCTAAAGACTGCTAATAATTATTAAAAATATTACCAAAATATTTCAACAAAAATAATGCATAATTGAGGAGTCATTAGCTGATCTTGTTTCATGTCATCCGTCAATCATACCCATTAGACAATTAGAACCCAGACTATATGATTCGTAAATTCAAAAAAAAGCTTAATAGAAAGAATTTCTTTAACAGATTATGGTTGTGCATCAATGATTATAGCGAGAAATAACTCAAGCGCCGAAAAAAAGAAGACATTTTAAACTAAAGATAGTCAGCTGTCTTGTAGAAGCAAATAAAAAAAAACAATTTCATCAGACACAGTCATTCTTAAAAGGCAACGGTTAAATAAAAAGGGTTTCCAACCAAGTAAAAGAGGGAGGAGGGTTCCAACCATAGATAAAGGTGGGCGGAGTTCCAACCATATGTCAAATACAATAAAAACCGATTTTATCTTAATAATGGATTTTTTTTTTAATGAGAGGACAGGAGCGGATCCAGCTATTTTGTAAGGGGGTCCAACCATGGATAAAGGGGGTTCCAACCATATGTCCCTATTCAAAAGCATTGATCGTCAAAAAGAGTGGTCCAGCACCCCGACCTTCCCCAGGATCAGATACTTATAGAGAACAAAGGGGAAAGAAAAAACATCTTAGTCATTTATAAACATGATAAAGTCAGAACAAACAATATTAATAAACAACTTATTCGATTATTATCCTTAGAACAACAACACATGAATAACCACAAATACATAATTTGATCAATAAGACAATCGCATGACTTCTAGAAACGTGTAAAACATGTGTGGTTCTAATCGTCTTGAGTCTTTAACCAGTTGTCAAAGGTTCAGTTTTGACATCAATCCAATCACATGTTCAGTTTACACAACGGAAACATAAAAACGAAAATGAAGTATATTTAGCTTATCATACGGCGTCAACAATAAGCATAACTAAGACCAAATATTAAGCTATCAAAGGTCCAAATTATGGCAAGCCGTTGTAAAATTTATTGCTTATTTTCGATATAACAGTTGAATGTTTAAGATTCGGGTAACATTTATATACATGTTGATGATTGTAAAACACTTACATATTCTTGTTGGTCGAAACATTTGACGTCTGACTGCCCAGACGTTCTAAGTTTGGTTGAATCTGCTATTTCATAATATATTCGAACATCATCAAGTTCATTAACCTCTTCTTTGATATTGTGATGCATACTTTCTTCTTGGTTTGTGATGTATTTGCTGCGCGGCAAATCGGGAGGTTTATCTGATACTTTATCAACTTGCGAATCACCTCTAATAGATCCCTGTACACTGAAATAGTCATGGTTGGAAGATATACCCTTTTCATATCGATTACAAGCTTGTAAATATCCATTGGAATGCCTCTGTTTTCCACAAATATCCGGAGGCGGAGAAAACCCGTCACTGTATGATCTGTTAAGGTATGCGCTAAAATTTCTGTCATCGAAACTCATCTTTTCGTCTTGGAGCTCCATATAAATTCTATTACTGATTAACGGTTATGTAAGATTTGAAATATGTTTTAACATATCTATATAAATTTTAAGTCTTTTGTTTGATTAAAGAAACAAGATGCTACCGGTTTGAAATGAAATAGAATAAGAGTCAAAGCTTTGTCATGGTATATGCATTATTTGAATGCATATAGATAGAGACACTATTAGAAAGGATATCATTTTCTGCAATATCATTTGAAATTCGAATAATAATTAATGTTTAAATCTACAACTTGTATATTTTGTATATTGTGTTGTAAAAAAAGGAAGATATTCAACTTACCTATCTTTCAAAAAACTTAAAAAAACAAATGCAGAAAAATGCAATACAAGTGATTGTTTCAATTCTGACTTGTTAAAATTGCATATGGATAAGATGGTGTCCATCTGTGTTTTATGAAACAAAACGTTATATTATAAATATAAGTTTCTTAGCCGCTGCCGTTGGGTTTTCAGGATCTGTGGTGCGGCATGGGCAATGACATAAAGTATCATCATTTTTAATGTAAGTCACGGAATAAAGTTTTTTTTTTTTTTTTTTTATCTATTAATAACTCATTTACACTGTAGGTTCAATCTAAACTATGATGAGAAGATAAATCAATCATTAGCCTATGCTTTTTTAATACCTGTGAGTTGCAATACCCAAAACTGACTAACTCTATAACTTTTAAAACGGAGATGAAAAAAATATGCCATTCATTTAACCTTTATCAACGGTTACCTCTTTTTGTAATAAATTTGTGACTTCTTCAGGATTGTTCCGACCTTTAAGAAATTTTACATGCAGAAGTAGGCAATTTAACATCTGAAACTAACTTATCAAATGTATAACGAATGTTATAAAATAAAAAGTTTACAAAAGGTCTATCGGAATGATTTATAAGTTACATTTCTAGTTGGGCAGTTTATTGGTGACAAAAATATATCAACTAAATAGAGAAAGCTGAGAAGTTTTATTATGAACCAAAATTATAAAAAAGGTAAAAGGTCTTGGATCGTCAGTATAAATTCTTTAAAAATGAATGAATACTGATTGAAGTGTATTATTTTGTAGTTACACATTTAAATCCTAATTCAATGTATAATTTCAACTGATAAATAAACCATGATTTTCTGATTGAAACATACTTCCAACGGATTTAGTGTAAAGCCGTCATTAGTTTTTTTTGACAAAAAGAAAAATACCATGATCGTGTATGCCTCGAAAAAAATGTGTCGACCAAATGTGAGGACCAATACGATAACAAGTATTCTGTAAACAACATTTCCATTGAATTTGATTGCAATATTCTTTTTGTAAAAGGGATTCTACAGGTACAATCTAGCATCGAAACCAAATTCGTGTATATGACATTGACATGGCTTTGTTTGGAATTGTGTGTTTGCTTTTTGGCCTTGAATGTTTGTCACTAATATTTTATTAACTGTGCATTTGCATTCAGATATCGCAGATCAAATGTATTCGTTCATAGTGTGTTAATTTACGTGTTTTGATTGAGTTAATTCTGCCAATTGATATCTTATCGTGTGTTTTTCTATGTTTTGATGTTATGCTATTGTTTCAGAAAAAGGGAGAAGGTTTGGTACCATTAAAACGTTTAATCCCGCTGCAATTGTTTGCACATGTCCTAAGTCAGGAATCTGATGTACAGTAGTTGTCGTTTGTTTATGTAACTTATACGTGTTTCTCGTTTCTCGTTTTTTATATAGATTAGACCGTTGGTTTTCAAGTTTGAATGGTTTTACACTAGTAATTTTGGGGCCCTTTATAGCTTGTTGTTCGGTGTGAGCCAAGGCTCCGTGTTGAAGGCCGTATATTGACCTATAATGGTTTACTTTTATAAATTGATATTTGGATGGAGAGTTGTCTCATTGGCACTAACACCCCATCTTCCTTTATCTATATGTAAAAGTGCTTATAAAATGTCTTTAGAATAGTGGCTATTTATCAAAATTGAACAATAGACACAATACATTTAATATTAGATTAATACCAATTCTGTTAAATCCCTAAACTACAGGCTGCTGACTTTTGACAGGCACATATAAAATGTTGCGGGTTTAAATCTGTTTTCGGGCGATAAACACTCCCCTCCCCTGTGACAGTAGGTCCGGGAACACAATTATCCCCCTTCAATTTTCGTTGTCCACAAATATAGTTCCCTTTAATTTCAGTATATTTTTTCTTATAATTTTTTTTGACTTTCCTTTGAATTTTTTCCCCTTATTTTGCTTTAATGTGAATGTAAGGTCATCTAAGAGAACTTCTGTAAAATTTCTTTTTGATATTTTGAGCAGAAATGAGTGATTTGGTTAGGTAAACATAGGTGGGATTTCCCCTTTTCGGAAGCTCTCTGGCTTAACTCATACTGGTGTCCTTGTGTTTTATGTTGCCAAGAGAAAATGAGGCGATGAAGTTTTCTAATTTTTTGATATGTTTTGTGGTTAATGCCAATTTTATGTACACCAAATCATGTTAGAAAAGCGCAGATGGGATTGTTTTTATTAATCATTATGTTATAATAGACAGATAGGGGAAATTAATTGTGTTCTCGGACCAGTAGTATAACAGCACAATATAAGAAAACAAAAACCCAGTATAAATCAGTGAAAATAGTTCGACTCATCATATCGGCATGAAGCACAAACACAACCAATATAATGGCAAAAACACAAAGCTGACCTAAAAGAACTCACTGTCACTTAAAACATTGTTTAATCCACCATTTTCAACATAAAGAAATGTCTGTACTAGGTCTATAATATTACAGATGTTTGCCATTCGGTTGGTGTGTTAAAGCTATGGACTTTGCCATTTGAGAAGGGACTTTACGTTCTGAACTTTCCTTGGAGTTCTTTTTTTTGTTATTATACTTTTCACAACTGAAAGCTTGTACAAATCTAAAAACAACAAATATTAGTACAAAAATCATGTTCCTTCAAAATTAGGAATCAATCACTACACATTTCCTGGATGAAAAGTAAAGACTCCAATTACGGTTTGAGCAAAACAAAATAAAATGCATAATATTGACGAGATGAAGGACCATATTAGTTCATAACTGTATTACATATTTTGTGTTTAATCTTACAAAAACGAAAATCTATGCAAGTGCCGATGAAAACAACATTTAAAAATCTTACAGGGGTGTTAAATTGCTATTCTTTAAGAATAGTTTATTCAAAGGATCGATGAGTCAATATAGATTGTATCAAACATAAGTGTGGTTCTGCCATTTAAAAGCCAACTTCTTGGTTCAAATGTTTGTATATTTACAATATTTATAGACAATAAGGAGGTTGTCATGGTAGAAATATCAAAATCGTGTATTAAAGGACAATATCGTTAATAATATCAACTTACTTAACAATTGAAAATGTCAAAGCGACTTATTGTAATAACTACGTAAATTGGCCCAGGGAAATCCCGATTTAACACTTAAACTACTTTGGGTAAAACCGGATATTATACTGGCACAAAATAAAAAACGTTTTGAAACTTAATTGATATTAGATATATGTCGAGAAACATACAAAAAAAAAAAAAAAACAGTACTGTAACGAAGATGCGAATCGTTTTTTTTTTATTTTGTTGTTCTACTAAATGCAAACTGTGTTTATTGTTTTGTACATTTTGTTCTATTGTTGTCCTGTTGAACAACTGTCACAAGTGTAGGAAGGCTTTAAACCCGCCACGTTCGTTGTGTGCTTTTCACAAGTCAGGAGGCTGTAATTGAATGGTATCGCTTGTAGCAATATATCATATTTGCTTTTGTTGATTAATTTATGCACAATTCAAGCCCTTAGCTTTGTCATTTGAATAATTTAACGTTGGTTTTTTCGAGGCCTATTTTGTCTTGAATGCTGTATGTGTTTTGCTAATTATTTGAAAGCCGTACGTTGACATATGATGTTTAACTTCTACATTATTTGGTCTTAGATGGAGAGTTGCTTCATTGGCAATCTTACTTCATTCTATTGTTTTATATACGTTAAGTTTAACTTAGCTGATTTTGCTGATATTATAATTATTCCTTAATAATGAATCACGTTTCTGCATTTGAAAAATTCAAATTATCACAATTACATTATAAAGATCCTCGATTGATTCATTTTAATTTTATTTTATAAAAAGGTGTACAGTTCAAAATCCTATTTTAGCGCTTCTCAACAAATGTAAATAACTAACAACAGACTCTACTCGGAACGAGAGAACTTAGATAATTTAATTTGTATATTTTTAAAACAAATGAATATACTCGTTTGACGAGCCAATTTTCTTAAAACAAATTTCTTCCTTATGATGAAAAAAAAATCATGTTAGTTTTCTATTCATTTGAACACAAAGAGTACTGTCATAATGGTCTTAATGATGTTTTCCCTATATTTCATTTTATTCACATTGGGCCATTATCTTAAAGTATTTCCTAATTAAGAAAAAAAAAATTAAAAATGTCCAAATTATTAGGTCTTTTGAATACAGCATCAAGTCTTAAAATTGGGGAAAGATGTCATACAATTTCTTTTATAGCAAACGTATAAAAAATATGAAATGTTAGGCACATATTGTGATGGGACATATTGTTCTAATAAAATATGAAATACACATCTACATTTCTGTTGTTGTCATATTAAAAAAAACCCAGCCGTTTCTCATCAAATTGGCACTTGTACATTATCTTATATTTCACGGGCAACATCTTTTTGAAAAATGACCAAATTCATTACATTTTCAACGATACATGTAGGCCTGTATTTAAGGTTTTGAAAGTTATTCAAGAAAGTAACGGATATTTTGGCATATTTAGTATTAGGTTTTGGACTTTCAAAATAATTAGGCCTTGACACAACCGAAGAGACGTTTAAGGTAGAAAGTAACAAGTAATATTGGTTTCGTTAATGCTATATGGATAATAGGAAGGTTCTGCCGAATTAGATGAAGGTTGTAAAATTAAGTTACAACTTGGAAATGTGGATATATTGGATACGAGTAGTAATTTAGCCTTATAACAGTCTATCTACAGCTCCCTCGGAAATTAGTTGCAAGGATATTTTAAAATGAAGGTAGCGATGACCTACCTTACAAGATGAGTTTGATAAAACGTTCGTACTCATTCCAAGTGTCAGCGTATTCAAACATCGAGAAAAAATAATCATATGTTCTACTTTATTATGGAGTTTACATACGGACCCGGGATTTCAAAGATGACCATATTTCAATACCTAGTGGTTATTACAATATTTAAACGATATTTTCAAGTTAGTTTTATGAACCAGTAACTTTTTACATTGTATTTGCTGCTTTATTGTAAACATTAAAAAGTATGATACATAAACAGGATGAATATCCATTGGATTTGAATTAAAAGAAATTAAGAAATTTTCAGTATCAACTCTAAGTTTTGTTGCAAAAGTGTCTTGTTATTTGCAATCGTTTGTTATTATTATAGGCATAGTTTTAGCAAATTGAGCTATAAACGAAACATGTGAGTTTAAAGCAGTTTTAAGATATATTCAAATATATGCTTTATATGTACTTGTTTGGCTTTATAAATATTTTGATATGAGCGTCACTGATGAGTCTTATGTAGACGAAACGCGCGTCTGGCGTACTAAATTATAATCCTGGTACCTTTGATAACTAATTATATCATTTATGTTGTTCATAATTAAAAAAAAAATACTTATAAATCAAGTTTATTTATTTTTGTTTAGATAAACGCGATAAATAGAGCTAACACATAAAATGTACAATCATCTAAATTTATTGACGTTGAATATTTATAAGAAGAAATAACGACTAAGAGTTTTGTTCATTCTTGTTTTGAATATTTATATTAACGAAATTCTGTATTATATATTTAAACATATACCGTTTTACTAGTACAATTTTTGCAAATGGTATCAAATGACCTTATATCAAACGAATAAAATTTATTAGGTTTCATCATGTACAAGTCTTTACATTATGGCACCAATCACACTGATCGTTTTCTAAACTGAAGCAGAGAAGACTTGGGCATGCGTGCACGTAGGTTTGTTTTTCTTTACAAGTTACATATCGGTGACAGTTTGTTAGGTGATTATATCTGTTAGTTCCGTTGAAATTTTGGTTACAAAAGTCACCTGCAATTATATAGTTTTACATAACATATTAAGATCATGATGAGTTTAACACAAATTGCACTGTATATATATCTTGTATGATGTGTATACAAAGTATTTTCTAGTTAGATATTTGATAATAACACGGTTTAAATACAATAGGACAATAAAACAGATCACTACTGTAGAAATTACAGATTTTGTATAAAGTTCCAAAATAGTTTATGAATGTCCAAACTGGATCAATGAACTCACAATGTTCGTTCTTGAGACAATTTCCAATCGTTAAGAATGCTGGACTAGTATATATTTGTTTAGGGGCCAGCTGAAGGACGCCTCCGGGTGCGGGAATTTCTCGCTACATTGAAGACCTGTTGGTGACCCTCTGCTGTTGTTTTTTATTTGGGCGGGTTGTTGTCTCTTTGACACATTCCCCATTTCCATTCTCAATTTTAACATTTTCTATGAATGTAACGTTAAATCAAGCCGATATCTTGTTCATTAATGTTAGTAGTCCGGAGAAAACAGTCTTTAAACAAAGGATATAGAACTAACTAACGAAAAGGCTTCTAATCAATCAAAATAAGGGATTCCTAATAATGCAAATCGTAAAAGACTTGGCTAGATATAGTGTTTGAAAGCCAATTTTAATCCACCATTTTTCTGCATACGGAAATACCAGTACCAAGTGTGGAATACAACAGTTGTTTTATGTGTTTGAACTGATGATTTGTCGTTTGATAAGGGATATTCTGTTTCTTGTATTTCTTACAGAAATATAAAAAAAACCCAACACCAAACCGCTCCATAAATACGTGAGATTTGGTTGCTCTTTCAAGTACTTTGACTGTCTGACAGGATACTTTATTGGCCAAATCTAGTTCTTTATTAACACATTCAAGTATACTTTGTTAACCTCTGAACTGACAATATCAGGGACGTTTATAACAAATAAAATCATGAGACGTCGTTCTCCTCAGTAAAAGCTAAGCGTTTGTACACAATGTTAATGTAGATACAGGCTAATATACTATATAAAGAATGTAATCATTTCATCGAAATTTAAGTTTAATCCATCTCGATCAATACACTCACAAATAAATCATTTTTTCATGAAATTTCATTTGACACCCAACAACCTCTCAGTTTTTAATATTTATATCATGTGCAATATTATGTGTAACATGACTTAAAATTGTTATCTTGTTTGAATATCCTAGTATTCTAACAAACAAAAAGGTAAAACATATCGTAAAAAGCTAACCATCTAAATACAAGATGTCTGATAGACTCTGTAAAAATGATGATGTTTAAATGCATTTTTTTTCGTATACTAACTTTGAAATACCTTAACCAATTGTAAAGGGCCGGTAGTGCTGCTGATCATATGAAGTCATGAACGACCAAACGTTTATCCGAACCCGTTGTTTGATTTATTTGCAAAACACAACTTATCAAATATTAATTTATTCTTACCAGAAACCAGAAAAAGCATTTCAGGATTAGAATATGCCGGCGAATCATCTGGATTGAGGTCGTTGGTCAATTTACATCTAATTGTTGCATTGTACATTACCGTAGTAAAATTAACCCAAAACTTTATAACTCTTGTTAATCTGCAGTTAACTGTTGAATCTGTTTTGGTTATATAATTTGGGTATATTCTGTGATAGTTTGAGTCTCCTTCCAACCGCATCTCAACCTCTATGTTCTCTGGTGGATTGCCAATATTACCAGTACAAGTATGGAGATTTGAAATTCTTGGAGAAGTTAGACCAACTATTTGATCAGCGTGCACTGTCATATTTACTGTTTTCTAATGTAAAAGGAATATGATTTTTTTCAGAATATGAAATACTATGTACGGAACAGAATATGTGTTAACTTATATGTCATTTGTCTCTGGTGAATAGTTGTCTTATTGGAATTCATACCATACCTTCGTATTTTCATATTCACACGATCCTTTATTTAACGGCTACTAAATGGGACATTGTTTTGATAAAGTTGAGCGGAAAGTTAGTCATGTTTGCTAGAAATTTGACAATTATCTCAAAATTATGATTCAACACTTTAATTCCGACGAGTGTTAATTACATTTACTCTGTATACCCGTTTTAAATGTGTACTTTAGACATCTGGTTGTTAAACTGAAGTGCAAGCTAAATTACCTTGGTTACTTTTTTGGCATATTACCTTTTGAAGGGTTATCACATTTGCACAGGAGTCATCTAAAACAATTTGAAATTGAAAAAAAGAAAATTATTCGTTATCATATTTTTAATGATGTATAAAAACGAATCATTTGAGTATAAATGAAACATTTAATTGAGAAAACTGTTTTATAGATTTATTGTTTTAAGAGAACACGTATATAATTTCAACATTCTATGCAATTCAGATACTTTATTTTGTATTTAGTGTTATTGGTGCACACGATTACTTTGTATTCCTATGTCTAAGAATCCGATGCACTGATATGTTTCGTAGATCAGTAGAATATGGTTTAAATGTTAAAACTCTTTAACCATACGTGGATTTAAATTAATCATAGAAACTAATATATATTCCTACGAGGAATATTATTGAATCAAATACGTTAAATTTCTTTATATAAAACAACAGAGAAAAACAATAAAGAAGCGGAATAGAGATTCCATTCTGTTTAACCCATAATATATTAAAAGGCATTACGGAAATATTAAAAATTTGATTTTGCATTTGGTATAGCAACAAAGTTTTAAAACTATTTGTTATTTATTCGGCTATTAAGCTACTTTATAAAAACTTGTTCGTGTATTAATACCTTCTTCTTTTATTTATAAATTCTGATTTTAATAATGTGTTCATCATTTCAAATAAATGTGGGTAGTTTGTTATTTTGGTTCCATGAAATACGTTAGTTTATCTTGAAAACAATCTGCAAAATAGATGTGCGCATTAAATTAACATAAGAAACGAGGGCTAGCAAGATGTGATGCTTCTGTATTCTTAAACACCTATTTAATATTCTTTTAAGCCAGCTTTTTCTTACTTGTTTCTGGACATGTAACGTCCTCGCAAGGACTGCACACTTCTACGGTGTCTATTCCAAAACAATGTTTGTACTGACAGGCCCGACCATATGGTACTTTATTCTGGCACTCAATGTAATAATGACATTCTGTAGGATGTACACGATGGCTTTGGGATACGGTGTTATCCTTACACATAGAAATTAATCACCTTAAACCTGCAGAAAATATTATTATTACGTGATAATTTGTTTTTCTTAGTTAAAGAAGAATAATCAGAATTATGTAAAGGTCTCGTCTTCCATTATATGTGCAAAAAAGATTATCAAAGCAATATGCGTTAGAAATGTAAATGGTATATAATTAGGGTGTGAGTAGATGGAACACGCTACGCCAACGTTTAGATTTACGGTGCAATAGCTAATATTACTAATATAAATGACTTTAAAAATAAATGTCATTGTGTTGTTAAAATATGTTTTACTTATAAGTTTGAATGTCTCTTTGATATCTTTTGCATTTGTTATCAATAACAGATGTTATCCATATGAACGATAGTATAAAATGTTAAAATTGCTTGACGTATCATGTACACAAGTAATCTTACCTGATATAAGTAAAATAGTTTCATTATTTGAATAAAATGCCGATGAGTCCTGGAAGAATGTATTCATAACTTTGCATCTGACTATAGCCTTCTCCATATCAGATGTAAATAGTATCCCAAACTCTATTTTTCTATGAATTTCGCATGATGTTTTGTTGTCCTGTGAGCTTTCAATTGTAACATCTAATGTTCTGAACTCTAAGTCTCCTGACTTCATGATTTCAATGCTTAGATCGCCTGCTGGATAGCCAATGTCGGCTTCGCAACTATGAAGAAACCAACTTCTGTACGTTCCAAGATTGGCAATTTGGTCAGGACTGAGTTGTAAAATCGTATTTCCAGTAGGTGAACCTAAATGAATTTAGAAGATATATTTTATTTACTATTGTCTACAAAAAAAGCAATACAGGAATTGAATAACAACAAATAGAATTTAACTTCCACTTGATACACATTAATTCATTGTCCTGCCCGGTATTAAACAGAAGAAATTAAATGATAAGTTTATACTGTCACTTTTATGACCTGATCAGAACAGAAAATTAACTGAAATAAAAAAGACGCAGCTACATTTTTGACTATACAGCCCGTAACAGAGAAGTGATCGAATTGATGTTTCTTTACCGTCAAAATTAGCTACGTTATCGACAAACTTAATTGAGTAGTGACCAAACTATTGGTACTTTAACGTTTTAAAAAAAGATTGACAATGCTGACAAACTTTCATGTGTCGATAATCAAGTTTAATACCGATAATATTGAAAATAATTCTAATAATATGAAACAAAATATTCCATGCACCATTTCGATTGGGCGAAAAGTAGTCATTTCTTCAAAGTCAGAACAGAAAAAAAAAGATTTATGGAAGGACGTCTTGCTAGTATTATTTCCTTTACAATTTTACCCAAAATTAAAAGAAATATACTGGTAAACAATTAAAAAGGTGTTTGATAGGAATGAAGTTCTTTATTTTTTCGGACTACAATGTGTACCGTATGTGTGATGGATTTGAATTCAATCAATAACTTTGAAATGTTTTCTCATATGTATACACAAAAGGGAGGACTGGTATTTCTACTTCTGTTAGAATATGTCTTCGTCCGTTTCACATGCCAAACTTTAGTACAGTTTAAACGGGAAAACTTTGTTGAGAATTTTTTTTAATACTCGTAGTTGGGTACAAGTGTCCTCGTAATGAACGCACCCGACTATTCGTGCTGTAAAAAGTGTACTCTTACGTCGGATACCGGGCAGTTTCTTTGTTATATCTGTACTTTATCAAATACATGTACATGTTAATATTTACTTAATATTAAATAGGTAAAAATTATTGCTGAAAGCCTGTTCAGGGTTTCTTTCTTGTGTATGATTATATAATTTTTCACATGCCTGAACTCATTGACGATAATGTAAGGTGCTCTATTAGAAAAAATGGATTTCTAGTTCGGGTTTGAAAAAGAAATTTCGCCTTTAAATTTCTTGAGCCTGTTTTGTACATTTAGTTTAACAGATATGATCCAACGGAAATTTTCACATGGAACCTTCAGTCAATAGGAAAATGAAAAGATATGGCCGGTAATTTACAGAGAGACCACACTCCATCCATGAGAAAAACGGAGGGAATTTAAAAATCTAGAGGTCTCCACAAGGCTTTCAACAAGGGTGGAATCTCACTCCTTCTGAAAAGCTCTAAATCGCCCCAACGTGTATATACGTTTGTTCATCAAGAGATTCTGGTTTCTCTTTTTTTGTGTCATAAACATTCAATTCGGATTTGAATTTAATTTACCGAAACATTTCCGTACATTAAATCTTAGGCCGGTCAGAACATTTTAAGGACGCAACAGATCGAAGTACAATTTTAAGTAGTACATAGATGTGCAATAATTCAGCTTCCTGTACATGTCCATGAAGTTCTAAATTTTGAATGTTGATTTCTTTAAAAAACACCATTTTTTTACAATAAAAAATCTCAAAATGTCCGTTAACAATGAAAAAAGTTGGACCATGAAAAATCACATATCTAACAAAAGCAGTCGTTTAATTGATTATAAGAAAGTTTCAGTATATCATGTCAAATTATTTAATTTGAGTTTTTCTTTAGTTACAAATGTAGCTCCATGTCTGATGGTGAAATAAAAATGAATGTCTCAGAAAGTGGTGAATTAGTTTCCATAAATGACAGATGAACCGGGCCAAGCTTAGTAACTTACAGTAAACAGACTACTGTAACATTGACGCACTCGTCGAACTGTTTAAAAGATTTGTGTTTATGACCAAAAATTTATATACAACTTCATTTATAAATTAATGTGAATTTCATAGCGCGTCGTCACAATAATGAAAGTTATAAAAAAAACTATAACCAGCAGATCTATACTTCTATAAAGAAAGTACTCTTGTACAAAAGGGTATTTATTATAAAATGGTCCTAACTATAGAATAAATAGTTTACCACAGAAATCTTAAACGGAAGTTTCGACAATTTTAAACAGAAGAGATTTGAAAATAAATTTAACTTTAAATAAACACTGAAATAATTTTAATACCTCAAAGGTGTAGAGGAATAAACCAACAATCTTAATCTTTAAAAGTGTCTTCATTGCACTAACCGACGAGTTCATGTTTACAGTAGAAACAGTGGATGTGACTCCAATAAATTCATTATCATTGTAGTCATGAATATTTATCGCTTATATTAAATTGATATAGATTTTATCGAGGTCGCACCAACTGTTTCTACAGCTAAGATCAGTTACATGTAACATGATCTCGTCGATTCGAACGACGAAGCCATTGTTTATGACAGAACACACATTCTAGATTATGTAGTTTTTTTCCGTCAGTTCGAAAGTATTTGATCATTTCATCTCCTTTGTATTTCATAATATGTGTCATGAACAAAGACATATGTTCGATTTAATAATGATTTCCTCGTAACAAATGATAGAAATTTCGGAGATCCCGTATTTCGGATCCTTTACCGTTAAAATGAAAATGCCAATGACAGAGGTTGATTATAAAAAATGTTTTACTGTGTTAAAAAAAAAATTGACTTAAACAATGAAAACTTACACGTTGGACATGAAATATTTTGTCGATGAAGAAAATTAAATCATGTCATATCTGAAATAAGTTTGTCGATAACGTAACTTATTCTGACGGTAAAGAAACGCGAATTCGATCACTACTCTGTTACGGGCTGTACAAAGAGGATTTGTTTGTTGCTTTTTTTTGTTATTTGACGTTTAATATTTGTAGAATTTTTTTAATACTTGTCGCCATTGCATTGTCATTTCTCCTTAAAATATGAGTATTTAATTGTCCCCTTGCAGTTTCAATTCACTTTGTTAAACATTTTTTGACAAGTATAAAAAATGCAATGTAAGCAGAACATACACATTGTATATCCATGTATTCATCTGTATAAATTGAATAACTTGTACAATTCACGTTCCTTAAACTGCAACATATAGTATATCAACAGTCAATTTTAACAAATATAGGCATCTATATATAAGACTGTCTCCTTCGTTTTAATTCTTTATTAATAGTGTACGCAATTGGACTAATATAAAGCTGTAAAGATTATCCTTATACAAGGAGCACGGCGATACAAAGGCTAAAATAAAAACCACAATTTGAGAGAAACACAACACATTGCCAAACAAAACCGAATTTCAAATATGCGACTGTTATATTTCTGGACTATTGCTTCTTTATAAGCGACATTACCTAAAATGGAATGTTTAACAGAGATTAGTGTTTCTCGTTTCTCGTTTTTTATATAGATAAGACCGTTAGTTTCCCTGTTTGAATGGTTTTACAATAATCATTTTTGGGGACCTTTAAGGCTTGCTGTTTGGTAGAAGCCAAGACTTGGTGTTGAAGACCGTACTTTGACCTATGATGGTTTTTTTTTACTAATTGCATCTTGAATAAATAGTGGTTTCATTGGTACTCATACAACATCTTCTTGTATCTATATATGACATACAAATCCTATATAAAAGTAATCCAAAGTGAAGGGGGAATCAGAAAGTATAAAATGACATCATATACATAATTTTGATGCAGCTTCATGTATGTCGATCTTCTTATATTCTGTAAACTATTTTGTATGCCGTCTTTTTTATACAGTCATGTACTTACAGTGCGGTTGTATAGTGGTACTTGGTGCTTGAGATGAGCTGCTCTCTGTAAAGAAATAAATAAGATCTTTGCATGACTAAATATGTTACTCCTCGGAGGATTAAAAGCTCACTTTCACTCCACTGAAATATAAACACGCCATTAAAATGATCAAACTTGTAATTAATACTTTACTTGTATTAAACTTACAATATTGAATGATTGAGTGACAGATTCGTATACCCAGACAACATTGGTACATTGGCACAACGTTGGCCCAACGTATCTACATGCATTGGCCCAATGTAATTTTTAAACGTTGGCCCAATGTATAAGTGCAAAGTGGCCCTATGTTGGCCCAACGTGATGGCTAAACGTTGGTACAACGTTGTAAGGTTTTATACAATACATTGGCCCAACGTTGGTCCAATGGTGGAATAATACTTGCTGATGTTGAACAAACGTTAGGCCAACGTAGTTATACAAACTGTTAGCAAACGTTGGAACTCCGTTGGTTCAATCTATAAACCTTTTTATCCAAATGAAGGATACTAAAATCCATTCCAGGCAACAACTGCAATAACTCCTGGTTCTTATATCAGTTCTAAATGGCGAAACTATTACTTTTTTAAATGTTGCAATTATTGCTTTTTCATATCCATTATACCATGTTGTGTCTTACATACTACCCGAAAATTTTGTATTTTGTCACTTTCTCTCCATTTTCCTGAACATTTACAACAACAGACCAACGTAGGGCCAATGTTGTGCAGCCAACATAAACTTGCGACCAACGGACCGACAATTTGCCAACATTGGGCCAATGTTGTGCAGCCAACACCAACGGTCGACCAACGAGCCGACAATTTGCCAACGTTGGCCCACTGTTAGTCTGTTGACTGGGTAAGTACTTAAAAAAACCATAGAAAGCTTTAACTGATATTTCAGTAATTTAGCCCATATGAAACTATAAGCATGTCTTATATTGAAATGGCATATATATATATACAGTACTTGCATCCTTAGGCGTTACTGTTTAACGTGAACTTGGTGAATGATCGGTGACGGATGCTTGACTGATCGATGAGTGGTCGGTGATCGGTGACCCATAGGATCCATCAGATAAGTCAAATAACCTATGTGAGAGTTACCCTGACAACTGTCACCGATCGATCAGTTAATTAAATTTATGCACGGATCGGACGGATACGTATATATTTAAAATTCCTATGTAAACCGAACTCGACAGTGTTTACAATCGATGAACGCGAACCTCTACAAAGACACCTTAATTTACACGTTAATTTGTAATAAAATAAGTTGCAATAAAAAAGTGACAAAAGTATAACAGAATAAGATACTTAGAGCGTTAAATTGTTTGTGTTGATTAAAAGTTTTGTATTGAACATACATCAGAGACATATAATACATAATTATATTATATGACTCTGATAACATCAACGTCTTCCTACGAAAATCGTTATTATTGACCGCCATTGGATTTTTGAACTTTTTATATTTTCGAATATGTTGTTTTTGTATGAAATTAAAAGAATGTCAAAGAAATAATATTAAAATTTTGTTCACATTGTTTAGAATTACCAAAGTTAATCTTCTTTTTGTTAAAAATGAGACTATTTTATTTGAAATCAGTTATTTTTACCATCTTGAGACAAGTCTTCTAATTAGAATTGAGATATAATGAGAATTAAAATACTTAAACTTTTATTTTTGTGGAATAAGAAATGCAGTTATTGATTTATTTTGATACAAATTATTAACCGTCATATGATTTCAGTACTTTCTGTACAACAAGATTGGCTGTTCTTCATAAAATATGCTTACTTTAAGGAAAAAGATATTAAATTTTTGTACACGTGGCCTAAAATGCAAATATTTCTTCATTTTACTGAAAATTTTTGACCGCCATTGGATTTTTGTACTTTTTATAGTTTAGAATAGATTTTTTTCATAAAATTAAAAGAGTGTCAGAAAAATCATACTAAAATTTTGTTCACATTGTTTAAAATAACCAAAATTAATCTTCTTTTTATCAAAAATGAGACTATTTTATTTGAAATCAGTTATTTTTACCATCTTGAGACAAGTCTTCTAATTAGAATTGAGATATAATGAGAATTAAAATACTTAAACTTTTATTTTTGTGGAATAAGAAATGCAGTTATTGATTTATTTTGATACACATTATTAACCGTCATATGATTTCAATACTTTCTGTACATCCAGATTGGCTGTTCTTCATAAAATATGCTTACTTTAAGGAAAAAGATATTAAATTTTTGTACGTGTTGCCTAAAATGCAAATATTTCTTCATTTTACTGAAAATTTTTGACCGCCATTGGATTTTTGTACTTTTTATAGTTTAGAATAGCTTTTTTTCATAAAATTAAAAGAATGTCAAAGAAATAATATTAAGATTTTGTTCACATTTTTTAGAATTACCAAAATTAATCTTCTTTTTATCAAAAATGAGACTATTTTGTTTCAAATCAGTTATTTTTACCATCTTGAGACAAGTCCTCTAACTAGAATTGAGATATAATGAGAATTAAAATACTTAAACTTTCATTTGTGTGGAAAAAAGAAGGCAGTTATTGATTTATTTTGATACAAATTATTAACCATTATATGATTTCAGTACTTTTTGTACATCAGGATTGGCTGTTCTTCATAAAATATGCTTACTTTTAGGAAAAAGATATTAAATTTTTGTACGCGTTGCCTAAAATGCAAATATTTCTTCATTTTACAGAAAATTTCTGACCGCCATTGGATTTTTGTACTTTTTATAGTTTAGAATAGCTTTTTGTTTATAAAATTAAAAGAGTGTCAGAAAAATCATACTAAGATTTTGTTCACATTGTTTAAAATAACCAAAATTCTTCTTCTTTTTATCAAAAATGATACTATTTAATTTGAAATAAGTTATTTTTACCATCTTGAGACAAGTCTTCTAATCAGAATGGAGATATAATGAGAATTAAAATACTTAAACTTTTATTTTTGTGGAATAAGAATGCAGTTATTGATTTATTTTGATACAAATTATTAACCGTCATATGATTTCAGTACTTTCTGTTCATCAAGATTGGCTGTTCTTTATAAAATATGCTTACTTTAAGGAAAAAGATATTAAATATTTGTACGCTTTGACCTAAATGCAAATATTTCTTAATTTTACTGAAAATTATTGACTGCCAGTGGATTTTTGTACTTTTTTTTTATAGTTTAGAATAGTTTTTTTTCATAAAATTGGCCTAAAATGCAAATATTTCTTCTCATATTGGAAAATATAGTAATTTCAATTGCAATCAGTTGTTATTAATGATTTTCATATGTTTTTTTTGTAGAAAAATGTGAATTATTCAAGAATTAATCTGCTGAAAATTATTTCTTTCTTTTCAAGGAATATAATTATGTTTACCACCATTGGATTTTCGTACTTTTTATTGTTGAGGAGTAGTTATTTTTGTTATTAAGGTAGAAAAAGACTATCAGAAAAATATTATGTAATGTTGTTTGCATTGTTTAAAATTATTCACATTTCTTGCTAAAAAAACAGCATTTTTTTATTTTTGTAATTTGTTAAAAAGGCTTCGATTGTGACAGAGAATATAGAAAGTCCGTGATTATGATAAGGTTTTTTTTAAAGAATTTTATGATGATAAGGATACAAAAATTCAAAATACTGAAAAAAAAAATAGACTGCATCTTTTAATAACTGATCCTTTCATTTTGTTTTTTTCGAGTATGTTTGGAAAATAATAAAATCAAAATCGCGATGTAGACACCGTTTTAGAACTCGCCGGGTTTGAAAATATATAACCTAAATAAAACAAAAACGACCATTCTTTAATGATGATATTTTAATTTAGGTTTTATCTGTACATTTCTTTTCATTTGAATTATAAACCTTTGCTAAATAATTAATAAACAAAATGTATCATTGAACGTTCGATTTTCACGAGACGCCATTTTAATTAAATTAAACGAAACTAAGATTCCGTAATTTGTATTAGTTCATCATGTGACGTATTACAGTTCAATTCGTCATCAAGGTCGATCGGTACTACCCGTCCGATCAGTCCGATCAGTCAATTACTTTTACTGTAAGTCTGACGGATTGCTGACCTGAGTTTGACGCGAACTTGACGGATCGGTGACTGATCGATGATCGCTGATTGATCGCTGTAATAGTAACGCCTAAGTTTGCAAGTACTGTAATATAAAGATAATACATGTAACCTAATAGTGTGTTAATATAATTTTATGCAGTGTATGTTTCTTCATTGCAATTTGTATGGGTTCCAATTCAGCTTTGAGTTCCCAAACACCAGAAGAGTATTTGTTTTCTTTGTTTTTGTTTAGACAAACACCGGTTAATTCCATGCAAACCGTTTCCAACACCGGGTGCGGGATTTTCACGCTTGTTGAAGATGTATTGGAGGCCTTCGGCTGTTTTCTGCTCTTTGGTAGGGTTGTTGTCTCTTTGACACATTCCCCATGCCCATTCCGATTTTAATTAGAATGATTTAATGTATTCTACAATTTGAACTATCAGTTGACACACAGCAATGAATAAAATAATGTACAAAATAAGAGAAAGGAACTTATCTTAGCTTTTTCATGTTATTATAATATCTGTATTGATTGTTTGTCCTTTTAATCACTGTTTATATATTGAAAACAGCCTTTAGAAATTCATTTATAACGTTAATGCATGCCTATACGTATACGTTTATGATAGTGATGAGTTCTTGCGTCTGACGAAAACTAAATTCCTGCATGGTTATATCTTGCCATACGTTTATATTGGTTTCGTAGGTGATCACTCAAAATCTGTTTGTGAGATGTAGATTCATTTCAATACCGAAATTTCGTCTATATATCTCACAAGTGTATAACACGGAGAAGCTTTGAAGGTACATTACTCTCGTTTTGTTTGGGTGTGAACCATCGATGTTTACAGCGATATCAAAGAATAAGATGATGAAGGTAGAGAGAACTATGGGCGTCATATGGCAAATAATACATGCATATCGGACCATGAGTTTTCCAATACAACTATATTATTGAGAAGGAATGTTTACATGCTATAAATAAACTCATCATAGATACCAGGACTAAATTTAGTTTATACGCCAGACGCGCTTTTCGTCTACAAAAGACTCATCAGTGACGCTTGCATCCCAAAAAGTTAAAAATGACAAATAAAGTACGAAGTTGAAGAGCATTGAGGACCAAAATTCCTAAAAGTTTGCCAAATACAGCTAAGGTAACCTATGCCTGAGTTAGAAAAGCCTTAGTATTTCAATAGTAAATCTATAAATATAACCATATCAATGATTCTCTCGTACTAGTATTGCAGGGTTCTTTTGTCGTTCATTTTAGTCACACATCTTTTTAACGATGTTTAAAAAAAAGACAAAACCAATTTAATGTCATATTTCCCTATTTTTGAATATTATTATAAGTCTTTTATCTGGCAAGAATACCCCTATTTAGCGGACAAGCAGTTTATAATTTTTTCTGTTATTGAATACCAAGAAAGAAAATAAATCCCGAAATTAATTTGAAACTTTGATACTCAATAGCTTTCCAGCAAAAAAAATCCCTTGAGGATAATTAGTGTTCGTCCAGTTGCATATATAACATGCATGTCGAACAGGAAATTTGGCATAAAGTACTTTCAGAACTATGTTCACATTATTATACATTATACCCAACAATTGTGATGACGAATTTCTTCCTTTGTTCGAGAACAATCTTATTGAAAAAGAAATATGTGATTTTACTAGTTCCATAACTCCGATGAACCAAAGCAAGTTAAATACCGACCTGTATTTAATTCAAATTAGTTCTGTTCTTCTTCTTTTGGTATACAATAGTCCATCGACATCCCATGATAACATATTGATGTCATACGAGGACACGTCTATTTACAAAACTTTTAGCCCAAATTAACAAAATGTATGTTTCTTTCTTATGTTCAATGTTAAAGTGCATATAATTTAAAATTTCAACTATCTATAGTTCTGTAACTTTCTATCCAGGCTTATAAACGAATAGTCGACAAGTGCGTATATTTTTGTTATTTCAATATTTCTTGTATGTTCACTTTTGACAACGAGTACTTACATTCCCCAAATTTACCCTTGAAAAAAAAGTGTAAACAGATTTTTATTTGATCAAATCTTTTTTTGGAATTATCTAGATATTTATAAATAATATTCTTTACACCAGAAATAGTATTTATAAACAAGCGTATGAGTGTTTAGTAATGACTAGTATATCAATATCGGACACGCAAGACAGAGATGTATATTATACACCTGATAGTTCAAAATGAAAAGTTTTAAGTTATCGGTCGTGTACACATGGTACACTGATCAATACCCTGAGAAGTGAAACAATGCATGAACTTGCAAGTCAGATAGGAAATGGCTTTAATACCTGAACGTGTCACCTCACAATACATTTGGGAGTACTACCTTTAGCCATGCTGGTGATAAGACAAGGGAAGGTCCGAATTTATTTAAATAAGTTTATTACATAAAAGAATTATGAACAAATTAAATTTTCGAAAACAATTTTCACGGAACACTTATTTATGCTCATTTATGACTTTGAACTATGACTTTTTCACCAAGTCCCATATAAACAGTTTAAAACGACAGACCTTGGTTACTTAAAAAAAACATTTTCCGTATCAAGTTAGTTAGTCGGATAAAACAACCGTACGATTGACACTAAATCGACACGCAATTATGACTACATTAGGCTACTGTGGTTTTGGTCCTTTGCGGTTCATAGACATATCGTGGTTGAAAACGGGGAGGATGGTCAAAATGGCGACACGCAGAGAATTGATACTCTGAATTTAAAAGCGATGGTGATCTCTTGTCTAGCAGAATAAAACTTTAATATCTATAAATTTGAGCATTTTTATGCAAAATGAACATAATATCAATTTTTGATTTTTTTGCGAAGTTTCCTGTTAATAATCAATTTTTATAGTCGTCATTTACCAAATGAATAGCCAATGGAAATGGAAAAGCAGTTTTTATCCCTTATTTCTATTAACCACCATTCAGCTGAATTTTTTTTCATGCCAAAAAAGTCACCAAGACACAAACTAAAGGAGAATGGGGTTATACATGCGAAATGGGAATATGATATATTTTTTGTACTTACATCAAAACAAGGCAACATCGCATGTTTTTAATAAATATAAGACAGCAACGAAAAGAAAAAAAAAAAACCCGCTCACTTTTCTTTTGCATGTCAACATTTTTGGCTCTACATGAAAAACGTACCTTTTGTAGTTGATAAAACCTGATCGGTTGATGTCGTAAGCGTAGAAGCTGGATTGGTAAGGGTATCCGTTTGCGCTTCTGTACTGAGTATTGGTGTTCCAAATGTACCCGATACAATCGTTGACGTAATACTATGCTGGGTGTTGTTTAATGTATCAGTTGTCTCGTCTGAAATATAGCATACTAGATAGCACACACTTTAACGTTTATTTTGGTTGAAAGTGATGTTTCATGACACTCCTTCTTTTCAATCTAGTATACATCTTTAGTGCTCTTCCTAAAGTAACTACGTGTTCAAAATTTTGAAAAATGAAAAAAATCATACTAAATGAAGACCAACACGATTCATACTTTCTACATAAAGAATATCCCATGTTCCGAAAACAGGTGCGTTATATTACTTGTTCTTATTTTGTGCTTTTACATCACTGTCCCTAGATAAGGGAGATATTAGGTACCCGCATATATGTTTAACGCCGCCACATTCTATAAATCAAGTTAATGTCATTTGTTGCAATATATCGCTTTCTCAATTGAAATGTTTTGAAACATCGCACGGTACTGGTGTCACCTAACGTTACACACTCAAAGACGTAAGCTAAAATAAAAACGTTGGAATGCATGTTGTTCCGATGGCTTTTTACAATAAATTTTAAAGGATTGATTTGTTTTTCCTAAGAAAGGATCAATTGTTTTTTCTTAGATAAAAGATGTTGAGCTTTAGTTTTATTAACAAATTAAAAATAAAAAAATAACTTGAATTGAAACCATTTGTTTTATATACATTTTAATTATAAAGGCAATCGATTGCTTTTTTTATGGATAAACTATGCACTGCAAATGCACTCATCTTTGCACTCCAGAATGTCAAGGCAAAAGGACTACGGCATATCTAGCATGTCAGTTCTGCACAAATATATGCAAGGGAATTAGCGGGAACAATTATTATTGCTGTTTTTTTTTCTATTAATTTGTATTATGGCAGATCCGACTATTATAGTCCGGAAAACACGTCAGTTCCGCGAGAAAATCTCTCCCAACCCCTTCTCTATGAATCGGTAGAGCTTCAACATAAAACATTAATTTAAAAGTGTTCTTATTAAGCAACAAAATGAAATAGCCGTATTCCAAATCGTCTGTGAAAACCGCAATAATGACAATTAGACGGAACGTTTAGAAGTATATAATTTTATTGAATAACGTCAAAATCGTATGTGGGGACATTGTATCGGACATTTTAGTTTTATCTGATATCTCGTATATTAGATTTAATTTATGGGAATTTAATATCAAAATAGAGATAATTTTTTGTACTTTTATCCATTATAATTTTTTTTATGTAGCGAATGGCACTGTATTAAATAAACATCATGAAAAAACAGAAAACGTAACCCTACGTTTAATTTTGTTTGAAGGGGACAAAATGTCGGACATTGCTATTCAACTCGAATAATAAGAATTTATTTTAAAAATTCCTCATTATTGCATGAGGCGAAAGTGTGATCTTTGTACAAAATACTAGTATAAGAATTATATACTTTCGACATGGGGATTGCTCTGGAATTCCCTTTTTTGGGACAATTTAACAAAATTTACGGCAACCTTTCGTGCATGGGACACATAATTTGTATCATCTTGATCCCTTTTTTTTATATTTCCGTCTTTTCGAGAGAAAAAAATCGACATTACGTCATCGCCCTATTATGAATTGCTTGTTCTAGACAAACTTTTATATCGTTTGGTAATAAAATTTATATATTTTTTACGGTATTCAGAATTTCACAAAACTAAAAGTGTCACGCGGGACAAGGAAATCATATTGCAAAATAAAGGTTTTATTGAGTTTTAATTAATGAAAATGGTCTGTTACATATACAAAATTGCAATAATCTGAAAGAAGAGTTTCAAAGCTTTAAAATGATATACAACACTTTATGATATCAATTTTAAAGCTTAAAAATTTATAAGATGAATGTGTCTTGTCCGTGATTTTACCAAAGTAACACCAGTAGCGTGCGACGTTTCTTTACATTTGTCAAATATTGAAAGGAATTGCAGTAAATGTATCTATTACAAAAAGTATGATATCAATAGACATTACAAATTGATAAAGTGTAATTAATGATTGAACATTCTTCAATGTAGATTAAATGTATCTTGTATAATTTCACTGGTCCAATTTAAATACGTACCGGGTTGAGGAGGTCTAAACAAAAGTAGTACAACCCAGTATTAGGTAATGTGGCCCTCGATCCCCTAATTTGTAACTTCGTTTATGTTTGTGTTTCATCTTAATTTGTTATTTTAGCTAAACTTGTGTTTATGGAATACGTGTGGTAGTCTTTGTTTTTTTCTTAGCTCCTCGATTTTATATATGAATCTTCTGCATATCGTTGAAAACCGTTTATTGACAAACTTTGACGTTAAGGTTTCCGTATTGGCGACATGCCGTTATATTTACGTATATACCAAATCTTTTAACTATATTTTCGAAATATTTGTTAAGACTGTATTGTGTGCAAAATGCTTTTTTATTCGCTAATATGTCCATATATTTTTTTCTAGAGAAGTAACGTCTTCATACGTCACTTTTTTAACGTTCAAAGATGAATGATAAAGAGGAAACAAAACTAACTAAAGGTGGGTCTTGAATAAGAATTGTACAGAATCATATCATGGGTTTATATATCAACATAATGTACGCGTTTATTAGTGTGAATATTCGGATATTTCATTTCAATCAACCTTTAAAAATATAGTTTGTCATTCATTAAACTGTAATCGAACGAATAGTTACATTAGATATTCAAAAGCTTTAAAATGTCCAATTTGCAACGTATACGAAATGAATAGACAAGATACTAATATTAAGTATAGATTTGTTTAAACTTAACAAGACTGAAAATTATCCATGCCTAGTTTTAACCCGTTGAAACATGGTATACGCACACGTACGTTTTCATATTTGAATTCATTGCTTTGCTTTTAAAATTTTGTGTTTGAACGTTCTGAATGAAGATGGATCTAGAAGGGGAATTTAAGATGCATGATCTTTTTTTTTCCTTCAATTTATAAACAATCTATAAATATTTAAATAACTTATCGTCAATTATTTGTCTTTATACGTACACGGATATATATTATTCAGGAGTTTTGTACAAATTCATTTAAAATTCATCATTTACCATTGAAAAACCCTACAAAAATTCTACTGACTTAAAGTTTGTTTGAATAGCATATCTATAAAAATAGTTTTTTGTTCATTAAAAATTAACTGACCCTGAATTAAATTTACTTAATATTAGCAAAACGTTATACTGTAGGTAAAAATGTTATCAGTACACGTTTCACCTTTGGATACGAGCTAACAATTTAAATCAAACAAACTTTCATTGGTATTTCTAAACCATAAGAAATAAGCTGCACAGCCAAGGCCAATCAGAAGTATTATTATTATTGCAGCAAGAATAATCATTCTACAGGGAGAACAAGGAGAATTTGCAGATGGTTTATTTGTTTCTTTGTCTGACGGCATGCAGTCGTCATCTGCTGGTCTTAGTACCTACAATAAAAGATCTAAGATGGCAAACAGCATTTAAGAATGAACAGAGACAATATATAGCTTGAAAAAGAAAAGGAAATCCAAAATGAAAGCCAAAAAGTTATATTGTCATTAGATTTCAAAAAGGCCTTAATTTGATTTTTATATGGATCTATTTTAAATGCCGTAATACTAATTTCAACAAATATCTTTAAAAAAAACCCAATATAGGATTCACAAATATGATGGTTTGGTGCCAGTTTATGGATATTAAAAAGTTATCAAAAGTACCAGGTTTGCAATTTAGTACGCCAGACGCGCGCTTCGTCTACATAAGACTCACCAATGATGCTCATATAAAAATAGTTATAAAGCCAAACAAATACACAGTCGGAGATCATTGATGACCTACAATTCCAAAAGTTTGTGCCAAATATGGCTTAGGTTATCTATTCCTGGGATAAGAAAATCCTTAGTTTTTCGAAAATTTATAAAAAAAAAGACCATAGAATTGATATTCATGTCAACACCGAAGTGCTGACTACTGGGCTGGTGATATCCTCTGGGACGAAACGTCCACACAGCAGTAGCATCGACTCAGTGGTGTTTATAATAAAATTAACGGTACCAATTTTCTTGCACCAGATGCGCATTTCGACAATACATGTCTCTTCAGTGATGCTCGTGGCCAAAATATTTGAAATCCAAAGCTTATATAAATGTAGCTATCAAAGGTACCAGAATTATATGACGCGTTCGTCAATTTTGATATCGTAAGTTCCCTCTTTAAGTGAAAACAATTCTTAAACTTGTTTAGTTTACACAACGGAAACATAAAAACGAAAAATGAAGTATATTTAGATTATCATACGACCTTCAACAATAATCATACCTAAGACCAAATATTAAGCTATCAAAAGTCCCGATATGGCAAGCCGTTGTGAAATGTATTCCCTATTTATAATATCACAGTTTAGTTTTTAAGATTCGGGTTACATTTATACACATATTAATGATTGCAAAACACTTACATATTCTTTTTGGTCAAAACATTTGACGTCAGACTGACCAGACGTTCTAAGTTTTGTTGAATCTGCTATTTCATAATATATTCGAACATCATCAAGTTCAGTAACCTCTTCTTTGTTTGTAATGTATTTGCTGTGTGGCAAATCGGGAGGTTTGTCTGATACTTTATCAACTTGCGATTCTTCTCTGATAGATCCCTGTACACTGAGATAATCATGGTTAGAAGATATACCCTTTTCATTTCGATTACAAGCTTGTAAATATCCATTGGAATGCCTCTGTTTTCCACAAATATCAGGAGGCGGAGAAAACCCGTCATTGTATGATCTGTTAAGGTATGCGCTAAAATTTCTGTCATCGAAACTCATCTTTTCGTCTTGGAGCTCCATTTCAATTCTATTACTAATTAACGGTTATGCAAGATTTGAAATATGTTTTAACATATCTATATAGATTTTAAGTCTTTTGTTTGATTAAAGAAACAAGATACTACAGGTTTGAAATAAAATAGAATAAGAGTCAAGACTTTGTTAAAAGATCTGCATTAGTATAGTTCATGGTATATGCATTATTTAAATGCATATAAAAATAGACATTAGCAAATTGGATATTATTTTCCGTAATAACATTTGAAATTCGAATAATGATAAACATTTAAATGTACAACATGTATATTTTGTATATAGTGTTGTATTGAAAAGAAAATATTCAACTAACAATCGTTCAAAAACGTATTAAATAACAAATGCAGAATAATGTAATACAAATGTTTCTTTCATTTCTGACTTCTTTCTAAAAATAGCGTATGGTTAAAAATGATGTCCAACTTTGTTTAAAGAGACAAAATGTTTCATCGTACTTATAAGTTTATAGCCGCTGCCACTGTTGTCCCGTATACCACCAACCTACAAATCAGAGCTGTGGCATTGCATTGACATAAAGCATCATCAGTTTAAATGTATACCAAGATTTTTATCTTTCAAATCATTTACCACTGTAGTGTAAATCACAATTTTGAGGAAAAGATGGATCAATTATAAGCCTTTTTTTTATGCTTGTGAGTTGCAATACCTAAACTGACTATGTGGTATGTGCTTTGCAGGCCGGACGGTGACCTAAAATTGTAAATTTCTGTGTCATTTGGTCTCTTTTTGGGAGTTTTTACATCTTCTTTTTTATAATTAATCTTTGAATTCTAAAAGGGGGTTGGGTAAAAAGGCTTATAAAAAAAGCTTTATCAGTTTCTTTTTGTAACAAATTTTTGACTACGACAGGAATTTTTTTGGAATTTTTTAAGAATGTGTACACTCAAGAGTGGGTTAATCAACATCTGATATTAGCATATCAAATGCATAATGAAGACTATTACAATTAAAATCTGAATCATTTATGAATCTCATTTCTATAGTTTGTCAATATTTATTGGTGAACAAAAATATCTGTTCCATGTTTGTCTTGATGAGGAGCTGGATGTATGAAGTGTTGAAGTTCTGTTTAATCTTTTAGTTATTTGATGTTTCATAGTCCGGGAGAAGAAGATGGTATAAGTTGATGTCTATCCTGATATAAATTTTGTACGAATTTCTGGAGATACCATATCAACACCTGAAAACAGTGTGGCGAGATATTCTTGTTAAGACATTTGTTACAGTTTGGTTTTTGTCTTTGCAAATATTGAAAATTGTCAAAAAACTGTTTGGAAATTTAATCTTGGTTGGGTTAAAAAATTACAACAACGAAGGGTTTGGAACAACAGTTGTGTGTATTTGACGGGAAATGTTGATCAGGGGTTAAAATTGAATGCGAGTTGAATTTGCTTGTCTGTTCAAGAACTCCGCCAATGACTTGTTGACATAATTGTAATGTATAATTATCAAGAACATAATCAAAAGTATTTAAATAAGACCTGGCCGGAAATTCCTTGTTTGGATTCACAAAAGCATTTGCTACTGGTAAAGGCGTTGGCTCGACGGTATTCATACGATGCAGTCAGAACTTCGCTGGAAAGTGAAACATCCTGAGTATTTTTTGATGAAAAAGTAACACCGTTTTCTCCATTTGATGCATGGCAAGCATTCAAAGTGAAACTAGCTAATTGGATTTGTGTTAAATTGCCATTCTATAAAAATAAGTTTATTCAAAGGATCGATGAGTTATCATAGATCGTATCAAACAAAAGTCTGGTTCTGCCATTTAAATGCCAACTTCCTGGTTCAAATGTTTTTATATTTACAATATGTATAGACCATAAAAGGAGGTTGTCATGGTAGGATATATCAATATCATGTTTTGAACGTCAATATCGTTAATAATATCAACTTATTTAACAATTGGAAATGTTAAAGTGATATTCGACTTATTGCAGAAACTACGTAGATTAACCCAGGAAAGTCCCGATTTATCACTTAAACTACGAAAAAAAACAGGGTAAACCGGATTTACCGGCACTAAATCACAAACTGTTAGTAACTTAATAAATGTAAAATGTATGTATAGATTCATCAAGAAAACGGTACTGGAAGGCAGATGCGATTCGATATTCCATTTGCTGATCCACTAAATGCAAACTTTAATTTTCAATGATCTTATATTCGAGTTTGAAATGTATCGCATTCATTACCTTCAATTACATTTTGCCTTTATTATGCTATGTCCCATAAGTTAACTCTGTCATTGTTTTAAAATTGTGTTCTATTGTTATGCTGTTGCACTGCTTTCACAAGTATAGGAAAAGTTTAACCCCGCAAAGTTCTTTATGTGCCTGTCACAAGTCAGAAGGCTGTAATTTAAGGGTATCACTTGTTGCAATATATCATATTAGTGTTTTGTATATTGTTTTATAAGCAATTCAGACAATTACTTTATCATTTGAATAATTTTACAATTGTCTTTATTGGTTTGCAATATGGCATGTGTTATGTACATTTTTTGAAAGCCGTACATTGACATATGAATTTGACTTCTATTTTATTAGGTCTTTGGTGGAAAGTTGTCTCATTGGCAATTTTACCTCATCCCATTGTTTTATATACGTTATGTTAGATGATTTTGATGATATCATAATCATTGCTTAGAGTATGAATCACATATCTACTTTTAGGACTTTTTTGGTCCTAAGTGCTCTTTAACATCGTACTTTATTCGGTCTTTTAACATTATTTGATTCGAGCGTCACTGTTGAGTCTTTTGTAGACGAAACTCATAAATCGATAGAAAAAAAAACCAAATCTGGGTTACAAACTAAAATTGAGGGAAAAGCATTAAATATAAGAGAACAACGACATAGTATTAAAATGTAACACACACAGAAACGAACTAAGCATTAGAAAAAATCCATTTTGGGCCAAATAAGGGCCTTATTGCCCCTACTCCAATTTACAACTATAGATCACCGTACTTTCTTCAACAACGATCAAAGCCCATACCGCATAGTCAGCTATAAAAGGCTTCGAAATGAAAAATATCAAACGATTCAAACGAGAAAATTAACGGACAAATCAATGTACAAAATAGTGAACGTAAATCAACACAACAACAAACGACAACCACGTTTAGTACAATGTTTACAAGGTGATATACAGTAAACAAGAGCACATTTTGAAACTTGTTTTGAAACAGTTCCAATAAACACAGCAATGAAAAATCAGTCAAATTGCAAGTGATCGGTTTCATTCTGGACATGTATTTACTTTAGGGCAATCATCACAATAATCTTTTTCTAAACTAAAGCAAAGAACACCTGCGCATTCTTGCACAACCGGAACGTTCCCTACACAAGTTACAAATCTATGGCAGGTTGTTGGGTGATGATATTTGTTGGTTATGGTTCCGTTAAAATTCTGGTTACAAAAGTCACCTGAAATGATAGTTTAACAGTAATAAGAAGATAGGAGCTTTGCATTGATTGAAAAGAAGACAACATTCTACAATTTGAAAGTCTTTTTAGTGCAAGATTCGGTAAATATGTACATTTGTTTACAACTCGAAAACTCAAAAGAATAATCAAATGGCATAATTACATGAATAATAAAAGAAAATGTCAAATGAAAAAATAGCTAAAAAATATTTATAAACATGATTAAGAAAACAAATGATTTAGATTTGTGTTCAAACTATTGTTAAACTTTACATAATGAAGACACCTGAACCCTATGTTTTTTCTTCTATTGAATTCATATGTGCTTATTTAATTAGAGCTGTTTCGTAAGTTAACTGTACTTTTTTATTCATTTGTTTGAACATTTTTCTTCTTGTATAAATAGTTTTGATGGCATCACGAAAGATTAACATGTTCTTGTTAATTGAGTTACTTTCGCTTAATTAAGAATTTTATCATTATTATCATTTTTATTATGATTTTCATTATGATTATAAAACCGTTACACAGACAATTTTGTGTTCACTCGTGTACTTTGACAGAATATAATTCTATAGTTTCTGTTGAATTCAATTTGGACGGGATTTTATGGAAATATGTTTTTCAGTAATCGAGGCAAAATAATTATTTTCATTTTGTTTGATCAATAAAAAATTATCTTCCTAGCACCAAGCCTCCCGAAAATAATCAACGTTAGTATTGCTATTAATCATTCAAAAGTTATCGAAAGGCCATACCGGTTTTAACCAAACAGCCGTCTCTGCTTGTTTATTTTATTTTGATGCAATATACAACTTATCATCTATGAACGTCTACTTACTGGAAACAAGTTGAAGAGTTTCACTGCTAGAATATATAGGCAAAACATCCAGATGAAGGCCATTAATTACTCGACATCTAATGGTTGCATTGTACATAGCTTCAGTGAATCCAATCCAAAACTTGAGGATTCTTTTAATTTCACAGTTGACTGTTGTATCTGTTATAGTTGTATAACTAGGACGTATTGTTTCATAGTTATCGTTTCCGAACAACTGTATTTCAATCTTCATGTCTCCCGTTAAATTGCCAATATAACCAGAACAAGTATGGAGGTTTGAAGTTCTTGGAGCAATTAGACCAACAACTTGATCAGAATGTACTGTCATATTTACTTTGTTCTGCTGTTAGGTAAAAGGAATTAATAAGAAGAAAAATAACAAAAATCATACAGAACTCTGACGCAAGTTTTTAACTAATTTTAAGGACTTTGAGAAACAATGACATTTATAGTTTTCACCAAATCTTTTCTCCATTGCTAAAAAACATTCGAATATTCTATTTTCAGTTGGATTTGACAAATTTTATACATTTGCTTTGTGCGTGAAACAAAAACAAATTACGAAAGGGTAAAATATTGATTTAAACATGTAAATAGCTTTGGTATATATGCAACTGCATTTGAATTTCTTTAATCTTTAGATGTTACTACAATTTAAAAATTATAAAAATAAATAAATAAAAAAAATGGATATTTGGTAAGAAATTAAAAAACTGAAAGATGTCATCTTGGGAAATAATAATAAACATAAACTTTACATATAAATTTGATGTTTCGCAACGGATCAATAGGCTTTATATGCTTAAGTGTTTAAGTTGTATACGCGCTACTAAGTATTCACTATCGAAACCATTGAGAAAAATGTGCACTTTTGACCAATTATCATCTCCCTTACACATCATACAAACTGTCATCTTTTCACAATACATGTCTTCGGAAAATTTGCAAGATCTTCTGGCCAAAAACCATCAGTAATAAAGAACTATACACCCTAACCTTACAACGAGACATCAGAACAGAAATTAAAGAAAGGAGATGGAAATGGATAGGCCATGTTCTACGAAAAGACAAACATGACATCACAAGGATAGCTCTTCGTTGGACACCAGCAGAGGGGAAAAGAAAGAGAGGGAGACCGAAAGAAACATGGCGACGTACAATAGAGAGCGAACTAAGAATCATGGGAATGACATGGGGAGAAGCTGAAAGAAAGGCACAAGACAGGCAACAGTGGAGGGCGTTGGTAGTGGCCTCATGTGCAAGTATGCACGAAGAGGATTAAGTAAGTAAGTTACACATCTTGTTCTATCTTTCTTAATTTGTATGTTACCTGTTGAACGACTGTCGTATTTGTACAGGAGCTTCCTTGAAAAGGAAAAAAAAATAATCAAATACTATACATGTATATCTTTCTCATGATTTATACAATATATATTGTTATTATATTTTCGATATAGATCATTCACTAGATAGCTGTTGGGGTCTTATTTGTTCCAATCGTGGACAAATGCAAATCCTTTTGAATAGCCATATTCATTCGGTACATTTCGACAACTACCAATCCACTATTGCGTGATGCCTAATCACTTGATATATAACGTAGTAACATATTTCATACGAGTAACAAACGTTGAGTATGATCTGCTTCCCGACTGGAGCATATGCTATCACTACTGGGTTGTGATTTTTGTTTTGATTGTCTTTTCGTTGTTGTTATTTTGCGATGGCATTGCCAGTTTGATTTCGTATTATGATTTTTTTTTCAAATATAACCAATAAGAATTCTTAAATGAATATGTATATAATACTTTTAAGGAACATTACTACATGTAGCTTTCAGTAAATGTGTGTCAATGAAAAATTTTAAATTTGACTTTGCACACAATATAGTTTGGTACTTGATTTTTCAACTGTTTACGTTTTGGAATTTTGGGTCTTCAATGCTCTTCAACTTTGTATTTGTTTGGCTTTTTTACCATTTTGATCTGAGCGTCACTGATGAGTCTTATGTAGACGAAACGCGCGTCTGGCGTTTAAATTACAATCCTGGTACTTTTGATAACTATTTGATGCTTCAGAATTATCAAGGTAATCTGTTTTGTTCGCATCTGTACAGTCATAAATTAAATCCGTTTTTGTGTATTGTACTTTTGATGTGTATTTTCTATTTCTGTTTCGCCTGATGGTTCGGTATTTTATACATCCCAATTTTAATCGCTTCCAACGATTTGACAAGTTTTCATTTTGAAAATATGTAATTTTGAAAATATGTAATAATGAAACAATTTGCAACATAATGTACATGATCAATACACTATTAAATGAAATTAGCAATCAACAAAACGGCATCTAATACAATGCTTCGATTCGCCTATCATCAAAATTGTTAAGTAAACTTTTATTCAACGTAAACTTTCTTACCTACTGTTCGACATGTAACATCATTGCAAGGACTGCATGTTTCTACTGTATATATTCCAAAACAATAGTTGTACTGACAGGCCCGACCATATGGCACTTTGTTTTGGCACTCAATATAATAATGACAATTTGTGGGATGTACACGGTTGCTTAGGAAGACGGTGTTGTCCTTACATTCATTACCTGAAAAAGATATTCATTATCAAGATTATAATATTATCCGATCGACAGAAAACTTTCAACTTCGTTGAATTTCCGTCAAAAACTTTGCTTTTAGTGAACATCGTTCGTGCGTTTAGGGGTGTCACTTCCGTTCGTATACTGAGCAATCTATTAAAAAATATGAAACTATATTGCAAGAATCAGTCGACTCTTACCTAACTATAAACACAACGTAATATAGCTTTGTTTTTGTAATTAGAGAAAAACAATTCGAATTGTGTCAGGTCTCCCATTATGAATGCATTATATGATATTGAATTAACTACGTATTATCATAAGATATATTTTAATGTTATGCCGCTTCAAAATGTTTTTTACCAAAAAAGATTGAACAGTTAGTTGTTTTTCATTCGTTTGTTGTGTATTATTCTTTGATTTTGCCGTTTAATTAGGGACTTTCTGTTTTGAATTTTCCTCAGTATTTTTGCGGTCTTACTGTTTAGCAACGCAGTACTTATGATTTTGCCATGCTCACATTTAATGCAGCTTATCCTCATATTAGTCAAGATAAAACGACGTTATTTCCATCAATTTTACATATAAGACGTTCTTTCATGTTGCCTCTTTTTATATCCCTTAATGACTTTTGAAACGATTGTTTAATTGGTGAGTAACGTTAATTTCAGCATTATTGACTACTTTATGGCGGTCATTGATCTGATTTAATCGTCCATAGTTCTTTTCATTTGCTTAATAAAATGAATAACGTTACCCTGATTTATGAAAGTCTAATCGTTTTCCTAACCTTGAACAATGTAATAAAGATAGAACAAATGAACTACCGATAACAGATCAATATTTTTTATGAAAAATAAATAATAAAACGACAAAAACATACAGTACCAATCTTAAAGTGTTGACGACATCTAGTTCAAAGCCTGTTGAATATATCTAACAAATTTCTAATGCTCTCAAGTGCCCAAGGAAAAAAATATCAAGTCACACTCGCCCAAGCGATAAAGTAAGAAAAAAAAAACCCAGCTGTTTGAGAAAATCATGCCATTCTATATAAAGATAGTAAGTAAAAATATAAAACTTTCGACAAAGTGAAATCCATTAAGTTTTGAATATCTCATAACATGTACCAATTCATGTTTAGTTAAAAAAAAAGTCAATGTTAGAACCGATAAAAACAATAGTCAAACTACTACCGAATCTGATTCCCTAAAAGAATTAGTGTTTTTTCACGAAACGTCTTTTTTTAACAAAAAGATTAAATAACTGCTATTTGTAAGATTGTAAAGGATAATATTTCATAAAAAGTAACTACAATAGAAATAAAAGTCCTAGATCGTATGAAAAATGAAAAAAATTAAAAGCGAATTTTAAAAACATTGAAAAGACGATTCAATAAATGTAAATTCTTGCGATAATATCTCATTTTCATTTTTTTTTTGTATTTCATTAATTTATTGATTATATTTCATTTTTTTTCACCTAAAATGATTCATGTTAGATGATTTTAATTATACTTAGTTCAAATTTGCAAACACAAGCGATGTATACCTGGAATAAGAAACACCGTTTCGTTATTTGAATAAAAGGCTGGAGAATCTGGGAAATGTTTATTAATTACTGAACATCTGATGATAGCCTTCTCCATATCAGATGTAAATATTATTCTAAAAGTTATTTTTCTAAGAATTTCGCATGATGTATTGTTGTCCTCTGTGTTATCGATTAAAACGTCTAATTTTCTGAACTCCAGCTCTCCTGACTTTAAAATTTCAATGCTGAGGTCTCCTGCCGGATAACCAACGTATGCTTCGCAATTATGCGACAACAATTTTCTGCTAACTTCCGGGTCAGCTATTTGATCAGGATTGAGATGAAAAATCGTTTTACCAGTTGGCGAACCTTAATGGATACGAAAGAAAGTTTATTAATGATAGTAAAAAACATGAAAAAATTAAATATCAACAAAAAGTATATACACATCAATTTGTATTTCTTATCTAAATTGAAAATATATCAAAGATGAAATGAAACTGACTGATAAATACTTCAACTATTCTTACATTATCTAAACAGAATAAAAAAAAACTACTTGAGATACAGTAGACGTAGTCATATTTTTAAATCTAATACTGTGAAATACAAAGTTTTACGAACATAAACAGTAATATCCAGTTGTTCGTCAATTTCTTTTAAATAAGATGTTCAACTTACGTAGATGAAAGTAAAAATTACATCACGATGCTACTTAACTTATATTGAAATCTGATTGATTCAATCCTCTCTACAAATGACTACACCCTTCATCGTACTTGAACATACTATAGGATTAATATGTAAGCACAGATTTGATGGCTACAAACGAACATGATTAATGGTCATCTACCATATACGGCCAACCAGCACATAATAATGTCACTAAATATTTAAAAAAGATAACCCTAACTGTATCATTGGATCAAAAGCTTACTTATAAAGGACAACCTTGAATCAAGGGAATCTGTAAGAGCGTGTAATAACATTCGATAACCTATAATTCTTACATGGAAAAATGTATAATGAAGAAACAATAACGATGACAATATACCCCATAATTTATATTGAATTTGCCCTGCAAACTATTTTCCTTCTGTGTTATGTATACTATTTTGTATATTATTTGTTTTATACAATCGGGTACTTACAATATAATTCCGTAGTTGAACTTGGTGTTTGTGACGGGCTACTCTCTAAAAAGAAAGTTATAAGATCTTTGGATAAACAGAATGTAATATTCCTTTGAGAATTTAAACCAAATATCATTCCATAGAAAACAAAACACTCTATAGGAAAATAAAGTTAAGATGGTAAGCATTTAGTTATGTTTAACTTACAAGATTGAATGAATGAGTGTAAAACATATTTAAACGACTGCGTTCACATGTATAGCTTGATATTGTTTCTACATTTACAAGGATGATATGTTGTAACGAGCCCTAGTCGGTTATTGTTTATTAATTCAATTGAATATTGAAGTTGATATCAAGCGCTTAGTTTTAAACAGATTATTCCGCGAAAAGTTGTTTTTAGCATAAAAAGAGCGGCGAAAGATACAAGAGAGACAATCATAATCATAGATAGAAAATTAACTGAGAACGTTACGGCTTAAAAAGCAAAAAGACCTACAGACAAATAATAGTACACAAGACACAACACAGAAAACTGAAGACAAAGCAACACGAATTCCACCAAAAACTGTAAGTGATCTCAGGTGGTCAGTCGTGTCAAAAGTCGTGTGTTTAAAGTTAAAAGTCATTCTGTTGCAAAAAATCAAAACAGTAGACATGAGCTTTAGAATGTAATTAGCGACCTCCGTGGATGAATAGTTAAAACAGTTCTACAACTGTACCACTAGCATTGCAAAACAGAGGTAAGAAGGTCGAACTACCATTCTAAGATTTAAAGTTGTTTGGCTGGTGGTTCTATCCGGAAATATCACGTTTCTCCACCAATAAAAACTGGCTTCCACGAAATAAAACATAGGTTAAATACTGTGATAACACCAATTTTTCTTTATCAATCATTCAAAATGAAATGAAGTTGAGAATCACAACAGCGAAAACTGAACGTGTCTTATACCGGTATCGCCATTTGGTTGAGAAAAACACGTTTATAATGACCTTTGTAACTTGTCATTGACCTAACAAATAGCCAATGGTATTGTCATGATTTCGGACAAGCAAGAGAACAATCGTACTTCTTACTCAACTAAACTCCGTTCAGTGTTTCTTTTGATGCGACTGTCATACAAGTGAGAGGTTTAGCTAGCTATAAAACCAGGTTCTAATCATCATTTTCTGCATGAGAAAATGCCTGTACCAAATCAGGAATATGACAGTTGTTATCCATTTGTTTTATGTGTTTAAGCTTTTGATTTTGCCTATTGGTTAATGACTTTCCGCTTTGAGTTTTCTTTGTAGTTCAGTATTTTTGTGATTTTACTTCTTTCGACCGCAGGTCGGAACTACTCAATAAGACACAAACATAAGTAGAATGTGATTTTGCATGAAAAATATGGATATGTTTTAATCAATGTAACATGACGATAGAAAAATAAAAAAAACTCACTTAACTTTTGCATGACAATATTTAGCGTTACATATACAACGTACCTTTTGCTGATGATAAAATCTGATTGGTTGATGTGGTAAGCGTAGAAGTAGAAGATGGATTCGCAACGGTTTTTGTTGACGCTTCTGTACTGAGTATTGGTGTTTCAAAAGTTGTTGATACCGTCGTTGACGTATGCAGGGTATAATTTGATGTACTAGGTTTCTCGTCTGAAATGCAACATGAAACAACACTCACTAATTTCGTTTCTTTTTGAATAATTATACTCGTTTTTTTTAAATGAATTATTAGAAAAAATAAGGATACTGCATTTAAAATATCTTGAATATGACTTGTGAGATCACCTAAAGTTTTTTGTGGTCTTCGTGTTGCTAAGTTTCTTTTTTTTGTGTTGTTTTTTTGTTGACTGTAGCCATGGCATTGTCAATCTATTTTCGATTAATTAGTTTTTATGTCTCTCTGGTATATTTCTCTATTCTTTTAAAGTTACGACGCTTAAAAAAAACAAACCCTGAAAACTAATACAAATGAAGACCAACACTTCATATTTTATACATAACGAATAATATTCCATTATCTCCAACATATGTAGATTTTCAACTGCTTCGATATGACTTGACACCACTGTCCCGAGAAAAGGGAGAAAATTGGGCGCCTAGATAAATGTTTACAACCCCCACACCACCACATTTCTATATGTGCCTACTTAAAGCCATGAACCTGTGATTTATTCGGTGGCAGTTGTTGCTGTGTGTCATAATTCTATTTTATTGAATGTTGTGTTATATTTTTCGGTATGTGCGTTCATTCGTTTGTCCGTCTGTCCCCCTTCAGGTCTAAGTTTAGTCTATGTAGTTTTTGATGACGTTGAAGTCCAATCAACTTGAAACTTAGTACACATGTTTCCTGTGATGTGATCTGTTTAATTTTAAACTAGAGTTATGATCCCAAGTTCATGGTCCACTGAACATTATAATAAGATAGTACGAGTTGGGCATCAGTTTACTGTAAACACATTCCTCTTCAGTCTGTGTTTGTGTTGTTCTGTTACACCACTTTTCCAGGTAAAGAGGAGGGTTAGACGTACAATATCATGTTTAACCTATTCATTACGTGCCTGTATTATGCTAGGAGCCTCAGACATTCAGTAATTGTCTTTTGTTGCAATATAATGTTAACTATTATGTTATATTTTTTATTTGCCAATATGTCTTT
The DNA here is from genome assembly GCA_037788925.1 of Mytilus galloprovincialis. Lineage (NCBI taxonomy): Eukaryota > Metazoa > Mollusca > Bivalvia > Mytilida > Mytilidae > Mytilus > Mytilus galloprovincialis. Next base: position 44,151,677 of record CM075334.1, on the reverse strand, counting down.
TAAACTTGAGGTTTTTTTTAAGTGATGTAGTTTCTAAAGAAGTTACGTTTTAAAATTTAACACAGAGAAAACAAGAATACATAAAGGTTAGTCTTAAATTAAAAAAAATGTATATCTATAGGCATGACATATGTTATTATCGACTTAATATTATATTTAAAGTTAAATACATGTAAATATGTGTGAAATATTCTAATATTTAAATTTGAACCAACTGTAAAAAAGATAATTATTCATTCAGTAAATTGTAACACAATACGTACATACATTTTTGAAAGATATTCAAAAGTATCAAACTAGTATGAAATTCAAAACAGTGTAGCTGTGGCCATTGATTGACCCATCAAAATCATCCATTGACTGGGACAATTTACGTGAACGTTTGTCTGTAACAACCACTGTTCATGACGTACCTACGATAGACATTTAAACTGTGGGGTCAACAAAGGTTTCTTAACGCCTTTAATTATAAAATAATTCGAAAAATTAATCAGGAATAACCTTTGTGTTTTGATTTATATAATTGATATAAATCAAAATATCGTGTTATTTCTGATTAATTTTTCGAATTACTTTATTTAGGTGTTGAGAACCTTTGGTGACCCCATAGTTTAAGTGTCTTTAAAAAGTACATAGTGAGCATTGGTCGTTACATATAAACGTTCACCTAAATTGTCCCAGTCAATGAATGATTTTAATGTGTCAATCAATGGCCACAGCTACACTGTTTTGAATTTCATACTATCCAATTTGGAAAGTTAATACAATTATAATATAACTTACAGATTTGTTCAAACTTAACGTACGAAGATTTTTTTGATAAAAGTTATAACGACGCATTTAACAATTTTTAACATTTACCAATAACCATTAAAAACCCCTACTAGATCTATTTTTATTTTTATTGTTTACAATATCAATTTCAATTGGTTTGTTCATTATTAATTGTACTGAATTTGAAATAAATTTACTTGATATAAAAAAAATAAATAAATTTTGTTCGTAAATATCTTATCTGTGCAAATTTTAGCTCTAGCTACGAACTAACAACTGAAAATGATCATACCTTCATTGACATTTCTGAGAAAAAGGAAATAAGCTGCACACCCAAGGCCAATTAGAAGTAATGTTATAATCGAAATAAGAAAAATAATTCTGCAAGCAGAACAAGAAGAATTTCTGAATGGTTTATAACTTCTTTTATCTTGCATTTGACGGTTGTCGTCATGTGGTCGTTGTACCTACAATAAATCAATAAAAAGCAATTTTGTTCCAAATATATCAAAATATGACTAACATTCAACAATTAATAATATTCAAACGAAATCGACTTAAACGCAAGCAGCTTTCAAATATGACCAGAGAGGATATTCCATACAAAAGCTCGAACAGGACCTGTGATAGAAATCTCTAAATTGAAGCAATAAAAGTAAGATTGTCATAAAACTTCCAATTGGAAATACTTTGGTTATTAAATGGAACTATTTCAAATGGATAAATTAAAACCTCTAAAAAAAACCACTGTAGGTTTCAAAATCAGCACAACACATGATGTTTTTCTTTGTAGTTTTCGGACCCAAACGCGTGAGGAACTCTTTAGCAACAACCTAGGTTTGAAAATACTTTCTAACCTTAAGTTGCCAGTGATAGTGTTGAATCAGAAAACTCTAAAACGTTCTGGACCCCGAATGGTGACCAGAATGGGTTATGCTTGAAACTGAAATATCGAGAATTTTACTCTGACTGACGTTAGAGTACTTCCGTCATTTTTAATGCGATTTCCTATATTTTGTATTTTGTTTCTAAAGTAATGTTACAAATGTTTTTGTGTAAAATTGAGCTGTTTTTGGCGTGATAAAAAAACACCATTAGGGTCAATTCATAATCTTTGACAGATAATCTTATATTTAACATCATATATTCTTTTGCTATGTCACAAAAATGACAGAAAAGAAAATGTTGTATTTCTTATGGAAGCACTATTTCTTTTTTTAATTTAAAAATCATTGATCTTTACCATAATACTTTTGCCAATTCAACCAATTCCCGTAGAAAATGCAAAGCTTTTGTTTTAATAGATTGTTATACCAATTGAACATATAATATGTGTTAAATAGGCACTAACACGACATTGGTTTACTTTTTTTGCTTCTTGGAGACAAGATGAGACATGCAAAGTAATAAAAATGTAACCCACTTATCAATTCATTTTGCTGTATATGGCTAAACATGATTAATATACATAATAAGTTTTGTGAATCACTTACATATTCCTTTTGATCAAAACTTTTGACATCTGACTGCTCAGTCGTTCTAAGTTTTGTCGAATCTCCTATTTCATGATATATTCGAATATCATCAAAATCATTGAACTCTTCTTTGTTATTGTGATGAATAGTTTCTCCTTTGTTGCGTTGCAAGACGGGAAATTTATCTGATACTTTATCAAGTTGCGAACTACTTCTGATAGATCCCTGTACAGTGATATAATCATGGTTGGAAGATAGAACTTGTTCATTCCGATTGCAAGGCTGTAGATATCCATTGGAATTCCGATTCCCACAAATATCAGGAGGCAGAGGAAAATCGCCGTTGTATGATCTGTTCAGGTATGCACTAAAATTTCTGTCTTCAAAACACATCTTCTCATTTTGAGGCTCCATTTAAATTCTATCACTTATGCTAGTACTGCAGTATTTTTCAACATATCTTTATTAATTATAATTCTTTTGTATGATTAAAGTTACAAAATCCAAATTGTTTGAAACGGAGAAAAATAGATATCATGACTTTGTTTAAAGGTCTGCATATATATTTAAGTTAGATTCATTCTTTAAACTTATATAAATAGAGACAGCATTGCATTTCAAATAATTCTCTGTAATACTATTCAATCAATTTGAATTCAAATAACGATTTACGTTTAAATCTACAACATAATTATACATTTTGTATATTGTGTTATATTTAAGAATGCCTTTAAGAAACCTTTATCAACCTCTTCCTTTGTAAACATTTAAATGTTGTGTTCTTCTAACATAATCAAACATATAGTGCTAAACAATTTGAGTTGTTTAAAACATTTTGCAGGCCACATATTTGCAGTTTCATTGATGTGATTTAGGAAGGGAGAAAGAACATAGTCAAGAGTTGTAGATTCAAACCTGGATGGAAATGCGAGGCTTGGAAGTACAGAAGCACCTGCTACTGGTAAAGGCGTTGGCTCTTCTGTTTTCTTACGTGAGATAGATGCAGCCAGAACTTCGCTGGAAGGTTCAGAATTGTTGATGAAAGTAATATCGTATTCTTCATTTGATGCTTGTGAAGCATTTAAAGTGGCATTGTTATTGATCGGATCTTATTTTCAATTGTTCAACTTTCTGCACTACATTTTTGATTATCCAAGACAACGCATTTCAATTGTTGATTTGTATCTATATATAAAATCTTTCGATTTTTTTGTAATTCCCAATGTTGTAAATTACTCTGTGGATTGATAGGGTCTTGTTCTGTGCTACGTGTTCTTTTTCGAATATTCCCTCTTTTGAAAGACATACCAAGTTGAAAGTTTTTTACAGACAATACTATTATCATTTTTGTCTCGATTTTATAAAACATCCCTTTATGCAAAGTTATTTAATAAAATATAGTATAATAGATCCTTCGCAATATGTATGTAAACAAATGAATGAATACATGTGTAAGTCAAAAAGCTGACCACAACAATAGAGGTTCATGTGTGACTTGCAGACACTTATCCTAGTTTTACGCAAACATCGGGTAAACTGAATGAATTGTATTGGGACGTCATAGACCGTGTGCACAGAAATATTAACTACCAAACAGAGAAAGCTGATACATTATTTATACACCCCAATTATAAAAATGGTAAAAGGTATTGGATCGTCAGTATAAAAACTTTAAAATGAGTAAATACTGATTGAAGTGTATTTGTAGTTACACATGTCTTCAAATTCTAATTCAAAGTTCATTTCAACTGATAAATAAACCACGATGTTCTGATTGAAATAGATTTTCAACGTTTCTAGTGGATATATGTCATTAGTGTTTTGACAAAAAATATGATCTTGTATGATTCGAAAATACAAGTATCGACCAAATGTGACGATCAATAAGATAAGGAGTATTTTGCAAACAACATTTCCATTGCTTTTGTAATTGGGTTTCTACAGGTAGAACCTAGCATGAAACCAAATCCATGTGTCTGTGAAAAAGTTTATAAAAGGCCTTAGCATAGTGGCTATTTATCCAAATTGATCAATAGACTCAATTGCTGATCATATTAGATTTCTATCAGATCTGTTAAATCTCTCAACTACAGGCTACTACTTTGGACAGGCATTAATAAAATGTGGCGGGTTTAAATCTGTTTGCGGGCGGAAGACACTCCACTTCACTGTCACAGTAGTATAACAGCACAATATATATATACAAAAAACTGTATACAACAGTTGGGTTAGTTCGACTCACCAGAACAGCATAAAGCACAAACACAATTAATATAATGACATAAGACACAAAGTGCCGACCTAAGAGAACTCACAGAAACTTAAAACCTGATTTAATCCATTATTTTAAACATAAATATCTGTACCAGGTTAGGAATATTACAGATGATTTCCATTCGGTTGATGTGTTAGAGCTTTCATTTTGCCATTTGAGAAGGGACTTTTCGTTTTAAACTTTTCTTGGAGTTCTTTTTTTTCATTTTACTTTTCACCACTTAAAGCTTGTACAAATCTAAAAACAACAAATATTAAAAAAATCATGTTTCTTCAAAATAAGGAATCAATCACTACACATTCCCTGGATGAAAAGTAAAGACTCCAATTACGGTTTGAGCAAAACAAAATAAAATTCATAATATTGACGAGATGAAGGACCATATTAGTTCATAACTGTATTACCTATTTTGTGTTTAATTTTACAAAAACGAAAATCTATGCAAGTGCCGATGAAAACAACATTTAAACATCTTACAGGGGTGTTACATTGCTATTTTTTAAGAATAAGTTTATTCAACAGATCGATGAGTCAATATAGATTGTATCAAACATAAGTTTGGTTCTGTCATTTAAATGCCAACTTCCTGGTTCAAATGTTTGTATATTTACAATATTTATAGACCATAAAAGGAGGTTGTCATGGTAGGATATAACAAAATCGTGTATTTAACGACAATATCGTTAATAATATTAACTTACTAAACAATTTGAAATGTCAAAGCGACGTATTGTAATAGCTACGTAAATTGGCTCAGGGAAATCCCGATTAACACTAAAACTACTTTGGGTAAAACCGGATATACTGGCACAAAATCAAAAACTTTTTGAAACTTAATTGATATTACATATATGTCTAGATACATACAAAAAAAAAACAGTACTGAAAGGAAAATGTGAATAGTTTTTTATTTTGTTGTTACGCTAAATGCAAACCTTAATCTGCCATGACTTAATATTAGTTTGAAATGTTGACACTCATGACCTTCAATTACATTCACCCTTTATTATGCCAAGTCCAATAAGTTAACTGTGTTTATTATTTTGTAAATATTGTTCTATTGTTGCGATGTTGAACAACTGTCACAAATGTAAAAGGGTTTAAACTCGTCACATTCGTTATGTGCATTTCACAAGTCAGGAGGCTGTAATTCAATGGTATCGCTTGTTGCAATATATCATATTTGCTTTTGTTTTGTCATAACTGTATTACCTATTTTGTGTTTAATTTTACAAAAACGAAAATCTATGCAAGTGCCGATGAAAACAACATTTAAACCTTACAGGGGTGTTACATTGCTATTCTTTAAGAATAGGTTTATTCACAGGATCGATGAGTCAATATAGATTGTATCAAACATAAGTTTGGTTCTGTCATTTAAATGTCATTTTCCTGGTTCAAATGTTTGTATATTTACAATATGTATAGACCATAAAAGGAGGTTGTCATTGTAGGATATATCAAAATTGTGTTTTTAACGACAATATCGTTAATAATATCAACTTACTAAACAATTTGAAATGTCAAAGCGACTTATCGTAATAACTACGTAAATTGGCACAGGGAAATCCCGATTAACACTAAAACTACTTTGGGTAAAACCGGATATACTGGCACAAAATCAAAAACGTTTTGAAACTTAATTGATATTAGTAGATATATTTCTAGATACATACAAAAAAAAAAAACAGTACTGGAAGGAAAATGTGAATAGTTTTTTTATTTTGTTATTCAATTACATTCACCCTTTATTATGTTATGACCAATAAGTTAACTGTGTATATTGTTTTGTAAATTTGTTTCCATTGTTTTTTGCTGATGTACAACTGTCCTAAGTTTAGGAAAGGTTTAACCCCGCCATATTCGTTATGTGCTGTTCACAAGTCAGGAGGCTTTAATTCAATAGTATCGCTTGTTGCAATATATATCATATTTGCTTTTGTTGACAGTTTTATGCACAATTCAAGCCATTAGCTTTGAATGCTGTATGTGTTTTGTTCATTTTTCGAAAGCCATACGGTGATATATGATTTTTAACTTCTACGTCATTTGGTCTTTAGTGAAGAGTTGTTTCATTAGCAATCTTACCTCATCCCATAGTTTTATACGTAATGTTTTACATAGTTGATTTTGCTGATATCATAATCATTCCTTAAATAAGAAACACGTTTCTGCAATTGCAAAATTTTAAATTATCACAATTGCATTATAAAGATCCTTGATTGATTCATTTTCATTTTATTTCAGCAAAAAGTTAACAGTTCAAAACCCTCTTTTAGCGCTTCTCAACAAATGTGAATGACTAACAACAGCCTCAACTCGAAAAAACTTAGACAATTTAATTTGAATATTATTTGAAACAAACGAAAATAACTAAAAATTTGACTAGCCAATTTTCAAATCATTTATTTCTTAAATCAAATTTCTTCCTTATGATGAAAGAATCAATGCTAATTTTCTATTCATTTGAATACAAAGATTACTGTCACAATGGTCTTAATGATGTTTCCCCTATACTTCATTTTATTCATATTTGGCCATAATCTTCAAGTATTTCCTAATTTTAAATTTTAAAAGAAAAAAAATCATTAAAAATGTCCATATTATTAGGTCTTTCAAAAACTGCATCAAACTAAACTAAAATTGTAGAATTTGGGGAAAGACGTCATACAATTTCTTTTACAGCAAACTTTACAAAATATGAAATTTGAGACACATATTGTGATGGGGCATATCGTTCTGATAAAATATAAGATACACATGTACATTTATATTGTTGTCATATTCAAGAAACAGCCGTTTGCTATCAAATTGGCACATGTGCATTGTCTTATTTTTCCAGCTCCATTATAAAGTAGAAGTTATGATTATTTGTTCGTGATGTTTGAATATACTGACACGGAATAAATACGAACGTTTTATCAAACACATCTCGTAAGGTATGTCATCGCTACCTTCATTTTAAAATATCCTTGCAACGAATCTCCGAGGGAGCTGTAAATAGACTGTTGTATGGCTAAATATCTATTCTTATCCAAGATATCAACATGTCCAAGTTGTAATTTAATTCTACAACCTTCATCTAATTCGATAGAAACTACCTATTATTCTTATAGCATTAACGAAACCAATATTACTTGTTACTTTCTACATTAAACGTCTCTTCATTTGTGTTAAGGCTTTATATTTTTGCAAGTCCAAAACCTATTACTAAATATGCCAAAATATCCGTTTCTGTCTTGAAATATTTTTCAAAAACTAAAATACAGGCCGCAGGGTTTAAGAACATCAGTTGGTCGACCTGTTAGTCAAATGCGTTTTGTTTAAATATACTTTTTCACTTTTTTGGTCTTTTGGAAAATGTTGTTTGTGCTGTATTTAGACCCTTCTACAACGAAATTTGTTTTACATACACACGTATAGAAATTGCTGTCGCAATCATAGGTTTCAATTTAGACTTGTTTATATATATATATATATCTCAGTAGCATGGGTTCGAATCCCGGTGAGGGAAGAAAAATTTGCAAAAGCAAATTTACAGATCTAACATTGTTGGGTGGATATATACAACTCGTCTAAACATCAACCCAACAATGTTAGATCTGTAAATTTCTTCCCTCACCTGCATTCAAACAAATGCTACTGAAATATAGTGACACCAAATCGCCTGCACTGTAGCCGTCCCGCTAGACCACACGACCACCTGGGCTTCACAAAAATAAAGCTTTCGGTGGCCATGTGTTACCTCTCCTCGTCAGTTTTAATCTACCGTCGTACTACAGTACATGATATATAAGGCATGGATATGTTATGGTTACAGATCAGCTCAATTATATATAGTAAAGGATCCTACAAATTAATGTAAGATACAGTCACAGAAAATAATTATATTTATAAGTACGTCTGAGTCAGTGACAACTTTACAACAGATTTATCCATCGGATCACCAGCAATGATGGTGATACATGACTGTGTACATTATGTATATACAACTCGTCTAAACATCAACCCAACAATGTTAGATCTGTAAATTTGCTTTCGCAATTTTTTTGTTCTTCCCTCACCGGGATTCGAACCCATGCTACTGAGATATCGTGACACCGAATCGCCTGCAATGTAGCCGTCCTGCTAGACCACACGACCACACGACCACCTGGGCTTCACAAAAATAAAGCTTTCGGTGGCCGTGTGTTACCTTTCCTCGTCAGTTTTAATCTAGCGTCGTACTACAGTACATGATATATAAGGTATTAAATTTTTTTGAATAAAAACTATGCATGTAAACTTCAATGAATAAAACCGTATTAAACTAGGTTTCACTGTCCCGATCAAAACGTGTGAGGTGAGATATATTCGCAAGTCCAATGCATTATATGAAAACAAACTCTTTAATCTAGTCGTCCGTTATTACCTTTTCATGTCTAAATGAAACAAAAAACACTTGAAAACTTTTATCTTTCTTAGTTTTATCCTTGCCTGACAAAAAAAATTCATATGTTATAAATCGTATTAAAACAGAAGATAAGAACCATAGTAAAACAAATATTTAAAACTGTTTAATAAGCAGTCAGTTTCGTGATAAACTGAAGAGACCCCCCCCCCCCCCCCTTCACGAAAAAAAAAAAACAACATAAAAATTTAAATGGAAATGTCTTTGTGTGCTAAGTACTAGTACAGAGAAATCAATTAAGTTGATTGATTGTTGTTTGCTTTACGTCCAGTAGCAAATATTTCATGCATGTTCATGACTATAACACATAAATTTTAAATACAATAGGTAGGTCGTACAATAGGAGGTCGACAGTGAGGTTGAACGTGAAACTTTAAAATACCACTGGAAAATGAGGGTATATTGAATAAGGACAGAAATTTAGACTTGAAACAGCTGGCAATATTCGGACCACTCGAATAATAGGTGTAAGAGTTTTTAATTTGTCGAGAGCGTTGATCCATAAAATCTACCCTGAAGTCGATCATCCATGTTTACGTGTAGTTTACAATATCATTTCACGCATCCAATTTAGGTTAGATACTTTTAGCTCGCTTTAGTAACCGTGATTATTCTGTGAAACAGTATTGTGTATTGCACTTTAGTTTTTGGTATTATATTCTGTACTACCGATCACTACCGCTCTCCTGGTTGTTCTCGTGTGGGAGCGTTCGCCTCGAGAGCGGGAGGTCATTTGCTCGAATCCCGAACGGGTCAAACAAAGACGTTAAAGACTGGCCGGCTCAGAGGCGGAAATGTGTCCGGGTCGGGTGACTTCACGGCCGACACTCGGCTAACCGAGAGATTGGTCGGTTAATCTATATTGAGTATGCGGCTATCTGGGCGATTGGTCTGTTCATCGGGTTGGTTATGCGTCTGTTAAGTGTAAAACGCTTAATTTAATGTTAAACTCTATTAAATATACAGATTTTTGACATGTTATAAGAACCAAATCAAAAAAAGAAAAGTGTCTGACAAATTGATATCTATCATAGAACATTTTGCACTTATAAAAACATTTCTTAGTCTGCACAGTTTTCGGTAAAACTAAAGGCGTCGCGCAAGTATGTAGTATTTATGCTTATACGCATAGCAATTTTTTTAATAAAAGGCGAAACAAACAAAATAAGATATCATTTAAAGGACAAAAAATAGTACTGTGGTTCTAAAAAATAAATTGACATTAGTAAATATTTCATATTTGTAAAATAACGTGAATGATACCACGTTTTAGTGAAAATTATGGGAATAAAGTCTGTTAATGGGTTGGACAATTGAAATTGTGTCAGTTAAGAGTTATTTAGCCACGAGAATAATTTTGCTACCTTTATATTTTCCCCTTGAAAAATTTAAGAATGAGATGTTCCTGAGTAAACAAAAATGACAATACGGTGACAATACGGTGACACAGTATCCTAGAAAGAGCATTTTTATTTTGACTTTCTTTGCATTTTATTGAAGGGTGTGTCACTTCAATATAGCGTGATATGAATTGACCTCTGGAATATGCATGAATTTTTTATTGACGTTTTCAATCAGCCTTAATTTTTGTGTCTGTTCGAAGTAGCACGTTCTCAATTCCGACTGAAAGTGTCTTTCTAATGCAACACAGGGTACATATAACGTGTTCTCGTTCACATATCAACATGATATTTGTCACTGGACGTTAAACCCTAATTCGTCAGCATCATCCAATTGGTTCTTTTCTTCTATTACTTAATCATATGTTGTTTACAAATCACTCTAAAGATTCATTTTATTCCGTTTAGTTCCTTTCTACATAAGTGCAGAAGAGAACTATAGTTGTCTATGGTGGCCGGTGAAGTCCATTTCGCCTTTCATGTTCTATAGGGCGAAAACGCGAAATCGCGTAAAGACGAAATCGCGAAGTCGAAAACGCGAAAACGCAAAGTCGAAAACGAGAAATCGGTTTCGCGTTTTCGACTTCTCAATTTCGCGTTTTCGCCATATAGAATATGTAAGGCGAAAATGCTTAAACGCAAAATGGCATTAACCTGCCACCATAGTTGTCCGCATGTAAACTTCTAGAATTTGTCACCAATATAAGTACATCGCAATCCGTTACTGTTTCAACAGCCATCGGTGTTTCATGTGTGTATTCTTAAACAAGTATTATTTTTCTCTCGTTTTTAACAATGTATCACTCTCTACTGTCCTTATGCATGTTATATATTATTCTATGTACCATAGTTGCAGCAAATTTCCCTCGAAAAAAACAGTGAGGTATCTACATACAAACCCACTGTTTTATACAAAGCCTTCTATTGGTTAACCAATTAAAAGTTTTGTTAACAGTGGTGTATACGTATACCTCATTCTTTTTCAAACGAAATGTTTACAAACTCCGGATCGCTTCTTTCTCCGAATTAATATTTCTTCGTGCAAATCTTCACATAGTATAATATATGAATTGTTTTCTAAAGATTCATTAAGATCCATGCATCTGTTTGTGGGTGCTTACAAGTTTCACGTACAGACAGACAGACAGACTCACTAACGAAAGGGGAAGGAAGGACTAACGGACGGACATAAAGACTGACCCGGTGATTTTTATATACCCCCGTCAACTTTGATTGATTGGAATATAACAATGAAATAGAAACTAAAGTGGGACTTTTATTCAATTTTATTAATACGTTTTTAATCATCACACGCATGTTCGAAAATATAACGAAATCGCACTTTATAATAACCACACAAAATAAATTACTTCCTTGTAATCGGCACCAGCATAAATTTATACCACCTCAATATATAATCCCAAACACATTTTAATCCCACAATAAGCATTTCATTCACTTTTGAGTTCCAAAGTGAAACACACATCCACTAAAATTACTGTGCGCACCACATGGTATATTAATATTTGATGTTACGTCGGTTTCATTCTCAGAAGTCACGGAAGGAGAGGTCACGGTTTCACATCTAATTTTTTTAACGGGTATCGCCTCCGGTTCCAAAACATTTGAAATATCTTTAAGCATATGGTCAGCAGCCCTTTTGTACTTCCTTACACTTTCGACCGACCTGTGCCCAGTTCTGTACATGATTTCTTGCTCGGGTATTCCCGCTTGGTACAACGTTGTGGCACAAATACGTTTTCCTGAGTGATTCGTGAAATATCCCTCAACGCCTGCGTCAGCACACATGGTTTTCATGATGGAGGAAAGCTTGTTTACACCAATAGGTTGCTCACCAAATTTTACACCATTTTTCGAATCTAACGGTCTTCTGTAAAAACAATTTCCTTTTAAACTGCCGACCAACTGGAAGTAGTATTCGTAAATCTCATAAAGCTCATCATTCTGGAAGTAGTGTTTGATGTTCTTGGCGGATAAATGGCGTTGGTTTAGTCCACCTTCAATAAAACAAAATTAGAAAAGTAAACATTGATATAGTTCATTAAGATATATATATCTACTTTTCAAGTCAGTAGTCTATAAGCGCATTCATCGATTAAGACGCGGCAATTATGATTTCTACTTTCATTATAAAATACACTTTTGCCAATAGACCTGGCGCGTTCGGCTCGATGTCAGAGTGTTAGGGAAACAAAATGCAATCAATGAAGGAATTCAACGGATATCCTGCTTGCCTCAACTCATTTATGAGGGTGCTCTTTAGAAGGGAGGAATCTACCAGAATACAAAAATCGGTGTTTTCGTTGAGGTCCGCGTTGAATGGTAATTAAATGAAATTCACAAAAAAATCCAACAAATTAAGAGTGCATTTCTTTATAAATTAAAGGGATATAGATTATTGGTGCCCCTCCTGCATACAACCGTATGTTTTATAATTGAATTTGCTTGACAATGCATAAGGATTTTTATTTGTTTGATGACAATCTCATGCTGCCGGGGGGGGGTAGACGAATTCGGTCTTAATATGATCAAATCACCTTTATAACATTGTTTTATTCGGAATTGTAACAGCAAAATCGTAGTGAAAAATGCATTTTCTGATAGCTTACTGTTTACCTTGCATAAACGTGTGTAAAATGTATTTCAGTATTTATCTTCTAAAAACCAACTCGTTAAATGGATACAAAGGGATAATCTATAAAGTTTCTTCCATTTCTGACGAAAACGAATACGAATGAGAAAGTTTTATTTTGATTCGATTTACATATAACAATACAAACATAATATAAAATAACATAAACACAACATTAAACACACAAACATGCAGACAAGATATATAGCAGCAAACTTTAAGGCACATTAAAATACATGCAAAGCACTGCTAAAATACATATCTAAAACCACAAATGTGCTATTTTGATACTTTAAAGATTCTTTGTATTAATACGAAAAATATGTGAAAAAGTAAGATCCTTCCAAAACCTTGTGTTCATTCATAAAAAAGATGAACTCGTCCGCGTGCTCACTGGATGTCAATTAAATTACTGTATAAACGTGTGTATAAATAGAAATGTAATAGGTAAAGTTGAAAATTTATATCCATGTCCAATTGAACTGTGGGAAATTGAATAACAATGACCAGTCCAAATCAAAATAAGTACTAGGGGGTAAATTGGGCTTGGAGATAATGACATATTTTATTTTATGATTTTTTTGTAATAACAACCGAAAAATAATTGACAAAATTAAACTTTTTAACATAGTTTTCATATCATTCATTAGCGTACTAAGTATAATATAATATAAGGTTTGGGCTGCAAAAGTCAACAAAACTATTGACTTTTTACAGAAGTTTTGTCTTTTTAAAAGGGCATGAAGGGTGTCTTTTTGAAAAATGTTACATCTATTCATAGCAAAATAATTTCTAAAAATAAAGCAAAAAAAAAAAAAAAAAAAAAATTCTAGTTTAAATACTGCATTTATATAATTGGCATTGTGATAAACAGCCTCTAAGTGAACCATAATATAGCAAACACCGAACTTTTAACGCACTATAGATACTAATTGTTAGCATAAACAGATAAATATATGAATCCCACCGGCACACCTGTACCTACTTTTAACCGAATTGACCCCCCATCCCCACCCCTTGCTCATTCACCCGATTAAAATTACAGAAGGAGGTTATTTTATCATCACTAGGAATATTTTTGTAGTTACCAATACTGTTTATAATTTATTTACCACATACTCTATAATATTAAATTAATATTTTAAGGGACCGACCACTGAATAGATCTAACCTATACAATGTGTGTGATTTGGGGGGAAAGGGGGAATAATTAGGTGTTTTTCATTTTTTTTTTCTTTTTCAAATTTAACTTTTTTGTTACTCAAGTTTATTTCCTAATAATTGGCGGGTTTTTTGTTTGTCTTATTTTTCAAAAACATACATGTACATGCCCCCCCCCCCCCCCATTTTTCAATTTTTCTTATCAGCGCTGATAAACACAGACAGTTCGAAAAGTCTTTCGCTTCGGCGAATTAGTAACCTAACGAATAAACAATGGTATATCAAATGCATTTTATCAACACAATTATAGGAAAATCGTCTTACCTTTGTATGTTTTACTAGCCCTCCCGTTGAAAGTTATGTATTTCCCTCTCTGATCTACTCCAAGGTCGAACTGGTCTGTGTTTAGATGTTTGTGCTCGTCGACCCCTCGTAATCCAAATAGCTTACTATTATAGTAGAACATGGTATTTGTCATGGATTTTGCGGTAGTCTTCCCTAGAAGTCCCTTATCCCAGAGATGTTTTTCTGTTTCTTTAGATATTGGCTGGGCTTGTTTTGTTGTAGTTCCCACCCCTTGAGCGGTAAGCTCTATCATTCTTGCACTCAGCGCGCGTCTGAATTCATAAAACCTGGAATCACGTCATCTAAAAAGTTCAAATTGACACCATTTTCTCTGAGACACCTCAATAAACCGACACATAAGATGTACAGAGTTCTTGGAGGGTAAGGTTTTCCATCTTTCCGGCGAGTTTCAATTGCAAATTTGCTCAACCACTGATTATATCCATAGCCGTGAAGTTCAGCAATTCAGGAATAGCACAATTTGTTTTCATCATCAGTTCTCCTCTCCAGTCATTAAAAGTCGCTATACTCCAATTAGTATTTTTCCGTGTGTTTTTGCTCTCTGTAGATTTTATCAAAGTTCCAACACTTGCATCGTCGACAAACGAATACCGCGAAGTATGTAAACTATCAAGCGCCTTCTCAAGCTGTTCAATAACATTTTCAGGAGTTATTTCAACCTCCATTAAATCGAAACTACCCGGCGTGTCTATCATTTTATCCATCTCCGCGTTGACTTCATACATGTCCATAACTTTACTCAAACTTAAATCTTCTAGCTTCTCGACTGCGGTGTTTTCATTTTCTATATCATTGCAAATTTGCGACAAAGTAACATCATCGACAGTGTTGTCCCAGTGTGCCTCTAAAAAATATATCTCCGTCACGTCCATCATAGTGTAGGTTATGTGCCACGAATGCACGGGCCTAATATTAGTTATCTTGGTGTAATCAGGGGTGTACAGAATTTTACACCGTTGTTGAAAATTCATACACCCTGAGGCGCAGCCGAATGGGTGTATGAATTTTCAACAACGGTGTAAAATTCCGTACACCCCCGATTACACCAAGATAACGAATTTATTTCTTATGAACTATTCCTCTACTCATTTTGAAACCAGGACGTAAAATTGTAAAAATGGTAATGAAAAATTTCCAGCGTAATATTATTTCAATGTCCATGTTGCTGCACATTGTCAAATACTTTTGTACTTTATTTTTGGAAAAATTCAGAACATTTTGTGTTCTTTTGAGTTTACAAAAAAAAAACAAAAAAAAAAAAAAAAAAAAAAATATTTTTTTTTTTGCATTTTCTTCTTATAATTTTTTTCTAAATTTTTTTTCTCTTTATTTTGGGAAAATTATATCTTTTTTTTTTTTTGGGCAAAATTTCATTTTTTTTTTAAAATTTTGGCAGAATTTTATTTATCTCCGGGTGAACAAGGGTGGGGTGTTATTTACACCGGGGTAGTCAACCAATCAGATTACAGTATTTTTGCTGCATAAGAAATAATAACCTTTACTCATTTTATTTACCCTATATGAAAAACGATTGGCCAGTATGTAGATACACCATGGACAGGACAAAAAAATACTGGGCAGCGAATGCACGGGATCTATTGTTTTCTAAAACCAACCATGGCACATATTATTTACCCTAATGAAAAACGATTGGTCAGTATGAAGATACACGATGGGTAGGACTAAAACACACTCGAAAGCAGAGCTTTCTCGTGCATTTAGTCCCACCCATAGTGTATCTACATACTAACCAACAGTTTTTCATAGGGTAACTAATACATATTCTGCGTTTCCATCCAGATTCTCGTGTATACCATGAGGGTCCGGATTGGGGGTATTGTTTATTTCTGTATTCTTTAAATTTTATGTCATTTTTTTCCACATTTCATTTATCTTACTAATTATTCTTTCTTTATTTTTCATATTTTGTCATCCCAATATATTACTTACTGATGTTTAGTTACATTACGACGTTTATCTCTGATGTATATACTGGTTACCAATGTAGCTGACAAATTTGTGTCATTCATGACAATTAAACAGAATCAACATGATATATGCGATCATTCTTGGATGAAATTAATATTACTTTAATATTACACTTTTTGAAACCATTTTTATCAATTTTCAATTTCATGTGTTGTTTCATTGCTCATGTGTTGTTTTCGTATATTTTAGTCGCTCGTCTTGATTCTACTCATTTGATCCGATAACACCCCATATAGCAATAAAATTATACTTTTATTGCCATTCATAACTCTTAACAGACCAATTAACAGACCTGGTTTTATACATGCGACTCATTAACAGACCAGGTTTTAAATAAAGATTGATTTATGTCACCAAAATACAGATTTTCGTGTAGATTTTTCACACACTGATATCAATATGGTTAACAAACATAATGCCTTTCTTTTATCGATGTTCAAAATATTGAATGCAAGTAAATTTAACCAATGTGTCATTTTGTGTACATTTTTATGTGTGTAAAATGTGTATAAATGTATTGATCTGTAACCCGCCTTTTCATTTTATAGATCGTACATCGAAGCTAAAAAAATAATAATTACACCACTGAATTCAGTACATTGAATTATTTTATTAGACATGAATACTTTTTATGATGAAAATATATTTTTCACCGATCAAAATTAAAATATGGCAGGTGAAATTTTTCAACCAACCACTTGTGATTTTTGGGGTATCTATGACGGTAAATGATATTATAATAAATCAAATGTGCCTTTTCGGATATATATAATATTTGACGGAAAATATTATTGAATTAACTCCGTATTATAACTATTATTTAGTCATGTGTCGGTTTTGAGTTTATTATTCTGTATACGCATCTTTCTTAAAAAAAAAGACCGAATGTTGACTCTAAATATTTTTATTTATCTGTGTCTTTGGGTTGCTGTCGCATTAATGTTTACCGTTTATCTCCTTTTATTCAAAACCAAATGATTCGCTTGGGTATAGAAATATTGACATCTCTGGACCTCTCTCGTCCCCAGTGGCGTAGCTAGGTCATTTAACGTGTACGCCCGAAACTCGGCGAGGGGTCTGAGGAGCTCAAGCGGGTCCAGGTCACAGTACCTGGTGGTAGTGGGTTCGGAGGGGCGAAGCCCCCGAAAGCTATCGATTTATTCTGGAATAAAATACCATTCCTGTCATTCAAAACTCATTAATAGTAACAGACCTTAGAATTTAATGGTGTATTTTTTTTATGTTGAATGTAACTTTGGAATCTAAGGTCATTGGTTTGATAGAAAACGTCCTAACCAATAACTTTGAGATAAGTTTTTAAGAAGCGGTTGGGTAAAGCATTCAATCGAAAAATAAAATCGTAAGTAAGATGGAAAAATTAGTTTTCAGACATGTGCAGAAACAATATCAAAACTTGTAAAGAGTTCTGTGGAACCCTGCCGGGTCCTGCCTTGGAGTTCTTCTCGCAAATAAGTTTATCCATTTATCAGTTCTTTACAGTATAAAATAAAATAATTAAACATTTTCTTTAAATATGCTCTGAAGTTTCTTGATCTGGAATATTAACGTCTGCCCATGACAATCTATGAAGCTTTATAAATTAATTATGTGAAACGAAATCCGAGACTGTCTGTTAATTGGGTAAAGATGAGTTCGTCTGTCAAAAAAATGAACGAACAACGTTATTTTTTTAAATTTTGCTATAGACATTAAGATAAAAGAAAGCTTCTTCCATAGATTAAAAACATTCGATGAAGTTTTGACAAAATAATTTGATGTGTAACAAACTTTATTTTCAAAATCTAACTACTTTAAAACAGCAAAATGAAATTCCTTTAAATCCGTAAAATACAGAAAATTAAACATTTAAATTCATCATTATGATCTGGATACTCATTGGAATATACACTTTCTGTCCAACTTCCGTAAAATTTCACGAAGGTTTGACAAAGTTATTGATATTCAAAAAAACTATAACCTCACACACAACCTAAATATTGACGCCGCCGTCGAAATTGAGGAAAGCTAAACATGATAAATCATAGGATCGACAAACCACATATCGAATCTCACCAGTAATATTAATATAAATGCATTGCTTTGAACACAAGAAAAGTACGCATAATTCACAGTAGATTCAGACTTTTTCAGGATATGGACAAATATATGAGTTGCTTCGGATAGAAATCGACCTTGTGCAAATGAATATCAATACATCTGCTAACATATTTTGGGTTGAAAATAATCTCTATGCCAATTCTGTAACTGTTTTGTAAATTTAGCCATATAAGAACCCTGCAACACAGACCAAATTTCATCTATTACTACATATGTTCCAAACTTTGTCATCATCTTATACACGTACACGTTCGAATGTCGATTTCTACACGAAGCAGCTCATTTGTCATGATTCTCGGTTGAAAAGAAAATTTCGTCCCTCTTATTCGAAATTCATTGAAGAAAGAAGTAAAAGGCTGATGTGCATTTTACCAGTTATTTATAATTCTTTTTAGATTATAATTTATTTTATCAAAATTCAAGTGTACGCCCGGGCGTTTTGACGTAAACGTAGCTACGCGCCTGGTCCCACAGTATTCCCTTGCTAAATGGGTGCGTTCGTTTGGCATATTGGTTATATAAATACGCAGCTTTGTCCGATCAAAATATAATAGGAATGTATATCCGATGTCTGGTGCAGTGAGAATTTCACGCTATCTTTACCTTAAACATTAGAGGGAAAGACGATCTACGCACGAGTTGAATGATTGAAATGTGTAAACAACAAGAAAGGTCGGCTAATTCTTTTCAAATAATTCGCATGGCTGATTTTAACATTTTTTTGTGACTTTTGCTAGAACAATAGTAGATGGAAAAAAAATATAACAAAACCGATCAGTACGGAGTCCCTTAAGTGCCAAAGATAAAATTTAGAATATTTGTGCGCGCGACTTTAAATCTTGCGCGCACAACTTTAAATCTTGAGCGCACAACTTTTAAACTTGTGCTCACAACTTTTAATCTTGTGCGCACAACTTTTAAACTTGTTCGCACAACTTTAAATCTTGAGCGCACAACTTTTAAACTTGTGCGCACAACTTTAAATCTTGTGCGCACAACTTTTTTTAAACTTGTGCGCACAACTGTTTTAATCTTGTGCGCACAACTTTAAATCTTTTATGGTTCAATTGAACTAGACTGAGTTATATTTGAAGTAGCAATGTTTGGTTAGGTAAAACCGGATATAATGGATATCTTTTTAGTACCGGACTCCATGTGAGAATGAAGCTTTGTTATGTGCTTTGGAAAACTTTGCAGAGATCGACAAAATAAACCTTGTAGATTTTCTTGATAGCCACTCTTGAAAAAAGTGGGAAAACATGACAATTTCAGCCTATTAATCAAAAAGGAAATTCCACATTAAGAACTAGTCCAGCAACCAAAGTACATTTTGCCGGACTTGGGAACCTTGATCAATCCAACGAAATAACAACAGCTTTACAATACGGAACAACCGACTGTTAAGAACGTTTTGGGAAGCCTTATCTTTCTTGAAAACCGTTCGTCTGCTGATAGAGATGCCATACAGTACTTGAGAAAATACATCAAAGAAATAGTCCAGATTAAAATTGTTTTTTATGCTTTTGTACAGTGGCTGACTTAATGTTGAAAGACCTAGCAAATATTCCATTCAGTTTGTTTTACAAGATAGTCTGGGTTATGTGGCAAACTTTTGGAAGTAACAAAGAGCTACAAAAATTATCCCTCATTTAGAACAGAATTTAACGGTTTCTTATCAATCATATTTGGCTAATGGACATCATTTAATTACAAAATTGTACAGGCTTGTTTGCATATCAAAACGTATTATTTTTTTTTCATTTATGTTGATCATAATTGACTCTTTTTATCCATAGCCTAGTTAACTTGTACCGGAAACACGAACAAAATGTAGAACTGTTAAATTCATTATGTGAAGAAAATCATTAAAAAAAACTATCCTCAACTTTTATATCTTGCACACATATTTCCAAATGTCTATACTAATGAAAATATTTGATAAATTATAGTATTAATGTGTAGGTCTGTCGTCAATAATTGTTTGGGTAATCAGAAACAATTAATATGGTATAAAAATTCATGACACAAAATTTCTACATACACTTGACAAAGCCCAAAGCAACGGAACAGCAGTTTTATTGCTGTTCTTCATCTTAATGTCACAGTGATGCTTTCAACGGTCTCACCGCAATGCAAGTTCAAGACGGAATCTTTGCTGTATGTTTATAATGATATGGCACTATGTTAGGGGTTTTGATTGCATGATTACATGATAACAAGGGCATTTTTAGGCTGATTATTTTATCATAATGTGTTATTTCTAATGAATAATTGTTTGCGTTATTTCATTGGTGCATGTGATAATTTTATAACTGAAGGAGATTGTTTAATGACTTCCAAAACACACCAATGAGTTATTACATGATTACAGGCGCACACCCTAAACATAGACTCGATAAATCTACATCTGTATAAAGTAGTTTTGGCGATAAGGATCAATTTTGGGGTCCTTTTATAGCCGACTATGCGGTATGGGTTTTGCTCAATGTTGAAGGCCGTACGGTGACATATAGTTAAATAAAATTGAGAATGGAAATGGGCAATGTGTCAAAGAGACAACATCCCGACCATAGAAAAGACAAAAGCAGAGGTCACCAACAGGTCTTCAGCTGGCTATAGTTGTTAATTTCTGTGTCATTTGGTCTCTTGTAGAGAGTTGTCTCATTGGCAATCAAACCACATCTTCTTTTTTTTTATTGTGAATGTGCTGGTTAGGTTTTTTTTTTTAGCTAAGAAGGGTGCGTAGCTGTATTCCGACAGTCCACAAGTCCGACTTCCCCATTTGTCAAACAGTCTTTTTCCCCCGACACCTCCTTTAGTCTACAGTCAAAAAAATGACCAGAAAGACTGTTTTTGGCTCATTAACCCCTTCTTGTTCTTCCAGAAATATTTTGACACGTAAACACATTGTGTCTATTTCATTTTTATCTTAAAATGAAAATGAAGGAGAAGGAATATGCAGTAATGTCGAAAAGACAACATGCATCCCCTAAGAAACTAGACATCTGGAGTTCACACTTGATCTCTAATAAAGTTGGAAGCCATTTACCATATGACGAGCCTTTAAATATCTCCAGCAAAATATACAAGTGAATAAATTGGCATACACAACAATTAATCTGCAAAAATGTCGAGCAACATCTACATATAAAGAGACAATCACATGTCAATGACTACACATTTCTGATTATTTACGGATGAGTGAAAATAGTTTGTTCAAGGGTTTCATGTAAGAACAAAACAAAACAAAAACGCACGCACACACTTACACACATAAACAGTAGAAATTAACCGGAATGTACTGGTATTCAATTCCTCCAAAAGTACTCTAACATCAATTGACAGTACCAAAAGACAAGCAAACCAAATATTAACGATGAATGCTCGAAGTTCAGGACGCAAATACTGATAAAGTACTGCAAATTTAGAAATTATTGCCACGATTTTATTAATGCGAATAATGCAACAAGGTGTTCGTCGCATTGATAAAAACTCGTATTTTGATTTTATCAGTAACTATTTCATATAACATTTACTGAAATCGCAATAAAAATATCATCAACCGCAAGTGTTGGACAGTTATCAAGGAATCGCAAAAATAAATGCACGCATTGATTTCTAAATTTCAGTTCTTAACAATAGATATAAGAAGATGTGGTATAAGTGCCAATGAGACAACTTTCCATTCAAGTCACAATTTGTAAAAGTAAACCATTATAGGTCAAAGTAGGGTCTTCAACACGGAGCATTGGCTCACACCAAACAGCAAGCTATAAAGGGCCCTAAAAATGACTAGTGTAAATTTTGTAAAACCATTTAAACGGGAAAACCAACGGTCTAAACTATATAAAAACGAGAAACGAGAAACTCTTATGAACCACATCAATAAGCGACAACTACTGAAAATAAGATTCCTAACTTAGGACAGGTCCAAAAAATGCAGCGGGTTTACACGTTTTAAGTTAGCAACATTTACCCTTATCTGAAACAATAGTGTAACATCACAACATAGAAAGACACACTATAAAATATCAATTGAAATGGCTGAACTCAATCAAAAGACATACATGTTTATCAACACTAGTGAACATACACTGAACTAATAAATTTGATCAGTGGCGTAGCTAGGCTATTTTCAAGTGTACGCCCAAACCTCAGCGAGTGTTTTGAGTGTCCCAATCGGGCCCAGACTAAAGCATCCACTTTGGTTCTGGGTACGAGGGGGCGAAGCCCCCTCAAGAAAACGTGTTATGGAGAAAGAGATACCATTTATGTCACTAAAACTCATCAATAGCAACATACTTTAGAGTCTAATTTGTTTATCTCTTATGTTTTATTTACTAGTTTTATATTGTGTTGATTTGGAATCTAATGGTCATTGGTTTAAGAGAAAATTTCCAAACCAGTGACTTTAATATGTGTATAAAAGGAGCCGCACTCGATAAAAACCTCAGACTGCTTACACAAAGGTTCCTGGTTCGATTCCCGTTCCGGGATGAAAATTTCAGGGACTGAATTTTCGGCACTCCCTTGACACCATTTGCGAGTATGGTCTTAAGGAAACGATGATAATCCGTCGGAACGGGACGATAAATGGCTGACCCGTATTAAGAGAGAGCCATATCTCTTGTACGTAAAATACACCCTTGACTTGAAGATTTCGAAAAAGAGCAGGCTAATGGCGCTACAAGGCAACATTCGCACCCGCAAAGTGGAAAGTGATTAATATAAGTTACAACAACTTGTTTCCCAATCCACTATAGCAAAATAGGTTTAAACTATATATATATATTATAAAACCCATTTTTTGTGTAAATTTCGTTAATGACATGAAGTAAATAATTTTCATAGATGTTCAGGTTTATTATGAAAATTCGTCGAGGATTCCGTTAAAAACCTTGATTTTGCCTGGGATTACTTCCCGCGA
Organism: Mytilus galloprovincialis; assembly: GCA_037788925.1. Classification (NCBI taxonomy): domain Eukaryota; kingdom Metazoa; phylum Mollusca; class Bivalvia; order Mytilida; family Mytilidae; genus Mytilus; species Mytilus galloprovincialis. Next base: position 44,128,089 of record CM075334.1, on the reverse strand, counting down.
AAAGAGAATTTATTTTCGGTTCATTACAGGTTTTAAAAAAAAATTCTTAAAAAAAAACTTGATCTGGAATATTAACTTCACCCAAGTTTTATGAAAATCTCTGAAGGTTTTCAAATTGATCATGTAAAACTAATAATCCCAGAACGACTGTTAATTGCTAAAAGTCCGTTGTCAACTGAAAAATGAAAAAAATAATACTTTCAAAATTTTTCTTGATCATAAAAAAACTTCTGCCATAGATTCATAAAATTCGATGAAGGTTTGACAAAGTTATTGACGTGCAACAAACTTTTACCCCTGACTATATCTACTCGTTAACTTCAAAAAGAAATTCCTTTTTATCAGTAAAATACGGGAACATGCGAAATATTATTTCATCATTTTGATCTGGTACTCTCAGTCTTTTGATCACAAAAAGCTTTTGTCCAACTTTTTGAAAATTTCATGAAGGTTTGGCAAAATCAACGATATTTAAAACATCTTGAACCACATACTTAATCTATATGGTGACGACGCCAACGAAACCTATGATCTCTATGTCTCTCTTTCGCGAAATACTGTTGCAGACTCGATAAAAATGCAAACACATCGAATATCAGCAGGTAATGAAATGCTTCAGTTAAACGAAAGGAAATTAAGTAGAATTCACAGTAGATTCAGACTTTGACAAAGAAATGAACAAAAATATAACACGGTACCATTTGATTGAAAAAAATAAATGTTGTCACTTTTATTCGCAATTAAAAGCTACTGTCTGAAGAAAGATTTAGAAGGCTGATGTTCTTTGAACCAGTTCTTTTTAATTTATTTAGATAAAAATATTTTTTTTTACCAAAAATCAAGTGTACGCCCGGGCGTTTTGACGTAAACGTAGCTACGCGCCTGTTGATCTATGATACAATTTAAATACAAAATTAATAAAATAAGGGGTGAATAAATAAAGTCAACAGTAGTATACTGCTGTGAGATGTTAAACAATATAAAAGAAAACCAACAATAACCTTGAACAAAAAGCCGCCATATACAATAATTTACACAGGTAAATGAAAATAATTTTGTGGTAAGGTATACATGCCGATAAATTATACATTGTATCAGTCGCAAAACTTATTTCGTATTCAGTATCAAAGACGATGAAATTCTCTTAACGGTCTTCTTCATACAATACCACATACAGCCCGTAACAGAGAAGTGATCGAATTGATGTTTCTTTACCGTCAAAATTAGCTACGTTATCGACAAACTTAATTTAGTAGTGACCGAACTATTGGTACTTTAACGTTAAAAAGATTGACAATGCTGATAAACTTTCATGTGTCGATAATCAAGTTTAATACCGATAATATTGAAAATAATTCTAATAATATGAAACAAAATATGTCCATGCACCATTTCGATTGGGCGAACAGAAAAAAAAAAAGATTTATGGAAGGACGTCTTGATAGTATTATTTCCTTTACAATTTTACCCAAAACTAAAAGAAATATACTGGCAAACAATTAAAAAGGTGTTTGATAGGAATGAAGTCCTTTATTTTTATGCCCCACCTACGATAGTAGAGGGGCATTATGTTTTCTGGTCTGTGCGTCCGTCCGTCCGTCCTTCTGTCCGTCCTTCCGTCTGTCTGTCCTTCCGTCCGTTCGTTCAGGTTAAAGTTTTTGGTCAAGGTAGTCAGTTTTGATGAAGTTGAGGTCCAATCGGCTTCAAACTTAGTACACATGTGTCCTATGATATGATCTTTCTAATTTTAAAGCCAAATTAGAGTTTTTACCCCAATTTCACGGTTCACTGAACATAGAAAATGAAATTTCAGGTTAAAGTTTTTGGTCAAGGTAGTTTTTGATGAAGTTGAAGTCCAATCAACTTGAAACTTAGTATACATGTTCCCTATGATATGATCTTTCGAATTTAAATGCCAAATTATAGTTTTTACCCCAATTTCAGGGTCCACTAAACATAGAAAATGATAGTGCGAGTGGGGCATCCGTGTACTATGGACACATTCTTGTTTCGGACTACAATGTGTACCGTATGTGTGATGGATTTGAATTCAATCAATAACTTTGAGATGTTTTCTCATATGTATACACAAAAGGGAGGACAGGTATTTGTACTTCTGTTTGAATATGTCTTCGTCCGTTTCACATGCCAAACTTTTTTCTGGTACAGTTTTTTTAATATGACAAAATAACGAGCAAAACTATTTTTTTTTTTTTTTTTTTTTTTTTTTTTTTTTTTTTTTTTTTTTTTTTTTTTAAATATACCAGCTTTGATAAATGTTTAGTGTGACTATAAATTTTAAATTCTGTTTCTCGTTCTATGAAAACAAATGTCCGTTCTCAATTTATACTTTATACCTTACAAGAAGATTATTTTCTTTTTCCTGTGTACAATATCCTGTTTGGCAGCAATGCTTTTTGTATTGGTTTACTTTATATAATTGTTAAACATTTTAAAGCTGTATACTACTGTTGCCTTTATTAATTCAACCCTTAATGTATTGATTTGTATTTACATTGTGTCATAGATAAAATTTATTTGAATTGGATTACGCAATGTCATTTGCAAGGCATGTTTACGGCAGAAACACAAACTTCTTATCAAAGACATGACACACAGATTCATGTCATAAATGATTCCCATAAACTAGTTGACTGCAGCAAAAAAGCACGTAAAGCCCTATAGCTTGAACTGCATAACTTGACTATGAAGCATTTGATTCAATTGTAAGAAAAATCATTAGCATCGTAACAGTATAGTATAAAAATGGCATATAAAAACATCAACATACGCATTTTTGAAGGATTGTTTTTGGTGTGTTACATATGAATATCGGACGCCTATTGCATTATTGGTATAAAAGTGAGTTTTTGTTCTACGTATACTTAAGTACGGGACGGTTTACAGAACCAAAATGAATAAACGTTTTGAGAATTTTCAACATGCCAAAACTAGAAACTGACATGCGTAAACTTTCGAAAAAAGATTCTGGTAAATTTTGGAAAATCTTGATAGAGTGGGGTCAGATAAAGATATCCAAATTACTATTGATCAATTATATGTCGAGTATTTTAAGTCATTAATAAGAGCGATGTTACAGATGATGATATTGATTATGAGGATTTAGCTAATAGTATAAAAAGTCAGGGTGTTATTGAAATTATAGATCAGGAAACTACAGAGGATGAAATGCTGTCAGCTGTTAAAAAAAAAATATGTTATGGTAAAGTCCCAGGGGAAGATGAGATTATCAATGAATATATAAAAAGCACGGTTAATCAATTTTTGCCTATTTACACTAAGTTATTCAATTTAGGTTTTGATTCTTGAATCGTCCCAAATTCATGGCTTATTATGTTATTGGTATCATTAAGCCGTTTTTTAAAAACAAGGGGGATCCAAATAATTTGGATAATTACCGAGCTTTTTGTCTTACATCGAATTTAGGAAAATTGTTCACCTCTATACTTAATTTAAGACTTAGTATTCTGTCAGACGATATCGGGATTATAACTGATGCCTAGTGTGGTTTTCGTAAGGGGTATTCTGTCTAAGATAGTATGTTTATCATGCATGCTTTAATTTCACTATATTTGAGTTCAGAAAAGAAATTATTTTGCGCTTCTGTAGATTTTAGAAAAGCTTTCGACACAATGTGGAGGGTGGAACTATGGCAAAAAGTATTAAATATAACATTAGTTGGACAATATTTAACGTTATATTGAGCACGTGTACAGATATTAAGTCTTGTGTGAAAAATGGGGAACTAAAAACAGATTTGTCACGTGTGAGGTAGGTGTAAGACAGGGAGAACAAATGTCAACCTATCTCTCTGCCTTATACTCTAATGACTTGGAGGAATATCTGGATGAAAACTCTGTGGATGGTCTAAAATTTATGAATGTAAAATTAACAGAGACTCTTGCTTTGTATATACAGTTATTTATTCTTCCGTACGCCGATAACACAATTAGTTTTGCGGAGTCGGCATAAAGCTCTGGGTGTGTTTGAGCAATATTGTTTTGAGTGGAAACTCACTGTTAATGTATCAAACAAAAGACTGTAATTTGTTCAAAGAGAAAGTTTAATAGGAATGTTACTTTTAAACTATGCATATAACTGAAATTAAAGATTCATGTGTTTATCTTGGTCTGCTGTTTAATTACAACGGAATTTCTTTAAAGTTCGAAAACAATTGGTAGACAAAGCTCAAAAAGCACTTGATGCTCTTTACAATAAGAGACAAAATATCTCACTTCCCATTGATTTACAGTTAAAATTATTTGATGCATTGGTGGTTCCTATTTTGACATATTCCTCGGAAATATGGGGGTTTGAAAATAATAATGAGACTTAAAAATGACATCTACAGTAAGCGAAACGCCTAATTTTGTAATGTATGGGGAACTTGGATGATTTCCACCTGAACTACAGAGCAAGTTAAACATGGTATGTTTTTGGCACAAGCTAGCAACAAATGATAAAATTTTAGTCTATCCTGTAAGCTGTATCAGTTACTTTGGTACATGCATAAGCATGAAGGTTATAATTGCAAATGGTTTCACTATGTAAAATCTGTGTTTAATGACTGTGGCTTTAGTGAACTATATAATATTCATTTAATATTTAATTATATTAAAATTAATGTAAGGCAGCGTCTCCAGGACAAGTTTATTCAAAAAGAGTTCTCTGATATAAACAACTCAGCAAAAAAAGAGGGGATGTTATTAACACTTTAAAGAAAACTTTTGTTAAGAACCATATCTGTTAAAATTAAGACGGGTCAAAGAGTTAATATATGTAAATTAAGGGTATGTAATACGAGAAAATTTGTCTACTTTGTAAAGCTGGTCTTGAGGATGTATAGCGCTTTATATGTAAAAGTACCAATTGTGAAGTTAGGGATTCAAGGGGGAAGTTCATACCTCCATATTATTTAAAATATCCAAATGTAAAAAAAGTACTAGCCATGCTTAGATATTGTAATAGTAATGTGCTGTCTAAGCTGTCAATTTTTATTCAAAAGGTAGAAAAGATGCTTGTCTTATTTAAAACTGTAATAAACAAAGACTTATTTTTGAAGATATATAATTCAGCAATGTATACTGTTTGTATTAAGAACTATGTTGTAATTGATATTGTGTATAATATGCTCCTGTTATGCAGTCTTCTTTGGCTGAGTTCTCTTTAATAAATTAAACTAAGTAAGATGGAGGTCCTAGTTTTATAAAATACTTGCCATCGAAACAAACCTTTAAAATTCAACATCACTACCCAAGAAATAAATCAATCACATGTCGAATATCATTGTTACGTCTTTGTGAATATATGGTGCATGAACAACAACACCAATCAGAGGTCCAAATCACTAACTCAGAACATTTTGATGACATGAAAACCAAGGATGTCGTGCATCTGGTCCCTTTGAAAACAAATGCTCATTATTCGAACGTTAATTATCTCTTTGAAGTTATCATATTAGAAATTTTTCTGATAAAAAAAACCCAAATATACAAGGCTTTTAACCTCATACACCCTTAATATTTTTATTAAATCTATGAGTAATTAGGACCAGGATGGCTTTGCATCAAAAGGAAATAAAACTTAGATTTACAAACGATTTTAATATTTTATTGACTGTAAGTATATACATAATAGACAATGACATTTCAACGTTTTTATTATACAAAATACAAAATTCAATCATAAGTGAAACGCTATGAATACAACCCATTTGTCTTTTTGAAGAGATTTCCTGTATATTACACGTCCAATATTTTAACTTAAGTACTACTGATAATGAAATTTGTAATTTACAAACCTAATTATGTGTATAAGATGAGACATAGAAAATGGTTTGCCTGCTTCAAGCACAATTGACATTTTGAAAGAAAAAATAACAACGTATAAAAAAATAATAATGAAAATGACAAAATCGGACAAATTATTTTATATTGTGTGAGCATGAACAACAATTAACTATTTTCTAAAACAAAAGTTGAATAAAATACACAGAAATACAAATGGAATAACTAATATGATCTTGATTAATTCATGTAGCTAAGCAGCGATTTATTACATCTTTGTGTAAATACTTTTATGCTATTTTATGTACTATATTAGGCGCCACGTTTTATTGAACAATTAAGGACACGAATCAACATTTCCGCAATTGTCACATACTTCTATTTGTGGATTAAAACACTCTTGTTCTGTATTACACTTTTTCCCATAAACTACATTTCCATGGCAATTCACAAATCTGTTACAATCTGTAGGATGCTTGTAGTTATGAGTACCATTGTAGTTGATGTTGCAGAAATCATCTAAAATTGAAATGAGAAAGAATATTTCAGTCTTTATATTCAGGCATCAGAACAAAATCGTACAGAGCAAACAAAACATGATACTTTTAATAATTACAAGATTATTATCCAAAAACAGGTAATGCAGGTAGCATTTTTTTTTAAAAGCACAATGTACTGATGTTTACCGGCAAAATGCATATTTGCAAACTGTTCCTAATTTATTTTAATTTAAGTGAGTTTAAAAATGTATGCAAAATACTTGCTCAATTTAGTCTAGAATAAGAATGTGTCCCAAGTACACGGATGACCCATACGAACTATCATTTTCTATATTCAGTGGACCGTGAAAATGGTTTAAATCTCTAATTTTGTAGTTAAATTAGAAAAAGCATATCATAGGGAATATGTTTACTCAGTTTCAGGTTGATTGGACTTCAACTTCATCAAAAACTACCTCGGCAAATAACTATAACCTGAAGCCGGACAGACGGATGAACGAACGAACGGACGGACTAACGAACGGACCAGAAAACATAATGCTCATAAATGGGGCATAATAATACCCATAAATGGGGCATAAAAACCCAACTCATTCGTTTCATTGATAACTATGACATGAATAATGATAATTGTGTTATGTTTCAGCAAAATATTAAGGGCATACGATACGGTTTTGATCCCTTTTGAAATTTTGATGAAGATTTCAATATAGACTATTTTCTAGATGATTATATGAAATGTGCTAATAATAAATATACCTTCATGTGCTATTTTTTTTAGTAAAACTAGGTTGAAATTTTAGATGTTTTGTCAAAATTAGGATTTATGGACGTATTTTTCCTTTCGACAGAAATACATAATTTTTGTTTTGTTTTTAAAAGACAAACACAAGATTTTTTTTGTTACACTATATGTTAATTCTGTTTTATACGAATATCCTTTAAATGTGTGCATTTTTTTCAAACAATTCATCTTTATCAAATGTTCATGAATGTAGAAAAAAAAATTGCACTATTTATGTTTTCATGAAAATTGCCACACATAATCTTCTTACGTAATCAAACCAGATGGCGTTTTAAAAAAGAGGAATTCATGTACTTTTTTTTAAGTAAAATTAGTTTGAATGATAAAAAATCAGTCGAAAACTGAATCTTCTCCAGATAAGTCAATGTTTGATGTCGAGAAAATAACAATTTACGTTAGCAACGTCATCACCTCCCCTGTAACTTATCGTATGCCTTTAACGATTTAAAATAACGGTTCTCATTCCAGACGATTTACAAATCTTTGAACAGGCTCATGTTGCCCAATCGTTTTTTTTATGATTTAGTCCTTTGTTTGTAGTGAATCGTGTTTTGACATGGCAGTGCTTCCTTGGGTTTTGAATATCCCCTTTGTATATTCTAGACTATTTGATGATAAATATGAAGTTTTAAAATGCATGTAAAAACCGTATTCCAACGATATACTATTATCAGAACTCAAAACGTTGTATACGATCAATGTATAACTGTTGATCCCTTGTTTTTTTCTCAATTTAAAATAACAACATGTGTGGTTTGTACCGACCATATGTGTTGAACCAATTCAAAGTATATATCTTATTAGTTTTTATTTGACTGGGTAAAATGTTGTCCGTGCATTTAATCATAAACCGTTCAACCAAATTTATTAAATCTTTAATATGTTGTTACTAATGTCAAAATGGAGGTCAAGTTCAATAATTACAATTGACTTTTACCGTTCAGGAATTATGGTCCTTGAAAGATTGAAAAATGGCGTTTCCAGTTGTGTCCGTGTATTTACGCACGAAGCGTTCAATCAAAGCTTTTGAAATTCAAATATGTTGTTACTGATGAAAAAAATTAGGTCAAATTCAATAATTGCGATTTTCACTTTTTCTGTTCAGGAGTTATGGTTCTTAAAATAATGATAAATTGTGTTACCAGTCATGTTGTTGCATTTACTCATGAGCCATTCAACCAAAGCTTTTCAAATTTTAATATGTTGTTACTAATGACAAAATGGAGGTCAAGTCAGATATTGAGATTTTCACTTTCACCATTCATCAGTTATGTTTCTTGTGATATTGAAAAATGCCAGGACACGAATAGATATGAATAAATTCGGTTTGCTGTCGTTTTGACAGCATCTTGTCTTTTATTGTTTTAATGTAAATCAAGATGGTTTCTTTCCTTCACGGAGGAGGGCTTAACTTTACTTAATTAGTTTTTTTTTATTATTGTTGAAGGCTTTACAATAAATTATAAATTCTAGCTACTTATGTCTATAGCAGTGGTATTTGAAGTTGAATTTAGTGGATTTGAGAAATGGTTCTGTTTCTTTTTTTATTTCAAATTTTCCATTCTTTTTCATAATTTCTATAATCATGTGAAATGTCGAAAATCATAATTTTAAAATTGTTACTCTGTGTTTAAAAAAATGAAAAAAAAAGTCCAATACTTCATTAAAAAATTACAATGCTTCAAGACCAGCATGACATGCCAAACATGTCACAAAACAGTCCGGCAGTTTTTTTTTTATGACAACTGTATATTAACTCCATTGTTTTTGTTATTCAATTCATACTCATACTCAAATATAGATATTACTCACAAGGAATAAGGAATAACTGTTCAGGAATGGAATAAATTGCAGGATCAGTTGGAAACTGACTATTTATGACACTACATCTGATTGATGCGTTGTTCATTGCAGCTGTAAAATTTACCCAGAAATGTAAGGTTCTTCTTATCATACAGTTTGTAGTTGTGTCTATCGGAGTATCCATGTACTCAGGAATAAGTGTTTGAAATTTGTCGGCGCCTTTGAAAAGTATTTCAACTATTAGTTCACCAGCTTCCTTTCCAACACTTGCATTACATGAATGAAGCCTATCATTTCTTATTGTGGCCAAACCTTCGATTTGATCAGGATCAAGTTGCAGGATCGGGGTTCCATTCGGTTTTGCTAAAGTAAAATAGGAATAAAAGCTGAACAATTTTTAATAACTATATAAAAATATTCCAAATCTATTCATACACAAAATAATCGCATATACAAACGATTGCTTTATTGAACGATATATAATCGATTATGACATGAAGATGCCGTATTTTATGATGTTGACTTTTCGTTTACGTTTATAGTATTAAATAAGAAGTTGTGGTCTGTTTGAAAATGAAAACAATTTATCACCAGAAACAAAATGACGCAGAATTTAGTTTACATGTAATACAAAATGAATAGATTTGATTTTTGATATAAAAATTACACGAGTAATGTGCAAAGGAAACAGTTTAGTTGAAAAGAAAGAATACAATATCATTAACATAATATAGCAAGTATTAAACAATGAATTGCTTACTTAATATTGTGATACGTCCTGATGATGGTTGTTTCACCTCACCCTCCACATTAAGCACCACATTGAATGTTCCATCATTTGAACATGAAGCATTTTGAACAGTAATTGTAAGAACTTTTAACTCAAAACTTATATTGACGTTATTCTGTGCATCATTCAAATACATAATTTGTCTATTTTCTTGAATATCAGCAATAGGAATATCCTCTGATGATCCTGACATTTGGAATGTTATATTTATAGAAGAAAATATCGTTTTGTTCACTGAACAGAAAATTTGTACTGGTCCAGCAAATATAAGAGACGAAGTATCAGTGCATGCTATATCTACAAAATGAAATATTGTTTTATTTTAAGTTTTGAATAGTTAAGCAACTATTTGAGTATTGTTTAATTAAACACTATAATAGCTATCGTACCGTTTGTTTGATACAAACTTCATACCAAAATCATTTATAAAGGCTTGGCAACAATGACATCTTAGCAAATGATATTGCAATATTAATGTTTATCGCTATTTTGTGCATTTTTCCTTTGATCCATACCCGGCTCAATCGAGAAACCCAATCTCGTTGAGATGATCAACGATTATCTATATATATAGTAAATATATAAAATTATGACAAGAGGCATTAAGTTGAATTGACGTGTAGGATATGGCCATTTATATCGAACTGTATTATTATTTTACTTTAAATAATTGATTTTCGTCGCATGACCTAGGTGAAAATTTCGATGACATAGACTGTAAAATTATTTGCCATCCCTATCGAGGGTTGACTCCTGATTTTTTGTTATTACAATTGCAATATTTGTAACAGTCATTACATCTTTCATTCGTACCTTTTGACGGTAATGGAGTTGTTGTAGGAGGCGTTGTTGTTGTACAGAAATCTGAAAAGACAATTATTGCATAATAAGATGTAATTACATTTTTATTAAGTAATGTTACAGTAATATAACCGATTCACCACTGCTTTGTTATAATTTTTAGCGTTTCGGTTTGGAAATTTCAAAAAGATACCAGCTGGTTTTGCAAATTAACTTAAGTTACAGAAACAATCTTAATGAAATTGACTTGTTCGTTAAGTTTAATTTGCCTGCTACTAAATTGCTACGTTGTTTTATGATTGATAAAAACTTTACTTCTGCCACTTACTTTCTATAATTGATGACTACAATACTACATATATGTATCTACTCTCCCCAAAATATCCCATTTGTAGACAACTTTCAAAATGTAGCTAATATCATACTTATGAATTCTCTCTGATGTTAACCTGTCGACTGTGCTGCTCCTGATACCATTATAATGTAACTCATATGTTTCCTCAATAAATGTACAACGCAATGTAAAGTAAAATAATGTGTTTTGTTTGTATATAATATACTTTTGTTTAACTTTGTTGATTCTAAAATAGAAATGGTAAATACTAAAGATTTAGACCGGTTTTAATTGCTACTTCAAAATCCAAGCTGCGGAAAGACACTCCAGGTACATTACGGCTAATCTATACTATTAAACGAGAAGACCTCATTTTGCGTGTCGCTTCTCTTCCTTTCACAATAAATCAAACATCATGCCTCTGTGTCCTATAGGTAACATACATTTGTCATCCATTCTTATGATTATTCAGATTGAGTTATTTTTGAGAAAACGACAAAAAAAAAAAAGGAGTCCGGATATGATTCCGTCATCAGACTGACTTTTTATCATAGATAAGACTTCCGGTTTGAAACATGCACAAATACAACCAATCGCATGAAAGATAACAAAAATGAAAAATTGATAAGCCAATCAGAGCGTTCTCCATATCGTGGTGTTTAGATCGCAAGAACCACAACTATTATACCTCCTTAGAGAGGACAATTATTTTTTGCGTTTATCTACATGTAAACTACGATTATACTACTTTAATATATAGAGACTCTCTGTATTCTGTCTACTGTTTTTTTTAAATGTTAACTATTTAAGGGGTTATACCAGTTGCATTTATATTAAATCAAGTAAAACATGTGACAGAAGTACAACCAATCGAAGAGCGTTCTCCATATCATGGTGTTTAGATCGCATAAATCACAACTATTATACCTCCTTAGAGAGGACAATATTTTTCGGGTTTATCTACATGTAAACTACGATTATACTACTTTAATATATAGAGACTCTCTGTATTATGTCAGACCTTTTCTATGTTAGTATAGCAAGTCCCTGATTCTGTTTACTGTTTTCTTTGAAATGTTTACTATTTAAGGGGTCATACCACTTGCATATATATTAAAATAAGTAAAACATGCTCAACTTAACCTAAAACTACCTCGACCAAATCTTTTACCAGAAGTGGGACAGACGGACGAGACGGACGGACGGACGGGCGACCGAACGCACGGATGCACAGACTAGAAAACCTAGTGCCCATAATTGGGACATAACAATTTATTGTTAAAAGGGAAAATAGGGATTTGGCAAATATGAAAGTAAGGTAGAGATTAGAGGGAGGCAGGACCTTTTTCGGGGCATCGGGATCGGGCGTTTTTAAGCTCGGGATTAGGGGATTGATCCGTACGGGATCCGGGAATATATTTTTCGATTTCGGGATATGAATTTCTTTAAATTATACATCTCGGGATTTCATGGTTTTAAGCAAGGAGTATGGGATTTCGGGATTAGGACCCCTCCGATCGACAACCCCTCAAATTAGCCTTAGTCGGTATTAGTAATTTTTTCATGATTCAAATCCTACCATTGGCATATTCATAAGGCTCTAAAAAACACTGATGAATTGTCATAGAAGCATATTTTGTAGACTAATATTGGTCTATTTATAAGCAGTTACATTTATTTCATGGTTTGAAAACGGTGACTTTACCAAAAGAAGCAATGTAGCAAAGGAGAAGAATAATCGTGGTCGTAGGCCAGAAACACGAATATAATTAAATTTAACAGAATGGAAACAAATATCAGACTTTGAAAAAAGGGAGATACGTTTTATGTAATTCTCCATACATAATATCTTTAACAAAAAATCATCCTACAACAGTTCACAAGCTTTATATGCTCGCGATTTCGTGGGTATGTTCCAGTGAATTATAAACGGAAAATGTGTTTATTGTCTTCCTATCTCCTTAAGGTAGAACAATACAAAGATTTTTTTACTTCCAATCACTAACCTTTAAAATGCTGTAACTTTCTTATGAATGCATTGAAAATAATAAAAGATGTATATATAGATAGATAAAAGATCAATCTTCTAAATGGTTGCAATATTTTGATTATGCAATAATTATGTAATCAATTATTATGTAATTAGTGGCAAAATCTGGGTAAGTTCACTTGAATAAATTTAGCTCTATTATTTCTTTAACTATACAGAAAATTTTAACGAAATCTTAATCAACACATTATGGGCTTCAAAAGAGTGTCTCAAATTGTCCTTATGGTATTCCATTCTTTCACAAATCTCTAATTAGCGTTAAGATCCTAACCACATAAAAGAGGATAATGTTTGATTAGGTGTAAAATTTGTTCTGTACATTCTATCTAAAATCTGATACACTCTTTTGTAGATAATGGCCATAGGAACAACATATAATAAAATCAACCCTCTAGGGATACCTATGCAGAAGCTAATTACATTTGATATTGGAAATTTGGTGAAAAATATTTTAGACACAATTAACATTACAATTGGTTACATAATTGTTGCATGATACTAACAAAGCATTGATTTGAAAGAGTAATCTGTCAGTTATCCAAAACTACCACTTTTATAAATTTTCAAGCATTATTAAGAAAGTTACAGCATTGTAAAACTTTGGAGTTGTAGTTATAAAATCTTGTATTGTGCTACCTTAAATGATATATTTCGTTTGGAAGACCAATTATTGATTAATTATTTCACAAAATGTGTTGAATCTTCAGAACATAAAACAGTTAGTTATAATTTATCTTGATACACATACAATTGAGAATGGAAATGGGAATGTGTCAAAGAGACAACAACCCGACCATAGAGCATACAACAGCAGAAGGTCACCAACAGGTCTTCAATGAAACGAGAAATTCCCGCACCCGGAGGCGTCCTTCAGCTGGCCCCTAAACAAATATATACTAGTTTAGTGATAATGAACGCCATACTAAACTCCAAATTGTAAACAAGAAACTAAAAGTTAAAATAAAACAAGATAGGCGAGTGTAATATTTCAAAAAGACGTCTAGTTAAGGACTTTAATGCACCCACCTAACACACGGCTAATTTCTTTTTTAAATGAAAGAATAATGATTTAACTTTGATTTTTGCCCGGTCGTCACAAAATCGTACGGTGCAGTTTTTGTAAAATTGACGTTTATTTCAGAAATTAGTTGAAAATTATAAAATTACGACATGTTTTTCAAGCAAACGAAATTAGTCGTATCTCTTCTTTTAGACAGAATAATTAAGTGAATTAGATTCTTAAAATAATGAAAAACAATATTTACAACTGTAAGTCCACATGATTTTGCATTCCTTCTAAATATTTGACATTTTGTACGAAAATTTTCATAATCCTGACCTTTTCGGATCTACAATTAAATTTTTATTAAATGCTTTTGCACTCTATCCGTTTTAGAACACACCAATTTACTCATCAGTTATCGTTTTTTCATTCAAGATCAAGACTTTATCTCAACATTTCTTAAAATCACGAATTTCTGTAATTTTATGATGTTGGGTAAAATCACTATAGTTTCCGGAATCCCTTATCTATTTCGTTATCGTTTTTTTTACTGAATATATTAGTCGATTTCCGTGTACTTAATAGTGCTATTAGAGTACGATAAATCATATTTAAACGGTTATATTTCTATCTTTAACTTCAGTGTAGCTTAAATAGATATAAATCGTCCGAAATTAAGATCAAATCAAAGTAAAACATAGTAGAATTCACCCCTTTCTAAATAAGGAATCGTATCGGGAAATTGTAGAAAATCTTCCGAGTCGTGTCAAATTTTCATAGTCCAGTTCACAATGAAACCCTTTCTATACTAAAAAGCAAAAACTATCCATTGATTGACACAGATGCATAGCCTGTCATGTATTTACTACATAGAAACTATGTAGTTAAACACTTAAATGAAGATACAGTTGTATTGCCGCAGTGGGAAAACAAGAAGATGAAGTTTACAGAAGAATGGTCGATGAATATGAAAAAAAATGAAAACATCCCATTTGAAAATACAAAATATCATAAGAGTTGCTATAAATACTTCAAAAGTAAGCACAACCTATCATCTTCTGTTTTGTCTGTACAAAGACTTTGTACTACATGTACCAATTCTACCGATCAGTCTTTTCTCATATATCAACGAGGGCATGCAGTAGATCTACAACTCATTCTGATTTGTCTCGGTTTGTATATTTTGCAAATGTATAAAGCCAATAAGCAAGTTACACAACTTCATAAGGTATCCTCTGAGGAGCAAACTCAAGCTGTATTGAGTGTTACTACATATATCTCCTCAATGATCTGATTTACAAAATAACTCATGATAATTTTACTATTAAATCTTTATACCATCGAGCTTGCATCGTTATTTGCTACAAAATTAGAAATCAGAAAGTAAAGAGCTATTTAATTTTGAACATAAAACAGCTTTTACTAACATTTCGACGATTAAAGATGACGTGCCTACATGTACACAAGGAAGTATTCTGGTTAACAACTTTAATTACTTGATCAGTTAACCGGGCTTAATTTCTGCCCGAAGATCGCCGCCGAGAAAACTACACAACATATTATCAGCTTCAACAAAAACTATAAATATATGGTTAATTTTTAGTTACATGTATACAGCTCCAACAAGGCCAAGGTACATCCAATATTGTATACAGTAGCTCTATAATTTTGTCTTATGCCGTAATGACGGAAAATTACCCGTTTAAAATGACTGTCTGTCAAATTTAAAGATCTGAGTAGTGACTGCGAAACTGGTTGCAAACACTTTATGCAGCTACTAGTATTTTACGGAAGCAGATATAGGGTGAAGTTGTCATCCAATCAGATGAATATCCATAATCTCAAAACTTTTCACTGGATTATTCAATTGAAATTATGCCACCTTCTTTAAAAACATTTCTGTATTGTCTTTTGGATGGTGGCGCATCTGCGGCAGTTAATAAAGCTTACGATATTCCTATTGACAAAGTTCTTAGATTTATGGCTTTAGTAGAATGTATATTATCTATAAATATTTTTTTTTACTCTTTTTCATTTAGGTTTATCATTACAAATGCACCGTATTTATGGACACACCTTTGATAACTATCAACACGTTTGACTGATCAGGAGATTAGAAAAATGAGGCATACATTCTACATGGCATTATTTTTCTTCTGGGGGTCAAAATTTTATCCAAGACCATGTCGACCTAACTACAGAAACAATAAAAGTTCTCCGTATGACTTTGGTTGGCTAAAAGGCTACATCGGTCCGGTATGATATCATCCAACTTTCTACAAGATTTGATCTGTTTACGCATTCATTGGTTTAGGTATAGGGGGAGGGTTGAGATTTCCAAAAACATGTTAAACCCGCCGCAATTTTGCGCCTGTCCCAAGTCAGGAGCCTCTGTCCTTTCTTAGTTTTGTATGATTTTTTATTTTAATTTCTTGAGTATATTTCGAAGCTTAGTATGACGTCCATTATCATTTCAAACTAGTACATTTTTGTTTAGGGGCCAGCTGAAGAACGCCTCCGGGTTTGGGAGTTTCTTGCTGCATTGATGACCCATTGGTGGTCTTCGGCCTTTGCCTGCTTTTTGAACGGGTTGGTGTCTCTTTGACAAATCCCACATGTCCATTCCCAATTTTTAATTCAATCTGTATATAGTATATCTTGTGTCCGCTTTATGCAAAACCTCTGCTGTACTGATATATGCCCATACCAAGGAAGTTGTCTTTGTATGGATATGTTGACCGATAAGAATGATGAGATTGCAAGTTAAAATGAAGCTATAATATTCCGATATCGCAATATTCAGACACCTAATTGGTCCAACATCCCATTGGACCGACGTTTCGATCATTTAGGTTATACGCTAACGGGATTTTAACATAAGAAAGCCAAAATAAAAGGTTCAATATATGGATAACCATGTCCTCCGTTTGAAGCGGTGAAACAAGATATAAAAAAGTAATACTTAGTGCCAAAGTATCCAAACGTCATCACTAACGTGATTTAAAAAAAAAGTACAAACTACTTTGTCAAGTGTTGTTTGATTAATTAGATATCTCAAGATACACGGCGGCCGACTAAAGTAAAATGAAAACACAGTTTGACGTACAATAAGTGATTATATTTTCCTTGTGATGTTTTATATCAAAATTGTCAATTTGTTGATATAAATATACTAGAAGCACTTTACTCATTTTAGTAATGTTAGTTAGTACTCTTATCATAGAATGAAATTCAAAACAGTGTGGCTGTGGCCATTGATTGATACATTAAATTCATCCATTGACTGGGACAATTTAGGTTAACGTTTGTATGTAACGACCACTGCTCACTATGTACTTTTTAAAGACACTTAAACTATGGGGTCACCAAAGGTCCTCAACACCTTAATAAAGTAATTCGAAAAATTAATCAGGAATAACACGATGTTTTGATTTATATCAATTGTATAAATCAAAACATAAAGGTTATTCCTGATTAATTTTTCGAATTATTTTATAACTAAAGGCGTTAAGAAACCTTTGGTGACCCCACAGTTTAAATGTCTATCGTAGGTACGTCGTGAACAGTGGTCGTTACAGACAAACGTTCACGTAAATTGTCCCAGTCAATGGATGAATTTAATGTGTCAATCAATGGCCACAGCCACACTGTTTTGAATTTCATTCTATCTGATTTAGTGATGTAAATATTTTGTTTCGGATTATTTATATCAAATTTGCAGATATATGTTTGTAAATACGTGCAATCAAATGATATGGAGGTATTATAAGATTTAGATAATGCAAGGGCGACTACAGATACATTTATGTGACTTAATGGTTGATTTTCAAAGACTCCGAGAGAAAACGTTACGTAACATGCGTTACCGTTAAAATCAACCAAAATTAATTAATACTATGATAGAAATATATTTTTCCAACAGTAATACAGCATTTCTATAAAATTGTTTCGTTTTTGCATTTGTTTTGACTCGATTTTTCTACTGGAAGTATCCGTGAATTGAAATTGCACCCATGACCTTTGACCTCGATTTAAAAAAAAAAATGCACCATAATTTCTTTTGACGACCGAGATATTTAGAAAGTACACACTCTTAGCTTTTCAGTGATATATAATTTAGCCGTGTGTTAGGTAGGTGCATTAAAAATGTAAATTTGGCTCTCATATCACTCGCCTAAGACTAACAAAGGCCAGAGGCTCCTGACTTGGGACAGGCGCAAACATGCGGCGGGGTTAAACACGTTTGTGAGATCTCAACCCTCCCCCTATACCTCTAGCCAATGCAGAAAAGTAAACGCATTACAATACGCACATTAAAAATCAGTTCAAGAGAAGTCCGAGTTTGATGTCAGAAGATGTAACCAAAGAAAATAAACAAAATGACAATAATACATAAATAACATCAGACTACTAGCAGTTAACTTACATGCCAGCTCCAGACTTCAATTAAACTGAATGAAAAATTATGTCTTCGTCATATGAATATCAGGCCCAATCCTCCCCGTGAGGGGTTTAGTATCATACCATCATAACATATATGAGAAGAACATAACCTGTGTCATGCCAACAACTGGTTTATTAATAATAAATGTGTTTAGTTCCGATGTACATTTTTATGAGAATGGAGTTTAATAAAATGTTTGTATCCGTGCATTTTACGGAACAGAGCAATGTTTCAATTACAGTCTTTTAGGAAACATTCAATCCGTTCTATTATGATATTAACGAGTCCATGTGTTTGCACCAGATGCGAGTTTTGACAATGAATGAAAAAAAGGTATATTACTAAAAATTGTTGTTAAAACGGGTGTTGGTCAATCTTATTTATCTGATCGACATTGTTTTTAAGGAAGTTCGCTACTCAGTTTCAAAATAAATAGCTTTTCATAAAACTAGTATATATTGATAGGGGATTAATTCAGGAATAATAAAGCAAACAAATATATAGAGGTCAATGTGCTTGTTTCCGAGATATTAACCATTGAAATTGTGGCGGGAAAATATTCTCTCTTGATTTTTCATACATGTAGCTTCATCATTGACAAAATAAAGTTCTCAAAAACTATTAAAACATAAATAAGACTAATAAGACTTTTAAAAATGGCTTATTATTATACATGCGAAAGATTTATTAAAGAAAAATGGGGGTCAATGGGCAGTTTTGTAAGGCATTCAAATTAATAAAACAGAGGATTCCGAAAATCTGACAAAAATCCAAATCACGACATACGAAAATCCTTAAGGGACATCTTTTGACAACTGCATTGATTATTTTTTTGGTGATTAATTACTAGTTTATTATCAATATTTTGTAGTCTCATTTTTATTCCAAACTCTTTTTTTCTTAGAATAAAATGAATTGGATGAATTTCACTCCATTTAACATACCAATAGGAACTTCTTGTTGACATACTTCAGCTGAACAATTACTAGAACATTCCCCGGTAATGCTGTAACGGCACTCTCCATTTGAACAAGCAATTCCTCTTGGAAACATTGTGCCTTTGTCTTCTAAGCACAACACTTTTGAGTCACATCTACCTGGATGCCCGCGATAAGATCCTGATGACCCACATGCACAAATATCTCCTAAAATTTGAAATGAAGTTCCTTACAGGCAATTCAAACTTTTATTGTTTGCTATATACATGTATTTATTGACTAATTTTACCTTTGAATTCAAGATATATGACAAATGCCATGATTTCTGTTTTACTAGTTGTCAACTTTCAACTTTTGAGTAGTACAGATCAAACTTTACCTTATGTTACGTCTTGTTTTCTTTAAAAATGTATTGTTGCATATTTTTTTCAAATTCACATAAAGAAGCCAAATACATTCATGTATTGTATCTAAAATTACATATTTCAAGAGCAGAATCTAGCATAGCATGTAATAAGTGTTCAATTGAAGGATATTTCATCGGAAAAAAAGTCATCTTCAATGAAATTTCCGAACACACATTTTTCAAAAGGTAATTTATAGGCACTTATTTTCAAATTCTTTAAATTTGGTAAAGTCTCACTTTTTTAAGACATTCTTAAATTTGAATTGAAAAAAGGGATGAGTTGTTTACCGTTGTGTAAATGGCATACATCGCTTAAAAGAAAACAAACCCGTTTCAAAAACAAAAACCCAAGGAAACATATTAACTATAACATTATAATAACGGAACAAATACTAAGTAATTGTCAGTACTTTATATTTGTATTAGATGCATGCTTATTAAAAAATAATTTGTATATCATCAAATAATGTGTCACTTTATTTAGAGTTGACTATTCCCCCCCAAAAAATCTATGAAAACCTTGCTCTTTGTTATATCAACTACTCAAATGTATGCATTCTCATTCTCATTTAAAACTTTGCTTCTGTCCAGTATCTTTTTTCCTTCAAATCTGCCCATGTATAAATAGATTTACCTTAAAATATTATTTTAACACTTACTTGGAATAAGGAACAAAGACGCTTCGGCAAAAGTTTCATTATCAAGCACTTCTAACGGTCTACATCGTATTTTGGCTTCATCCATGTCAGCTGTGAACAATAATCCAAATGTGATTTCTTGTCTACTCTGACAAGAAGCTATACTTGTATTTCTTTTAAAATCTTTGACTTTGGCATCTTGAATTTCATGATATACTGTTGTATTGATCATATATAAAATTTCTAATATTAGGTCCATTGCTGGATATCCCACAATCCCTGTGCATGAATGAGCACCAGTGTCCCTGTAAAATCCTAAATCAACAACCTGATCTTCGCTCAAAGTAAGAACTGGTGAACCTGGAGTATCTGAAAATAGATCTCAAAATTAAGTAATAATTATTTCATGCCATGCCACATGCTAATTTTAAAAAAAAGAGAACGTAAGGTCCAAATTTCTATTAAGTTAGCAAAATTTGAAGCAGGAATGCAGATATTTAATGTGCATTTTCATCTAAAAGAACCAAATTATAAGAATATGACTTAAACATATTAATAGTTTTACAAGTGTAGATTATTGGTGATTGTTTTTAAATGTCATTTAATTGGCACTTTAAGGGGAGGTTACTCTAAAACAGTGCATTTTCTGAAGGAAACTACATGGAATTTTCCTATTTTGTATTTTAGCCGGAAGAAAAGTACAGTGACCCTACCTTTTCTTTTGATATTCTCAAAACATTGTCTAAAGGTTATCTTTTCTTATTTATTTTACAATTTTATCATTTTGTTAAGTTTCTAATCACAAAATGGTGGTTTTTTCCTGTTTAGTCCATATAAAATGTAATTTTTTTCACAACCTGAAAGCCTGAGAAAATTCACGGTGACCTATCATTTTTATTATATTTTTGAACATATATCAATAGATACTATATATAGCTAGGTTTTGGCAAAGTATGAACATATTCTATCATTTTTATTTTAGGCTCCCATACCACCTTATATTCGATAAACCTTAAATTACAACATTGTAGGGGTAATAACTCTTATAATAACATTAACGGTACCATTTTTTCTATAACATATTGTCAGATAAATTTTGACTGAATTCACCATTTCTCTATCTCAACAGCTCAAAATATTAGCCTCAGTTCTTTCATACCGAGCTTCAATGGTATATAAACTCATCATAGATACCAGGACCACAATTTTATATTTACGCCAGACACGTGTTTCGTCTACAAAAGACTCATCAGTGACGCTCGAATCAAATAATGTTGAAAAGGCCAAATGAAGTACGAAGTTGAAGAGCATTGACGACCAAAAATTCCTAAAAGTTATGCCAAGTACGGTTAAGGTAATCTATTCCTGATGTAGAAAAGCCTTAATTTTTCAAAAATTCAAAGTTTTGTTTACAGTTAATTGGTGCAGGAAAATTGGTACCGTTAATGTTATTACTACCACTGGGTTGAAGCCTCTGCTGGTGGACTGTATCACCAGCCAAGTAGCCAGTACTTCGGAACTGGCATGAAAATACGGATTTTGTGTGTTATTAAAATTTGCTGTTACAAAATGTTAAAAATTATTATAAATTAAGGAACGTATCTCCCTCATGCAAAGCTCTGATTCCTTTTACGGATTTGGCTATACTTTTGGGACCTTTTGGATTATATCTCTTCATATTTTATATAAGTTTTGGATTTCAAATATTTTGGCCACGAGCATCACTGAAGAGACATGTATTGTCGAAATGCGCATCTGGTGCAGGAAAATTGGTACCGTTTATGTTATTACTACCACTGGGTTGATGCCTCTGCTGGTGGACTGTTAGTCCCCGAGGGTATCACTAGCCCAGTAGCCAGTACTTCAGTACTTGCATGAAAATACGGATTTTGTGTGTTACCAAAATTTGCTGTTACAAAATGTTAGAAATTATTATAAATTAAGGAATGTATCTCCCTCATTCAAAGCTCTGATTCCTTTCACGGATTTTGCTATACTTCTTGGAATTTTTGGATTATATCTCTTCATCTTTTAGATAAGCTTTGGATTTCAAATATTTTGGCCACGAGAATCACTGAAGAGACATGCATTGTTGAAACGCGCATCTGGTGCAGGAAAATTGGTACCGTTTATGTTATTTAATTATGAACATAAGATAGTATGCACACACAAGCAAAGGACAAAATTTAGGAAATGACCTTGACCTTTGACCTTGAAGCACTTTCTGTTAATTGGACCAATGATCTTAAATCAAGATACTCTAGGTCTCTATTACATCCATTTTATAAGTTACATTGACATATTACTCATTGCAAATACCTGTATCGCTCACATGTAATAACCGATGCTTTGAAAATCATGTTACATGAGGTTAAAGACATAATTAATAGTATTAGAGAGTAGATATTTTAATGATGTCTAAGATAAAAACAAAACACTGCAAAATATCCGTAAAACTACCAACTTAGGGGAAGCAACCCAACGGATTGCCGGATTCCACTGAAAATTTCTCGTAGATAAATCTTAATCTAATAAACATTTTTGCCACCTGTCGGATTTGCTCTAAATGCGTTAGTTTCAGAGATATAAGCCAAAAACTGCATTTTACCCTTATGTTCTATTTTTAACCATGATGACCATGTTAATTGGCAGGCGAGGTCAGCGGATACATTTTTAGACTAGATACCCTAGTGATGATAGTGGTCAAGTTTGGTTAAATTTGGGCCATTAGTTTCAGAGAAGAAGATTTTTGTAAATGTTTACAAATGACGAAAAAGACGGACGACAAGTTACGAGAACAGCTCACTTGACCTTTTAAGTAAAAAAAAATAAAAACTAAAACACATTTTTTTCCGATATTTTCAACGGTTGTAAAAAAAGATGCACACACTGGAAAAGCACTGTTTTGGGAAACAGGGTTTAACATCACAAACAAATAAGTTAAATCATGACAAATATTGAATATTTCGGGTAATAAATATCCTTCATCAGTAAGATGTCAAATGACTCGTATAATTGTAGGCAAACTGAAATAATAATCTTGATAATCATACATATTATCATAAATCAGTCCACTGGTAAATTGTTTTGCTATTGACGATTGGGCGAAGGAAAACATTTGTTAAACCGCGATGAGAGTTCTTTATTGATAAAAACGACAAAGAAAGTTCACAGGAGTAATCGACAGGTTTTTAGGGTTAGGCAGCAACCATTTGATTTTCGGGTGGGGGAGGGTAGGGCTATGGATATTTTTTGTGGAAAAAAAGTTTGTTCCGAGTTTTTGGAGAAATATTTTTTTTTTTTACCCTGACAAAAAAAAGTGTTTGTTTCACCCTCAGCTGCCACTATTTGTAATGATAAAATTGAAAAATTGTTCTTGACTTGTCGCCAAAAAATCGATTGTTTTTCGACAAAGGCGGAAAAAAAATTGTCCGGTAAAAAAATCCATAGCCCCCCAGAAAATCAAATGGCCTTAGTTTGAGGCGAAAAACAGTATTGGTTATAATTGCAATTCTTTATTATTTTCAATTGTACCTTTAACAATAAAAAAAAACTGTTCTTTACTTGCAACGACATATATATCCAGTTTGAGAGTATGTGTATCATACATATGTTTATAAATTATGTGAATCAACACCTTTATTATTGTTCAATTTTAATATTTGGTTACTTACTGAACACAGTGAATTTTCCTTGGTCCATCTCTGAATTGCCATTGATATCCATTACAACTCCAAATGTACCTTCATTTTCGCAGATCGTTTGTAGAATCGTAACATTAATGATATTGTTGGACAAAGTTATTTCAACCATATCTTGCATGGTCAGCATCACAATAGTAGTATTGCTGTAAATATTACATATTGTCACCCCTTCTGATTCTCCTAACTTTGTGAAGGTTACATTTATCATTGAAAAATCTGTATCGTTGAATACACAGCTCAATGACACTGGCCCAGAATTTAATAGAACATTCACATTATTACAGGAAACATCTAAAAGTAGAACCATTGTCATACATTTGTTATACAGTAATTGCATGTAAGTTGATTATCTGAATACTAACTGAAAATATGCTACATTTTTGAAATTAAAAATCATATAACATATTTCTCTTTAAAACGCCCAACGATTCTTCTTTATCTAGACGTACAATAATACTAATACAAAAACAAAAAAGCTTACACCAAAAAGGAAAAAATAAGCTCATTCATTTGATCTGATGAACAACACAAATGACTCCATAATTAACAGTATTATACAATGTATATAAAACATTTTTAAATTTTGATAAATCTGAGAAAATGGAAGGGAAACTTATACTGGGTCAAATTTTTGCGTTTCTATAGCGAAAATTAAACACACTCGAAAAAAATATATTCGGTATGCTTAAAGATAAAATTTATTGAAAATACAATAAGGGCGTCACTGACGGTACTGGTATCATTTTTTATACAACATGTTTCAAACATAATAAATACACATCAAGCGTATGATCCAAAGTTAAACCATTGTGGTGACGTCAGCCTATTCATTTACCGTGGATTATTTTTCTTTGTACGACTTTGCCCCCCGCAGAGCTATAGAAAAACAGTACATTAACGTGTGTTACACGGACTCTTTTTAGTTGTTACACGGACACGTTTTATGAATAGAATCACTCGTGCATGATAGGTGAGTTCATGGGCACTTTAACTTTCAATTAGATTTGATTTGTTTGGTTCACCGACTTATTTCCTGTCTTTTTATTGAAAAAAATATTTACGTTAGCATCAATATCTTGTTTCAAACATTTCCAGTTAAATATTATTCACATCAGTACACTAAGGGATTAGACATTTAACTTCAATAGTGGGAGGTATGATTTTCTCCTAAAATAGATATTTTGATCCCAAATTTTATGAGAAAAAAATTATGATGGTCAAGCAGATGACAAATTAATGTTTTGAATGATTCCTGATTTTCCAAATGCCGTTAATAGTGTTCATTGTCGGATCCAGGGGGGGGAGGTTCGGGGGGTTGGAACCCCCCGTTTTTGTTGGCCAATCAATGCATTTGAATGGGGACATATAGTTGGAACCCCCCTTTTTAAAATGACTGGATCCGCCCCTGGTGCTAATTTAAACAAAAACGTTTGGGTGATGGCGTTGAAAAGTAAAACGTTAATATACTCAAAAAGAACATACCGCCCCCTTTTTGAAGCAAAATTTTTGGTCAAAAAATGTTTTCTTCAATATATGGACATGAATAGTATTTTGGACAATGCTGAAAGTAAAGAAAGGATGATACTGACGTGAACATTTCAATAAAAATAAGACAGGAAATAAGTAAATAAAAATCAAATCTAATATCAAAAGATAAAATCCCTATCAACTCACCAATCGGCACGATTGATCCTATAAACAAAAAGTGTTCATGTAATACACGTCCAAATAAGCAGCAAATCTAGAAGAAAATCATTCAACTTATGTCATCAATTTTGAGCGGTAAGCTGCGATTGGATCATATAGTAACACGTGTTTAATCACGATCAACACTTGCAGATCTAGAGACGAGCAT
Source organism: Mytilus galloprovincialis (assembly GCA_037788925.1). Classification (NCBI taxonomy): domain Eukaryota; kingdom Metazoa; phylum Mollusca; class Bivalvia; order Mytilida; family Mytilidae; genus Mytilus; species Mytilus galloprovincialis. The sequence goes on along the minus strand of CM075334.1, from coordinate 44,102,211 downwards.
GAACACGGTGGGTATGGTTGTCCTGCGAGAGAACGTACTGTGCTGGTGATTTGGTCCTGACGGGTGCTGGTGGGTCCTGATTCTGTGCTGGTGGGTTTGTTTACATTGTATCAGAACGGCATTAAAACGACTGTTTTGTTGCTTAATTTTTCTCTGATGTGTCATTAGTACTAAGCAAAGTATATTACAACAATATTATACTGCAAAAGTCGTGCAATATCGTTAAACGGAATTGTCCTGACGCTGTGCTGGTGATAAGAAAAACGGTCCTGGTTCTGTGCTCCTATGTCCTGGTTCTGTGCTTTTATATTTTAGTTAAAAGTGGCATATATTCAAGATCATTGATACTGTACTATCATTGACTTATTAGCTGTTGTCTGCTTACTTGAAATTGACATTGTTGTGAATCTGTTTACTGTTATTATGAGAGAAAAAATACACCTATTTTTAAATATTTTTTTTAAAACTAACTGTAATCTTATTTATTGGCCTGTTAATGGAACCCTTCTTGCCCCCTCTTAAGATAAGAAAATATGTTTACGATTTTCGGGATTACGATCATTTTGCAAGATCACCAAAATACGTTGTAATGTATAATACAATACTTATATAAAGTAGATGATGTGGTATGTTTGTTGTCAATGGACATATTTCCATAAGAAACCAAAGGAAGTATGTGTTAACAACCATACGCCATCGTACGACCTTCAACAATAACCCATAAAATAAAATTGTAAAAGGTTTTGCATAAAAATGGAGAGCAAAAATATAGAACAAAAGACTTTCTGAGCGTTTGAATCATGTCTTTAGCAGCTTAAAACACATTTGTTTGTGAACAATTGAGTGCTGACTATAAGAATGACAATAGTATTGCGAGTTTGTTTGTTTGGTGTTTTTTTTTGTTTTTGGGGGGGGGGGGGGGGGGGGGGGGGATAAGTTAGAGCGAGGTTACAGTGAAAGCTTGGAATAGTTTCCCGTAAGATTTAAAAGTTGTATTGTAAAGAAAAAATATATCTTATAACTATTAAGAATCACTTGCTGTAAGATTTTTCCAACAAATTGTTTTTTGTCTAAACGGTTATCAGGTTGGTTTTTTTTTGAAAGTTCGATAGAACACTAAAAAAAAATCACTATTTTATGAAAGGGCAGGCTAGAATATGTCATAGAATGAAGACGAGATAACCTAGAGAACACTAATAAAATTAACATTTCTTAGCTGTTTTCATTTCAAAATAAATATTTTTGATAAAGAATTACGGGGGAGGAAGTGAACAATGTGTCCTTCTTTTCTATATATAAATATTTTTCATGAATAAAAATAAAGTGTGCCTTGATTATAATTGAAAATGAGTAAAGGGAAAAAATACCAAACTAAAATACACTTATATTTTAATATTGGTAATATCACTAAGCTTTTAAGTTTTGTGTGTCAAACACACCATCTCTGTAGTAATGACTCCTTACTAAGATATTTCACTTCATTCATTTTTTTCTGCATTTTTTTATATTGTGAATTCATAGAATTATTATATTAAATGTAGCCTTAATTTATATTAAAAAAAAACTGAATCTAAAGCCAGATATATCAAACATTTTTGTTTCCATCTATCCGTTTTCAGGACTTTAACACGCCTGGAAAGTAAAATGCGTACTCGGCTGTCTGTAATCGACCATTTTTAGACACCCCAGGCTCCTAAAAAAACAGGCCGCGGTGGGGGTTCAAAGATGCAAATTAAGTACTTATATCAATATTTTATCTTTTCGTGTACGGTTTATGACCCCTCATGTGGCCTGTCAATTCCGAAATGTGCTAACTGCAATAGTATCAAAACAGCACAGACAATGAATAATAGAGATATAATTTTGTACATATATCAAGGGGAATTTTTTTTATTTTTAGCATTATTATTTATAGTTCATTATTGTATTTAGTAGAAAAAGAGAATTTAGTGAAAATAAAATCACTATTTTTGTAGAAAATTCGCAGACCTTTGTACAGAGATTTTTGTTATGTTTAGCATGGGATCAGCACAATGGTTCATTACCGAGTAAAAAAAATCAAAATGTCTACCTTGCACATTTCAGAAAATTCAGATCAGATGACGAAACTGGTTCCAGCAACATTTATTTAAGAATTAAATGCTTCTTTTTGTAAATTCATTGGGGTGTAAAAGCGTTGACCGAAGTACATTTTGTATGAAGCGCACGGTCAACGCTTTTACAACCCTATGAAGTTACAAAAAGAAGCATTCAATTCTTATAATTACATTTTTTTAGCTATGATCAAGAAAACACGAATTTTATATTGTTTTTATTTAATTCACCTGTGCACTTTATTGTGGGACCACGTGTTATCATGAATGAAAAGTTTTATTGAGTGATGCAATTGCTTACGGAATAATACGTGATGTGCAGTTAGCCAATCAGAATAAAGTATTGTAATGAAACATACATCTAATGTAATTATAAGCAATTTAAGATTGTGACCCTCACAGTTTCCATTCACCACAAATATTCTCGTTACAACGAATCATTTTAAATACAAAAATACGTGTTGCATGCAGCCTTTTGTTTATCTATTAATATATGTATACGGATAAAGTTATGAAAGGCAGCAGGGTCATTAGGGTGAGGAGTCCATGTCATCTGAAATAAATGCTAAGCATAGATCTAGAAAGCGACATATAATCATGACATTAAAAAAGTCTCTTCTTTTCGACTTTTTTCGAACAAATTGACACATAAAATGAATTATATAGTATTGTGGAATTTTTAACTTATTTTAGATACTATATATTGTTATCTGATATTGGACGAAAGATTTTGCCCTTTTATGTTATTATGTAATACAAGTTCAGATCATTTGAAAACACATATTAAACAGCCAAATGGATGCACAAGAGCTAAAATAGGAGTCATAGATCCTGTTGGCAACAATTATCTGGCTAATTTTATTGATTTTGTAACATTTGTTTCAAATATGACCAACTTCTTATCCAAAATCACCAGCACCGTATCAGGACCCACCAGCACAATGACAGGACCCACCAGCACAGTATCAGGACATGAATAAATTGAGAAAATGCTAAATTTTAATAAATTGCAATGTTTTTTCACCAAATTGTTTTGTCGTGTGGATTGCGGTATAGAAAGCGGACTTTATGAGCATTTTTGTTTTATTTTTTCAGTTCGAGATTTTCTGAAAATGAGCATTTTTGAGTTACGCTTACTAAAACAGTTTAGAGGGTCATTTTTTTAATGGTTTATATATGAACCCATAAGAAACGAAATTGAAAAATCTCAACTGTTTTCTTCCATTTTTTATGAGTGAAAACGTCAAAAATCATCATTTTCGTCTTTGTTTACATTTTTTCATTGATCACCAGCACCCGTCAGGACCGAATCACCAGCACAGTACGTTCTCTCGCAGGACAACCATACCCACCGTGATGAATAAAAAAAAAAAAATCAAAGTATATTCCTGAATATATATAATATTAAGACAAAATTCACTAATGAAGTAGGAAATTCATTCTTTTGATACCAGTATATTGTTATCAAATTGATATCAGTGGCGGATCCATGTCTAAATCCAGACCAAAACAGGGGGGTCAAACTTTATGTCCCCATTTAAATACATTGATCTTCAAAAAAGGGTTGTTCCAACCCCCGGGACCCCCACCACTGCACATTTAATTCATGTAGCGCGATTTTTACGATTTTTTGTTAAGGGGGAATGAGGGGATTGAATGGCTCATCCTGCATTTTTTCATCAAAAATAAAGATCACAGCCTGTGTATTTTAAAATGAAATAGCCCCCCTCCCCCTCCCCGCTTTTCGTTTTATTCATAAAAATCAAACGTTATCTTACTAACCACTAAAATATTCCTTAGTATATTACTGTTTTAAGAAGTTGCCTTTTAAAAAGTCTTAAATGTGTACAACATTTATATTTTACTTGAAATGGTTCTTTTTTTTTATCAAATTATTAGATTCCTGATTTTTTTTCTTGAAAAAAAAATCTCGGTTGAAGGGAAATGAAAAAAAAAATGTGTTTATACTATAACTTACATTTACTGCTTTAGTGGCTATCCAAGTTTCTCAAATGTTTAGTCTTACTTAAAGTATTATTACTTGAAACGTCGTACAAGTCAGATAAAAAACAAAAGTAACAAAAGAAACAGGCCGGTTACAACCAGCCGAATAGTTTTTCTGCACTTGTAGTCAGGTCAAGGTCCTCGGCTATCGCCTCGGACCTTGACCTGACTACTCGTGCAGAAAAACTATCCGGCAACGGTTGTTACCGGCCTGTTTCTTTGTTACCTTTGTATTTTATCTAATACAGAATCAACGCTTCCTAAATCTGTCGCTGAAAAGGACTCACGATATTGTATTCTTTTGTTTCCTTTGCGTGACTAATTTAATTAAGTTTGAATAGACTAATTTACTGATTTCTGTTCACTAACGGAATTCATTTAAAAACTTACCTTTGATTTTTGTAATTTCTATATACCTTCACTGGGAGTCGAACCCGTCCATGAATTCTTTTACGTGTTACTGACATCAACATATCAACGAAACCTCTTGGCTATCAATCGGTTACGATTTAGATTTTATATTTTATATAATATAAATGAGAATATATGACATACATCGGTACAACATACATACAGGGCTTTACCTTTATATTTACAAAATAGGGAAATGTTTAAATTAGTATGAATTGGTAGCCAAGAGGTGTCATGGTTAAGATAAATGAGATTAAGGTACGGACTTGTCTGTTTAGGTTCCAACCCCTGAATTCTCTTTGTTGTTCCTATTAACTAATTTTCTAGTTTTTTTTTTATTGTGGATATTTTGTTTAATAAAAGCAAGTTTGCTCGTTTATTATCGGATTATTGTTGGCTCTTCCACATGTTTGAAACAAAAATGAATACATTCTATTTGTCTACTTTTTATATGAATTAATATAATATGATTTCATCTGTTTTACTACATACTACATTAGTTTACAACTGTTAATTCGCAAATTCCTATGTCTGAAAATCGTGATGAGTCTAGAATAAGACTGTTTGTTTAAAAAAAATAATTGGAATACTTTTGAAATGCATTATATATATTAGTGTTGTCAAATCGTACACTTTTGCCTAACCGGTTACTCGGACAATCGTTCGACCGATTAACCGGTTAACCGGTATAATAGTTCAGATTGGGGTTTGGAAGCCTTATCAATAGTACCCTACACATAGATATAAGATGTAGTATGAGTGTCAATTTGACAACCTTTCATCCAAGTCATAAATTTACGCTTTTAAAATTTAATATTGTCCTTTTGGCATTATACGACTTGCTTGGAGGATTCCTGGCGAAGTTTGATCTTTAATAATCAGATGCACCGTATCAACTGTAGCGTCTGTACCAACTTAAGATTGAAAAATAAAATAAAACTTCTATATCTCGTAGGATTGAATATGTCTGAAACCGATTATTCTTTTCTTTTCTCTTGTTGTCTCCGAAAATAATGTGGAGTGTTTTAATTTGAAATGATTAATTATAAAAAAGAAGATGTGGTATGATTGCCAATGAGACAATTTCCACAAGAGACCAAAATGACACAGAAATTAACAACTATAAGTCACCATACGACCTGTTTCTTTGCTTTGTTTGCTTGTTTCTTTAAGCATGTTACTCGTACTATCACGTATTCATTGAGAACATTCACATTGGTTTGCATTTCACAATTTTTTAGTAAGCAATTCGTTTCAAGTAAGACTACGCCTTGCACGACGGAGGTTGCACATTTAGATGTAGGTCTACACAAAAATATATTAAAAACGAACTTATGAAGTAAATCATAAAATTTAATCGCATTACTGATTTAAAGTTACTGTTAAAAAAACATGTAAACTAATTATGTTTCTTCAAGATCCTGCCCCAAGCTGAGAGACAAGTTCTAATTAATTTTATGTTTTTAGGATTAACAATAACAATCAATATACTGGATTATTGATCTGTCTAATTAATTATAACACGACGACAATTTTTAAATAAAACATAACTACTAGTATTTAATGATTTCTATACAAATATATCAAATCTACCAAAATTGAAAAAAGTCCGGTTAACGGGTTAGCGATTTTGGTATTCGGTATTCGGTCGTTCGAACGGTTAACCGGTTAACCGGTTACCGGTTAACCGTTGACAACACTAATATATATGTTCTATGTCGGGTTGTTTTCCTTTTCACACGTACATTCTTCATTTCCATTTTCAATTCTGATAGAAATAAGTTCGAATATATCTTATTTTGTAAAAAAAAATACAATATTCAGATGACTGATAGTATGAAGATCTTTATGGGCAGACGTGTTGTGTTTTAATATATTTGTATTTTTTAAGCATTGTGATATTTTATTTATTATAATCGATCGTTTGACACGATTACATGGTTATTTAAACTCACTTACAATACCTTAATAGTTATCCCACGATGACGCGGTGTGTCAGTGTAAGATCAACCCGATGGCCGGAGGCCAGAGGGTTAACTTACACTGACACACCAAGTCCGATTGGGATAACTATTTTACATCCCAGCTGTTTTAGATTAGACGAAAACCCATTTACAATTCATAAAATCTAGTTTAGAACGCCACACAACCATTATAATACACTTTATACATTACTATAGGATTAATACCCTTTTTTGACACCCAAACACGATGAGTAGATATCAAACAATGTTAACTCGCCCCACTGGCCAATCGGCCCAATCGATATCGCCACGTTATGAAAAAAATCGCCCCACTCTTGTTAACCGACTCGCCCCACTTTTAAAAAAGTGTAAAATCAAACTGAACAATCACTGACAACTCAATTATTAATGAAAAGGGTTTACACCCCACTGAATAAAGGTCTGCCAACTCTCCCCACTTATGAAAATATCTTGCTTCCTTTAAGTATGTTAAATTACGGACGGTTTGTATCCAGTCGTCCTGGTGTAGTGGTTGTGTCGTGGCTTGATATGCTTAAGGTCTTGAGTTCGAATCCCAGCATATACATTGGATTTTTTCTACGTGAATTTTGATAGATAGTCCTTTCCGTATAATTGCATAGTTAATAATAAGTTTTATAGTGGATTTGACATTCCCGCCAAAATCTTAGAGAAGGAAAGCATGCATAACAAAGAAACTCAAACTGGGTTGATCTGGTAGTGGTGATCCGGCTCAGATCATCCCTGTTAGAACAAAAGAGCTGGGATGTAATTCTAATTACAAATAGACTTTATTTTTTAAAAAGCATAAACACAATAGTTTAAGTTATAGATACAATGGTTAAGCGTTAATTCATGAAAAACAAAACATTCGCCCTCCGGGCTCATGGTTTCTTTTTCAAGAATCAACGATTATCTATTGTTAAAACTAAAAATTAAAATAATACAAGACTTACAAAGGCCAGAGGCTCCTGACTTGGGACAGGCGCAAAAATGCGGCGGGGTTAAACATGTTTGTGAGATCTCAACCCTCCCCCTATACCTCTATCCAATGTAGAAAAGTAAACGCATAACAATACGCACATTAAAATTCAGTCCTAGAGAAGTCCGAGTCTGATGTCAGAAGATGTACACTGCATGAAATGATGCATTTAACCAAGTCTAATTATTGATTAAATTTGATTAAACTTACAGTGTTAAATTTAAGTTAAATTTAATTGATATTTTATGAATGATTTAATCAATTTTAAGTTTTCAGTTAAACGTTTCATATAAATAGATTTAGTATACGTTGAATACAAAATAAATCTAATATTTAAGAAAGTATAATTGTTCAATTAAACTTCTTGTAGAAGTAAATTTATGATATGTTTAATAACAAATAAATCTAAAATTTAAGGAAATATAATTGTGCAATTAAACCACCCATAAAAGTAGATTTATCATATGTATTATACAAAATAAATACAAAATTTAAACTAATATAAATGTATAATTAAACCACTGGTAAAACTAGATTTATTACATGTTTAATAACTCAATAAATCTAAAATTTAACCAAATATATATGTTTAATTAAACCAATCTTAAAACTAAATTTATTGCTAATTTAATGCAAAAATAAATTAATAATTTATACAATAATTGTTTTTCCATTAAATCTTTCATAAAGGTAGCTATAGAGTTATTGTATTTTCAATCCACTAATAAATCTCTAATGTAAACAAATATAATAACCCATCTTGATGAGGGCGTATGACATTTGCGCCGATTTTGAAATTTTTCATTTTTTCATTTGCGCCGATTTCATTTTTTCATTTGCGCCGATTTTATATTTTTTCCTAATTGGATTTACAGGTAAGTTCATACTTTTACATTGGCTGAGCACATAGTATAAAGACAAATCAAGTGACATTGCAATTGGTAAATGGCTATCCCAATGTTTCGGGTTACCATTCCTTTCCCTAAATGAAATCGATGACTGCTTCACGTTTGACATTGTCTGACGCTCCGCTCCTTCTGATGAAAAATGTCATACATTCTTAGACAATGTACAAGTACACATTCCATAATGGACAACCAATTAGTGCTGGCGCCCATAAAATTAACGAAGGGATGAATTCAACTTCACCATTTGGAACTCTTGGTTTAATAGCTTCCTTGTGAGAAAATGCGAACTCTAGAAATGCCCCCACCAGTACGTGTGCCAGACAAAAAAAAAGATGGCATTCGTTATCGACAATTACGCCAAATATAAAAGAGACGAAATCATAAGAAAGGAATATATTAGATGTATTGCCTAAACATACTCAAAAAGAACAGACTTATGATTTGAATGTATTCCGTTTTTATTGATTTGAATGCTGTACATATATTTTTAATTCGTCATTTTAGTATAAACAAACTAAGTGCTTTTATCATAGGTTTTTACTTGTTGATTTTAAGCAGGAGACAACAGTTATATACATGTTATAATTGACAATTCATAACATATGTACAACAGGGGCCTGGTTTTCGAAAGTGTCATAAGATATGTCATAAGATATATCTTAGGACATATTTTATGATCATCTTATGACTATCATATGATATGTCATAGGATGTAAATCAAAGCTGTCTTAAGAGAATCATAGCTATGATGCTCTTATGACTGTCATAAGTGAACATTATTTTCTATTATTTTAAATAATGTTTAAAAAGTATAAAATATAAGAATGAAAATGAAAAGTATGAACATATTAGTTATTACTATTCTTAATTTTTACGAATATTTGTTTTTTTTTTCATTATCATAAACCTGAAATTTTATACAAAAAGGAATTGAAATATGAGTTGATAATTTGTTTAAATTTAGTTTGTAATATATGTTTAATCTTGAACTTCGCTTTCGTGTATCATCATACATGCATTGTTATTTAACTGTGAATACTTTTTAGATTCGGTACATCGAGTACCCGCTTAACAAAATGCCCGTGCACATACGTGAATATAGTACTATTAAATATACTAGGAACGAAATAATATGTAAATCTATTGTACAAAACCATAAGTTAGAAAAAAATTCCAAATTGTATGTAGCAGGAGATTCAAATTTTAATTCACGTAGTAATAAAATCTTACTATTTAGCTAACCGAGAAGCACAACAAATATTTTTATTACAATTAATATGAAATTAAGCCAAAAAAATCATGAAAAGTAATTAAAATTTTAGTTGACAATCATAAGACCATCATAAGTCATGTCGCGAGGGGTCTTCAGTTTACGACAAAAGTTATGACAAATCGTAACTTAGGACACTTTCGAAAACATATCTTACGACTATGACATGTCCTTAGACCATCATATGACATGTCTTAGTCATAAGATACTTTCGAAAACCAGGCCCCTGGCTAACGGAAGAGATCTTTAATGATAAATGAAAATTACATTACTGGGATGGAGAGTTGTCTCATTGGCACTCATACCACATCTTTTTATATCATTTCACCTGTAATTTACCTGTTATTTACCTGTAAAAAAATCGGCGCAAATGAAATGCAGATCGGCGCAAATGCAAAACGCCGCTTGATGATAGATTTATTGTCAGTGTTAACAGAACAAAAAATAAAAAAAGTAACAAATTTTAACTTTTCAATTCAATCTATCTATAAAGTAAATTCATAAAAAGTGAGAGTGTGATACTCAATATCAATATTTTTTTTTCTTTCAAATTAACCCATTGAAAAATAGATTAAAACAATTGTTCTACAAATATATTTTAAACTGAAGCAACATATAACTGTTTGATTAAATAAAATAAAATTTAAAGGGAAAGGGAAATAATATATTCAATCTTTATTTATTAATTTAGTATTTTGCTTTACATAATACAATTAATTGATCTGCCAACGAAAATCGTCCGGCTTAATATATTCAAACTTAAGCTTCTTATCTTAAAATACTAGAACTGCCTTTTTTTGTTTAAGCTAATCCGTAAATTAGATAACAATATGTTTTTTTGTGTGTGTTTTGTGAAACTTCAGCTATAGAATTTTGCATTCTTAGTTAAACCCTTGCTAAAGAAGGGCGAGTAACTACATTGACACTTAATTTGTTTTCGACTCGAGTTAGCTCCCTTTCCTCGGTTAATAAGATACGCGTCGGCTAAATTGGATAGACTCCCTTTCAACAAGAGGCAAACAATTTTAGAATATCGCTTATACGCACATTGACATGTTATGCAAAATTTATCATTAAAAACCAGTCCTACAATAACATAACCATGATAACGTAACACTTTGATATCGTAACTACATGCATGATTATAATTTATATTGCCAGCGTTAACTGAAAAAAAAAAGATTCTTTCAAAACTTCTAATTCTGTAGGTCACATTCGTAAAAAGGGAAGGTTATTGTAATAACGGCATAAGGAACATATCCGAATCATCTATGAAACGGTTATTCCACAACGGTCAACCAACTCCAAAGGAATTATTGCAACATCACCATTTGGAACATTTGGTTATAATAGCTTCCTTGTGAGCAGCAATCCTCTATCAAGGAAGTCATGATAGGAAATACAAGCCCGTGAATATCATAGCTTTTGGGGATATATTCTCCGTATGCAGGGCGGTTGGAATGTTGCTACATACAAATAGAAAGTTCCGATTTGGAAGCTGAAACCATCTCTTTTGTCATACAGTTTTGTTTTTAACCAACCCTCATTTTCAATTTCTAGATGTACGTCAAAATATGAGGCAGACTTAACTGTGTCTATAGTATCCTTTATCTCTAGTTTGATGGGATAGATTCGTTCAACATATTCACGAAATTGTGTAGTATTTAGTGAGAAAACATCATCTTTATAGCGGAACGTAAAGTTAAAGGATATTGCTAACTTCTTATCTTTCTTCCTAAGAAGTTCCTATATGAAGTCGGCCTCATAATAATAAAAAAACAAGTCGACAAGAAGAAGGGCACAATTAGTTCCCATTGGAATTCCGACAGTCTGTTGAAAAACTGTAACTGTTTGGAAATTGAGTAGTTATATGAACCCTTCAAATAAAGTGAGAGTGAATCTTTCTATTCGTATTGAAATGCTCAAAAATCAATGAAATTTACATGTATACGTGCATTTGCACTTGCACTTGCATCAAGTCGATATCTATCCAACGCAGCTCACATGATATAGCGTCATACGTTTCATCAAAGATTACGTCAAGGCTGAGAACTTGAAAGTTGACAATTTAGAAACATGTTTGGTATAGGTTGTAATTAAATTTTGATGCCAAAATCAATATGTCGACTAAATAAAATGCATTGCTTTTTATGCAATTTTCAATACAAGATATTTCAAATAACACACAAACACTCATACACTCATACACGCTCACAAAAAGCGCGCAATTGACTATACACACACTTCATAAAAATTGTTTGAGCAATTGACTATACACACACTTCATAAAAATTGTTTGAGCAATTTACTATACACACACTTCATAAAAATTGTATGAGCAATTTTCTTTAAACTAACGAGTACACACTTTTGTAGCGTGTAGAATTCACATCACCAATAGAGTGATTAATCATAATATAAAAAGTTAAGTGTAAGAACAACATCTCCAGCTTTAACAAAATGGAATACAGAAAAGAATAATAAGTACTTACAAACTCCATGGCAAAGTCATCATTGTTCTCTATAGATGAACACTTAGTAACATCAGATATTTTATTCAAAATCATGTCTCATAATAGTAAAAAATTACAATGACAAACAATACGCAAACTGCTTAAAGATATGTAATTGTAGTTCATGCAACATGGTGTAGAAACTGATAAATTTAGTATAAAATGTATAAAGACTTACAGGGTGAAGGAGCCGGTGTTGTTGTCGGCGGGGCAGGAGTTGTACAAAAGTCTGAAATAAACAAAATTCCAACATGTAGTGAAGCAAAGCTAAATTTTGCTGATTTCAAAACTACAATTTAAAGGATGCTGAACAATTGAACTAACCCTTGATAGACAAGTGCATGAGAACTTTTATTCATGTTTTGTTTAAAATCTAATATAAATTGTGTTCAATTCTTTATTTCAAATATCTAACTCTCAAACGTTCAACAAGTAAATGCATAGCGAAAACAAATAAGTTACCATATTGCTAGTATCAACGATTAACAAAATTTTAATTACGCACTGTACTGAACATTATATTAATATTAAATCCTTCAAAAACATGTGTTGTTCTGTTTTAAATTTAATTTAATTCTCAGTTAGATGGAATGTAGTATAGTTTTTCCTATACTCTTATACACATAAACGATGGGTTTAGTTACAGTGAATTGAAATGTGTAGATTGTACTGTATGTTGTAAAAACAAACCAATTATATTATTAATATCTAAAATGCAAGGTCTCGTCAGACAGGAAATGTGTTATAAAAAAAAAATGCGAAGAGTGAAACAGCGATTTTTTCTTCGGACGAACGGACGGACAAACGAAGGAAATAAAAATAATCAAATAAACCAAAAGTGGTGAATAGTTAAGTGTCAAAACACTTTCGTATTATCTTCGTCATGACTGGATATACCTCAAACATGCTATGAATATATATGACAGCAGAAAGATCTTACCTTACAGAAAAACATATTTACTATTACACAAATCAATCTTTGAGGACAAATGGCTCTCTAGATTTCGTTTCATAAGTGTCAATGAAGGAGACAAACACACTTCCCATTTTTTGTCATACCAACATAAATATATATATTTATATTCAACAAAAATACTATGTATCAGGTTACAACTTTAAAACATGCTACAAGAAATATTTCCGGTCTGAAATATAATAGCATTAATGTTTACCCGATGGAACTGTTTCATTGCATACTGTAGCAGAACAGTCATCCGAACAAACTCCTGTTATACTGTTTCGACATTGGTTTGATGCACACGCAATACCTCTTGGATATGCGATGCCACCTTCTGTTACACAATACACCTGCACTTTACAGTTGCTTGGATGTCCCCGATAACTAGAACTGGCACTACAGTCACATATATTTCCTTTGTGAAGAGAAAAGATGGAAAAAAAAAATAAAAGAGACTAGACTTTTATTATCATCAAAATGCTTCCTTTCAAATAAACTTATCATAGACACCAGGATTGAAATGTTATATTTGCGCCAGACGCGCGTTTTGTCTTCAAAAGACTCATCAGTGACGCTTGAATCAAAACATAAATTTAAAGGGCAAATTAAGTACGAAGTTGACGATCATTGAGGACTAAACATTAATAAAACCTTTAACTTTCAAATTAACTAAATACATGGAGAAGGTTGGTGTTTGATAATATGTATACATAACAATATATTATTCTGCCTTGTATCACGATGAAATATAAAGTACTCCTCATTTTGAAAGAAAAAAAATTAAAAACACGTTGGAAATTTAAACCTGAAGTCATTAACTGTTACAATAAGGACATATTAAAGACAATAACGGATGAGAGAACAATACATACTCGGAATCAAATTTAATTCTTCGCTTAATGTGTATTCAGTTAAACTATCTGATACTCGGCATCTCAATCTGGCACCATCCATGCCTGATGAAAACTTTAAACCAAATGATACAGTTTCTGTTGTGCTGCATTCATCCGAAGTATTTGTACGGGATACTAAATCTATATTTGAATTGGAAATTGGTTCAAAGCTCGTGCCATTGTTATATGTTATATCTATTTCTAACTTTGCAGGAGGTTCACCAATAAGTCCTTCACATGTATGAATTCCAGACCCCCGATAATAATTTCCATCAGGAAAGACAAGGTCTATAACTTGGTCGACACTCAGAGTTACTGTGGGTTTTCCAGTTGGACCTGTAATAAAACTTCACTTATGAAATTTATGACCTATTTAAAATAAAACCAAACTGATTAAAATTACCATTTGAATGAAAGCCTACTTACTAGAATATAACTTGTTTAAGAAATCTGCTTTGTTTATACGCTTTTGATAATTGAAATACAAAGGTTTGTTTATTATCTTCAAATTTAAAAAAAAAACGGATATTCTAAACAGATATTTTAAGCAATTAAAACCTAGTACAGTCAATATCATTATATACGATTATCGATAGTATTTAACGGTTCCTTATGCTATTTTGGATCTTTTTTGTAGTGCTTATTTTCGATCATACTACAGAAAAGTGTTCAGATGTCGACCAGGGTTAAACTCGGAGAAATGACACTGGTAATAACTACATAAAAAGCACATTATATATGCAGGTTCATGTATTGAAAAATGTAGTATACATGTACATGACAAAACATAACAATATAGAATCAGATAATTGCATTTAAATTTTCACAAAACACTAACGAAACCTTAACTTCCACCATCGAGGTAACAGCACACTCCGTAAGGTCCAATATTGAAATTAATTGTTGGAATTGACGTTCACACCACATGGACGAGTCAACTTAATTTTAATTTATAAGCTAGATAAAAAAGTATATTTTGTAATAAAAGTTACATGTATGAGTGTAATTTGTTAGTTATGGTTGTTTTTATCATGCATGTTTATAAAAGTGCTAAAACATAGCCATTTTAACACCACCAACACCCCGATGGGCTAATGATTCAAAAATAATTTTATAAAGACATCATCCTATAATTAGCAATGAACAAATTCATATATTATAATAAATTTACATAACAGTCACTTACTTCTTATTTTCAGCAATATATTCTCTCCAAATATTTCATTCATTTCACCTGAACTATTACTGATCAAAGCAACCTTGTAAGAACCGTCCATTGTACAAGTCACATTAATGAAAGTTATTATCAACTTTAATGTTGATGTACTTTCGACGTTTATGCTTATATCCTGATTTTCCTTAAATGTTATGAATATAGTTCCATTTTTATAAACCGAAACTCCGTATATCGTACTGCCGATCCCATTTTCATGAGATATTCCAATATATTCAAACTCCTCTGATTTTGTTATGGTACATTCTATAGTTACAGGTCCAGAATACAAGTCCGCCTTTACTGCATCTGTACAGTTTAATTCTGAAACAAGGAAAATGTAAACTTGTCATAAATAAAGGCAACATAGGTATACCGCTGCTCGAAAGTCATAAATCGATTGAGGGAAAACAAATTCGTGTCGCAAACTAAAACAAATCAAATATAAGAGGAAAGCAACGAAACAACAGAAATACTAAAGTGCAACAAACAAACAAAAACGACATTGTAAAACACACAGAATTTGAACTATTAGATAACAATTACCTTTTTTCCTGACTTGTTGCAGGACATTTTAATAGAAAAAAATGGTTGAGCCTTGCTTTGTGGCTTTCTAAGATTTTAGCAGTTGTTATAATGTCATTTTTGACATGAATAGCAATAATGTGGTTGTTTTTATAAATTTCCTGTTTTCAAAACTTTGATTTTTCGAAAAACTAAGGATTGTCTTATTTCAGGCACATATTACCTTAGCCGTACTTGGCACAACTTTTTGGAATTTTGGATCATCAATGCTCTTCAACTTCGTACTTGTTTGGCTTTATAAATATTTTGATTTGAGCGTCACTGATGAGTATTATGTAGACGAAACGCGCGTCTGGCGTACTAAATTATAATCCTGGTACCTTTGATAACTATTTGCAATAATATTTTGATATCTCACTCGTACGTCAAGCCTTCTGATGCACAAAACGTTAAACTACGTAAAACCGTAGTAAGTATCCTTAGTAATATATTATATGGTTCTTTTACAATATTACTGCTTCATGTACATGTTATTTGCAAAACAACACTTTAATTCTTGAATTTACCATATTCGTGGGTTAATGTTCAACGCTGTTTTATTGGTTTGTGTTTAGTATTTTTGCAATATTTACAGTAGACTCATTGCATTGTAAATGTTATAACCTATCTTTATAACCTGTTAAACTAGCACATGTAGGATATTATGCTTTATGTTATGTTTAGATCTTATCTATCATTTACCTATACGAAAAAATTAGGAGTTACTGTTGTTGAGTTTTTGGTTGGAGAGAATTTAAAGACGTCGTTATTTCACCTGACGTGTCAAATAAAATTGAGAATGGAAATAGGGAATGTGTCAAAGAGACAATAACCCGACCAAAGAAATAACAACAGCAGAAGGTCACCAACAGGTCTTCAATGTAGCGAGAAATTCCTGCACCCGGAGGCGTCCTTCAGCTGGCCCCTAAACAAATATATACTAGTTCAGTGATAATGAACGCCATACTAATTTCCAAATTGTACACAAGAAACCAAAATTAAAATAATACAAGACTAACAAAGGCCAGAGGCTCCTGACTTTGGACAGGCGCATAAATGCGGCGGGGTTAAACATGTTTGAGAGCTCTCAACCCTCCCCCTATACCTCTAGCCAATGAAGAAAAGTAAACGCATAACAATACGTGCATTAAAATTCAGTTCAAGAGAAGTCTGAGTCTGATGTCAGAAGATGTAACCAAAGAAAATAAACAAAATGATAATAATACATAAATAACAACAGACTACTAGCAGTTAACTGACATGCCAGCTCCAGACTTCAATTAAACTGACTGAAAGATTATGATTTCATCATATGAACATCAGGCACAATCCTTCCCGTTAGGGGTTTAGTATCATACCATCATAAAATATATGAGAAGATTATAACCCGTGTCATGCCAACAACTGGTTTTTGAATAAATGTGTTTAGTTGTTTTAAATAGAGCACTTGATAAGAGAATTACAGGCGTAAACAATGATTAGAGATATACAAATAAATATGAATTAACCTTGACCGCAGATAATTGATAGCTTATAATGACCGCTCTTATAAGAACGATCACAGACAATATACCATAATTACGAAAGTAGTTATTGTTGATATAAAGCCTGTAAACGTCCAGCAGGAAGTATTTCAAGATACCCAGTTTGATATTGTTGAAGTACTAAAAAAATATAAAACATGATAAAATAATTATTTTTATTATAAAAATATTTGGGCTTAAGGGCAACACGTTATGTTACAGAAAACTTCCTTGGCGTCAGTGAATAAAAAGCGATGAATGTAAACTAACTGACGCCAACATTATACTTGACTATAAAAAAAAAGATGGCGGCAGGGGCTAGTCGAAACATTTTACCAGTGTAGAAATTTTTTTGTTTATTTGGATTTCAACTGAAACATCTCACAGCAAACAAGTGCAGTATGTTCCCAGATGTTATTTGAAATAAATTCATCAACAAAAACTATATTTATTAATGGCAAGTAGTAAAAAAAAAAGAAAAATAAACGAAAACGAAAACAAACAGGGTCGCCATTTTCAAACAAGAAGAAAAAGATGGCTGACAAAAAAAAATCAAAGAACTCAAAGAGTAAAGAACAAAGCCCAGCTTGCTCCATACCTCAAACACCACAAACTAACCACCAAACATTGTATGGGACTTATCCAGGCTATCCGTTTACACCTTTTCAACAACAATTGGCGCCTGCTATGATGTCCACCATGCCACCATTATCACCATCACCATACCAATACACAAATCCAGACTTAAATAAATCTATGAGTGAAATGAAAGTAAGACTTACAAAATTAGATATGCTAGAAGACATACTAAAAAGGGTTGTCTCCACTTAAACACACTGCATGAAAATAGACTGTGAAGTTTCTAATATGAAAGAACAGATAAAGACACATACTAACACTATCATTAACATTGATCAAGGGCTAAGTGAAATGTCAAACAGATTACGGAACATGGATGAACAAAATTACTTTCTATTTAAAGAAAACAGACAATTAAAAAAGAAGGTAATAGAACAACAGTCAAGATCAATGAGGGAAAACTTGATATTTTAAGGTGTCCAAGATGATTACAATCCAGAAGAGGACACTGAAGCAATTCTAAAAGATTTTTATTAAGAGTGAAATTCAAATAGATGAGGAAATAAACTTTCATGTTGTCCATAGACTTAAACCAAAACAGGACAATAGTCCAAGGGGCATAGTAGCTAAGTTTGAGCGACGTAAAGACAGGAATATAGTGCTTAGTGCTGCAATTCAAAAGCTGAAAAACAAAAGGCAATTTGTTGTCCATGAACAATATCCTATCGAAGTCATTGAGCATGTCACTTATATCATTATATTTTTTTCTGCAGTAAAAAAAACTGTTTTGTTCGTTTGTAGATTTTAAAAGTGCTTTTGATGTCGTCTGTCGAATGGGACTGTGGCAAAGGCATTGAGCGGAGGCGAGAACTAGATCCCATACTGAAGGATGCCCGAACTAAAGGACACAAGGCAGTTCTAAAGGAAGATCGACTATATATAGATAAAAAAAACACTACTATCCTAGGACAACCAGACAATATCCTCCTCCCTCCACCCTCTGCTACAATGGACAAAAATGGTGAATAAGAGAGATGTACAAGATGACAGAGTAGTGACATTGACAACAAAGATATTCATAAAAACAATTAATGTGTGAAAATGATCTTAATATATTTTACTTGAATGTGTGTGGTTTAAAATCTTAGTTGAAATTTAAAGAATTTACAGATAATATATTAAACTATGATATTTTAATATTTGTAGAAAGCAAACTTGATAATCTAGATGTTCTAGATGTCCCAAAAGGTTATACATATGTAACAAAACATAGAAAAAAATGTGTAAAAAATCAGGTGGTATAGCAGTTATTTTCAAAAAAAGCTTAGAAACAAGTTTGATATTTTTATCAAGAGAAAGTCAATTTGTACAGTGGATGAAAGTAGCAAAAAGCATTTTTGGTCTGCAAAATGGTATTATAGGCTGTATTTATATACCACCTGGAGGTTCGAAATATTCAAATTTAGAAGCTTTTGATGAAATCGAGAATGAATTGATGTCTCTCAAGAACGTATCAGATGTACATACGGCTCTTATTGGCGATTTTAATGCCAAGACAGGCATGTGAATGATTTTGTATTAGCTGATGAAACTCTATTAGATCTATTTCACTTAGACACTAACAACGAAATTATTTCATATATGTTAGATTATGAAAATCTTAAGTCTTATAATACTCCATTACAAAGAGTGACACAGTGTAGTTGTCAACCTAATACTTATGGGTATACTATAAATTGCTAAATTGCTGTAAAAAAATAAATACACCTATCTCCGGCCAAGCTTAGCGAAAGGTCGTGGGACATAATCAGTCAAACAAACTTTATTAGATTAACTCTTTAAGGAACAATCGTTTTCATTGGTCAATTCAAACCTTCGACCTCACACCTGCGAAAATAGAACACACGTACTATAACGTTGAATGGACTGATCAATATTCACGTAGCTGGTCAAGGTCGTTTAAAGCTTCCATCGTCGTATTTGCGTACATGATTATGTTCTTGATTATGCAATCACAATTCTAGCTTTTATAAATGTGCATGTGAAATTCATTGGTTTTATAATTTTCTGCAATTGATAGTAAAATTTTAAACTTTAAAATCTTAACAGTTTTCACATCGAAATGTTTAATTCAAATTGTTCTCTGGATCAAGGGACGACATCAAAAGTTCAATGAAAAACTAAAAAAAACTCAATCCACATATTGTTTTCATTGACTCCCCCCTCCCCTCCCCCAAGTTGCTCATCCTTCCTTTTCTTTTACTCAATGGACTCGATGAATTAGCGTTCTACTTGAAAAATGAAACCGTACTTTTCTACAAACACTTTTCATATTCTTTGACAAGTTTTAGATATTCGACACAGGATAGGGCTTTTTTTTCTGATTCCGTTCACTTGAGAAAAAAAAATCCGAAATAGTAAGTAAATTCATAATATGTAACCAACCATGCTTTGTTAAAAAAAAACGCACATGGCAAACCATGGCACAGGGGAATTAAATGTAGTTTATAAACTCCAACGATATACTTTATGAGGTATTTCTATTCTCGGATGAAAAACGAACGTAAATTGTAATTAGTAATTGTAAATATGTACATGTAAATAGAAACAATCAGTTTTAAAAAAAGTGTTTATTCATAGAATTGTTTGATAAAAAAAGGTGAGTTTCTTCTTGTACATGCATTTAGTCATCCTTAATTTCTTGATATTTTGTTTATCAGTTTATCATACATGTTTCGTTTTGTATTTCATTTTAAATACGAATACATACTACATGTACTTTAGCGAATAGTTCAACAATGTTATGCAGCTCTATTCTTACAGTATAAAATTAAAAAAAAATAAATGTTCATCCATTTAAAATCGAAAACAGTACAGTTATATTTAAAAAAGAAGATGTGGTATGATTGCCCTTCTGAACCGGTGGGCGTCCGTTTTTTACGGATGTGTTCTTAAAAAGTGGACAAATCTTAACTGCGGGATAATACCTTGTATACTATAAATACATATATAAAAGAAGATGTGGTATGATTGCCAATGAGACAACTCTCCACAAGAGAACAAAATAACACAGAAATTAACAATTGTAATAGATCACCGTACGGCTTTCAATAATGAGCAAAGCCCATACCGCAAAGTCAGCCATAAAAGGCCCCGAAATGACAATTCAAACGAGAATTGTTCCTTGTAAACTACGACATTTCTCACAAGTATTAATTTATTATTTTGTTCAACACATGCAAAAGAACTGAATAATCTTCGCCAAAATTGACTTTAGATTGACTTTTTTGTATATGGGGTGCAAATTTGAAATTTTTAAATAACTGTTAAATAACAGTGACCATGACCTATTTCAATTTCTAAATTTGATTGTTTAGTATTCAATTCGATACAAGTGAGATCTAAAGATGTTTTTTAGATCTTAACTTTAATCATTGGTCGAAAAAATGTCTTTTTCACGTTTTGATAGTCAGGAGTTCGTCAATTTCTAGGTAAAATCAAATTTCTGTTATTGGGTGTGAAAGAGTATATATAAATGAGTTTTTTTTTCGAAAATTAACGTCGGACTTGGTTGAATACCAAGCTCTGTGTATAGCTTTGCTTTACAGAATTAAAAAATAGTGCAAACAGAGAAAAAAAAAAGGGGGGTAAAGTTATGAAAACAAAACATGTATTAAAAATAGGTAAAACACCCATCCTACATATTAAATGACTAAATGAGCAACAATTGGCTATATTGTTTACAAGTATTCCAAAAATATAGTTTGGGAGAGGGTTATGTACAGCACGGATGTATTTTTACAAACAATTGCAAACAAAAAAGGCGTGAGAAAGCAAAGGAACATTAAAAATTTATAAAATGAAGACAAGCAGACAACAGCATGGCAAAAACACGAAAAAGAAAAACAAATACAAATAGAAAATTATGATCGAGGCTAGTATTACCTACTACATTATATGGTCTCCTGTAGTTTAATCCCACGAACCAAGCCAAGGGCAGAGAAGATATGGCAAGTTTTTGATTATTATTATTTTTTAACATATTTTTCGGAATCCCCAGTAGATAGATTATTACTATATTTCCCACGATTTCAAAATTGAGTATATATTTTACCGGTATTTATTGTTATGAAAATAATATTGACTGCTTAATTTTTATTCAGTAGCTTACAATGATTTGTAAGGTACATACAGAAAAATTAAATCGTATACATCGTCATCTTCGTCGTAATCAATGTTTCTAACTGCAACCAGACGAGTATTTACATTTTGTGTCATTTGCCTGACATGGGCATAAATATATATACAGGATAGATTTTGTTCGGAGCAAATGGCACCCTTTGAAACACAGATTTCCCTTACAAGTACAAACTAAATCTTGCAGAAATTCGGATGACATATGACCTTCGAGGTAGATAGGAACAAGTAATTCTTCTTTTCCCATTCTAACTAAAGAGGAGAATGTTGGGGTAGTTTTGCTTTATGGGAAGACATCAAATGTATGTCTTGAGTGAAGCTCTTATTATAATTGCTTAAAAGTAGATTCATAAGGAGGAAGTTTGACAAGGGAGAAATTTTAAATTGTAGCCAATTTTACGCTCAATTTGTTTAGGTCACGGTGATCTATTTTTAGTTTTGAATTGAGATCATTCAACCTGACAACAAGATCTCGAGCTGCATCTATAGATTCATCGATGTCACAATTAGATAGGTTTGACAAATCAGTGAACTCATCTGGGTTGTCCTTCAAGACTAAGAAGCAGTGCGCCTACTGATCCTAAACAGGGCCGATTACGTTGTATCGCATCATGTTACAGCATGTGCGGCTGGTTATAACGTTACAGATGGCAATCTGAGACTTTGACATATTTCGTGGACATGTATATAGCGGCGCAAATCTTGTATACAAGTAAAAGTGCCTCTTTGAAACCATAGCTCATGCGTATGCTGCATGGAGTGGATGTAGGGAACGCATAATGTTAGAACATTTGTATCTTGTGACTTTGTTATTATCCTACCCTTGATTCCTTTCACAACGAACTATTGAACAGCATGTAAAATCATGAGAGTATTTACTTCATCGGGCGTACAAAATAATTCTTTTAAAGTTAAAACCTGATTTAGGATCATTGGAAGTGCTAGCTAGAATATGGCTTCCTCATGTATCATAGTAACTGTTGATTTACCATGCTGCTGAACAATCGATTCGCCAAGAAATCTGAGTAAGGCCTGCTAAATCTCACTGACTCAAAGAAACTTTTTCCAGTCAGGAAGTTGACGACTTCTATATATGACCCGAAACACTTTAACAGACGAACAAGAACTTGATTCAGCTTTAAAATAACTGCAGTTGTGTCTGCTAGTGTAAGATTTATAGCAAGAATGGTGCCGGGTACAACATTTTGAAATCATCAGTACGAAGATGGTCTATGTCTGACGCATCATGCATGCAATAAACTAAACTCTTTCCGTGCTCCCATAGCCTCGATAAAGATTTTGTTTGTGCTTATTCCTTGCATATTAATAAGCAATTCAGTAGAAGAACCCTAATATATAACACAATTATCCCATTGAAATTTCATTCCTACTTCGTGTCGGCATGCGCGTAGCTACGTTTACGTCAAAACGCCCGGGCGTACACTTGAATTTTGAAAATAAAACAAATAATCTACATAGAATATGTAAAAAAATGTGGCCATTTTTTTTTATGTACGAAAAAAGTTTATATGTGCATATATAATGTGCCATATAACAGTTTTTGATTTATATCTTGTATTAAATCCTGGAATTTTCAGATGAATCGGATAACCGTTTGTTAGGTTGCTGCCCCTCAATTGGTAATTTTAAGTTAATTTTTCCGTTTTTTGTTATTATCTTGAATATTATTATAGATAGAGATAAATTGTAAACAGCAATAATGTACAGCAAAGTAAGACCTATAAAAAAGCCAACACGACCAAAATGGTCAATTGACCTCCTAAGGAGTTATTGCCCTTTATAGTCTATTTTTAACAATTTTAATAAAATTTGTAAATTTTCACAAGCATTTTCTACTGAAACTACTGGGCATTGTTCATTATAAATAGAGATAATTGTAAGCAGCAATAATGTTTAGTAAAGTAAGATCTACAAACTCATCACCATCACCAAAACACAATTTTGTCATGAATCCATCTGTGTCCTTTGTTTAATATTCACATAGACCAAGGCGAGCGACACTTGCTTTTTAGAGCCTCTAGTTTAAAGACAAAATGAAATTTTGGATGTTTTTGGTATTTAGTGGTTCAATTTTGTTCCAGTCTGATATTTGTGTGCAGAGTTGTTGTCTTTGGTCATAGGAAATTCACTTAGATAGTCAGAATTCAACAAGTTTTTTTGCCCCACCTACGATAGTAGAGGGGCATTATGTTTTCTGGTCTGTGCCTCCGTTCGTCTGTGCGTCCGTTCGTCCGTCTGTGCGTCCGTCCGTTCGCCTCAGGTTAAAGTTTTTGGTCAAGGTAGTTTTTGAAGAAGTTGAAGTCCAATCAGCTTGAAACTTAGTACACATGTTCCCCATGATATGATCTTTCTAATTTTAATGCCAAATTATAGTTTTGACCCCAATTTCATGGTCCACTGAACATAAAAAAAAAAGTGCGAAGTTCAGGTTAAAGTTTTTGGTCAAGGTAGTTTTTGATGAAATTAAATTTACATCAACTTGAAACTTAGTACACATGTTCCCTATGATATGATCTTTCTAATTATAATTCCAAATTATAATTTTGACCCCAATTCCACGGTCCACTGAACATAGAAAATGATAGTGCGAGTGGGGCATCCGTGTACTATGGACACATTCTTGTTTCATTATGCTTGAAGATTTTGTCTCGATATTTTTATGTTGTTTACACCATGACAAATTATAGATCAAGTTAAATTTTCGTTTCATTACAATGAATTTGTATCGGGTTGGGGACTATGTATTACCATGACGTTACGCACGGTATTCGGTCTATGTTTCATTTGACCATTTCTTGATGCATAAGTATGACAAAAACAAATCAAATCTACGCATTATTGAATAGTAACTTGTCTTGATTTTTCATTTGAATCGACATTAAATTAAACCTGATTTTAATAAATTTAATGTTATGTCTCATTATATGATTAAACAATGATTGTGTGTTCATAATTTGCCGTATTTGCCGTGTAAGACGTAACAACAAGCGCCAACATTCCAAATATAAACGAAGAAAAAATACTAACTGCTGAATGGATTTCGATAAAATTTGTACAGATGGGATATGATATGATCATATTTATTATGTTAAACGGTCACGATAAATATCCTGTCAGTTCGCAATCTAGCAACCATTTTCGAAATTCCATATAGCTGTAAGATTTGAAAATTCGAGTACACAAAAATGAAAGCTAACACTTCAATATTATAATACTTTTATATAAATAATAGGAAAGGTTCGCCACCTCTACATAAATATGTGATTTTATTGAATTTTACAAAAAATATTTTTATTTTTAACATAGCTTCTTCCATTTTATTTTTTTTTTCAGTATTTTCAGTGTCTCCCGTAAATGTTACCATAGAGCCATTGTTCAAGATTTTTGAGTACGATGATACTATAGGGTATTTTAGATTTGTGACAGACAAATGAACTATGCAAACAAATGTTATTACTGAAATTTGATTTTTTTTAAAGATTTGTTTAAGCAATCAAGGTTAAGGACACGCCAAATTTTTCATCAATTTCCAACAAGTAAGAAGGTATCATTTGCCGAGCATCATTTTCTTGCATTTAGTAGATCAATTTATAAGCTTCATGAAATATTACATTTTATTGAAAATAAAACATGATCTTACAAGATTTAAGCCTTTAAAAATATACAAATTTTGTAGAATCGGCCCTTTTTAAAAAAAAATGCAATTTCAACCTGTCAGAAG
Organism: Mytilus galloprovincialis; assembly: GCA_037788925.1. NCBI lineage: Eukaryota > Metazoa > Mollusca > Bivalvia > Mytilida > Mytilidae > Mytilus > Mytilus galloprovincialis. Next base: position 44,076,379 of record CM075334.1, on the reverse strand, counting down.
GGGTATTGAGAAATGTCACAACTTTTTGAATTATCCTAATTTCCTTTCATTTTAAGTTGTTTTTTAAGATATTTGTTAAAACAAAACAAAATCAGGTCAAAATACCCTAAAATAGGCTTAAAATTGCCTTTTAATTTGTCAGTACTGAAATGGACAATTATCGAATGTTCGGTATACACAAATAATGGCTGAATATTTTTTCAAAATATTTTGCACAAATAGTTATTACATATAAGGTATCTAAAATACAAAATATCAGTCTGATTAATATAATATTTTGGATTTGGACCATTTTGCATGGTTTTATCACAGACTGGCTCTTAAATTACATGCCAGAAATGTACGTTTTAATACCTGATGTCTGTCTGGAGACCAATATAAAACCGTTTGTCTTCTCTTTCAAACATTTTACGTATGTTTGGTCTAAAGGGTTGATGGAAGGCGTGATATGCTAATTACTACAATAATAAACGGCTCTCATACGAGAACACGTATCCCGATTGCAACGGAGGTATTGAAGCCAAATTTGACATCTGAAAGTCGTTCCTGTCCTCATAAATAACAAAAGGAAATTTCATATTTTCGTTTTACATTGCAAGACGCGTCACCCAATTTAACGCATTTTTCGTCGCATTTATTAATATCACACTCCGTTCAGTGTGATATATGACGTCATGAAGAAACAAACTAAATAACCAGCAATAACCATAAATGACAAGTTTATACCTGCAAATGTGTGAATATGTGTATATGTGTATTACACAAAAACTCAAAATAGGTGCATAATACAAAGTTTTAATCATCCTAATATAGCGATGAAAAGATTTATTGATACACATTTTCCAGTTGTATGTCAAGATTTTTTACTGTACCTGATGATATTTCCTGAGAGTGTGTTGGTGTCGTGAGCAAAGCAGCCGAATTTGTAGTGGTATATGTTGACGGTTCCGTACTGCGTATTGTTGTTTCAAAAGTAACAGATATAGTCGTTGACGAATTTGTTTTGTTTGATATTGATGGCAAGAAAGAAGAAGCAGATTCCTCGTCTGAAAAATATACATATAAAGTATCCATTTATTTTCTTTACTTTTAAGTTGTTTTATTAGAACAGACGTGTTAGGAATATAGATTAACACTCAACTGACGATTCTCCATTTAAAATTCTAGTAGTATAAGTTTCAGGACTAGTGTCCTTTTTGAACATTCTACGTGTTTGACACGAAATAGGCGTAAAGCTTTGATAAGGAATCATGGGGTCGATGAGGCACCTAAAAAAAAAGAAGATGGAACTTGGGAAAGAGGAGGTAAAATATAGGCCTATGTTTTATAAGTTAATTACGTTATTCTACCAACTTTCGCCTTTGAATGTGGAATGTGTAGAGAAGAAAAGCAGAAGCTGTGAAATAAGGAAACATTCCAACTGTGTCCCTTTTTATGAGATTGCGTTTCCATAAATTTCTTTACAATTTACAAAGCAAACTAACTAAAGTATTTTTTTAATTTACTATTGAAATATTGAAGTTTGAATCATTATCTTTGAATAGATTGATTATGCATAAAAAAACAAGTTATATTATGAAGTATTTCATTTAAAAAAACCTCTTCTATTTTTTTTAAACTCCCTTGTCTATCTTATATTTAAAGAATGACTGTAATACTTTTTCTATCTCTAAAGAAATAACATTAAAAATGTGATGCACACTGAATAACCACCGAGCGGTTGTTTTTAAAGTGTGCACCACATTTTTATGTTATTTCGAAAAGACTGATAAACATATTACGGTTATTTCTAATAATTTAATTCTAAATTTAATTTTTAAACAGGAATAAAAAGTGAAAAACGTTGACGACGTCAAGGTCACGTTACTAAATTATCTCTATGAGCTGATACACAAAACGACGTTCGGACAGCCAATCAGAAGACGCGTTGCATCCACAATTAAATTATTTGTGTTAACATGATTTTTTAAAAACTTGTTTAGTTAAAATTCCAATGAAAATAGATTGACATCCCAACAAACAAACAATCCCTAACTTATAATTGTACCATGATCTCCTTTAACAATAAATTCTTTAGATGTTGTCTTTTATATATCTGAATTCGTTTTTAGAGGATTATACAAAAGCTTGTGTTTATTAAGGAATGACTGTAATATTTTTACTGTCTATGAAAAAATAACATAAAAAATATGGTACTCACTGAATAACCCGCGTCGCTAGTTATTTAAAGTGTGAACCACATTTTATGTTATTTCGAATAGACAGAACCAGTATTACAGTCAGTTCTTATAGTTTAATTCTAAATTTCATTTTAAACCAGAGTAAACTATGAAACAAAACGTTGATGACGTCAGGGTCACAGGACAAAATTATGTCTATGAGCTGATAAACATAACAACGTCAGTCAATCAGAAGAAGCGTTACATCCAAAATCAAATTATTAGCATATAAGTGATAGGTTTTGATATTTCGCCTGACTCATTGTTATAGTGAAAGGACGCCCTACATATTAATGAAGCCCTACATTGTCAAACCTTGTCGTTAATGTTTTGTATTGGTTGGTTTCTGACTCACGCCTAATCAACAATACTAACTACTTTTGGGGAATACACACATGCCTATTCACCGATCTAAAAGTAATACCGCGTCACCTAGTTTTGTTGTTAAATTGTTCTTGATGTAGTTAAGTTGATCTTCCGCAACATTTCGGTGACGTATTTGAAAAAAAAAGCAACGAATCCCTTTTCCCTTTTAATTTGGTACGAATGTATTTTTGTTGGAAAATATTAATGACTTTTTTTAAAATCAAGAGTATCCTTAAAGTTGGAAATACCTAGAACAATATTTTCTGAATCATAGATGAATTGAAGTTTTGAACATACAACTTAAAATAGACAGACCTTTGCTGATATTTCTCAGAATTAAAAAATAAGCTCCAACGCCAAGGCCAGTCATGATAATAAATGTAATCATAACAAAAGCAACAATTTTGCCAGGTGAGCAACGTGAACTCTTCAGTGCCTTTTCTGTTTTATTTTCCGGACTGTTTAGTGGTCCTTCGACCTATAAATAGAATCGTCTTTATATTACATATATATATATACAGCGTATATACCAAAAGATTGAGAACATACATTACGACAATGAATTATGTTTTTTAGTTAAACATAGCCATGTATAAATATATTCGTTTGTTAATTAATAAGAATGAATTGAAAAAACTAAACCTAAACGTAAAGTGAAATTTAGAAAATTAATATGAATTTTTCAGTTTAACAAACCTATCGCCACTATTTTTGCCATTATATCACTTACATACTTTATTTGAGGAAAATTTAATTTCACTTCTTGCTGCTTTATATTGGAATCTGCTTTTACTGAATCTGGACAGTTTTCAAGATCACTGAACTCCTTATGGTTTCCACAGTGATCTCCCTTTTTCTTATTTTCCCCGGAGTGTAGCCAACTATGAGGTTCACCTGGTTCCTTATCAGGTGACAAATTACTTTTTATGGATCCCTGAACTATCAAGTAATCATGGTTAGAAGATATTCTATTTCCGTTTTCGTTTATCGGTTGTATGTATCCATTTAAATCTGAATGTTTCCCACAACATTCTGGAGGAGAAGAATACGCTTGATTGTATGAACTGTTTCCGAATGCACCAACATTTAGTTTTTCAAAACTTATCTTTTCATTTGGGGGTTCCATTTGATGTATAGGTATAAGAAGATGTTGTTTGAATATCAATGAGAAAGACAACTACGAATGCAAGTCACAATTTGTAAAAGTAGAAACTGTTATAGTATAAATGCAGTACGTGTTCAATATATTCACATGACATTCGAGTCTTTTGTATGATACAAGGACCAAGAACTCGCGGTATTATGTAATAACTAAACACTTCACATTTGAAATGAAGAAGAATGGGTACTATAACTTTATTTAGAGGTCTCACTAAATATTTGCTAAGGTAGATTTTGTCTTTCAATGGCTATAAATCATCATAGTGCAAATCATTCTTATTTGATCATTTTATACCCGGATAAGAATCAAGTATCAACTTCAACGTATTGATTTTTTATCGTATATTATGTGTAGTGGACTTAAAATCATTTAATAAAAAAATTAAAACGTAAACACAATTGTTAATCAATAGTGAAATACCAATGTGTTTCTCATTTCTGAAGACCACCACTTTATTTTAATCCTGGTGAATCACATTGGCAATTATATCACATTCCTATTTAACAAAGAAATTAAAACAAATGGATAAGAACAAAATTGAAAGTCTTTCCTAACTAAACAAAAAAAGATGTTACAAACCAGGTAATAAGTTTCAAGCGATAAGTAACATTCGGGAAAAGGGATCGTTATTGTAGTAACGATATTTGAATATATCTCCTTTAATCTATGAAACAGATATTCCATGAAGGTCAACCAACTCATCATGCGTCCGAAATATTGGGGTGCTAAATTGAACTATGTGAAAAACTGGACAGGTGCATACAACAATATCTATTAATAGGACTCTTCAACTTCCAAATTGAAACAAACACCATTCCGAAACTATCCTATTCAGTTTTAAACTTTATTAACTATTTAAATATTTTTGTGCCTCTTGAAAAAAGGCAAAAGTAGTATACTGCTGTTCAAAAGTCATACATTTAATGCGGGAAAACAAATCCAGGTTACAAACTGAAACCGAGATTAAACTAGTAGTATTTAAGTAAATCAATCAAGTAATGACAGACAACAACGCGCAAGTTCCATTACAGGAAAGTCGCCTCCCAAACATCAATATAATAATAAAGTGACAGACAACTGCAAACGACAGCCACTGAAAGTCAAGACACGAATATTCGAATGTGGCGGAGTATCAAATCAACAACTCACTAGGACCTGTCCAAACATATCAGCTGTAAAGGACGTGCCATATATGTAATATGGACTATGGAGCGATTTTTAAAATGACTAGGAGTATCGGTGGCCGAGTGTTCAAAGTCTTTCAGCTCCTTATCTAGGTAAGCGCCCCTCTAATCTCCATTGACTATAATTGTAAGGTTTCTTACCGAAGATCGTTGGTTCTCTTCAGGCACTCTATCTTCCCGTGTAAAATATAAATTGACTACCGAAATAACAAATAGTGCTGAAATAAGCATTTAAAACACCAACTAATCAATCGAAATGGTTAATTACCGATCACATTGTATTTGCATTTATGAAAACCCTAGTTCATAGTCCTAGATCAATAAATATAATTAATCGGTAGGTCATTATTTCCAGACGACTCAAAACTTCGTTTGAATTAGTGACTCTCCGTTTTGTATTTTCTTCAGAGTTTACTTCTGTATTTTTGTAATTTTGATTTTAAGCATACTTCCAACGGATTCAGTGTATATACGAGGGTAGTTTTACATAGTTTTATGCAAAAATATGAGTACCGACAATGTGCAGGACCAAAAGAGTTAATACCTAGATTGCTATACTTAGTATATGCTTAGTTATAGGTATTAAGTATTAAAATATTCGATGCTAGTAAATATGAATAGACAATTTGACCTAGCTTCAGCACTGGACAAGAAAGATTATGTTGCGTGTATGTTTACATTTACTGATGAGCTTTAACCTAGATTATATGATGTATTTTTGAAAAATATTGATTTCTTTAAAAGGGAATCAAACTATGGTGAAAAGATCGAAGCAAATCGATTGATTTTAGGATTTTACCTTCGTTTGACTAATTTTGTAATACAAATTCTGCACGTGAAGATTTAACACTAGGCTGTGCACTTCCTTGTCCTATAAGTGTGTTAAGAATATTCATAGTCCACTAAAGGTCTTTGTCATAGAGAATATAACAATCTCATGTACTAAACGTAAAAAAATTCATTGTACTTGCACATTAAACCATTTGAAATCCCATGGCCATATTATCGACACGTTATGCAGATCGGTCGGGAAAATCCCTGATGGCACATGCATACAATTTTGAAATTGGAATATTCAATCAGATAACGAATTTTATTTTTTCTAATCTAGTTCCAATTTTGTTCTGGGTACATATTATTAAGGGAGTTCGCTTCTCAGTTCAAAATAATTAGCTTTTCAAAACAGTAGCATATATTAATAGGGGATTAATAACGGAATCAAAAGAGAAAATAGATATATAGGTCATTGTGCTCGTTTTAGAGATATAAGCTATTGAAATATTGGCGGAAAAATGTTCTATCTCGACTTTTCATAGCTTTAACATTGACAAGTTTAAGTTCTCACAAACTATTGAAAAATAATTAAGACTATTAACAGATAGTTTATCATTATACATGTAAAAAAATCGTTAAAAAAATTGGGGGTCAATGGGGAATTTGTTTAAGACATTCAAATGGATAAAACCAGAGGAACTTCCTTTTAATTTAAGGGACGACATCAAAAATTTAATGTAGGATAAAAAAAAACGTAATTCATATTTTTTTTCACTGACCCCTTACCCCCCCTCTGAACTTAATTTTGGGAAAAATTGATTGACCAATAAGGATATATATAAAATCGATGTTTATTAAACAAAACTTGCAGCAATTTTGAACCCCACCCCCAAACTATTTGAATTAAGTTTTTTATCCTTCATTAATTTTTTGATGTCGTCCTTTAAAAGGTAATTAAGAGTTGTATTGACAATATATGGTTTAGTGAGTCATTACTCGAAAGAGAAAGTAAAAGCAGTTGTTTGATTAAGTGGAGGTATACTATTGTAAAACGTTCTTAAATCAATATATGACTTTTGATTTGCTTCAAATTGTTTGTGATCGATCTAATCAGCACATTCACATATTTTAATGATATAGGGTACCTCTTTACATTCTTTTTAATGGTTTCGTAATATTGTGAAGATACATTGTTGCAAATATGTTAAATTGTATACCGAAACACTCTGTAAATACACTTATTTCTATATCTTTTGTAAGTTGGAAGGAGACATGATAAACATATTAATAAAAAATATCTAACTGTAAGGTAAATCAAAACGGCCAAAGTCTTTAAAACCTGAAAAAAATCGACGTATCGAGCGAAAGGAAAACATTTACAATATTTCTGACGTGGTATGTGCATTTTCAGAAGAACGTTATAAGTGAAACCTGGCTTTATATCTAGCTAAAGCTAACACTTCTATAACAGTATTTATGGTTTCGATATATTGACAAAACGAGATGAGCAACAAAAACACACCTGGTTAAAGTGACAGTAATTAAATAGTGACCCAACTGTCAAAATGTGCAACATTACATCACAAACTTGCAACACTACTGACTTAAAATAACTCAACAACAATACTTATAAATCTGGCAAAGACTCTATAAAAAAAAAGTTTTTATGGTAGTTTATAGTACATACAGTATAGTTTAGCAACTTTACCTGACCATATCTGAAAATAAGTATTTAGTCGGATCTTAACACGTACTTGTGATTTGGTTAAAACCGGTTTTGATCAAAATATACGAAGAAATGTCGAAATGCTCAGGACTTAATTAAATCCGTATTTCGGTAGGATGGTGCAAGCATACGATTTTTATTGCGTCTTACACTTTGAGAAGCGAATAATCTTCAACTACTTTATTCAAATATTGTGTAAAAACGTTAATTTTGAGCTATGAAAGTCAAGTGGCTCGAGCATTTTTCTGAGGAAGTTTTAGAAAATTGCAAAGAAATATTTTTACAGTGGGTTAGCTTTCATTAGTCTTAACTATCTATAGATTAACAACTTTTGGTTATATTTATAATTTAGAATCATCATTGAAGGTGGGGGACGATTTCGCAGATAATTAATTATATTGATGTGCCATTTGTATGCAAGAGTGACATTCCGTTGTATTATGTGCCAATTCGAAAAAGTTATGCGAGTATTCTCTCCCCTTAACAGGTTCATTATTTTATAATTAAGTTTAGGTTTCTGATATAATTTTGAATAATTACAAAATATATCAATTCAATATTTTAGTTTTTGTTATTGGTGTATCAAAACATAAATTTGAAACGTTTAAAATGATTACATACCAATATAAAGAACCGTTCATCATTTTTGAAAAAGACTATAAACGAAAATCGATTTTTTTTATCTTCCCTTGGTGATAGATTGATTGGGAAATGAACCAGTGTAACATAATGGTAATCACAGAGAGGGACCAGCAAGCAATTTTTAATTGTAGCTTATTCAACGTTAAAACAATTTTCCACTATAAACGAATGTTACTTTATACAAATATAAGGACTTTGTTAGCTAAATCTACAAATTTTATTAGATATTATGATTTTTTATTGCAATAGATTAATATGCTATATAGTTAATAGATCGATATAGGCAGATGTGGTATGAGTGCCAATGAGACAACTCACCATCCAAGTAACAATTTATCAAAGTAAACCATTATAGGTTAAGGTACGGCCTTCACCACAGAGCCTAGGTCTAGATCTATATAGCAGCTATGCTAGATATACATTCAGTAGTCGAAATCTATGTATACCTTCGTAGCATCCTTGATATTAGACGCATCCCTGTGAAGGTTACCATACGGTCTACCTCAAAGGAAAACAGCCAAATTGCAATGTTAGCCAAACATGGTCTACTTTAACATGGCAAATTTGTAAGCAATTCAAAATAGATAACCCAATGGCATGGTTTATTCTTACGCCTAACACCTTAACACGTTATAACTAAAATTATGGTAACGTTATCAAAATATGATATGTTCCCGATCAAGTGTAACTGATATACTGCAGTAGCTGGTATACTACAGTGATCTGCCACGAAAAAGTATTTTAGTCGCACTTTAATGTGCATATTTGCTTAAGTATTTGTTTTCTTTTCTTACAAAAATATCTCATTAGTGAAAATGAGCCAGTATTTACCATTGAAAGAAATACACACATCCTAGAAGCGGGGATCTATTAGTAAACACTGCAACACTGCAAATAAGGTCTATATAATGGCAACAGTAGTATACCGCTGTTCAAAAGTCATAAATCGATTGAGAGAAAACAAATCCGGATTACAAACTAAAACTGAGGGAAACACATCAAATATAAGCGGAAAACGACGAAACGACAGAAACAACTAAAGTGCAACAACAATTCAAACGACAATGCAACACACACAGAAACTAACTGATGAACATTTTGTACAGGTCATTTTGAGAATGAACCTGGTTTTGTTGCTAGCAACCCCCCTACCCCCCCCCCGCTTTTATGGCAATGTAAAATATAACACTTAAATGACAACATAACACGACAGGACTAAATACAAATAAACGGAAGAAGATTCAGGACAGATATTACATGGATTTCCGACTATAAGAGGTTTCCCGATTTGCTACGTATCAGTTACGGTTGGTACGTAACACAACCGTTGGTGCTGTTTTGGAGGTATCATAAATTGCATGAGATTATTGTATTCATCATGATGAAATTAAGAAAATAGAATTGCATATCGGCTTAAAAAACCTTAATATTTTATCTAATTAAGATTTCACAGCTTCTTGAATACTTTGTTCGTGATTTTACACGAGAATAATTATTTTGTGCACAAGAGAATGAATACAAGAGAATGAATCAAACAGTCCTTACTGGAACTGAATTGCCTCGACCTTTAGATTCTAAATATAGATTTGCGTTTCTGTTTGCTTGGTTTTGTTTTTTTGTGTATATTTAAAAAAAAAAATAGAATAAAGAATGTTTTCATATTCTTAAATAGAAATTGGAATAATTATAAATTATTTATCTAATATCTTTCTGGTGTTGTTATAACTAGTATACGTTAAAATGGCAAAGTTGTGTTTAAAATTGTATTGACTTCTCATCAAAATCGATTGTTATTAATTAAGTTATCTAATCGATTATTGCAGTAAAAAAAAATATCTTAAACATTGCAAAAATATCGCTCTATCTTTTTCTTCATATTTTGTTACTAAACTTGTCGGTGTATGTTATCATTAGAAAAAAAATTGTTGATTATATTACATAAAGAAAGAATATTAACTTTATGAAATTAACGAAAACAATTTCTTGAGTCGAAATATTTATCATCACGATATTATTTCATCTTGTTCGTTTATCATTATCTCATTAAATATTGTTATCAAATCAATATTGGTAGATATTGTCGCGAGTAAATTTGTGTACTGCACGGGCTTTAGAGTAGTATACATGTATATAATTTACGAGGGAAAATGTTAACCAATATCTATCCTTTAATCATTTTATCGTACAGCAATGCTGAAAAAACTTCTTACATCACAGCGTGTTTTTTTTTTACCAATTACAACATAAATTTGATGCTATATTTGCCCTTATGCAATATGATTATGTCTTTCTAATTCTTGGTACTTTTCTAAGAGAAAAGTTTTTATCGGTTGGTAAATTTCTTCAGGTTTATATGTATCATGAAAGCGATCTTACCGAAAACGTTTTACCTCTAGGTTTTTCTTATTTTCTCACTCAGCTTACTGCGAAAAAGATATACGAACAGTTGTGTTTTAAAAAAGAAATATGTTTCTAAAGTTTATATAGCATAGTGATTTAAGTATTTTTTTTTTAAATTTTCAAAAAAAGGAAAGATGCCAAGTGAATACGATATCAGTTATAGCTCTATGCATATTTGCTCAAAGACAAATTATTTCTTTGCTATCAGGTTAATGGAAAAAAAAACTACCGGCTCTGAAGACTACAATATAATTCATGACTAAACTCTTTTTTGATGTTGAGAGCATTTTTCTTTTTTAATTTCTTTCTATCTTCCACATTTTGCCGTTATATATTTCGTTCTCGTACATGTAACGAAACATTTTTTCTGTGTATGTTACCTTTTTTAACACCGTTTTGTCTAAGGTTAAAGTTGATACCAGGACCAATATGGAAAATGACATGTCATAATCTATTTATCACATATTTTCATGCTGGAGAAAAAAGAAAGCATATATCAAATTATTTTCAATATTTTCAAAAAAAAAAATAACATTTGAATAAAACAAGAGTGCACACACTGAAATGTCTCGCCTTCTTTACTAATCATTGATATTATGTTGATAGTCCTAAGTATAAAGCTTTATTACAACTGTCACATAAACTTAACATTAACCAAGTAGCTAAACAAAGACCAATGAACCATGAAAATGAGGTCAAGGTCAGATGAACCATGCCAGGCAGACATGTACAGCTAACAAAGCTTCCATACAACAAATATAGTTGACCTATTACTTATTATAGTTTAAGAAAAATAGACCAAAACACAAAAACTTAACACTGTGCAATGAACCGTGCAATTGAGGTCATGGTCAAATAAATCTGCGGGACTGACATATAGATCATAATATATTTCCATACACCAAATATAGCTGACCTTTGGCATATAAAATTACATAAAAAGACCAAAACTTAAAAACTTAACTTTGACCACTGAACCATGAAAATGAGGTCAAGGTCAGATGACATCTGCCCGCTAGACATGTACACCTTTCAATCATTCCATACAACAAATATAGTAGACCTATTGCATAAAGTATGAGAAAAACAGACCAAAACACAAAAATTAACTATAACCACTGAACCATGAAAATGAGGTCAAGGTCAGATGACACCTGCCAGTTGGACATGTACACCTTCCAGTCCTTCCATACACCAAATATACTAGCCCTATTGCTTATAGTATCTGAGATATGGACTTGACCACCAAAACTTAACCTTGTTCACTGATCCATGAAATGAGGTCGAGGTCAAGTGAAAACTGTCTGACGGGCATGAGGACCTTGCAAGGTACGCACATACCAAATATAGTTATCCTATTACTTATAATAAGAGAGAATTCAACATTACAAAAATTCTGAACTTTTTTTTCAAGTGGTCACTGAACCATAAAAATGAGGTCAAGGACATTGGACATGTGACTGACGGAAACTTCGTAACATGAGGCATCTATATACAAAGTATGAAGCATCCAGGTCTTTCACCTTCTAAAATATAAACCTTTTAAGAAGTTAGCTAACGCCGCCGCCGTAGCCGCCGCCGCCGCCGTAGCCGCCGCCGCCGCCGGATCACTATCCCTATGTCGAGCTTTCTGCAACAAAAGTTGCAGGCTCGACAAAAAAGTAAAAAAATGTATCACAGTGCATTAACAATTTGAATCAAAGTGAAAAAATAAAGTGATGAGAATAATTCAACAAATATATAACAATAATCTTATTTTTCGGAGTGGTAAATGTTAACTGTTACATTTCCAATAGAAGCTTGTGGAAGAATGGAAAATGTAGAACATTTTCCACTGTTTATTTTAACATTTTTTTCTGCAGATTTAAAATATTCTATTGTTTTGCAGACTTCATTTAGTTTAATACTGTCAAAAATATCCTCCTCAGGAAAATCTGCAGGTTTGGCTTCAAAACTAGTGTTTGGAGTTGGTCCTTGTGGTATTAATCCTCGGCTTCCTGAACCAATATCAGATAAAATATTAGACATAGTTTGCTGTTGCTGAAATGATGCTGAACTATACTCATTGACCGAAGCAACGTTCTTATGGCCTGTCAGCTGCATGACTGTAGTAGCCTCCACATTGGAGTGAAGAAGTGAGGAAACTGTAGTTTTACGAACACTATAGTTAACTTTTCTTCCTGTAAGACCACCTTTCATAGACATTTTTCAGCTAAATCTCCTAGAGTATTTTTACCCAATTGCTGCATGGTATTATCCTTTTTATACTTATATAAAAGCGACCGTCTTGAGTCAGAGAATCTTCAGGGCGGCGGCGAATATAATGCTTGAAAGATTTCAATGGACAGCGTGGCTTACCTATTTTAAGAAAAAGAAAAAAATCAAGGACATGTATCATGATATCATATTACATTAACTAAATATTTACATTTTTAAAAATTTATTTTAATGTGAATTAGCTTTAGTGATATAATTCTATTCTTTTCAAGATGTTCATGTTTCCGTTATCTTTGACGCGGGTGGCTAGATATTTTTGGATATTTTGTGGTTGGTTTTTTTTTGGCGTTCTTTTTAAAAGTACATGTAAGTTTAAACATGATATATGTATGAATTCATTTTGTAGGCATACTAGTGTTGTGGTTCCTGTATTTATCATTTACTGTCAATTTTATATTTATATTTATTAAATTGAAAGAAAGTTACCTGATGTTGCAAACATTTTGGGTGCAAATGCTCTACTGTCACTGTGTCCTGTCCTGGTTTTAGTCAGCCTTTCATTGTATTCCAAATATTGCTCTCCACTCGCTGTTGTCATCATTTTTATGTCTCCAAATAACATGTAAATATGCTCCTTCCTTCCCCTCATACCAAAGTGCAAAGTATTATTTAACCATATGGTATTAAGTAGTGCCTCAGGATTGCCTAAAAGTAAGAATTGAGAGTTAGGATTAGGATAATTAAAAAGATACACTATATATAGCTAGAAATTGTTGACGTCTTTTCTATTATATTCATGTGTTATGGTAAAGAAAATTAATCACCGCCTTCATTTATTAGATTTGATTTTGTTCAACGTAATCTGTACGATCTTTTAGGTTTGAAGTAAGTTTCAAAACAAACCGGATAATATAGTTAATTACTTCCTTAGTTTGCTATTAACAATGATTAATAAGTATTGAAATGTGCATTGTTATTAAATGTAATATCAGTATTTAGTTCAAATATAATCTTAAATCAATCCTAATTCTATCTTATTCATTCAAATGTAACGTCATTTTTCATTTTTTGATGATCTATTTTACAAATTCAAATGTGACATCATTTTTTTGTCATTTTTTACAACTTCTAATATGACGTCTCTTGGCGTTGAGGTTTAAACTTATTCGGATGTGTTGCATTTTGTCGGGTTATACAATGTATTTCGGTTGTTTCCTGTAATTAGCTAATACTTCAGTTTTATCATGTACATCTTTTGTATAGTAATTATATAAAATTTACTGTTTGCAAAAGGATAAATAATTCTAAATAATAGGGATGTTCTGGTACCTAACAGAAAACCCTGGCCGTTTTTGGCACAACTTTTTGAACTTTTGGTCCTCGATGCTGTTCAACTTTGTACTTGTTTCGGCTTTCAAACTTTTGTATCTGGGCGTCACTAGTAAGTCTTGTGTGGACAAAATGCACTTCTGGCGTATTTAAAAAAAATTAAACTTGTTGCCTTTTGTTAGCTATTATTTGTGTGTTTATTTGTCAATTGTGTTCGCCTATTTATTTATATTGTAGTCCTGTAATGTTGTGTCATTTTAATGTTATATTTCACATGGCCATAAAAGAGGGAGGTTTGGCATGCAACAAAACCAGTCAGGAAAAAAAGTCAGGAATATGGCCATTGTTATATTATAGTTCGTTTCTCTGTGTGTTACATTTTAACGTTGTGTTTCCGTTGTGTCGTTTGTTTACTATAAGACGTGTCACGGTACTTATCTATCCCAGATTCATGTATTTGGTTTTGGTGTTGTGTTTGTTATTTTCATAGGATTTTGTCTGGTGCTTGGTCCGTTTCTGTGTGTGTGTGTTTGTGTTGCATTTTGGTTGCGTTTCTGTGTGTGTGTGTGTGTTGCATTTTGGTGTTGTGTCGTTGTTCTCCTCTTGTGCGTTTCCCTCAGTTTTAGTTTGTTACCCCTAATTTGTTTTTTGTTCATGGATTTATGAGTTTTGAACAGCGGTATACTACTGTTGCCATTATTTACATTCAATACTGACACTATATAGAAGACTGAAGCACATTTTCCAAAAAAAATATACCAGTTCACTGTCTTGAAACATGTATGACAAACTACATTGTATGTTAATGTTGCCTAACATGTCTTATTCTGTTAAAACTAAAAGATATATTTTTGAAGCTGATACCATTATCATTTCGTGTTCATGCACAGTCAAAGGATAATATTGCATAAACATACCTGTTTCTAGGAGATTCTGTTCAAATAGCATATCTATTTCAGAGGATGAGAATGGTTCAGCTTTTTGTTTCCCAGTCCCTGTGAATTCAAGTGCTTTCTTTTCGTGGATAACACCTCTCTACTGTGGAAAAATTCCTTATCTTTAAGAATATTCATTCCACTTTTTTCCATCAAGTGCCTATTAATCGATGACTGAATTGACTTCAGGCTGTCCGGCTCATACTCCTCATTTTTTCCGAGATCGGACAGACAAATAAAATCTGGATTAGTACTAATAGACCACTTTCGAGTTCATCCGTCACCGGAAAAAACTCGTCAATTATACGCGCTTTTATCACCGTCATTTGTGCGTTTTGGGGCGTCGTCACTTCCCTTCCAATGTTGAGCGAGTGGTTGGAAAACTATAATTCTATATTATACGAATTATTCGGCAAATTGAATTCTCAAAATTGACAATCAACACTGCTGTCATTAGGGAATTGTCAGTAAGTACCTACAGAGCAACCATTATTTCTAGTTGATCCTGCACAAAGACGATCACTAAGACGCTTGATGAACGTAAATAGTGCAGGGATACAGGCGACCCCCTCTATCTGGTAAATGACGTCATAAAGGCGTGCATAATTGACGAGTTTTTGCCGGTGACGGATGTACTCGAAAGTGGTCTATTGAGTTCAGGTACAGATATATCCTCTATTACCCGTAATTCGTTGTTCTCTTTTAACCATTCAGTTAATAATTTTACGTCACTTTTAGTTTTTCTCTTTGTGTTATCATTTTTCATTTCAATGAAATTACTGGTATCATCATTCGATACTGTGATAAACCTCTCATCGTCTGCTTCTGTTGCCATCTTGTTTACAAATAGTATTTGATTGACAGGTTACCGGAAGTCAAACTCGGGGGCACGATATGGGTTTTCGAGGGCTGATATCGATATCATCCCGGGGGCTGATAACCAACCTTGACTTCCGGCTATTATTGGCCATGCAAAAACGTACATATCAGTACTAAATATGTGATAAATCAGATTACAAAATCAAATGGCTACCTACAGATCAGAGAACAACATTTTTGATTGTAATGGACATCTTTTATAAGCAAAATATAGGCACCGCGATAGGAGTAGTGCCAAGCCCGGAAATCTGTGATATACTCATGTACAAAATTATGAAAGAAATTCTTTCTAAGTTTGAACAAAGAAAAAATATATTTTTCTATGGAAGATGATATTATATTAATATATATTACGGCGACTGAAACGAAATAAAGGGTTTGTTAAAGTTAGCAAATATTCATCATCCGTTCCTGAAATTCACACTAGAATTTTCATCTAAAGAACTAAAATTTCTTCATGTTAATATTTTTAAAGGAACAATTTTTTTAATGAAAATATCTTGGATGTGAAAACCCACCTCAAACCGACAAATGCCCTCCCTTATCTAGATCGTTAAAGCTGTTACAGTCGACGCGGGTTTACAGGGTTTATCAAGGGTGAAGTTATCTGATACATTAGAACAACAAATAATAATGTTGATTTACAACATATTCTGTTACAGTTCAGATCAAACTTACTGAAGGGAGGATATAAGGAGATTGAAATCGAAAAGTACATAAATGAGGCATTATCATATGTAAAAGATCTTTGGAGTTGTTAAGGAGCTGATCTGGTTCATAACCGACATGTGTAAAAGTGATCATTAATCATGGCAATGACCAATTGACCAAGCACCTAATTAAATATGTTTTGTAACATCCTGCACTGCCACCTACAAAGACCAAAAATAACACACAAAGGAAATTCCTTTAGTATTAGTAACGATAGTCAATCCATGCATTAATTAATTAAAACAATGCATTAGTAAACATTGGGATCTTCTAAATCAGGAATCGGTTTGCAACGATATATTTTCAGGCAAACCAATAATAGCTTTTAAAAAACATAAAAATATAACAGATCTATTGACAACGACAAACTTAAAATAAACTGATAAGTGAATCCCTGATGATTACGGGCCTACAATGCTTCACCCCATTCATAAATGTTATATTAGTATATAATACATACAAAAACCGCCGAAACACTAAATTAGTGTCGGATTAATGTAAATATATTGCAAGTGTAGTAACACTTTTTCCTTATAGTATCCGATAAACAGACCAAACAAGAATCAAATAACATGGGCCAATGAATCATGAAAATAAGATCATGGTCAGATGATTACTGCCAGATAGCTAGTCTACAATAAAAAAATGCTATACACAAAACATTTTGTATTTAAATGCGTATAGTATCAGATAAATAGACTGAAACACAAAAATAGCTAACTTTGCTGGACCACTGAACCATGAAAATGAGGTCAAGGTGATGTAGCCATTAAAATCGTTCCAAACAATCATTTATAGAAGAACTATTGCATATGGTATCTGAGACGTTAACTTAACCACGAAAACTTAACCTTGTTCAATGATCAATGAAATGAGGTCGAGGTCGAGTGAAAGCTGTTTTAATTTTTTATACGCACAGTATGTTATGCTGTGCGCACAATATATTTAAACTGTGCGCACAACATATTATGTTATGTGCATAATATATTATGTTGTGTGCACAATATGTTATTAGTGTGCACAATGTTGGCATGTTCCTAGCGGGACCCCGTAAAAATCAGATAAGACTGACCAATGAACCATAAACATAAGATCAAGGTCAGATGATTACAGAGAGACAAGTACACATTACAATATTCGATACACCAAAAATATTTAACTATGGCATAGGTCAGATGACACCTGACAGTTGGACATGTACTCTTTAAAATTGTTCCATACAACCCTATGTAGAAGATTCATTGCATATAGTATCTGAGTTGTCGACTTAACCATAAAATCTTAATCTTGTTCAATGATCCATGAAATTAGTCAAGGTAAAGTTAAATCTGTTTTACTTATTTTTTGTGCACAGTATATTGTTTTAATTGGTGCGCAGAGTAAATTGTGGTATGTGCGCAATTTACTATAATGAGTATGTTGTGTGCATTTAATTTATATGTTTTTAAGTTGTGCGCACACTATATTCTGATAATAATAATAATAATAATAATAATAATAATAATTAAAAACCAATTGTTCAGAGAACAATTGAAGGTCTTTCCATCAAAACAATGTATTTTGATATGAAAGTTGTGAAACTAAGTTTAAAATGTCATTTCAATCGTCAAATGATAGCTTCTAGTACGCTGATTCCAAAAATATTTGGTTTCCAATCATTTTTTTTAAATAAGGGAGATAATTTGTTACTTCCGGTTTGAAAAATGTTACTTACGATTATATTTGAATATTTACTTGACACTGATTCCAAAAATATCTGGTTCTATATACTTTTATATTAATAAAGTACAAAAAATAGCTACTTCCGGTTTACAAAAGGTTACTTCCGGTTGTTTCTTTTAAGGTTAAATGGTTTGATACCTTTTTCCAAAAGTTTCATAGCTTTATCATGTATACATATAAAATAAAAGCAAAGGTCAAAATCTAGAACGTCAAATTCAGCTATGACATTGAGATCAATTTCAAGGTCATGAACTAAGGACCTCAAATCAAAAGACCATAGGTCTTAATTATATTTGGTTAATGACTTATATCACCAAACGCGTATTTTTAAATACAAGAGGGGAGAAAACTCCCTTTTACGTTCAACGTGCCCTTGCAATAAAAATTTATGTGTTACGACATGTCGCAACTAACAATTTAGTAAAAATAATTTGTTGATATCTTATACAGTCTTTGGATATAAGTGAAAATAAGCCAAATTCAAATATTAGAATATGACCTTGACCTTTGACCTTGACCTAATTTTCATTTTTTTGGACCAAGGACCTCAAATCAAAAGATTCTAGGTCTCTATCACTTATGGTTTATAAGATATAAATGCATATCACTTATATCAGATGCATAAGGGGAAATAACTCTCATATGGAGCGGTCATATTGCTTCGGTCAAAATAGGACAAATCATGCAAAGGATATAACGAGCAATTTTGTAAAATAAATTTGTCGTTATCTTTTACGGTTACGAAGGAGTTGTGAGCACAAGGAAAACAGTGTTTGGGGAGATAACTCCTACAAAGAAAAGTAATCGGTTACGCAGGGTAAATTTCAAAAGCGCATAAATTGTTCGATATCATATACCAAATATCAAAGCGACATATTGCGAAACAAATGTTTATCGCAAGAACAAAATTAGGCGGAAGAAAAAAAAAAAAAAAAAAAATAATCAGAAGAAAAACAATAGGTCTTTCCACAGAAAAGTGGAAAGACCTAATAATAATAATAATAATAATATCTTTATTTAGAGAGAGTAACTCATTTGGATTACATCAATAAGGCTCTCTACAATAATGATTACATTAAAAATAAACAATACATATTCAATAATTATGTAATACAATTGAAAAACAATAAACAATTAGTATAGGGCATTACAGTACAAATATCATGGTAATGTTAAAAGTACATAGAATACGATTTGTAGTTATGTTTAAATTGTAATACTGTGTTTGATTTTTTAATTGAATTAAGAAGAGCATTCCATACATTTGGTCCACTGTACGAGAAACTAGACCTATACAACTCTGTATTTGGTTTTTGGAATTATAAAATCATATGAGGAAGAAAACCCTCGTATTGTATTTTTGGTTTACATTAAATCTGGAGCTGAGCAATATTTTGCCTTATATACATTAGTAATGATTTAAGATAATATATTCTTTTGTAACAGGCACAATGTTACATTTGTGAAATTATTCGCTTGAAGGTTTGGTGTTATCACGTTCGTCTAAAACTATTCTTACTGCCCTATTTTTGAAGTTTTGATAAACTATCTAATAGAAAGTTAATATTGTGAGCAAATATATATTCTTTTTCTCTGTATGTCCCTAGCGGGTCCCCGTACACAATAAATGTAGCGCAAGAATTTTTTTTTTTTTTTTTTATTAAATACGGACAGATATCGTTTGGTATCGGCAAATTCCAGTTACTAGGAGACTGTAAAAGAGATAGAAAGAGAAGCATGCCTAAGCATGAAGAATAGAAAATTGAGCATTTTGTCAATAATGCATATCACACAGTAAGCAAACAGAATAAAGTAAATATAATTGTATTCAGCATTTATCATACACAAGTTTGCTGTGATGAAAGTTACTTTTTCTTTAAACTGCATTATTTAATCTCTCAATCCGTAAATGAAAAGAATCTAGATAAGACAGAGCAAGGCTTCAGCACCAATTTCCCTTGAATCTATTTCATGCCAGTTGCATTTATAATGACTTTCAATCTAGACCTTAATTCGCAATATCATGCTCCATGTTTTTGATATTGATTGTGTATTTCTAAACAATCATTAAGTTAGAAATATCTATAGCACAACCACAATTGTGATCGATTTCGGAAAACAATAGTATTTATTCAAAATATGTGTAAGAAGGACATCCTTAACTAAAACTGATACTATACGAGTAATGCAAATACAAATCAATTCATTTTGATTGGAGACTTCCTTTGATAATTTGATTTGACATTTTAGATTTGCCTCTTTATATGTTTTTGAAATGTTTGAAACAGCAACTCGAAGCACTAGGTGGCATTTATGATTGTTGAAATGTTGTAAGCATATGGTTTAGACTCTCAATTTTTATATTTCAAATATATTTGATGACTTTAAGATTTTAATCAGTGAGGGAACATTGGTTCTATCCCTTTCAAAAAGGTAAAACACGGACTAAAGATGTTACTTACTTAATACAATAACTACTGACGAAGTTCATAACTTTTGATAGACATATGAAGGTTTCAGTACTAGTATTATGAATTTTGTTGCAAAAATAAAATGCGTACAATAAAAATTGATCGTAAGTTATTGTGCCGATATATAAGAACAACAACAACACAGGTACAAGCATTGATACATTTCGATACGTAGTAAGCACGTTTTGTTACGATACGCTAAGCTTCGATACGTATTTACTAGGTTTCTACTTCGTTTCAATTTTCGCTACGTTTGTTGTTGAGTTTCGAAAACATACGGGGCAGAGCTACGTTTTACTACGTTTTGAAAGCGAAGAAAAACGGGAATATACGTAACGAAGCGTATCGAAACGTAGTGATCCTTTGTTTAAAACGGGACCTGCCCCGTATGTTTTGAAAATTCAACAACAAAGCATATTTTTGAGTGTAAATTGACATTGCGATAAGACGTGTCACGGTACTTGTCTTTCCCAAATTCATGTATTTGGTTTTGATATTATATTTGTTATTCTCGTGGGATTTTGTCTGATGCTTGGTCCGTTTCTGTGTGTGTTAGTTACATTGTAGTGTTGTGTCGTTGTTCTCCTCTTATATTTATGCGTTTCCCTCAGTTTTAGTTTGTTACCCAGATTTTGTTTTTTGTCCATGGATTTATGAGTTTGAACAGCGGTATACTACTATTGCCTTTATTTAATAGTCTCAAATTTTTAAAATTTTTTTTTTAATAACATTTTTGTTGAGTGGATACATGAATCATGAAAACGTTCAAAGCCTTGGCAGGAACCTTGTTGAACTGGAATTCCAATAGATAATAGTGTATCACCTGATATAACCGATCTGAGTGTTTGTGAAGTCTTTAATATTATTTCAAGGACTTTCTAACATAAACAGAAAATATCTAGACTCTATGTGTTACAGTAAATTTGTATTATTAGGGATTATGTATAATCACTGTCAAATTTTATTGATTATATACTACTACTAAAATGTTCAGGTATTATATGCATAATCACTAAGAAAATGTTAGAAATAATGTGTATCTAATTACTGGATGAAGAGACAATGGATAAGATTTAAATAAATCATTCTATAAAATAAAGTTTAAACAAAGCTTACAAAAAACATTACAATAAACGTCATGATATCACTATGAAATCCACTGAACCTCATCGGATCCGCAGGTGACGACATTCAACCAATCACAGCGCCATTATATGCGTTTAGGGAGAATATAGTGTTCGCTAGAAACATTTGAAGGTGCTGAAAAGGTTGATCAGACATTTCGAATGGATTCATTATGTGTTATCGGAGCAATATTTTTGGGGTCTCCCTTTCTACGATCAACATGCGAAATCGGTGTCATAACATTACAGCCTGAATGATGGTCTTCTTCATAGTTGTGTTCAATCTGTTAAGAATGTGTTCAAATTTTATTTCTGTTCATTTAGTTGTATATCTCTACTAAGTTTTAATTTCTTGTTCGTATGAACATATCAAACATAAAATGATGTTAATTAACATTTACCCCCTTTGTTTTACAGCAAATTATGTGATATGTGATATGTGCGTTTATGTTGGTATCAATAATTTCAAATTTAAAATACTTTTTGTGTTTATAAGTTAATGCGGTTCAACACAGTTATATAGCATATCAGCAGACAACTGTTCACTTTAATAAGGTTTAATATATAGATAGGGAATGAAAATTGTCCACTTAAACCAGAAAGAGGTAATACATATGATGTATTTGTCTTTACATGTTTTAATTAATTTTTAATCAAAGAGTCTTGATAGTATTAATTATCCGTGAAGTAATCTTAGGAAATCTGTAAAATCACTGGTCATTTTCAAGGATTTTCTATAATCACTTATGATTTTAGTGATACTGCAAAATCCCTGACTCTACAAATTATTGTAACATATATGTATCTAGATCTGTCTTACGTTGTTATCTCAGTTGTTATCAAATGTCGTCAATCTACGAAAGTTGGTACCCACGAAAATAAATGAATCAACAATAGTTCGTTTTTATGAATGTGTGCGGTTTTTTTTGTTGCACGTCAGTGTTCCTGTTGTTCCTTTGTTTCCTCTTATAGTTGATGTTTTCCCTCGGTTTTAGTTTGTAACCCGCATTTATTTCTACTCGATGAATGTATGACTTTTGAACACCAGTAAAATACTCAAATTAATATGCATTGTAAATATTTCTTATAATAATCAAAATCATCTTTGTTTTATTAGTCAAATGATGCATTTATATAATACTATTGCAACATGCTCATGTACTGTGCATACAAAGAACTAACAATAAGCTAAAGAGTTGATTTTCGAGAATCCATTAAATTTTCTTCTATAATATTTGAATATAAATAAATATAACACCAATCGCAAAATACTTAATGTTATTTTGAAAACATTTTATGGACGTTCACTTCTAAAAATCAAATGGTATGACAAGTGTACAAACGTTAAGGCTCTTTACAAGGAGGTGGTACTGTTGAACAATCTTCACATCTTGGTTCTGTCACGTTAAAATTGAAACAGAGCGCTCTACAATCAACTGTGATGATTTGTTTACCCACACACCGTACATAATAATTACATCCACGAGGATGTAACCTGTATATGTCGTCAGATGAACAATAGTTTTCTAAAATAAAGATTAATCGGTCATTAGAATTTAAAACATGTTAATAACATCTGAAGTTAACTATATGGTATTGTCTTTGAAGCATTTGCAAATCTGTGAATGCAAGATACATAATGCCGCTCAATCTTCATTCTATACCTGAACACATATGATGACGGTCGATCTATTCGGCAAAATTATCTCAAAATGGAAGGCCACATTTGGTGAGTGTCTTTTTTTTTTTTTTTTATCCATATAGAGTTATATATATATATATCTATACTAATAAAGGAAGAGACCTATTTCATTGAGCCGCAACTCCTCAGAATTCATAAAAAGTCGCAAATAATTGTGATATGACGTATAACTGCCTTTTTCTACAGAAAACGGCAATTTTTATGAAAATTTTCAAATTTGGTTATACGGTTTTGCATATGCTCAGTCGATGACTGTCTGTAAAATTTAAAACAAAACTCTTTGGTTCAAAAATTGCCGAATTGTACCGTAATTTTGCGGGCATATTCTATATTATTCTTAGATTTTTATAAATATTACTGGTGACAATCAATCACGAAAAGCGCTTCAGAAGATTATTTTCAATAAGTGTTGTATTGATACATTAGCCAGTGTTGTTCTTATAAGCATTATATCAGTATGACATGCTTCGGTATGGCATGACTTATGAATATGATCTACCGCATTAGACTTCTCTCCGGATTTGTAAAAACAAGATCAATCACAGGGTGCCAATGGTGGAATTAGATTTGATCATCCTTAGGGAGCACCTGATATCACCTGTGGTGTTTGTTCGTATTCGTGTTAGTCAGACTTTATCTATCGTTGTTGTGTTTTGTGTATAATTGTTGATTGTCTTTTCGTCGTTTTTCATTCGTTGCCATGGAAAGATCAGTTTATTTTAGTTTTATGATTTTGATATACATTTGGTATCTTTTGTCTCTATTTCATGACATACTTACTTAAATAACTCCCCGTTATTAAATGAATATTTTTATAAATAATAAACTGGTATTTTCAATAATTAGACTGTGTATGATACAGAAATAGCATTATGTAATTTATATAGATAAATCATTATAGAATGGAACAAATCATCATTAAAAGAATGTATGAAATTAACGAAACTTCTTTTAAATCTTAGACATCAAAAATTCTCCAAGCAGATATAAATGACCGGGCCTTGCCATTTTTATTTTTTTATTCTACATATGAGAGTTTCTGCTTCAAATGAGCTTTCAAAGATAAAAATCATATTTGTAAGGTAAACACATTTCTGTTAAAGTTCTACAATTTTGGGTGTCCATGATACGTTGTATGGGATATTTGTGTCTGAAACGACCACGAGTATCTCCCATTCATCAGTTCCACGATCCCGCCCTTCTAAATATTCATAATTATGAAATATCCATAAACGACTTATCAGCATCCTTTTTTTCATGAGTAAAACTAGAGGTGCAAAATTTAGAAAAAAAAACTTTTAACGTCATTCTCCTGTGTACATCATCATTTTAGACAATAGTAGTATATGTTTTCATTTCCGTTCTTCATTGTTTCTTGAAATGACATTTTTTTTTTTACCTGAAACCGCATTTTCATGATCTAAGATCATTCGAAAAATCTATAAAACACATGCAATCTGTTTTTTTGCTAAGAAAAGATACGTTGCTATCTATAATCTAGTATTAATGAAATATTTCAAAAGTCTCCTTAATATCAGATCAGTAGTTAATGATTTACACAAGATAACCGCTAATAATCGTTTTTATTTAGCAACTTGATGTCATACACCTAAATTCACTATTTATGTTTAATAACTATTGGAATTTACGTTAGTTGATATTTCTTAAATTTTATTGAAGAACTGTTCATGACTTACTATAATTGATTGTTCTTCTTTGAAATTAAATTAGATCAAATTTGTCCTGGTGTGTTATAGATATATCTGTCTATGGTATTTTTTTCTGGAATAATGATTCTTTTTTCTGGAATAATTTTTCAACAATCTAAATATAAGACAAACCTTCAATTAAAATAATCTGATGTTCATCTGACGTGTACAAGTTGCTATCATCGTCTTCAGTAACAGTTTTGTCGTTTAATGTTCTGCATTTGATAGTTGTTCTGTTCCAATCACTAGTAAGGTTTTGGGTCAAGTGAGATTTAAGGTTGTTGCTGCAATCGCTTTTCGATATTTCAGTTGGAATAACTTCATTGTTAGATACTGTATAGTTAACTTCACCTTCTTTTCGAATCAAAAATTGAATAGACCCCGGTGGATTTCCTACATTGCCGGTACAAGTCAATTGAAAATTTGAATCTTCTATTGTATTTAAAGATTTTGTGATGGACGGCTTACCTGGTTTTGCTGAAAGATAAAGATTTTTTTCAATAAGCTTCTTGAAATAGAATGACATGCACAGTAGTCAGGACTTGTAGTTTTAGCTGTCAGTATAAACAATTACAGGTACAGAGTATGTTTTGCAACTAAAAAATAACACAGACCAGTTAGTATCACACTTGTCTAGCACTTCATATGAGTAGTTGTCCCCTTGGATAATCCTATTTATATGTACTTGCCAGTTTTTTTTTTATTATAATTTATCTAGTTATGATTGGCGTCTGTTCAAAGAATGTCATTATTCTGTTTGTCAGAAAAAGCAAAAAAGAATTAAGGACATCACAAATTGATAGTTTGGTGAGACATTATTATTTTTCGTAACACAATTTAGTCATCCTGTGATCTTTTGTGACTTTCAGCGTGGTCTAACATAGAACTTACTATATAATCCGATTTATATTTCGTGATGACTTAATTGTGTTTATTCTTTGATTGTATGTTTTTTTTAGAGGGTTGCCTTTTTACGTATCGTCTTTAATTATTTTTTAAACTTTGGGTACTTTCACATGGACACTAAAGCTAACCCTCTAGTTTGCATAATCATATAGTTAAGGACGTCTTCATAAGTATTTCAAAATAATTTCAATCACGATACCAGTACGGTGTTAGATTTTGTTCATTGTGAAGGCTTATAAAACTTGGACTTTGAGATGGATATTTGCAAATCAGAACTTATTTATTATATTTAACGAACCATGCTTGTTACATTTCATTGATAAGAAGAAAACATTGTCAAGAGGAAACACCCTAGTTGTGACAAACATTTTATTGTTTTCCAAGTTTCAAACGTAACGATTTGTATTTTAAACGCCATTTCTATCCTTTCTATCCTTTGTGTTAAATAATGAATTATTTGATTTTTTTGTGACGTATAAAAAGTACACATTTCAAACGTTCAAATTATGTAGTTAAAAATACAAAAAAATGTTTAAAACATATTGTACAAATAAATCGAAAAGATCGGATTGTACCAACCTAAAAAGAATCATCGTGATATACAACCTACTTAGAAGGTACGTTCTATAAATGACCGAACGTTACATTACAGTGTGTTAGATACGATTTATACAATTTAAGCTGTTATACGTGCATAGTAAAAGATGATAGCATTTCAACAGACCTAGTTTTATTTTGTGTAGAGTAAAAGATATTCTGAAATATATTTTCGCTATTTTAGTGATAAACAAGAGGCTGTCAGAGCGACAGAAAACCGGATTTATTAACATGTATTGGTGTTCTGGCAATTTTTAATATCACAAAATCCATACCTCCTGACTGGTGAAAGTGAACATCGTCATTATCAAACTCGACCTTAATTTTTTTATCAGTTACAGTTTCATATTACAATTTTTTTTTTAGTTGAATGGTTCGTGAGTTAAAGCACGGTAATGACTGAAAAGACCATTTTTCAATCTTTTAAAGAACCATAACTTCTGCACGGTGAAAGTGAAATTCGTAAATATTTGTCACCAGTAGCAACATACTAAAATTTGAAAAGCTTTGGTTAAACGGTTCGAGAATAACAGCAAAGATGTGACTGGAAACTCTATTTTTTCAAATTTTTAAGAACCATAACTTCTGAACGGTGAAAGTGAAAATTGTCATTATCAAATTTTACCTTCATTTTGTCATCAGTAAAAAGATACTAACATTTCAAAAGCTTTGGTGGTGAATGGATCATAATTAAATGCAACGACATGACATGACTGGAAACGCAATTTTTCAATCTTTCAAGAAACATAACGCATGAACAGGAAAAGTGAAAATCGCCATTGTTGAATTTGACCTCCATTTTGTCATTAGTAGCAACATATTTAAACTTAAACAGCTTTGTTTGAACGGTTCATGAGTAAATACACTGATACGACTAAAAACACCATTTTCAATTTTTCAAAACCATAACTCCTGAACGGTAAAAGTCAAAATCGTTATTATTGAGCTTGACTTCCATTTTGTCATCATTTTAAAATTTTAAAAGCTTTGGTTGAACGGTTCATGAGTAAATGCACGGACAACATTTGGCTGTCGCCCGCTCACCCGCCAGCCCGACCGCCCGACGGGCGAAAATCCGATTAAAAATGAGACGCAAAACTAAAACGACTTCACTAGTAATATATAAATGCATCTTCAATCATAAGATGAAGTATATACAGTCTCGAACGTATATGAATAAGATACATGGATATAGAGGACCATTTCATAACACCGATTGTACAGACGTTATTTATGTACATTAAAACAAAACTGTATTTTTTAATTGAAAAGCAATGTTCTAAATCTTATTAACCTGGAAAACATACAAAGCAAGATGACAATACGGATACGTTTTCTTAAACAATACTCGTTACAAATATGTAAATGACACCAGTCAATCAGTTTTTAACATTTGTTTAACATTGTATCTGCTACACAGATTAATCAGATCAACAGATAAAAAGATAATTAATTAGCATTTATCCTGATATCATTAAATTCACCATAATAAGGTCTTCTTTCCTGTTAATTGTGTATGACTGTGTTTTTACAAGGCAAACTAATATAACTTTTAATCTTCTCTAACATAAGTGAATCGACCAAACAGCTGATTGCTTTCTTAATCATTTAAAAAAAAATTGTAGAGGCGGCCGGAAAATCGTGATTTCAAAAACGTGAGAATGAAGATTGTGTTAATTAATATCGAAAAAAAGACGGCCCGAAAACTTAACAGTTAATATGGTTCATTCCTCCTATTCCCACTTTTTTTTTAAAATCAGGTCAGAAAAGTTAAAATGTAATGTTGGAATAGGGGGAACACTGCAAACAAAGGTTTATAATGTATAAACATTGTCTAATCAATTTTTAATTGACCAGTGTTTTTTAGGATAGGTATAATAGGTTATTTGTGTATGTGTATGCATTCTAATTTAAAAAAAAATATATGAAAGAAATGGAAACAAGAATAGTAAATCAATTTATTTATTTTTTAAAACACAAGTTCAACCGTTGAGCAGAGTCAAACCAGCATTATACTCATATAAAACAAACAATACAAGTTAACAGCACTAAAACAAATTACCAACTATAGCACAGGCATTATAACTTCAATGTATAATAGTCTATACAAGTTTATTCATCTATTCAACATGAATAGGGTTGGAAGCTCCATCGCCTAATTGTACTGTTGTGACATCCTGGTTGAGGTATCTATCTATAAGCTCTTTTTATCTCTTGTTGATTTCGACATACTTTCGTTTTTTCTTTCTTGTATGAATCCCTGTTTCTATTGCTTTTCTCCAGATGCATTGTGTATAGTGGAAAAAACAGTGGTTTGCGTTGATGTAAGAAAATACATAATATTGTGTATTTCGGAAGACAACTTCGTAGTCCAGGAAGATAGTTGTAGGATAAATTTGTAGTTGGTGTTGGTGACATACATCTTTGAGTAAAGTCGGGAAACATGTGTATACTTGTTTGCTCTTGGATGGAGGTAAACTGGGTACCAGTTGATACTTTCCGCTGTCAACCATTGCGTGAAATGTGTAAAGTTTGAAAAAATAGGCTTGGACAGGAGTAAAATTTTACTATACCATACTAGTTTATGACATCTGCGGCTGTTAATGTGTTAGATTCGTTTGAGTCGTGAGGATTAACACACATCCATCTCAGCAAGAAAGGGCCACATTTGGTAGAACGTGTCCGAATATCCTCTATAGTAATTTCATGAACGTTTTTTGTGTTTGTTTTTCATGGAAATCTTGCAAGATGTGAAAGTTTTATATTATCTAGTCTTTCATCAATTTATGTGTTCAGATGACAATTTTTTAGGTTTACAAATTCAATGATTTTTAATCTTATATTTAAATTATACTACTGTTTATCTAACTTATTCTTTTTTTTAGGCAATTCTTTGAAAAGAAAAGATAAAAAAAAAATTACAAATAAATGGAGTATTATTTTTTTTAAAACTAATATACTTAAACAGTGTAAGAAACATACTTATCTTTTAAAAAGTACAAGTAAATCTTAGATGATTTTTTAATTAAACTTGACTGTTATAATAACAAATTATTTATCAAAACATCAATTGTTATTTGCATGTGGTAATAGAAGGAATAGTGATTTTTAAAAAGTGGGAATAGGAGGAAGACACTGGTTTATAGTAGTTTTCGTTTTATCTTTGATTGTTAATATTTGATACTCAATATATTTTGATTGGTGTTTTTTGCACTAACTTCATATTATTAACTACTTGTATACTTACTTAGTATTTGAAGAATTCCTTCTGTATGGTCTTGAACTTCTCCAACATGTACTGTTACCATATAAGTACCACCATAACCACAAGACGCAATCATTATTTTTATAGTTATTACATTATCAGTCATGCTGATATCTCTGTTAGAATCCATATCATGCGCTATTGTACGATTACTGTAAATATTTGCTACGGTTATCTGTTCTGTAATGTTGTCCTTTTTAATTTCAATAAGGTCGAAGGTGGAATTTACTTCACAGACAATATATACTGGTCCTGTGTCGACGGTGGCAAAAGATCCATTACAGGAAATGTCTAAGAAAATATATACAATATTCAGCTAACCTACTATCTAACCATTTTCTCATATCTGCATGTGTATTATACAATTGTAGCCTTTGTATGAGGTCGATACAAGGATACATTGACCATAAAGAAGTACATTGACTGAGGACGAAGTCCGAGGTCGATATACCTCTTTGGGTCGATATATCCTGTATTGACCTCATAAATAGGCTTTAATTGTTACATTATTAATTTCCGGCCATATTTTTATCAAAATCGTCATTTGATTTTTTTTGGAATTTTATAGATATCATATTGTCTCCTTGGTATTAACATGTATATGAAGATTTTCTTCTTCAAATACTCGATCATAGATATTTTTTTATAAAACTTTTAACAATATCATAAAATTCATTACATTACCTCACAAAATATTTCGGTTTTTAGATATTCTAAAATTAACCGCGTGCAATATCATTTTTGCTGTGCAATATGCTTTTTGCTATCTGCCGTTTTCTATCTACCTTCGAAAATATAGTTTAAAATGTGACTATCCCTGAACGAATCAAATTAGTTAAAATATACGAATTAATAAATATTATATACCATTGCATTATTACTTTTGCATGTATGTAATTTAACTGATTGAGATCTAAAGATGATGATTTGTATCAAAAACAAACAGCTGAACCACTATATATGTCTATTTAATTTGCTTTTTCCAAGTAAAGAACGTTCGTTTTATCTTTGACATTTGACTAAGGTGACGTTAAAGACAGTTTGCATAGTTGAACTCAAACTTCATTATCTTATTAAGGAATACGCTATTATAATTTTTTTTTATAAATTTTGTTTAAAATATAACTTACATTTTTATGTGAAACAAATGTCATAACAAATTGCCATTTTTATAGATTAAAATACAATTTCTGCCTCAAATGCAACTAAAAGAGAACGAAAAATGACATTGGCGTTCTCTGGTGATTTCAACGTCCAAATTGTAAACTTCTTATTTCTCAGGAATAACATATCCTCTGCTCCATCGTTTGAAAGTTACATATCTTATTAAATACGATACAATCGTGTATGTTCACAACATGAGGCCTTCCTTGACAGGGGTTGCTCTTTACACAAAAACTGGTTCACCAGAGTTGAGGAAGATCGACAGAATTCGATACTACAAAAGTTATAAGGTCCCCAATCACGAACTTGTTGGTAGAAATGATGTGTCATATAGCTTATAACTTGGTTACACAATTTAATATGCATGGTTTTTATGTGTCGGTGTCTAAACTCAGCATTATTATTTCGTCGACTCGTCTGATATCCTTATGCACCAGCATTTTCGTCTGGTATACACTACAAACCATTAAAAGTCTGAAATGGCCTATATCTGTACTCGACTGTACTGATTTTTACTCGACCAGTCTGAATTCGTCTGAGATTTACTTGATAATACTCGACTGTAGTCTGAACCAGTACTTAACCGTTTTATACGAGTCTGAACTGTACTCAGCCTAGTCTGAACCGTACTCGACCTAGTCTGAACCATACTCGACCTAGTCTGAACCATACTCGACAAAGTCTTAACCAAACTAGACCTATTCTTTGTATCTATCAACTGAATTTTATCAATTAAGGATTTTTTTTTAATAAAAATGAAATTTGAACAACAACTTGAAATTAAAAATGTATTCAATACAGTATTGAAATTAAAATTTCACAATAATCAATCATAATATAACTTCAACTCAATATTAATCAACACTTACATAATAATATATATCAACTTTTAAAATATAAATAAAACAAGCTGATCAAATAATCTAAAAAAATGAATTGTGACTAATATTTTCAATATTATTCAAACTTTTATGAATATTTGGGAAGTATTTTATGGTAACTGGACTATTTTCACCATTAACTTAAGCCTAGTATAAATTTATGGTGTCAGTTGAAATCAGGTAACAATGCAGTGAATGTTTTTTATTAAGATATATATAAAATAGTATATAAAACAACTTAATAAATTTAAAAAAAAATGAGAGCTTAATTGTTTTGTTTTATTAAACCAAGAATTTAATATAATCATCATAATAGAATTTCCATAGCAATCCTTGATAACCTTTTTCAAAAAGGAAATGTATTTCAAAGTAACAGTAAAATTTTTAAAAATTAATGTAAGTATTTTTTTGTCAAATTAACATGGCATATATAAAGCACTTTAATATGTTCTAATTAACTCAGTACATGTGTGTTTTACAGGTAAAAAGAAAGCCTTATTTTCTTAAATTCGTGTATTACTTATCAGTACATACATGTATATACGAAAGGCCTTGTTATTTAATTAAAACAGGATGTTGCAATTTTGAATCAATGTGAATTAGAATTTAATACCTGTGACCAGGTGTGATCTTATTTATGAGTTTGCCCCAAGCAGAGGTTATACTTTATATTTCACCACTAATCAGAAAAATATTTTTATTTATTTATTTAATTTTATCCTTTTTTGATATAAGTTATATATAATATATTTTTTTTATCCTTAATATAATCAGTGATATATTTCTTTTATAAGGTTAAAATCTTTTATAAATTTTGTTGGCTGTTGTTATATATGTCAGTTAAAAAGAAATTTATTTAAACAGTTAAAAAAGTAGAGGGTTTTTGGTCTAGTATGGTTCAGACTGGTCGAGAATTGTTCAGACCTTTGGTTAAGTATGGTTTAGACTGGAAAAATAGGTCAAGTACATGTCGAGAATGGGTAAAGACTGTTTCAGACTGGTCGAGTAATAGTTCAGACTATTTTCAACGGCAAAGATAAGGGTCAAGTACGATTCAGTACAGTCAAGTATGGTTCAGACTGGGGTCGAGTAACGTCAAGTAAAAGTAAGACAAATTCAGACTGGTCGAGTAAAAATAAGTACAGTCGAGTACAGATATAGGCAATTTCAGACTTTAATGGTTTGTAGTGATATGAATTAACGGATTGTGATATGTTATCTGAGTGTATATTCGCATGGCGGATGATGTATGCATAGCTGGAGACGTTTACCTTTGTTTGAAACCTTGATTAATGACTTCCTGATTAAGAACATTTGCATATCTTGAAACTACTGTCGTTTTGTTTAGGTTTAGATAAAAAAAAAAAGAGTTTCCCATGAGTGTGTTCTATGACGCCTCCTGAAATTTAGTTTATAACAAGAATGTATCTATAGTACAAAGATGCCCAACTCATACTATTATTTTCCATGTTCAGTGGGCACTGCCATACCATTGGGGTCAAATTTTAATTGGCATTAAAAGTAGTAAGATCATATTAAAGGAAACTTAGGTGCACTATGTTTGAAGTTGATTGAACTAAAAGCGTCAACATAAAGCGGGACAGACGGACGGACAGTCAGACGGACGGACAGTCAGACGGACGAACGGACGGAAGGACAAATCGAAAACATAGTTCTTTTATTGTTCCAAAAATATAAAACAACACGTTTAATAATTTATTGCGTCCGAAGCGCTTTTCTGGATTTACCTTCATCAGGAACGCTCAAAGCCAAACATTTGAAATCCGAAGATGTATAAGTACCGAAAATCGTTGAAGAGCTATATGTTAAAAATACCTAAAATAAATAACCAAATTCATCTAAAGCCAACTTTGCCTGAGGGAGTTGAAACCTTAGTTTCATAATAATTTCAAAATTTATAAACGGACAATTTTAGTAAAGTTTGTTTAATCATGTCAGTACCGAAGCACTGACTACTGAGCTGATGATACCCTCGGGGAATGATAGTCCACCAGCAGAGGTATCGACCCAGTGATGTAAAAATATAAAACAACACGTTTAATAATTTATTGCGTCCGAAGCGCTTTTCTGGATTTACCTTCATCAGGAACGCTCAAAGCCAAACATTTGAAATCCGAAGATGTATAAGTACCGAAAACCGTTGAAGAGCTATATGTGAAAAATACCTAAAATAAATAGCCAAATTCATCTAAAGCCAACTTTGCCTGAGGGAGTTGAAACCTTAGTTTCATAATAATTTCAAAATTTATAAACGGACAATTTTTGTAAAGTTTGTTTAATCATGTCAGTACCGAAGCACTGACTACTGAGCTGATGATACCCTCGGGGACTGATAGTCCACTATTCCCATACAATCAAATAAATCAATATGAATATTATATGAAAGTACTCTTGGTAACATTCAAATGAAAAATACAAAACATCGGATCATGACGCAGTATGAACGCTCGTTTTACAACGACCGATGTCTGGTGATATGTTAAAAAATATGCAAATGGTTAACACTTGAAAATCATATATGATTTATAAAAGAGGGACAAAAGATACCAAAGAGACAGTCAAACTCATAATCTAAAACAAACTGACAACGCCATGGCTAAAAATGAAAAAGACAAACAGAAAAACAATAGTACACACGACACAACATAGAAAACTAAAGAATAAAAAACACGAACCCCACCAAAAACTAGGGGTGATCCCAGGTGCTCCGGAAGGGTAAGCAGATCCTGCTCCACATGTGGCACCCGTCGTGTTGCTTATGTGATTACAAATCCGGTAAATAGTCTAATTCGGTAGGTCATATTCATGAAAGGGAAGGGGATTGTAGTTACGACGTAAGGAACATATCCGATATCATTTGTGAAACGGTTATTCCATAACGGTCAACCAACTCGTGATGGCGTCCGTAAAATTTACAAAGGGATGATTTCAACTTCACCATTTGGAATGTCGTATCAATTGGGGGATATATACCCCGTATGCAGGTGCTGCTGGAATGTTGCTACTTAGAAATGGAAAGTTCACAATTGGAACGCTGAAATCATCTCTTTTGTCGTAAAGTTTTGTTTTCAACCGACAGTTGAACACTATTTTTAAATGCAAAATCAGAAACAAGTTCTATATTTCCTAGGACACTCAGAAACAAAAACTACTAGTGATTTTGCTCATGAATATTGTCAGTCAACTTAACTGACATTATATCTAAGATACAAAGACATGGATGCTTTCCAACTACTTGTTAAAAATTTATACTCCGAGCAAAAAACTTTACCAATAGTAGACGTCATGTAGATGTTATTATCACAAGGTATTTATTATATGAAAGGGATTAGACTCAAATTTGATATAATTGTGTAAAATCTACAGCTTTTCAAAACGAAATAATCTCATATAGCTGTTTCGCTTTTGCAGGACGCCATTTGATTTATGTTGTCAAAGTGCATGAAAGTTATAGATATGAAAGAAAAAAAGTGTCTCTTAAATCTTTGTTCAATACTCACATTTTGACTGTTCTTCTGGTGATGTAGTAGTCATGATATCTGTAAAAAAACAAACATTAAAAGGATAGCTATATGTGTGATAGGACAATTAAAATTTGCCCTTGAATAAGTTTAACAACAAGTTTTATTTGCACTTTGTTTTGATTTTTACTTCAAATTGCTTTGAATCGTGCGTAACTGATGTATCTAATGAACACGAAATGAGCATCTGGCGGACACAAACATATGCTTGATATATTGATAATTTTTTGCATACATTTCATCTGACCATGTGTCTCGAAACAAGAGATTACAAACCTAAAAAAATAAGAATTCAACTAAATGTTCTGCCTTACAAAAAAAAAAGGATATCTAAACCAATGTCTTCATATTTATTAATTTAATTGATTTTTTTTTTGATTTTTTCCTTCGAAAACAAAAGGTGTGAGCACGACATCAGAAAAACAATTTTGATTGTAAAAGGTGACATAGTACATTTTAGATAGACTTACGCTCTACATTTATGTTTGGCTAAATTATTATCATTAGCTTCAATAGTTGATATTTTTTTTTAATCACATGTTGTGTGTTCATATCGAATATTTAGACGTTGTCATTCAATCATTCAACTGTTAAACTAGGAGTTCATAAAAACACTTTAATTTAATAATGTTGTCAATTATTCCATAAATATTCGTTTACTGGAACAGCCGCTTTCAATGTTGAGCCGTTTGAACCTTTGAATCTGATATATGCGGGATCAGTTACGACGAACAAAAACTTAGCAAACTGATCAGGGAATTTCGATAGAAAAAAAAATTATGAAATCATTTATACTGAAAAACTGTGTTTTAAATAGTGCAATGAAGACAATTTTTTCATTATAAGTTAAACGTATACAAACCTGTGCTCTGGCAAGTGACCATGTCGCACTCATCACAACCTATTTTTGATTCTAATCCAAAACAAAAATCTCCTTTCTGGCACGGGAAACTATAGGTTATACTTTTGTCACATTGTATAAATGATTTACAATTGGTAGGATGTGGGAAGAGTTTTAAACTATCGGTGTTATTTTGGCAAAAATCCTCTGAAATACAAAAAAAAGTGAATAATATTTCATAACTGGCATATTGCCGAATTCTTTTCATTTTACATTGATATTTCTTATTACTTTCTCGTTCAAGTCGGATATCATTTTGCAGAATATGTGTCAAATATGTGAGTTTCCCCATATTCTGATTATCGTAAACTATCAGAAACACGTCCTACCCCTCAAACGGGTGTCAATCCTTAATCATGTCCATATAAAGTCAATGTCCGTCAAACGTTTCTGTTTGATGTAGGACGTCGAAACGTGTTCTTTTCTTAAAATTGTCAATGAAAAAACCCAATCAAACGTGTCTATCATATATAAAAAAAAAAGATTCAGACCTGTGAAGGTAGGATATTAAATAAACTCATCATTAATACCAGGATTGAAATTTAGCATTTGCGCCAGACGCGCGTTTCGTCTATAAAAGACTCATCAGTGATGCTCGAATAATTTAAAAAAAAAAAAAAAGCCAAATAAATTACGAAGTTGTAGAGCATTGAGGACCAACAATTCTTTTAAGTGTTGTCAAATACATCTAAGGTAACCTATCTACAAAGTAGAAAGACTTACACGTCACTAACTGCTACAACGCCGGCACTAAATTTGCTTTCAAAATCAATGCTCTTAAGTGATGCCTGAGGCCAAAATAGTTAGAAATAAAAAATGATATACATTCCTTTAGAACCCACACTCAAAAATGATTTGTTACAGTACATCGATTAAAACATTACCCAGTTTTATAGCGAGGAATAAAAACAAAATTAACAATAGAATGGGCAAAGTGTCATATAACAGAGCGACGAAAGTCATGTATATTCCAAATGTTGCATTTCATGCTATGCACTACTTTACCCAGTACTTTCAAACAGTTTATTTGCTGCACTGAACAATAACTTCAATTTGTCTGGTACTCTTTTGTGCTGAATTTGCAAGACATATTTAAAACTTAATGTAAGCAAGCAGTACAAAAACTTCTTTTTAAAATGTACAGAAAACATGAAAATATGTTAAAAACATAACACCGAAAATAAGTGAGATAATAGTGAACTGGAATGGGTTTTTTTTAAAATAGCAAACTAGATGGTACTCTTTTAGTGTTAATGACTTCCATTTTGTACAGAAACTTTTACAATGACCATTAACCTCATTCTTTTATCATTTTGGTTTTGTCAAGAATTTTCGATGCCTAATATACTCAATATTAAAATTTGCACTGAGTCTGTTTTCAAGTCTGGGCCCATGAAAAAGTAAGTTTTTACAAAATGTTTAACTTTTTATTCTGTGGCCCATTTGATCATTTGTAATGTAATTAGGGTTCAATGTTTGCTTTTCTTTGCTTCTCGCAAAACAAAAGAGAGTGAAAATATCAGGAGGACATTAACAAATCAAGTCGAAAAAAGACGGAAATACCTTGGCAAAATAACACGACGAGAAGACAAACAACAGTAACACATGATCCAATAGAAAAGACTGCATGAGCGCCCAGAACACTACTAACACCGGTATGAACTCAAATGCTACGGAAAGGTTACTGTTTTCCCTCCATATGTTGCATCTCTTTGTAATATATCTGGTAGTGTAGCCAAAACATATATTGAAGTGATGTCCGTGAATAGCGTTTAGGTTAAGGTCAAAATAAAATTTCAGTCGTGTCCCTCGTCATTTGATTTACAGTTAAAGTTATTGAAGTCACATTGCAATTACCGCTCTGTCGTCTTAAAGTGAAAGTAATCGGACGCAATGGATAAGTAGTGCCATTAGACATGACTCGGCGATATCTGAATAAAACAAAAATATAATTCAAATGAACACATTTCGGTGGGCGATCAGGTTTTATGGATTAACAAGTTGAGAATATTACATACTCAAAGTCACAATTAAAACTATAATAATATCGTTTGAATTTAATTTAAGTGATATCATTTGCATACACGGTATTATTTATACATACAATACTAAGAACATTTTAGCTCTCTTTCACCCATAATTCACATAGCCGAGGCCTTTGTAACTGGTGCTATGTCGGAATATCTATTTTATTCAAGGCCAATTCTTTTGGAGGCCAGTTTACAAGTTTGTGCAAGACTATATTAACTGTACATAAGCGAAATACATACAAGTGAAGTATAAGAATATTATAACATGTATTTAGAATATTTATGTATTTATACTGATTACAGTTTACGTTTTGGTGTTTCCAGAATTATTTGTTGTAATGAAGGCAATTCTGTGTCTTTCTATGATATAGGAAAACTTACTTTGAAGAAGTGAAACAGTTTCGTTGTTGGAATAAATCACAGGGTCATCTGGAAATAATTCATGTTTTATACTACATCGAATCACAGCTTTATCCATATCAGAGGTGAAGGATATTCCAAAATCAACCTTTCGTTCAATGGAACATGAAATTGTCTCGTCTATTTCGTCATGGATAGTGACATTTAAACTTCTAAACTGATGATCTCCTAGTTTACGAATTTCAATGTCAATTGAACCGGCTGGACTTCCTATATTTGCTGTACAACTATGTCGCAACGAACTCCTATAGCCTGTTTCAAGATCAGCAAATTGATCCGGATGGAGTTTTAATGTTACATCACCATTTGGTTTGTCTGTATCATTAACATATAACATGTATGATTATATGAATATAAATTATGATCCAATATATGAAATTGTTAAAAGGGATTATATATACCATAATATTCCGCCGGCTACAAGCATATATCAGACGAATTGTGCACATCCTGCTACAAGCATGAAATTTGGCAAAGACCTTCCTCAACTATGACTCTTTGATTTCAGATAGGGAGTCATTTGAAAAAAATGTCTCACTTCCGGTAAAATACAAAAAGGCAGACATCATACTTAAATCAGCCCAATATTGAAGGCTAGTATGTGAATAGGTGTTATTAGCATGCTACTATCATAATATTTAGTACAAACCTTTGATTTTTACTACTTTTGGATATATTACATAGATAGATGTCTTTGAAAACCCTACTTCCGGTAAAATCAAACATGGCGGACATTGTACTAAAATAAGCTTATTTTTTTAGGGAGGGTAATTTAAGTGTGTTTTAATGTATTGCTAATACCATTACATTATGCAGGAACCTTTATTTAGTTCTTCCCATGGACACAATGTATAAGACGTATATCTTTAAGACCCTTACATCCGGTAATATAAAAAAATGGCGGACATAGAAATATCAATATATTATTTAAATATTCAACTTTTTTCAACATGTAAAGAAAATGGTTTTTTTTTGTGCTGGTCATTAAACTTTTGGCTTTAAGTTATCCCAATAACCACTAATTCTATTCTGTTGTAAATGTTTAAATACAAAGTTGACACTTCCAGTAAAAAATATGGCGTAAGTTTCAAAGGTAAGTCCTCAATCCATATCTTTGATGTAGAGTTTTTGATAGATTGATTAAAACAAAATAAAATCACTAAATTACTAAAGCATTTTTAAATTTACTTAATTTAATAACGGTGATTTTTACAGAACAGGATTCACACATATATGCAAGGGAAATGTTGGACATCCACCTAAACACTGCATATATGTGTGAATCCTGTTCTGTAAAAATCACCGTTATCAAATTCAAGACCAATAACCTGGTCTGGATCTAATATTAATGTAGGGTTGTCTGGTGGACCTATAATAACAATAACATTAACGATGCAAAATTACTCATATTGTTATAAATACGCAAGTATGTCATTTTAATATTGTTCCAATACATTTAATTGTTGTCATTTTTTCTGTATCCGATAAAATATCCCATGAAATGACATTTACTAAATATGTGTCATACAAATCAGTTCATATGAATACTCTTCAAATAGAAATTTCCATTAATGTTTTCGTGAATTAAGATTTCCAATGTTTCTGTTAATTATGGAAGAAGACGTTCTAAATATTTGGAATTTAATTATAAAATTCAGTCATTGTAAAAGTGAATGTGCAGTAAGAATTACACTGGACAACACGAAGTTTTACCACTAACACCCAATTACATTGAAGAGTTTGTAACTAAGATAAGGGTTTTGGTTTATTATGAATATCATTCACTATTGCTTGATTTGAGATACTTTCGTTAATCTTTGCAGTTGTTCTTTTCGTAATGGTTATTTTTTTTAAATCTGTGTGGGTTTGTCTTTTCGTTTAGGATTATTGAAATATTTCTCTGGGTTTTAAATGTATTATTTAATAAATTACTTCATTAGACTTACGTGTTGCATTTAGATATGTTTTACTTGTACTAAGCTCGTTTATGTCACCGGAGTTTGGATTTATTTCAATAAAAAAAACATGATAATATCCACCCATTGTGGAGGAAATGTTCTTGAATGTTATTGTTATATTTTCGTTTAATATTGCCACATTAATATCTTCATTGGAGGCAAGTGATCTGTGTACTGTTCCATTAAGATAAAAAGTTACTCCAAAGTCTGTGTCATTCAACCCATCACCATGATAAATTCCTATTAAAATATTTTCAGTTTCCTTTGGAGCTTTAAAGTTACAACGCATTACTACTTCAGAGCCGGAACACAGTGTTGCTTTTAGCTCTTTATCGCAAAATATGCCTGCAACTAAATAAAATATATTATATACACATCCTGAGTTTTTAATAGGCATATAAATGCAATACAAATAGGAATGAAAAAGTAATGTCAGCAATATCAAAATAATAATAGAAAATACCTATGCTGGATTTACGATGGAATATTGAAGTTATTCAATTGCAAGTGACCTTCAATTTTTAAAACTTATTAGCCCGAGATTGGTTACGCATGTATAAATCGTGTTCAACCATGAAAAGAAAAAAGAATGTCATGATTAAAAGTGAAACAAAAAACCATTTCGATGGTTCACTTATTTTTTTTCCAACCTATTACACGAAAATCTAGAAAAATAAAATTTCACATAGTCGCTGTTTATAGTAATGTTTAGTCTGGTTATGTAACTGTCTTCGAATTTGGAGGTCACCTTGACAGTTAATAAGATGGCGTTGAGACTGAAACATACAAGAAATGCCGATATATATTACCGTGTCCATGCATGGTTAATCGTTTATTTCAGAAAAAAGTAAATTCCCAAAATACTGAACTCGGAGGAAAATTCAAAAAGTAAAGTCCATAATCAAATGGCAAAATCAAAACCTCAAACGAATGGGTAACAACTGTCATATTCCTTACTTGGTACAGGCATTACTGTCAGACTTCTTGTAATTTGGGTATACGTTGCAGCATGATATAAATCAAATAGAAGAAATTTGCGTTAAATTGGTAAACACAATTTTTAAAACTAATGCTCATTTAAGAATTGGGATTCAATACATATATTTTACTTATATTTTTTTTAGTTTCGGTTA
This sequence comes from Mytilus galloprovincialis, assembly GCA_037788925.1. Taxonomy (NCBI): domain Eukaryota; kingdom Metazoa; phylum Mollusca; class Bivalvia; order Mytilida; family Mytilidae; genus Mytilus; species Mytilus galloprovincialis. Next base: position 44,034,310 of record CM075334.1, on the reverse strand, counting down.
GATTGCCATTCAAAAACCGACCAGTTATTTTTCTGAATTGAAATTGATAGCTCTAAAGTCCTGCAACGGAAGAAGCCATTGGCTTATTAGAGGCTATACGAACATATTGCGTGTTTTGCACACATTACACATGCATTATCCGCCAACTAACACAATTTGATTTTTTTTTAACAATTAACGTGACGCAGTCCTTTTTAAGAATGTTTATTACACAGGAATTGACAGATAATGATAAAGAAACTAGTTCATGTGTTCATGTTTTACAACTAAATATTTTGAAATTATATATTAAACTCACCATGTATTAATTCAGACAAAACCCCTTGCGTTTTAGCAATTGCATCACTTGAGCTATTTATAAGTAGTATATCGTAGATTCCCAATATTTCATCGGAAATATTTCGAAATGTCACTGTTAGTGTTGTGCTTTTATCGAAAAAGACGGTAATGTCTGAATGATTTTTATCAACAGCTGTTGATCCATTTCTAAATACAGCCATAGCAAATATAAGAGAGCTGATATTTCCTAGTTTGATTCCAATCTGATTGTAGTTGTATCCATTTCCAATTGTGCATGTCATAATCTCTGGCCCCGAATAAAGATTTGCTGTTATATTAGTGCAAGAAAGGACTGAAAAATAAAAGAAATTTGGATGACTTGGAAAGAAAATATTATTTTCTATGATAACAAATTATTAGTATAAATTGCCATCTTTTCAGTCAAATAACTATGTTACATTTATGCTATTTTCAACACTTAACATTTTATAACATGTCTTAGTTGTTTTTCTCACTTAAGAAGAAAACTAACAGATAAATAAATCTGCAAAAAATTATTGTTTAGTATTATAATTCGTCGTCGGTTCAGACACTTTCATATTATATGAAGTAAATGTACATTGTACTTTCATTACTACCGATAAAATGTATTTGGGAATTATTTGGAACAACTGTTCTTTACAAAAGACGCAGAACATTCTCATTAATAAAAGGGGTTCAGACAAAGCTAAAGAAAAAAACGAAAACTAACAAAAAGGTCACTAAGTACACTAAAATCTGCATATACAACAAACAAGTTATACTATATAAACCCCAAAAACTCAGGTAAACGAAGACTATTAATGGAATATATTGACCTTTGATTCCGTCATATTGTAACGCCTCTGGTATAGCATTACGTAGCTCATATTTAAATGTGTGTGTGTGTATTTTCTTATCAACCTTGGTAGCAGGCCTTTTATAATCTTTCACTGGTAATCGTGAAACATGCAATGGTAACTTGCAAACCTTGGTAGCTGGAATGAGTAGTCTAAGACACTGGTTTCTTATTCATTTCAAGACAAAATATAACAAAAACAGTTATAAGTTTAGCAATGACTATTTAATCAGTCATAAATCAATATATATATATATATGTTATAAATAAATATTCCAAAGCAAAAACGGTTCAGAGCCCCCCTTGGATGTTAATCGTCGTGGTAAACATGGGAAAGTGGTTTTACTATTTATAGTATTATAGTAAAATAATATAGGTCACTTGTCAGGTCTTAAATATCATAAAAATCGGGGTTAACATTAACCTGGTAATGGTTCACAAGTGGTAGGCTCTGGTAATAATGGTATAGCTATCAAAAAATGGTCAGGGTAATGTGAGCTGTCCAGAATCGTCTGCTACAACCGTTTATATAGTCCGGAAGTCCGCGGACACAGAAAATGTGTCCGTAACTATAACGATAAGTGTGTCCGTAAAATTAACGTAGCGATTGGTTGTAATTCTGAATATACATGATACCGGGTTCTGGAAACTAGGTTATCTCTGTCCATTCCGATTGGTCCTTAAAACCGGAAGTTCCCACGGCAATAATATATAACATGGCGCAAAAACAAATAGAAATACACAACTGTCGAGGGAAAAGGGGAGATATGGGCTTATCAAGAATAACCCTTAGTGGAAACGTACCATGGTTACAATATAGACCCTTAACGTGATTGAATAAAACAGGTGAGCAAAAGGGACAAGCGATATACAGGTCAAACTAAAGCTGGGATCATGTCAAAGTACCCCCCTGGTCAAACAGTGAGAACGAACCCTGTCCTATCAATATTTCCCATAAACAATAATATAATACATACAATACAATACAATACAATACGGCCGCGATATCTGAAATATAAAGTGTTCATAGGCATAGTCCTTCCGTTCATAATATAACAGTGCAGCTCAGAGTAACGGAACACGAAAATGAAAGTGAAAGTAGAAATGAACTCTCTGAGCAACACAAGAAAAGAATGAAACATGATACATATAAACCTATCAATCTTAACTCCTACCCTTAGGCATAACAATATGTTCATGATTTGTATAAAACAACAGTGGACAATATATTTATCATCTTCAATCGTCGTATTAGCTAACACTATTGTTTGTATACGTTGGGCAAACGGTTATGTTCTAAAAACAAACAAAAAAGTTTTTTATTAAGTCTTATTTCAAATTCAAAGTTTAACAATAATTATGTCTTAGCACATTTTATCTCAATACAGTAGGACAACCGGATGTGCCATTTTGGCCAAAATGTGATTCGGCGGCGCTCAGTAGTTCTACGCCGAAAATTGGACTATTTTGCGTCGGCCGACGTCAACTGAAAAATGGCGCGCTTTTGTATTTTTTTTTATATTCGTTTGCAACAAAGTACCAACGATAAATACTGTTGATTGTAGGCATATATATATGAGAAAAATATATGAGTTTACATATTATTGTCATTTTCGAACATTAAAATAAAAGGAAATCTTTTTTTTTTTATACCTGAAAACAGAATTCCCGATTTTGATTTTACGTACTGCAGGATTAAATGACTATACTAAAAATGGGAACAAAAAAATACCTATCCTTCGATTTTCTAAAAATTTGAACATTATATTCTCGCGAGGTTTTGGCATCAAAATACGTATAGAACAGGAGTGGTCAAGCCAGGGAAAAAATTGTTCCCATTTTAATGCAGGGGTCTCAATTTTTTATAAGTTTTTCCTTACATGGTCGGTAGATTTAGAAATTGGAACAGTTTCTGTTTTTAAAGTAAAAATGCATTCAAATGACATGCAATGGTGAATCCTTAGTTATGATATACCTTAAAAATTAACATTATGTGTCAATAAATTGTAAAATTATAGATTTTTTTCGAAATTGAAGAAGGCACCATTTTCGTCTACTTTTCTATTAATACGTCTATTGGTATGCTATAATTATGAGCTGTTTTAAAAAAAAATCCGCCTCGATTTTTTTTACACTTTCATATAATAATCTTTGGTACAAAATGTATGTGTTATGAAAAAATTAGGCACTTCTATGGAGTAGAAATGGAGAATAGTCATCTTCATTGTGTGTGTCCCCACTATGGGGGGCGTGGTCCTTCCTTAAACCTTGTTTCTGAAGTACACGATAACTATTCATCTCTCGGAAATAATTATCCACAAAAAATTATTGATACATAACAAATTTGTTTTAGGACAACAATAAATTGTACCTGCTTGTGTTTTTTTGAAGCATAATTGCCGGAATCGACCTCAACCGATGTTGTATCAGTACATAGATCAAAGTTGTCAATTTCCGGCGGCGAAAATGTCAAATGTCATTAAAAGTTGGAATCTTTTCTTCTTTGTAGCAATTTGGTTATTTTAATGTCAAGAAAGTCATGCATTATGTTGAATCCACATCAACGTTATACCAAAATAGGCATAACTTAATTGGTAAACTAACAGTTTTAGACCCACATCATCATCATGGGATTGATTTGTTGACATCGTTCTTTTGATCAAGATTCATCAGTTTGTGAATATTGTTACCGGCGCTGTCTATATTTAAAATGAACAACATATCTGATAAGGTCATATCGATTTTTTTTCTTTAATAATTTTCCTGTCTTTAATACAATTATCGTTATGTGTTTTGTTTGGTTTTTTCTAAAACAAAAAAAAAGGGGGAGGCTCTTTTAATTTTTGTCAAAGGCATGTCATTTTTAGGGGCTCATGATTCTCAATTTCTGGTTTGCAGTGAGGGTTCAAACTCTGCATGACTTTACTTATTAAAAATTCAATATACTGCAGTTTCTTAGGGCATTGATGTAATGCAGTACTATACATGATATAAAGGCAGTATTAGTAATAAGTAATATATCTATGCATGGGGGGGAACGACCATTTGCTATTCTAGGTAGGATTAGGTGTTCATACTAATACTTGTCCACCTTGGGTCCTTTACCTTTATACCCACTCAAACTGGTTTTTGTTATTTTGTTATCTAAGTCTTGTTCAATGTAAATTATTTGAGAATGAAGTATGTAAAAGTTTGTTGCCAATTTTGTGAATAAACCGCATAAACCATAACATTGGAGATAGTAGGGTTTTTTTCAGGATTGACTATTTATTAATTTGCATCCAATGCTTCACATGCTTTATTTTCTAAATATATTTCACTTCTGCATACAGATGCAGAATATTTCTTTTCAGCCTGTCTTGTGTCATGTTATAATTATTATGGGGTCTTTTGTACATGTACATGTAGCTTGCTATACCTTATTGGTTCTGCTAAATGTTGAAGGCTGTCAAAGATCTCTATTTATTAACTTTTTAGTCCTTTGGTATCTGGTGGAGAGTTGTCTCATTGGCAATCAGACCCCAACTTCTTATTTCCATATTAGAACTGTAATCAAGCCTTAAAATGCTTAAGCAGGCAAACTGAAAGGGAACTACTGTAGTACCTTGAATATATAACTTCTTACAAAAAACAATTCTACTTAAAAAAAATTAAATGAAATATTTCAAATGATACAATGTACATGTAGCTAGTCATATGGAATATTGTTTGTATGTTGTGCATCTCATTTCTACTTTCAGTCGCAGGGGCTATGATGTATGGTTGGCTGTATCATACATTTGTAATTAGTGATAGGATATACATGTAGTAATGCAGTGTTGAATACTGGTTCCCCTCTCTCAAAATTGATAGGGATACAACAGGGCAAAAGTGAAGGAAAGCACACTATTGATTCTGTTTATGTTTTCTACTCTTTGGTTAGGTTGTTGTCTCTTTGACACATTCCCCATTTCTATTTTCAATTTTATGGATTATTTAAGTATGTGATATATATCCAAATGTGAGCTTACTTGATCAAATTCAGCCTTGTGATTCAGTTCTTGAAAACATATCAGTGTAAAATTGAGTTTTACAAAATATTGGAAAAAGTCTAATTTACCATGAAAAAAATCCAATAATCTGGGAATGGTAAAAGTGAGTTTTCTTTAAATTACAGTCATGCAAAATAAAAGGGAAACACTTGAGTCCAGAGGGAGGATATATTCACTTGTCAGAAATATAAAATAAAATGTGGAATCTTATTAATTATACAACAGTGATATTGCTTTGAAAAAAAATCATGAAAACAACTGAGTGAATAATCTGAATATTTTACTAAATATGGTGACATTTCACTTATACACACTTTAATGTTGAAAGTCTTGCATATTTAACCAGATGCTCCGCAGGGCGCAGCTTTATACGACCGCAGAGGTTGAACCCTGAACGGTTTGGGCAAGTATGGACACAACATTCAAGCTGGATTCAGCTCTAAATTTGGATTGAGATTAAATAGTTGACACAGCATAGGTTTCTGACACATAATGAATGTGGTCTAATGAACTTAAAATTTTTTTTGCCTTTGAGCAATTCACTATGCTGTTGAATATTAATCCTCTTAAAAAAATGTTTGAAGAAATTTTCTTTTTATTTCTGAAATCTGAAATGAAAAACATTGACCCCCCCCCCCCCCCCCAATTTTTTTCACATCCCCCTTTCCCTTATTCCAAAACTGATCTCAATTCAAATTTCTAATGGAGTTTGCAACAATAACTACTCATTTAAATACATATTAAAATGTAAAAAAAGTGCTTGTTATCACTGAATGGTAAAGATTGTTTTAATTTATCAGTTGGTAGTAAAAGTGAATATACATTGTATATTGTATAAAGCAATGATTTAAGTTGATTCAACTACTATTCTGGACAAAGAAAGATAACTCCAATTGAAAATATGAAAATTTCTTGCTATTGCACAATATTGTGCAATTAGATATTTCTTGCTATTGTGCAATACTGTGCAATTGAAAATTTCTTGCTATTGCACAATACTGTGCAATTGAAGATTTCTTGCTATTGCTGAATACTGTCCAATTGAAAATTTCTTGCTATTGCACAATACTTAATATAATAATTTTGGATCCTGATTTGGACCAACTTGAAAACTAGGCCCATAATCAAAAATCAAAGTACATGTTTAGATTCAGCATATCAAAGAAGCCCAAGAATTCAATTTTTGTTAAAATCAAACTTAGTTTAATTTTGGACCCTTTGGACTTTAATGTAGGGCAATTTGAAAACGGGACCAAAAATTCAGAATCTACATACACAGTTAGATTTGGCATATCAAAGAACCCCAATTATTCAATTTTTGATGAAATCAAACAAAGTTTAATTTGGACCCCGATTTGGACCAACTTGAAAACTGGGCCAATAATCAAAAATATAAGTACATTTTTAGATTCAGCATATCAAAGAACCCCAAGGATTCAATTTTTGTTAAAATCAAACTAAGTTTAATTTTGGACCCTTTGGACCTTAATGTAGACCAATTTTAAAACAGGACCAAAAATTAAGAATCTACATACACAGTTAGATTGGGCATATCAAGGAACCCCAATTATTCAATTTTTGATGAAATCAAACAAAGTTTAATTTTGGACCCTTTGGGCCCCTTATTTCTAAACTGTTGGGACCAAAACTTCCAAAATCAATCCCAACCTTCCTTTTATGGTCATAAACCTTGTGTTTAAATTTCATAGATTTCTATTTACTTATACTAAAGTTATAGTGCGAAAATCAAGAAAAATGCTTATTTGGGCCCCTTTTTGGACCCTAATTCCTAAACTGTTCGGACCTCAACTCCCAAAATCAATCCCAACCTTTCTTTTGTAGTCATAAACCTTGTGTTTAAATTTCATTGATTTCTATTTACTTATACTAAAGTTATTGTGCAAAAACCAAGAATAATGCTTATTTGTGCCCTTTTTTGGCCCCTAATTCCTAAACTGTTGAAACCAAAACTCCCAAAATCGATCCCAACCTTCCTTTTGTGGTCATAAACCTTGTGTCAAAATTTCATAGATTTCTATTTAGTAATACTTAAACTAAAGTTATAGTGCGAAAACCAAGAAAATGCTTATTTGGGCCCTTTTTGGCCCCTAATTCCTAAAATGTTGGTACCAAAACTTCCAAAATCAATCCCAACCTTCCTTTTGTGGTAATAAACCTTGTGTTAAAATTTCATAGATTTCTATTCACATTTACTAAAGTTAGAGTGCGAAAACTAAAAGTATTCGGACGACGACGACGCAGACGACGACGCCAACATCATACCAATATACGACCAAAAAATTTTCAATTTTTGCGGTCGTATAAAAATCCTCTTTTTTTCTACACTTTGAGCCCATAGTCGGCTTAAGTTTTATTTATTCAATCCTGCATAAGTTCAACAAAAATGTCTTCTTATATTCACTCGAAACACCTGTTACCATTCTGTACATGAATATCTCTCTCTTATCAAATTTCATATAAATTGCTGGTTCCAGGTATCAAATTTTCACTCCCAGTAAAATTATTCTTCTGACTGGATGTATTGTTACTGAAATTAAAAAAAATATTTTGTTATTAAATTAAGTTTGTCGATACAATCAAAAAGTAATGAAGAATGATAATTATAATATATTTTATTTCATTGTTATTGCCATCTATGACCCAAAAATGGTCTGCTCAAGTCATTCTCTTATCTGAAAAAATAATGGTCAAGTTTATTAAAACACTTCATTCTCATGGATATGATGCACATCATATAAGAGTTAATTCCCCTATACTGTTTTTTAACATAGAAATTACTTTAAATTACTGTACCCTTCCTTTCTTGAATCAAGGTTTTAATTTCAAATGAAACTTTCTTGAAATTTTCCAGCATAGATAATAGAATAAAATGTTAAAACTACTAAAATATACCATTTGGCCTTAAAGTCTGTGTATGATTCTTTCACCTATAAACTATAAACTTTAACTTCCATTCCAAAGCAGTATAAGGGCCCATTTTTGCCTCACAAATTTCAGGTTCATTTGATGAACGATTTTGTAAACTTTTTAAACACCTTAGTGTCTACTTCAGTCGATTCAATTAGTTTGTGTGAAAGATTTTAACTAATTTAGTTATTTCAGACGCTTATATTCAATCATTAACATAAAAAATCTATCAAATATGCCCTATGTCACTTTTCAGAAAGATTTTGTCAAAATTGAATGTGGCCGCATCTGTGTTCATCCTCTACCTTTATATATGTTATGTATTGTCATCAAATACAAGCTACATTTAAATATTAAGAATGAATATGAATGCGTCTACTTCCATTTAAAACAAAAACCGTCTAAAATTTAACTCAAATGCTAAAATTATGAAGATTTCAGTAATTTAGCATGACTTAATGATGCCATTACCAGATATCTATGCATTTGATTGTCAAAAACAGCCCATATGTACATATATTTATTCAGAAGAACAATGAAGAAGTATTATACTTTCCAATAGATTATCTTAAAGTTTACATCATAACAATTTTGTAAAAGTGATATAATTTGGGGCCAAAAAGGGGTCTTACTGAACCTACTCCTTTGTTCCATTAACAATTTTCTGGTCTGACTGATAAATGTAGAATATTTCCTTATGAAAATAGTTTTAATACCATCTCTATTATGTTTTGTTTCAAATTTGTAGGATTGAAATCATAGTGCATTGTAAATAACCTATGGTTGTTACCCTAAACAGACACTTTTGGATTACTTACCCTTAATATATTGTAGTCATTTTGATTTCTATTAATAACAAAATAACATTACTCTTCGTTGACATTCCATTTGATTATTGTTTTCTTGTTGTATGTATATCATACATGTACATGTACTGCAAGTGTTTTTGTTGATATATAAAAGTCCTCTGTTTTGAATTTTTAATTCATAGTGAACATCTTTCTCCATCCTGTAAATATAAAGCAAATGTAAATACAATTACTAAATCAATTGACTATAATAAAATATCAAAGCAAAATTAAACGTTGCATTGTTATTATCAACATGATCAACACATGAATACAAATTTGCCAAATAAATTACGAAGAAAACACATATATTTTCTCACTGCAATGAAGACCCATTAGTGGCTGTCGGCTGTTGTCTGCTCTTTGGTTGGGTTGCTGTCTCTTTGACACTTTCACCATTTCCATTCTCAATTTTAGATATTTCTTATAGATATCATAAATAATTATGCCTCCAGTATTTCTGCTCAATACATATAAGTTACAGGCAAATAAAACATTTCAGTTATGAATTTTTTTTTAGGTTTAACATTGTTTATAAATATGGAGCAAATTTATGTTATAAAAATCCTTTCATTAACATTTTTGTATTTAATTATATAATAGTGTTCATAAATATCATAACATGTCCATTGTACAATGCAAGCTGAAATATTATACATTTTTGGGGCACTCACAACCTTAGTCTAGTCCTAAAACAAAAATTAAAATCCATGAACCACCACGGTCATGCAGGGACTTACTATACTAACTAAGTAACCTAGTATAGAAAGTTCCTGTGTCATGACATCATTAATTTAATAATATTTAATGTATTATAATTTCTAATTAGTTTGTATGTATATGATTATAGTCTATAGGAAGAATATAACATGTCAGATACCATGGATACATGTATATGGATATGAAGAAATTGTACAGGCATCTTATATTTGCTAGTTTCTGATCATGGGGATACATGTTAATGCATGTGTAAGCCCTCAAATGGATGGGTGATTCAGTGGGTAATTTCCATGTGTAAATTTCTTTTAAAATTTCAGAGATATGAATTTAGAGGATGGCTATCTAATTTATTTATTTTTTATATGGGGAAGAGGAGTATGGATAGTGAAACAAGTGCTTGTAATCGCTTTCCCTTTGTATTTTATATTCATGAAAGATTTAATTTCTATGAATATTAAATTTTGGTGTACAATGAATGTACATGAAATCAGGGACACAAGAAATATGTTTTTCCAAAATGAAATATTATACCTGTCATTTATACCAAATTAGCCGTCAGTTGAAGTGTCATATATTCCAATGATTTAGTAAATGGACTTCAGCAAAATTCGTGTACATGTAGCCTCAGTAGTCAATATTTTTTAGGGGGAAACTACCCCCTTTTAGAGAACTTACAATCGGCATGAAACGTGATCATACGTGCTTTCAAATTTGATTCATTTTGGTCCATGTGTGCAGTTCGAAGTTTACAATGTTCTATTGTCCGAGCTGGAAGTGGTAGCGTGAATATTTTCAGGGGAGATTGTGAAGAACACCTCGACCAGTTTGAAAACGGATGTTGACAACTTGTGTGGGTATAATATTTCCGGAGACAAGGGCGGATACCTAAGACCGAAATCCGAATATAATTCACAAGTAAATAGTTGGTTCAATACTAGTATATGAAAAGCCAAAAGTAAATGATGAAAAATTGGATTTTGATATAATTTTACACTTTATTTTTGCCGTTTAAATCATTTCTTTGCATCCAACTTATTTAATGATAATTAACTGAAATATCAGGAATAAACCTTTACCTTTTGTGTTGTGTAGCATTACGTTTAAGCATCCAAGAACGTCATAACTACAACTTTTCAGCATGGAATGCCAAATCCAACGTCAAATAATGGCCGCCATTACGTGTTGACAACGTTGACTAGTGAACCGTATCACTGAGCGCCGAAATCCTTAGTCAGGCGCTTCCGGTTGTCCTACTGATATATTCATATATAAAATTGAAGATCATTTGCGTTCATGTTGCATAAATTTAAAACAAAAGCATGCATTACAAGTATCAATTATTGTATTTTCTAAATATATTGATTTGATATTAATCAGTAATCTAGAATTTCATTAAATACACGTATGTAGAATGATCTATAGAAATGTTATAGGGGACGAATAAATCTTAAAAGTTAGAAATGTAGAATGACACATAGAAGTGTTAAAAGGGATGAATGAATATATAAAAGGTTTCATATAACCAAAATCGTATATGCAGATGAAATGAAAAGTTGGGTGAAAAATGCCGAAGAGGTACTTAAACCCAAAACTCGAAAAGAAACTTGCAATGTCATGGTAAAAAATATAAGCTGACCTAACAGCAAACAACAATACACAAAACGTTACATAGTACACAATTGACTCAAAAACAGAAGCATCACAAAATTTCGAAGGTGATTCCAGATTCTCCAGTAAAATGAAAATTGTAAAAAAAATCAATTTCGTAATGACTTAAAATATTAAACGACCTATAGTCAAGAAGAGAAGATAATTAAACGATTTTCGACTTTGAAAAGTCGGTTTTAACGAACTATTTAACAAAAGGCGCATTAAATGGGGAAAAAATAAGTGTATTGAAATCGACATTATACCTATTTTTTTGTTTTGATAGGAGTGACTTATATTTATGAGAAAAAACAACTCGATATTGCTTACCGAAAGATTGACTTTCTGTACTTGAACTTGTTTGTTCAGTTGTTGACAAATCAGTTGTGTCCATAGTAGGTGTTTCTGTTGTCGACTTTTCGGTGGAAAAGACGGTAGGCGTCGGTATCGTTTTGTCTGATGTACTTCCTTCCATGGTTACGATTGTAAATGTTGATGTTGATGTTTCTTCTGTTGATAATGAAGTCATTGATGCATTTTCTTTGTCCGTTGGTTTAGCATTATCCGATGTTTCTATGGTCGACGGTGTAGTAATTTTTGTCTCGGTTCTAGTTGATACTTCCGTACTATCATCCGATACTGATATATTCGGTGATGTTGTAGATGTTAATGACGTAGACTCTGTTGCATTAGTCGACATTGCTTCTGTTGATGAGAGGATATCCGATGTAGAATTACTTTTCGGTGTGAATGTTATGGAAAATGTTGTTGTTTGGCCTGAAGTTTGAGATATTGGTGTTTCTTTTGCTGTAGTATTTGTTGTCATTAAAAACGTTGTTGTGTTGTCTGGCGATGAAGTTGTTTCTGGTGTTGTATTCGTTTTAAATATATTCCTATCCGTTGTCTGTGTAATCTCTGTAATAATTGTTGGTGATGTTGATTCATCTGTTAAACGAATAGTTGATGCTGTTGTCTCAGTTGTTAAAGCGGCAGTTGATAAAGTATCATCTGTTGGTGTAACTGTTCGTTCTAAAGACATTGTTTGGTCGGTTGGTGAAAAGGTTTGCATACTATCAGTTTGATCTGATAACCCGGAGGAAGTCATAGACATTTCGACCATCGTTGTGATATCTACCGACGTATCAGAAATTAAAGAGACTCCATTAGATAGCGAATCTGTTGGAGTATATCCAAAAGAATTAGAAGTCGAAAGTTCAAAGATGTTTGATTCCGATTCTGAATACTCACTCGTCATCGTCAATAATTGATCCTGTTCGATTGACGTTGAAGGCTCTGATGACAGAATCAATGTATGCATAGATGATTTGATTAGCGTCACAGATTCCATCTGAGAAATAGGAACAGTTGTAGAAATAGTGGCGAAGTTAGATGTCTCCAATGGCGCAGAAAAACTGTTCTTAGTTGTTTGTTGTTCTGATTGTAATGATTCAGTGGACTGCATTATTGTTTCCATCGTGGATAAATAATCAGTTATTGAAGACGACATTATTTGTGACTGTAGAGAAGTTGACCCTAGTGTTGACATAATTCCTGAAGTTTCAAGTAAGCTGAGATCTAACGATGATGATACAGAATTAGGAGCAGTTTCTCCTTGCACTATAGGTGGGGTTGTGAAGCTTTCCACTGACACGGAATATACAACTATTGGTGGGCTTATTACAAAGGGTCCCAAATGTGATGACGACTCATTCAGATAATTATTTAGGGTCATCTCAGACTCATTTGAAGCATCCGTTACGGGAATACCAGTAAAATAAATGATGTAATTAACGATAATACTTCCGTTTCTACAAATAATTGAAATAATGTTTTGAATAAAATGTGGAAAACTGTTGTATATTCTCCCTCATAGTACGTTACATTAGATATTGTGTATGCAACCTTCGGCATTCTAAAATTCAATATTTGTGTTTTTTAATTTTTATAATAAAATTTATGGTATACATATTCTCATTTCCAGACTATAACACATATGGTATCCATATCATACTGATAGCTTTCAAAAACCTCATTGTCCGTGTTTTATATCGCGTCATGTGATTTTGACCGGTCCTTCATTTGCCAACCTGATGAGCATTGGTGAAATATATATTGTAACTTGAACTTTTTATGTAATATGAACTTCCAATTTAAAAAAAAAAATTACATGTTTCATATATTTGAATGGCTAAGTTTTGAAGAAGTGAACGTGAATTTGTTTTTCAAAATAAAATCTTTTATATTATCAAAATCTTCATAAAGACTTAGGGGCCAGTTGAAGGACGCCTCCGGGTGCGGGAATTTCTCGTTACATTGAAGACCTGTTGGTGACCATCTGCTGTTGTTTTTTTTATGGTCGGGTTGTTGTCTCTTTGGCACATTCCCCATTTCCATTCTCAATTTTATTATTGAGTTATTGACTTCCCAGACTCTAAATCGCCGATATTTTCCCGTATGCAGTGACCTTAACTACCAGACTTCCCGTTATAACTTCTACCACTGCACAGCGCAAGTGCGAGGGATGTCAACACACGAATTCTTAAAGGTTAAATAGAAATTACATATTCTTAAGATTTAAAGATGTCTGTACCAAATCAGGAATGTGACAGTTGTTGTCCTTTCGTTTGATGGTGTTTTGTCATTTGATTTTGCCATTTGATTAGGGACTTTCCATTTTGATTTTTCCTCGGAGTTCAGTATTGTTGTGATTTTACATTTTTTCATATGACGTCTATAATCTTTGGTTCACAAAAAAATATTTTACAACCATAGACGTATTGACCTGACGATATCGGGATATTGGTATTTAGTCGGATCTTAACCGGAAATTGGGATAAATATTATAAAACCAACACCGATATAAATAATAAGAAATGCCAAAATGTTCAGGCTTTAGTTAAATCTGTATTTGGGTAAGTTGATACAAGCATACGATTTGTATTTCGTCTTATACTATAAGAAGCAAATGACAACTAATATATTATATTATAGTATTGTGTAAATACGTTAGTTATGAGATATGAAAGTCAAGTAGTTCGAGAATTTTTCTCAATACGTTTTGAAAAACCTTCTCACTGTTGGTAATCATGCATTAGTCGTCCCTATCCTATAAATTAATTACTTTTGGTTACATTGAAGGTGGAGAACGAATTTACAGTTAATTGATTCTATTGGTGTGTCATTTTTATGCAAGGGTGACATGCCTTTGTACTATGTTCCAACTCGAAAAAGTCAATTGAAGCTGTGCGAGTTTAGTCTCCCTTGTAATTTTATACTCTGTACTAACGTATGGTAATTTGATTTGATTTTCAATAATTACGAAATTTATAAATTGAATAGATTTCAGTTTTTGTTATTGATTTATTTAAGACGTTGATGTCACGGTATATATATTTATAATGTTATTAATTTGTAACGTTTAAAATTGTTATATACCAATATATAGAATTTGTCATCAGTTTTTAAATATTATTCAGTTACACTAAAAGAAGTAGAACACTGACCATGCTAGACTTGCATGGGAAATCAAGGTCGATGCTAACCCTCTCACTCACAAGGTACTTTTTTTAGTAATAGACATTGTCAGTGCTTTTGCCTCAGACAAAACCTTCAATATGAGGTCAAACATTCACGGAACAACACACGTGTTAATAGATATATGTAGTCCTATTCTGCTGTCGTGAAAACACTGTTTTAAATTGTGTCCAAATCATCTCACCTGCAGATCCTGCTACTTGTAAAAGCATTTATTGTTTTAGTATGGTGTATATAAGTATGTCTGAATTCAAATGAAGCAGACAAATTGTTTTTAAATTAGGCCGTTAGTTTTCTCGTTTAATTTTTTTACATTGTCATTTCGGGGTCTTTAATAGCTGACTCTGCGGTATGGGCTTTGCTCATTGTTGAAGGCCGTATGGTAATAGTTATCAAAGGTACCAGGATTATAATTTAGTACGCCAGACGCGCGTTTTGTCTACATAAGTGACGCTCATATCAACATATTTATAAAGCCAAACAAGTATAACTACTAGTATGCAACCTATAGTTGTTAATTTGTGTGACATTTTGGTCTCTTGTGGAGAGTTGTCTCATTGTTAATCATACCACATTTTTTAATATTGAAAAAGTTGCATTACTTAATTACCTAAAGACAAATACATGTATGATGTGACACCCCTAACACAAACACACTCAAGATACACATACGCACAAACTGACAAAAACAGAACATCATAACCACCCCATTATCCAATGCTCATTCCAATGTTAAAAGCTTTAGTGATAAATAACGAAAAAGACTATATAAACCATTTGAACTTTTATGAAAAAGACATTAAATGAATATTGTCTCCCCATAATGATGAAATGGATGGAAAATTATCCAGAGTTATCTGAAATTAATAACAAAGAGGGGCTGGCAAACATTTTTAATTTGCGCTCAATTGACGTTAAAGCAAGTTTCCACTTAAAATGAATGTTACTATATTTTTAAGTATAAAAACTTACAAATGTACATGTACATGTACTCATATCTACTAATTTTATTTGATATGAATTTAGTTGACAAAAGATAAACATGCTAATATGTGTTGTATTAATGGTATTTTTAAGCAAGAGGTTACAAGTTAGTGTGCAGTTCAATGTTCTTACTTTAGATTTGAGACCTTACATCCATGGTAGCCTTTTGTGTAAACTTTGCCTATCTGAAGTAAATACAAAACAAACAAGTTTAAAACACAATAATCTGTCTATTATTGGTCTGAAATTAGAAAAAAATATGTTTATTCCTGTCAAATACATCTGCATAGGCGGAAGAAGACGCATAAAATGCACGGGCGTTTTCGAAAAGTTGATGACCTAACAGGTTAGGTAACAAATAAACTGATGAGACCTTCTTTTACCACTGAGTGACATAGATTCCCGTCGCCCTTTTTATTTGAAACATTCAAATTTTGTGAAAATATTAATTCACTTTTATCTTTAAACTGTTTTACATATTAGTTATAAATACATCAAAACACCATGTCTACAAGCGGGGCATTCAGATGATGTAATGATAGTAGACTTGCATGTAACAGCTAATTACAAGACATGGACAATAGTGTTTGTATACCAACTTATTTTTGTGAACGATTTATTTGCGTGAATAGAAAAATATCGCGAATATAAATTGTCGAGAACATGTTCAACTTCGATATTTCCTTCTATAAATACATCAAGAAACTTAGAAAGCTGTTTCGGCTAGAAATGGCTCTACGCGAAATAATCTATACTGGAAAATAAGTTGGTTTATAATGGTCGAAACTCTTTCTTCACAAAGTAATTTATAAACAACATTAAATATTGCTGATAAATATTTTTCTAAAATACACAGACGGTTTTTTGAAAACATTATCGGCGAACACACTTCCAGTATAAAGCTGGTACTATTTCATAAACTCCTTTCAGAAATGACTTTCCTGTTTGGAAAAACAAGATGATGTATAGTTTGTCTTGCTAAGCATGTTCCAACTCGTAATTCAAAGTATTGAAAACGGGACCGGGAGTATATATATCTAATAGATCTGAAAACCGTATACAGGTAACAAATGATAATCATTGGGCTGCTAATTTGATAAGAAACTTAAGGTTCATCATAACAAACGGACAAATATGGCTGTATTTACATGCCAAAAATTACTCTGAGTACAGACTTACCTGTAAAGTTGGAAAAGTTTTAATCCCTAGCATCCACTAGATATAAAAAAGTTAAATCCATTTTGTGTTTCAGAAAGATAAAATCTCTTTTGGATTTTGATGGGCATTTTTTTCCTTCATGCAAAAGGTGTGAAAATTGACTAAGTTGTGGAACAACTATGAGATGCTCCCTCAGGTAAAAAACCGGTTTGTATTGTTTTCATTGTCCTTAATTGACCTGGACACCAGGTATCTTCACAACTATAGGTGAGTTAAAGAGTTTATCTGAGTCAGTGAGTGGACAGTATCAAAATAATGCAGGTGTTTGTTTATTTTTGCACCTTCTGAAGAAAGGAAAAAAAATGCCCAGCAAAAACCAAGAAAGATTTTATCTTTCTTAAACACAAAATGCATTTAACTTTTATATATCTAGTGGATGCTAGGCATTAAAACTTTTCAAACAGCACAGGTAAGTCTGTACACCGAGTAGTTTTTGATGTAAAAATACAGCCATATTTGTCCATTTGTTATGATGAACCTTAATGTTCAGTAGCAAAAGATAAATGTGTGAGGAAATATTTAACGGTCATTCAACATAATCATTGAACAATTCATAGAATCAGCAACAGGTATCCGAAAAGTACTCACAATCACGTTGTTGAATTTATATTCAATCTTTCAGTTTAGTAGTTTCTGTGAAAAATGTATTTTGACGGACAAATGCACTGAAGGAAAAACAAACGTACAGACAAAGGCAATTGCGATATGGTCACAAATCATAAATTGAGATGTTGTTTTTTTTAAACTTGCTGCAACGATAACGTCAAATATACTGAACAGAATGTTGATAAATACTAACAACAAATTAAACAACCTAAACCAGACATAAATTAAATATTTTTTTGATAACAACAGTAGCTATGGAAAGTGTGTACTCTTCTGATATTCCAACTTTATTTAGAAAACCTGTAGTTTCTGTTTTGAGCATCACACAATATTGCAAAATGATTAAATTACGTCAAGTTGGGATCAAAACGGTTATCTGGTTGTGGACGGAACAGAGATGACGAATTAGGAAAATGAGGCCAACTCTAAGGAACTGCTATGCTATGTGATCAGGGATAAAAATAAGTTCTACAAATTATGTTTTCATAAACATTGTACTGTGTGTGTTTTAATTGGCTTATCGCATACCTCATAACAGAACCCGTCAGTTAATGATTTGTAATCTTGAGATCCAGGATCCATCAAAGTCTGAGTAAACGTCCTGTTGATTTCAACTGTCATATTAACTCTAACTGAAAATAAAATTTGAAAGATGGGGAACTTATCGTCATATATTAATATAATTGTGATACCTGTTTTAACACACATGTATATAGGTTATAATGTTAGTATTTAATTCATAAAAAGCAGGAAACTAGGTATTTACTTCATATTTGTATTTCGAATGTACATAGTTATAGTTTATATACATGCACGTTAGTGTATTTTTCTCTATTTGGTAAACAAACCATTTTGTTTTGTAAAAATAAGTCCATCTAGCGTAGCCAGACAAACCATTGTTTTACACGTCTCATTTATGTGAGCTTCATCTTTATAAAATATGCAAACAAATAATAAATATATTCTACATGTATCTGTAGTTTTCAGTGTTAACATCGCACATCAAACCTCAAAGAATATTTAGTAGTTAATTTAAAAAGCCACAATATCCACTATAAATGTGTTTGGTTTTTCTAATTGTAAGGAATACTACTTATTACTCTTGAGCATTGTAGTATAAAAAAGGAGGTTCAGATTTTATTATCTTACCTTTCTTGTTGTAAGCAAAAACAAAGGAACTTCGAGTTTCTTTTACGATTTGTTAAAAAAAGAAAGTCAAAGACAATAAACAAATCAGCTATATGAATCATACAAGGATCTCCCTTCTTCTATACAATCAAAGTGACGCTATGCCTACATGTACGACCTTTGCTAAGAGTTTCAATGGTAAATTTCATTCCTTCTAGAGACAGGAACAAGCGTATCCTGTGATCCTGGCTCAATAATTGAAACTACTCGATCAGTAGTTTGGTCTAGAACAAAAGCTACTTCTTTCAAAATCAGAGTCATGTTACAATGTACCTCATAAGGTTTGTGCTCGGATGCCTTTTAGGAATCAATATCAAAATAGACTTGAAAGGCGGTCGATGTGATTTTGTATCGTTTTATTTTCTGAATTCACTTTGATCGAAATGAGAAACTTCACGTTTACGTAAAAGTTAATCGTATATAAACTTATAATATAGATATTCCTAGAGACGGCAAAAGTTCTAGACTTTGTCGTTAACTCAGGTTGATGTATCCCCATAATTCGAACGCATCTTAAATTGATATATCATTGTTCGTCTAATTTACTCACCATAAAGTTTTGAAGAATCTTCTAAAATATAAATATAATAAATTTGATACAATCGTTAACTTTAGATATCATGAATATTCTTATTAGCGATGTCATTATAAATATACCAAGTTTAAAAAAATAGCTTCCTTAAAAACGTTTATTTATTTAATATTATATTTATCGTTTGCTGGAATAATGTGAACTCACAAAAAATGCTTAGCTCCGAGGAAAATTAAAACGAAAGGTCTCTCTGAGTCCCGGGTCTAATACAGCTAACCTCGAATAATCTATAACAAGGCCAATACAGAAACAGCCAGTACATCAACGAAAACGAACATACACATACAGTGGAGATCACTTCTAACCTCTCATTAGAACTATCAGAATATCTGTCATAGAACTATTCTAACCTGCCCTAGAACAGTTCTACCCTAGAACTGTTCTTAGTAGAACTGTCAGAATCAGTTCTAGGTAGAACTGACTAAATCAGTTCTAGGTAGAACTGACTAAATCAGTTCTAGGTAGAACTGTCAGGATCAGTTCTAGGTAGAACTGTCTAAATCAGTTCTAGGTAGAACTATCCAAATCAGTTCTAACCGTAGAACTGTCAGTAGAACTGACTAAATCAGTCAGGACTGTTGAACAATTCTAAATGACGTCACTGTACGTACGTGCACAATAAGGGCACTTTGAAATTTAGAAGAAATAAATCACTTCCAATTACTTTGCTATATAATAGCAGATTTTCTATATTTTACTGATCAAACGTTACAAATTCAAATTCAAATATATCTTATTGCTAATCAAAGTGCCCACAAGGAGCAGAACAATACATGTACAAATATCGAAGTGAATAGAACATGTAGAAGGTTATCAAACTCATCGGAGAAATATTTTTTATAAGATTGCACACGGAAACATCATTGTTTATGTTTCTTCGTTCCCCATTTTTTACAGTCTCTTCCTAAATATAACTCTGCATTTAATTCATGGAATTTTAATCGTTATTTACCTTGTTTGCCTTGGATTTACATTCATTTAAGATTCTGTTTTAACAAATGTTCAAACGAAAATTGTACAGTGGATGAATTATGGGATATTAATGAAAAAAGTGTTGTATAACGTAAAAAACAATATACATTTGCACCATCTCGTCAATTTAGCCAGACTTATCCATAACGATTATAAATGATATCTGGGAGTCTGGAACTCAGAAAAATATACTCGATCTGAACATGAATGAAACATTTGCCCCTAGACGTTCGGCTACAAACAAAATCATGCATTTTTCTTTGCCTTCTTCAAATTATATTAACAGTATACTATTCCTAGAAGAGAACTTCCCATACATGTACTTTTTATTTTAAAATAAAGTATATGAATCAGTCATGTGAGTGTTGGATGATGCCGTTAAATAGTTAAAAAAAAAAACATCACAAACTACTGACTTAAAAAGTCACTTTAGTGACGGTTCTTTATTATGGATACAGAGAGGAAATAACGGCGCGCTAGATTTTTAGATATGGTATAAATACACCTTATCACTATTTGTCTGCCATTACTAGATATCACACAGGTTCCCGTAAAATTTTGACATCATAAAACAAAATATCTGACACCACAATGGAAAAGTGATTGTTGTATGCTTCAAAAGTTCAAGAGGCCGGGTCAGCCAGGATTAGCGATAAGGTGTATTGGGTTCCAAAGTTGGTGTCATTTTTATCATACGATCAGTCCTGACATAGAAATATTATTGGTTTACAATGAGGCCATATATATTTACATGATAAAGTGTAAATAAGTTAAGTTTTGGTTGATGTGGTCAAATTATTTTGTTAAAACGACTCAGTCTGATATATCGAAACTACTGAAATTTGTTTACAATTCAATATTTTAATAAAAAGAGGACTTGCTGGTACTCGAAATCGATGTGGAAATTTTTTTGTAGCCAATGTGTTCCAATATTGCTGTCATTTGAATTATACAATTCAATCCATCGTGATATGTAACTATAAGTGATTTACTATGCGGCTATACATACATGTATATATTAAGATTTACATAATAAAGTGTAAATATGGTCAGTTTTGGTTGATGCTGTCACATATGGTCAGTTTTGGTTGATGCTGTCAAATATGGTCTGTTTTCATGGTTTTGGTTGATGCAGACAAATAATTTTGTTATATTCATGAGTCAGTCTGAGATATCAAAACTACTGAGATTAGTTTACGATTCAAAATTTTGATTAAAAAGAGAACATGCTGGCAATATAAACTGATGCGAGCATAATTTTGTTTTCCAATATTGCTTTCATTTATATTGAACATGTTAAACAATCCATCCTGATATAAAAATATAAGTGATTTACTTTGCGGCTATTAAGATTGACATCATGTACATAATAAAGTGCAAATATGGTCAGTTTTGGTTGATGCAGACAAATAATTTTGTTATACCAGTCAGTCTGAGGTATGAAAACTACTGATATTTGTTTATGATGACATTGTAATATTTTGAATAAAAAGAGGACATGCTGGCACTCTAAATTGATGCAAACGAAATTAGGTAGCATTGTGTTCCAATATTTCTATCATTTGTATTATCATGATTATACAATCCATCCTTACATAAAAATATTACAGATTTACTATGCGACTATAAGAGTTGCATAAAAAAGAGCAAATATGGTCAGTTTTGGTTGATGTGTTCAAATATGGTCAGTTTTGGTTGCTGCTGTCAAATATGGTCAGTTTTGATTGATGCAGACAAATAATTTTGTTACATAAGTCAGTCTGAGGTATGAAAACTACTGATATATGTTTCTGATGCGATATTTTGAATAGAAATAGGAAATGCTGGCACTCTCAATTGATGTGAAACAAAACAATTTTGGTCATTGATTTCCAATATCGCAGTTATTTATATACTACAGTCCCTCTTTACCTAAAATTATAACTGAATTACTATGCAGCTATATAGATTTACATAAAAAAAAAAAAAAGCAAATATGGTAAGTTTTGACTGATGCAGTTTTATTACACGACTCAGTCTGAAGTATACAAACTAAAAAACTAATGATATTTGTTTATCATGATTTAATATTTTGAATAAAAAGAGGACATGCTCATTGGAGGATCAAGGGGAGGGGTCCAGGGGTTGGAACCCCCCTTTTTTCGACGACCAATGCATTTGAATGGGAGCATATAGTTGGAACCCCCCCTTTATTCATGGTTGGACCCCCCCCCCCCCCCGCCTTTTTCAAATGGCTGGATCTGCCCCTGCATGCTGGCACTATAAATTGATGCGAATAAAAATGTTTTCCAATATTGCTGTAACTTGTTTATTAATTTACAGTCCCTTTAGACCTAAAATTAAAACTGAAGTACTGTGCAGCTATATAGATTTGCAGAAAGAAAGAGCATATGATGTCAGTTTAGATTGATGCGGTTAAACAGGTCCGTCCGAGGTATGAAAACTACTCGTAAACAGATATATTACATTTGGTTAATGAGGTCAGATAATTTTGTTATGTGATAACGAGCCATCCTGACTCCCGGAATAACAAATGTAAAACAATTTAAATAATAATGCCCCCCCCCCCCCCAATACTAACGGCCTAATGTATGTTCACAAATTGAAAGAAAAACAAATAATTGATGTAACACATCAACAAAAGAAAATCACTGAATTACATGCTCCTGACTTGGAACAGGCACATGCATGCAGAATATGGCGGGGTTAAACATGTTCTCTTGCCGATTAAAAATCTGAAATAAAACCGGCAAAATAGCAAAACTCTATATGATTTTAATCGCTATTTTGCCGAAGCCTTTATATTTAGACAAAGAGTTCTTAAAACTTATAAATCAACTCTAGCCGTAGAATTTATAAATCAATTTTAGCCGTAGAATTTATAAATCAATTCTGGCCGTAGAATTCATACAAGAGTGCACACGCTGAAATGTCTCGCCTTCTATACTAATCATTGATATTATGTTGATAGTCCTAAGTATAAAGCTTAGTTTTATTACAACTGTCTCATAAACTTAACATTAACCAAGATAACTAAACAAAGACCAATGAACCTTGAAAATGAGGTCAAGGTCAGATGAACCATGCCAGGCAGACATGTACAGCTAACAATGCTTCTATACAACATATATAGTTGACCCATTACTTATACATGTTATAGTTTAAGAAAAATAGACCAAAACACAAAAACTTAACACTGTGCAATGAACCGTGAAAATGATGTCACGGTCAAATAAAACCTGCACGACTGACATAAAGATCATAAAATATTTCCATACACCAAATATAGTTGACCTATGGCATACAGTATTAGATAAAAAGACCAAAACTCAAAAACTTAACTTTGACCGCTGAACCATGAAAATGAGGTCAAGGTCACATGACATCTGCCCGCTAGACATGTACACCTTACCATCATTCCATACAACAAATATAGTATACCTATTGCATATAGTATGAGAAAAACAGACCAAAACACAAAAATTTAACTATAACCACTGAACCATGAAAATGAGGTCAAGGTCAGATGA
The DNA here is from genome assembly GCA_037788925.1 of Mytilus galloprovincialis. Lineage (NCBI taxonomy): Eukaryota > Metazoa > Mollusca > Bivalvia > Mytilida > Mytilidae > Mytilus > Mytilus galloprovincialis. The sequence goes on along the minus strand of CM075334.1, from coordinate 44,010,356 downwards.
CACCTGCCAGTTGGACATGTACACCTTACAGTCCTTCCATACACCGAATATACTAGCCCTATTGCTTATAGTATCTGAGATATGGACTTGACCACCAAAACTTAACCTTGATCACTGATCCATGAAATGAGGTCGAGGTCAAGTGAAAACTGTCTGACCGACGTGAGGACCTTGCAAGGTACTCACATACCAAATATAGTTATCCTATTACTTATAATAAGAGAGAATTCAACATTACAAAAAATTTGAACTTTTTTTTTCAAGTGGTCACTGAACCATGAAAATGAGGTCAAGGACATTGGACATGTGACTGACGGAAACTTCGTAACATGAAGCATCTATATACAAAGTATGAAGCATCCAGGTCTTCCACCTTCTGAAATATAAAGCTTTTAAGAAGTGAGCTAACACCGCCGCCGTAGCCGCCGCCGCCGGATCACTATCCCTATGTCGAGCTTTCTGCAACAAAAGTTGCAGGCTCGACAAAAAATCAATTCTAGCCGTACAATTTGAAATCAATTCTAACCGTAGAACTGTTCTAGAAGTAGAACTGACCAAAGATGGTCAGTTTTAGCTAGAACTGTCTAAAACTGTTCTAGGGTAGAACTGTCAGGATCAGTTCTAGGTAGAACTATCAGGATCCGTTCTAGGTAGAACTGTCCAAATCAGTTCTAGGTAGAACTGACCAAATCAGTTCTAGGTTAGAACTGTTCTTGCTAGAACTGACTAAAAGGTGTCAGGCTGACAGTTCTACTTACTGTCCTAGAACAGTTCTCCTGACAGATTTAATGAGAGGTTAGAAGTGATCTCTACTGTATATATGATTCGACTTACCGTCTTTCTGCAAACTTGTAATCACTATGACTGGTATTATCGCAATTACTACTAGCAAAATTCCAGATATAATTGCAGATATTGTACACTTTCTTTTGGTATCGTTTTCCTCCTTTTTAAGGTCCAAATCTGCATCTTCTTCATCCGGGCCACGTATGGTTCCTTTCGTTTATATGAAGCACGTAGAGATATCTAAAACGGACTTAGAAATTTATTTTCAACTTCAATTTTACCTAACATTTGTATCTATATATTTTCTAAGGAAAAATACATGTATATATAATATCAATTTGTATATTTATAATGCATTCAATATGACGTTCTTCTTAAGCTTTGGGTACAAAGCCATATTCTTATTCGAATAGAACATGGGCTGCACGGGATTGACGTCACAATTAGTTGCAGCATCAGTTGAATTTTGAACAACGCCAGAGATCCAAATGGACATTTTTGTTGGTGTTGCTCGCAAGGAAATTAAATAAAACATTTTAAAAGTAAGTTTAAATGTTTCTGTTCTTTTTTTATTGATAAACTGCTGATTTTTCTATAACGTTTTTGTTCATCAAATCAAAATGGCGACATTTCGAGTGTCTACTATAGGTTCGCTTCGAAGTACAAAAGTTTAAAATATTCCTATTAGAATCGAAATAATTCTATCATGCCATTCTCTATGCTCATTTTAACATGGGTAGGCATTATATTTGTAAACATTTAATACCTCGCTAACGCTCGGTATTAAGATATTAACAAATATAATGCCTTACCCATGTTAAGATGAGCATAGAGCATAGCATGAAAGAATTATTTCTTAAATAAACCATTACATGCCAATGAATTTAGTTATTGATAGATTGTTATTTGCTTGACGTCCAGTGACACATAGTTCATGCATGTTGATATAAAACACAAATTAACAAAAACATAAATTATTGATACAAAAAGTTGGTCCTGTAATAGGGGCCGACCGGGATGACGGGCGGGAAAATTTAATGCCATTAAAAATAAGGATTTAAAGGATATGGACAGTAATTTATTATTGAAACAAGCCATCTACTGGTCTCTCAAATAGTGGTTTCAATCGTTCTCAACGTGCAGAGAGCATGGAAATCTCTTTACACGAAACTACGAAGTTATCTCTATTCTGGCAAAACGTAGCTACGAATTTATACATCCCGTGCAAACAACGTTCGGCTAAATATGAAAGCATTTTAAGACGAAGGACGAAAGACAAAATTTCAATACCTCAGTCCACTCTGAGTTTAAATAAATTGAAAGAAAAAAATTGCACTAACATTATAAATTCTAAATGCTGCTGTTTCCAAATTACAAACAAAATATACTTTCTTACCCGTGGCCATTGTTTTGAAAGGAACTGACCAGCCGTTAGTGGGTCTAGTAACATTTTCCTCCATGTTAGCATCTGTTCATCCTGACGATTGCCACCATTACTTGAACTTGACGATGCATCGTCTGTGTAGTCGGCAGATTGATCAAGCCTGGTTGAACTTGATACTGCTGTTTTAGTATCTTGAGTTGCTGAAAGGGACTTCGTTGATTTTTCAAATGCTCTGTTGTTATAACTTCCGGTTTGTTTTCTGGATTCACTTACTCCATGATCACTTTCTGCTATGTTTTCTCCGACATTTGAAAAGTAATCAAATCCTGCACTGTAACTGTTTCCAAGCCTCCATTTTGGAATTTCGTTCAAATGAAATGTTTTCCCGTCACCAGCACTGTCGTAGACATTAGACCGACCCAGATCTGGTGCCGTTTTACCAAGATATTTGTTGTCAGCCATAATGTATTAGTGCGATTTTCGAAAGTATTCCATGTGGTGCAATAGTTTATCCAATGAGAGAACGGAAAAGTTGTGTGATAATATCTGTGGAAATTGTACAAAATACAACATTGAATCGGACTGATATTTCGCTAAAACAAAAATTAACTGGAATAACAACTTGCTAAATATAACCGGGAAAATATACAATCCAGATCACACTTGAAATAAAAAGAAAAAAATATTACTTTCAAAATTGTTGCAATTCAATTTTCTTTTCTTTTCGGTGCTTATTATTTCATATACAAATATTCAACAATATTATACTCAATTACTAATTAGAATAATTATGTAGCATTGATTTAAACCTGATATTGTGTACTTCCTTGTTCTTTATTTATTTAGGTGCAAGAATGGTATTGAATACACTATTCAATCGTAACAAATGATCAATTGTTCGTCCAAGGTATTTGTTAATTGTGCGTAAGCAAGAAATGTTTAAATACTGAACTAACGACAAGTTATTCTTCCATTGAGTGGTATTGGGTGTTCGTTGTTAAAATATATAATGTGATTCTCATTTTATTTCTATACGTGCATTTAAAAAAATCTATGTTTTAAATTTCATAATCGATAGAAAATCAATAATTACATAAGTATGCATATATGGTTTATAACATAACGGTAAATATTATTGATAGGTTTACCCAACAGAGGAGATCTTTAATCTTTCAATGTTCCTGAAGTAAAATGAACCAAGGTCGTTTTAATTGTCTAGCAAGTACTATATAAGTTACGGTGTAAAATGTACATGTATATGGTAATCTCTAACGCTTCTTAAATATCTGTCTGTGAAATGGTTATTTCATATGTGGTTCTAAATCGTATAAAGGGTCAATGTATGTAGTGGAGTAAAATATACGAAGGCGTACCCTTAAAAAGAGATTTATAGACACTTCATATATCTATCTGCTCCCTAGAACTATTAAAGATTGTTGTTGCGCGTCTATATCATTTACAGAAAAGAGAATACAATGGGATGTAGATATGCATTTCTGAATATTACAAATAATTATTATTATACACCCATCACATCTGTGTACATGACATTATGTTCTTCTTCCTTTATATGATTTATAAACATACTAAATTTCCTCCATCTAGCCACCAATTGACAATTCCAAAATACTACATGTAATTACCCTGACCGGACATACACGTACATGTACATAAACTTTACCGTTACCAAAGTGTAATTGACCAGCAGTTGTGTTGTGTTGTGTTGTGTTTTTAATTTTAATTTGTGTTTGATATCTTCGCTCTTATTTATAAATTATTCAAAAAGAATCAATTTGAACATCACTTTTTTTAATTCACTGTTCATACGTACGATATAGTCGATACTCCACATTTTTACTTTATAACGTTATATTCAAATAATAAAAGTTTACTTTAGTCATCATTGATAATTATGTTCATATTCATAAATTAACTGTTAACAAAACATTGAATTTTTGAAATACTAAGGCTTTTCTACCTCTGGAATAGAATACCTTAGCTGTATTTGGCAAAACTTTTACGAATTTTTGGTCATCAATGCTCTATAACTTCGTACTTTATTTGGCCTTTATAACATTTTTTTATTCGAGTGTCACTGCTGAGTCTTTTGTAGACGAAACACGCGTCAGACGTTATTATTAAATTTCAATCCGGGTAGATCTATTTGCATTAAATTCAGGAGTTATGTTTCTTTAGGTGATCTTCAGTTTTATTAAAGTTTTATAATCGCGCGAAAACTTATCACAAGATATGCTTTTTGTTCTCTTAAAACAGAGCACTTTTTTCATCTTTTTCATGTTACATTGATTTTTTTTGGTACGAATGTCTGTAGGAAACATTGACGTTATCAATTTCAATTAAAGAATGTGGGGGTTTTAGTACTGTATAACCACAGTGTATTTGTCGAGCGAAGTACGGTATTAGTCCAGCAGATTGGTAAACAAATTGTTGATTTGATGATAAAAGCACCAAATTCGGCATTACTGTAGTTCTAGAAGTTTAAAAATAAATATTAGCTATGGGCTCACAATTTTAATATGGCGACTTGTTCCAAGATGGCCGCCATAAAATATAACAATTTGCACATCTTTTATACAAGGTCAGCTTCCAGGCCAAATTTGGCATGACAGTAGTGCGGATTGTTTGAAAAAAATATCAGCTTTTAATCCTTATTGCAGTTTAAAAATGGCGTTTTTTTTCCCAAAAAGGCAGCGGCAAAATATTAAAGTCAACAAATATCACTTATACAAGTTCAAATTTGGAATATAAGCTAGGTAAACACAATTTGCGACAGTAAACTCTAAGTTTTACAAAGGCCAAGATTAAAAATTACAATACAGTTGTCTCCTAAGTGTCCTAGTATGTCAAATTTTTGTACTTAAGCAAACCACCATCAAAGATTAGTGAGAAAATATAGAAAATTGTAAGTTCGGTACCAATTTATAATTCTCAATTTTATTAGTTACTCTAAAGAAATGAAAGAAGGACACATTTTTTCTGGTTAAATCATACACAAATGACGCTCCAGGATATATATAATTATATAGACTCCTGTGGTGGTCTTCTCGAAGCTATCTTAGGATTAGGACGTGTTCTAAGTCAATCTTATGACAAGTCCAAAGTCGTGTTCTTGAAGCCCTCTTAAATAATGATACCGGTATGTAACTTTATGACACCTGATAAGTAGTCTTAAGATCATCCTATCTTCACCCTAACTTAATAAACTGTTTGGATTTCGCTTTTTACTCATTATTTTACATAAAGACGGACATGAAAAGAAACGCACCATCGGTTTTTACTCCACGTATATAAAGAACTGGTGCATGATTTCAAACTGTAAACTTCTTGTTTACGATAACACTAAAATTCAATCCTCATTCAAAAAAGTTTTCCAGTTTAAATTGAAATCCTTTTTATATTATTTATTAATTGGAGGGATCTGTTTGTGCTAAAAATGCGTCCTTTTGCGCCATAACTTTTTTTCTCCAATGCTACATTTGCGCCACATGTTTTAAAACTACATAGTAACATTTGCGCCAAAAATAAAACATACGATTCCGCCAATTAGAAGAAATTCAATAATGACTTCCCTACTCCTTTTTTCGTACTTGGAACCGGCAGTTTACACGTCAAATGTTTCCTTTTCTGAAACATATCTTATTCTTGCTGCTGCTGTAAGGGTACTTCCCAATTTAATATATGTAGTAGCTTGTAACTTCACTTTATTGTCCAAAAACACAAACATTGAAGGAAGAAATGCATAAAACAGTTAAAAGTAATTCCTAATAAATATTAAATCATTTATTTAATAAAAACTTGTTATTATAAAATTTGTAAAGAATTTTATTGATTGGTTTCGTCATTAATATTTTTTTATCAAAACATTGCTTTGACGATTTAAGATTATGATATGTTTAGGACGTCTTAACATAAGATGAGTCTGAGATAACTTCGAGACACAGCTTAGGAGTGTCCTCAGATGATCCAAAGCACATCCTAAAATTGGTCTTTCTATGATGTATCTTAGGACGAATCTTAGGATACTTTCTTGAACACCGCCCTAGGACTCAATAGTTTAACTTAGTCTATGTAGAAAGATAACATTTTTATACATTAACACAAACTACCTTAATAAAAAATTGTTGAACAAACTATTTCTTATTATTAGTATGATAAAAAGTTAAGAATACAAATAAACTATGTCCTGGTTAAAATGAAGGTTCGTCTAAAATATGTGCACGCAATTCGAATTTTAAAAATAAACATATATCACACTATGATTGTTTTACGTTTCAATCATTTGATCAAATAATTGTTTGATGTCTAACGTTTTACCTAATAATACTAAATTATAACATTTATTACAGTTTAACAGATCAGATACTTTGCAAATACCATACTTCAACATAATCAACTATTTAAAAGAATAAATTTCAGATAGGAATAGGGGGCACCATTTAACTTCAATGGAAAAAAGGGGGGTTATAAGGTAAAAGGAAACTCTGGATTCAGAATATTTTTTTTGTCTTTTGTCAACTGTTACAGCAGACCACAATTTTCCCCCATTAAATTGAGGATTAAATTATTTCTTAAAAAAACAAAACATACCCCATTAAAGATAAATGTCGTTCCCTAGAGTTAAAAACAATCACCCAACATGCCTTTATCGTTCTTGTAAAATCCATACATGGTGAAATGTGTCAAAATGTACCACCTTCAAACCATTAATTGTAACAAAAGTTAAAACAAGATGAACTGAAAACACAAAGAGATGTCCACACACTATTGTTAACACATAGTATCTTAATAATGCCGGTTTAGCAAAGATTATGTATTTTATTTTGGTAAAAGAATACAACTGTGTCAGCTATGTCCGAGTTGTTTTTATATTTTCTAACTATCATTCTACATAGTGAAATTTTACTGCATTCATAACGTATGACCACGCCAATTATATTAAAGACATGTCAAATAATTATTCATAGAATTGTAAGAATTGAATATATGAAACATTGTCTAAGCTTTCAACCTCAATTGAAATACATGTAACCCTTCAAACTTATTGGTTCTGACATAATTTATAATTTGATATTCAAATATCCCATTAAGGAATTACTTATCGGTCATTATAGAATCTTAACGGGACTCTTTTTTATTTCCATTGATCATACCTCAAACGAAAATAAAAGTCATGTATGTTATTTTTTTTTCGTTTTCGCTTTTGAACATAATACACAGAAAGCCTTAGATTCTGAAATGCGTATTGTAAGTTTCACTTGGCACTATTAAGTAGTCCTTAATCGGGATTATCCTGTATATATGAATTTCTTCTGTCCGAAACCTATGTAATTTGCCGCGTCCCCTTCTGGTAGAATGTTTTAAAATCTAATTTTAAATAATCGGATTTCCAAAATCTGAAACCCGGATGTTTAGTGAAGGCAATAACAGAATTACGCCCATGTTGTGGTGTGTTCATTGAATATTTCCCAAGATCAATTTTTGATAACTTGTCAAAAACAAAAGATTTAGATTCAAAAACTAGTTCGTTGAATAATATATAAATTGCTAGAATTTTTTCAATTGAAAATAAATAACTCTTTAGTATTGTTGCATTTACAAAGCACTTGGACTTTTCAATGCTTAGTCATGAAAGATTAAATATATATAGTTCATGTAAATTTGTTTTAGACTTGATCAATAGAAATCGCAGTAAGTCATTAATCACTCACTTATAGTTTAAAGTTAATATATGATGAACACTTTAACGTCATGCCTTTTATTGTAAAATAAATAACCTATAATTATAGTAGACATGTTTGAATTATTAACAATCTCCTTACGTATTTTTGACCTTGCTCGCGCGGAGAAATGATAATGCAAAAAAAATATGACAGCCGGTAAATTTTGATTCTAAGAAAGATAATATTGAAAATCTCAATTAAGACGTTAAAACTTTTAAAAAAATACAATGTATATGTCGTGTACATGTTATTATTTTGTACAGGTTATAATTACTTGTACAACCATTTTTATAATTACTTGTATGAGGCAACCATGCACGCTATTACATGTACAAGTACAATTGTACAAGTAATTACAAGCACAATTTTTACTGAAATAAAGAAAATAACTTGTACAAATCATTATTCTAACTTGACCTATTTGATGTTCTCAACAAATCGTTTCCTTTTAAACAAATAATACAAATAATAATTTATGACTTACACCTAAAGGTATAAACTTTCAACATATTATGTGTAAAGATGCAAAACAGTGTAAAAAATACTATGATGAAAGAATTAACTTGTGGCATGTCGGTTTTCACATGCATAGGATAAAGAGAGAAATTTAGAAATTTAAATGAAGCCAAATTAAGCACTTCAAAAATATTTCTTACAGTAGAATGTACAGTTGATGAACTTTGATTAGAACAGCACATTCTAAAAGATGATTTAAATATTTAGAAATTGGGGACAATGTTATTATACCAGTGCAAAGAGTAGACCGAGGTCCGATGAACAAGAGATATCTAGGGAGTTGTGCCGAATAATGCTAAAAAAATATATAAAATAGGAACAAAAGTTGGAATAATGATTGGTTTAATGAGTTAAAATGAAATCGAAAATTAATAGATTCAAAGAAAGGACTTGACAATGTTGGACATACCAGAGAACATTGAGGTTAACGTCATGAAAGTAATACAACTGCTATCTTTCAGTGGTGACCAAGGCACATGTAAATTCAAAAGATTGAGCTTATTGTGTAATTCCAGATGTCATGCTTACTTGTCTTGTGCAAAAAAATAGGTTATTTGATTTATTATGCTCTTCTTTCGTTTCCAATATATGATATGACATATGCAACATTTTATCATGATTTATGCTTGCAAATGAATGGTAGAATTGTTTTATTTTTTATTTTTTTGTTGCTTTTAACGACTTTTTCACCTTACACCAGTAGTCTGTAATTAAGTGGCAACAAGTTGTTTAGCTGAATTTGCTCATGGTGTCATGTTATCTTATGTTGTTACTTTACGCCCGTCGTTTGTCTGTAATCTTTTAACATTTAAAAAATAATTATACTAATACACACTTAAAAAACGAAAAGAAAATCAAACACGTTATACATTTAAAAAAATCTTAAGGGTTCCGCGGAATCCAGTGTCACGCCTACGTTTAGTGTTCATCGCAGGCTCAACAAAAATATTCCTCTTGATACTATCCTTTGATTGTAAGAATCTTCTGTCCAAGTTTGGTTAAAATCCAGGATAGTTTATGAATCTAATAAATGTTTTAAAAACTTTTAACTGCAGACTGCATGTAATTTTAGCAGGAAGAAAAAACTAAAAAAGAAGATGTGGTATGATTGCCAATGAGACAACTGTCCACAAGAGACCAAAATGACACAGACATTAACAACTATAGGTCACCGTACGGCCTTCAACAATGAGCAAAGCCCATACCGCATAGTCAGCTATAAATGGCCTAGATAAGACAATGTAAAACAATTCAAACGAGAAAACTAACGGCCTTATTTATATAAAAAAATGAACGAACAACAAATATGTAACACATAAACAAACGACAACCACTGAATAATAGGCTCCTGACTTGGGACAGACACATACATAAATAAGTCCATTTATAAGTAAAATACAGATACACAGGTACAAAATTTTAACAAAATTTCCTCAATACTAACTTTTGATCATAAACATGCTTCTGTCCAAGTATGATACAAAGTGAATATGTTTAATATATCAACGTAGTATATCAGTATAAGTGCATTTAATTATAATACATGATAGAGTGACAAAATCCACCAAAGAAAATTCAATTTCATAAGTCGAAAGTGCTGAGTAGAGCCAACCGGGAGTGATTTCAAATAAATGTGCAAAAAAAGGGTAATCAGATCCTGTTCCGCATGGGTCACCCGTTGTGTTGCTCATGTAAGTACAAACCCGGTGATGTGTCTAACTTGGTAGGTTACATTCAAGGAAAAGAGAACGTGATTGTTTTTACGACAACTGAAATATATCCACCGTCATCTGTGAAACAAATATTCCATAACGGTCTACCCGTGATAGCGTCCATAAAATTTTGAAGAGTTGATTATAACTTCACCACTGGCAACTATTGGTTTACAAAATACTTCCTTGAAAGTAGCAACCTTTTATCAAATAAATCATGATAGGAAATGCATGCTCTGGAATATTGTATATTTACTTGGAGATTTATACTCTATATGTGATCTTAAGGAACGAAAAAAACAACCCAAACTAAGTAGATACCATAATCTCTGTTCATCAACAGAATGGATACTTAGTCCAGCTTGTTTTTGCAAATTTTTAAAGGCTGAACTTTATCAGTGTATTTTTAATATAACAACATACATGTAGGTATATAGCAGTTCAATAGGTTTATATATAAAGTGTGTCCATATATAAAGAGTTGCAAGTATAATAAATTAGTCACTGATTAATGCATATTTAAAAATATACTTTTGAAACATGCATCAATAAATAGTAAAAGAAACTGTGAATTAAAATAACTAATATCATATATGTTTCCAGCTAACTTATTATAAAACAAGAATGTGTCCTCAGTACACGAATGCCCCACTCGCACTATCATTTTCCATGTTCAGTGGACCGTGAAATTGGGGTAAAAACTCTAATTTGGCATTAAAATTAGAAAGATCATATCATAGGGAACATGTTTACTAAGTTTGAAGTCGATTGGACTTCAACTTCATCAAAAACTACCTTGACCAAAAACTTTAACCTGAAGCGGGACAGACGGACGAACGGACGGACGAACGGACGCACAGACCAGAAAACATAATGCCCCTCTACTATCGTAGGTGGGGCATAAAAAAACAATAGTTTTAGACATTCAAGTCGATGTTTGAGAGCGTAAAGTATTAATACCTTGCATGTATTACATAACAGTGTAGTATCTATTTTAAATTTTTGACGCATTTGAGACACTGCAATTGAATCTCCTTTGCCAATATATTCATAAATATAATTTACAGTGTCATTTTGCAATCTTATATAAAATTAAATATCTTTTAACATAAAAAAAAAAGAAAAACCTAGTAATATGGATATTTGTTAACAATTATATTTTTAGTACTCACATTATTCAGTTTTGATATAATCATTTCCTGGTAAAAACTACGTTAAAGTTGATTCAAAGGGAACAAAGTTTATGAGAGCTTTATTCTAACTGCATATGCAAACAAAATATTATATATTATACACTTCAATGTCCCGATATACAATCTAAAAAGGCATGTTAGTCAATAATTAAAACAAATAGATTGTATTTTTTTAGAATAGAATAAATGCGGTACAAGTGTTTATAGACTCGTTCTCGGTTGTACCAAGTTGGAGAACTATTTGAAGTTAATCACTGTTACTGTTTATTTAGTCAGAGTGTTGCTGTTCAGTCATAAGCATACACAAGATTCCAAGCAAAGACCGAAGCCGGGGTACTAAAATGTATTACATGGCCTCACTAATAGAAAGAGACCATAACGTATAATACATTTTGGAACTTTCGTCTTACGTGAAGCTTGACGCTTTACAAACTTGTTGAGTTTTATTAAGATTTAGGTTAAAATGTAACTATGACGTAGTATTTGGTTCACTAAACAAAACAGAAACTTCCGAAAATTCTAGCACTTTATCTACTTTTTGATTGCTCTTCGTTTAAGTTATGTTAATAGAAGATGTGGTATGAGAGCCAATGAGATAGCTTACGATCCAAGTCAAAATTTATAAAAGTAAACCATTATAGGTCTAGGTAAAGTCTTCAATACGGAGCCTTGGTTTACACCGAACAGCAAGCTATAAAAAATCATAGTGTAAAACCATTCAAACGGGGAAACCACTGTGACGGTCTAATCTATATAAAAAAAAACGAGAAACGAGAAACATTTATGAACCACATAAACAAACGACAACTACTGAACAGCAGATTTCTGACTTAAGACATGTGCAAACAATTGAAGCGGGATTAAATGTTTTAATGGTACCAAACCTTCTCCCTTATCTGTAACAATAGTGTAACATCACAACATATTAAGCCTTTTTATAGAAAACTTCTCAAAGACCAAACTATGAAAAAATCGAACAGACAATTAGATAAATGAATTACAATCCTTTGAAAAAAGCTTCCTTTTTTCTTAATTAAAACGCACGTATTATAATTTATAGAACATCTCCATCTGGCAAAATTGACATTAGATTAGTTCGGCCATTCTTTTTATGTCCGTTTTCGTAATTGGTGCCACATGTTTTCATGATGTTTTTTTAAACCCTTTGCTTATAATGTTTGGAAATCAAGTCAAGAGTTTCTTTAAAGTGTATATTAGACCCTTGTTTATCATTTGATGGTTTTGTTAATCATTGTGTTTTGTGTCTTTCATTTTTTTATGTTATCATATCTCTCTTATGAAAATTTAGATTATCAGTAATATACGACGTACCAAACCTTTTAAGATCCGGGATACTTGTTTGTTTATTATAATTCCTTTAAACCAATATTGTCTTGCCAATGATGATGCAATATAAATCTTGTGTCTGCGTATCTTAAATCGTGATGAAATAATAGTAACATACAAAGACACATATCAAATGCTTTGTTGCTACCTTTTAAAACTAGTCTAAATGTAAAGGGAACACAAAAGAAAATGCATATCCTGTTTTACTAGTTGACAAGCAGATATAAAAGAATATTGTATTCAGCAATGTAGAAACGATACTTCTCTCCTTCTACAATTAAAAATCAATAGAGAGGAAAAACAAGACGCCATATGGAATTTACTGACCCCATATATACCGTATTAGGTCACTAGCACACTATGTAACTAATAATATTGTATTCAACAATGTAGAAACGACACTTCTCTCCTCCTGAGATTAAAAATGAATAGAGAGGAAAAACAAGACCCCACAACAAACAACAAACAAAAACAATATTTACAACGAACAAATAGAAGTGAATTTTAATTTCGTTACTGTACTTTCCGAAATTTCTTTAATTTTGTTAATTTTAATGAAAGAGATGTAAACTATATTGAATATTTCATGCATTTCGGGTCGTCTATTGTAAAATCGAGAGAACGATAGTGGTAATAAACTTCTTAAATTTTCAGAATAAACTTAGGCCGCATTTCTTTCTAACCAAATTTTGTAAACGTTGTGTGTAAAGTTGTTGTTCCAATTTGTGAACTGTCTTTCTCTCATTCTTACTCGATTTATCCTTTTCTCGACCTGTTGATTATGTTATAGAGAGCATTTGTTTCCAAATAAAATTTTGTAAAAAATTTGTGGCGTGTGTTGTTGTTTTATTAACGCTACAAAAGTAGAAACAAATACATCGTATAATCAGTGTTTACTGACCCTGTTTGAACATTTCAATAATGCATGCACATATTGTTGGCAAACAGACTTTTTACAAACGTAGATACAAATACGTCATTTAATCAGATTGAAGTGGGAAACAAATGTAGCGTTTGGACTAACAAAGTTAACGATGAACGACAAACTGTAGACGCAGTTTCAGCGAGTGCATAGTTTGTCAAAGTTTATGTCAACTTTGCAAACGTATGTTAGAAACAAATGATCGAAACATGTGCGCGCTTAGCCGTTTGTATCGTTTGTTTTAGAAAATGAAACGGTTTATGTTCTACTCATATATTTTATGATAGTATGATACTAAACCCCTAACGGAAGGGATTTTGCCTGATATTCATATGATGAAGACATAATCTTTCGATCTGTTAAATTGAGATCTGGAGCTGACATGTCAGTTAACTGCTAGTAGTCTGTTGTTATTTATGTATTATAATTGTCATTTTATTTATTTTCTATTGTTACACCTTCTGACATCGGACTCGAACTTCTCTTAAACTGAATTTGAATGTGCGTATTGTTATGCGTTTACTTTTCTACATTGGCTAGAGGTATAGGGGGAGGGTTGAGATCTCATAAACATGTTTAACCCCGCCGCAATTTAGCTCCTGTCCCAAGTCAGGAGCCTCTGGCCTTTGTTAGTCTTATACGATTTTTAATTTTAGTTTCTTGTGTATAATTCGGAGTATAGTATTACGTCCATTATCACTGTACTAGTAAACATATTTTCAGGGGCCAACTGAAGAACGCCTACGGGTGCAGGAGTTTCTCGCTACATTGAAGACCCATTGGTGGACTTCGGCTGTTGTCTGTTCTATGGTCGGGTTGTTGTTGCTTTGACACTTTCCTCACTTCCTTTCTCAATTTTACTTATAGTTATTGACCAAGCAAGATTTTAGTTTTTAATTGGTTAAAATTCGATTATGACGTCAAACTTTCTTGCTTTCTTCTGAATTTCACACGGTGATGGCATGAAAAAGGGTGACCATGCCTGATGACGTTACAACTTACAAAGAAAGAACACATATTTTTGCAGAGCATTTCAAAAGAATGAATAAGTCTGCCCGCATATTGTTTTAAAATCATTTATAGAGAAACAGATTCCACAACTAAATCTCGTGTAATATGATATTTATCCACTCTCGACAATAAAATTTTTAAAAATATTTAAAACGCTCTGTGAGCCTCGCGTTTTAGTGGATCCATATCGTAATCTAAATATAATATATATTCTAACATGACGTCCTTCAAACGCTTTGAGTACACACCCGTGGTAAAATATGAATATATTGCCAGTGCTGTTCCGATTGTACTCCCACGTCATATGCTTTTTTATGAATGAGATACCCGACGTCATAGAACAATGACGTTAGAATGTAAGCATTTTACGGGAAAATACACGCTTGTGAATCCGAAAATCATCACAAGGAAACATACACAAATGATGCTAAAATGTGGCAAAAGCCCTTTATTGTACATCATATGAGACATATAAATAAATTATCATTCAAATTCATCCAAAACTGTCTAAATACATTATTTTAAATAGTTTAAGCATGTCACTAATGCAGTTTGCTCCATTCTTTTACGCTAGTTTATTAGTGCGTTTATTTATGGGAACGGCAAATATTTGCCTACACCTAGAGCGCTTCGATCCAAAAGAATTGCCGTATGTGTCCTATCAGAATCGAAATAATTCATGGGGGCTTGAATATATCTAGATTTTACCACGGGTTGTCCCTTTATGCCGATATTTTACCCCTCGCTATCGCTCAGGGGTAAAATATTTGTCATAAAGGGCCAACCCGTGGTAAAATCACGATATATTCAAGCCCCCATGAATTATTTCTTAATCATATATAACAGCACATTAAAATTTATTAACCAATCATTATTGAGAATATTAAGACTAGGAAGTGGAAAATCCTAATTGTTATACTAGAGAATTAAATTCATTGAGCAAATATGAATTTTAATTGAGATTTAAACGTATACATTTTTTTTTTTAAATACGTTATTTTTTTTAAATAGCAAATATAAATCCTAATTGATATCAAAAACAATACCTGTCGAATATTTTTTTAAATCAAATTATTTTAAATAATGCGTAGGAAAAGGCAGTCGTTTTCGTTTTAAATTACATATTCTGTACCTTTAAACTAATTAAAACAATTCATGAGGCCTAAATTTCTATTGACGATCGGTTGGATAAGTAATTATACGTTGCCTTTAAATTTATTATAGTTTCAGCTTATTCTCTTGGCTTCTATTGTTGTTTGTGTTTGAATAGATGAATGAATTATCATAAAATTTCAACCCGGTAGTAACCTTCAGTTATTTAATATATATATATATATAAAAATCCAATTGCATAATTCAATGCCTCAACGTCACTGCTAAAAGCAGGTACATTTAACTATGTATTTAGCTGGAACAAACATTTAACGAAATTTTATTTAGGTTTAAGATAATTGGAAACTTATTTGAATATGGCAGGACGATCACAGCACAGAGACAACCGTTCTTCGTACTTTTCTACAGACATAGGTCGTTCTGGAATATATGACAGTGTTAATGGAACACCTTTTAATTTTTCACAGAGAGGAGATAACCCGAATAATTTAAGGAATATCGAAGGCATTTCGGAAACCGAACGTGAGAGTGGACTTTATGCCAGTCGAATTGGATCAACCAAACAACCAACAGAAGATTATTCAAAAGAAGGAATGTTAGGTTCTACTGGCAATTTTCCCAGACAAAATTGGGACCAATCATTTGAAGAAGGGAATAGAACGCCGGAGAGTGGAACATATTCTAGGAATATTGAAGCCCACGAGCGTGTTAAGGACTATAAAGCTAATTACGATATAACCAGAAGTTCGACGAATGACAATACCAGAGATAGTGGTCTATATAGTAGAAAAATTGGATCTTTTCGAGAAACAATACCCGAAAAAGATATGGTAACTCCTTTTCCAGATAATTTCGGCCTAGACAACCAACGTCAATCTAGTAAACATTTCAAACCAAATAAATATACAGGAAATAATTTAGAAACAATGTTAGAAGGAGATGATGAATCCAAGCAGCCAGAACATTATAACTCAACATTTTATTCTGAGTCTCGGAAAGTATCAGATACGAGAAGAAATACAGATTATGATGGACATTCAAACGCTAGTTTTCAAGATGATAAAGAGATGCCTTCTTGGACGGACATGTTGTTTGACCGACAATTTACAGACGATTATATAAAGAAAACGTGGCCAAAGGTAAGAAAATATCAGCATAATTATGATGATACCAATAATGGGTATTCCCCCCTTGTTTAAGTGTAAACCGTTTTATATGATAATGGTTGAGTTTAGTGCAAATCGGTTAACATGGGTTTCTTTGTAAAAAGTTATATTATTTAAATTAAAAAAAAAAAAAAATACATTTCTTTCCATTACATAATATCATTATTTGTCATGCTTTATTTATAGATTTAATTCAGTAGTTTCCAATACTATCCTTTTTCTCAGAATTAATGACAAAAGATTTTGGTCATTTTATACTAGGAATTGTTTTAAAGCTTTAAATCAAGATTTAAATGGTGTTATAATCAATAGTTTTATTTAACTCTAAAGAAACAAAAATAAAAAAAAAAACAAGTTCGGTATTGATCGAATTATGCACAACGTTAATATTATACATCGTAATATATTTCGAGATTCATATAGAACTGTAAAAAACTTTATAACAAAGAGAGTCAACTATCACAAAAACACATCCTTGACAACATTTTTCAATTTTCTATTGTGTTTAAAATACACATGAATGTCTTCTCTATCTCAGAAAGATCTAGATCTTTGTTGCGACATACCAGTATACCGTATCAAATTAGAATATGTTTAAGCTAATTTCTGTTATTTAGCTATTTCTTTTCCAGTTCGAAACAAATAGTACAATAGTTCGGGTTCACGTCAATACATCAAATAAGTTTAAAAACAATTTAACAAAAATCCTATTCATCTGCTCCTCAGAAGACATTTATAAACTAAAACATCGACGGCTTGAACAAGTATACGATTACGGTGATTTCTGAAAGTTTATTTTCTCTGAATTATCTTCCATTAAATACAGTCACTATGCTTCAGACAGATTGTTTGCACAAGAAAAGTATTAAAAATAGGATTTAGGATACAAAAATATCATAGTCCAACACATATTTGTCGAAGATTTATATGCTAACCTTTTCAGTTCTTTCAAATGAAAGAACACATCTTTTTGAAGATTCCCGGAAAAGGACGATACAGTTTGCCTGCAAATCGTTACAATTTATTTGAGAAAATAATTCTACTAACAAATATCGTGCAATACGATATTAACTCACTCTGGACAATTGAATTTTAAATATCGTAAACACTCGGCGAGTCTCGCGTATTAAATTTGAAAATATAACCGTCTCAAGGGGAGATAATGTTTTGTTTCCCAATAGTAACAATCTATAATAATGTCCCAGGTATCATCATTTCATCTTCCGTTATGATAAGCTGGGTATTTAATAGTTATTGCAAAAGAAAGATGCGATGCAGTTAAAAAGGAAATTAACATTCATCGCCCGGCCGTCCCTAGCGTAGATCATTTATACCCGTTGGCTCGTTCTGAAAATATAATATTCCTGCAGCCGGACTTTCACGTGATGGGCAGAGATATCTATATTCAAAATTCTTCTATTAGCTATGGAGGAATTTCAGGCTGCATTTTGTCAAGAACCAGGGGCCGGTTTCACGAAGCTATCCTAAGACATGTCATAAGACATATCTTAGGACATGTCTTAGGACATGTCTTATGATCCTCTTATGACTATCCTAGGACATATCTCAGACCTCGTCTCGAAGCTGTCTTAGGATCATCTTAGCTAAGACATCCTAAACCTGTCGCAAGTTCTTTAAATTTTCAAATATAAATATGATCTACGGAAAAAAATCATGTAAATGTAGTATGTCTTACCATGTATTATTCTAAACGTATTGATTAATATAATGACATAATTTGCAAAATAAATATAAAAAAATAAAAGTAATTTATATATAAATTATCTTTAAACAATACATCAATATAAATATGAAATTTTCAATGCAAAATTAAGAAAAAAGAATATAAAATTATGACATTGTTTTGGTACAAGTGAGTTGAATTCAATTTCGACTTTATTGGTTATAAAAGGTTAAATGATAAAATCGTGCAATTTGTATCTCAATACATCGAATTTTCATTTTTGACAAATCCTGATAATCCGTCAATGTATATATGTTTTAAGCAGGAACAGGAGAATATATAATTAGATGATAATAAGATATTTGTTTTCAAAATTAATTTAAAAAACGAGTGTAATTTATATGAATAAACGTATAACTATCCTAAGACCATCATAAGACACCTCTCGCGTTGTCCTAACTTTATGACCAACTTTAAGAGATGTCCTAATTTAGGACCGCTTTGTGAAACCCACTTAGGACTAAGATATGTCGTAAGACCATCCTAAGACATGTCTTAGTCCTAAGACAGCTTCGTGAAACTGGGCCCAGGAGAAGAGTAAATTTTTAAATGGCAGCAAACTTAAATTGACGTGTCAAAGTTTTTGATTCTAACGTGGAAAATTGTTTGCGGAATAAAAATAAAAAAATCTCATTTAGTTTTTCACTGAATGTTGTAAATTTTTTGCCATAAATATGGCGTTAGTATTTTCATTTAAGGAAATACAAAATTCAATGATAAATAATGTTTATCCTAAGGGCCGTTTTTGCTTGTTGGGCGTCATATACATGTACATGTATATATTTTGTGCTGGCAATAAAACAACAGTAGCACCGGTATACGAGCACCTGAGCATTTTCCAGTGGTAGTACAATTGTTTTTTTTTTTGCATGAACCCCCTGAGGGGTTCATGCTTATATATTGGCGAGTTTTGGATGTGTCTATGGGCCACTCGATATCTCTCGGCCGGAAGTCAGAATAAAATTCTCGGAACGTCTCGAAAGTTTTCGGTAATTTATACAGGTCTTTTAAACAGGTTGTTATCTACGTCTTTGATATGGTCCTTTGATGGCCCTTCACGACGCAATTATATTTGTTTTAAAACGACCACTGTACACTGTATGTATCTGGGTCAATTATAACGTGGTATTGTCTGTTGTCTCGATAACATGTAAACTAATTATGTTTGAAGATTTAACCACGGGATACTGTGTATTTCATCTTAGACTTACGGGAGAGAGCATTATGGTTAAAATATTAATATTAGATCGGAAAACAGAAAGATAATATGCACTGGTATTAAAGAGATAATAGTAACTGCAATTACGATTATCCCAATATGGCGACGGTAGATATAGGTAAAATCTTTACACTCGTTTTTCTTAAATGTAGCATGTTTTTGTCAATAGTTACTCAGCTGCAAGGTTTATCTATACCATTACATCATATTTGAATCGTAACGGTGCACTGGCATTGTCAAAGAGCTGTGAAAATAGCCGTTGAAAAATTCGGGATGATAATCGTAACTCTATGCAATTTTTCTTCTTTGATAATCGTAATTTTCTTTATATGATAATAGTAACTGAAACATAATAAATGTGTCTTTCAGCATTTCAATGGTATTTTGTGTGTTAAAAATGTAAATGCCCAGTTAAACGATGACATTAACGCATATAAAAATAAATGAAGAAACTTACAGGTTAATATCTAGGATAAATTTACCTATATATCTCTAATTGATGAGAAAAAGGATGGATTAGCTATATCCCATATTCCAAAAGTGCAATCCTTTCAATTCATTGCTCAAAATGAAAGTCACGTATACCACATTTTCATATGTCAAAAAAGATATATGCCTGTTTCATTGATTTCAGGAAGGCATTTGATACTATTAATAGAGATGCCCTGTTTTACAAATTGTCTTATTACAACATAGATGGTCCCTTTTTTAGTATAATGAAAGATATGTATAAAGAGGTTTTGTACTTGGTAAAGATCTCGGAAGGTATCACTGATTTTTTTAATTCCTCAGTTGGGGTAAAACAAGGGTGTATTTTAATCCCTACATTATTTTCTTTATATATTAATGATTTACCATCTATTTTTGACTCAACATGTGAACCACCCAAGTTAAATGATAATGATATATCATATCTGTTATACGCTGATGATTTAGTTCTTATCAATAAATTCAGCCGTCCATATTTTTCCTTTGGATTCACTTTTTTCTATTTTATACTGATATATGATTTTAAAAATTAAATTCAAATGTTTTGATCAAATTCCCATGTATTTTAGGACGTTTCTTTAAACAGTGTGGATGGTAAAGGATCTAGAATAGTTACCAGTTTATTGTTACTATTGTTTATTGTCACTTTTGTTTTTTGTTACTTTTGTTTATTGTTACTTTTGTTTATTGTTACTTTTATTTTTTGTTTTTATTAGCCTTACCTATAGTCTTACGAAGCATTTGACAGACGAAAAAAAAAACACAAATATGTATATTGATAAATTACATCAAAGGGCCAAACATGTAGATTATCACAGTCGGAACTGGTTTAATTACAAAGATTTTTACAGATTTTAAAACAAATATTTTGTGCTTCAGAAAAATGCATGAAAATTAGGAAAGGCTAATTTATGTTTTCATTTAATAGAAAAGTACCAATTATATGGCAAGTATGCAAATACAAAAATGTTCCTTGTTTAGTACCTTCAATATTTTTCTGTACAATATCTTCCATGCATATGTATGCAGCATACTTTTCATATACCGAGAATTTTTAATAAGTTTGTTTCTAATTTGCGGAATATGCGTTATTTTATTCTCATCTTTGCAGTCATTCTTTGAATAAGTATTTCTTGTAAGAAAATTTAAAGCTACATCAATTTTATTTTTTGATTTTCGGGCTTTTGGCCAAACTATAAAAGAACACAAATCCATGTTTGTCAATGAACTCCACGTTACTTAATTTCATAATACACAAAGAATCCCATTTAGGGCCAAACATTCTCTAGTCTTATATAGCATTAAATGTTTTAAGGATGTCATATTATCATAATTCAAAATTGAATTTGTGTTGTTTATAGTTTATATCTGAGATACTGAAATTTCAGTGACAGTCATGAAGTAGCTAATATGAATAAGAAGATGTGGTATGTTTGCCAATGAGACAACTTTCCACAAGAGACCAACATGACTCAGAAATTAACAAATATAGGTCACCGTACGGTCTTCGACAATGAACAAAGCCCATACCGCATAGTCAGCTATAAAAGAAATGACACTGTACAACACTTTTCAAAGTTATCCCTTGTTCATCATAACTTTTAAGTTGTGATATCATCCATGAAAAATGATCGAAGTGACATGAAAACTGTAGCCACTAATTTCTCGTCAAACGGTTTTTGACGAATACTAAATGTCTTTCCTACTTCGTTATGGCATAATAGGGTATGTTCTAGAATTAAATCAGCAGTGGCTTCCCGGGGGCAGAAATAGCACATATAACCACCTACGATAAAATAATTTAAACAATATTAACTATATTTAGTATTTACTTCAGGATAAATTATTTGTTGTTTACTGTCTTAATCAGAAATCTGATGTAAGGTGACACATGCGTGTCGCCTGACAATTATTATCATGTATCATAATTTCCATCGCTCATTCACATATTTTGTGGCATACCTAGTTCAATAAATTTCTGTATATTAACAAAGTTCGTGTTTTCCCATTTCCAAATTTCTTGAAGCTTGTTCACCCTTCCAATTTTATAATATACTAGTATGTAGCTGTTTTCATAAGAACAATTAATTATGTATGCATAAAAAGAAATGTCATAAGATGTTGGGACGTTTCGTAAATAATTCATCGCCATAATTTCATAATATGCTATCAGATATACGTTTTTAGTGTCAATTTCAATAAAACAGTTTCCAGTTACGATTATCTTTTTTATTTTTAAATACCATAATTACGATTATCTTTTTTCCGAGTTACGATTATCATCCCGAATTTTTCAACGGCTATTTTCAAAGCGCTTAGACAATTCCAGTGCACCGTTACGATTCAAATATGATAAAATGGTATAGATAAACCTTGCAGCTGAGTAACTATTGACAAAAACATGCTACATTTAAGAAAAATGAGTGTAAAGATTTTACCTATATCTACCGTCGCCATATTGGGATAATCGTAATTGCAGTTACGATTATCTCTTTAATACCAGTGATATGCTTATCAAAAGTATTTAATTCAATCGGAATCAAAGAAATGTATACAAATTATATACTGTATTAATGTTTCTAAAGAAATTAACAATGATTGAAATCAGAATATTTTCACAGTTGCAATTAAGAAATAAAGTATTTTATATATGACGAGATACTCTGCTTTGGCATTTTTGAATATTCATTTGTAAAGGAAACATAAAAATTAAATCTAAATAAATTCTTACATCCTACAAAAAAAATGTTTATAAACAATAATCATTATATTTCTACGTTAATTATTTCATACCGTTTTAGTATTTAGGTTTTATGAGTATTTATTACTTATTTTTTTGTATTGTTATATATCCATAAAACGGAAAGTAAGATAAATTTATTAAATTTTTAATTTTAAACGGTCGTGAATAAAAACTTGTGTGTTTTCAATTCATAAAGCATGATTTTAAATCCTTGCAGCTCACAACAACCGTAAAAATAATTTACAATAATCACAATAAAATTTAATAACAACCATAATGTTGATTATTTTATACAGTTTAAGTATGGATTTAGAAGTCTTTGCTTATATTTTGTATAGATATATATTCACATAGTGGAATGATAAAATTTAAAAATTGATTCATTCGATAAATAAAATGTCCATCCGTAAATACTTGACGTTCGTGTTCATTGATATTAACATATATTCAAAAGAATTTGAAAAAAATTACTAACAGGAAAGTTAGTTTATTATAAAATTTTAATTCAATTTTTGTTTGTATGTTTTAATAGTTTAACCTTATAGCATCTACATATTTGTACTATGGTACGGTTCTGAAAATTGTATTCACTGTGTTGACCAACTATCCTCCACGTCTAGATTCATTTACATTATAGATCACTATCGGTTTGCGTTCTCAAAAATTGCGGATAAAATGTCAATGAATCCGGAGTCAAAATAATTAATGTAGGCCGTTTGACATTCGAATTCAACTATTAGATTAAGATATGTGATGACGCAAATGCGTATTCTTTTCCTGAGTATAAGTGAGATGCTTTCTATTTACTATTTTGTGCCCTAAAAGACTATTTGCAAGCAATACTATTAAGTTCACTCGTGAAAGCTTATTTTCGTTTTCGTTATCTAAATCCAGGACACGGCAGAAAGAGCTTTACATGTGACTTTCAAGCACGGTCATCATTACTAACGGTATTCTGACCTCGAGTTGTTTCTCTTTTTTTTCTTTTTTGAGTCACTGTCCTATTATAAACTTTGACCTTTACAAAAATCTGAGGATTGTCTACCCAAGGAATAGATTCCTTAACTTTGTAATATATTTAGCCTTTTAACTTTTTTCATTCGATCGTCACTGATGTTTTTTTGTAGACTTAACTCGTGTCTGGCATACATCATTTTAATTCTGGTATCTTTTTATATCTACATACCTTTTTATGTAAATTGGTTATTTTGAAAGTGTGTACAGGTATTCATAAACTTCTGAATTAAGAAATTCTTCGGCAAAACTAAGTTTCCCTGTAGAATGTTTGAATTGATTTAAGTAAAATCAGGAAATCCTTAAAATTTGAGATGTTTTATGAGACCAAAATAAGTCTCTTCATACGAGGTCCCAATCAATTGCATGCAACAGGTTTCTCCGCATACAATATCTGCCATGAGTAAAGACAGCTTCAAATACGAGTTGAGAATATAAAGTCATTCATGTAGGAAACAAAATATAAAGATATGATAGATAAAATAAATGCATCCACAATTCCAGATTATAAAGCAAACTGAGTGCATAAATTTATATTGCGATAGGTTTGTGCAATTTGCATAAGTCATCCGGTTAGTAGAAATTAGGATTTGCCAAAGGGTTATAATCGGAAAAAATATGTACATTCCCAAGTAATAAATAAAATAGTCGAGCTTTAAAATAACTATTCAAATAGAAGCTGTAAATATATACTTTTAACTGGCTTCTTCTATTCACAGTCAATTATTTCAATTCAAAAGCAAACACAAATTCAACAACGATCTTTTAATGACCCGGCAGTCAGCGGTCTTAGGTTCATGTATTGCTTTTCTTTTTTTAAAGAAAGTAACTTGTTTCACTATTAGCGTTTTGAAAATACTTTTCTCTGTTATATATATTTTAATCAAGACTAGTGTTAACCACATGATGCGTGTGCATATACTAGAATTTTAAGTCTAATAAAGTAAATGTGCGTATACAAAATAAAATACTGTTATGGTCGTTATTCTCTTTAATGTCAAATGAAAACTTTACATACAATTAAATAGAGTATATTTAAAAATTTTGCGACCATGCAGGTGCATTCATACATAAAGATGAAAACAAATTACACAGGCCAGCTATGCTAGTATTCACGTGTCAGGGTTGATGTATCTATCATTAGATAGCAATGAAAAGATAATTAAAAATATGAAATTACATACTAAAATTAAGATAAACGTTTTATTATTGTTGTGTAACATTTCCATTATGTCCAAGCTTTCAGCATGCATTAAATTGCATACAAATTTCATAATTATATATAATTTATATAGAATTTAAAGGATCATATCCGATGTGGAAATTTTGATTGAGAGTGTATTCGTATGCATGGTTGGTGATAATATGCATACATTTTAGCAGGGGAAGCTTAATCTGTCGGCGTTCCCGGTCTCGTTCCTAGTATACTCTGTTGCCTTTAAATATGTCCCCGCCTAGTGGTGGATCTCCCTATAGTGATCAGTCTGTCTGTCCGTCCGTTCGAAACAAATTGTGTCCGCTCTATATACAGAGAACCGTTATAGTTTCATACATTATACTTGACATGTACATTTGTTTAACCAACACCAGAATCATCCTTCATCATAAATTAGTTCAATCGAAAATACCTCCTTATTTCAAAGACCAGTCTGTACCAATCATTTCTTATACCTATACCAAACCTTTTGCAGGATCTCGATATTGACGACTTCAAGTCTAAACCTCCCGATTGCACTTGTGCTAGTTCCCAATTCACATATAATTCCGCTGGCCACGTTATTACCGGTGACCTCAACATTGTTAATAACACTTCTCTACGAAATGTGTTATCGAAAGGTCCGAAATATCGTGAGCCTAAATCCATCAATTGGAAATTCAACTTTAAAATTTTGATGGATTCAGTTGAGGATTATGCCAGGCAATGGGCTAAGCGCGAGAAGGAAGACGTAGACACTCTTTCCGAATGGATTAAGGCAGTGAGGTCGTTGATACAAATCAAAATTAAGAAACTGAATGGGTCTATCAATGCCCATGCTACGTCAATCTTTAAAGACCAAAATGTTGCAAAACACCTATCCTACCTCCATGACAAATATGTTGTTGTCCCCGCAGATAAAGCCCCAAACAACATCGTTTTTGTATGTAAAACTCATTACATTAACTGCTTGATAAACGAATTAGGTATTGACAATTCACTTGGAAACTCAACATATACACTCACGACACTTACCAAAGAGGAAATCCTGGATAATCATAGGTCTGTTCTGTGTTCCTTTGGAATTTCAACCAAAGATGAAGAACTGGATCTGCCATCACTGTATTGGATACCTAAACTACATAAGTGTCCTTACAAACAACGGTATATTGCTGGGTCTTCCAAGTGCTCCACGAAACCCCTTTCTAAATTATTAACATCTATTTTATCAGCAATCAAAGACGGGCTTCAAAGTTATTGTGAAACTGCCTATTCTAGAGGGGGCGTGAATCAGATGTGGATACTTAAAAATTCCAAAGATCTTTTAGAGTACATACAATCTAACTCTCTTTCATCTTGTAACA
This sequence comes from Mytilus galloprovincialis, assembly GCA_037788925.1. Taxonomy (NCBI): domain Eukaryota; kingdom Metazoa; phylum Mollusca; class Bivalvia; order Mytilida; family Mytilidae; genus Mytilus; species Mytilus galloprovincialis. The sequence continues at coordinate 43,983,697 of CM075334.1, read as the reverse complement.
GTATTAAAACATTTGACTTTTCTACTCTGTACACTAGTATTCCACATTCCAAACTAAAAGACAAATTGAAAGAGTTGGTATTGCTTTGCTTCGTAAAAAAGAATGGCCAACGTAGATACAAGTATCTTGTCTTAGGGAGGGATAAATCCTACTTTGTAAAGGATCACTCTGATTCGAACAAAAAATTCTCTGAAACTGATATTATCAAGATGCTTGATTTCTTGATTGACAACATATTTGTTACGTTCGGAGGACGTGTTTTTCAACAGACTGTCGGCATTCCAATGGGAACAAACTGTGCCCCTCTACTTGCCGACTTGTTTCTTTATTATTATGAGGCTGACTTCATGCAGGAACTTCTTAGGAAGAAAGATAAGAAGTTAGCACTATCCTTTAACTCTACGTTTCGCTATATAGATGATGTTCTTTCACTAAATAATTCAAAATTTGGTGACTATGTGGAACGCATCTATCCAATCGAGCTAGAGATAAAGGATACTACAGACACAGTTAAGTCGGCCTCATATCTTGACTAACATCTAGAAATTGACAATGAGGGTCGGTTGAAAACAAAACTTTACGACAAAAGAGATGATTTCAGCTTTCCAATTGTGAACTTTCCATTTCTAAGTAGCAACATTCCAGCAGCACCTGCATACGGGGTATATATCTCCCAATTGATACGATACTCCCGTGCTTGCATTTCCTATCATGATTTTCTTGATAGAGGGTTGCTGCTCACAAGGAAGCTATTAAACCAAGAGTTCCAAATGGTGAAGTTGAAATCATCCCTTCGTAAATTTTACGGACGCCATCACGAGTTGGTTGACCGTTATGGAATAACCGTATCACAAATGATATCGGATATGTTCCTTACGTCGTGAACTACAGTCCCCTTCCCTTTCCTAAATGTGACCTACCGAATTAGACTATTTACCGGATTTGTTATCACATAAGCAACACGACGGGTGCCGCATGTGGAGCAGGATCTGCTTGCCCTTCCGGAGCACCTGAGATCACCCCTGGTTTTTGGTGGGGTTCGTGTTGTTTGTTCTTTAGTTTTCTATGTTGTGTCATGTGTACTATTGTTTTTCTGTTTGTCTTTTTCATTTTTAGCCATGGCGTTGTCAGTTTGTTTTAGATTTATGAGTTTGACTGTCCCTTTGGTATCTTTCGTCCCTCTTTTAAGTACTTTAATTCAATCTTAACACATATTCACCATGAAAAAATACAGACAAACAAAAGCATGGATCATTAAACATAATGCCCCCTATTATCGTAGAGCGGCAATAACAAATTCAAGCTTTAAACAGAAGTATCCTGCTCCCTATTACCGAAGAGGGGCAATGATAAATTCAAGTTTGCATAAGGGTAATTCTTCTTCCGGATTTCAAGGTGACCTTTAAAACAATTATGGCGCTATTTGGGCAACAACTGAATATAATTTATACTGTTATTATGTTGTTGTGCAACTTCTTCAGGAAAATGATTTTATACACTGTGAACTATGCTTTTTATGTTTTTATTCTTAAAAGTCGTTTTCTTTGTATTAGGTGGTTACAGGTTAGTGGATGGATAGAGGGAAAACAAAAGCAGCCAGAACTATCGCATGGAATGTCAATATATATTGCCTTTTCAATAATATTGTTTCCATTTAATGATAATACATATTTTAATACTATTAAGTGATCTCTAGCGAACATTTTTATCTTCGCTTCTTTATAAGACTTGGACTATTCATTTATTGCTGCTTATGCTTTTTTCCAATTTAGATAACATTACCATTGGCCAACACTCGAAAAAATGATCCATTCGCTCCTACAACGGACGACGAAGGTAGTAATACTATCGATGAAAAAAGTGGAACGCAGGATCACAAAGTTCGGAACACGTTGTGTGTTATTGGACTTGGTACATTGTTATTATGTCTGGTTGGAGCAGCAATACTTACCATAGCATTAGTAGCAAATCAGAGAACAGGTATTTTCCATTTGGTTTATTTTGACGTTTGAAATAAATGTCTGCAAAAATAACTGAAGAGTTTGATACTGTCTAATACTTCTAATGTTATCGACCCAAGGCAAGGATATCTTTTTAATGTTTTCCCAATTTGAACAATCCTTTACGACACCTTAAATGATTTAGATACATTAATTTTCCAAATGTATTGGTTTAGTACGGAAGCCGATAAGGGCCATTCAAAAAAAAAAAATTTATGTCGTAATTACGACATAGCATGTCGTAATTTCGACATAACATGTCGTTACAACGACATCACTATGTCGTAATTTCGACATAATATGTCGTTATAACGACATCGCTAAGTCGTAATTTCGACATAACATGTCGTAATAACGACATAGCTATGTCGTAATAACGACATCACTATATATATTAAAGAATATGTATTATGATTGCCAAGACACTAAATGACACAGAAATTAACAACTATAGGTCATATCATAATGCCCCCAATAACTAGAAAAGCCCCCGCATAATCAGCTATAAAAGAGGGACGAAAGATACCAGAGGGAGAGCCCCCGAAATGCTGTGTGGCAGACAGTGTTATTAATTAATTATTAGCTCCCTTGGTAAAACTCCAAATTTCATATTTAATGTATTTCATTGTTAAATAATTTACATGAAGCTGAATAAGTATATATCTGTTAATTGCATAGCTTTTGCTATTTGAATTCATTGATTAAAGATATTTATTTATATTGTAAAGTTTAATATTTGTATCGTCGCAAAATCTTTGGTCACTACACACAGGCAGACATATATTACATATATTTATTTACAGTGATTGTATGCTTCTAAAAATAGATTAGCATCCTGCAATTATACTGAAGAGATGAGTAGATGATCATTTCTGTACACTAAAAATAAATACTTCGTGTATTGTATCAGAGATCCTTGTTTAATTCCTACAAGCAGGTAACACCTCCCGAAACGAAAGCTTATTTTTATAAGCTAGAGTTAGAGGAGGGGATAAGGTCTCTGCACAATGCTAGGCGGTGTTGTCGTAGAAGTTAGAAAAAAAAGTACAGGTTCCAGCCCCGGCGCCGGGGAGGAAGTTACGAATCAAATCTACTCTAACATCGTTAGGTTGATTTTCTAGGCACTTTATATATATATATATATATAGCATGGTACTTTATTAGATAGTTTATATTCAGATACATACATATATATGTATATATATATATAGATCTTTTTTATATTCATATTTATAATTATTATCATTTATTATGGTCTGCTCAAGTTATGAAATCAATACAAGGAAAATGGGTAATTCCCTTTTTAATCATTGAAATCTTGCATTTTTTGGTATCATATACTAGGTTTGAAATATTTTTGCTTTTTTTTTCAAAACATACATACACACACCTTTTAAATGCAGAAACACGAGGATTCGTCTAATACAAAAAAGAGAAAACAAAAATCCAATTAAGTTTCAAGTTTCACTAGTTAGACATACCATAAAGAGAAAGCCCTATTCACATTATATTCTCAGGTAATTAAATTATGTGAGGATCATACAGGAGTTTGGTAATATCATGCGCAAGTGCCCTTTTCCCCGCCTATAGTCTGATCCTTTCTTACTTGAATGAAACTTGACGCTATTTAAAACACTAAAAGAACAGATTATAATCAATGATATTGCAGTGACAGTATAAATAAGCATTAATTATCACGCAATGTGATCGGATTCAAGAGTGTTGAACACCAATTATTTATGAATGACCGAATTCCACGAAGTAATCTTGGTTATCTAATAAATAATGCAACTTTGTTAACGTTTTTTTTTCATCTTCTTTTTTAACAAATAAAATGAAAGCACCGATATGTTGACATGTTGGTATGCGATATATTGTTATGTAAAGTCTATGTATAGTACATGCATTGCGGAAGGGGTATAAATGTTAGGTGTCAAATTTGATATTGTAACGTAATTTGTACAATATTAAAGATTCATTTCGAGATTATATGCATTCTAATTGTAATTTTAATGCACTTGCTTATTATATATCGAATCAATAATTTGTCTAACTTTACAAATCCTTGATCGAATCCTGATTAATATGATTTAATGTGACAGGTCCGCAAGTTGACATGGTTTAGACATGTGCAAAGCAATTAACCTTTTATGTTAAACATTGTATCATGGTCGGGAAATCCCAAACGTACAGCCAATCGAAATCAGAAAGGCGGATACATTAATAATAAAAAAGTATGACAACAGCTAGCATATATATCATAAATTTTTCGAGACAAATGTATCCATTATTTTTCCGAAAAAAAAAAGCGTTCGTCTAAAAGTTGTAAAGGCGTGTTAGAACTAGTCAGAGAACTATAGTGGTGTCTGCTCTTTGGTAGGGTTGTTGTCTTTTTGACACATTCCCCATTTCCAATCTCACCATGTAATCTACCATGTAATCTAGAATAAGATTTATAATAATAACAACAAGAATGTGTCCAAAGTACACGGATGCCCCACTCGCACTATCATTTTCCATGTTTTACGGACTTTGAAATTGGGTAAATATCTAATTTGGCATTAAAATTAGAAAGATTATACTATAGGGAACATGTGTACTAAGTTTCAAGTTGATTGGACTTCAATTTCATCAAAAACTACCTTGACCAAAAACTTTAACCTGAAGCGGGACGAACGAACGAACGAACGGACGGACGGACGGACGAACGAACGAACGGAGCCACAGACCAGAAAACATAATGCCCCTCTACTATCGTAGGTGGGGCATAAAAATAAAAAGTTACCAAAAAGGTGTTATATTCTACGTAATATATCAACCAAATACGGGCCCTTTCTTTATCTTTTTTATTTCTTTTTTGGTAATTCTCTATGTAGTGGGTTCTTGTTCTTTGTATTTGACATAATGATATTCTTTGATTGACTAACTACCATATGAAATATATTTTGATATAGAACTGCTTTTGCTTGTCTCTTGGATGCGTGTATGTCTCGAGAGTAGTTAGGTGCGGATTCGATCATCGGCTGACTCATGCAATCAAAGATTTTAAAATTGGGGTACTAAGCTTCTCCTCTGCTAAATACACTTTCTTTTCTTCTTGTGGCTATTAATATTAGCTGCTCTGTAATCGTAACTTTAGAAGCTTTAGAACGTTATAATTTAAAGTAAAAAAAAGAAGGTTTATCACTGATAAAACAAAATGCGGATATAAGACCATTTTTATCTATTTTTGTTTAAATTTGATGTTAAATCACATTTTCTAAATATATAACAAGACATCTGTCTTTGGTATATTGGACATCTTAACGCATGAATTAATCAGTTATTCTTTATTATATTGTTTAGAAATATGACTCCGTGTTTTCATGTTTAAACATTTAGATCGGTCGATCCTTTACATCAAAAATAAACCTCTTATTGTTTAAATAGAATGACATGACACATAATATTGTGCACACCATTTATATCATTTACAAAGTTTCGTGTTGATAAAGACGGATTTTAAAGAGTAGTTGTCATTCGAAACATTTTCTTTAGGATTCTACCTTTTACAAAAACACATCCATGAAATATCACCTAATAGTATTGTAAAAGTATAAAGTAATATTTGAAAACAAATTCATTTGAATATTTGGTTACAAATATATAAACAAGGTTTTGTTCATATGATGATTTGAGTTTTTTTTGTCTCTCTCAATGTTTGTAAAGTGTCCCTAAAATGCAATTATCTTCGATCTGTTGAAATAATTGTCTTGCAATATTTGTTTATAAAATTAGGTACTGGACTGAGTATATATGTTTTGTAAACTATTACAAATGCCGTACTGTTTTGACTCGTTTAACCGTGTGCTTTATCATGGCAAAACGTCAAAATATGCATCACTTCATTACTTTTCTTGTAATAGATTTATAATTCTCCGAACTGATCACTTCCCACTCCTTTGGTAATTTTCAATGGCTATTCATTGGAACAAATTCATGTTTAAATACTTTATAATCTAAAGTGTTGAGATATTTTACATGTTTTAAATTATTCGTGTATTGATACATTTAGGTAAAATTAAAGCAAATTAATACATTCGAACAAACGATTTGTGAAAACATAATTATTTTGGGGGCTAACTATTTATTTTCTTACTAGTCAGCTGATGCATGTTTAGAATGACTTTTTAAATTATGCGTGTATAGATACTATTAGTTAAAATTAAATAGATGCATTTGAATAAACGAATTGTAAAACCATGATTTTTTTTTTTTTGCTTTTAGACACATTCATGCAAGGTTTTAATTAGTTAGTTACTATAAATTAAAAAAAAACCCAGCTATTCCAATATTTCAAAACTAAATGCTACCTTTGTTTCCAAAATTGGGTGTTAGAGCAACTTTTCAATAAAGACATCTTTACGATATATTAAAGATTCAACTGCAGACCTTGTTCATATATCAATGTCATTTTTACTACTGAATAGACTTTTGTTGATAATTTGCATAATGTTTAACTGGTCGATTTCATTTCAATGTTTATAAAATCTTTGCAAAAATGAAAGATGAGTGGTCAATGCATAAATCATCAATTTCACTGCTCCCATATTGGGACCATAAACAATTTCTCCCTCCCCCGTACTGGTACTCGCATAAGTTTTCAATCAGATCAATCTGCCCTGTGTCAACCATATTAAGGTCACATCAAACAAAAGTAACCTTTGCTAAATGCTTCTGGAATTCGTTAGCATTTTAACACATTTTGACAGAATCAAAACGTAATTCAGTACAACCAATTGCTGTTCAGGCAATATTTCCAATTTGAACGGTTTTGTGCAATTTGATATCAAACAACTAAAACAAAATGATTCATACAGGAAAGAATTATAATTTTAAATACAATTTTGGCTGTTTCTCAATACCATCCTTCTCAGGCAAACATATTTAGGATAATTTTAATTTTTAAACTCTTTCAAAATTATACAGCTTTGAGACTATCTTTGGCTTTTACATCTTCGCTAGCCATGGTTACAATCCACTTCCCTCCTTGTGGAGAGGAGGGAAGTGGATCGTAACTCTTGGCTATCGAAGATGTGGCTTTTATGGTTTTGTTAAAAAGTTGTAAAATCTGTCAATTTCTTTTTGATCCTTCAAGAACACAAAAGTCATATGAAGTCATATAAATCTGTGATACTGTGAATTTGAGTAAAGACTGAACTTAAAAAGATGGGTCTGAAATGAATTCAGATGCAATGGCTGTTAATGAAAAACCGTGAATGAGGAACTGTGATGTTTCCAGCGGTTTTACAGATTCAAGATATTTACTTTTATAGTATTGCAAAGTTTTATCAGGATTATTAATTTTCTTGACACATATAAAACATTTAGCTTGGGAAATGGCCAGGTCAGTGATGAACTATTAAAATCAGTACTTCTGATTGAGATCTAAAGAATATATGAATATAGAAATTCATGTTTTTTCATTTGTTGCAATGAAGTATCATGATTTTGAAAATAAATCCGATAATTTCACTTCTCTAATGTCACACAACAAGACATTTCTATGACGTTGAAGCAACACTTTATCAAGATTATAAAGGAAAGATATAGTTCCTTGCATTTTGTGCTTAAGTAAAAGTAAAATATGATGGTCATTGTAATTAAATTAATGATACATATAATTCTACGAATTCAAACACATGTATTGAAAATATATACCTCGTGACTGACCAAATCGGATAATTTACACATGAGATATTATTACGCGTGAACTTATGGTTTTTTTAGTCACTCGTTGAAATTTTATTTTAATTTTATTTATTGGATTATTTTTTCTATAAGTAACAGTTTCTGTTTCATTTTGCAATGATACTAAGACCGCGTTTTTTTCTAACCAAAATTTTATAAACGTTGTGTGGAGTTTGTTGTTGTTTTCTAAACACTACAAAAGTAAAAACAAATACATCGTTTAATAAGTCTTTAATGACCGTGTTTGAACTTTCAATAATGCATGCACATGTTGTTGGTAAATAGACTTTTTTTTTACAAATGTAGAAACAAATACTTCGTTTAATCGGGTTGAAGTTAGAAACAAATGGAGCGTTTGTACTAACAAACGACAAACTGCAGACGCATTTTAAGCGTTTGCATAGTTTGTCAAAGTTAATGCAAACTTTGCAAACGTATTTTTGAAAGAACTGTTCAAAACATGTGCGCCCAATAAATGCGTTTGCATCGTTTGTGTTAGAAAGAAATTCGCCCCAGATATAATAAATTGCTATTATTCCCAATATTTAATTATTGATATTAATTGAAAATTAAAAAGTTTGATTAATCATGATATTAATAATTTTATAAATGAAAATTGTTCTTGTTTTCAGATAAGACTGACTATGGTGAGTATGTAAGCTTTATTGAAATAGAATTTCATTTCCCTTGATTTCAAATGAATGTATTTCTAATGACTAGTGTAATTTGACCTCATTTTGCACCGGGATTGAAACAGTGAGATTTTAAAGTTAAAACGTCAAGTTAGATCAAAGATAATTGTATCCAGACGGCATTAGTGTCTTTAAATAAGTTTTAGAACCGTGATATTTCAGACTATGTATTAGATAAAATACAAAGGTAACAAAGAAACAGGCCGGTAACAACCGTTGCCGGATAGTTTTTCTGCACGAGTAGTCAGGTCAAGGTCCGAGGCGATAGCCGAGTCCGAGGCGATAGCCGAGGACCTTGACCTGACTACAAGTGCAGAAAAACTATTCGGCTGGTTGTTACCGGCCTGTTTCTTTTGTTACTTTTGTTTTTTATCTGACTTGTACGACGTTTCAAGTAATAATACGTTAAGCAAGACTAAACATTTGAGAATCTTTGATAGCCATAAAGCAGTAAATGTAAGTTATAGTATAAACACATTTTTTTTCATTTCCCTTCAACCGAGATTTTTTTTAAAGAAAAAAATCAGGAATCTAATAATTTGATAAAAAAAAAAAGGACCATTTCAAGTAAAATATAAATGTTGTACACATTTAAGACTTTTTAAAATGCAACTTCGTAAAAAAGTAATATATTAAGGAATATTTTAGTGGTAAGTAAGATAATGTTTGATTTTTATGAATAAAACAGAAAGCGGGGAGGGGGAGGGGGGCTAATTCATTTTAAAATACACAGGCTGTGATCTTTATATTTGATGAAAAAATGCAGGATGAGCCATTAAATCCCGCCATTCCCCCTTTAAAAAATCGTAAAAATCGCGCGTTTGTTGACAAATACATGAATTTAATATGCAGTGGTGGGGGTCCCGCGGGTTGGAACAACCCTTTTTTTGAAGATCAATGCATTTAAAATTTAAATGGGGACATAAAGTTGGACCCCCCCCCCCCCCCTGTTTTGTTCTGGATTTAGACATGGATCCGCCACTGATATAAATTCGATAACAATATAAAGGTATCAAAAGAATGAATTTCCTACTTCATTAGTGAATGAAATATTTATGAAAAAAATGGATTTTGTCTTAATATTATTTATATTCAGGAATATACTTTGATTTTTTTTTTTAAATTCATGCTCGTCTCTAGATCTGCAAGTGTTGATCGGGATTAAACACGTGTTACCATATGATCCAATCGCAGCTTACCGCCCAAAATTGATGACAAGTTGAATGATTTTCTTCTAGATTTGCTGCTTATTTGGACGTGTATTACATGAACACTTTTTGTTTATAGGATCAATCGTGCATTGGTGAGTTGATAGGTATTTTATCTTTTGATATTAGATTTGATTTTTATTTATTTATTTCCTGTCTTATTTTTTATTGAAATGTTCACGTCAGTATCATCCTTTCTTTACTTTCAGCATTGTCCAAAATACTATTCATGTCCATATATTTAAGAAAACATTTATTGACCGAATATTTTGCTTCATAAAGGGGGCGGTATGTTCTTTTTTGAGTATATTAACTATTTACTTTTCAACGCCATCACCCAAATGTTTTTGTTTAAATTAGCACCAGGGGCGGATCCAGTCATTTTAAAAAGGGGGGTTCAAACTATATGTCCCCATTCAAATGCATTGATCGGCCAACAAAAAAGGGGGGTTGCAACCCCCGGATCCGCCAATGAGCACTATTAACGGTATTTGGAAAATCAGGAATCATTCAAAACATTAATTTGTCATCTGCTTGACCATAATAATTTTTTTCTCATATAATTTGGGACCAAAATATCTATTTTAGGAGAAAATACCCCCCACTATTGAAGTTAAATGTCTAATCCCTTAGTGTACTGATGTGAATAGTAATTAACTGGAAATGTTTGAAAAAAAAGATATTGATGTTGTTCAATAAAAAGACGGGAAATAAGTCGGTGGACCAAAAAGTTCAAATCTAATTGAAAGATAAAGTGCCCATGAACTCACTGATCATGCACGAGTGATTCTATTCATAAAAAGTGTCCGTGTAACAACTAAAAAGAGTCCGTGTATCGTCTAAAAAGAGTCCGTGTAACACCCGTTAATGTACTGTTTTTCTATAGCTCTGCGGGGGGCAAAGTCGTACAATCTAATAAAAGATATCTGAATTCACTTTGAACAAAAAAGACTGTACATTTCGGTTCTTATTATAAAAATAACTTTCACATATTCGGATTCGATATTTCTGATGAGGTTACTCCAGAAAAACGCATCGCATGCATGCAATTTAAAAAGTTTGGTATTCATTTTTTTAAATGAGTCAGTAACATATATAAACGAGTGTTAACATATATATATATTCAACATAATTGATTATATTAACCAAAGTTATAAAATAAACAATAATTTCGCATTTAGTATGAAATTCAAAACAGTGTAGCTGTGGCCATTGATTGACACATTAAAATCATTCATTGACTGGGACAATTTAGGTGAACGTTTGTATGTAACGACCAATGCTCACTATGTACTTTTTAAAGACACTTAAACTATGGGGTCACCAAAGGTTCTCAACACCTAAATAAAGTAATTCGAAAAATTAATCAGAAATAACACGATATTTTGATTTATATCAATTATATAAATCAAAACACAAAGGTTATTCCTGATTTCGTAGGTACGTCATGAACAGTGGTTGTTACAGACAAACGTTCACGTAAATTGTCCCAGTCAATGGATGATTTTGATGGGTCAATCAATGGCCACAGCTACACTGTTTTGAATTTCATACTATCTTCTATTTCTATCTCTATAATAGAAAGTGGTAAAAGAAAGAGGTAAAAGTTACGAGATGTAAAGTTTTGCGACAAACGCAAACAAAAATAAATATTTTTTTAACTATTGAACATACATTTAACTCTAGACTATTTTCCAAAATGTATATCAATATCTCTGTCTCTTAATATAATATAGCTCTTAAATATGTCGTTATTTAATTGACAACTTTCTTTTTCAAACAGTGAAAGTCAACATGACGGTTTCAATTGACAAGACTTTTACAGCAGGGTTAAACGACCCGAATTCACCGGAGTATAAGAATTTCACAACCGAATTTTGCAATGAGGTATGATATAGACAACATTTTGACGCAGTTTCCGAAGTTTTGATAGAGTTATCAGATTCATTTAATATGTCAAACGTATATTTTAAGTAGTATAAACAAAACAAATACATAATTGAATGTTTACTTACAAGAGGAATAAAATTGAGAATGGAAATTGGGAATGTGTGAAAGAGACAACAACCCTACCACAGAACTAATCTTACAGAAAATTGTGAATATGCGGAACTTTATAACATTAAAGGTTAAACAATGTTTGGGGAGAAAGAGACTAGCACTTTTAAAATTGACCTGCAACAAACCAGAAAAGTCTTTTATCTTATATTATTACAGAAGTAAACATGTTGTTTCATGTTATTTGACTGAAAAGTAATCCTTTTATTTCAGATGAAAAATGTATACGCTAGTACAAATACCGCGGTAGATGGATATTATGGATGTAAAGTCAACCAACTTACGTAAGTTATAGAAAATAGAAAATAGAATGATTCGTTTAGCGAACTTGAAATGCATTATGAAGATCTCTCTCCGCACCACGACACGTGTAACAGGAATGATCTGCATTATGTGCACTCAAAATCACATATAAGGGCTTTGCTTCTAAGTTATACAGCTTCTTTGTGGGTTGCTGACAAAATATTTATACGAACTTTGCATTTTAGGCAAAAAGATTTTGTTTGCTTTATTTTTTTCTGTTAGTACGGCATGTAAAAATGGTCATATACTGCTATACTTGTAGTAACGCTAACTTTTAAGGTTAATTTGCCCTTCCCTATTTTTATAATACAAACAAACTGATTGAACATTTTGTATACTATGGTTGTCAGCAACGAACAATCCCGGGGATAGTTTAATATATTTGTTTGATATCCAATACGAAGTTTAACGATGTTGCCATATCATAAACATACAGATGATTCTTACAAATTACAGGAATGGGAGCATCATTGTGAACTACTTTATATACTTCATTAGTACGGCGAATCAGCAGGTCACTTCAAACGCTGTTTCGACAACATTGACTGCACATTTAACTGTTTCCGGTAGCCAGTTAGGAACCTTAGTTTTCATAACAAGTACTATAATTGTTCATGACGTGGTAACTGAAACACTAGAATCCCCACCAGTTGTTGAACAAATTGTAACAACAACAACCGTACAATCAACTATTGAAACAACAACGAATGCCAATGTGCCATCAACAGAAACTACACCGGCTTCTGAGACTGTTCAACAAACAGGAGCAACAACGTTAGTAACTATGCAATCAACAATGGAAACGACTAGCCTCCCAATATTATCGACAAAAGAGACAACACTTAACAATGAACAGTCAACAGCGGAAAAATCTACCCCCTTCCTCTCGTCAACAGAAGAGACAACGGACACTGGAACCCTCACAATGACGTCAACAGGAGGTACTACATCAAAAACTATACAACCAGCAACAGAAACCACAACCCCCTCAATCACATCGCCTAGAGAGACCACACCTCAAACTGTGCAGTCAACAACGGAAACTACCACTCCGTCAATTTCGTCAACAGGAGAGACCACACCAAAAATTGTACAGTCAACAACGGAAACCACAACTCTTTCAAGCACTACACCTGGAGAGACCCCACCAAACACTGTGCAGTCAACCACGGAAACTACCACTCCGTCAAGTTCGTCAACAGGAGAGACAACACTAAAAGACATGCAATCAACAACGGGTATTACAACCCCCTCAATCACGTCAATAGGAGAGACGACACCAAAAACTGTACAGTCAACAACGGCAACTACCAATCCCTCAATCGTGGCAATAGATGAGACAACAACAACAAATATACAGTCAACAAAAGGAACTACTACCCCGTCAATCTTGTTAACTGAAAAATCTACGCCAAAAACTATGCAATCAACAACGGAAAATACAGTCTCCTCAATCTCATCAACAAAAGAGACAACACCAACATCTATGCAATCCAAAACCTCTTCACCCTCAATCTCATCAACAGAAGAGAGTCCACAAAAAACTTTGCAATCAACAAAGGAAATAATTGTATCATCAATTTCAACAACACTAGAACCGATTTCAAGTCCACCAACCCCTCAAGTGTCAGAAGAAACAACTCAACACACTTTCAAAACAACAGAAGGTACTTCAACTAGCATAGAAACAGAAATTTCAACGACACAAGACAAAACTTCCAATAAAGATTCTACGATAACCACACCAGTTAAAGTGACATCGCCATTTATTGATTCCACAATAAAAGAAACTTCAAAATCGACAACAACTTATAAAACACCAGAAATGACCACATCATCAGTTACTTCAAAAACGGCATATGATTCAACTACGTCAATTGCTACTATGTTGAACGACAAATCAACGACAACATCAATTACACAACCTACAACAAAAACTGTAACTGTTACAGATTATATTTCACCTACAATGATTGACGTTACAACTAGGACAACACATAAATCATTTCTGTCAGAAACAACATCGCCGGTATCTGCAGCCAATACGAAAGTACAATCAACTATTACACAAAACAAAGAAACCACAACTGATGTTGCTCTGACAGACCAAACGAATGCATCAGTAAAAGTCTCGACTATAACCGACACAACATCGAGAAGTACAACACTCCCAGAAGACATGACATCAACTACATCTGAAGATGAAAATACCGTATCGACAGGTAGAATAAATACGTCTAGTGATAAGACATCACGTAAGTAGTTGTTATGATATATACATATAAGGTTTTAAGACTTGTATCACCATCACTGTCATAGAGCTGTCACTGGTTCAGACGTACTTTTAATATAATTATTTCTGTGACTGTGATTGCATCCTACATTAATTTGTAAGAGCATCAACAAAAGATCTAATTTAGCTGATCTGTTAAAATTCCACCTACATGCCTTAGGGGACGACCATTTGATATTCTGGGGGGGGGGGGGGGGGGCAGGAGGATTTTGAAAATAGATAACTCAGCCTTGATAATCACAAAAATAAATGGTTTGTTCTGTGGTAGTTTGAAAATAAATTACCTGACTTGCAATGTATAGAAAATAAATAACTCAGCAGGTCTAATCGAAAGTATATGAGATGGCACCAGATTCTTCATAAATTCATCTTTTTTCCCAAAAAAAATCGGGAAACACTTCCCAAATTTTTTAATAACAAAAGTATAAATGTTATTTAAGTACACTTGAAATGTCTGAAAATTGGTTTCATTTAACTTGAAGTATATTGTCTCAGGAAACCTTACCTCACCTTTATTTTAACAGGGCCGTAACTCCATGTAGGAAATTTCAAAACCAAACGCTTGTCTCCATATCAAATTGTGTTCACGGCCTTGCAAGAAGAAAGTTCTGTTTTCCCTCAGACTTACAGCCCTGATTTTTCGGGATCAATGTTTCTTATTTATTTGTCTTTTGTTCATTGATTGCCCTTCTGTATTCTGTTAGTGTTGCATTCCTTTTGTAATCTAGTAATTTTGTTATGAACTTGATCATGAGTTTAAAAAAAAAAACAGCAGCCACAGGCTTAACTATGTGAAATCCATTTTTGCTTTATCATGCACATTGGTCTTTTGATGTTTTCCCTAGAAACTTCAGTCTTACACTGAATTTATACATTTTGCTTTGAGACCAAAATATTGTCAAAAAATTATTAAAACAAAACTTCATTTTCAGATTATGAAAGGGTCTTCCGAACACCCAGAAAGCATGATTTTGCATCATTTGTTCTATAGCTTCTTAGGCCTTCAGTGGCTCCAAAACCCTTCAAAAAAATTTTTGCCTCGCCCCGCTCGGCATAGTAGGTTTGCCAAAACATTTAAAACTGCCTAATTATAACTAAACTTAATACTATGTGTATATGCAGTTGGGAATTTAAAAGATTCATTTCTGTAGAGGGGGATGGTTAATCTAATTAAATGTTACATAATGACTTGACTATACTATATGTATTATTTATAAACAAAACATTTAAAAAATTGTATGTTTTTCGAATATCAAAAATATAGTTGTGAAAATGAATAATCAGTCCCTTGCTTTAATGAAAATGAAAAATCTTGCTTCAATAGTGCAGAAAATGAATAATCTGTCCTCTTAGTTTGCAAAAATAAATAACCGATCAAAAACAAATCCTCCTGCCCCCCCCCCCCCCCCCCAGAATATCAAATGGTCGTCCCCTTATATATCATGTACTGTGTCACGCCACTATATTAAAACAGACGAGAAACATACTTTATCTGCTAGTTGGTTACTTTTTTGTTTACTGTCATATTGAAAAATAACAATTCTTGATATTTCACTTACATATTTACGTATTGTACATGTTGTTTGCATTACAAATTAGAAGTCTTATTCAATATGTTGTTACTTGATATAACTAGAAATACACCTTTCATTTTGGTAAGTATATAGATGTCAGCACTTATTTGACGAGAGGAAATATCATTGATATGATTAATTAGACATTTTCTAAAAGCTAAAGATTTTTTTATCCGAGGAATAGATTACCTATTCTGTATTTTGAAAAACTATTTGGAATTCTGGGTTATCCTTCTTATTCTGCTGCGTTATGTATTTCGCTTTTTTTTCCTCCTTTTTGATCGTCTGACATTTTTGATCGCCTGACACTGGATTGTTTTTAGATTTGTTAGCTAACGCCCAAGTAAGATGATAAGTTTATCATTTTTGTGGCTTATATGTGTTACTTCTTCTTATATGTAAATTTCAAAACAAAGTTAGGCGTATCAACGGCTATGACTTCAATTTTATTAACTATAGGCGATTATAAAAGCTGTAATAAATGTATGCATGCTACCTATACATACACGTATTAACCATTAATTTTCTGCTGTATGTGATTTGATTCATTTCTATGTTGTTTGTTTGTGTTGTCATATTGTTCAAATGTTTACAAATATTGATAGAAAATACCCGAATTTATTTAAATATAAGTTACAATTTAAAGGCGAAAAACACACATTAACATCTACATCGTTGTTCCGCACGGTTCTACAACTTTTACATTTTGTTCTTTTTAATACAATTTTTAATTAACTTTGAATAACATGTTATCATGCATTAACTTTTAAAGCAGTGGAGATAACAACATCAGAAGTCCCGCCATCAAAAGAGACAACAGCAACATCAGGCAATGTCCCAACAACAACGCCTTCTTATGGTCCATCTTCAGATGGTACATCGACTTCGCTTACGCCCTCTCCAGTCGGTAAGAATATCATATTTATTGATACTACATTTTTTTCAAGCAACTAGCTATAGGGGCAAGATGAAGCACGCCTCATGTTGTGCGATTTTCTCGCTGTATTAAAGATCCATTGATGGCCTTCGGCTGTTTTCCGCTTTTTGATCAGGTTGGTGTCTCTTTGACGCATTCCCCATTTCCATTCTCAATTTTATATATTCAGATAAAGCGTCGAGCATGACTGTTTCAAGTATCACGTCCAAGATGTAACTACAACGCTAAATGTTTTCAACTCAGCCAATGAATCTAACAACAGTTTCTCCAAATTTAGATTTTTAGCTCGCCTGGCCCAAAGGGCCAAGTGAGCTTTTCCCATCACTTTGCGTCCGTCATCCGTCGTCCGTCGTCGTCCGGCGTCTGAAACTACTGGGCCAAATTAAACCAAACTTGGCCACAATCATCATTGGGGTATCTAGTTTGAAAAATGTGTACGGTGACCCGGCCAACCAACCAAGATGGCCGCCATGGGGTAAAATAACCAAAGCATTAAGAGCAAATCTGACAGGGGATAGAATTGTTTATCAGGTCAAGATCTATCTGCCCTGAAATTTTCAGATGAATCAGACATTTTGTTGTTGGGTTGCTGCCCCTGAATTGGTAATTTTAAGGAAATTTTGCTGTTTTTGGTTATTATCTTGAATATTATTATAGATAGAGATAAACTGTAAACAGCAATAATGTTCAGGAAAGTCAGATTTACAAATAAGTTAACATGACCAAAATGGTCAGTTGACCCCTTTAGGAGTTATTGCCCTTTATAGTAAATTTTTAACCATTTTTCGTAAATCTTAGTAATCTTTTACAAAAATGTTCTCCTCTGAAATTACGGGGCCAAATTAATCCAAACTTGGCCACAGTCATCTATGGGGTATTTAGTTTAAAAATGTGTCCGGTGACCCTCCATAAAATCAAGATGGCCGCCACGGCTAAAAATAGAACATAGGGGTAAAATGCAGTTTTTAGCTTATAACTCAAAAACCAAAGCATTTAGAGCAAATCTGACAGGAGTAAAATTGTTTATCAGGTCAAGATCTATCTGCCCTGAAATTTTCAGATGAATCGGACAACCTGTTGTTGGGTTGTTGCCCCTGAATTGGTAATTTTATGGAAATTTTGCTGTTTTTGGTTATTATCTTGAATATTATTATAGATAAAAATAAACTGTAAACAGCAATAATGTTCAACAAAGTAAGTTTTACAAATAAGTCAACATGACAAAAATGGTCAATTGACCCCCTAAGGAGTTATTGTCCTTTATAGTCAATTTTTAACAATTTTCATAAAATTTGTAAATTTTTACTAACATTTTCCACTGAAACTACTGGACCAAATTCATTATAGATAGAGATAATTGTAAGCAGCAAGAATGTTTAGTAAAGTAAGTTGAACAAACATATCACCATCACCAAAACACAATTTTATCATGAATCCATCTGCTTCCTTTGTTTAATATTCACATAGACCAAGGTTAGCGACACAGGCTCTTTAGAACCTCTAGCTTTTTATTATAATTAAAGTCAAAAGAAACCTCAAATTAAAAAAAATAATGCATATGTTTTTTTTATACCTCAATGGATAGTTTTCATTATAAAACTTATGTACATATACTTTTTTCAAATATTACCAAGTAACTGTATGAGCGATTTTTATAAAATAGATACCAAAAGATGTAAAAATGTCTGGAGTTTTATTGTTTATTTAGTCATAATTTTTTTGAGTTTCGTTTTCATCATCTGATGAGTTGAACACAACATTTTATGTCTTATGTTATTTCGTATTTTAGAGGCTCTAAAAAGTTTTAATTTGGTTAGAATAATAGCAAACTTTTCAAGAAATATTTTTATTTGTGTTCATCTCGTCCAAAAATTAAAATTAGCATGCATGATATTATAACCAAATAAACAATGAAACTTCCGACATTTCTACATCTTTTGGTATCTATATTATGAAAATCGCTCATACAGTTACTTCGTAATATTTTTTTGAAAAATATCGATTTTAATTGAAATGATAGGACTTTTTTTGACTGGGAACTCACTTTTGTCCAATGACTGTACATGTTAAACACGTGCTCAATATCCATGTTTTTTCAAGTCAGGAGCCTCTGGCCTTTGTTAGTCTTGTATTATTTTAATTTTAGTTTCTTGTGTACAATTTGGAAATTAGTATGGCGTTCATTACCACTGAACTAGTATATATTTGTTTAGGGGCCAGTTGAAGGACGCCTCCGGGTGCGGGAATTTCTCGCTACATTGAAGACCTGTTGGTGACCTTCTGCTGTTGTTTTTTTCTATGGTCGGGTTGTTGTCTCTTTGGCACATTCCCCATTTCCATTCTCAATTTTATTTTTGATGATTGTTGACAACAGGTGACAATCGTTAAACTTCGGCTTCAAAACACGAACTTTAATTACCTGCCATTTTTTCACAACAGCACTGACCGATTGAAAAAAAATTGACGATTATACGAAATTTATGCGAAAAAAATAATAAAATCATGCACAGAAGACTAAGTTTATGATGTTTGTATGCATTTGTTCAAAAATTGGAATAACACAATTTTTCACCGGTCACTGGTTTATTTTGACTTTAAATGATAGATAAAATACGAAATAACATAAGACATAATATGGTAGTTCAACAGATTTTAAAGATAGGTTATTACATTTGGTTTCAATAAAATGCAATGAGTTATTTTCAATTTAAAGTTTATGGCCAACATACTATAACGGCCTAGCCACAATCAGATGTGCATTTCATACCGGGTCTATGTTATAGGCTTCTTAAGACAAAAAGATAAACTTAACATAAGTATAACATCTTTGAACTGAAGAAGTGAATATAGGGCTTCGCAATGAATATCAAATATCATGTATATGTGTGACCGTTTTGAAAAAAACCCACTAAAATACATGCTGAAAATGGGCAAAATGTCACGTTATGTTGTTTCATTTAAAATTACACTGTTTTTATCAATTGATGGTTAATAAGTGAACTTAATTTAAACTACATTATTGGTTCACTGTTATAGACAATTTATTCATCTTTCTTTTGCTAGTTGCAACGAAAAATCTTCAGTGGTTAAAAAGTTATGATAAAAAGTGGAATACTTATGCATTTGTAATGAAATTTTGTACTACGTTTTTTGCATGTTCAGTGTAGTGATAAAAGAGAAAAATAAATCAAATTTATGCTATTGTGTGTTTTGTTTTCTCTTCTAGTATATAAATCATTAAACACTACCTCATATATCAATATTTTAGTACCCTAGCTGAAGATATATGCCATCAAAGTTGGATATGAAATAAAGTGAAAAAAAGTATTGTCCGTAGACATGCATTCCCTAGTAAACTGGAAGCATAATTACATTAATGTTGCATTGCTAAGTTCCTGTTCTTTTGCAGATATGAAAACACTACTAACATTTATTTCTACCATCTATTAATAGAGGAAAAATTAGAAAAAAATGTCAGAACGTCTTGTCCGTAGACACATGTCTTGTCCGTAGACATGGCTTTTTATCAATATTGGGTCTATATTGTTTGTATGTGTTGTTCAAAATTAGAAATATGTTATTTTCAATTAATAAATGGTAATTTAAGTGTTCTAATTTTTTGTAAAATTACTTTACAGGAGTGAATTTTAAAAAGTGGCAAATTATCAGGCATAAAAAGTATACCTTATTGTACTTCAATATTTTTATTCCAGTTGCTGAATACTTTAAAGATAGTTTAAAAGATAAACTAAATCAAATGAAGAAAAAAGTATTTCTCTCTCTCTGACTTTATCTTGTGCATTTCAGTATTACCAGCAGATGTGGAACTGTCTACGGACAAGACACTTGTACATAACAAGTATTATATTCAATTATTTGTCTGCTTTGGAACTTAAATCATATTTATAGGTGTTGAAAGTTATTTGTACAAATTAAAACTCAGTATTTTCAACATCAATATGTCTTGTCCGTAGACATTACCACAATATTTTTGTTTCCAATTTTCTCAAGTTCAGCCTGATTTGATAGATAAAATGTATGTTACTTTTTTAAGAGAACACATTCAACTATGTCAAAATTGAGTTTAAATAATAGTTTGATTGTTTTAAACAGTCAGATATATGAATTTCGGTTAAAAGAATGTGTCTTCATTTTGGCTAAATCAATAATATTTGAGATATGTAAAGAATTATGGGTACATTTTTATATTTTCCAAAATTTAAAAAAAACATAGTTTATAATTTAATTGGTAACTTTTAATCTTAACTTTAACAATCATCTTTTAAAGCATTTATTAATTATTAAATATCAATAAAATGTCTTGTCCGTAGACATTATCACAATGTATTTGTTTCCATTTTCCTCGAAGTTCAGCATCATTTGATAGATAAATATGATAAACTGTATTTTTTTTTTCAAGAGAACACATTCAACTATGTCAAAATTAGTTTTTAATAATGCGTTTAATTAAAAATCAATACAATGTCTTGTCCGTAGACAAAACATATGAATTGTATTGCTAAGTTTGATTGTTTATGGTAAGAATATACATCAAGTTATTTTAATGTTCTATACACAAAAAGAAAGGTTTTTGTGGAAGTTTTGTTATTTATAGATTAGTTTAGTTATAGTTTGATCAGATAAGATTAATGACCAAAGAAAGCTACTGTTGTTTGAAATAACTGTGTGTTAAACATGTTTTTGTCATTTTTTTTCCCGATTAAAATGTTTGATATTCAATAATTCTGAACATATTTTGTTGTCTTTTTCATTGACCAAAAATCTGAAATTGGTGACCATGTCTTGAAGGCAACCATTAAAGAAAATTAGACAATTTTTAAACACCATTTATTTAATAAAAATATAAATATTTCTTCCAAAAGCTGCATGTAATTATATAAATGCTGACAGTGTTAGCCTAACGAAGCCTATTTTTCACTAATTTAAACCATTTCTGTACCAAAATATCAGAAGAGTTTTTTACTGGTGTGATGTTCATTTTTGATTTCATGTGAAACACAAAATGAACATCTGATTGCGGCTAGGCCGAAAAGCAAAATTAATCCAAACAAAATACTAAACACGTAATTAAACAACTTTGAAAATTAACACATTATCATCGTAAATCCATGAATTAAAGTGTTGTTTCGCAAATAACATGTACCTATATCAGTTATATTGAAAAGAACCACAAAAAACATTACTAAAGACACTTACGGATTTACGTAGTTGAACGATAGTATAACTATATTGTGCATTAAAAGTTGTTTGCATCAGAAGGCTTGGATTATGTACAAATAAGATATTTAATATTATTTCACAAGGTGAGATTATAACAACTGCTAAAATCTTAGATTGTTAAATGACATGTGTACCTTTTCCTTGTTTTTAGAATTAAACTGTACAGATGCAATTGAGACGGACCTTTATTCAGGACCTGTAACTATCGAATGCACCATTAAAAAATCGGAGGAATTTGAATATATTGGAATAACTCATGAAAATGGGATTGGCAATACTATATACGGAGTTTCGGTTTATAAAAATGGAACTATATTCAAAACATATAAGGAAAATCAGGATATAAGCATTAGCATCGAAAGTACATCAACAATTAAGTTAATAATAACTTTTATTAATGTGACTTGTACAATGGATGGGTCTTACAAAGTAGCTTTGATCAGTAATATATCAGGTGAAATGAATGAAATAATTAGAGAGAATGTATTGCTGAAAATAAGAAGTAAGTGACTGCTATGTAAATTTATTATAATATATTGATTTGTTCATTGCTAATGATAGGATGATGTCTTTATAGAATTATTTTTGAATCATTAGCCCATCGGGGTGTTGGTGGTGTTAAAATTGCTATGTTATAAACTTAATTTTTAGCACTTCTATAAACATACATGATAAAAACAACCATCACTAACAAATTACACTCATACATGTACCGTAATAATGTCCGCTAAGTGGAAAGTATTCTACAGAACTGGAGATAAATGGTTTCATATCAATATATGTGCACACAGCAAGTACTTCCGGAAAAAATCCGATGTAAGATTGATAACCCTGAATATGAAATAAATAAGAGAGAACTAATAAATAACCAAAATGACCGGTACAAACCGGTCACAATATGGATAAAGCACTTTTATTACAAAATATACTTTTTTTATCTAGCTTATGAATTAAAATTAAGTTGACTCGTCCATGTGGTGTAAACGTCAATTCTAACAATTAATTTCAATATCTGACCTTACGGAGTGTGCTGTTTCCTCGATGGTGGAAGTTAAGGTTTCGTTAGTGTTTTGTAGAAATTCAAATGCAATTATCTGATTCTATATTGTTATGTTTTGTCATGTACATGTATACTACATTTTTCAATACATGCACCTGCATATATAATGTGCTTTTTGTGTAGTTATTATCAGTGTCATTTCCCCGAGTTTAACCCTGATCGACATCTGAACACTTTTCTGTAGTATGATCGAAAATAAGCCATACAAAAAATATCAAAAATAGCATTAGGAACCGTTAAATACTATCGATAATCGTATATAATAATATTGACTGTACTAGGTTTTAATTGCTTAAAATATCTGTTTAGAATATCCGTTTGTTTTAAAGTTGAAGATAATAAAGCTAACCTTTGTATTTCAATTATCAAAAGTGTATAAACAAAGCAGATTTTTTAAACAAGTTATAATTTAGTAAGTAGGCTTTCTTTCCGGTGGGATTTTTAATGAGATAGGTTTTATTTTAAATAGGTCATAAATTTTATAAATGAAGTTTTATTACAGGTCCAACTGGAAAACCCAAAGTAACTCTGAGTGCCGACCAAGTTATAGACCTAGTCTTCCCTGATGGAAATTATTATCGGGGGTCTGGAATTCATACATGTGAAGGTCTTATTGGTGAACCTCCTTCCAAGTTAGAAATAGATATAACGTATAATAATGGCACGAGTTTTGAACCAATTTCCAATTCAAGTATAGATTTAGTATCCCGAACCAATACTTCGGATGAATGCAGCACAAAAGAAACTCTATCATTTGGTTTAAAGTTTTCATCAGGCATGGATGGTGCCAGATTGAGATGCCGAGTATCAGATAGTTTAACTGAATACACATTAAGCGAAGAATTAAATTTGATTCCGAGTATGTATTGTTCTCTCATCCGTAATGGCCTTTAATAGATCTTCATTGTAGCAGTTAATGACTTCAGGTTAAAATTTGGAACGTGTTTTGAATTTTGTTCTTTCAAATGAGGAGTATTTTACCATGTGATACAAAGCAGGATAGTATATTTGTATTTCTACATATTATCAAACACACATTTTCTTCGTGTATCTTACATATTTAAAAGCTAAAGGTTTTATTAATGTTTAGTCCCCAATGATCTTCAACTTCGTACTTTATTTGCCCTTTAAATTTCTTTTTTGGTTCAAGCGTCACTGATGAGTCTTTTGAAGACAAAACGCGCGTCTGGCGCAAATATAAAATTTCAATCCTGGTATCTATGATAAGTTTATTTGAAAGGAAACATTTTGATTATAATAAAAGTCTAGTCTCTCTTATTTTTTTTTCCATCTTTTCTCTTTACATAGGAAATATATGTGACTGTAGTGCCAGTTTCAGTTATCGAGGACATCCAAGCAACTGTAAAGTGCAGGTATATTGTGTAACAGAAGGTAGCATCGCTTATCCAAGAGGTATTGCGTGCGCATCAAACCAATGTCGAAACAGTATAACAGGAGTTTGTTCGGATGACTGTTCTGCTACAGTATGCAATGAAACAGTTCCATCGGGTAAGACATTAATGCTGTTATATTTCAGACCTGAACTATATCTTGTAGCATGTTTTAAAGTTTATACATGATAGTTATATTTTTGTTGAATATAAATATATATATTTATTTTGGTATGACACGTATGTTTACTGCTACAGCCACTTCGCAAAAAAACACATTCATTTACTCGGAATAAAACTCTTTCTTTATTTGCGAGTCCGCATTATGCTCACCTGCAACAACAAGCAGCTGTTCTAGTTCTGAAAGCCTTGGAAACAGAATGTTCATAATTATTATATGGCAGTAATTTTACTGAAATATCTTCAGCAATAACGAAAAAAGCGGACAAGTGTATGTTTGCATTAAGAAGAACCAAACTTTCAACGAACAGATGGATTGGTGGTTAACGTAATGACACACATTACATGTTTATGACAGATAAACAAAACAAGTGAGCCCTGTATCGAACTAGGAGACACGGTTAGTCGAACCTTTAAGGTTATGGTGTACAATGTAACAGTCTGTACGCAAACATAAATCCTTTGTCATCATAGTTATCAAAGGTACCAGGATTATAATTTAATACGACAGACGCGCGTTTCGTCTACATAAGACTCACCAGTGACACTCAGATCAAAATTGTTATGAAGCAAAACAAGTACAAAGTTAAAGAGCATTGATGACCCAAAATCGGACACACTATTCTCACAGCGAAAGAAATGAAAGACTAACATGGATAACACTAAAATCACAAGTGGCCTAAATTTGAGGCTTACTATGTTTGTGTTGAAAAATGTGAAGTGTATTTTTCTCCTTCATTGACACTTATGAAACGAAATCTAGAGAGCCATTTGTCCTCAAAGATTTCTTTGTGTAATAGTAAATATGTTTTTCTGTAAGATAAGATATTTCTGCGGTCATATATAATCATCGCATGTTTGAGGTATATCCAGTCATGACGAAGATAATACGAAAGTGTTTTGACACTTAACTATTCACCACTTTTGGTTTATTTGTTTTATTATCTTCGTTTGTCCATCCGTTCGTCCAAAGAAAAATCGTTGTTTCACTTTTCGCAGTTTGTTTTTTTGATAACACATTTCCTGTCTGACGAGACCTTGCATTTTTAAGTATTAATAATACAATGGGTTTGTGGTTTTACAACATACAGTGAGATCTACACATTTCAGCTCACTGTTACTATACCCATTGTGTATGTGTATAAGATTATAGGAAACACTATACTACATTCAATCTTACTGAGAATTAAGTTTTAAAATTGATAACAGGACAACACATGTCTTTGAATTATTTAATATCAATATACTGTTCAGTAGAGTTTGTGATTATAATTTTGTTAATCGTTGTTACTAGCAATATTTCAACTTATTTGTTTTCGATATGCATTTACGTTTGAGTTAAATGTTTGAAACAAAGAATTAAACACAATTTCTATTAGGTTTAAAACAAAACATGAAAAAATTTCATATGCATTAGTCTGTCAAGGATAAGTTCATTTTTCAGTATCCTTTAAATTGTAGTTTTGAAATAAGTAAAATTTAGCTTTGCTTTACTACATGTTGGAATTTTGTTTATTTCAGACTTTTGTACAACTCCCGCACCGCCGACAACAACACCAGCTCCTTCACCTTGTAAGTCTTTATACATTTTATACTTAGTCTAGAAAGATTATATGTTTCTACGCATGTTGCATGGACTACAATTACATATCTTTAAGCAGTTTGCGTATTTTTTGTCGTTGTAATTTTTATACTATAACAAGACATGAATTATTTTGAATTATATATCTAATGTTACTAAGTGTAAATCTACAGAGAACAATGATGACTTTTCCATGGAGTTTGTAAGTTCTAATTATTCTTTGCTGTATTCCATTTTATCCAAATTTTTTTTAATAAATTATCATTGATATGGTTATATTTATAGATTAACTGTTTACAAAATTTTGAATTTTTGAAATACTAAGGCTTTTCTACCTCAGGCATATATTATCTTAGCTGTATTTGGCAAAACTTTTAGGAATTTTGTTCTCCAATGCTGTTCAACTTCGTACTTTATTTGGCCTTTTTAACTTTTTTAGGATTCGAGCGTTACTGATGAGTCTTTTGTAGACGAAACGCGCGTCTGGCGTATAAACAAATTTTAGTCCTAGTACATGTATCTATAATGAGTTTATTTTTAAAGCTGGAGAAGTTGTTCTAACACTTGACTATTTATATTATGCTTAATCACTCTATCGGTGATGATAAGTACTTCACGCTACAAATGTGTGTATTCGTTAGTTTCAAGAAAATTGCTCAAAATGTCATTTTCATGAAGTGTTTGTATAGTTAATTGTGCGCATTTTGTGAGCGTGTATGAGTGTTTGTGTTTTATTTGAAATATCTTGCCTTGGATATGGCTATTTATATTTGCATATGAGAGCAATGCATTTTATTTAGTTGGCATTGCAGTGGACAGCAATTTATGAGTAACGTTTCAGATGTTTAGTTCAACAAGAACTAGACTCCTAAAACTTTAAGCAGGCATTTTGTTCTGTTAGGAAAGCAGAATTGATACAAATCCGTTTCAATTAAAAAAAAAAAAGAAACCACCATCTACCAAAGTTATGTATCTGTCTTTGATTTTATTTTCAGATATATTGTCATATCCGGTAATCGATAATCCTTAGTTAAGGAGTGCTTTGAACCGATATAACTCACTGAACTTGAAATTAAGGATTGTAAAAAGGTCTTTTTGTTCCTTTTAAAATTGTTATACGATAATGACTGCTGTACCCATATTTTGACTATTTTATTTATTATGTCTGTTTAGTTCATGTATCCTTGTAAATATAACGGAATATGATGATACTGTAAACAAAGTGAGAGGTTTAGCGCTATAAAACCAGGTTTAGTCCACCATTCTCTACATTTGAAAATGCCTGTACCAAGTCAGGAATATGACAGTTCTTGTCCATTTGTATTTAATGTGTTTTGTCATTTGATTTTGCCATGTGATTATGAACTTTTCGATTGGATTTTCCTCTGAGTTCGGTATTTTTGTGGTTTAACTTTCTGCTTCATATCTTGATATTTTCCATAATATTGACTTTGGCATCAAAATGTAATTACAATCTATACCAAACATGATTCTAAATTGTCAACTTTCAAGTTCTCAGCCGTGACAGAATCTTTGATCAAACGTGTGACGTTATATTATTTGAGCTGCGTCGGATAGAAATCGACCTGATGCAAGTGCAAGTGCAATTGCACATATACATGTAAATTTCATTAGTTTTTTAGCATTCCAATACGAAGAGAAAGATTCATTCTGACTTTATTTGAAGGGTTCATATAACTACTTAATTTCCAAACAGTTACATTTTTTTAACTGACTGACGGATTCCTATGGGAACCAATTGTGCCACTCTTCTTGCCGACTTGTTTCTTTATTATTATGAGGCTGACTTCATACAAGAACTTCTCAGGAAGAAATATCAGAAGAAGGCCAACGTAGATACAAGTATCTTGTTTTAGGGAGGGATAAATCCTACTTTGTAAAGGATCAGTCTGATTCAAACAAACAATTCTCTGAAACTGACGTACGGTGACCTATAGTTGTTAATATCTGTGTCATTTTGGTCTCTTGTGGACAGTTGTCTCATTGGCAATCATACCACATCTTCTTTTTTATATCATCAAGATGCTTGATTTCCTGATTGACAATATATTTGTTACGATCGGAGGACGTGTTTTTCAACAGACTGTCGGCTTTCAAAAGGTTACAAATTGTGTCCCTCTTCTTGCCGACTTGTTTCTTTATTATTATGAGGCTGACTTCATACAGGAACTTCTTAGGAAGAAGGACACGAAGTTAGAAATATCCTTTTAACTCTACCTTCCGCTATATAGATGATGTTCTTTCACTAAATAGTTCAAAATTTGGTGACTATGTTGACTCATCTATCGAACAAGAGATAAGGGATACTATATAAACAGTTAAGTCGGCCTCATATCTTGACTTACATCTAGAAATTGACAATGAGGGTCGGTTGAAAACAAAACTTTACGACAAAAGAGATGATTTCAGCTGTCCAATTGTGAACTTTCCATTTCTAAGTACAGTAAAACCTGTATAAACCGGCCGTCTACGGAATTATGAATAAGGGCCGGTTTTGACATTGAGCCGGTTTATTCAGGTTTCCGTTTTGACCGGAAGTTAGTGACTTGTGACGTCCGATATTTTGCATGTTAAAATTCTCTCTGATTGTAAATTATATCTGATATATTGAAATACTTTCCCTTCGTTTTTCATTGTTTGTATTTGCATCATAATGCTCGAGATGTTTGGATTGTGAGACGAGAATTCGATTTACTTCCGTGATCATTAATTAAAAATGTTGGAATGGCCGATTAAAAAGCCAAAATATTATCAAACGTAATTTCATCACATTGAAACTTTGTCGTACAGTGGATAATACCCATTGATTGTTGCCATCCGGGTGTTTTTCATTATCAAGGTAATTTGTTAAGGGGTTCACAACGGGGAACCCAGGATTTCGAAATCACGATGTAAATTTCTTACTCCGCGATTTAAATTTGTTAATCCAAGTAACAACGTAAGTTCAATCCGAGATATATTCGGTGTGTCTTTTCGTTTAATTGACACGTTTATAATGTTTTGATAAATAATACAGCTCACTACTGCACGATTGTAAGTTCACAGTTTAACACCTGACTAATTGATTATCCTGAAAAGCCACATTGTATAAACAAATATGTTTTGATTGCATATCGATCATTGAAATTAATTAGACAAACCGCTTTTGACAGGTAATAATTAATGTAATCAAGAGTATTGGGACTTTATAATTAGACCGGAATTCGGAATACACAGGGTCCGGTTTACAAAGGGTATTTTGACAAAGACTTTGAAGGGAAAAAAATGGGACTTTCATTTTTGGCCGGAATGGACAGGAAACCGGTTTATTCAGGGTCCGGTTTAATCAGGTTTGACTGTAGCAACATTCCAGCTGCATCTGCATACGGGGTATATATCTCCCAATTGATATGATATTCCCTTGCTTGCATTTCCTATCATGATTTACTTGATAGATGGTTGCTGCTCACAAGGAAGCTATTAAACCAAAAGTTCCAAATGGTGAACTTGAAATCATCCCTTCGTAAATTTTACGGACTCCATCACGAGTTGAATTGTTTTACATTGTCATTTCGGGGTCATTTATAGCTGACTATGCGGAATGGAATTTGCTCATTGTTGAAGGCCATACGATGACCTTTAGTTGTTAATTTCTGTGTCATTTTGGTCTCTTGTGGAGAGTTGTCTCATTGGCAATCATACCGTATCTTCCTTTTTATATATAGAGATGAAGGATACTACATATACAGTTAATATAAAAAAGATGTGGTATGATTGCCAATGAGACAACTATCCACAAAACACCGAAATGACACAGAAATCACGAGTTTGTTGACCGTTAACTTATTGAATAAACGTTTCATAGATGATATATCGTAATTACAATAACCTTCCCTTTTCACGAATGTGACCTACCGAATTAGACTATTTACCAGATTTGTATTAATATAAGCAACACGATGGATGCCACATGTGGAGCAGGATATGCTTACTCTTCCTGTGGAACCTGAGATCAACCCCAGTTTTCGTGTTGTTTAATAAAGACACCAGTAGTATACCACTGTAATACATAAATCAATTGAGAAAAAAATAAATCCGGGTATCAAACTAAAACTGAGGGAAACGCATCAAATATAAGAGGAGAACTAAGAAACAACAGAAACACAACATTAAAATGTAACACACAAAGAAACGAACTATAATATAACAATGGCCATTTTCCTGACTCGGTACAGGACATTTTAAGAAAAAAATTGTGGGTTGAACGTGGTTTAGTGTTTATTTTTCTATGTATTGTCTTTTGTACTACTATTTAAAATTGAGAATGGAAATGGGGAATGTGTCAAAGAGACAACAACCTGACCACAAAGAAGACAACACCAGAAGGTCATCAACTGGTCTTCAATGCAGCGGAGAAATTCCCGCACCCGGAGGTGTCCTTCAGCTGGCCCCTAAACAAATATATACTAGTTCAGTGATAATGAACGCCATACTAAACTCCAAATTGTACACAGTAAACTAAAATTAAAATGATACAAGACTAAATAAAGGCAACAGTAGTATACCGCTGTTAAAAACTCATAAATCCATGGACAAAAAACAAAATCGGGGTAACAAACTACAAAGGCCAGAGGCTCCTGACTTGGGACAGGCGCAAACATGCGGTGGGGTTAAACATGTTTATTTGTCTGTTTGTCTATTTATATTAGCCATGGCGTTGTCAGTTTATTTTCAATCTATAAGTTTGACTGTCCCTATGGTATTTTGCGTTCCTCTTTTAAAAACTGTCCATTGTTTTTTTTTAATCCGAAATACTTTTACTGAGACATACTATTCATTCACTTAAGGTCGATTTCTAAGGATTCTTCACAGCCATTGCAGCCATATTAAATAAGTAATAGATTTGTTTGTATGGTGGTGGAAGTAGTAAAAAGTACGGTAAAATCTATTCATGTATCAAAAAAAAACTGTTCACTTTCAATGATTTTGCATTTTTATCTTCATTATGAAAAATTCCCCACATGTAATATGGCTACAATAATTGTGAAAGGGTAAAATGATATGTTTGCTCCATAACTCCGTAGCAACATTTGTTCACCGTTTTTGCAGAGAGTTCTTTTCGTTCCCAATTTCACTAATTTCCCTTTACTATATCAAAAACCGTTATACTTGTACGACATTTTCCATTTTGAATAGTTGTCTAGATCATCGTCTAATTTATTAAACTACAAACAATATTTTATTCCCAATTTGGAAATTTTGACTGAACGGGGTTGTAAATGGCGGGTGAAACGTTTTCCTTGTCAACGCAACTAGTCTCACAGCTTTTTGTTTTTATGCGATTCTCTTTACGTTTGTGTCTTTCCTTGAGTTGTCTTCTCAATCGATTTATGAGATTTGTACATCGGTAGCCTACTGTTGCCTTTATTTGAGCTATATTTTGCACAATTTTTAGAATTTCTGACTTGCAATGCTATTCAAGTACATGCTTGATTTAACGTGCAATAGGTTTTTATTCAAATGTCACTGAGTTGTCTTTTGAGGACGAGTCAAGTTTCTGGCGTATACAAATAAAATAAATGGGTTTGATAATGAAATAACATGTCTGGATAGATACAATCTTTCAAATAAAATCAATCAGAACAATTTATTTAGTTTAAGGGTTTATCTCAAGACTCCCACCCCTCACAGGGGTGGATCCAGGAATTTGTCAAGGGGTGATCACCTGTTGAAATCTTTAATTGAAATTCGTTTTTTTTAATTTAAAATACAGATTCAGTTGTTCCTGGTTTGCATGGTCAGCCTTCTTATTTGCAATAATCGAGCACCACTGTGAACTAACAAACATTTCGACGATATACATATAACATCTTAAATTACATCTATAATTTCATTCTGTATAGTTATTTTTATCTATATGTACAGTTCTTTGAGGCATTTTACAGATAATCTAAAAACAGAGTCCCAGACTCTACGCGAAAATCAAGCAGTGCTTGAAAATTCCAGGAAATGAATTAACTTCTTTCCGAAACATGTTTTGCATCATCCCTATGACCCCTTAATGGAAGATTCTGTTTGCAACAAAGCAAAACACACGTACATATAGATTTCAAAAAGTTCTGTTTGCTTTTATACGTTCATTCATTGCTATGTCAATATATGTTTGAACGTCAGTAGTCCTTTGCTCAAAAGAGGGATGAAAGATACCAAAGGGACAGTCAAACTCATAAATCCAAAACAAACTGACAACGCCATGGCCAAAAATGAAAAAGACAAACAGAAAAACAATAGTACACACGACACAACATAGAAAACTAAAGAATAAACAACACGAACCCCACCAAAAACTAGGGGTGATCTCAGGTGCTCCGAAAGGGTAAGCAGATCCTGCTCCACATGTGGCACCCGTCGTTGTCAAGAAAAAGTTAAGCTTTTGTTCTAGCTTCAGTATGACGTCTTTTACATCACGGCCGAAATTATCTTTAAGTCTTGTACTTGCGTGTGCCATATCTGTTAGTGGTTTGCTAGATAATGTTCCAAAATTATCAACCCCAAACAGAGCACAGTATATGCAGTAAGCTCCTACTTTTGAAGGTGAATACACTAGCCCATCATAGAGATCCAGCCAATACAGTTGAAACAGTCTGTTCTTTCCTGCTAATTTTTTATGGTAAAGTTATAGTTTATTCCAAGTTGGAAATGATTTCTTATCAAATTGAATTTCTCTCCTTCGTTAATTAACGTGTTGGTTGTTTTACAAACCAATGTCGTTTGTACTTTTATGTAAGTCGGGGATTGTTTTTTTTTTTTTTTAATCTGATCACTTTTATTCCTATCAACATGATCAATGCTAGGTCCATTACAAGTCGTTGGTACTTCAGATCGGGGCTGATTTGTAGCGTTTCCTGAAGGAAAGAGGGTATAAGTTACTAAAATATTGGAATGATCGGAACTTTTAAACAAACAGATGATAGAACGGGGGCATTAAATATAGAATATTTATGCGACTTAAAAAACTCTAGTTGTTATACAAGTTGTTATACAAACTTTAAAAACATAATAATTATTTGATTTAGGATTGTCTCTTCATTTTTACACCTTAACATTAAAGAAATCGACAAAGTAATTAACGATCGTTGGTGTTCATTGTATAAACATACATGTCAAGGTACATATATTTCGCCATAAATGACAACTTTATGACTGTTGGTTACGATAAAAAAATTGATGTAATCAAAGAATATGTTTTTTCAAAATGTTCAAGGTGCACCTTTTTTTGGTACATGGTGCACCATTTTTGCAAAAACAGAGGGTGGCGACCGGCACCGGATGATCCGCATATGCAACGTATGTTAAGAAAGCGGTACAAAGACAAATCAAAGCAATCTTCAGTCGATTTGTTATTTTGCTTCTTTTGTTGATTTTACGAATGCATCCGCTATACTTTACATTATGACGTCATACGCGCGATTCAACGTTAGAGCTAACAAATTAGCCTTCAAACCGGGTTTGAGATACAAAACATAGCAGAATTTGATACCCTTCAGTAGCACTTACTGGAATGTACTGATGTTTTCTTTTCGTTTTTTGTTTGCCAAAGCATTGTTTGTTTGATTTCAATGTATTAGTGGAAACATCTCTTTGGAATCTTTCCCTTCTTTTTATTGTTGACGAGAATAAAAAGACTTACAATAATGAATGGTATGTAAGATTATTAAAGCAAATGTGTGATATTTGTGTGTGCGTGTATACCCTTTACCTTCAGGAGACAAAACACCGGACACCATATGCCATCATCAAACACTCAACAATTAAAGCAAATCAGCACGCTTCATTGTAATTTGTATATTCCTCAACATAATACAAATACGCTGTTTAAATAATTGACATTCTGGTCTATTTCAGATATTGTTTGTACTGATACTATTGCTTTAATAAATTCTGGACCGTCTGTGATAACCTGTTATCTCAACGACACAGCTACTTTTACGGTCATGAACGTTACGTATTTGAAATTGGGAGCAACTGATGTTCAGCAATTAGCATTAATTGATGAAAGTAATACTGTCACAATGTTCGCAATGGAAGGTATTGTATCTATTATTATGTCAAATAACATTATCAACATCACAATATTGGACTCATCATGTACAAACGAGGGAACATTTGCTGTAGTGACAAATATCAATGGGGAGACAATAAAGGATCAAGGAAAATTTAGCGTGATAAGTAAGTATCATGTCCTGTATGTTGTCAAGTAAAATTTACTTTGATACATGATTTGCATATGTAAAAATGTTTGTTACTGTCAAAAATATCTGTTTACCATCTCAATTTTAAACAGTATACTCCACGTATTACGTAGACCAATTTCAAATACAATACAGTTATATATTAAATATTTTAACTTCTGATATATTTTCATGATAAGAATCTATAATTTTGTATGCTGTACTCAACTATTTAAACGCAAATAATTAATTGTTTATACTTATATTTTAACTATTGAAATCGTCATGAGGGGGCATGACTTAAATGCAACTGGAAGTTTAGCAAACAACAATCAATCAGCTATCACAATTCATACAGTTAATAGTCTTTGACTCAATATTTGAAAAATACGAACCATTAAGATGTTTACTCAACTATCAAAAAGCATACAACAAATGGGGGTTTAGTAAACTATTGCATCGTTTAATTTTTGTTTAATTTCATTGCATATATAATTGAACATTAAGTTTTTCAACAGTTATAACGTTTCATGATATAATGTTTTAAGACAAATATTATTTCAGCTTTCTTGTTTGTAAAGATTTTTGTCTACTTTTTTCAATTAGGTAAACCAAATGGAGATGCAATCTTGCAACTACACCCTGATCAAATAGCAGGACTTTTGAATTATAGAACTTGGTTACTTCATTCTTGCATAATAAACGTTGGATATCCACCAGGTGAAATAAGTATTGAAATGATGAAACAAGATGAAACGGAATTTAACAAGTTGAATGTAATCATTCACGCTACAGATGATGACATTGACAATACGACGTGTTCTTTTGTCCGAACAGTTAAATTTGGTTTTGATTTTACAGCTGATATGGACAAAGCCATTATGCGATGTACTGTTACGCACGACTTGTTTACTGTCGACGATTTTGTTTACTCGAACAATGAAACAGTTTCCCTTATTCCTAGTAAGTTTATATGCAAATCGAAATGCTACCAGAGTAAAAAAAATAATACTTCAAATCATTTGAATACATCTTATCTTATTATTATTATTTTGTACATTCTAGCTAAATTGATTCGTTTAGATTAAATTAAAACAGTTACATATCAAGAGCATTTGCAAAGGTAGACAGATCAACGAGAACGGAATCGCAACAATCAATCAAACAAAAGATACATGACAAAACAAACATGTGTCCTTAGTCTGTATACTTCTTTGCGATCGACATATCCTCGAATCGACAACATATTTTAAAAGGCTATGCTTGTATGATTACAATATATGATAAGAACTTCATTATGACCTCCATTTTTATTATGTTAATGTGATATGGCATTGACTCTTCGATTATACACCGGAAACACACAAACAATTAGAAAAAAATATCTGACATACAATTTGAAAAGAAACCTCTGGAAATAATCATTGATCATTTGATGTATAGACACAGACAATGTCTCTTAAACATATTATTTTCATTTCTGAAAATGCATGTTTTCCATCTGAATCTTGATATAAACTCAGTGATAATTTTCGTCCAAATAAAATTTAAAGATTTTGATGCCATATTCCTTGTTTGAACTTTTTGTCCCAATGGAACTGGAAAATTAATAAATGTTTAAAGACAATAAACCTAAAAAAAAACCATGCATATATAGCATTAAAATTCTTTCAAACACACTGCATGATTATCTTATTTTAAACGAATACGAATTCAAGGGAACGTGGTAAAAATAATTATTAAGATTAAGATTTAATCTTTATTAATGTTTGCGTCATAATCAAAATGCCACATTTATTTTCATCAGGAATGTTCAAAGCCAATTGTTTGAAAGATTCGATGCTTAAGGGGGTACTCAGCACTTTGACTAAAATCGATTTGACTTGTATAACTGTTATGAAGGTTGGACAAATAATAAATTTGACCTGTTAACAAATATATCAAATCTCAAGAAATTATAATAACCTAATTTACAAGAATAGTTCAATTGGATATATAGCAGTTTTGACAAACACTGGTTTTGATCATTGAGATCCTTACTTATAACTTTTGATAAAATCATAGATGGTATATACCCCTAAAGTACCAAAACAACGTTCATAAGGCGCCAGATTTGTCGCATAAAGAAATAAAGTATTAAAGCAGAGTAATAGCAATACAAAGGAGTAGGTTCAGTAAGACCCCTTTTTGGCCCCAAAATATAGCAGTTTTACAAAATTGTTAAAATGTAAACTTTTAGTTATTCATTAGACAGTAGAATGCTTCTGCTACATAAATATTGGCTGTTTTTGACAATACAATGCAAATTTATCCGGTACTAGCACCATTAAGTCATGCTAAATTACTGAAATCTTCATAATTCTAGCATTTTAGTTAAATTTTAGACGGTTTTCGTGTAAAACGAAAGTGGCCGCATTCGTGTTCATCCTTAAT
Organism: Mytilus galloprovincialis; assembly: GCA_037788925.1. NCBI lineage: Eukaryota > Metazoa > Mollusca > Bivalvia > Mytilida > Mytilidae > Mytilus > Mytilus galloprovincialis. The sequence continues at coordinate 43,946,784 of CM075334.1, read as the reverse complement.
ATTAAAACGTAAGTTGTATTTGATGATAATACATAACATATATAAAGGTTGAGGATGAACACGGATGCGGCCACTTTCATTTTTACCAAAAACCAACTGAAAAATGACATTTTTCGGCATATTTGGTAGATTTTTCATATTTGAGCTTGAATCGGATGGTTTTTAATGACTCAATCTGTTAAAATCTTCCACATAAACTAATTAATTCAAATAAAATAGACACTTAAGTGTTTAAAAAGTGGTCAAAGCCTTTCGTCAGATGAACCTGAAATTTGAGGCCAAAATCGGTACTTACCGGACCTACTCCTTTTGATATTTTGCCTTCTAAAACTTGTTGCCCATCACTTTTGGTGTTCATTAGAAACAAATCTAATTTTGTATGTTGGTCACGTAAAAATGAAAGACATAAAAGGGACACTCGAGTATTAAGAGTTGATTAAGGATTAAGGACAGGAAATATCGGTCCAAATGAAATAAAAATGTATAAGAGAAAACAGAATTTGACATCACAAACCCTACAACAGCTGTAATAGGCCAAATAGTAAGCAAGCAGTCTTAATCTATTTCATTCAAACCCTGTTGATACGGTGTTGTATAAAGGAAACAGTAGTATACTGCTGTTCAAAGCTCGTAAATCTATGGATAAAAAACAAAATCGGGATAACAAACTAAAACATTAAAATGTAACACACACAGTAACGGACTAATCATCAGACAAAATTCGAGGAGAATAACAAATATAACATCAAAACCAAATATATGAATTAAGGGTAGAAAAGTACCGCCGAGTCGGACAAGTTCTGATGACGAAAAATTGAACAAATCCATAGTTATAATTTCTAAGGACTAATAGTCTAGAAAAGTTACTTTACAAAGTGACGAAAAAGTCATAAAATCCGCAATGGCTATATATGTACTTAATATACCTTTTGACTTTTGACAGTTAAAACTGTGCAAACTAACATTAAGCTCAAAGAGGGCCTCGGACACTTGACAATTTAATTTTTTTTTCTCTCTTTAATTAAGTTTCCTGGTGTTAATGTTTATCATAATTTGTACTTTGTTTAGACATTTTTGTGTTTGTCATTATGCTTTACTATACTATCAAAATACACAACCTATTTTTATTGACGTCTTTTTTTAATTGAATTGTATGTTTGTTTGTATTTAATATAGTCATTTTATATATATATTTATATATATATGATGTTTGTTTACACATTTTTAGTGTAGGATCCTAAATTTTGTCACTTTAACCAATTTATATAAAAATTAGGATATGTCGATGATTCCCAATGGTACAACTCTACATTAGTTCATGTATGTTTAGGTTATTCACACAAGTGTGTCAATACAACAGAACGTTATACAACTTTCGTACAAGTTGAAGATTAAGCTAGGAGTAAAATCAGGTTTAACCCACCATTTTCGTCGAAAATGTCTGTATCACGTTCGTTCCAAATATGTCAGTTTTTTCAGTCGTTATTATAATGATATAATCGAACGTTTGGTTTGATAAGCTTTTATGAATTTCTTTTATTCGATTTGAAAATTTATATTGGAGTAAGGTACTTTTTAAAAATTTTTATAAGGGAGACAGAACTTAATTGAAATTAAATATATATATATTAACATTTGCAGTTGACTTTTGCAAGAATAATACTGCCTCACAAAGTTATCATCCACATCAAAAAAATTGTCACAGTTTTATTCAATGTGAAGGAGAAGTAACATATGGCCAACCTTGTCCATCAAATCTGTGTTTTGGAGTAACTGAAACAAATGGATGTAACTTCTGTAATCAAGCTATATGTCCAGCAGGTAAGTAAAACTAATCTCAAGATATAAAAGTATAAGTAAAAAGGGAATCAGTTGAATCGTTTCTGAAAATAAAATGACGCATAATACTTCATGCTTCTTTTTATAAAATAATTGTAAGAAACATATCTTTTTGAATATTTGTGCTTATTTCTATCTTTCGGTAAACTTCCGTCTGAGTTTCTAGTCGTTGGACATGACATTGAGTAAATATACGTATCATGTAAAGTAAAGACAACTTGAGAAAACGAGTTTCATTTCTCAGGAAAGAATGAACGTTTCCTACTACTTGAAGAATATCAAAAAGAATAGTATGCGACAGTTAATTACGAATCAGCTTTTAACAATGTGATATTTTTTCTTGAAGATATAACTACAACACCAGTACCTGAAAGCAGTACATTTGCATCTTCAATTGGTAAGATTATTTCTTCTTTTATTTATCATACATATATTACAATTTTGCTGCAAAAAATATTTTGATAGATATAACAAGAGGTTCGAAAGCGCATGTTTCGCTCACATCTGTCTATGTGCATCGTCGACAAAAACAAAACTATCCAACATTGAGAACCAGTATTAAAACAACGACAAATATATCTTTTTACTCGATCTGATAATATTTTCGGTTTACAATTTCTTTCTATGTTCTTGATCGAAAGATAAAAGCATAAACATAGTCATTTAAAGATAATCTGCATATGCTATTTTTCAAGATGAGAGGCTAAAACAATATAATAATAGCTGATAAACGTAATCAATGTTCAATATTTCAATAAGGAGAGTACAGAAAAGTTTGGCAATTAGACTTATTTGTAGTGCTGATCTTGCTGACCATTTTCGCCTACTTATTTTACTTTCTGTCTTTATACTGTAGTTTTTCAAATAATAACCAAAACCATAGACATACGGTATAAATCGTTTTTAAGAGGAAATAGCTTAAATAAGCGGTCGTTTGTCGAAATCAACGATTTAACTTATTTGAAGATCTTCTCTTTCTAAACCTTTAAGTTATTTGAAATTCTTGTTTTTTAATGCAGTATTTATGATATCATTAAAACAAACACGCATTTTTTTTTTATAAGAATCGTATTAAGAGAGAAATAACTCCAGTGAGGATTCTTGCGAAGATATTGACTATAACAGTTTGACAGATATTTATTATATTAGGCAAACATGCAATTTATTAATTAAAATTGCTAGCAGCTTTTAAAATGACGAAATGTGCATGCTTTACTATACACAATGACGAAAATTCCTTCCCTGACATGTAAAGGTAAATGGCCTCGATTGTCTTAGTAGTCAATACCTGTCAACTCTTACAATGTCAGTTCAAACACTACTTGCGTCAGATGACATGAAGTGCATTTAACTGTACATGGTGTAGTGAGGTTAATGGTTTGCTTCGTAACACGAATGTTTTGAACCAGACATGAAACATAAACAATAGTGAAACGTAGACCTTTAAGTCATATTTATCCAGAAAATGACTCTTACATTAAAAAAACACAACCAACTGTATTTAGATGTACATTATATACATAATAAGGGTTAAAAGTATATTTTGTTTTAAGTATGTTTTCTGTAAAGTATGACTAATTAAGCTGTTTTTTTGTTTAGTAAAGTTTTGAAATTGTTTAAATAACATAAAGATAATGACCAATCAAAATAATTCAACATTCTGAATTTGAACATGTGTTGAAGTTTCAGATTTTGCACTTGTTGGCCTTATATTAAGTTATATTTTGACACAAATATTTTGATTTTGTATTTGACTTTATTATTTATTTTGTTTAAACAGAAGAAACTACTACACCAGAACCTATGTCTTCAATTGGTAAGAATAACACTTATGCTGTTTTAATTGCTTTGCATAAATTAGTGGCGGAACATGTAAAAAAAAAGATATCGTTTTATGTTGTACTGTTACACCACTGTCTTAGGTTATGTGGAGGGTTTGGATCCTGCTAACATGTTTAACCCCGCCACATTTTGTATTTATGTACCGTCCAACGTCTGGAACCTGCACTCCGGGGTTTGTAGTTTGTTGCTGTGTTACATATTTGTTTTTCATTCATTTTATTGTACATATATTATGCCGTTAGTTTTCTCGATTGGATTGTTTTACATTTTTCATTTCGGGGCATTTTATAACTGACTATGCGGTATGGACTTTGCTCATTGTTGATGGTCTATCGGAGACCTGTAGTTGTAAATCAATTTCTGTCTCATTTTGTTTCTTGTAAAGATTTGTCACATTTGCAATATATAAATAGTTATGAGTCAAAGAGAAATTGAAATACGAATTGTCGTTTTTTATTTATTTTACATAACGTGAGAATTCATAACAGGCTACTACAAATATGTTTCTTTGATTAACCAAAAACAATAAATTCAACCATTCAAATTAAGTAGTTTGACACAAAATTATTGATCACCCATAATAAATACCAGCACTTCATGAGAATTATATGTAATCAATTCAAGTGAATTTTGGTAATCAATATCAATAATTAAAGAATTCTTAGTTAGAATGTTATTAGTTCTTAGTAATAATTTTATAATTATAAGTAACAATTTTAGTAACTCCAAGCTATATTACTAGTAAGTGTACGTAATGCTTTAAGTAATTCAATGTAATGTTTTAGTAAAACTAAGTTATCCTCTAAATTGTAGTAAATGCAAGTATTCATTTAGATTTAGCCAATTTTAACAAATAACACAATAAGGATTGATAAATTATTAGTTGTAATATTACAAATTATTTTAAAATAATTACCCAAATAAAGTGGAGTAGTTCAGAAGGATGGCATACAATATTTGCATATTGGTCAATATATGTTTTTATCAACCAAAGATAGAATATTGAATGAGGATGCAGTCTACGCTGATGTACGTTTATAAGGATCAGTATATATATATATATTGATCGGTATAAAAAGGCTACAATATTATATTAGAATGCATATAATTAGAAAATAAATCAACCTCTGAACATATATTATATCCTTTATATGTATATGCATCCTTTCTATTCTCTTTTTCGTTTAAGTTAACATCGGCTACACCGAATTACAACCATGAGTTCCTACCATTTTCAACAATAGTTGACAAAACTCAAATGAACGCTAAATTCTGATTGGATGATTTGTTATTAAATTTCAGTCTCCAATCGAGTTCTACATACTTTAAAATGTAATTTATGATATAATTTGGTAAATTAGGTGGTCAATATTAATTTTAGAAAATAATTGCTTATAATGAAAACAAAATATATAATTATAAAACTTTAAAATAGCAATTGATATATTTTCGATGTTTTAATATAACAATAATAAAAGTATTATATAAAGTAATCATTGTTAGACATTTTAAGGTTAAGCTAGCTATGAAACCATGTTTAATCAACTATTTTCTACATAATAAAATGACTGTATCAAGATAGGAGTATGACAGTTTTTAACCGTTTGTTTGATGTTTTTGAGCTTTTAATTTTCTTTTTGATTGGGGACTTTCCATTTTTAGCTCACCTGGCCCGAAGGGCCAAGTGAGCTTTTCCCATCACTTTGCGTCCGTCATCGTCCTGCGTCCGTCGTCGTCCTGCGTCGTTAACTTTTACAAAAATCTTCTCCTCTAAAACTACTGAGCCAAATTAAACCAAACTTGGCCACAATCATCATTGGAGTATCTAGTTTAAAAAATGTATCCGGTGACCCGGCCAACAAACCAAGATGGCCGCCACGTCTAAAAATAGAACATAGGGGTAAAATGCAGTTTTTGGATTATTACTCAAAAACCAAAGCATTTAGAGCAAATCTGACATGGGGGTAAAATTGTTTAACAGGTCAAGATCTATCTGCCCTGAAATTTTCAGATGAATCGGACAACCCGTTGTTGGGTTGCTGCCCCTGAATTGATAATTTTAAGGAAATTTTGCTCTTTTTGGTTATTATCTTGAACATTATTATAGATAGAAATAAACTGTAAACAGCAATAATGTTCAGCAAAGTAAGATTTACAAATAAGTCAACATGACCGAAAAGGTCAGTTGACCCCTTTAGGAGTTATTGCCCTTTATAGTCAATTTTTAACCCATGTTTCGTAAATCTTAGTAATCTTTTACAAAAATCTTCTTTTCTGAAACTACTCGGCCAAATTAAACCAAACTTGGCCACAATCATCATTGGGGTATCTTGTTTAAAAATTGTGTCCGGTGACACGACCAATTAACCAAGATGGCCGCCAGGTCTAAAAATAAATCATAGGGGTAAAATGCAGTTTTTGGCTTATAACTCAAAACCCAAAGCATTTAGAGCAAATCTGACATGGGGTAAAATTGTTTATCAGGTCAACATTTTTCTGCTCTGAAATTTTTAGATGAATCGGACAACCCGTTGTTGGGTTGCTGACCCTGAATTGTTAGTTTTAAGGACATTTTGCTGTTTTGGGTCATTATCTTGAATATTATTATTGATAGAGATAAACTGTAAACAACAATAATGTTCAGCAAAGTAAGATTTACAAATAAGTCAACATGACCGAAATGGTCAATTGACCCCCTTAGGAATTATTGTTCTTAATAGTCAATTTTTAACAATTTTCATAAAATTTGTAAATTTTTACTAACATTTTCCACTGAAACTAATGGGCCAAGTTCATTATAGAGATAATTTTAAGCAGCAAGAATGTTCAGTAAAGTAAGATGTACAAACACATCACCATCACCAAAACACAATTTTGTCATGAATCCATCTGCTTCCTTTAATATTCACATAGACCAAGGTGAGCGATACAGGCTCTTTAGAGCCTCTAGTTAAATTTCCTCGGGGTTTGGTATTTTTGTTATTTTTCTTGTTCGTCGGATTTTCCAAGAAAGAATCGGTTATTGGTTATTGATTAGGGGATGTACGGCTGGAGGTCGGGTGGGCAGGCAGACGGGCCGGCAGACGGGCGGGCGGCAGCAGCTAACTATTGTCCGTGCAATAACTCATGAACCATTTAAACAAAGTTTTTACAATTTTCACATGTTGTTGCTAACAACAAAAGGGAGGTCAAGTTCAATAATGTCGATTTTGATTTTTACCGTTCAGGAATTATGGTTCTTGAAAGATTGAAAAATGGCGTTCCCATTTGTGTCCGCTCATTTCCTCATGCAATAACTCATGGACCGTTTAAACAAAGCTTTTAAAATTTTCACATGTTGTTGCTAACAACAAAAGGGAGGTCAAGTTCAATAATGTCGATTTTGATTTTTACCGTTCAGGAATTATGGTTGGTGAAAGATTGAAAAATGGCGTTCCCATTTGTGTCCGCGCATTTCTTCATGAACCGTTTAACCAAATTGCTAAGCTTTTCAAATATTGAAATATTGTTACTGATGACAAAGTGGAGGTCAAGTAGGATAATGAAGCCATTCACTTTTGCCGTTCAAGACCAATGCTTATTGAATTTTAATATGTTGTTATTGGTGACCTTGTGGTGGTCAAGTTTGATATTCACGATTTCCACTTTTACCGATCAGGAGTTACGGTTCTTGAAAGATTAAAATAATGAGTTACTGTTCTCGAAAAATTAAAAAAAATGAGTTATGGTTCTTGAAAGATTAAAAAAGTGTGAACCATAACTTGGAAACGTAAAATCTCAAATTAAAAAAAAAAGAGGGAGCTCACGTCAATAGATATAAAAAAAAATATCACCAAAGATGTATGCAAATTGGTTGAATCATTTCTGAGTTCATGTCCAACATGTTGACGACGAACGGACGGACGGAGGGACGGAAGGACAACAGTTTACCATAATACGTCCCTTAAACGGGCGTATACACAGTAAAAACTAAATAAGATAAGTTAAAGATATTTATTAGTATGTTACAAATGAAAAAAAATATTGGGAACTATCAACTATATATATAAAGTTTGATTTTAAATTTAACACTAAAAAATATAATCATGATAATCACAACATGCACAAAGATACTGAACTAAGAGAAAAATCAAATAGGAAAGTCCCTATATGATTTTATCTTATTGTTATCTTATCACTTATCTTATGTTAAGTGATAAAATAACAAACACGTCTGTTAATCATGTTAATTGACAAGGCAATCACCTCATTATAATTTGAGTGACATATCTAATTTATTTGAAACCTATTGATTATATTTGATTATAATTCGAAAATAGATATAACATCATATCTCTTTACATCATATTGGTTCATGGAAATAAAGAAATATGAAAACTCACTGGTCAAAAACACACTTGCCACACCAAGGCAAAAAAAAATGACCAACAAAAGGACAACATAATTATAAAAATCAAAACATACAAAGAACTCTTAACTTACATTATTAATTTATATACTGAAGGTTGTATTGTCTAGACTTACTTGAGCAATACTTTAAACTATCAAATATTACCTCAGTAAACAATTCAATTTAGCAATTTAAAGTAATTCAACAAGCATAGCAAGTAATGCTCTTCAGATGTTCATGAGCGATGAAAAAAAGGCTTTTCCTCTAAAAAAAAAAAAAAGACAGAAAGTAAAGCCTAGTAATTTAATCAATGTTCTAACATTGTCAATGTATGTATTGTATTATAACATAACATTAATATGTTCCTTTAATGCCCAATAATTTAAAATATCTTTAAATAGTTAAAGCATGATATGCTGTTTTATTTTGAATATTTTATCTTTAAATGTAAGACGTGCTGAATTATTTCGATTCTATTCATTTCTAATGTTGTATCAAAATCGAAGGTAAGGTTAAGTAGGCAATCCTAACATAGTATTTATTGATACACGATATAAAAAAAAAAACAAATATTTGCACGATAAAATTAATTTTTTTTTATAATGTGTTGTATTTTGATTTTTAACCAGCGTGTAAAAAATGCACTGTATATTTTATACTTTTGAATTGAAATGACGATTTATTTACATTTTTTTTAGATGTGTTCTGTAATAGTTCAACAGTCATATGGAATTCCGGACCCGTTGATATGGTATGCAAATTAAACACTACCGATTTTAACGTTTTGAATGTAACGTTCAGGTCATCAACACAAGCCATTCCTACCATTATTTCGCAGATTCAGAGTAATGGAAATATTCATGATTTGATCCAAGATGATGGTGTAACCGTTAACATTGTAGGTCAGCTTGTAACTATTTCAATACTTAATGCTTCATGTTCGAGTGGATATTTCTATGGTCTAATGGCAGTAGATATAAACGGGAAAGCCGATGGACAAGCAGAAGGGAAGCTTATTGTAGGAAGTATGTAATATATGACGAGTGTAGAATATCTGTAAAATATATCATGGTGACAAATATCAATACAAAGTTTTCTTCTTTGAAGTTTACATAGAAGATAAAAATGGCTCAAATATAATAGTTGATCTATTTTTGTATACATGAGAATTCTAGAAATTGAATTACGAATGAACTCAAAACTCAAATCTCATTGTTTGCGCTACAGATAAATAAGCAAACATTTTGAAAAAAAGTAATACAAACTACCACAAGGACCCCCGTGTCATATTAATAAAAAAAAATGACTGTATATAGATTTATCTCAGGTATAAGATCTTATTTTGTCATTATCATGATCATCAACGTACAGTTTTCATACGTTTATAATAACTGTCTTGATATGCTAAATCACACCGTGTATTTAAATTTGTTTTCAAACTTTAAGGTGAAAAATGAACTCTGATTTATTTCAATATAACCATTGACAACCGCTGTCATGGAACTGCCACCTTATGATCGAGGTGCTGTAAAAAAAAAATTGTTAACTGTTGTTTTCTTAATCAATATATTTTTCAAAATATTAATTTGTTATTAAGCAGTTTGTTTGTCGCTAAATCTCCTTGAATAGGAAATATCACGGTCAGTGTTTTATTCAGTGTAGATTTGGGCTATTTTTGAGGAAAGTTTTGTTAACACCAAATGATTTAAAGTGACAAATCAAATATTGTCAAAACAAAAATCTCTAATAAGCACATTACCAGATATGACAAATCCCAGGCTTTGTCTAAAAGATATTTAGAATGGGTGAGACATAGAGTGTTAACCGTTTGGACCGTGTATTATTTTTAAACATGTTGTCTGCAGCATTATAGTGTGTGATTTATATATATAACAATTAAAGAATAATGAGGATTACAGAAAACGTAGGATAATCCAATTGACCATGTATACAAACCTTATGATAACCTTTGTTGTCAAGGTTTCTTTTCAACGTGAATTATTCTAGTATTTCTTAGGTAATTTTGATGTTTTAGTTTTTAAGATGATAATTTCAGCTCGCCAAAACTATTCTTAAATTATTGTGTTATTTGTAATTTTAAGTATAGAAAATCAGTAAAAGTTTGATAACAGCTTTATACCTCAGTTTCTCATATTACTTGATATTTTTTATAGGCATACCTATCGACGCAGTTCTTACACTACATCCAGATCAAATTGCTGATTTAGCATATAGAAATTGGCTTCTTCATATTTGTGAAGCTGATGTTGGGTATCCACCAGGGGAAATTCAAATTGAAATTCTTAATGAAGGTGAAGCTGAATTTACAGTTTTAGATGTCGATATCGTAACCAGTGATGATGAAATTGGCTCGTGTTCTGTAACAAAGAAAGTAAAGTTTGGAATAGACTTCACTGCTAATATGGACAAAGCTACAATTCGATGCAGTGTAAAATCTACCTTGTATCCTGAAAATCCAGTTATTTACTCTAACAACGACACTGTTTCCCTTATTCCAAGTAAGTTAGCATTTCACGTGCACTACTCATAAACTTCCTAGCTTGTACCGAATACTCAAATTCTCATACGCATGTTCATGAATGAAATTATCGACCCATTTTTATTCACAAATACGAATCGCACAGTACTGAAATTTGCTAGCCCTTTTAACATTGTCATATATTTTTCCACCCTGCTTCAAGCTTACTAAACACGTTTAATCATGATATAATATATAAGCAAAAGCTCACATTCCAATACTTTTTTTTCTCACTGAAACTAAAGTTCAAAGATAAAAAGCGCAAATTAGATCAATCCGGTTGGATATACAATGAACAATATGTGTTTAAACAGATAAATAGTAAAGGTTTCAAGTTGCCAGCTATGATATCTTTGTTTCGTTTCGGAAAAAAACATAATTTGGGAATGTTACCAGTATAAATATACGTGAGTAGCGAAATTGAAATCTGTGAAAACCACAAGTGATCAAGGAATGCATATGGGTAAATAGAATTTTAGAATAAGTTTAAACTGTAATAGTTAAGGGCATATGCATGTTGAAATTATACCGCACAGCCCGATATAAACCTTGAAAATAAACTCATCATAGATACCAAAATTAAATTTTGTAAGTACGCCAGACGCGCGTTTCGGCTACAAAAGACTCATCAGTGACGCTCGATTCCAAAAATCCAAAAAAGTTAAATAGGCCAATAAAGTACGAAGTTGAAGAGCATTGAGGACCAAAATTCCTAAAATTAAAAAGAATAGTGCATGTGAGTTTTCAATTCTAGGATATGATTTTGTAAGTATCTTCATAATAAAAGCAGTACAGTTTTTGCCGTTTCTATGGGAAATTGCAATGTCTATATTTACAGAATTGCAACCTATAGTGTGTTTAAAAAGAAGAACTTGTAGATTTTACTTAATTTAGTTTACTTCATGAAATTAACCCAAATATCAGGTTTTATGAATATTACATGAAGATAGATAATATGTTTGGACTTTATTATGATAACAGATACAGACATTATACATGTTATACATAGATTACCGATAATCATGTATTCCAATTAAATTCATAATATATATACAATGTATATAGGAATATAAGATATGAATGTCAATGCACTATTTTTGTCAATGTCAAAAGTTAGATAAGTAAACCATTATAGTTAAAAGTTCAGTCTTCAAAACAAACGAAGCCTTGAATCACACCGAACAGCAAGCTTGAAAAAGGCCCCAAAATGACTAAATTGTAAAACCATTCAAACATGAAAAACAATGGTTTATTCATAAACAAGAAACAAGTATATGCTTATTTCTATTTCAATTGGTTAAACAGTGCTTAAATTTACTCTTCACAGTCATTAAAACTCATAGATCATTGATAATAATTGATATTTGGGTGTTTTTGTCCTGTCGAAAATCCGAGATTAAGTCGTAACACCTGAAGGTGCCACTTTTACTGCGTCATAAATAGACACAAGGTAGATATATTAAAATTCCTCAATAAAACTAAAATAGCGATTCTTCTTCAAAAAGTACAAAAATTCCATGTTCACAGACACATTTGATGACCTATGGGCAACAAAACAGTGAAAAATAGAAGCCCTTATGTCATTAAACAGATAATTGAGCCTTGCTATGATTATGTTATTTATAAAGTCTGGAGTATAGAAAACAATAACTGTGATTTGAATTTATGCAAAAAAAAAAAAAAAAACAGATTTCATCACTCTACATTAATCTTCCAGTGACCTCATATATCAGACTGGTCAATTCATACATTGCAATTAATCCAAATATGGCTTTGTTTAAACACTTCTAGTCATATATTTGCCAAGTTATTTAAGGTAATGAGTAAGAGATAATATTTCTAAACTGACCATTTGAGTAAACTTTGAAATTGTATCGACAAATAGGCATACATTACAATGTGGATTTGAGACAGAGGCAGGATTGAACATTTTATATGATTTAAATGTTATAATGGTGCACTACTTATATTTGCATTTATAGCATTCAGAAATGTTTTGAATTCGTTACCATACTATCATCCTATGACAGGCATTTCAAGTCAGAAAATATGCAAATAGGGTTAGGTGGCATAAAGTAAAGCCTTTAAATAAAAAAAATTAAAATTGAAACATGGGTGGAGGTATATATGTTTTGTAAAAGAAAAGTTAGCGCCTATGCAGTGATTCCGTTTAGACAATGATTCTGATAAACTATTGTTGCGAGAAAAGGTGTTTTTTCAAGAGTTTTCTTTTTTTATTAAATGTTCGTATATGTTACACTTTGTCAAAACAGCTGTTTAACAAAACATTTTTTGCATATAATTATATATATATGACTTGTAGATATTTTGAGATATATTTTTTACGAAAATTCAAAGTAAAAGTGGGACAGTTTTGGTCGTTAAATTAACTCCGATACGGAATTGCAGTGTCTATACTAACATAATTGCATTGTCTATACTTACAGAATTGCATTTTCTATACTTTCAGAAATGCATTTTGTATACTTACAGAATTGCATTGTCTATACTTACAGAATTGCAACCTAAACATGCTATAGTTGTACAAAGTAAACTGAATTTAATTATCATTGAAGGCAGTTGAATATCGTGTTCTTGTTTTATTTGACAGTTCACTTAGAACTATGGATTGCATTTATAGTAGATAATGACATTTTTATGCCACACCTAAGGGCATTATGCTTTTCGATCTGTGCATACGTCCTTTCGTTCGTTCGTCCGTCTGTCCCGCTTCATTTTCGAGTTTTGAGTGAATATAGTTTTTGATAAAGTTGAAGTCCGATCAAAAAAATTTTAGTCTTAGTACCAAGTTTCCTATAACATGATTTTTAAACATCTAATTGCGAAACTTGAGTTTTGTCTGCAGTTTCGCAGTCCATTGAACATAGAAAATGATGATGTGAGTGATACTAGAATCACTATGGACATTTTCTTGCTTCCTCGGGTATCCACGAAATATAAAATGTGTATTTACTTTCTGGCAATTTATTTCGTTACAATTCAATAATTTATAGAGCAAACTTGCATGATGTAAATTTACTAAAATTCCATCGTCCAACGGTTGTCTTTTTTGTAGTATACCTTTGCTAAACTCCTTGATCATTTTGTATGTAGAAAGTTAAACTGCTAATAAGTTTACCTCATCTATCAAAATGCACTGCATTATAGTTTTGAAAATTTGAACTTGATAATAATGGATCTTATATTTGTTTATGTCGCAATATACATACAAGTGAATGCAAGGTGAATAAAACAAACGTTATATTGTAGGTGATTTTTGCGAAGGCCATAATGCTACCTACAATCCTCATCCAACAAACTGTTACTATTACATCCAATGTGAAGGCAATAATGAATACGGTAAAAAGTGTCAAAGCAGTCTCTGTTTTGGAATTACACAAAGAGATGGATGTGACCACTGTTATAATGCTATTTGTCCATCAGGTTAGTATAATATGTCGGCAATGGTACATTAGGTAAAACATTGTGTTTAAGAGGTTGTTTTTTTTTGTTTCAAAATACGTTAGTTGTTTTCTGCCTTTGAAATAAATGACATTTACACGTTATTCGTTTTTTTTTATATACTTTCACAATTGCGTGATCTGTATATCCGTACACATACCACATTCCTAAATAAAACTAGTGGAGTTTTCGTCTTATTTTTTTCGACAGACAAATTTGAGTATTCCTTTAGTAAATAAACTCATCATGAATTCCAGGATGAAAGATTTATATTTCCGCCAGACGCGCGTTTCGTCTACAAAATACTCATCAATGATGATCGATGTAATTTTGCCTTTCTTTTATTTAAGTATTTAGCGAAGGGACGTCTTTAAAAAAGTAAGAGGAGATGTTCCAAGTCAGGAATATGACTGTTGAAATCGAATAGTGCGTTCGGGTGTATATTGGCGTTTGTTGTTGTTAAAGTTCAGTTTTTCTGCAGTTCGGTTGTTTAAGCAGTTGATTTATTTCCTTCGGTTTAAGTTTGTTATCCGAAAATGATTTCACTAAGTAAATTTATGACTATTTAACAGTGGTTAACTACTGTTGCCTTTTAAACTTGTTGTTGAAGTTCTTACCATAAGGTTTTTATAGAGAATTTCCTTTTACTTTCTTTTTTCATGTGCGTTTATGGATTTTGTCCCTTAACCTTAATCACATGTCATTAATTCTATTACATCTCTATATTAAAGCCAATACCTTTGTGAACACGTTTGATTTCCTTTGATACATTCATTCGCGATACACATGGATAGAATCCTGGGTTCATTTAGGTTGAGATATATATGGATTGAACAACACTTTTAACTGTTATTTCTTTATTTTTTTTAAACAGTTTTTGACGTCACAACAATCTATGGTAACAATGTGTTTTATCCTCTGATAAAAAAGCTGACCAACTGAAGAAAAATGAAATTTGTCAAAATCAAATATTTTATAGATACTAGTAATGCACAGTTTGATCTGTTTCTTGTCGAATAACACACCGAGAGGTGTCAGGATCGATCGAATTAAAGACCGACCGTACTGAAATATTTGTTTAGGAAAACCTGACACCACGAGGCGTTACACAACAAGAAAGAACATAAAATATGCATTATCTGATTTATCTTACCTCAGCAAAAATCTGTTTGTTTTAAATATTTTCGGGAATTGTATCCTCCTTTACCGTTTACTTTGTAATGGGATATATTTTTTTTAAATGTTTAGGTATAACCACTCCCTATGGCTCGTTTTTAATGTGAAATAAAACTCACTTATTAATCTAGATACATGAAAAAACTAGCAGTAACTGTACTGTTACTTATTAAATGGTATATTTACTACATGCGGCAAGACGCAACCGAATTTTTAAGATGTACGAAAAATACCACTCACTTTGTACATGTTGTAAGTAATTCATCATTTTTAAAACCTATATGAAAGGTAATGCTTTCATTTTTTTTCTCTAGTACCTGACATTTTTCTCGCAGAGAGGCAAATCAATTTTCAAATTTTTTTTACGATTTTCCCAATAGAAATGTTTTGTCTGTTTTTTAACAGTTTAGTCTGCAAAACTTGAAAATCAGGATAAAATATATTAAGACCCCCTGTATAAAGTAGGAATATTTTGTAAGTTAATAGATTTTAGTCTAATACACGTTGGAAAGAATTGTTTTTGTCTAAAAAATTTCATTGTGTTAAAAAGTGGAAAATTGTAAAATAAAACCCAGATGACAACAATACACAATTAAGTGTTTTAAGACTTTATAGTTTTCATTTGTAATCAAGAAAAATAACGACCTGACGCCGGACATTAATTAAAGCCTTGAAGCATATTTCATTGTAACTTATATCGTCAAGGTTTGTTTCGTCAAAAAAAACGCATGTTGTTACGAAAGAAAATAAGTCCATGTAGGTATATAAGTTATGTCCTGTTTTGTCGGTTCATTTACAATTGCAATCTAATCAAATCTAGTAGGCCGTACATAGGCATCATTTCTTTCTTTGTATATTGAATTTCTGTCTTTGCAAACTTGTTTAAACAACTACATGTCTAAGCTCACTGATGCATGAAATACCATGCAGCAGTATAAAGTTCTTTGCAAGATTGCACTAGGATTAGATTAACAAATCAAAAATTCCCTTTTTTTTGTTTCTAAAGTTTCAGTATTAAATATAATAGTCGTTAAGACCACTTTAAAATCGATTTATCTCTCATAAATAAAGGCAACTTAAACATGTTACGGTATTTATTCGGTGTTCACAAGTCACAAATCGAATGAAAGAAAACAAATGCGGGTGACAAACTAAACCCGAGGGAAATACATCAACTATAAGAGAAAAAAACAAAGAAACAACAGGAACACTGTAGTGTAACAACAACAAATGCCAACTTACATAGGAACGAACTATTTGATAGAAACAACAACATACAAATGTATGCCCAAGTCTTTAAAACAAATAATTCATAAAACGTATGATTTTTTTTGCGCACAAAATAATTGTACTCTTGGATATATCTTCTAATAACAAACAAGTATCAATAAAATTTGTAGATTTCACTTGTAATATTCGGATAGCAGATTTGGGGAATGATAATTGTTCAAAAGCAGAGCTCATCCAATGTTTATAAAATTTTATGATATGATTTCCGTGTGCAAAATATGTGATCCTAAAATTTCTTTTATATAAGACAAGATTTTGTAATCGAAAACTAAAGAAAATGCGATAGCAAGAAAAAAAAGTTCTATGCATATGATTAACAATTATTTTCAAATCCATAGTCAAATTGGTATGTTTACTTGTAATGCATTGTCATTTCCTTTATCAATATACTGCTACGCAAGTATACTGATTTGGGGTACCTTTAGTTTGCATCTTGATATCAGCTTTTCCAATACTAAACATAAAATATGGACTAAAAAGGTACAGTCTACATTGTCTACTCGTCTTTAAAAACCTGTAACTTAAATATTAATATATATTAACTAATTATCATGCCACAAATCATCATGCAAATTTCACTCTTTTATAATTTTCGGTTCGCAACTTTCTTTTATTAGCGTTTGAAAGTATTATAATATACATGTTGTAGATGAGAAAAATAGAAGGCAAACATAATCTATATAATTGATATTTCTTATAGATATAACCACGACAGCTAAACCAGAAACCACTGTGCCTGTACCATCTATTGGTAAGAATAATGTTTTGAAATGGAATTTACTTTTATCATGTAGGATTTAAGAAATGTATGAACGTTACAAGGAATTATCCTAGTTGTGTAATGCATCCGTTTTATCTATACTAGGCAAACAAAATCCGATACCCACCCTATTAAATAATAATTTATATTAACAAAATTTATGGATTGCGACTAGCTGTTTGTTTGAAAGGAGTCATACGTCTGTATGTTACTTCACTTTTACTTGTTTTTTACCGGAAGATAACGTAATTTTAGCGTATTTTTGAATTTTGAGCGGAAACACATTTATGTCGTCCGAACACGGGTTTAAAATTCAATGAGGTTGGTTAAATATCCGGTCAACACAGGTAATCAAAAGGTGATTGAAGGTGATATATATAAAAAAAAATCGGTTTCATATGCCTCGTCTACGCCAAAATTAACCTGATAGAGCAGTGGGAATGGTACAAGCAGATATGCGCCATATTGACGTCGCAAACATCTTTGGTGCTTCCAAATTGACAATACCAAGATTAATGAGTCGTTTAAGACAAGCTGGGTCATCTAATGACAGGCGACGTACAGTGGACGTCCAAGAGAAACAACGCTACGCCAAGACCGTCGAATAAGATTCTCTTATCTCAGGGATCGGTTTTTTGACACTTTTACTCTTTGAGTATGTTTGTTTTGTTCATGCATCGTTGACAATGTAATGGAATTTGATGCGACTGTCATACAAGTGAGAGGTTTAGCTAGCTATAAAACCAGGTTCAATCCACCATTTTCTACATTAGAAAATGCCTGTACCAAGTCAGGAATATGACAGTTGTTATCCATTCGTTTGATGTGTTTGGACTTTTGATTTTGCCTTTTGAGTTTTGATTTTCCTTTTTGAATTTTCCTCGGAGTTCAGTATTTTTGTGTTTTTACTTTTTGCCAGCTACAATTACCGCAAGATAAACACCTTGGAGGCATAATCCAAGGATATACGCTAAACTGTACATAATAGGCTATGAGAGGCTGGTTTGCGCTCACGACGCAAGCATTTATCCAGCGTTAAATCGGATCAATGCGTAGGGGATTCACTACTGTTATCAATGCAAGAGGTGGCCATACGCGATATTAACTCTTAAAATTTGGGTTTTGACAACGACATATTCAAGTCCGTGCAATAAGGAAATTAATTATGATCTGGTATCTTTGTTTAGTTTGTATGCTTATATATTATTATTCCATAAAATACAAAACTAAAGTATCATTGTTGAAATTTAAAACAGATGTTTTTGATAAAATCTGGTATCGTTTCTTTTGTGGCTGGTATATATAGGTCCTAACATGTATGCACATTTATACATGCAATTGCAAGTATTTCCGCAATTGACCTCTACGGTATCCAAACTTCCGGATTTAAAAAAGTGTCCGCAGTTAGGCGAATTTCCCTCTATTTCAATTTGTTTTGAGGATTTGTTTTTCTGAATGTCTTGTTCTTGAGTTGTTTTTATATATGATTTTATAATTTTATATTGTGTGAAGTCAATTTAAGAATTGTTTCGTTTCTATTTTGCTCAAACAGTTATAATGCACTGGTAGGAACGAAATCGAATGTAAATATTCATAATATTGTAAGACTATCATACATCAGCGTTAAGGAATACAAACCAACGGAAGGAATGGATAAAATAGATTGAGTTCCATTGCAATTTAAATTGACAACAGCAAATGAGCAACCCAACAAACAAAATGTGACAATAATTGCAATCCAGGAGACAAAACTGTGCAAACATTCATCACAGCTATACAACACAACTGACTACAAATTCATATAAACTTACACGTACATATGAGACAGACACAACATGAAAATTATTTGGGTTGAAAGTAAATATGACAAAGACGTCAACTAGAAAGATTTGTTTAATTGATAGTACACACAGTATATTAACAAAATGTATCTCGATGTAGTACAAATTAAGTAAAATGCATATACAAGTGTACACAAAATCAAATAAACATTGTAAAGCCCCATTGCGCCTCAATAGCTGGATGCACAATACTTATTCCCAGCTAGAGGCATACGACATTGAACACCCACACATGCAAGTAAATGGAAAAATGTTATGTGAATGAAAAGATGTGCAATTTCAGTACCTAGACTCATGTTTCAAACTGGTTTATATTATTGCAAAGTAAACACTGAATGCTAACTATAAGGTGTTGGTGTTTTTCGTTTAAATTGTTTTTTAGCAAAAAGGAAGAAACGTTGTTTATGAAAATACTGGCACATAAATTGTTTGTACAAACACAGATGATGTTTTACAAATGAAGATTATCTGCCAGCTAATTAGCTGATACACGGTACATTATCACTTGATAATAGTTTATCTAAGCTGGATTTGAATAAACCGTTGGGTAAATTTAGGGCCCGGAATGCCCTTCCACGTCGTGAATCATTTTGGCCTTTTGACTTAGAATCTAATATATACAAGCGTCTGGCATTTGAAATTATATAGTATTACAAGATATCTTTGAGAAATTCATTGATGTAACGTATCAACTGTTTTAATAGTAGCACGACGAATATATCATGTGAAGCATAATCTGCCTATCCTTCCGTAGCACCTGAGATCATCCTCGACTTTCGACGGGATTAATGTGGCACTGTCTCTTTAATTATTCCTAAACTATATGTTGTTTTTCTTATATAATATGATATTTGCACGCAAATTAGAAATTGAAATACAACCTCAACTCTGAATGAATATCATTGTTTGTCGACATTTGACGAATATTTATTGGCCTTAGTACTCACAATGAGTTATAATTGGTAATTGGCAAACAAATATGCTGTATATGTGTTTATTGAAATGTGATAGTTTTCCTGCTTGATCATTAAACATTTATTTATTTAAAATAGAAATACATTTTTGTTTTAAGATGTTTCCTGTACTGATTCGTCCGTTTTGCTGAATACTGGACCAACAAATATTGTTTGTGTAGTCAACACAACTTCGTTTGATATGATGAATGTGACATTCACAAAATCATCTGGAGTAAATCCGTCACTTATTGCACGGATTGAAAGCGATGGTAGGGTTATATATACAAATTTCAGTGATCAAATTGTCGTTCAATATGCATCTTCAACAGTTACTCTAACTATCCAGAATGCATCGTGTCCATATGAGGGATTTTACGGGGTTGCAGTTGACAATGGTAACGGTTTGACAGGCAGAAAAGATGGTCAATTGTCAGTAACTGGTAAGTGGTCATTTTATTTTAAGTTCTATGCAGATCAATTTTGATACAATTATTCAGTTACTTTTAAAACCAGATTTTTTTAATGTTCTCATTTTATTTAATTTTCATGGTACCTTTGTCTGTAGTCCCTGCATCGGTAATGACATGTTTTGAATTTAATATGCTTATTTGAATTGAGTATCTTAGGTTACAAAACATTCAGACAAAGTTAAATCTTAAATGAATTATGGTTATCATCTTGATGTTCTGTTAAGTCAGTCATACAACTTCTAACGTTTTTACTAACGTTTTTACTTTCTATTTCTGTAGTTCTAGCTGAATCAAAACTATATAATGTTACTCAAAATAAAACGAGGTGATAATAATTTATTAATTTATTTCACCAAAATTGAATATTTGTTAAAATAACATTAACACTAAAAATTATCAATTAACTGGAATGAATGCTAATACACTTCTATATAAAATAAATCGTACTGTACTTCAATATATGTTACAGACATTGATTTATTTACATGTACTTGCTGCTTTATAAATGAAGTAAATTTCCGAAAGAAAAAATTAGGTTTCCGATTTGTTATGTTGTTTGTTCGTAAAAGTTAATTGACAACAAGTATAAGGTTAAAATTATCTTACAGCAAAACCAAACGGACCATTGGAATTCAAAATTCACCCGGAGCAGATTGCTGGCCTCAATACTGTTAGATCCGACAATTTACATTCGTGTACTGGTGCTATCGGCGATCCGGGAGGTACAATTGGCGTTGAAATACTTCTTGACGGAGACGATAACTTTCAAACGTATGAGCCAAGTTTTAAATCCATATCAGACACTAATGAAAATTGCACGATATATCGGGAATACAAGTTTTGGATTGCCTTTACAGCTGCAATGGACAACGCAACTATTAGATGTAAGATAACAAATGACGAATACCCAACTGATCCGCCAATAAATTCTAATAACGAAAAGCTCGCACTTGTTCCAGGTAAGTTATATTGTCATTTAGTTTTATCATCACCATACTGTTTGAGATTATATCTTGGACATCGGAATAAATATGATAAATACGTTCCAATAATAAGAACTAAATTTGTCTATATTAAATTTTTATACAGCGTATTTTCAATGGACAGAACACTTTGAAATTTTCTAATCTTGTCCAAGGACACAGTTATTGTCCTTTGGTTTTCGTTGTTCACGGATATAGTTCTTAGTGTGAACAGTGTGTAACTTTCATTTTTTTGTATACACTTTACCAATTCATTTTTTGATATGTGTGCGTGAAATTACATGTTAAAAAAGTTGGTGCTGAATCTTTATGTTAAGAAGTGATTTGGTTTAGTTAAAAAAAAATTCAAAAATTAGTACGTCTGAAGCTGTCAAACAGAACTTTAGACCTCCCCTTTACATAGAATTGTCAATGTTTTAGTTAAAACAGGTATGAGTATCTATAACTTTTATTTTAGGTGTCCCAATATGAGCAGGTGCGATTTATTTTGAATTTGAATTAATTGTCTAAAAGAAATGCACTACGCAATAACTGTGTTCTCGAGCCCACTGAGAGAGCTACCCACAACAATGTGTCTGTGGCATCAATTCTTTCTTCCTTATCTTTAAGTTTTATCTATTGAATATATATATGTCTCTCTCTTTCTTCAACTTTTGTGAGCTACATGTTAATTAACTATTCTGAATGACTCTACCGTCTCGCCTTTCTCTGCATCCAAAGCGATGCATAATTTTCAAAATAAATGATAAGTAAAAAAAGATCGACACAGTGGCAATCTTTATAACGAAGTAAGTTCATTGGATTGTCAAGTGGCCATGTAATGCACAACTAAATTTAAATAAAAACATTAATAAAGAAAACAAAAGGGAAGTAACTTCTTGAAATTCAATATAAATGAAGTGATGAAATGAATACACACAAATGTAACTAAACAAACACACACAATACGGAGCTTAATATACAAATGTTAGTATATAATAAATTAAATGGAACTAAATTCACATTTTTGGTTGGTTCTTGATTGATGAAAGGAACCCTAGATGATATAAGTTTACTGCAGCAAACCTTTTAATGACCCTAGATGACAATAAACAGCACACACTGCTCGATTCCTTTATTAATTTTACAAACTTTTTGAACGTTTCTAACGGATAGTTCTGTTGTTGTTATTTATATAAGAAAGTATCAAGCTAATACCAATCTACGACCAATCTCCGACACAATTGCATTCTATATTTACTCACGTTATCTATACTTTTGCATAATGTAGTAAAGATAAACGTTTTGACCGCGAGTAAGAAATATCATATCTACAGCAACAATGTAGAAATTAGTATTAAGGTTTCACTTGAGTGATGTTGAAATAATGTTTACTTACCATTTAACGAAAGGTACTTAGTACGTACGTTTGACCTGATTAGTGATCGTTAATTTTACTTCTGATTCTTTTGAGTGTTAATTAATCAAGGTTTTCGGGGGGAAAAGACGGCGTTATTACCTAATGTTTTGCCATTTTCAGGACCACTACTCTGCATGCTTTAACATTTTCCAAACTTGAATTTCCATGCGACATCTTAGTTTTGTTACGTACGATGAGGAGAAAAAAACTGAATGAAATTATCTAAACATTAATTTGTCAAAATCAATATATTAAGCAACAGTAATATACAGGTGCTCAAAATCATAAATCGATTGAGAGGAAATATAAATCCGGGTTACAAACTAAAACTTCAAGAGGAAAACAACGAAACAAAAGAAACACAGACGTGCAACAAAAACACCAATGTAACAAACATAGAAACGATCTATAAAATAAAACCTGACATATACCTTACAACATTACAGGAATACAATAAAAATAAATGCAAGAACCATCAGGGCAGAAAAATACATAAAAAGATAATATAATAGTACATTTTGACATGTTAACCACATACTAACAACGAACGCCTACAATTAATTTCCGACAGTTCACAACATACACATTGATACACAAATAAAGCATAATAAAATTTAAATTATGCGTCACACAAATGTTTCAACGCCACGAAAAATGCCGTCACTGGTAAATTAATATAAACTTGAATATAAAATTATACTCCTAAATATTTGTACTCTGCTACCAATCTTCATCCCAATGCACTGTTAAATCCCTCTGCCAATAAAATAGTACAAACCGTTTTTCCTAAATAGTTCGAAAGCATTAAAAAATCGTGAATTTGAAAAAAAAATACATCAAAATTATATTAGGTTTAAAAAATCATTTATGGTGTAAAATGATATCTTAGTGTATGCTGATTTCAGAAAAATATAATCGCTTTTGGATTTTGAAACTTGACATATCTGGCACACATTATCGAATTTTATACTAAAAAAAGAAATACGATCTGATACGACCGACACAAATCTAAAAAGATCAAAGGCAAATTATACTGTAGAAAACAAATACTTTAATATTACCACTTTCCTGCTTTAATCAGACGCAAAATGCGATACAAAAAATATCACTTACCCGATTTAAAATTACCAAAAACTCCTTAATCGAAACGATAATAATGATACTTCATATTTTCCTTTTAGATAATTTCTGTAACAGGAATTATAATGGAACCAATAGATACCATCATCCTACAGACTGCAATAGATATGTCACTTGTGTAGAGAAAGTCAGCTATGTTCAAGTTTGTTTACCTGGTTTATGTTTTGATCCTACTATAGTAGCTTGTAACTTTTGCTATCATGTTGATAGCTGTCCATAATTTCTCTTTTCTGTGTTTTGTTGTTTTCCTAAATGTATGCATTTATTATATCAATAACATTTTGATTACTGTATAAGAAAAGACTGAGTACGGTAAGCTTTATGTTTCCGATCTATACAAATTAATGTTCAAATCAAGAGAACTGTTTAACTAATTTTCATTGAAAATCGGAATTTGGGTTATTCATGTCGTTGATACCACATGAAAAGATCGGCAAGACGCATATTTTCTAAAAGAAGACAAAGAACTATTAGTTATCTGAACAATTGTTTTTTTTTTGTGTTTTTTTTAAATGTATCCAAATTTTATTGCACTTTTACTGTTAACAATTTACTCAATCTACAGCTTCAATAAAGTATCCCTTAAATTAGTTATTGAATATCTAGGGGAAAATATTCAATAAAGTATATATATATCTAAGTTAGTTATATATATTAAGTACAGCTCTTTGTAAAAACCAGGCAGAGTGCGATATCTGGAATTTTTTATGTAAAGAGTTATTGATATATTTTAGTACGATTTTTGTCATTTTCACTTGTGTAAATGCAGTACTACCACTTAAATGTATAGTATCGATATTATGTCGTTTCTGAAATAAACTTTATAAAGGACCGATACCAAAGTCTGAAAAAAAATCATCATTTCAAAGTATGTACATGTACATCTAACAACAGAACGACCTACAGATTAAGTTTAAATTGAAACACTTGCCATTGGAATGAAAGTATTATTTGTGGCGGATAATTCATAAAGAGCGGAACCGACTCAGTTGGTACGGACACATGCCAACAATTTGCATATTATTAAAAAACACTAGTTTTATTTACATCGTTTGACGACTCTGCCAACAGACAAACCTGATAACTGCTTTAAGAAAAAACATAAAGAACAAGGCGATGCAAAACCTACAATTCAGCTCCGAAGGAGACCACATGATATTCAATCTTTACTTTTCATTGAATTTCTCAGCATCCCAACATTACTCCAGAAAGAAAATGAGCAGTAAACATTAAATAACAAAATAAAATCAGCTTATAAAAATCCTATAAGGTATGACATACTACTCAATAGTTATCAAAGGTACCATGATTATAATTAAATACACCAGACACGCGTTTCGTCCTCATAAGACTCATCAATGACGCTCAGATCTAAAACGTTATCAAGCCAAACGAGAACAAAGAAGAATAGCATTGAGGACCCAAAGTTCCAAAAAGTTGTGCCAAATACGGCTAAGGTAATCTATGCCTGGGAAATATAAACCCTTTGTTTTAGTAAAAAAGTTTTGTCAACAGGAAATTTACTAAAATGACAAAATAATTGATATTCATTTTAACACCGAAGTGCTGACTACTGGGCTGGTGATACCCTCGTTCCAATAAACATATATTTTTAAGATAAAATAGATATCCGAATTCTTCGAAAAAATATAATTAAAAAAACCAATTGAAACCAAATCATGTATTCGATAATGTCATGGTCTTCCTGAAAAATCGTGATTTATTTAAGTATCCAAAAAATACACCTTACTCCAAGCTGTCAACTAGAATGACACAAAACAATTGGTCGTTGTGACATCAATTTTTTATTGGTGTGCAAGAACAATCAAATATAATAAGGCAAAGTTTGGTTTTTAAGCCTTGGTCACACCTTACCGGATAGCACGAACGGACGCCTAACGGATGAAAATAAAACTTGTCCGTTGACAAAATTGTTATCCGTTGGGAGTCCATTGATGTACTGACCAAATAAAACGGACGCGTAAGGTATCACTCCACAGTTAGGTGGGTAGTTTCGCATTTTGGCCCTGTGAATTTTTCAAATATGAGAGCTAGTGTGCAATAAAATTCCTTTTTGGATAGCTGGGTATTAAAGTAGCCTTCGTATTGGGCTTATATGAACAGCAAGATTATATAATATTCGTAATAAATGCTGTTTTCTGTATGACAGTCCGTATTTGTATGTCCACATCATAAGTTGGTCTGGGAATTATTGTAATGTGTTTTTCCAACTTTTTAACGCACGAACTTTGCGATTAGATTTTACGAAAAAATGAGGCGAAAGACACCTATTTCTTATTTGATCATTAGGTGACATGTTCACCCCCTTTTGCAATGTTTTATGGTAAATAAAAGCAGAATGTTGCCATGGATACACATGAATTATTTTTCACGTTTTAACTTTTGAAAATCAAATCTATGGAAAATACTGATTACTTACATATACACATGTACAACACAAACAGTAAGGTTAATGTATTAGAAATCCAGGAATAGGAAATGATAAAACATTTTGTGGCTAATTTTAATTTTACTTTCAAACTGTGGATTGCTACCTAACGAATGCATACCCCACATACATCGGATATGCAACGTACTAGAAATGAAAACGTACCGGACAGAACCCGTAAGCGGATGTCGAACGTACATCGAACTGACGAGTATCACATAAAACGGACACCTAACGGAAGCGTAACGGATAAAACGGATGAACAAGATACAAAGAATTAAATCATACATGTAAATCGCATAAATATTCAAAAAGTTTCTATGTAACTGGTTTTGGTTAGTTCTTTAAAATGCCACAAAAGAGTAGTGTCTGGCCTGAATAAGAACTGCTTGAAAGTGAAGACGTGCCCTTAATCTAAGATAGATTGAATAATTAGAATTCATGACACCAATGATTGGCATTTCTGACGCGAAATTTTCAATTGGCATTTACCCGTTTCAGATCCGTTCATCATCCGTTTTATCCGTTAAACGTCCGGTAGAAATCCGTTTTACATTCGTTCAACATCCGTTGTATCCGTTATACGTCCGGTAGAAGTCCGTTGGTAATTTTTTTTATACCAGACCTTCAACGGATGTATAATGGACGACTAACGGATACAAAACGGAAACGAAACGGACGAGTACAGTACAAAACGGACGCCTACCCGAAGTTCAACGGACACTTCATCTGTTGGACGTCCGTTCAATGTTTTGAATATGCTCAAAATAAATTCTCCAACGGACAGAACGGACATCGACGGATAAAACGTACGCTAAACGGACACGAAACGGATATGGACGGACGTGTAACAGACATGAACGGAGTTAAAAAAAAATATATCCGTTCGAGCTATCCGTTAAGGTGTGACCGAGGCGCTATTCATATAATGCCAGAACTACTGTTTTCATGTCATGATGTTGTTCGTATTAAAATCAGTATCGTATATTTAATATATTTGACTGGCTGGAATAAGAAAAAAGGTTTTTGGGGAAAATGTCACACGGACGGCATACATATATATATATATATATATATATATATATATATATCATTGCTGGTGATCCGATGGATAAATCTGTTGTAGAGTTGTCACTGACTCAGACGTACTTATAATTCAAAAGTCTATCTTAAATTGAGGGTAAATTATATGGCCTTCCAAATACCGTTTCGATCCCTAACATCACTAAAGAGACATATATTGTCGAAATCTAGATCTGGCTAACACAAAAAATATTGACACCTTGTGTTTGTAGCATAACATCTTGGCCATAAGTTTATTGTTTTCTGTTTAGTATTAAATTTATATTAAGATCCATTTTGTTACATCTCGTGATCAATTTTATTTGGCAATCGCCAATGGCAGTCAGCAGGATTAAAGAACATCAGTTGTTCTACCTGTTAGTCAAGTGCGTTTTGTTTAAATATACTTTTTCACTTTTTTGGTCTTTTGGCAAATGTTGTTTGTGCTTTATGTAGACCCTTCTACAACGAAATTTGTTTTACATGCACACGTATAAAAATTGTGGCATAACATCTTGGCCATAAGTTTATTGTTTTCTGTTTAGTATTAAAATTATATTAAGATCCATTTTGTTACATCTCGTGATCAATTTTATTTGGCAATCGCCAATGGCAGTCAGCAGGATTAAAGAACATCAGTTGTTCTACCTGTTAGTCAAGTGCGTTTTGTTTAAATATACTTTTTCACTTTTTTGGTCTTTTGGAATATGTTGTTTGTGCTGTATTTTAGACCACAATATTCGTTAGACTTGGACAATGGGCTTGTGATATCCTCGGGGAAATAAATCTCCACCACTAGTGGCATCGACCATAAATGAATCATCTTTTAGTCTTCTTATATCAAACTATAACAATCTTGAAATTTATACAATAAAAAAGTCAAACCGAACATCAGTTAAGACGCTTGCACCATTCTAAAATATTTTTTATGCACATTAATCCTGCAATCATAGGTTTGAACGTAGTTTTCAATTTAGACTTGTTTATATAACATAACTCGTTTATATATAAACGCCTAAAAAAGTGTTCATAACACCAAAAAAAAAAAAAAAAAAGGTAACTGTAAGTGTAATTATTTATAAATATGTCGGATTACAGATATCCTTCCTCAGTAAGATTTTGAGGTTAATAAATTATCTCATCATAGATACCAGGACTAAATTTAGTATATACGCCAGACGAGCGTTTCGTCGATAAAAGACTCATCAGTGACGCTCGAATCCAAAAAAGTTAAAAAGGCCAAATACAGTACGAAGTTGAAGAGCATTGAGGACCAAAATTCCAAAACGTTTTGCCAAATACAGCTAAGGTAATCTATGCCTGAGGTAGAAAAGCCTTAGTATTTCCAAAAATTCAAAAATTTGTAAAACAATAAATTTATAAATATAACCATATCAATGACAATTCATGTCAGCACAGAAGGTGCTGACTACTGGGCTTGTGATATCCTCGGGGAAATAAATCTCCACCACTAGTGGCATCGACCATAAATGAATCATCTTTTAGTCTTCTTATATTAAACTATAACAATTTGAAATTTATACAATAAAAAAGTCAAACCGAACATCAGTTAAGACGCTTGCACCATTCTAAAAAAATTGTTAAACATGACATAGGTTATATGGCTAATTACAACAGAGAGTTCAGATACATACTTTAAATAAATATAATAATGTGCGATATGAACTAGCACAATTCTAAAGCTTTAACGGTAACGCCAGTTATGAAGGTAAAAGAACGATTACGTCTATAAAAAATACCAAATAAACAGTACTGAACGATCTAAATTTATAAATATTTAAAATTGACAGAGTAAAGTAGTTACGACATATTATACATTATAAAAGAGGGACAAAAGATACCAAAGGGACAATCAAACTCATAAATCTAAAACAAACTGACAACGCCATGGCTAAAAATGAAAAAGACAAACAGAAAAACAATAGTACACATGCCACAACATAGAAAACTAAAGAATAAACAACACGAACCCCACCAAAAACTAGGGGTGATCTCAGGTGCTCCGGAAGGGTAAGCAGATCCTGCTCCAAATGTGGCACCCGTCGTGTTGCTTATATGATTACAAATCCGGTAAATAGTCTAATTCGGTAGGTCACATTCATGAAAGGGAAGAGGATTGTACTTACGACGTAAGGAACATATCCGATATCATTTGTGAAACGGTTATTCCATAACGGTCAAGCAACTCGTGATGGCGTCCGTAAAATTTACGAAGGGATGATTTCAACTTCACCATTTGGAACTCTTGGTTTAATAGCTTCTTTGTGAGCAGTAACCCTCCATCAAGAAAATCATTATAGGAAATGCAAGCACGGGAATATCGTATCAATTGGGAGATATATACCCCGTATGCAGGTGCTGCTGCAATGTTGCTACTTAGAAATGGAAAGTTCACAATTGGAAAGCTGAAATCATCTCTTTTGTCGTAAAGTTTTGTTTTCAACCGACCCTCATTGTCAATTTCTAGATGTAAGTCAAGATATAAAGCCGACTTAACTGTATCTGTAGTTTCCTTTATCTCCAATTCGATGGGATAGATGCGTTCCACATAGTCACCAAATTTTGAATTGTTTAGTGAAAGAATGTCATCTATATAGCGGAAAGTAGAGTTAAAGGATATTGCTAACTTCTTATCTTTCTTCATAAGAAGTTCCTGGATGAAGTCAGCCTCATAATAATAAAGAAACAAGTCGGCAAGTAGAGGGGCACAGTTTGTTCCCATTGGGATGCCGACAGTCTGTTGAAAAACACGTCCTCCGAATGTTACAAATATGTTGTCAATCAAGAAATCAAGCATCTTGATAATATCGGTTTCAGAGAATTTTTTGTTTGAATCAGAGCGAATAATGAAGTGTTATAACACTATCGTGCTATTCGTTAAGACAAGATATACCTCAAACTATAAAATAGCACCAAACAACTCACGATTGTCGTACGACTGTTGCATGACTTTCGCACGTCTCCCATGCGACAAACCTACGACAGTACAATTACAATTTTTTTTCTGTACTGTTCTCATCGTGGAACCATCGTGGACATGTCGTAGCTGATGAGACCACTCGAAGTATTTTTTTTACATTTTGCAAGACAACTATTTTATAGATCTTCCACGACAAAAATAAGTACGATCTGTTGTGACCGGGGCTTAAAGAGCCATTTGTCCACAAAGATTGTCGTGTGTATAATGTTGTCTAATAGAAAGGATCTGTTGAGGTATATCTTGTCTTAACGAATAGCACGATAGTGTTATAACACTTCATTATTCACCATTGTTATGGTATTGGCTACATTTGTATTACATGTGTTTGTCCATCCGTTCGTTCCAAACATATATGTTTCTCCCACTTAACAGTTGATGTTTTGATACAATATTTCCTGTCTGGTAGAACATTTCATTTCCATCTAATAAAATTGATGATTTGTGCATTTACTGCAAACAAGTTTTAAAAATATACCAGCTACAACTCACTGTTACTATATCCAGCGTTTATGTATGGCAGATAATAGGAAACACTCTTAATTCCATCTGACCGGGAATAAGGGTAGATTTTTAACAGGAGAATCATTGTTTATGAAAGGATAACATCTAAAACTAACTGTTCATGACATTTCTGCCTAAAGGAGGGACGAAAGATACCAAAGGGACAGTCAAACTCATAAATCTAAAACAAACTGACAACGCCATGGCTAAAAATGAAAAAGACAAACAGAAAAACAATAGTACACATGACACAACATAGAAAACTAAAGAATAAACAACACGAACCCCACCAAAAACTAGGGGTGATCTCAGGTGCTCCGGAAGGGTAAGCAGATCCTGCTCCACATGTGGCACCCGTCGTGTTGCTTATGTGATTACAAATCCGGTAAATAGTCTAATTCGGTAGGTCACATTCATGAAAGGGAAGGGGATTGTAGTTACGACGTAAGGAACATATCCGATATCATTTGTGAAACGGTTATTCCATAACGGTCAACCTACTCGTGATGGCGTCCGTAAAATTTAAAGTTTTGTTATTCATTATAACTAGAAATAGGACAATTAGATACTGTCGATATGCATCTCACATGTTGGACGTACATGTTATTTATTTGACACAAACAGATGAACATAATTTAAAATTTTTTGTCAGATTTTCGGTATCTTCTGGTTTTATCCATTTGAATGCCTTAACAAATTTTGCCCTTTGATCCCATCTTTCTTTTGATAAATCTTTTACATGTTTTATTATAAGTAATCTGTAAAAGTCTTATAGAATCCTTGTTATTTTTAAATAGTTTATGAGCACTTAAACATGTCAATGATAAAGCTATGAAAAAATAAGAGAGAACATTTTCCCGCCAAAAGACTCAATGGCTAATATCTCGAAAACAAGCACATTAACCTTTATCTGTTTTACTCTTTTGATTCCTTTGATATCTCCTATCAATATATACTGGTGTTATGAAAAGCTAGTTTTTTTTTAAACTGAGTAGCGAACCTGCTTAAGCTTCATACAATAGACATTGTTGATACATGAAAGTTCTTATGCATTAGTCTGCCATGGGTACCGTAAGTTAACTTTTTTAGCATCCTTTACATTGTAGTTTTGAAATCAGTGAAATCCAGTTTTGCTTTACTCAATGTTTTGATTTTGTTTATATTAGACTTTTGTACAACTCCTGCACCGACAACAACACCCGCTCCATCTCCTTGTAAGTCTTTCTATTAAATGTTTTTCTCTTGTCGCATTTTTCGAAATAAATGAAAATGAGTGTTAAAGAAAATGAAAAGTTTGACAGTAACCTTGATAACGTTATGTGAGACTTTTAAATATTGATGTGTAATGTTTGAAGCATTTATGCTTAAAACTTGATCAAAAAACAAATAATGTATACCGTATGGTATTCACAAGTACTCAGCATTTCAGGCAAAGAGGCATGATTTAATGTACGTTATGTAAGTTGTATATTACTTAAGATAATAAAATTACAAAATTACAACTTTTGATTCATAGGCATGCATTATTTTTATTTATATATTTTTTGTACTAACACGGCTGGTAATCTACACACGCAGAACATTTGGTTCTGCAATGAAAACCGTGAGAGGATTTTCCGGTTGTGCTTGAGTGGAGTAATTGTCACCGCTTCAAACGGTATGTACATTTCTAAATCTCAATTTTCTTATTCAACTGATCAAAATATTGAAAATCAGAGAATGCTATGCTGTGGTGAATACTTTAACGAAGAGATACATGTATCATTTACTGTTGTACGTCGAGTTGAACTCCTACAAAATCAGTTGCCGCACGAGAAATTGCTTAAAAAAGTGACATTTCAATTTTGAAATGGTTCTGTTTACAGACCTACAAGTTCAAATTTAGTTTTTTTTAAGGCAATGGGTATGAATGTTGTTTTTGGCGGCGTGAACGCTGTCCGGTGTTGATAGACGTCTTAATAATTCCAAAAACTACATTTTTTCATTAAGTCATGCGTGAGGGGATCGGTTCTGATTGAGGACATCGTGAATGCGTGAGGGGAAGTACAAATTATATCTTTATATTCAAGCTATGAGTCGTTGAAACTTACCTAAATAAGGCTACATTGTTCATTAAAAAACACATAATAATTATTATGTAACACATAATTATTAATTATTATGTGTGCTTAGAAAAATTTATGAGATTGAATTATGAAATAAATTGTGGGATCCTAGGTTTAATAATATGTTTATAGAATAAAAACAAAACATTTGTCAACGATAACCAAAAATACTGCAGAGATGTTGGGGAGTATCTCATTCTTCTTGATTCGACCTTTTCAAACCACTCAACAATGTCCAAAAAACAGGTCGAATGCAATGTTGTTTAAAGGAAAACGTCCACTCTGTATAATGAAAAAAAAAAAATCAAAAATCTTTCCCTTTTCCATACGTCTGAGAGTTTATTTAAAGCACTTTAAAAAACTTTATATTCTTCCTCAAGGTCTTCCATGTGGTCTTTCTCGTGGTCTACTACGTGGTCTTCTTCTATGACTTCGTTGTCTAATACATGCTCTTCCTTATGGTTTTGTCTCGAGATTATCTTGGCTTTCATCGATGTTCGTGAATAATAAATTCTGTATATCTGCCTTTTTTTGTTTCGAAAATTTTGTGATTTTGGGTGAACAGATTACGTCTAATATATATAGGTGTTGAAGTTTTGATCGGCGATATACTTTTCTTAAATATATGTGGTGATTTCTGTGACGTATATTTGACGACAGGACTACTCCCAGCGGGTTTAGTTCGCTTCGAGGGCGGGGATAACTTGTATCTCCATGGCTATTTGTAGAGAGTTAATTTTAGTCCTCTTTTCCTTTTTCCTTTGAACAATGGCATTTTCTGAAATTGAACAAACAATTAATAGTTTGATTTCATTGAAACAGTGATCAGTTTTTATCTATTACAGCAGATTTCAGTCAGTATGTAGCTAATGGTAATATCTTTGGTTAGCTTGCTTGTTAGCTGAACCGTGAAGTCATTGTTAGGTAAGGTATACTACCCTCCTTTTAAAGTAGCTTAGTCCTACAGAGAGATAGATTTTATTTATCTGTTGGGCTAGTCTACTATAAAAGGAGGGAAGTTTACCTTACCTAACAATGACTTCACGGTTCAGCTAACAAGCAAGCTAACCAAAGATATTACCATTAGCTACATACTGACTGAAATCTGCTGTAAAAGGATAAATCTGTGCTTTTTAATCAGCATTGATCACATTTATTGAGTCAACAAAAGTCACAAAGCCAAAGATTAAAAAAATGTTTGTCCTTCCCCTCACGCATTCACGATGTCCTCAATCAGAACCGATCCCCTCACGCATGACTTAATGAAAAAATGTAGTTTTTGGAATTATTCAGACGTCTGTCAACACCGGACAGTGTACACGCCGCCAAAAACAACATTCATATCCTTTGCCCGAAAAAAACCTAAATTTGAACTTGTAGGTCTGTAAATAGAACCATTACAAAATTGAAATGTCACTTTTTTAGGCAATTTCTCGTGGGGCAACTGATTTTGTAAGAGTTCAACTCTACGTTCAACAGTGAATGATACATGTATCTCTTCGTTAAAGTATTCACCACAGCATAGCATTCTCTGATTTTCAATATTTTGATCAGTTGAATAAGAAAATTGAGATTTAGAAATGTACATACCTTTTGAAGCGGTGACAATTACTCCACTCAAGCACAACCGGAAAATCCTCTCACGGTTTTCATTGCAGAACCAAATGTTCTGCGTGTGTAGATTACCAGCCGTGCTAATGCAGCTGCTACAGTAAATTCTGGACCAACTGTGATAACATGTCATCTCAACGACACAGCTACGTTTACGGTTATGCACGTAACCTACACAAAATTAGGAGAATCAGCAGTTCAGCAAGTCGCATCAATTGATGACAGTGATGTTGTTGATATGTTTGCAATGACCGACATCGTATCCTTTTTTTACTATGTCAAATTACATCATTAACATAACAATATTGAACCCATCTTGTGAAAATTAGGGAACATTTGCTGTAGTTACAGATATCAATGGGGAATCAGTAATGGGCCAAGGACAATTTAGTGTGATTAGTAAGTAGTCTTTCCGTTATGTGTTTTTATAGTACAATTTACAGAAGTTTTCTTAAAATATCGCCAAAGTTCAAGCGAGTTCGCTCACAAATGATCTTTTAATGGACATCTTGTTTGAAATCGTAGAGTTATGGTACATGATTGAGTCTTAAACACATAGTATTTCAACAGTCAAAACAAATAAACTCATCATAGATACCAGGACTAAATTTTGCAATACGCCAGACCCGCGTTTCCTCTAAAGAAGACTCATTTGTGAAGCTCGAATCCAAAAAAGTTAAAAAAAAAAAAATAAAAAAAATTGCCAAGTACAGCTTAGGTAAAAAGAGTTTTGAAAACAGTCAATTTATAAATATAAACAGATCAATGATATTTCATGTCATGCTGACAACTAGGCTTGTGATAACCAATACAGTATACGAAACACAATTTTAGTTTTCGTTTCCTTAATTGTTAAGATATTGGTTATGCATATTATTTAGGTAAACCAAGTGGAGATGCAACTTTGCAATTACATCCAGATCAAATCGCAGAACTTGACAAATACAGATCTAGTTTTCTCCATACTTGTGTAATAAATGTTGGATATCCATCAGGAGAAATCATTATTGAAATATTGAAACAAGGTGCTGCTGAATTTCAAAACTTGAATGTTGATTTTCACACACACGTCGACAAAGTTGTTTACAATACGACATGTTCTATAACACGTACGGCCCCATTTGGAATACAGTTCACATCGGATATGGACAAGGCTACGATTCGGTGTACAATTTCGCATGATTTGTTTCCTAATGATCAGCTAGTTTATTAAAAAACTGAAACCGTTTCCCTTGTTTCAAGTACGTTTTTATTTACTTTCTTATAATCGCAGAATATGCGTCATAAGAGCTAATCCTTTTAAAGTAGGGCGAAAGATACCAAGGGGGCATTCAAACTTCAAACGCATTGATTAAAATTCAACTGACAACACAATTGCTTAAATAGCTGCGGAACCGTAGCTCATAGGTCCTTATGTTATTTGTTGACTATTTAATAGTAAAAAAACCACCATAAGGACCTATGAGCTACGGTTCCGAAGCTATGGCTTAAACAGCAAAAGAAAAACAGACAAATAATGGTACACAAGACAGAACCCGACCAAAAACTGGGGTTGATCTTAGGTGATTCAAAAGGGTAGGCAGATCCTGCTCCACATGTTGCACCGGTCGTGTTTTTCATGGAATTACAAACCCGGTAAACAGTTTCTGGATTCAACTTGAATACTTAGATCATTCTTTCCACGATAAGTAGATTTAACGCATAACTGATAATCGGAAGAGTACCAAAACTAAAAAAAATGACATGAGCATATGATTCTATCGTTTGAACTTGTGATTATATCAACTTCTGTACACTGTTAACATAACGATAGCTGTAAGTATAGAATGAAAAAAAAAACCGGATTATGATACGTAACAACCTGCCATTTACAAAATCTACAGGAAAAGCACCATTATCAGTAATCCGATGTTATCTCGATGGTCAGTTGCATGGCTTCTTGTTTGAAACAGTAAATAAATTATGAAACATTAATTTAAATTTATGTTTGAGTTATAATTAGAATATACTCTTTTGGACAATATAGATAAAATATGATAATTTGACAGCTAATGCCCCTTTGAATGACTACTCTATCCATAGTTCCTTGAAAAGACGGCCTTCCACTTAATAATGGCATTCCCTGATCTATCAAACGTAAAGTACAACTCGGGAAAAAAAATTAAGATATTGGAAATACAAGAGTTAAG
The DNA here is from genome assembly GCA_037788925.1 of Mytilus galloprovincialis. Classification (NCBI taxonomy): domain Eukaryota; kingdom Metazoa; phylum Mollusca; class Bivalvia; order Mytilida; family Mytilidae; genus Mytilus; species Mytilus galloprovincialis. The sequence continues at coordinate 43,909,779 of CM075334.1, read as the reverse complement.
CTCATTAAAGAGCAATTACCCATAGCATAAATTAATAGATAATGTCAATGCCTATGGAGAATCATGAATCTTCAGAAAACTGCCTTTCCATGACTGCTAGAATTATAAATTATAATAATTGCTGAATAGAACACTGGTACTGAGTAGCGGATTCAGTGGACGAATAAAAGGCATAAACCATCTTTAACATATAAACATATCATGCTTGAGCATAAATATTTTCCAAAATATCTTTAGCCTCGTTGTGCTAGGCGATGTGTAGTTTATAACATAAATCTGCATCCCTTTTAAAATTCCTTGATCCCCCTTGGTACTTACGTATTTTTTACCTTATCTATGTCATTAAACAGTATGTGCAATTATTGTAATAAACAACACAAAAAACCTGCCCAATACAAAGGTATGCAGGTTTTTACAAGCAAGAACATGTTTTCAAAATGTTTGAATCCAACCATTTACATTGAAAAAGTCTATTTGAGCTGGCATTTAAATTTATAAACAAATCGAATTCTTCGGTAGTCCATATGCACTGGATGCATTAATGTCATCAACATGTTGCATGAATTCGATGGTAATAAGTTGGAATTAAAAAAAACAGTCATTCAAATGAAATGGCTTTAGAGATAAAACTATCTAAGTCGCTTTTATGGAACGCCACAGCTGTCTTATGTGGAACTCTGGTATTACTTTATGTTGTTTTATTATTACTTAATGATACTTTGTCTTTACTTAATATGGTTTTGATATTAAGTAATGATGTTTTAATATAACTCAATATGGAATAGTCATTACTTAATGATATTTCGAAATTACACTATATGGTTTCGTATTGACTTGATATAGTTTTGTCATTACTCAATATGGTTTTGTCATTACTCGATGTGGTTTCACCATTATTTAATATGGTTGTGTCATTAGTCAATGTGGTTTTAACATTACTTGATGTGTATGTGACTTGACGTAATGTAGTTGTTCCATTACATGATGCGGTTTTGTTATTTCGTAATGATGATTTGTCTATTCTTTATATGGTTTTAACATTACGTAATGATGTTTCAAAATGTGACGATTTTTCACTGCTTATTGTGTTTGTTTCATTATTTGATGTGGTCTTGTCATTCTTTGATGTGGTCCTGTCATTCTTTGATGTGGTTATCCCATTACTTGATAAGGTAAAACCACGTGACCAATTCGGAAAAACCGGTTCTATTTTTAGATAGATTTCCATGTTGTATGTGCCTTGAATGCGTGTGGCCGTCCATCTAATTAGTGTTCAAATTAAAGTTCGGGTTACTGTTTGAGTTAAATTTTGAGTTAGTTTTCGAATTCAAGTCATGCTTGGAAGTTAGCATTGAGTTTCGTATTGGACTTCGAGTTTGAGTCACATTTAAAGGCAGAGTTCTAGTTACAACTTTGAATTTGAGTCACTACTTGAGATAGAGTTTGAGTTAGATTCGAATCTAAGTCTCATTTAGATTAATTAAGTTTTCGAGTTGAAATTCGAGCTATTTTATATGTCTTTTTGAGTTCGTACTTAAATTTTCTATCGCGGAACAAGGGCTTTTGCTCGGGCTTCCGAAAAGAGGGCTCATGGATACGCGTACTAAATAAACAATATTGCAGTATACAAAACGCAACATAGGAGTTGAAATAAAGTAAGATGTGGTGTAATTGCCAATGAGACAACTATCCACCAGAGTTTAAATGCAGTGGATGTAAGAAATCATATATAGGCAACCGTACAGCCTTCAACACTCCGTATAGTCAGCTACAAAAGGCAACCATACACCATTTGGATGTGTATCGCCAAATTTAAAGTTAAAATTAAAGTTCGAGTGGTTGTTCAGAGTTATTTGGTATGAAAAAGGGGAACGGCAAAATCCTAAAAATTTTACAGTATATCGGACATAATTGGGATATCCCCAAACCACTTGGTCCTGTTATTTGATCCGAAGTTCTCAAATAGAAGCAGTATTATAATAAATTTGTAAAATAGTCCGCGGAACGCTGTGTCTCGCCTGATATTGCTGTTTTTAGTGTAAAATAAAAATAAATGTTTTTCTGTAGATGCTTTTTCGTGATATTGAGGAAAAACTCCTATACACGTTTTAAAACACTTCATGGAGGTATTAAATTTATCATGTCAAAACAGTTTAATTCGGTTTTATTTAACTAAAACAAAACTGTATGGTTTTCAACAATGACAAAATCCATACCCCATAGTAAGCTATAAAAAATCCCGAAATGACGTTGTTGTGTCTCACTGCCGCTAAATTGATGTCACAGACTCGACACAAATCAAAAGACTAATACTTTTTTGTTAACAAATGAGACACTTCAAATCAACTCACACTTAAGTCACAGGAAAATCGGGGAGGGGAGCTCGGACTTAGCGACAAAGCATCAATACTATAAAAAAAGAATTCTCCGATATTTTTTTTAGCGTTACCGATCATGTGAACATATATACGAATATCAATCTTTTACTTTTAATCAATTCAATTGTCTGATCTAACTCGCACTAATTGAAAAGTAAACTTTTTGGAATATCTGTTTCACATGTGACGACGAACATGTTCCAGTTGTCTTATCCATAATATCTTCATCTTTTACTCGAATGTGAACTTCTAAATAAAACTAAATCATTCGGTTTGTAATTTCGCGAATAACACGACGGGTGCCACACGTTGGGCAGAATCTCCTTACCTATCTTTACAACAAAAACACCTATGGTATACATTGTGGCTTAACTTATAAATTTAACACTTTTAGAAATAAAATGACTTGTAAGAGTTTTTGAATGCAGATATACTTTTTGATTTTTTAATTTCACTGGACAGTGAATTCCACACTTTTGGACACTAAAAGAAAAACTTTATTGTATATTTCTGTATTTGATTTAGGGACAATAAAATTATCCGATGATGAAAGTCGAGTATTGTACGATTGTTTACTACTTGTAGGTACAATAAGATTGGATAAATATCTTGGTGCCAGTTGGTGTTTTGATTTATACATTAATAATGTGGTAAAATATTCTCTTAGTAACAGAAATAATTCCAGATTCCTTAAATAGTTCAATAGATGGTTTACGAATATCGTGTTCGTTTAAAATAATTCTAGCTGCCCTTTTTTGCAATTTTAGTAAACTGTCAACTAAAAACTTGTTACAGTTTCCCCATACTGAACAACAGTAATCCAAATGTGGAAGAATATACGCATTGTAAAATAGAATTCGTGCATTGTGATTCAAGTATTTCTTGATTCTTTTTAATAAAGCTAATGAAGAATTAACTTTTTTGATTATATGATTAATTTGATCATACCAAGAAAGAGTTTTGTCAACAAAAATACCCAGGACTTTTTCACAATGACTTTCATTAATCTTTTGGCCATTAATGGATACATTTAATGTGTCATTACACATCACATACAGTTTTTGTTTTGAACCTATACACATTGTCTTAGTTTTTGACACATTAACTAACATTTTGTTTTCATCAACCCATTGACAAATATTTTCTAATACAACATTGAGTGTCTAACTTCTATACCTTTTGTCTTTTCCAATTACAGAAATAGTGCTATCATCAAAAAGATCAAGATTATGATTAGGATAACACAAAGGCAAATTATTAAGAAATATTAAGAATAATATAGGACCAAAAACGTACCCTTGAGGCACACCTGCTTTTAATGTAGATACATCTGAAAAAGTATTTGAAATTGATACGACTTGATGTCTATCAGCTAAATACGAAGTAAACCAATGAATTGAATTATAAGAACAATTATATTTTTTGTAATTTTTGAAGGAGCAGTTTGTGATTTGGAAGATCAAAAGCTTTACACAGATCTAAAAATACTGCCCCTACTAAATTTCCTTCATCAACGGCTTTAAAAATTTATCTAACAAAGACGTCGTAGCAGTTTGACAGGAATGGTTTGCACGAAAGCCTGATTGCATGACATACAATAGATTATATTTGTTTAGAAAATTAATCAAATGAGTTTTTACGTGTCGCTCAAGGATCTTAGATAGAAATGGTAAAATTGCAATAGGTCTATATTTAAAAACATCATTTTTTGAACCTTTTGTTTAAATACTGGTAGAACTTTAGCCAGTTTGAATAACGATGGGTATACTGATTTTCTGATGCTTAAATTAAAAATGTGGCATAATAGAACTGAAATAAGGTGTGATGACATTTTTAAAAATTTTGCGCTGATAGTATCAAGACATGTTGCTTTTTTCTCATCAAATGTGATTAATTGATGGAGAACAAATTCATTAGTTATTTGTGGTATGATATAAAAGGCATTTTCTGGTACACGACATGATATATAATTATCAAGTTTTCCAGTGTTTTTGCATGTGGTCAGGGTTTTTCCTTTTTATTATTTTTCCTCTTTTGTCCTTTTTGGGGTATAAGCGGTTATATGAGTGGAGTGCGGGAGCATCAATGTGTCTAGTTTACATTTTTTTTCTCGTGCTGTGCTGTTACACTACTGTTACAGTCCGATATTTTCTCACATACATGTTTAACTCCGTCATGTGTACTTTCTTTATGTACCTGCATCAAGTAAGGAGCATGAAGTTCAATTGTTGTCGTTGTATACAAATGTGTCATATTTGTTTTTTTGTAAAATAGACCGTTAGTTTTTTCGTTTGATTTTTTTTTTCACATAGTGCATGGTTGCCTTTTGTAGCTGACTATATGGAGTGTTGAAGGCTGTATCGTTGCCTACATATGATTTCTTACATCCAATGCATTTAAATTCTGGTGGATAGTTGTCTAATTGGCAATTAGACCACATCTAACTTTATTTCAACTCCTATGTTGCGTTTTGTATACTGCAACATTGTTTATTTAGTACGCGTATCCATGAGCCCTCTTTTCGGAAGCCCGAGCAAAAGCCCTTGTTCCGCGATAGAAAATTTAAGTACGAACTCAAAAAGACATATAAAATAGCTCGAATTTCAACTCGAAATCTAAATTAATATAAATAAGACTTAAATTCGAATCTTACTCTAACTCTACCTCAAGTAGTGACTCAAATTCAAAGTTGTAACTAGAACTCTGCCTTTAAATGTGACTCAAACTTGAGGTCCAACTCGAAACTCATTGCTAACTACAACTTTAATTCTAAGCATGACTTGAATTCGAAAACTAACTCAAAGTTTAAACCAAACAGTAACCCGAACTTTAATTTTAAAACACTAATTAGATGAATGGCCACACGTATTCAAGGCACATACAACATGGAAATCTATCTAAAAATAGAACCGGTTTTTCCGAATTGGTCACGTGGTTTTACCTCATCAAGTAATGGGATAACCACATCAAAGAATGACAGGACCACATCAAAGAATGACAAGACCACATCAAATAATGAAACAATCACATCAAGCAGTGTAAAATCGTCAAATTTTGAAACATCATTACGTAATGTTAAAACCATATAAAGAATAGACAAATCATCATTACGAAATAACAAAACCACATCATGTAATGGGACAACTACATTACGTCAAGTCACATACACATCAAGTAATGTTAAAACCACATTGACTAATGACACAACCATATTAAATGATGGTGAAACCACATCGAGTAATGACAAAACTATATCAAGTCAATACGAAACAATATAGTGTAATATCGAAATATCATTAAGTAATGACTGTTCCATATTGAGTTATATTACAACATCATTACTTAATGTCAAAACCATATTAAGTAAAGACAAAATATCATTAAGTAATAATAAAACAATATAAAGTAATATCAGAGTTCTACATAAGACAGCTGTGGCGTTCCATACGCCTTGGAAGTTACTGTTCTTTATGATACCTATATCATACAAATGTTTTCTTATTTAAATTAATAATCTCAGCCTCACGCAAGCTCGTTATGTTTTCACATATTAGAGATGTCAAATGCACAAATCACTGAAAAACTGACTCAGAAAGTGTTCAAAATATATAAACCAGTTTCGTTTTCAAAATCAAATGTATCTGTGAAAGATCGAATGAATAAATGTAGAAATGGTACAGATTGTATCTTAATGTTTAGATTTATTTTATCTACATACCTTTCAGTAGTCAGGTAGCAAACACTTTGAAAAATTGTATATTCTCTAATTTTTTGTGCTATTTTCACATTTCCTGACCGGTGTGAGAAAAATATTTCTCCTCAATAGTGAAAAATCTGTTCTCGGCAAATGATTGCTTGAAATTTAATTATGACGTTTTCTTCTGAATTTTCTTATTGTGACGTCATTAAAAAAAAAGGCGACCATACTTGATAACGTCACATCAGAAGTACACAACTTTCCTCAAATCTTTGAAAAGGAAAGATAAAAATCATTAGAGATACAGATTCCACCACTGTAACTCGTGTATTACGATATGTCTCCACTCTCAACAGTTAAATTTTAATTATTTAAAAAGCTCGGCAAGCCTCGCGCTTTAAATATTAAAATCTAACTGTCTCGAGTAGAGAAATATCGTAATACACTTGTTGCAGTTTTCGAATCTATATTTCAATTATTATTAACGAAAAGATAGAAAATAGAAGGAAATTGTATTATCTTAATGATGTTTATAACAAATTAAGAAATAACGAGATTTTGAAACTCATTTCATAAAATTTAGATTTTCATATTGAATTCTCTTCTTACTACTTTCTTACTTATTTCGAAGTGGATAAGGACGGTTTTGTTCATTTAAATGTTCGCGTTACATTATTATACGATGTAGCTTTCCATTAAACTGTTTTGTGACAGGTTGAAACAAGTTGCTATAAAGTCAGAGGTCAAAGGTTTATTAATAGTTTAACCAAGAGAACATTTAAAAAATAAAATCGTTTTCAACCATTTATCTTTACAGTTGATTTCTGTAAGAATAATACTGAAGCACGAAGTTACTATCCGCATCCAACTTATTGTTTTAGTTGTGTTCAGTGTGAAGCAGATATAACATACAGTAAACATTGTCCGTTGGATCAGTGTTTTGGAGTCACGGAAACAAATGGATGTAACTTCTGTTCTCTGGCTACGTGTCCAGCAGGTAAGCTGGATGGTGAAATCGTTTATTTTTTTAAAGAGGACATATACCAAATGCCAATTTCAGAAAAATATTTCAGAAAAAAATATCCTTTGAAATATTCTTGCTTATTATATAGTCTACAAAATCCTAGTTTATATCATCGTTTGTATTTGTTGTCGTTAGATACGGAATAAAGCACATTCATGAATCATAAAATCTGAAATCAGTTAACAATATATTGGTTTTATTTCTCTTTAATCGCTTAAGGGCTACTTGATAGATATAAGACAAGACAGTCACCGATCTGGTTTAACAATATAAATGCTTTTGTAAGATGTTACTACAACACCAGTACCTGGTATCAGTACCTCGACATCTACAATTGGTTAGATTATCATTTTTTTATTCATTAATTTTAAATAGATACATGACTACATGATGTGGCAAACAATTACCAAGACAGAAATATGGCAGTTGTTGTCCATTCATTTGTGCTTTTGATTTTGCCATTTGATTTGGGACTTTCCGTTTTGAATTTTCCTCGGAGTTCAGTATTTTTGTAAATTAACTTGTAAGACATCACAGCAATCTGATTTTATCATCGTTAGAAAGGAGGAACGGTAGTTGCTTTAAAATTACATCGAACTGTCAATATGTTTTTTTCTTTTAGTTAATCTTTTAAAGATTATTTTGATAACAGTAAATAAAGGCAACAGTAGTATACCGCTGTTCAAAACTCATAAATTCATGGACAAAAAACAAAATCGGGGTAACAAACTAAAACCGAGGGAAACGCATTAAATATAAGAGGAGAACAACGACATAACACTAAAATGTAACACACATAGAAAAAATCCCACGAGAATAACAAATATAACATAAATATATAACATCAAAACCAAATACATGAATTTGGGATAGACAAAAAAAAATAAGAGAAAACGAACGACACAACGTTATAATGTAATACACACAGAAACGAACTATAATATAACAATGGGCATATTCCTGACTTGGTACAGGGCATTTGTAAAGGAAAAAATGGTGGGTTGAACCTGGTTTTGTGGCATGTCAAACCTCGCACTTTTATGGCCATGTGAAATATAACATCAAAGTGACAACACAGGACTACAATATAAATAAATTGGAGAACACAATTGACAAAGAATCACACGAACAACAGCCAACAAAAGGCAACAAGTTCATAATTTTAATACGCCAGAAGTGTATTTTGTCCACACAAGACCAACGTGTGACGTCCAGATACAAAAGTTTGAAAGCCGAAACGAGTACAAAGTTGAACAGCATCGAGGACCAAAAGATCAAAAAGTTTGTGCCAAAAACGGCAAGGGTTTTCTGTTAGTTACCAGAAAATCCCTATAATTTAGAATAATTTATACTTTTGCAAACAGTAAATTTTATAAAATTAATATTCAAAAGATGTACATGATAAAACTGAAGTATTAACTAATTACAGGAAACAACTAAAATACATTTACATAACTAGACATTTGAAACACAAATGTAGACACATCCAAATAAGTTTAAACCTCTACGCCAAGTGACGTCCTATTTGAAACTGAAAAATGACGAAAAAATGACGTCATTTGAATTTGTAAAACAGATCATCAAAAAATGAAAAATGACGTCACATAAGAATGAATAAGATAGAATTAGGATTGATTTAAGATTATATATTTGAACTAAATACTGATATTGCATTTAATAACAAAGCACATGTTAATACTTATTAATATCAAACTAAGGTAGCAATTAACTATATTATAAAACTATGTCCGCTTTGTTTTGAATCTAACTTCAAACGTAAAATATCGTACTGATTACGTTGAACGAAATGAAATCTGATAAATGAAGGCGGTGATTAAATTAAATTCGTAATAAGTCTGAAAAATTTACCAATGGAATATTGAAAGAAGCACATGATAAGGATTTTGATCTGTTTGTCATAAAATAAAGTTACCTTTTGAAAGAGTTATTTGGAAGAAAAGTAAACGAAATGTTTTTCATTTTATTGTTTTCTTTTGTTTAACAGAAGAAATTACGACACCAGAACCGACGTCAGCAAGTGGTAAGAAATCAACTTTTGCCGTTTTTGTTGGTTTAAAAATAAAAGGTGGAAACATATATACGCGACTTTAAAACGTCCAAGAATAATTGACAACGATAATTTCTGCTGTTGGTTATTCTACATAATACGCCGTCATAGTTTTGAATTTATACCACTCTACCGCACATAGACGACGTGAAGTACTAACCATTTTGTATATATTTAAAGGAAGAATGTTTTAACAAGTCACCCATCGTATTTGATTAAAGTTTATTATCTATACGCTAGAAACACATAATAAACACTTATTACAATAATGTCGCTTTTTATGATTCTCCACACCTTAGAAGGATCATTACATGTAGTTGTCAAAATTTTTGTACTCCGACTTGACTCAACTTGTCATATTTAATTTATAACATACTAAAACGTATATCCAAGTTATAAAAAGTCTTACTTAAACAATTTACAATGTATGAGATCGACAATATGTGGGAATTTTGTGTGTATTTTACTGTAGACGCCAGTTGATTTACAACCGAGATTACCTCAAAACACTGCCGACGGCTATATTATCCAATATAAACATAAATATAGAACATTTATAGGTGTTCTCAATCCGCTTTTATGTAAACAAGTAGTCAGCAACTGAGTGCTCGTAATGTAAACAATATTTCTAAAAATGTGTAAAAGAGGGACGAAAGATACCAGAGGGAGAGTCCAAGTATTGCATCATAACAGAACATTTGTATTTTCATTAAATGCTCAATTGAAGTCAAATATTTTTAAATAATTGATTAACGACCTATTTTACCTTGGATAGTTTATCTATAAATGTAAGAAAATATACTGTATCAAAATTGAATGTACTTGGGTCTGATATAAAAATCAATTGGTTTTTATTTTGTTAGCTCCATAGAGAAGTAGTTATTTCAAAAATAAAATTGGCACAATTATCTTGATTTAATTTGATAATTTGTAGTTGATCATTTTTTCCAATCTTAAAACATTATTTTAACACGGAGGGATCAATATCAGGTGATATTATAGAACCCTTGCTAACCTTAATTTGTTGTCTTCTTTTTTCGGTTTTAGATAATTATCAATCAAAGGTTCAATTAAATGAAATGTAACGTTTTAATACTTTTAACCAGCTTGTAAAAATTCATTGCATATGTGATACAGATGCATTTAAGTGCAACTTCATTATTATTGTGTTTAGATGTGTTCTGTAACAGTTCAACAGTTATATGGAACTCTGGACCGGTTGATATTGTATGCATATGCCAATTAAACACTACTGATTGTAGCGTTTTGAATATAACGCTAGGGCATCAGCTGAAACCATTCCTACTGTAGTTTCGCAGATTCAGAGTAATGGAAATATTAATGATTAGAACCAAGATGATTATGTAACCTTTAACCATGTAGGGCAGCTTGTTACAATTTCCATACTTAATGCGTCATGTTCGAGTGTTCGAGTGGTGATTTCTATGGTCTTGTGGCATTAGATATTAACGGGAAGGCCGAGGGAAAAGCAGAAGGAAAGTTAATTGTTGGAAGTATGTAGTGTAGAAATAATGAATATATTTTATGTCATTAAGTATTTGATGCAGACTCGTGTTTTACAAGAAGAAAAATAGAATTTGGAATAGATTTTACCGCCATCATGGAGAAAGCTTCAATAAGATGCAGAGTTAAATCGTATCTGTTTCCTGATGACAAAGACATTTATTCAAAGGATGAAACCGTTTCCATTATCCCAAGTAAGACATTATTAGAAATAAAGCGAGTCTACAAAAGGTCCGAGTACATAGTTATCGCGCCTTGATTTTCGGTGTCCACAAATATAGTACCTAGTGTGGACGGTGTGTTACTTGCCAATCTTTTTTATACCCCTTTCAAATTTATTTCTTCATGTTTTATGCCTTATATAGCAAGTAGGGGTATACAATTACAGTGTGACAATTTTTTATTCAATTTGGTCCAGCTGAAAAATGTTAAAAATTAGCATTCCGGAAGCTGTTAAAAGATTTCAAGACCCCTGAACTAAACAATGTCCATATTTTGAGTTAGAGCCTATGACGTTTTCTATAATTTTTATATAATTGGTCCCAAAAGTAGTAAAAATAATATTGAGAAAGCGCTGGTTGGATTTTTTTTATTTCCATTTATTGTTTAACAGAAATGAACTACGAAATAACTGTGTACTCGGACCAAAACTAAGCAACAGTTGAAAGGGATTTGATTTAGAAGTCGCATAACCGAAAACTTTTTTTGTCACTCTTGTAAACAGATACTGTTAAAATATTTTGGGCAAGATTTGATCAGTGTGAAATTTTAAAACAGCTTCTTCAAAGTATGATTTTTAAAAAAAGGAGAAGTTTGGTTTACATCACTGATAAACTAACTGACAGTGAGATGTCATTTTTTTAAATACTGACTGCTTTTATTTTATTTGAAATATTATTTTTCTATTTTATCGGTGTATTCTGGATTTTCCTAGTTTTATGTTCTTGTACTTATTTCTAATATGGTTTTTGTTTACACTAGATATGTCACGGGTCATACTTATCTTCATTATTCATCAATATTCTAATTTTTACAAATAAATGTGGAGAAGCTTTGTGGTCTGGCATACCACTAAATACTTTCCAAAAACAGGAAGCTATATAGACGTTAAACAATTTCTATATTTATCTACTTGTCATTTTTTATATGGTTCTTTAGCTCACCAGTCCCTAGGGACAAAGCCAACTCTTCTCATCACCTGGTGTCCGTCATCGTACGTCGTCGTTTATTGTCTAGATTGTTGAATTTATCTTGCAGACCTCCAAATGGACACGTAACGGATACAAAATGGAAACTAAATGGACAAGTTCCGTACAAAACGGACGCATACCGACGTTCAACGGACATTTCATCCTTTGGACGTCCGTTCAAAGTTTTGAACATGCTCACAAATTTCCACCGGACAGAACGGACGTCGACGCATAAAACGGATAAGAACAGACGTATAATGGAACATGAATGGATTGAAAAAAAGTTATTCGTTTTGCATCCGTTCGAGCTATTCGTAAAGCCTCAGCCACACCTTAAAGGATAGCTCGAACGGATGCACAACGGATAACTTTTTTTAATTCGTTTAGTCCATTAGACGTCCGTTATTATTCGTTAGACGTCCGTCCATATCCGTTGCATGTCTGTTTAGCCTACGTTTTATCCGTCGACGTCCGTTCTGTTCGGTGGAAAATTTTGCGCATGTTCAAAACTTTGAACGGACGTCCAACGGATGAAATGTCCGCTAAACGTCCGGCAGGCGTCCGTTTTGTATCCGTTACGTGTTCGTTATACATCCGTTGGAGGTCTGTCAGACAAATTCACCAACGGACTTCTAACGGACGTCTAACGGATAAAACGGATGTTGAACGAATTTCTAACGGACTTTTAACGGATAATGCGGATGATGAACGGATCTGAAACGGATAAAGCCAATTGAAAATTTCGCGTCAGAAATACCAATTAGTTTTTTAAGGTTCATGAATTCTTATTATGCATAATCAATCTTAGAGTAAGGGCGCGTCTTCACACCCAAGCAGATCTTATTCAGGCCGGACACTGCCCTTTGGTGAAATTTTGAAGAAAAGAACAAAACCAGTTACACAGAACCATTTTGAATATTTATGCGATTTACATGTATATATCTTGTTCATCCGTTTTATCCGGTACGCGTCCGTTAGGTGTCCGTTTTATGCGGTACTCGTCCGTTGGATGTACGTTCGATATCCGATACGTTTCCGTTTCTCGTACGTTGCATATCCGGTGTTTGTCCGTTATGCAATCTTTACACATCCGTTTTATTTGGTCAGTACATCAACGGACTCCAAACGGATAGCAATTTTGTCAACGGACAACTTTAATTTTCATCCGTTAAGCGTCCGTTCGTGCTATCCGGAAAGGTGTGACCAAGGCTTTAAGGTGTGACCGAGGCTTTTGGCATCCGTTCGAGCTATCCGTTAAGGTGTGACCGAGGCTTTAGAGGGCCGGTTGACAAATTCACAAATGGACTTCTACCGGACGTATAACGGATAAAACGGATGATGAACGGATCTGAAACGGATAAATATCAAATGAAAAGTTCGCGTCAGAAATGCCAGTTATTGGTATGTCAGATTTCTTGAGGGTCTTGAATTCTTATTATTCAGATAATTGATCTTAGATTAAGGACACCTCTTCACTATCAAGCAGATCTTATTCAGGCCAGACACAACCCTTTGAAGAACAAACCAAAACCAGTTACACGGAAACTTTTTGAATATTTATGCGATTTACATGTATTTTTTATTGTCGCCTTTAATTTTTCCGTATATCTTTTACATCAGTATTATCTGGCACGCTTCCGTTAGGTGTCCGTTTTATGCGGTACTCGTCCGTTGGGTGTACGTTCGGTATTCATTCTGTCCAGTACGTATCCTTTATTCGTACTTTTCATATCCGGTGAGGAGTGTCCGTTATACATTCGGTATGCGTTAGTGTTATTGGTTAGTACATCAACGGACTCCCTACGGATAACCATTTTGTCAACGGAAAACTTGTTTGTCATCCGTTAGTCGTCCGTTTGAGCTATCTGGTGAGGTGTGACCACAGTTTTATTGACTTATAATACAAAATCATTCAGTGTTGCATGGATGAAAAACGAAATCCGGCTCAAGTTTCCATTATCTTATTTTCGAAATGTATTTTTGGTACATAAATAGTTCTTTAATTTCTTTTTCTTGTCTTTGTATTTAAAAAAATCAGGATAGCTTACGCCTTCAGTTGCTATCATTCTAACAAAAAGATATATAGAGACTTCTGGAATAACCAGATACGCAGAAACGAAAATACCAGTTCTAACTCAGAACAATGTAAACTTCAAAATAGAATGATTATGTTAGTGGTTGTTTTTTTGTCTGTGTATCATGTTGAGATAATCTTCTGTACCGTCTGATTCTTACAAATATATAGCATTTTACAAATATAGAGAAGCTAAATACAATATGTGTTCGATTTGTTTGTAGGTGATTACTGTAAAAACTACAATGACAGCTCTATTCCACATTTGTCAAACTGTAATGTTTACGTCCAGTGTCTGAACAAGGTCCCATTTGGAAAACCATATCAACCAAATTTCTGTTTTGGAATCACACAAACGGTTGTTTGTGATTTTTGTACTAATGCAATTTGCCCATCAGGTTAGTATATATATTCAAATACAAACATGGTGAAATAATGAACTTGTAAAATAAATACATAAAAAATGATTGATGTATATATTTGTCTAATGTATGCAATTGATGTACGGAAATATCTAAGAAGATGCTGTTATATTTTGACACGGTTGGATATAATTTAAGTACATGTATTTATCTTATTATGATAACTTTACTGTAAAGGTTACATTTGACAAACTGAAGGCTTTTTCATCAAATAACTATAGGAATATGTTTTAAACGCTTATTATGGGTTTCATAGATAGCTAAAATTGCTCATCTGTCCTGGAAAAGCCGCATAACAAAAATTATTGACTTATAATCAAATATAGTATCGGCTTTTAATTTTATGTTTGTTATATTATTGATTATCTTTTCAAATACAACTGTTGTATAGTAGGGTAACGACAACGTTTAATATCCAAGTGCATTTTTTTTTCTAAACGGAAGAGTAAATGCACGATACTCAATTTCAATTGAGTACAGTGAGAATTATATGGCTTCTTAAGATAATGGCATTATATTTGTTTTTGACATAACAGTGAAACTATAATCTATTGGGCTTCAAACTCGAGGAGTTTTTCGGTCTATATCTCATCTCGATCCACAGATTACCGGGAAGCTTAACGAAACGGCATTGTTTTCATATATAACTAAAAACGAAATTATGAAACACCTGATCTAAATTAATAGGGAACAGCACATATAATTGGTGGCTCAATTTATTTGTATTGTCTCATCTATTCTAAACAAAATGTTCACCTCGATATTTTGGAACTACGGGTATAATGTATGATCAAGTACAATATGAATGCCTAAAAACCTATGACCGGCTTAGTCAACTGTTTGAAATAAAAACAAAAATGTTCATTCAAGTAATACCTGATATATATTTAACATTGAACGACAAATTTCTTCCTATGTGACGTATAAATTTTCTGACGTCAGACACGCGACGCAATGAATGTGTTTTTAATTTGATAGATGCTTCTGTGCTTTTTTGTAAAATTGTTTGTTTTAAGATTGTAGCACAGTGATGACTGTTGTACCCATATTTTGACTATTTTATTTATTATGTCTGTTTTGTTCACGTACCGTTGTAAAAATAACAGAATTTGATGCGACTATTATACAAATGAGAAGTTTAGCGCTATGTAACCAGGTCCAATCCACCATTTCTACATTTGAAAATGCCTGTACCGATTCAGGAATATGACAGTTGTTGTCCATTCGTTTAATGTGTTATGCATATGATTTTGCCATGTGATTAGGGACTTTCCGATTGAATTTTCCTCGGAATTCAGTATTTTTGTGATTTTACTTTTTAATACGTACGTAGCCTAGGTTGCATACTCAGGAAACCATGTTGTTGAACAATATGTGAAAAAAATACTACAGTTTTACATGTTTTAATAACCAAGATAATTGTTATTAGCTGATACGGATCTTCATTATATATAAAATACCAGTATCAAATATATATATGCACTTCATTTTTTTTTTATATAAACAAGGCCGTTAGTTTTCTCGTTTGAATTGTTTTACATTCTTATTTCGGGGCCTTTTATAGCTGACTATGCGGTATTGGCTTTGTTCATTGTTGAATGCCGTACGGTGACCTATAGTTGTTAATTTCTGTGTCATCTTGGTCTCTAGTTGACAGTTGTCTCATTGGCAAACATACCACATCTTCTTTTTTATATCTACTAACATTGATTAATTGACTATTGAAAACCTTATACGTGATTGATACAAAAAATGATATGATGAACACGGGGATTGTCACCGTCCGGAGCACCTGATATGACCAATTTTTGGTGTGGTCCGTGTTGCTGAGTCTTTTGTTTTCTATGTTGTGTTTTGTGCACAGTGTCTGTAAATCTTTTAAAGCATTTACAAATTCACAAGTACAAGTTTTAAACTAAACACAAAAATGAGATGCTCAATTAACCCGAACATTACATGTCATTTTTGCCATCGTGATAATTGCTGAGAATAATCTACAAAACGACGACAGATAAAAAGTACTGAATGTTAGTCAAAACGGCATGTTTCAGGTACATTCAGAACAATCCGAAACTCCTTTTTTTTACTATTTGAAATTAAATAAAACCCCCCTTTTCATTTCAACAGTTGTCAATGAAAGTCTTCTTCGCATAGCCATAGGACGCTTCAACCGTAAAGTGAGGTGGACCAATCCAATCATTAACAGCGTTATACGGGCTAAATATTGTATATTGGGGTAACTAGATCATCGCCGGGTCTTGACCTACATTAGGTACATTAATTGATTGTAATTACTGATCAAATTCTTTTGAAGAAACAGGTATAGGTGGTTCTTTTTAAAAAAAATTAAGACAAAAAAATGTATCAATGCCCTCTGTAGGGAAGTTTTGACAGTAATTAATCGGTTGAGTTTAATTAATCATTCAACTTGTAATCCTTAATGAGTGCTCTGCCGTAACAACTGTTAATGGGTCATTGAAAACGAAAACCATTGATGTCGACCTGGTTTGATTTTAAGGTTACCCCTTACCTAGAAAGTAAATGTATATCAAAATTTATAGACAGGCAAAAGTAAATTTGTGTAGGTAGAATTCATATTTGAAATGTAACTGAATAAGTTTGCATTGGTGACACTGTTGAACGAATGTATTACATCGAACTAGAGATAAAAGATACTACAGTTAAGTCTGCATATCTAGACTTACATCCAGAAATTGACGATGAGGGTCAGTTGAAAAAAAACCAATTTACAACAGAAAAGATGATTTTAGCTTCCCAATTGTGAACTTTAAATTTTTATGTAGCGACATTCCAGCAGCGCCTGCATTTGAAGTATATATCTCTCAAAAGAAAAAATATTCCCAGGAATGTATTTCCTTTCATGATTTCCATTATAGAGGGTTGCTGCTCACAAGGCAACTTTTAAACCAAGAGTTCCAAATGGTGAAGTTGAACTCATCCCTTCGTAAATTTTACGGACGCATTCACGAGTTGTTTGACCGTTATCATGGTTATGGGATAACCGTTTTAGAAATGATATCGAATATGTGCCTTATGTCGTAACTACAATCCCCTTCCCTTTTCACGAATGTGACCTATCGAATTAGACTATTTACCGGATTTGTAAAAACACAGGCAACACGACGGATGTCACATGTGGAGCAGGATGTACTTACTCTTCCGGAGCACCCGACATCACCCCTTGTTTTTGGTTGGGTTCGTGTTGCTTATTCTTTAGTTTTCTATGTTGTGTCATGTGTACTTTTATTTGGCTGTTGTCGTTTTCTTTGTCAGTTTATTTTCGATCTATGAATTTGACTGTACCTTTTGGTATCTTTCGCCCCTTCTTCGATAAGTAAATGCATTATTTTCATTTTCATTTTAAAATAATGGCATTTGATTCCAAATGAGGCAACTCTTTATCAGAAATCATCTGAATAAAAAATTAGTTCACCATACGGCTTTTAACACTGAGAATAACCCATACCCTATATAAAAATATGTAAAAGGCCTCGAAGTTGACAAATTTACAAATTTAAACCTGAAAAAAACACCAACAACATACAAGTAAAAAAATAATTGTCAGCGTGTTTTTGTATTGATGCAGTGTATATTTCTATCTTTATCATGATGATATACCGTACTATTTTAAAGAAAAAACAAACTATATGCAACTACTGCATCTTGAAAAATGTAAAACTGCTTCAACTCATATGTGTGCTTCTAATTATCCCATAAAAAAATTGCATTCATTGATTTAAATATTTTCATTTTTTTTCCGTTTTATTCTGTAACTTGAAAATGAAAGTAAAGGAAATAAAGGAATAGGATACAGCCCGTAACAGAGAAGTGATCGAATTGATGTTTCTTTACCGTCAAAATTAGCTACGTTATCGACAAACTTAATTGAGTAGTGACCGAACTATTGGTACTTTAACGTTAAAAAGATTGACAATGCTGACAAACTTTCATGTGTCGATAATCAAGTTTAATACCGATAATATTGAAAATAATTCTAATAATATGAAACAAAAAGTTTGGTATTTTCATGCACAGAAATTTTGAAGATATGAATACTTGTTAAATGTTTGGAATAATTCATTGCATTGTATATCGAGTACTATTAATTCATTTTAGACGCTGTATTTCTAAAGAAAAATGTGCTCTATAGCTGACAAAGAAGTGTGAAAATTTTGCATTGATACTTCCACGGCCCACCGTGCTTGTGTAAATGAAACAACAATTTTGATAGAATCTTGATCGTTTCCAGTGAGTTCTTGAAAATAATTGGCCGCCACAAGTACGCTGAAATAACACACATCTGCTAAGGCACGAAACAGTTTGATTTTCAGGAGGGGAAAAGGGAGGGGGGTTATATAGTTATATATCTCAGAATATTTTAATAACCGCTTCGATGGTCATATTTTTATGCCCCCTCCTTTAGGCGACGGGGCATTAAGATTTACCCTTGTCTGTACGTCTGTACGTCCGGTCTATAAAATTTTTGTCAAATATATATCGGCTTGTGTATGTCGGATTGGTTTGATATTTGGTCTGCAGCTTTATCAAGGTGAATTGTACCGTGTCTCCCCTTTTCAGGTCTGTCATTCGTCTACTTCCTGTTTGGCGGGAGCATCTGTGTCTCATAGACACATCTTCTCTGTTTTCTATTACAGTTTATACAGGAAAATTTTGTTGACAATTTTTTTTTTCATATGACAAAATATTGAGGCAGCAGATTTTTTAAGTCAAAATCAGGGTCAGAATATTGTTTTCTAAAAACTACCAGGCCCCTTCCTCCATGAAAATTAAATGGTCCGTGGCAAAAATAAAAAATTCCAACATGTTCAACTTCAAAATTTGACCAGATTCTATTCTTAACTGTCGGATAATATACTAGGATAACATAGAAAATGTCCTCTATGGGACGATTCTGTACTCATACTTCACGCGTAGTTGGGTACAAGTGTCCTCGTAGTGAACGCACCCGACTACGCATGCAGTAAAAAGTGTACTCTTACGTCGGATACCGGGCAGTTTCTTTGTTATATCTGTACTTTATCAAATACATGTACATGTTAATATTTACTTAATATTAAATAGATAAAAAATATTGCTGAAAGCCTGTTCAGGGTTTCTTTCTTGTGTATGATTGTATAATTTTTCACATGCCTGAACTCATTGACGATAATGTAAGGTGCTCTATTAGAAAAAAAATGGATTTCCAGTTCGCGTTTGAAAAAGAAATTTCGCCCTTTCTTGAGCCTGTTTTGTACATTTAGTTTAACAGATATGATCCAATGGAAATTTTCACATGGAACCTTCGGTAAATAGGAAAATTAAAAGATATGGGGTAATTTACAGACAGACCACACTCCATCCATGAGAAAAACGGAGGGAATTCAAAAATCTAGAGGTCTCCGCAAGGCTTTCAACAAGGGTGGAATCTCACTCCTTCTGAAAAGCTCTAAATCGCCCCAACGTGTTCATACGTTTGGTCATCAAGAGATTCTGGTTTCTCTATTTGTGTGTCATAAACATTCAATTCGGATTTGAATTTAATTTACCGAAACATTTCCGTACATTAAATCTTAGGACGGTCAGAACATTTTAAGGACGCAACAGATCGATGTACAAGTTTAAGTAGTACATAGATGTGCAATAATTCAGCTTCCTGTACATGTTCATGAAGTTCTAAATTTTGAATGTTGATTTCTTTAAAAAACACCATTTTTTTACAATAAAAAATCTCAAATTGTCCGTTAACAATGAAAAAGTTTGACCGTGAAAAATCACATATCTAAGAAGAGGAAAGACCTTAAAAAGCAGTCGTTTAATTGATTATAAGAAAGTTTCAGTATATCGTCAAATTTCTTTAATTTGAGAGTTTTCCTTTAGTTACAAATGTAGCTCCATGTCTGATGGTGAAATAAAAATGAATGTCTCAGAAAGTGGTGAATTAGTTTCCATAAATGACAGATGAATCGGGCCAAGCTTAGTAACTTACAGTAAACAGACTACTGAAACATTGACGCACTCGTCGAACTGTTTAAACGATTTGTGTTTATGACCAAAAATTTATATACAACTTCATTTATAAATTAATCTGAATTTCATAGCGCGTCGTCACAATAATGAAAGTTATAAAAAAAATCTATAACCAGCAGATCTATACTTCTATAAAGAAAGTATTCTTGTACAAAAGGGTATTTATTATAAAATGGTCTTAACTATAGAATAGATAGTTTACAGCAGAAATCTTAAACGGAAGTTTCGACAATTTTCAACAGAAGAGATTTGAAAATAAATTTAACTTTAAATAAACACTGAAATAATCTTAATACTTCAAAGGTGTGAATAAACCAACAATCGCAATCTTTCCTCGTAACAAATGATATAAATTTCGGAGATCCCGTATTTGATCCTTTACCGTTAAAATGAAAATGCCAATGACAGAGGTTGATTATAAAAAATGTTTTACTGTGTTAAAAAAAAAACTTCGACTTAAACAATGAAAACTTACACGCTGGACATGAAATATTTTGTCGATGAAGAAAATTAAATTATGTCACTTCTGAAATAAGTTTGTCGATAACGTAACTTATTCTGACGGTAAAGAAACGCGAATTCGATCACTACTCTGTTACGGGCTGTATATATCTTGTTGTTTTATATCTTTTTATACATAGTTTAACTGTAATTAAAATTCATGTTTTTGCAGAAACAACTACAACTCTTCAACCTGAAAGCACTGTTCCTGTAGAATCAATTGATAAGAATATTTATGTTATTATGATATATTCAAAGTATCTTCTAAATGCAAATCCGTAATGTAAATAGTTGTGTAAATAGTGAAAAGTAGGGGATGTAGATTAGAATCTTCTAGTTAAAGTCTAATCTTATATAATTTGATTCGTTATATCTGGCTTTTTTAGCGGAGTGTAATGACCATTGACAGCATCTGACAACTTTCACAAGCTTCCAGGCTAATTGTCCGGTAAACTGTAAAATTTTTCCGACATAACATGTCTAACACACAGTCAGGAAATTCTATATTCTCGCCATTGTATTTAGTATCATCGTTCTGATTTGATGCACTGACCTTAAAACATATTATTGATGTTTATCTGAAGTTTTGTATTGTTTTAATTTAAGTTTGCATTTAAAAATTTGTTACAGTTTCTCAAAAAAAATGGTTGCTTGATTAAACATTAAAATCCATTCAATGTCCCTTTACTTGACCTTTACGGCGTGTTTTCAGACCTTAGAAGTGCAAAACATCGAATCTTAATGATTGAGAAAGTGAAAAATCAAATTGTAATTAAATTGAAGAAATCTTTGTACAGTTTTGCATTGTGTTTCGAGAAAAGGCCTTGGTAATTTGAAGGTTATTTGTTTCATCGACATACATGAGCCAATATTGTATGCATAATTTTTAACCCGTACAAGCTACATGACCTGGCACAACGTCAAACAACTTTGTCGCAACAAAAATAATCAAACATTTGATTCAGAAAGATATTACTGCCATTTATTTAAGACTACAGTATCTTGGAAGAGACATATGATATCTCAAATTTGCCCAGTGAAAGATGATCTGCAGATGTAGTTCAACACATTGGACTACCACCAATCAACGCAGGACCACTGGACCTTTCAAAATGTCAAAGTTTTAGTACCCGGGGTGAAATGTCCCTATGTCCTTGACATTGATCTCAAGTTGAAGGTCTGAACAAACTGAACATTAATGCAGTCATAATAGATTGATATACTACAGTTGCCTTTATTTACCGTTTTGTAGATATACCCAAAACACTATACTTTGAAGAAAAATCTTGTATGGTTTGAACGACTGGTAGACAATTTCAAATCTAATGTATAAAAAGGAAGAGCTTTTAGTGAGAACTGTTTTATGCGCTGTGTGTATGCAGCTATCTCTTATGTTAATGTTGTCATATTTATATCGATTCTATTTGTAACTTTTTTAGATATATTTGTTTTAAGAGGCTCTCATATGGGATGATGAAATCTTATGGAAGTGTCATTAGTTAATTCTTCTAAATCACAATATCTCTGAAAAAAACGAAATGGGGGCCATGCCGAAAAAAATAAAAGGTAGATAACTTCTATATGGATGATGAAATCCTACACAGGGTCAATTGGTAATACTTCATGATTAAAAGTATATCGACCGTCCACATTTGGTCATGATAACATTAATAGAATCGGAGATAGGTTATGCCAAAAAATGTAGAAGAAACAAAAAAGAAAAAGAACATGAGAAAAATAAAAATGAATGAAGCCTGTCTCAATTTACAATACTAAAGCATTCAACAGTTTTCAAATTAAGTCGCAACATTTTTCAGGAACGTTACATACAATAATCAGTTTAGTAAATGTACTTATAGCAATGGAAACCCCGAATGAATGAGGAATGGGAGTATTAACAAAAAAAATCATCGAATATTTTCTTTACTTTTAAAAATGTTTTATGTTAAAAGATAGGGTTAATATGGTGTAACGTGTCGTTTCTTCTAACAATAAGAAACAAAAACATTCTTGTAGATTCCTTTAGAAATCCTGTTATGTCTTGGGGAGAGCCCTTAATCTAAAGTTTGAACTTAAGTTAAATGTATTGAAATCAAGCAAAAAATAACGGCCTTCGTGAAAATATGAGTAACTATCAAATAAAACCACACTGATTTGTCATTTACATAATAAAATCTTATTTAAATTAATCGTATTTCTGTATCGACATTTGAATTCTTGTTTGAAAGCCTATACAATTTTATTTTTCAATAGTATCACGAAAAAGGTTGGTCGAGTCCAGTACTACCATATAAAAGGAAATGTTGAATACTATATCTCAGTTTTGCCGTACGATAAATGTGCATTCATCATTAAAACATTATATCTGTCGCATTACTGTTAATGATTTTTTATTTAGTTCTACACATATGTTAATGTCTAAACATGATAACCATTTCCTTATTTTTAAGATGTTTCGTGTACCGATTCCACAGTTCAATTAAATACTGGACCAGGAGTAATAACATGCACTGTGAATGCAATTTCGTTTTCAATGATGAATGTGACATACAAAAATAAAATTGGACAAACTTCAACTATTGTTGCACTGATCCATGGTGGTGGTAATATTGCGGATTTAAGTAACACTGACTTAATTGAAGTCACGTTCACACCATTTATTGTTACTCTATCGGTTTCTAATGTTTCCTACACGCATGAGGGTTACTATGGAGTAATTGTTGATAGTGTCAACGATCTAACTGGAAAATCGGAAGGAAGACTTGCAACAATCGGTAAGCTGTCTTTGAATCAAAAATTGTATAACTTTGCTAGAAAGTACATATTTAAAAATAAGTCCTAGCATTAGTTGGGAACACCTCAGTGCTAGTATTATTTACCCTTTTTTTGATTGCTCTGTATGGAAATGTTCAAATAATCATCTGTATGGAAAGTATATCTGGGTAAAAAATAACAAAAGTCTTACAAAACAATATCAGCTCAAGAGCGTGTTTATATAGGATACAAGTATGTAATATGCGCAGTATATAAACCAACACCTCAATCTATCACGTTTCAATGTCACCATCAAGCTATATACCTCTGCATTGAATTATTAGTTAGAGTGATATAATTATCAAACTATTCAAAATATTTCATACGCTTTGTTAAAATATATATGAAAAGCTCTTTGATAGAAGACAGTGAAGTATATCAAAGCAATGCGCTATTAGCTGAAGATTAATGACCATGGTGAAATTTTTGTAACAGTTTAGGTGACTAAACACCAATGCTTACTATATGACGAAAGAAGTTACAACATCATTGAACATGACGACACTGTGTCAAGTCTATTTTAGATGTATGACAACATTTTGGTCCTTTTACAGAAATTTCTCACCCCTCTTTTTGAACGGTTTTTAGGTGCCATTATTTTGATTTATTAAATGATATCAGCAAATCAGTCATAAAATGGACAAATCAGCCTGTGCAATACTGGTGATGTTCCACTGTCGATTTTAAATCAAGAGTTAAGTACTATATATACCATGGTTTTTACGAGTTAACATATTTAAACAAACGAATCCGAAGGATGAGTTTGTTTAAATATGTTAATGAGTAAGACACATGGTATATAAAATTTGTAATATAAATAAAATGATTGACAGCTTCAAGACCTTCAACTAATATTGGAAATTGATCACGTTACAGTTTTATCCAATGAAATGGAAGCTCGCGCAAGTCACTTTTGCGCTTCGTGTATGATCGTCTGTATATTTCATGTAATAGAACCCCTGAATTTGCAGAAAGTAAAGAAAATGTCGGATTGTCCCGATTGTTTTTTTAGTTTTGCACACCGTGTATGATTGTAGGCACAGGTAATTTCATAATGTCATCAGACTGAGGTATAAACAGGTTAACAAAAATGTCGGATTCCAGCGAAAAGGATTAAATAATTATTCTAATGACGGTAAGAATCGTTTTATTTTTGTTTTCAATGTATCATACAAATTAATCATATTTTACAGAATTTTCATCTAATTGAAAAATGCTTTTCTTCCATTATTTGATTAGATTATTTATCAAAACACAATTTTAATGATAAAACAATATTTTAACAGTGGCGGATCCAGGGGCGTAGATAGTGTACGTCCCCTTATCATGTTTTTCACAGATATTTGTAGCCGATATTTATTCCTTTTTGTACAGATACCCTCCCTTTTTAAATCGAAATTTAATTAATTTTCGCTAAGGAAATGATAGTTTTACATTTTATTTTTTTCAAAACTGAAAGAAGAAACATTTAGTAATTATTGTTTCCAAAATTTAGGGAACTTGTAACAATTCTATATAGTTTGAAAAGGGTTTCTTGAAATGTGGTACACATAATTTATTGCTTTTTCTTATAAAATGAAAACAAATGAAGATCTTGAGTATGTTTTACAGTTTCCTAAATATTTTAAAGGCGGATACATTTAAAAAAAAAAGGTGGAGCTTCAGCCATGGAATAACATGAAAATGAATATGTTATACCATGGCTGAAGCTCCGCCTTTTTTCCTTTGGATTCTAGTCGAGTTGCATATTTAATTAGCAAAGAATGGTACAACATAAATTTGCATATAATATACCATGGTTTTCCATCACCACACTTTTTAAGCAAATTATTTCATAAAAACATCAAAGGAAAAAATCCAATTTATGTTACAATATTGCTTTTTGAACAGGGCCATTACGGAAAAAGCCGTATTGGCCCATGGGCTAATACGGGACGATAACTTCCGGTTTCAATTGTATTACTTCTTAAATAATTCAAGACGTATCGTTATGCATAAACACATTTTGTAATATAGTTCATAACTTAAAATCAAAGAACAAAAAGTTTTGAAGTACTACAAGGGAATTATTTCACAGCCTTTTTGGGTACGACTTACGATTATTGACATTGTTTATTTCCGTTGATCACTCATCTGAACGCAGACGATCCAAAAGTACGAATAGTTAAACCATCTGATTTATTCTTCCTTGTTACTTTATATTTGTTAGATAAAATGAATTATAATAGTAAAATGTTGAGTACTTGGACGAGAAATCAAAAACTACTTCTTACTATGTTGACAAAAAATGTATGGACGTGAACAGGTGAACAGACAAGTTCTACAAAGTTCAGATATGTAATTCTGTATTTTCTTCACAGTGAGTTCCTTAAAAATCATTTAATAAAAGTGTTATGCACTTGCTGTATCTGTATTGGCCCTGTTCATGCTGTTATAAATTCTCGATCTGTTGTTTGGCTCTCGACTCGATTTGAGTTTCGGGTTCAATACAGCTAACCTCGAAACTATAACAGGGCAAATACAGAAAAAAGCAAGTTAATAACACTATAGTATCATACTTACAAAATCATACCTAAAATTCAACGATTCACAGTCGTTTTAATTGCATAATTTATAAGGCGTAAGTATGTAATTTACAATTACATATGTCAATAAAAAGTTACATTATTTTATTTAATATTTAACATTAATTTTAATTACGGTTATTTGGATTTAATGTTGGTACTCAGGTAAAAAACAGATGATACAGATAGAGTTCAACAATCGACAAAGAGCCTAATACAAGAACGAGATAAAGGTGCACTGACCAGTACTAGCAGGTTTACATGAGCTGCGTTCACAACATTTTACATAACGGAATGTTTCGATAACCTCGAAGACCTATTTGTGACTTGTGACTTTCTGCTGTTGTCTTTTCTATGGTAGGGTTGTCTCTTTGACACATTCCCCATTTTCATTCTCACTGTTATTGAGTGAAAAATATATTG
This sequence comes from Mytilus galloprovincialis, assembly GCA_037788925.1. NCBI lineage: Eukaryota > Metazoa > Mollusca > Bivalvia > Mytilida > Mytilidae > Mytilus > Mytilus galloprovincialis. Next base: position 43,883,052 of record CM075334.1, on the reverse strand, counting down.
TTCTGTTTTGTTTTTAATTGAATTAATTTCTATTCTTATTTGAAGTATTGTTGGACTTCTTATATATGCGCCTATATATAATAATAACCATACTAATAATGTTACTGTTTATGAATGCATCACGACTGTTTGTTTTTACAGAAAAACCGAGTGGAAGCATAGATATTAAGCTACATCCTGAGCAAATTATTGGTTTTACTACGCAAAGGGCATATAACGTTCATACCTGTTCCGGCAAAAAAGGAAATCCTGCGGGAAAAATTGAAGTTGAAATTCTGCTAGATGGCGACACCAATTTCCAATCAGTCGATCCCAACTACTCATCCTCTACAAATGATACAGATAATTGTATGGTTAGACAAGTGTTTTAATATTTGATTGCTTTTACCCCTGGAATGTATAACGCGACCATCAGATGTAAAATCACAAACAACGAGTTTCCTTCTGTTCCTCCTATATATTCCATTAATGAAACACTTGCACTGATTCCTCGTAAGTATAAAATGGCGGTTAGTGATTATATATGGTTAGAATATGCACATGGTTTAATAAAGGTCCGTAACTAATAGCAAAGTATATTCTAAATAATAAATATGTTAAAAACTTGATTAACGTGTTCACGTTACTAGTAGTAACTGCTTTCTTCAGATTAAAGGTCTAAGGGCAAATAAGAATTTAAATGTAATCACATGTTTCTTCACCGAAAGAGAAGTGAAAGATACCAAAGAGACATTCGAACTTTCATAACTCGAAAAAGAAAAAGAGAAACAAACAAAAAACTGATAGCAAAACAAACACAGAAGACTGAGCAACACGAACTTCACAAAACAATCGCATGAGATTTTATGTTTGCAGGGGTAAGCATAGTCTGATACACACACCGCAGTCGTTGTTTTGTGTATGTTAGTTTACACCGGTTATTTGTCATATTCAGTAGGTAACATTCGGGGAAAAAGGGGATAGGGTTGGAGTTACGATCATTGGAACATATCTGTTGTCATCTGTGAAAAGGGATTTGCATAACGGTCAAACAACTTTTGATGGCGTCGGTAAAATAAACGAATTATTATTTTAACTTGGTTTAATGGCTTCCTAATGGGCAGCACCTCTCTATGAAAGAAATACAGGCCCCGAAGGATCGTATCAACAGAGAGATACATACTCTGTATGCAGGCGCCGCTGGCTTTTCCGTACGGTTTTTTTTCTGAATTTTGTGCGTTCGAAATTTATGTTTTTTGGATAATCAAATTTGTTGTGTAATCATACTGAGTGATGGTTATTCCATATCCAGTGGTATTAAAACATAAAGCAAATCATACTTTTGTTACCGGGGTGAGCGACAACACTAACTTAAAGTTGATTGAAATATAATGATCAAATAATGTATTAACAATTAATCTTTTGAACACAGAAATTAATACAATATCAGAGTGTTTATTTTTCTTTTCATAGAGGATTTCTGTAACATAAACAACAACGGAACGAACGATTATCCTAATCCATCAGACCCCTGCAACAGATATGTAGAGTGTGAAGAAAATATACCTAAAGGAAAAGCTTGTGCTAGTGGTGTATGTTTTAACCCTAAAGCGGGTATTTGTGATCACTGCTATAATGTAGATTTTTGTCCATGACATTATGAATCGTATTAATGCTGCAATTGAAATATGGGTGACCTATCGACCTTTCTTCATTTGAACATAATATACAGTTGATTACAATAATGTAATTGGAAATGACAAAATTGAAACATCATAATTCTAATTTCATGCATGTACAAAGAATATGGTTGATTAAATATGGTTGTACAGCTACCTAAATGTCTCACTTGAATGACCGTCGCATAGAATTCAATTATATTGACAACAATGTGTGAAGAAAACAAACAGATATATTAGGGGAAAAAAAAACATTGCACTACCTCAAAAAACTATACCAGTAGGCTTAAATGATTGTTTCTGAATTTAAAATACCGACCACATGATAATTGTTAAAATGGTAATTTAGGTGTGACAAAAATCTATATATCCTGTGTATGTTTTTGTTTTTTTTAACAAATATTTTGATAATTAGCGCAGCTAGCAGTTCATATGTAGTCTTAACCTTTATGTGAACATCTCCCCTTAAAGTCGTCATTTTAAATTACAAATACAAAGTTCGTTCATTGTGTAACATTTATTTGTTTTAATCTTAATTTAAATGAGTGGGAAATGCAATGTTTTCCAAGCTTTCTCCTATTTCGAAGCGAGTACAAAAACTAGTTGTATTTTCCTGCAACGTACAGAATAATGTTTTTGCGGACAATTTATGATTTACGCATGTAAACCTGTACCTTTATTTTACCGACTTTAATTTTCAATAAAATCGACAATATTTTAACGTGGATCGCAAAGTAAACTGCAACATAAACAATGATTTCAATATATCCGTTAGCTTCTTATAGAAATAAGATAAAGGATGCTTATACTCTTGTATCTGTATAGTAAAATGGGCGAGTGCAGGACACAAGTCCTTCTTCCAGCACCCCAAACAAAACATTTGCCTCAGCCGACAAAGCAAGGTTAGGTTTAAATTAAATAAGTCATAGACACTTGGTTTAAAGTTGTTAATCAAATATTCTACATTTATTTTTCGACATGTTCATTATTTTTTTTTTTGTATAAAAGACTTTTCACGTCATAATCCATAGTACGTTTATTACTTCTGTACATTCGCAGACCATCGCACTTTAGCGTGTGTAGGCATTGCACTTTAGCGAAGACCACCGCACTTTAGCGAAGTCCACCGCTCTTTATCGTGACCATTATACTTTAGCGTCCCCTTCGCACTTTAGAATCCTACAAGTATATTTGAGAAACACTGTACGCTTACAGAGTGCTTTGTTTATATTTTAGGATTTACAGCATAACCTATTGATCATTTTTTGTAAAACATGTTTCAAGCATAACCTTCAAATATATTATATTTTCCATTTATATTTACGTACCTTAATGCCAATAACAGTTATTAAATGAGAATGCACACATCCAATGTAAACATAAGTATTGAATAATATGTAGCAGTTTACTGTATTTGATGCTAATTTCGACTATTATTAATCAACTCAATTTTTATGGTGGTATTCGTGTTGCTCAGTCTCTAGTTTTCGTTGTGGTGTTAAGTGTACTCTTGGTAGTCTGTTGTCAGTTTATTGTCTACTAATGATCAAGTTGGGAATGGAATTGGGGAATGTGTCAATGTTACAACAACCCGACAAAAGAGCAGAAAACATTCGAAGGAGTTAGAGTGTCTCTCTGGTATCTTTTGATGTCTGGTCAGTGATGTTCGAGGCAAACATGTTGGAAAATTCAAAGCGATGACGAGTTGAAATAATTAACATCCAAAAAAGACCAGTAGTGATTACAATAAAATCCAATGCTTTTTTTCCAGTATATCAGTAAAAATATGCTTAAAAGATAAAATGAAGATATTGACCAAAAAAAAAAAACAGTAGTAGAAAAAATGTCATCAAACAAATAAAAAAATTCAATATAAATAAAATCGCCAACAAATATGATCATATCACTATCACTAAACATATCACTTCAAAGTAAAAAAACATATTAAATCAATACAATCTTTTTCTACTTGAAAAAGAGTTGAATGTTAATATCTGTGAGTTTAGCAAAGTCTTAATATAAGATATTCAAATTCAAGTATCCTTATGATAATTTGAATACGCATTCTATTGAAAAAGTAAAATCATAAAAATACCGAACTCCGAGGAAAATTCAAAAAGGAAAGTCCGTAAACAAATGGCAAAATCAACATCTCAAACACATCAAACGAATGGATAACACATTATACTCCTGACTTGGTACAGGCATTTTCTTGTGCAGAAATTGACGGTTTAAACATGGTTTTATATATAGCTAACCGCTCACTTGTATGACAATCGCATAAAATTCCATTGTAATGACAACGATGTGTTAACAAAACAAACAGACAAAATAGATATTAAAAAAAAAGTTTATATATTATTTTCATACTCATTTGAAGTTAGCAAATATCATTACATATTTACTATACTTCTTAAATAAATATATATAATATGTTGAGTTATCAAACATTAGATAGGATACTCCACCAATAATTTGACTATATAGCTGCATATAGACCTCTTTGATGATAAAGAAGGATACATCTAGACTTATTGTGTAAATGCCTTAGAGTAGAGTACTCAGCTACTTTTGCATAGGTACTATTTCTGTACTAAAAAAATGCAGTACTGGAAATTTACTTTTAATATTTAGTACTATTTCTTTACTTTAAGACTATTGTAATATTTATGTACTGGTATTTTACAGTACTTGATTTGTACTAACTATTTTGATACATAAATAATACAATATTCCATGTTTGAAAATCATAACTTTAAGAGATTTGAAAAAGAAAAACTTTCAAAATGCTAAAAATGTAACGGTAGTAACCAAAAATCTATAGTACCTAAATTTCAAGTACAAATAAAGTACTGTAAAATACAGGTACCTAATATTTCAATAATTTTAGAGTAACAAAATAGTACTGAATATTTAAAGTAGATAATCAGTACAACGAATTTTTAGTACAGACATAGTACCTAAGCAAAAGTAGCTGTGTAAATGCATTATTAAAGGTTATTATTTCGGTTTGTCGTTGAATAGGTGAACATTGTTTTATGGTTTAGGTTTAATCTAACTACTGCGCATGTTTCACTAGACTGTCAACATTGAGGTTTTGAGTTTAAATCCTGCACGTGGCAGGTGTGCTCGATTCTGATTACAATTGATTAGAAGCATGAGTTTTATTAACGAATGTCGTTGGTCCTCCTTTGACACTGGCTTCCTACACCAATAAAAACTAACTGTAAATAAATAGCATAATGATGCTTAAAATTGCGTAATAAACCAATCATTCAAATCTTTCCAATGTTATAAATTACATAGTGTGCTAGTGACCGAATATGGTACATATTGGGTCAGTAAATTCCATATGTGTTGATGGCGAAGCTGGAATCCCCATATTGAATTTACTGAGCACACTATGTAACGAATTTATCTTGCAGACTATCTGAACATGTGGATATTTAGACTAGTGACCTACCAAAACAAGTCTTCAATAACGTTTACATTAAGAAACTACTTCCATTGGCCATACAAAAACTAATGCCAACAATACAAACTTGTTAGCTTTAAATGTGTTATATGATTTTTTTCAAACTTTATCATCAATTTCCTTTAAGATTGTTCCTCAGTACCATTTTGTTTTTTATAAAGGGACATTAAACCCCGCTTACTAACCTTAGATTGAATATACGCGTTCTCCGCGCGGTTGCTGTTTACTAATCATATTCCTAGAAATGTATAGGAGGTAAGACAATTACTGTTATGTTGAAGTGCTCCACTAAACTCCCATGGTATGTGAAGAATCAGCTCTCACAACAATGATCAACCCTGAAATGTTTAATTGGTGCCTGGTGCAAGCCAGTGTTTATTCTGCATCAACTATATGTGAACAGTTATACCCAGTACAAGTGAAACGGTGGTAGTCACTAGTGAATCAAAAACTATGGCAGTTGATGTCAGCATCAAAAGACAAAACCTTTGGATCATAAAAAGTATTTTCTAAAATTGAAATACTTTAACTGAGGAATTGATTTTATTCCTTTTCCGACGTAGTCGGTATAGTTTCGCTTTGTGCCCTTTGAACTTAAGGACGCTTAACTATGTCAACAGAATACGCATGTTCGAAAATCCTTTCTGTGATTGGACAAAATGCTGTCATGGTGGGTGATTTGGTTGTGTTTGAAAAAAACGTCTCGTTAATTATATCGTGATGGAAAGCAAGTGAAAAACTATAAATATTTGACTAGATCTTACAAAGATTTATATTTTTATTAAGATAATTGTTTCTCCAATTGCTTTTTGCATCCATGACAGCTGTTTATTCGGGACAATTATATAATTTTTAATGTAAACTTTGTTGTACGAACGTACATGACTTTTAGAACGCACCTCCGCATGTGAGATCTCCGCGGTGTTTTGGTGAATGTAAACAGAAAGATACGAGGACCAAAAATACTGAACACAAACAGAGAAAACGTTATTTAAATGGTATCTTTGTGCTTCTGAACGTTATCGAAATGATAGTTTTAAACATATACTCAAATTTAAATACGTCGGATATCTTTTTTAAAGATAGTTCTTGTTTGTAGTAATTTGTTTTCTACCACTTTATACACCATAATTTGAAAATGATAGCATAGGGTTTCCTTTAATTTCTAACAACAATATTAAACTGTAACACATTGAAGTTTAGATATGGTTCCTATGGACAGGGAATTTCAGGAGACCTCAACATCGCCCAAGATCAAGAGGTTATTAACATTCTGAAAAAATGTCTAAAACATCGTGTACCGTATAAAGTATGCTCAGATTATTCATGAAGCATTTTCGTTCTTTTGTAAAAAAATGGTGTAAATAAGAAAAATCAGAGAAAAAGTCACTTAATTCCTATTATTGGAAATTGATCAATATTGGTGATATCCGCAAATCACATTACGAAAATTATTTTGTAATGGATTAAAGAGTATAAAATATACGCCCACTTCTGGTATTAAAAACAGAATTCAAGTACTTGCAAAGCTTTCTGTGATCGAACAGATCGACAAAGCTGCCGAAACAATGTGATGGTGGTGATATGACGTAATTCTTACAAGTGCTTAAGAATGAAAGCTTAGATTTATCTACATGCAAGGCCTAACGCTCCACAAAGATTTAAATAGTTAATAAGCATGACACTAACACATTCAAGATTAAGACCTCCTCTGAAAATTTGAAAGTCTCTACTATGTATTGGTTACCTAAACTACAGAAAACCCCGTTAAAATTTCATTGCATGTCAGCTTCTATAAGTTTTCGACGGCTAATTATTCTTTATTGTTAACTATTTTTGCGAAACTGGCAAACTGGCAAACAACTAGAATAGGCATTTTCGAAACCTTATCGATTCTTATGCTTAAAACCTATGACTAAGACGACCGGTAACCTTTGTATGAAGGGACCATCACACAGTGAACAATGAGCACAGGCGTTTATAAAAAAATTATCTTACTCACATTTCACATACTGTATATATATATATAAAGTAAATATTTCATTGACTAAACTCATTGGCTCTGTTTATATAATTAGAAGCTGAGAATTGACCAATCTCCTTATTAATTCAAAATAAGGCACTCTGTGAATTAGAAGAACAGAAGTTCAGATTTATTTCGCAAAAATAATGTCCCCATTACGCCGTTTCATTTTTTTCAATCGTGAAAATTGAAGCCATTGTTGGGATGACGCGCAGTCAATTTAGCTATTGAAAATCATTATATATCCACACGGCAAAATTCCGATCCTTACATGCCATTATTTAAAAGGAAAATGTATCTACAAGAAATTACACGTTTTTTAATGTACACTAAGGTCTTTTGTTTACTAAAATTTACTAATAAACTGAATTTCCGAAAGTTAAAAAAAAATAAAAAACACTAAAGAAAAGATCTTTAAGTATTTTGTAAAATAGAAGGGCAGAAAGTTGAAGGTAACACTTACTAAAAGGAAAGAGCAATGCCTGTTCAAGGTTTAGTTTTAAGTCAATGACTTTTTGAAAAAAACCAAGGCGGTGTTAGTGAACGTTTTGTCCGATTTTGTGTTTTATACATTTCACGAATAATATAGATACATAATATGTCTAAATGTTTCACTGATTCACGAGTGAATAAGGAAAATAACAAAAATATGGAAACTGAAAAAAGTGACGGCACAGGTAAATTTCTAAAATTAGAAGTCAAAATTGAGAATCAGTTTTTAAACATTACAAGAATATTAATTAGGAATTTTGTTAGTGACAATGTAGTAATGGTGTAACTATTTGTATTTTGTAGTCATGTCGGTATTTTACAAATCAACAAACTGTGTAAAAAGAAATAAATCCTATAGTTATAGTTATATATAGTTGCAAACTCGAAATCTTATAAATGATGTATGTTATTTTCATCTGTACTATTACATACATAAAGAAAATAAAAATACCATTAAAACCACAAACGATAAGACATAACACAACACCCAATCAGATTTAAAACGAAACAGCGTCACTACAGGGAGTATGTTATTGCTGCGAAAGAGGATTGATAAATGGGAAGTTGAAATCGTCCCGTTTGTAATACCTGTTAGTGTGAAGACGTCCATCTGTTTCAAATTGAGGAAAAAATTAAGGTATGAATAATTAATCTCGTCGTAGATGAAGCAGTCCATCTTGTATCAGTGCTATTTTTATTTTAAGTTCATTAGGGTATATGAGATGTAAAATGAAGACAGTAGTATACCGCTATTCAAAAGTCATAAATAGATTGAGAAAACACAAATCCGAGTTACAAACTAAAACCGAGGGAAGTAAATCAACTATAAGAGGAAAACAACAAAAAAACAGATTTACTGAACATGATGAAGAGCAACAAGAACAAAAAAACCGACAATGTAGCATATATAGAAATACACTATAAGATAACAACTGCTTTATTCCTGACTTGGTGCAGGAAATTTTAAGAATACATGGTGGGATGAACCTGGTTTGGTGGCTTGAAATACCTCGCACTTTGTGCGAGTACTGGCTTATTCAATGATAGGACAACAACAAAAGTAAAATCACAAGAAATACTGAACTTCAAGGAAAATTCAAAAAGCAAAGTCCGTAATCAGATTGCGAAATCAAAAGCTCAAACACATCAAACGAATTGAAAACAACTGTCGTATTCCTGACTTGGTACAGGCATTTTCTTATGTAGAAATCAATCTATCTCAAAGCGAAATTAAAGAATTTTGCAAGGTATTTTGTCTTTTAAATGGTTCTACATTAATTCTGTTTCAAACGAGTACAAAAATAAATCGGTCTATAGGGATGCTCAATTAGTACTCATTTGAATACCGACTGTCTGTTCAAATATCAATCCTCCAAACTCAACAAATATATTGTCCATCAAAAGGTTCAGCATTATCATTTTATTTTCTTGCATAATCACTAGTGTGGTTCATCACAATATTATATTATAACCCAAAACACGAAATTTCTATCAACGATTCCAATTTTTCTATATAAAAAAAAAGCTCTGTTAAGTGCGATGGTGTAATCGATCTAACTTTTAATTTTACGTGGTGATTGAAAATAGATATTATTTAAGAGATATATCAAAATTAAGAATTATTCAGAAGTTCTTTAGAGATTTTTTACAATCCAAATATGTGAATACTACTACGTTAGTAAACAGTTTAACGATATGTATGAAGACACTCTTTCATTGCACACATAATTTTAGCCATTTTAATAAACAATTTCTATCAAAAATGCAAATAAGCGGGCAATGTACCGTTGCTCGTATGGAAATTCTGCGAAGCTTAGGTATCCTATACAAACAAGGTTAAATAAATACAATTAAGAAATACAACAGTTAAAACGTTTGAAATAGCACGAAGCTTCTCTTTAATTTCAATATACATACTCTGTTATAATATTAATGACACAATTGTCACTTGACCCATATATGTCATGTCTTAGTCCTGGGAATTTGTAATGTTTTAATATCAAAATGTAATTTAAATATATAAAAATAATTATAAATAATGAATCTGAAGTGAGATGAAGTACATTTTTTTTACTTAAAATAGTTTTGCTTTATAAATATGTTTTAATTACAAAACAGTTAATTCAAACTCGCTGGAACGTAAAAAGGTGTATTTCATTTTCATTGTATTTCAAGAGTATAGCCATTTTTATTATTTCCCCCTTTAAATCTACACGGAATGTAGTTTACTCCTTAAACAGAACAATCAGTATTATTCGACAACAAGAAGAAAACAGTTTGAAAATCACAAACTCATCAGAAATTATTCAAAAAAGTAACGAGAAAAATGTTTTTTCAGCCTGATACCAATGAAAAATTATAAAAACCGACTACGGAATAATGAATTTATATGTTTTATCACTGCTGGGTCTAACAAAGTTATACAAGCTTATTCATATCGTATATTTAACATTATTATTGTCTCTCTATTTTTTTAGTCAGTCGAGGTATCGGTCTCGGTATCAGGGTCCGTGTAGATGATGGCTTAAAGAAATCAATTACCTTTATATGTATCATTTAAATGTTTGGTCATCTCAAAGTAAATAAAGTCATGCTAATTATAAGGTACACATTTTCTCTGCGTTCAAAATCTTTCTGTTTAAATCCGTCCATGGTTATCTCACTACAATAAAGCAGTGTTATACCGTAGTAGTGGAGGAAAATGAAGAAGAACTACAACTGGAAAACTACCATAGTCTATTGATTCGACACAGAACTTTTGAGTTATTAGTAATATTGAGTATGTAGAAAACATAAACTCAAATTACTCCCTCCAATTTCGAACGGATGTAAAAAATGGACGAAAGATACTAGAAGGACAGTCAAACTCAGAAATAGAAAATAAACTGACAATGCCTAGCTAAAAATGAAAGAAGACGAACAGACAAACAATAGAACACATGACACAACATAGAAAACTAAAGAATAAGCAACACGAACCCCACCAAAAACAAAGGGTGATCTCAAGTGCTCCGGAAGGGTAAGCAGATACTGCTACACATGTTGCACCCGTCGTGTTACTTATGTTATAACAAATCCGGAAAATAGTCTAATTATGTAGGTCACATTCATGAAAGGGAAGGGGAATGTAGTTACGACGTAAGGAACATATCCGATATCATTTGTGAAACGGCTATTCCATAACAGTCAACCAACCTGTGACGGCGTCCGTAAAATTTACGAAGGGATGATTTCAACTTCACCATTTGGAACTCTTTGTTTAAAAGCTTCCTTGTGAGCAGTAACCCTCTATCAAGAAAATTATGATATGAAATGCAAGCACGGGAATATCGTATTAATTAGGAGATATATACCCCGTATGCAGGTGCTGCTGGAATGTTGCTACTCAGAAATGGAAAGTTCACAATTGAAAAGCTGAAATCATCTCTTTTGTCGTAAAGTTTTGTTTTCAACCGACCGTCATAGTCAATTTCTAGATGTAAGTCAAGAAATGAGGCCAACTTAACTGTATCTGTTGCATCTTTTATATCTAGTTCGATGGGATAGATACGTTCAACATAGTCACCAAATTTTAAATTATTTAGTGAAAGAACGTCATCTATAAAGCGGAAAGTAAAGTAAATGGATATTGCAAACTTCTTATCTTTCTTCCTAAGAAGTTCCTGTGTACAGTCAGCCTCCTAATATTAGAGAAAAAAATCGGCAAGAAGAGGGGCACAAATGGTTCTCATTGGAATGACGACGGTCTGTTGAAAAAGACGTCCTCCGAACGTAACAAATATGTTGTCAATAAAAAAATCAAGCATCTTAATGTAGCCCTATATAACAAAATATTGCTTTTGGTGTCCTGTTTCACTTAAAATAAACAACAAATTAGCAGGAATTAAACTTTTGGTGAAAGATAATAGACCATTTTGAGCCAAAATTTACTTGTCTATGAGTTGGCAATAAAAATTCAGGATTTATTCCCTCCATAGTATACTACTTTAAGATATCCCGAAAACCAGGAGTATACTTTGGCAGTAACTGTGTTCTCAAGGTAAGATTTTTTTATAAGACTTTAAAGGTAGGTTGAAAATAATACATGTACATACAGGATATACATAGTTTCTATGAAGTTCAACTTGGGATATAATATTTAGAAGTTAAAAGCTGTCAAAATTGCTAAATTGGTTCAACAAATATAGACTTTAGATAAGTGGTCTGACACTCTTAAAGCGAAAAGTGGTGAAATCATTTATTAAAACACTGCCAATTTTTTTTCAATCTGATTGGTATAGAGGTATTGTCTTGAAGTGCGATGAAATTAAAAGTGGTATAGCAAACATCAAATTCCCTCACAAAATATTATCACACACTATAACTTGGGACAAGCTCAAATACATGTTGCGAGTGTAAAACAGCTTTAAAAGTAACACACATCTCTCTTTTAATTTCATTCAGTTGTATAAGAAAATTGATTACCTACAAAAGAAGGACATACCACTACAAACAGCAAGGGAAAACCAGTGTATTCGATAATAACGATATAAAAGATCATAAGTAAAGTAAAAATACAAAAATAAAGAACTCTAAGAAAAATTAAAAACAGATACTCTCTTTTCAAATGGCAATCCAAATGAATCAAATAAAGCTAAGACACTTAAACGAATGGATAACAACTGTCATATGCCTGATTTGGTAAAGGCATTTTCTTATGACGAAAATGCTGCATTTAACCTTGTGTTATAGCTAGCTAAACCTCTCACAATGAAGTCACATAGAATTCAATAATGTTGACAAAAAATATGTGAACAAAACAAAGAGACATAATAGGTATGTCACAAATTGGGGTAAATCAGTCAACATTGTGTTATAATCGAATTAATATAAAAACATACAAATATGTCACAAAGAAACACAAATAGGCAGATATACAAAGAACATAAGCTAACATAAAAGACAAATATACAAAAAAATGACCATAGCCCAATATCACAGTGACGGGATGTATAAGTATCGAGCACTTCCAATAAGTATTACGAAGTAATATTGACCAAGATAAATAAAAGAATATTATAACATGTTATTAAGTTGACAAACAATTATTATTTATACTTCAAGACCATCATTTATTGATTGTGAAGTTAATACGGAATAGTTATCAACAAGGTATTGGTATCTTCCGATAAACTTTTTATAGGATAAAGAACGAGACATTCTTCAACATTCCCCTGTTTCATCAATTTTCGGCTTATGCACATGCGATGTTTTATGAAGTCTGAGTTTCAGCTACAAACTTTTGAAAAAAAGGATATACAATTTAATATATAACCCATATACAGGTGTAGATGAGATATTGCTAAAGATGGGGGAAATTGATAATTTCAATATTAAAATCGTCTCGTTTGTCACAGATTCAGGTTCTGTGATGACAGCTCATTGGAGTTTAAAATTGGACAGAGAAAGACGTGTCTGTGGCATCTTCAATTTCTAGTTCTAGAGGATATACAATTCATAATGGAAATGGGGAATGTGTCAAAAAGACATCACCCCGACGTCCAAACAGCCAAATGCCACCAATGGGTCTTCAATACAGCGAGAAAATCCCGCACCTGAAGGCTTGTTTCAGCTGGCCCCTAAACGAAAAGGTGTACTAGTTCAGTGATATTCGTCATACTAAACTCCGAAATATATAAAAGAAACTAAAATAAAAAAATCCTACAAGACTGGCTAAAGCTAGAGGCTCCTGATTTGGGATCAGCTCCAAATTGCGGCGGGGTTAAACATGTGTTTTGATATCTCAACCCTCCCTCTATACTTCTAGCGAATGCAGAAAAAACAAACACATAGCAAGAACCACAGTTAAACTCAGTTTAAAAAAAATCCAAGTCCGTATGAATAGGTAACAAAAGCAACTTCACAAAATAACAATGATACATAAATAAAAAAGGACTACTAGCTGTTACTGACACGACAGCTCTATACCTAAAAAAAACTGATAGAAAGATTTTGTCTTCATCATCACAATCTATACCGATAGAAGTTTATCATCAAACCAACATAAAATATACGATAAGAACATAACCCGCATCATGCCAACAACTGGTTTTAGAATAAATGGGATTAATTCCGATGCAAAAACCCTATAATTTGATCAATATCAAAGTCAAAATGAACCATCTTTAATAACCTGACAACAGTATCGTAAGTATATCTCTTTTCAAGTAGGTCTAAAGGTTTTGTTAAGTTTTAAGATGAATACCGACATTTTGGTGCTATGTAATATATATCACCATAAAAATTTGGATATTATGAAATAACTGAACGTATAAGATGTCTGTATGTTGATATATATTTCCGAAAGATGTTCTAGTACAGATGATGCATTAATCATTGTTAATGGAAGCCAATCAGAAAAGTTTTGATTGTATTGAAAATAACAACATTTATATATCTGAATGTGCAAACAAATTATCTGGTTTCTTTGATCTTATTGTTTTTGACAAGGTTTTGAAGGAAACCCTACTTATATGAAAATACGATAAGGTAAGACAGGAGAGGCGCTCATTTCGTTCTTATTGGGATGCCGACAATTTGTTTAAAAAGTTTTCCTCCAAGTTCAACACGTATGTTGTCAATAAGGAACCCCAGCATACTGACGACATGTTTCTCAATATAGCATTTCTTACCTTTTTGGTCACTATTAACAACATTTCATTCATTTGTCAAATGGTATCCCAAAGTAATAAATTAATAGCAAATGCAATCATTTTAGGTTGAAGAGCAAATGCACACATTCAAACACAACTACAATTAACAATATTGTATGTCAAAGATTTACATTACAATATTCCTCTTTTGAAAAAAAGAAGATAATGGTAATTTGACATTACATGAAGAATGGAGATATGATTGTAAGCGAGTATTTTAAAAGAAGTTGTATATTAAAGTTCAGATCTATCACAATTCATCGAAGGAAAGAATATCATCCAAAAAAGTCCAATCGCAGCAATACCTGCTGTGTTGACGGTGTGAACATCTAGTTTTCTGCATGCATTTACTATTTTACCTATTATGTCTGTTTTGTTCACGAATCGTTGTAAATATAACGAAATTTGATGCGACCGTCATACAAGTGAGAGGTTTAGCGCTATAAAACCAGGTTCAATCCATTTTTTCTACATTTGAAAACGCCTGAAGCAAGTCATAAGATTACCAAAAAAAAAGAATGTTACTGCTGTGAATCGGAAAGTTGAAAAACTGGACAGTTTAAATCATTACGTTTGTCATATATTCTAGTCTGAATTCATTAATTTGCAGCAAAATCCAGAAAGAGATCAACATTTCAAACTGATCATCTGCTTACGATGGTATCCTTAATGTCAAGTTCACTTTGTTACAAAAGATACAAGCATACACTAAATAAGTGCTATTGAGCAACAGTACATCATTGAAATATCTGAAAGAGAATTCAAAGTAAAAAACTTTGCAAGATATGTTTTTTTATAAAGTTTTTATATAAAACTTCTTCAATACTTCTCATTGTAATATCGACTGTCTGTTGAAATATTTTTCAACCAAGCATAAAAACATGAAAAATTATGACTAAAATGTTTCTATAACAAACATATCATCACATCATCAATCTTAAATAATTGTTTTTGTATTTGCTGTATAAAAAAAATGGAACTCGTCAAATCTCTTTATTTATTGACAACAACTTTTAAGAGATTGAGGACGAAATATCAACAAAATAAATCGATTAAGATGCAGCAAAGATTGCAAAATATTGAAGACAACACGTTTAATATTTGTTTGCGTCCGAAACGCTTTTTCTGGATTTACCTTTATCAGGAACGCTCAAAGCCAAACATTTGAAATACGAAAAAGTAGAAGTACCGAAACCGTTGAAGAGCTATACTTATACATCAACCTTGCTTGGCTCAGTAATGAAAACTTATTAATTGCGTAAACATATAATAAAAATGCACATACAGGTACAAATATCAAGACGATCTATTCTTGAAATCATTAACAAATATAATCAAATATATATTTTAATAGATAAACATTTGTATAAATATTTCCCTTTAATTTTTAACCCAATCATATATAAATCGTAAAATTCACACAAAGACAATAGTTTTATATTTAAAGTTCCCATGTGAATGAACAGACTGGCGTGACTAAAAACTTAAATGTGTAAATAAACCTAATATTCGGAAACTGTACCACGATTGATACCACACCAGAACACACCCGCTATATCGCGGTTACGTGACTGAATTAAAGTATAAATGTACCCAAGCCTTATTTTTTTATGTTTTCGTATTGTCACCTGATAAATTCATGCTAATTATAAGGAGCAAAATTTTCCCTGCTTTCTTATTTCTTACCGTTTGAATCCGTCCTGATGGTCTACAATCAGAAACTATATTCATACATTTGGTATCGGCATTGGCTTCTACCACTTCCTTTGTTAATATCAGTAATTTAAGATATTTTGTTTTGATATATATTTTCATATTGACATTTTTATGGAAGACATTGTTGTTGCATTCTTATTTCAGTATTTGAATCTGACACAGTGTATGCGTAATGTTTTGTCTTTGATTTGTTTTAATTATCATGCTGCATGTACAGCGCTTTACAGTAGTTTATAATTTTTATATAGGGCGCTTTATAACATTTATTTATATAATTAAACAACAAAAGGGCATTAAATGGGTTATAACCATGATCCTATATTGGTTATACATTACTTTTATAATTAATTATTGATATTGAACGTTGACTTGCTTCATTGCATGTATATTTCAAGTAAAGTGTGTAACTGATTTAAATTTTAAGAAACACATAATTATGAATACAAATGAAAATAACCTTCATATACTGTAAGAGTTACTTTCTTTTTTTTTTGTTCCCTACGTTTTTACAAATCAAATATTTGAATTTAAATGTTTCAGTCTACCTTAGATTAAAAAAAACCAAGTGTAATTAGTCAAAATTAAAAAGAAACAAAAAATGAGATGATATATCACTAACAAAAAACAAATACATGACCAAAATGTTAACGAGAATACGACAAAACACAGTCCGCAAAATTCTAGACATCTACACCAACAACGCAAGTTCCAACACCCTTCAAAAAGATATTGTTGGACACCGAAAGATTCAGTTGTTGCCTGATACGCTAGTAATAAACGCAAAATTACTTTTGATTAAACGTATGTTCAAGTCAGATATTTTATACATTGAACACTATCAACAAACAATCAATCAATATGTAATAATACATCACCATACAAAAGAATACGTGAAAGATGCCTCATATATATATATATAACTCTTCTAAACATCAACCCACCAATGTTAGATCTGTAAATTTGCTTTCGCACGTTTTTTTTTCTTCCCTCGACGGGATTCGAACCGATTCTACTGAGATATCGTGACACCAAATCGCCTGCACTGTAGCCGTCCCGCTAGACCACACGACCACCTGGAATTCACAAGAACAAAGCTTTCGGTTTGAATATATTGACATGATTCATTTGACATCGTGCTATTATTGAAGAAGGATATCAGTTATCCGAAATATCTAATATTTGTTCATTTTATAGTTATTTAATGGTGATGTTGTACCCTTTTTGACTTGTTATATATTATATTTTGTAGTGTACAGAATCATATTACATGATCCATCGCCCTGTAAGATTAATCGTTGACTATTTATTCATTTTATATATATATATATATATATATATATATATATATATATATATATATATATATATATATATATATATATATATATATATATATATATATATATATATATATATATATATATATATATATATATATATAACCTTAACTTATATTTACTAAACTTTACAAATATAATTTTTCCATTGTTATCTTTGCGTGCAATCATGTAAAAATATGTTTAAATTTTGTCATATAAAGCATACTTATTCATATTACGGTAACTATATAAAAAATAGAATATAAGACATTTTGAAAAAGACAGAGAATCGGACAGACATGTTATGGATTTGCCACATTCAGGAGAGAGTAGCAGAGGATATTATCAAAGTTCTCATACTGCACAACATCACATCCAAAATAAAAAAGTAAATAGCATCAGTGTTAATATAAATCAGTTTGAAGAGTTATCAACTGGAACTATTGAAGAGACGCACTCCGATCATGGATATTTACAGTTGCCTGAATTCATTAACGAAAAGATTGAAAGTAATCATGACTATTTGAAAGTGAATGGATCAGCCAAAACACATCAACGTCCTATTATTGGGTCCGACAAACTATTAGATTTCCCCAACGGACAACATGCAGGTAAAGGTAACGAGTCTGATGATACAATTAAAAAGGACACAACTGCTTTAAATGCAGTTCGTGTAAATGAAGAAATATATTCTGAAGTAGATGACGCTGCTCAAACATATTTTAACCAAGCTCATCAAGGACGTCAGAAACATTTGGACATTAGCAAAACATTACATACAAATGTAAGCAAAATAATTAAGTTATAAAATAGTAATATGTTGCATATATAAAAATGGAAATAAGACACACATGCCTAAAATTAACTGACTGAGTTGTGAACAATTAGAAGTCGCAGTACGGTCTTCAATAATATGAAAAAGGTATACTGTAAAGTAAAGCTATAAATAGCACCAGACAACAAAAATATATAAAAAAAAAACACTTCAAAAGAGAAAACTTAAGATTTAATGGATTTACTGTTAATTCGGAAAATGTTGCGTGCATTTATTATTGTTATTTTATAAGAATCAACAAAAATGCGAGTTTAATTATTGCGATTTTAAGAAAAGCTACATACACATACATGTAATTGATATCAGAATGTTAGTTCTTATTATTGCGATTCTTAAGTAGTCGCATTATTCGCATTAACAAAAACCTCGCAATATCTTCTGTATGTACATTAATTAAAAGGAAAACTATATGGCAGACATCAACTTACGACAAACGCTGGGTAACAGTCTCTCTGACTTGATTATTTCAAAATTAGAATAACAAATAATGATACGATTTTTTAGGATTTATAATAATCACAAATTCTCGAACCAAAAAACCAAAAACAAAATGTAATTATCTATAAATGAATTAACAAATGTAAGCGCCATAGGCCGGTGACCAAAGTCGGATTCATAAAATTTTGATCGTCAAAAATGGTACACGTCTATATCATATATCATTGGATTCGGAAATATGTGTACTTTGAGATTCTTCTGGTCGTCAAATGAAAATATGGTGCAGTTTTTCAGAAATCTTGATCAAAGGTCATATGTCGTTTTCAAGGAAAATTAAAATTGAATATCCAACTCTAATTTAAATACCCTTTTTACAGTAGAATGATTGAAAACTTAAATCTATTTTCTTCCTTATTCAATTTTTCATCCAAAAAGTGGAAATCCATCATTATATGAGATTTCCGAACACACGTATGCGACTGTACAAAAAGGGGGGTAGTTTTCAGTTTTACATGATGTATTTTTTTCAAATAATAAGATCAACGTCTGTCAAAACTTAACAAAATTTAAAGAAAATTATGAAGAAATATGTATTTATTCATATAACCATCTAGTATACATCAATGAAAGTGAAAACTTAAGTTTTTGCCATATACGTTGAACTCGGTTCATGCAAAACAGACAACACAAATTATTTTAAAACATACTTATAGCTGAGTTTTGACAATGTCATGACGATTTCTATGAAATAAATTTGTATCAATAGGAAAATAAATCATTTTAAGATAAACTTACAACTTTAAAAAGGTATATTTTATGAAAGAATAGCCTTTTATTCGTTTGAAAATGAAGAACGTTTCGGTTATTCAATCCCAAACTAAGTGACGCAAGATCATATTTTTTTTTATGCGGGATATATTGACATAGCACTAAATATACCTAACTTTAATCAGTAATTCAGACCTCAAATGACTTTTGTAATGTGGGGACGTTATTAGGACGTTCTGACCATTGGCTGGAATACGTATGTTCGCAAGTGGAAGTATTAGCAAATCTCGAATGTCAGTATTGGTCCGTAGTGTTTAACGAACACGACAAAATTCTTAAGCCACGAATCCTATAATGATATTGCGAATATCAATGTTAAACTTCGGACATCTAACGTGTTATGCCTTGCAATAGAGTGTTGGTCAAATGTTTGTGTACCACATATAGCGAGCTTTTATCCATCACCATTTGACATCATCGTTATTGCTAAGTACACTTTGGCCATGTCAATCTATTTTATGGGGGACATAAAACAACTGAAACATCAGTGAACCTCTAGGACAAATGTCAAAAGAACCCTGTGTTGAAAGAAACGTCTTGTCCTGCTGCTTGAAACTCAAAATATCTCTAAACAAAAGACAAGAAAAAAAATATGTGATCCGCATCGACAGTACACACTAGCCATGATCACATGACTGTAGTTTGTGCAAAGTTTCCGATTGTCGTGGTCGTTACGCCCTACATTCTGGTCTGTATAAGTGATTTGATATCTGAACTAGGTATAGCATTTATATCACACTGCTGATGGTAAAAACACTTTCTTCTGTGAATGATCTTGTAATTTAGAATACAACAGTTTGACTCCCAGTAAAGGTTCATAGTGGCTATATGACAAATACGCATTAAACAGCCTTTACTTAAATGTTCTGTTTTAGAGATTAGAATGAAATTCCTCGTCTTGGTTGTAGTTTTCTTTACAATAGATGCAAGCATATGAAAGAGAGACAAAAGATACCAAAGGGACATTAAAAGTCATAAGTCGAAATAAGCTGACAACGCCATGGCCAAAAAATGAAAAAAAAAAACCCACAGACAAACAATAGTACACATAGCACAACCTTTGATAGCCGTGACTTCGGTTTCTTGACTTGAGCCGGCTGCCATTTTGTCTGTATGTCTCAAAGAAAAACAGGCAACAGTACATAAGTTACCGATGGTTATGTTTAAAACAAAGCATGGTGAATTCCAGGAAAAACAAAAAATAGCTCAGTTTGGTTGTGTCAACAAGATGTTACCCGTGTCATGCGAATCAAAAGTATCATTATATTACAAACAGGAATGGAACACAAATTAATTGCAAATTTTCAGATCTGATCTGACACTTAGTAACTTAAAATTGTAAACCGCAAAAAGACGTGCTAGTGAGTTGGGCCACGACAGAGCTTAAATGTATCATTATTCGTGATACGGTAATATAAAAACCTATTTTGTGTCTATTTCAGTCGCAAGTTCTTCATAAATAAGTACATGACACCAAAATTAAATTTCTACGTTCGACACTCAGGTTTTAAAATTGAAACATAATCTTCTAAACATTCCGGGGGCACACGAGATAACCGTGTTTTCAGTATGTTTCGTGTTAATCTTTGGTGGTCTATGAATAGTTTTGCAGAATTTTGTTTGTCATTTACGTCGTTCTCCTAATTTTACCATGCCGTTTTGATATTATCGTCGACTAATATGTTTGAACATCCCTTAAAATTCTGCGGCCTGTTTTAAGTAGTCAGGGGTATACCCCTGTCCAAGAAGACTGTATTGACTCAACAAGCACCAGCATAGGGTATCATTTGAGATATGTGCACAATATACGATGGCGCAGAGGAGTGTAGTACATTGAGACCTAGCTGGGGAATTGACATTTGGAAAGTTAAAATCGCCCTCCAAAGTTTGTCATAGATTTTTGTTTGTAGTCGTCAATCCGTCTCAATATCAAAGAAAAAGGCCAAGATATGAAGCGAACATTCTAATTTCTGTAGTATCCTTTATCACAAGCTAACTGGGAAATGTAAGTACTGACTGACGAAATTGTAGGTAAAAAAAAGAAAGGTAATCTTCAATACATCTGAATTTTGAAATCATAGAACTAAGCAAAACGGTTTACTTTAGGTCTTTAAAAGGTTTAGCATTTCAAATTGCAGTGCGAAATGTAGATATCACTATGTCATGTAGACTTATGCATCATTCGTATCCATTTTTATTATAAACAATTTTCAAGCGAATAGAATGAATCCGATGATAGATGTACATCTATGAATTAAAGTCACAATTATATGCACAATCTTGTGTATATTTATATTTACACCAATCAACTGTGTCAAAATACCTCAATTTACTGTACGTTTGTAAAAATAAATCAATTATTCTACTTCTGCATTTAATAAAATAGCACTATTTAGGGTATTAAAATGAATGTTTGCTTCTTTGAAATGAAAACGCAAAGTTTCAACGGACTTTCTAGTTTTGTTATCTTTTTGGGATTTTGTCGGATCCCTATTTCTTAAATAAATCATTGAAAAACTTATTTCGCCTTTTACATAAATAAAATCACAAATAACACAACCTTAAAAAAGAATTACGGACACCAAAATAATTCAACGAAACAATAAAACATCAACAAAAACAAGTAATATCAAGTCCAAATATTACAGGAAAACTATGTCCCAGCCCAATCATGGACGGGACACAACTATCCGGAATATTTTTAAGTAAATGATTGATGAGAAGAGATTTTTGAAATAAAAAAAATACCGTTTTAAACAATATGACCTCATAAAAACATGTGTACATGAAAAGAAAAAATGTAGTTTTATTACTTTATAGTAGATACGATATAATCCATTCATCAGCGCTTTGTTGTATGATGTTGGAATCGGGTAAAACACAAAATATCCCCGTTAACAGTAGTTTTTACCTTCATAATTTGTCATCAAAAGGCTTTGAGGATTACCCTTTTTGTCTAATGCATAGAACATTATGTTTCACGTTTAAATAAAACAAAAAAGAAAGATATGCGATGGCAGCTTTTGAATAAAAAGCCAAACTGCATGCCACTTATGATCTCCATTTGATGTCAAATTTGCTGACTAAAAGCTGAAATAAAAAAACTGCACCATACGACTTTTTGACGACCAATCTTAAATTCAAGTAAAATCATTTTTCTAGGACTGTGCCAACTTTTAGCCGTGTACCATGAAGTGAAATTAAACTCCTTTAATAATCCACTTTTTCCTATTCTGTCACTGCACTACCAGTAGTTTACCGATGTTCAAACCTCATAAATAGAATATGACAACAAATGTGATTAATAAACAAAATCTAACTGAATTGCTGGA
This sequence comes from Mytilus galloprovincialis, assembly GCA_037788925.1. Taxonomy (NCBI): domain Eukaryota; kingdom Metazoa; phylum Mollusca; class Bivalvia; order Mytilida; family Mytilidae; genus Mytilus; species Mytilus galloprovincialis. Next base: position 43,860,244 of record CM075334.1, on the reverse strand, counting down.
ACTTTAAAGGGAGCTACAACAGAAGTGCTGTGAGGTTTAGTATTTTCTGTTATACATGCATCGCCCGCAATGGAATTGTCAGATTACCTGCACGTATCATTACCTTTACATTCAAAGCCATTTATGTTCTAAGAGGAGATAATTACTTATCCTTCTAAAACAGAAGTTTTATGTTAATTGTAATAAGTGTTTGAGATATTGAAACAACAAAGATTTGATTTTACCATCATTTTTATGTTTTGTTAGCAAACGTTTTTAAGATAACAAAAAAAAGAAAACCAGGTGTCACATTTGAAAGAGAAGGATGCATAGCTAGTAGGATATAGTATTCAAAAACAACAAGCTTGGAAATCATTTATAAAACTGAATACAATTTAACCTCTATCAAATTCACATATCGTTGGCATTTGTGCGAGCGGTGCGATAATTAGTTTGATATTGAAATTTAGTACAAGCTTGCACTTGACTTTTAATTATAAATCAAATGCTTTTTGTAATTTTATTGGGAACGCTTTAAAATCACATTAAAATTACAAAATAAATACTTCAATTTTTTTTTAATATCGAAACTACGTAATAAATGGGAACAATCAATTCAAACTGTTTGTACGGCACAAAAAAAAAACACCCTTATTGGGATGTCCCAATGGATTTCTTGATATGTTTTAATGTAATTAATATCGAGGACAAATATTGACAAAAAACACCTGGTGTCTTCAACTACGAAGCAAACTAACCTGCAACTTTATATGATATTGTTGGAAGAGCGATTACAAATTTTAAGGATCTTCGTGTGATTGCATTAACGAATACAGATTCCATTGTAATCATTTGAAACTACAGAACAAAGTTAGGTAACATCGACTGAAATGCTATGCTAAGACCCCTGGGTTCCATTTTTCGATTCGGACGATTCAACGTAGTCATCATTGTCAATTTTTAATTCTGATTTGGCGAATTGTCTAAATTATTTCTTCTCTTTGAAATTTAGGAAATTGTTGAAATGTTACTACTCAAAGTTTTTAAGCTTTTAAAATTTGTTAGAACTTATCTATCCTTTTATTTAAGTGTAGTAGGAACAGTTGTCGAAAGTATGCATAAAATTCCATGTGAGCGATACATTCTTTTTGATGACTCATATCTGGAATAAGAAAGAAATTGAATGAACAGGCATATGCGAAGTCAGAGAAAATATTCCTGGTGATTTACATATAATAAAAACAATTAAGATACGGGTCATAGAGGCGGCTACTCTTAAACACAAAATAGAAAAGTATAAACACTAACAACCATTTAATTCCCAACGAAAAAGGCTTAATATTTTAATACAACTTGAAAAAATTAGTTGAGTTCTCCAAATATATAGTAAAAGAACTGTCAACAAAGACAAACAAGGATATGTCCCATGATAGTTATAGATAGTACCATGTTCCATAAACTTGTTCTCTTTAAATATTGTAGTGAGTTAAACCGTATATAATATATATGTCTGTTTTATGTCTATAACTTCTGAACTTTATTATATTGAAAATATTTATCATGATTTTTTTAAAAGAAAATTGTAAACCAATTATCACTTTTTTTTTTATAAAACAATAGGTTTTATGTATCATAGCAGGTGACACTTTCCCTGTCGACGTACCAGTTGTCGCTCTTTTAAGAGCATATGCAAATCCTAAAGTTATGGTTGTTATCTTGATTTGAATTTTTTAAATCTATTTGAATATCGGTAAACTAACTACTGTTAACTTAATTCACAATCAGCGTAGATTCAATAAAAGTAGATATTACGGGTATAGTATTATAGTTGTTTCCTATAGAATCTATATATACTACATTTCGAATTTCAAAGTAGAATCGTATAAAAGATTTTGATACATTACAGGATGTGGCCAATACGGATAGATTCCCAAAAAATGTATCGAAACGATTTTCATTGACATCGAAACAAAAATGGATGTTGTCTTCAATTATGGTAGGAATTACAGTTGCAATGGCTGTTGGAATCATTATGTACTTTTTAGTAAACAAAGAATCAGAAAAAGGTTCGTTTGTATTATTGTTTTCATATACCTTGCTGAATAAATCGCACTTTATATCCACTTCATTATAATATAATCATTACCAATAGTATTTTCATTTCTTGTTATAGATAAAGATAAGATGACTTGCAAGTCTGGTGGTCTAACTTATCTACCTTTATGCCAGAAATAAACCAATTTATGTTGAAATTATCTTATTGATTTTTCTGAAATAAAAATAGAAAATACAGTTCGCCTTTCATTGAAAATTCTCAAAATGTGTTGTAATTAATTGTTTGTTGTACAATGTATTATATAAAAAAAAAAAACGGTAAACCAAACTTTTTTTTTTTTATTTTTTTTTTTATTTAGTTTTCTGATATTATCTGATTATACCATAAAGGAGTAGGTCCGGTAAGGACCGATTTGGGCCTCAAATTTCAAGTTCAGCTGACGAAAGATTTTAGACACTTTTTAAACACTAAAGTGTCTATTTTGGTTGATTCAATAAGTAAATGTAAAAGATTTTAACTGATCATGTCATTAAAAACGCTCAGAATCAAGCTTAATAATGAAAAATCTGTCAAATATGCAAAAAATCGTCACTTTAAGATGGTTTTTGTCAAAAATGAAAGTGGCCGCATCCGTGTTCATCCCCAACCTTTATATATGTTATGTATTATTATCAAATACAACTTACATTTCAATATTATCAATGAACACGAATGCGGCCACTTTCATTTACGACGGAAACCGTCTACAATTTAGGTAAAATGCTAAAATTGTTAAGATTTCAGTAATTTAGCATGACTTAATGATGTTAGTACTCGATATATGTGCATTGTATTGACAAAAACAGCCTATAATTATGTAGCAGAAGCTTCTACTTTCCAATAACCAGCTAAAAGATGAAATTTTCACAATTTTGTAAAACTGCTATATTTTGGGGCCAAAAAGGGGTCTTACTGAACCTACTCCTTTGAAACATATTCATTAGTTGTTACTACATGTAAGTTAAACACAGATTTCGTTACACCTGCAATAACTGACGAGACTACTGGTACATTTCATATAACATTCCCGAAAAGAATATCATCGGTAACTTCAACAGTAACAAAAGAACAATATAATATTAGTCAAAACAGAAAACACATACACAACAGCTTTTGTATCTTTTACAGAACAAGAGGAAACATCAGTAAAGGTATCAACTATGCAAAAAACAACTTCAAGAAGTATATCACGTACAGAGGATATGACATCAGCATCATCTCGCGATGAAACGTCCGTATCGACAAGTATAATAGAAACATCTAGTAGGTATTTGTTAGAGTTTGTAATCATGTTATACCTTTTTAAAACTGAGTGTTACTTGTACAAAATATAGAAAACTTGTAGACTGTTTTTTTTTTTATGACTTGAAAAAACATATCTCTTAGGTAATATTCATAATTAAAAAAAAATATTACATAAGACTTGATTACTTGATATTACTTGAAAGACATCTTTCAATTTATATGCATAAATTATATCCCTAATAACTTCTAAAGTGTGATGTTTATTATTTTGTAGCTTGTGTGTTTTTTCTCCTATATACATTGATATACATTTCTGAACAAACTGATGCGTGTCAACAATTTTGACATACATGTAATATATTTGGTTTTGAATTATTATTGCGACAATTAAAAACTGTGTGCACCAATGCGCATATACATTTTTTTATTAACATGTCTCTTCTGTTGTGTACAAATTGATTATTTCCAGGTGGACGTATAATTGCATCTTCTCTTCATTTCTATGTAATATCGTTTGCTTATTAAGCTCTATTGATCAAATGTTTACCTTTAGATTGATTCCCGTGTTTATCTTGTCATAATAAGTATCAATTTATAGGCAATAAAATAGACATTTACCTGTAAATCGTTCTTTCTAACGCTTCGGCACCTTTGTTATAATTTGTCAATTATCGTTAAATGTGACCGTGCTTAATGACATGTAAACTTATTATGAATTATCTTTTAAAGCAGTAAGGATAACACTATCAGAAGTACCTTCATCAAAGGAAACAACAGCAACATTAGTCAATCTTCCAACAACAACAGCTGCTTATGAACCATCTTCAGATGGTACATCGACTACGCTCACGCCTAGTTCAGTCGGTAAGAAAACCACATACAGCAGCATATACGATAGAGCAACACACACGTTTATTTCAATGTATCTACAACATCAAACGTTGTCACTTCAGGAGGACGACAGATCATTCTCAGTCTTTATTTTTTTGTTTTGTTTTTTGTACTGTTCTTTTCGTCCGTTTTGAAATTCTTTCCACGACATTGCCAATTTGGTTCCGACTTATAAGTATTAATGTCAATATTTTATTCTTTCGTAATTTTTTAAGTGTTAACAAAAATAAATTGTTTGACAATAACTGTGCACGTGTGTAAATTAAGGCACGAATAGGATATCGCCATTCCGTAGTTATAAATCAATTAAGAGTAAAAACTCCAGGTTATAAAATAAAACCAACGAAATCACATCCACTATAAGAGGAAAACAACAGAACAACAGACACACTGAACTGCAACAAAAGCAAACGCCATTATACACAGAAACGGACAATTTGATAATAAATGTCTTATTCCTGTCTTGGTACAGGTCATTCTACGAAAAACTATTGGGGTGAAAATGGTTTTATGGCTAGCTAAACCGCCCGCTTATATAGCAAGGCTAAAATTACCGCTTAAATGACAACACTACGTGGCAGTCCAAGAGTTTGAAATCTTATTGGATGAAATTTGTAGTTTTTATGCCATTAGCATGATTTTAAAGTTATTCAGGGGACAAAACAGCGGATACCTTATGAAATTGTCAACTATTCAGTTTTTAAGGCAAATGGCAGGCATCATCGTGATTTTTCTATTCCTTAAAATAATGCAATACCATTGTTTAATTCATTGGCATTCATGTTCTTTTCCAGATACTGTTTGTACCGATATCATTGCTTTAATGAATTCTGGACCAGCTGTGATAACATGTTATCTTAACGACAAAGCTACGTTTACGGTTATAAACGTAACGTACTGGAAATTAGAAGCAACTGATGTTCAGCAACTAGCTTCAATTGATGACAGTTATAGTATCACAATGTTCGCAATGGAAGAAATTGTATCAATTAGTATGTCAAATAATATTATCAACCTAACAATACTAAACCCGTCGTGTACGAACGAGGGAACATTTGCTGTAGTTACAGATATCAATGGATTAACGATAAAGGGCCAAGGAAAGTTAAGCGTAATAAGTATGTCGTCATTAAATAGAATTTGTTTTAAAACATGATATTTTCCAAACAAGAATGTACTTATAATTCACTTGATGCATCATCTTTTTTATGACTGTATTATTTCCAGCAATTTTTAAAGGCTATTAATTACATAATATTTTATTCGTTGTGATATTTTTCTGTATGTACACCTGCATGTTTTAATTATTCATAAGGTATTATAATGCAAATTCAGCGGACCAATTGATCTTATTTGATGACAACAAGTGTCAAATCATCTATCTACCTGTCTGTAAGGGAATCAGACCTTTTGAAATATGGAATGTATTGACATGCTATTTCTTTAAACAAAAAATACAAAACACACAGTTTGTTTTGCCAGAGGCATACAATGTGTGTTACATTGTAGTGTTGTGTCGTTGTTCTCCTCTTACATTTAATGCGTTTCCTTCAGTTTTAGTTTGTTACCCCGATTTTGATTTTTGGCCATGGATTTATGAGTTTGAACAGCTGTATACTACTGGTGCCTTTATACAATTTAAGTCACCTTGTGATGTTGCCAAATACGATAACACCATTTTGTCGAAAGGGGTAGACCCCTTTTTGGTCCCTAAAATATAGCATATTTACATATTTGTTTTGTCAAATATAAACTTTGAGCTTAAATGAATTAAAAGTAAAATCACAAAAATACTGAAGTCTGAGGAAAATTCAAATCTGAAAGTCCCCAATCAAATGAAAAATTCAAAGGATAAAGCACATTAAACGAATGGATTACAACTGTCATATTCCTGACTTGGTACAGGCATTTTCAAAAGTAAAAAATGGTGGATTTTCCTGGTTTTATAGCGCTAAACCTCTCACTTTTATAACAGTCCATCAAATTCTGTTATTTTCACAACGATGCGTGAACAAAACAGACATAATCGGTAATTTTCGACTTTTTTACAATACCATGCATATGTATCAGATACTATCATCATTATTTTTATTCAAACAAAATTAATTCTTCACAATGTTAGCATTTGTGCTAATTTCAGACGGAATTAGTCTAAGATGGAAGAGACCGCACTTGTGTGTAGTCTAAGGTTGAGACTGATCATAATGGCCGGGGCCACTTACATGTAAGACAACAAGTATCTAAAAATTGAAGTTACACGTAGTCAAAGCTTCAAGTACAATCAGATATATGTTAAATCTTTTCATTTTTAGTGAATTACTTCATAATAAGGAACTTAAATTGAATAAAGGTAACATTTAATTTAAATAGTTTCCGGAAAAAAAATTGTATGATAGAAAATCTTCTCGTTATTTTAAATGCATGTTTCAACGAACAGCATTTGAAAATAATATCCGATATTTTTTTAATTTTTTTTATATTTCTGTAGGGAAACTAATTAGATATGAATGCATTGCATAGCAATGATAGCTACAACTCAACTAGTATAAGCACACAACAGAACTATTCAAATCGCCATGAGGACGCATGACACAAATTACAACCGGAAGTTAAGCAAACTACAATCACTTTAAACTTGAAATCTTTGACTCAACACTTTAAAGTACATACCAATAGGGTTTTTAACCCATTTATTAAGAAGCATACCACAAAGGAGTTTACATTGTTACTTAAATAATATGAGGCAGGCATTACCTGTGAATGGGGACGAAGTTTGTTTAAATTATTTTTTTTGTAACTTAAAAATATTTGTTAAAAAAAAGAAACGGAAATACCGTAACGTTTCCGATTTTGGTTCTGTTATTAGGGATTTTACTTGTGACGTTATTTAAATTATGACGTCATGTACATTGTAAACAAAGAAACGCAATGCATCAGGTAACGTTTATTCATACCAAAGACAAAGAATGATTAAAAATGAAATATTGGTATTGTGTTCCTTGAGTTCCTATATTTTACTAGACTAATCAAAGTCTCACAACAACAAGACCGGAAGAAGGAAGTAGAGTTGTGTGTTCTGCGCAGATCCGGAAATTAAAAAACCCGACAAAATAAAAATTGAACGATTTTGAGTTCATTAGTACAATGAAAAATTCGGGAAATTTTCCCGATTTTTTTTTTTTTTATTATTGAATTTTCTACTGTAATAGGGGACTTCGTCCCCATATTATAACATTAAAGTGTGCTTAATCACATTGCATATATAATTAAACATTTAGTTTTTCAACAGTCATAACGTTTCATGCTACTTTATTTTAAGAAATTATCATGTTCAGCTTTTTTTATTTGAAAAGATTTTATTCTCTTTTTTTTCTCATTAAGGTAAACCAAATGGAGATGCAACCTTGCAACTACATCCGGATCAAATCGAAGGACTTGAGATTTATAGAACTTTTTCACTTCATTCTTGCATAATTAATGTTGGATATCCACCAGGTGATATTAGTATTGAAATGATGAAACAAGATGATACGGAATTTACAACGTTGAATGTAGACTTGCATACTTCCAAAGACGTCATTAACAATACGGCATGTTCTATAACCCGAACAGTTACATTTGGTTTCGTTTTTACTGCTGCTATGGACAGGGCTACTATGCGATGTAGTGTTACGCATGATTTGTTTACTGAAGAGTCTTTTGTTTACTCGAACAATGATACTGTATCCCTAATATCCAGTAAGTTGACATCGAAATGCTAGCAAAGCGTGTAAAAAATGCTAAAATTTTTTACACAACTTCATAACATTATTTGTTTAAACATTGTAGCTAAAATGACTTGTTTAGAATGAGTAAGTTGTTCAAGAATATTTTCAAAGGTAAACATTGAACAGTAAGGCATTACCTAAGGAATAGTAAAACCATTTAAAAGCATTCCCACTCTATTTCTAGGTATTGAAAATATTATATAACAATTGTAACTAATGTTCGGGGTCAATACAAGCGTAAATGGCTTTAAGAAAGGCAAAATATACCAAAAGAAATATTCAAACTAAAAAATGATTTATTTAATATATATTATTGCATTCGAATAATAACAGAAAACACACAAACAAATACGATTTATCTGACCTACCATTTGATATTTATGGAAGATGCAATATTTCAATCTGAAAAGAAATCTATAAAATTGATCAGTTATCATTTGATGTATTTACAAAGACATGTCTTAAAGCACTTTTCTATCTTTAAGTTGATATAGCTTAGTCAGTGATAAAAGAGGGACGAAATATACCAGAGGGACAGTCAAACTCAAAATCGACAATACACTGACAACGTCTTAGCTAAAAATGAAAAGGACAAACAGACAAACAATAGTACACATAACACAACATAGAAAACTATTGTCGGCCAGATAAAATTTGGATATTCATGTAATAATCCAAGTACGAATTTTCTTGTCCAATTTAATTGCAAAATTAATAAATGTAATTAGGCAAAAAACCTTAAAAAAGAGAATACAACATCGTACTTCGTTCAAAACAAACCGAAAAATTATTTTAGATATCACATGAATACGACTTCAAGGGAACATGATAAACAAATTTCAATAAAACTTTACCAATGTAAGCGTCCTAATAGCTAGAAAGCGTTTACGTTCATCAGAAATGTTTACAGTCTAATATCTGATGCGCGGGATACTTAAGGGAGTACTCAATACTATGAATGAAGTAGATTTGACTCGTTTGATTTTTCATTTCATAAAATTTGCATTTTTTTTTTTATTTGCATTGACTTGACCTGTTAACAAGAACATAGGATTTCAAGAGTTTTGAATAACACGATTTACAGAAATAGATCCATTGGATGTAAAGCAGTTTGGACCAACACTAGTTTAAGTAATTGCAAAGCTAAAAATAATGTGCGATTAAACCGTTCAACTAATTTTCATCGAGTAAACTACCTTAGGTGGTCTAACACGTTGAGTTAAAATAAAACGTGAAAAGGAATAATTTTGTACCCTTATTAAATATTACAAGTATTAAAGCAGAATATTCATATGCCAATACAAATTGTGCCTTCTAAAGTTTATAATCGATCATGTTTGGTGTGAACTAAGAAGCAGTTGTACAAAACTTCAAGGAACGAAACTACTGTGATATGCTGTACATTTAAATATGAAAGATACAAAGGTGACTCTTTATTATTTAGAGTTGGTTTAAGACAGAACACATAGGTCAAAAAGAAAAAGAAAAAAAATAGAATTATAAAACAAAAAGAGAGCTTGGCATCAGAAAACCTCAATAAGCTCTAATATACCGATTAGTAAAAAGTCTTGATCCATTTCATTAAAACTGTGAAAACTATGAAAGAAGAAAGTAGGACATATGTATAACAAATTAAAATTTAGCATATTCATAGTTATGATTCGCACAAACCAATAGTCCGGAAAGGTTAATTAAATATGTGACAAAAAAGTAAATAAATCAGTAAAGACTATACACGTACCTATTACAAACTTTGATATAGTAGCAACATGAATATTGTAAGCGCACACCACACCTCTCATATATTGGTAGGATATTATGAACATATGGTCTGGTAAACCATATACGTATCAAATGAAATGTACCAAAACTAAGTGTATATAATAGAATTGAGATTGACATTGGGGAATGTGTCAAAGAGACAACAACCCGACCACAAAGCAGATAGCAGCCGAAGGCCACCAATATGTCGTCAATGCAGCGAGAAAATTCCGCACCTGGGGGCATGATTCAGCTGCCCCTAAAACTATGTGTACTAGTGATAATGGATGTCATATTAAACTCCGAAATATATCAAATCAAGGTTTTTAAAGAAGAAACTGTGCAAAATAGCATAAAACACAATGGTGGCATCGGACACTTGGATATTTGTATGTTTTTTATATTTTGTTTTTCCTCCTATATATATTTACTTTTGTTTCTATCATGATGTTTTATTTTATTATCAAAGACGGTTGAAATGATTGACTGTTTGGTTTCAAAAAATTTCAGTTTTCATGAATTTCTTTAATTCTGTTTGAATAATTATTTTGTTATTTTACTGGTTTTATTCGAGAGACATGACATACTTGAAATAATATCTATATATTGATATTTGCAGTTTACTTTTGCAAAAATCAAACTGACGCACGACGTTTTCATCCACATCCAACAAATTGTCATGATTTTGTTCTGTGTGAAGAAGACGTACCATATGGCAAACCTTGTCCATCAAGTTTTTGTTTTGGAGTAACTGAAACAAATGGATGTAACTTCTGTGATCAAGTTATATGTCCAGCAGGTAAGTCAAACTTTTTGCAAGATATAATATCATAATATAAAGTGAGAAGGGAAACTGAGGAATGGTTTAAAAAAACAACACAGATGTCACATGCTTATCTTCAGAAAATAATTGTTGAAAAATATTATTTTGAATATTCGTGCTATCTTATATGTACTTCCGTCTGAGGTCGTAGTCGTTGAACATGAAATTGAGTACATATGTATCATTTTAACTGAAGCCAACTTAAGAAAATGAGTTTCATTTCTCAGGAAGTTTTGAGATTTTCCTTACTGCTTGTTTAATGATAAATATGATATGGTACGGTAGTAACAGATCTGTTTTTAACGGTATGATATTTTCTCTTAAAGATTGAACTACAACACCAGTACCTGATAGCAGTACATTTGGATATTCAATTCGTATGATTAAACATTTTCTATAAAATCAGTAGTTTAATCGATATAACAAGAGGTTCAAAATGCCTGTTTCGCTCACCTAGGCGTATGTACACCATAAACAATATCCAATATCTGACATTAACAGGTCCAGAACTCTAGATTTCTTTACGTCAGAATATATCTGCATAGTAATTTCCCAAACACAAGGCCAATACGGCCTTGAAAAACTAACCAATCGACTCAATGAGCTACAATTGCATTGTGGGCTACTACGAATTTACTACAACCGATTCTCAAAATATATGTTTTTGTTCTGCGAATGTGATTATTGTAAAATATATAGCATAATCTTTAATTTGCATGCTCAGATTAAAAAAAGTATTGTTTACGGGCTTTTTCGACTATTCGACTTTCTTTTTCGCCCTGTTAAAGTTGTTGAACAGGTTTTTTCAATTATTATTCATTGTACCTGTGCAATAATTTTACGACATGAAACAGTGAAATTTCAGATGAAATGACCACTGTCCACTATGAAATTTTTTGAGCTCTTTTAAACCTGTATAATGTCATTCCAAAATCATTTCTGCCTAGAAAAACACGAAAACTTTCATTGAAACACTTCTTTCTGTACTGGATGTGTAAAATTTATCAGGACCTGAACTGAAAGTAAGAACATCATAATATTCATTATCCTAAAAATAAGTGTTATGAAAGCGGCAGGGCGGATTCAGTCATTTTATAAAGGGGGGTCCTAACCCAGGACAAAAAGGGGGGTCCAACTACATGTCCCCATTTAAATGCATTGATCGTTCAAAAGAAGGAGAGTCCAACTCCCGTCACTCCACTGAGCGGGTACGGTATATAGCTTAATACATTTTATATAGCTTCATCCGTCGATAAAGTCCGTTAGTTGCTAATTTCATCACAAAATATACCTGGCTGCTGTCATGTTGACGTATGTGAAATATCTCCAATATTTAAAGCCTCTGGATCACATTTGGTGCCATATTACCTATTATTTTTATTCTAAAACGTGCTTTGTATATATAAATAAGAAGATGAGGTATGAGTGCCAAATGAGACATCTTTGATGGCTGACTATGCAGTATGGGCTTTGCTCATTGTTGAAGGCCGTACGGTGAACTATAAATGTTAATTTCTGTGTCATTTTGGTCTCTTGTGGACAGTTGTCTCATTGGCAATCATATCACATCTTTTTTTTTATATTAGATCCAACGCTGCAATTTTTACAAAACATATCAATTTTTCCACCTCGTCGCACATACCTATAAGGATAACATCATCACAGCTTATTTCCTAATGCATGTAGAGCAAAACTTTGGTTAGCTTGCTTGCTTTGTTTGTATATTGTATCATCAGGTCAAAATATATCTACTCTGAAATTTTGAGATGAATCATTCCTTCTTACTTTAAGGATCACTCTGCTCCTATAGTATCGTATTCCTACACAAACCCTGTTGCATCTTAACATTCTTATCACAAAAAAGTGTTGCACAAACTAAATATTGATGACTTCAAAGCTATACCACCTGATTGCGCCTGTTCACATTACAATTTCGTGTATAATACTGCTGGCCATGTAATTTCTGGAGACCTAAACATATTTAATAACTACAAGTTGAGACCACTTTTGTCCAAGGGTCCGAAATACAGAGAGCCACAGCCAATTGATTGGAAGCGGAAATTCAAACTTCTAAAGGATTCTGTTGAGGGTTACGTATAAGACTGGTCAAAAAGAGAACATGTTGAGGTTGACACTCTTTCGGAGTGGTAAAATCAGTGAGGTTATTGATTCAGATAAAAGTAAGTAAGCTTAGAGGGTCAATTAGCACCAAAGCTCCTTCCATCTTTAAAGACCCTCAGGTCATAGAGGAGTTGTCCTGCCACCATGACAAATATGTTGTCGTTCCAGCTGACAAAACCTCAAACAATATTGTTTTTTTTTTGCAGGAAACACTACTTTGACTGTCTGATTGAGGAACTCGGGATAAATAACACACTTGGAAATACTACATATACACTAAGTACGCTTACGAAGCAGGGGATCCTGGAAAACCACAAATCGGTTCTTATCTCCTTTGGTGTTAATACAAAGGATGAATACCAGGATCTTCCATCCTTATATTAGATTCCTAACCTTCACAAGAATCCTTTTTTTGTTGATTTGTTGTTCATAACGGTTTACATAATGTTTCGCCTCAATGGATTTCCAATTATTGAAGTTACATGTAATACAAAAACGATACTTACATTAAATCTATGTTCTTGTCATCCCCTTATCCGTATTTTAAAGTCAGAATTTAATGTCCGTATCACAATAATATATATTCACAATATTGCACGTTACTTTTTACAACTTATACAGGTAAATATTATAGAAAGTCATTAAAAAACACACCGGTAACAGTAGGTGTTTTCCCTTTAGACCGATCGTTTGTGTGTGTTTGATTATTCAAAATAAGAACGTTTGATATCCATTGAGCCGTTTCTATTATTTTTTTTTGTGTATAAATATTATAATAACAATAGTTGTGATTTATTCAATTATTTTTCATGCCTTCATGCTTATTTGAAAATTACAAATTTATGTTATGTGCTATATAAATATAATGTTTATTCATGTATATTATGGAGAAGACGGAACTAAGTTGAAAAACTTGTGTCAAATCCATTTGTTTCGAACAATAAAATATGTTTAAACTAAAACAAGAATCCTTATAAGGAAAGGTATTTTTCAGGTTCTTCCAAGTGTTTCTCTAAACCCCTTTCTAAAGTTCTAACTGCCATACTCGCTGCAGTCAGAGAAGGACTTCAAAAATATTCCGAAACGGCATATTAAATAAGTGGTGTTAATCAGATGTGGATACTGAAAAAGTTCAAAAGAATTATTGGTGAAATTACAATCTCAATCATTAAAACATTGTACCAACATAAATCCTTTGATTTTTCAACTCTTTATACCACTATTCCACATACTAAACTTAAAGCTCGACTGAAATTGGTACCAATTGTGCTCCTCTACTTGCAGATTTGTTTTTGTATTCCTATGAAGCAGAATTTATCCAAAGGCTTGTACAGAAAGGAGAAAAGAAATTAACCGAGTCTTTCAATTTCACCTTTCAGTATATTGATGATGTACTGTCTCTCAAATAATAATAGCTTCAGTGATCACTTACATTTGATATATCCTAGTGAATTGAAATTAAAGATACTACCGACAAATGTACAGATAAATCTGTTTCATATGTAGACCTTTTTTCTCGAAATGACTACTAGGTTGAATACCAAAATTTATGACAAACGCGATGATTATAATTTTCCTATCGTCAACTTTCCATTTCTGTGTAGCAACATCCCAGCGGCACCCGCATATGGAGTAAATGTGTTTCAATTGATACGTTACTCTAGAATATCTCAAAGTACGTTGATTTTGTTGAAGGAATAATACTGCTTTCTCAAAAGATGCTAAGACAGGGCTATGAATCTATCAAATTAAGGTCATCACTCGAGAAATTGTACGGTCGCCATCATGAGCTGATTGGCCATTATGACAAAAGTGTGTCAGAAATCATATCTGATATTCTTCCTCAGTCATAATAACCTTCCATCATTACCAAACTGAACAAAGAAATAACACGACGGGTGCCGTATACGGTGCAGTAAATGCTTACCCTTCCGGAGCACCTGATTTTACTCCCGGTTTTTAGTGGAATTCGTGTTGTTTCTTATTTATTTGTATTTGATGTAAATGTCCTTTGGTTCTGTGAGTCTTTGTTTACTCCTTGGGTTTGATTGTTATTGTCATATACACTATGAGGATCTAACTAAATAGCACAAAAGTCAGAAATTACATTAAACATTGCACTTGTTGTCAAGCTATAAAGTTTTATGTTGACATAACTATCATTTGAAGAATATTTGATTTTATCATGTTTATTGTCTATTTTGGTTTAACTGAAGAAACTACTTCACAAGAACCTATGTTTCCAATTGGTAAGAAATAAAATTATGCCGTTATCGTTGCTTTTGTTAAGTTAGAGGCTTTCATCTGTGTTTACATATTGTCTTAATTGGAGGACGTTACAATAAAGACAGAAATACTCAGTCAAAGAGATTTCTTTTTAAATTCCACATAAAAGGTTGTAAATTCCTTACAGGATGTTAAAAAAATACGTAGCTTTAATACTGAAGTTTTATTATGTCAAAGGTAACCAATTCAATTGCATTTATAGTTGCACTGTAAATATAAAATATACAAATAATTCAACTACGGAAATTAAGTGACTGAATTTGTTAAAATTGTTAGCCATATAGATAGTAAATATTAGTTATTAATGCATGCAAATTGCATGTACACAAAACTATTAAGTTTTGATAATCGATATCGGTGATTCTAAGGTGCATGCGAAGTAATTAATATGTACTGATTTTAGTTATTCTGATTTATATTTTAGGTGATTCTGAGAAAATTTTTCAGCAATACAAAGTTATGTTTCTAGTACTTTGTTTTTAACGCAATCATAGGTTTGAACGTTGTTTTCAATTTAGACAGCCCAAATGAAATAAATATAAACATATCTAAATTGAAAACAACATTCAAACCTATGATTGCGTTTGTTACAAAACGTGCATGTAAAACAAATTTCGTTGTAGAGGGTTCTAAATACAGCACAAACAGTCTTTTCCACAACACACAAAGAGTAAAAAGTATTTTTTTACAAAACGCTGACTGTCATCAACGATTGCCAAATAAATATGTAAAAAGTATCTTAAATAAAATTTTATACAAAACAAAAAACAATAGACGTGCGGCAAGATCTTATACCACAAAAATGAGGGGCAAAAATTAGTACACCATATTTATTTATATATATAATTCGTCCAAACATCAGCCCAACAATGTTAGATCTGTAAACTTCCTTTCGCAAATGTTTTGATCTTCCCTAACCTGGATTATGAGATATCATGGCATAGAATCGCTTTGCACTACACCCGACGGGCTAGACCACTCGTCCACCAAGGCTCTACAATAATATAGCTTTCGGTTGCCGGGTGTTATCCGTCAGTTTTTATCTCTATGAAAATGCTACAATTATTTATTATAAATGCATATGATTAAAAAAATAAGTCAATCTAAATGATACACAACACGATTTACTCTTTATTTTACTCTGTTTCTATTCTCTTTTGCTTGTATGCAGACATGGGCTACCATCTCTCTCCTTTATGTCACTATTTTGTGCTACATTTACTTTTATTTGAACAAGCATGCAAACAGTAGCGAGTAGCGAGAATTATGAATACCCCAAAACCAGGAGCTCATCATACCATTTTTTCAAAAATTGATATTTCATTTTGTTTTTACATGTGAGAACCACTAAATTATGCCATGAGCTATTCATTTCAAATAGTGCATCAAAATTAATTGTAGGTCTAAAACTAACACCATATTAATCAATTGAGTAAGATCCATAGAAAAGTAGGTAAAACAAACATGTGCCTGACCACTTCTTTTTTCATAATTTGTAATTGATTTTATATGTCAATCTTAAATCTATCTTGAATACAAAGGGATTAACAGCAGATGATAGTGTAATACCCTAGTAAACAAAACGTTGTTCTCTTTTTTTTTCTTTGTTTTTTGTTATTGGACGGCCTCTTAACTTATCACTTTGCTTTGTTGTTGTTTGATAAATCATCAATACTAAATTAATTCAAATGAAAGACAACGTTTTGTCATTATTTTAGACATACTGTAAACATACATTGAATTTGGTATACTCATAAACACAAGTTCATTGTTTGTTTGTCAGATGTGTTCTGTAATATTTCAACGGTAGGATGGAACTCTGGACCGGTTGAAATGGTATGCAAATTAACGTCAGCTTGTTACCATTTCAATACTTAATACTTCATGTTCGAATGGTGTCTTCTATGAACTTGTGGCTGTAGGTATACATGGGGTAGCCGAAGGAGCATCAGAAGGTAAGCTTATTGTAGGAAGTATGTAATATATGCACATTTAAGGAATATAGTATTTCTACTATAAATTTGATAAATAAATGGAAAATAGCAGTGTAAAGTAATACCTATGTACTTTAAATATAACCGTTGCTTCCTGCTTATATACATCATAAATTAAGATGGCATTTGTAATTTACTTTACTTTATCTTTCGTTTTAGACATAATAAAGCTACCATGCACAGACAATTTTTCTTATCTGTTTCACTCCGTTAATTTAGAACTATTAATTGAAATAAGAGAACACCCACTTTTTATCTGTTACGATTTCAGAAAGAAAGAGGCACTTCATGGACACTCGAATCATGTGAAAAGTTATGAGATACGAAAATGCGTAATTTTAATATGCACTAGAACACACCCGTGATATCGCGGGTCCGTGACTGAATTAAAGTATTATTTTAGTATTATTATTGTCATCTGATAAATTCAAACTGAGTATAAGATACACAGTTTTCTCTGATTTCAAATCTTTCTGTTTGAACCCATCGAACTGGAACTTATCAATTATTGGTAATATTAATTATTTGGAAAACAAAAGGTCCTGAAATGGAGTATTTTTTAATCAACAGCATTGTCCTATATAAGTTATAAATAAAGTTGAATTCTTTGATTCGCTGTTTGCCCGCTAACAAAATGAAAACTGTACCTATACGCCTTATTTTTAGTCCAGATTTTTAGTATGCGTATTGTTATCTTAGAAAGTCTTACTGATTAAAATACTACAATAGGTAACAATTTGACAATGAATGACCGAATTTAGTTGTGTCAACCCTGCGATTAGTATTCGTATTGTTATCTTAGAAAGATTTGATAAATTAACTGTTTACAAAATTTTGAATTCTTGAAATACTAAGGCGTTTCTACCTCAGGCATAGGTTACCTTAGCTGGATTTGGCAAAGCTGTTAGGAATTTTGGTCCTCATTGCACTTCAACTTCGTACTTTATTTGGCCTTTTTAACTTTTTTGGATTCGAGCGTCACTGATGAGTCTTTTGTAGACGAAACACGCGTCTTGCGTATATGCAAAGTTTAGTCCTGGTATCTATGATGAGTTTATTTACTGATCAAAATATTACAATAGGTAACAATTTGACAATGAGTGATCGAATGTAGTAGTGTCAACCCTGTGATTATGACCCGTGTGTATAGTATAATCCTAAATATACCGTTTGGTGGTGCGCCTGTCAGATGAGGAACGAACAGATAAGGTAATAGGTATAACAGGTGAATAAACTATTGGTATCGGTATCGGACTCGACACGAAACTTCTTAATTATTGGCAATATTAATTACTTGGAAAACAAAAGGGCCTGGAGTGGTGTAATTTTTAATCTACACCTTTGTACTATACTAGTTACATATAAAGTTAAATTCTTTGATCCGTCGTTTTTACGTGATGATGGCTGACAAATTGGACCTCGTTATTTTAGTATTATAGATTCTCCAATGAAACAACAATTTACAAACGTCTAAGCCTCTGGAGGTTGGGAATTGTACATACTGTCTTCAACACTATTGTAAATGTCACAAAATATGACCACAGAAACAAAAACACTGGTATACAACTCAGTGTGACCGCAGACGTTACATTTGATCTTTGACATGTTTGTTGAGTTCTGATCCTCGGCGTTTTAAAATAGATCGTTAATGTAACAAAAGGTAAATGGCTTTTTTAGAGATTTTGTGTGATAACTTGAATGCTTGTCTTACATTAAATGAAATAATTCTTACACCTAATTGTAAATCAAAATGGACATTACTGCTAGTTAGACTCATCCACATCTGTTAGAAGCCAGCTGCTAACCCACAATTGCTTATATTTGTTATATCATGTATTTTATAGGCAAACCTACCAATGAAGCAGTACTTACAGTCAAACCTGATCAAATTGCTGGTTTGGGAAGCTACATAAATTGGAATCTCAATATTTGTGAAGCTAATATTGGATATCTGGGAGGGGAACTACAAATTGAAATTCTTAATGATGGAGAAACAGAATTTGAAGATTTAGATATTGACATCGGTAACATTATTGAAAACAGTGACTCGTGTTCTATTGCAAAGAAAATAGAATTTGGAATAGTATTCACCTCCGATATGGATGAAGCTATAATTCGATGTAGAGTAAAATCAAATCTGTTTCCTGATGATCCCCATATTGTTTATTCTTATAATGTAACCATTTCTCTTATTCCAAGTAAGTTCACTTAACAAATACATTAATTGCATCTATAAAGGGTATCTAGTGATGTTGGTAACCTAATGGAAACTTAACCTTTATGCCACCCGTGTAAAATATTTTCTGTCAAGGAATGATTAAATATGAAAGATTAAGACAGTCATAAGAAAATGCGTTGGGACAATTGGTTCCTCGAGATCTTTATAGTTCATTTTTAATCTCCGTCATGGGAATGAAATATGATGTATTACAATTTAAACTAAGTACATGTAGTACTTGAGAAATGAACATAAAATTTAATATTTGCAGCGTAATCAACTTACAAGGATTTCCTAGTACATGTAGTACGTATGTCGAATTAAAGTAACTTATTTTCAATCACATACTATTGTACTTGTTTTTATCGCAATTGTTATTGTCTTAATATCTTAGCTATCTCTTTTTTAGGTGACTTCTGCAACATTAACAATGGAATGAATCATTATCCTAATCCTTCAAAACCCTGCACAAATTATGTGACTTGTGTAGAGAAGACTCCTTATGGATCCCAATGCCCAAGTCTCTTTGTTTTAACCCTGATCGGGAGTATTGTGATTTTTGCTTGAATGTTGATAATTGTGCGTAGCTTCGTGGATCTATCTTATTTTGTAAAAGTCATCAGTTTTATTTATCAATTTATATTGTTTACAGGAAAATAACACCATGTCAATTACAATGTCATTCTTATTTATAGACATAAAATCAATACTATGCGTTCACAGTCGTCATTTACTTTGGTAGGACTATTAAATACGCGTACATAAATTTTCATCAACACAGAAGACTATTGCATAGATATACGAAGATGTGGTATGAGTGCCAATGAGACAACACTCCATCTAAGTCACAATTTGTAAAGCGTAAACCAATATAGGTCACAGTACGGTATTCAACACGGAGCCTGGGCTCACGCCGAACAGCAAGCAATAAAGAGCTTTACAATTTACTTGTGTCAAACTATTAAAAGATACGGTATTATCTATATTATAAACTAGAATCGAAAACACCTAAGGAGCACCTCGACACACGACAGCTACTGAACACAAGATTCCTGACTTAGGACAGCCACAAAAAATGCAGCGAGTTTAATCGTTTTAATAGGAACCAACCTTCACATCTCATCTGAAACAAAAGTGTAACATCACAACAAAGAAAGACACACTATATAAAATCGATTGAAATTGCTTATCTCAATCAAAAGACATATTAACACAAGTGAACATATACTGAACGGAAAAATTTGATCTATGACACAAGGTAAATACAAAATAAATAAAATAAATGGTTAGATGTTAAACCATTCCAGAAAAACATCCATAACCATACAGTCATTATGTTTATGTGAATAAAATATATACAATCTGAGTTAGGCCATCTGACGTTTGGTTAATCAGTGTATTACATGTTATTCTGAATCAACTATACCTTGTACATCATAAATAAAGGCAACAATAGTATACCACTGTTCGAAAGTCATACATCGATTTAGAGAAAACAAATCCTGGTTTCAAACTAAAACTGAATGAAACACATATGACTTTTCGTCAGAAAGCAGTGCTCGATTATTAAGTTCTACGCACGCCATCACGAGTTGGTTGACCTTTATAAAATTACTGTTTCACAAATGATATCGAATGTGTTCCTTATGTCGTAACTACGATCCCCTTCTCTACTTTGTTTTCTATGTTGTGTGGTGTGTACTATTAATTGTCTGTTTGCCTTTTTCTGTTTTAGCCATGGCGTTGCCGGTTTATTTTCGATCTACGAGTTTGACTGTCCCTCTGGTATCTTTCGTTCCTCTTTTAAGCCGACACAATCACCTCCAGTTGATGAAGATATGAAAACTAAAGCACTCATTTCGAAACTTTAGTATTAACATATTTGTTCAGAAAGAAATTTCGATATAAAGAAAACCCTCTTTTATAGCCTGATGCATGTGTTGTGTGTAGTTTTAAAAGATGATAAAAAAAAATCGAAAATGGTATTTATTCCGACTTGTAAATGATGACACTTTTATCAACCTTCAATATGTCACATGATTTAGTATAAAGTAAATAAATCAAATAATTCTAAGAAAACGTTCTTGATCGATCCCGAAATTTGACAGTGCCCTGAAATAAGATTAGGTAAAGACTTTCCTTTTTTTATTTCTGTTCATTATATTCAGTTTTCCTTTGGATTATTCTATCGTTATCCATTCGTTTGATGTGTTTGAACTTTTGGTTTTTCTTTTTTATTATAGTTTTGAATTTTCCTCGAGCTCGGAGTTCTTTTTTTATGATTGTACTTTTTAAATGTTTTATAATGAACTCAGCAATGACTTCTCTATCATTTGCATGCAGTATTAAAGAATTTCGTCGTAAAGTCGTTCACAATATCCGCCATATTGAATACCCAACATCTCTTTAATACGGATAAACCTCAATACAGCCCACACGTTTTCAAATCATGGGGTTGTTTTTGACATTTAGAAAAGCAGTATTGTGGTCCTTTCACGATTGATACGTTTTGAAAATGTCGTCGATACATTTCTGACAGTTGTCCGATGGAATTGCAAAATATGGTCAGACACGATGCCGAAAAATAAAAGACATCCCAGTGAGTTCTCTTTTTGACACAGGTGACGCAGAGACTCCCATGATGACTACCTTTTGTTGCTTCTTGGGCCATGGGCCGAAATAGCCATCACATCGTCTTAGACGATCATTATTCGAATACGAGGGTACAAAAAGTAGAATTTTTGGAAACCAACCGCAATTACAAGGAATTTTTCAACTCGTTGGTCGATGGTGTAACAAATAACGTCGTCAGACAATTGGATTTATGTTGTGCTTTCTACACTGCTGTTTCTGTTTTGATCTTTTTTCGATTTGTTGTCACGACGTTGTCAGATTTTGTTTCAACTGATGAGTTTTAAAGTCCCTTTTTGTTATTTTCCTCCTCTCTATTATTACAATGGTTTTAAAATACAAGAATCCATTAAATACTACAATATTCAATTACATCTGGTCACTTGAGCGAGACTTTGTGTATTATGTTTTATGTTTTCACAATGCACAGTGATTCATAGGCGGATTGGCAAATAACAGAAACATGATTAAAACCTTAACATTTATTAACTGTGTGTACGATAAAGTAATTCGTCACGGCTGACATATGCTAATCGATTTACTTCGTTAATTAACAAGATATTTTAAAGATAAAGACGTTCTGAAATACAGAAAAAAACTCAATCAAAAAAAAAATGAGTTCAAGATAAAAATTTAGTGAACTTTTAGTAAATATTTTCTAGGTTTTCACTAATTTTTATCATTTTCAATTGCGATTTCTGAATTTTTTATTTTTTTTATCTAAAACACCCTTCCCTTTTCAAGAATGTGACCTACCGAATTAGACTATTTACCGGATTTCTAATAATATGAGCAACACGACTGATGCTACATGCGGAACAGGATCTGCTTCCCCTTCCGGAGCACCTGATATCACCCCCAATTTTAGTTGGGTTTCATGTTGCTTAGTCTTGAATTTTGTATGCTCAGTTTTGTGTATTATTATTTGTTTATTTGCCTTTTTCTTTGTTAGCTATGGCTTTGTCAGTTTATTTTCGATCGACGATTTTGACTGTCCTTCTGGGATCTTTTACCTCTCTCATATACAGCATTAATACAAAACCGATAACCAAAAGGTTTAATTACTTATATTATACCACAAACAACTGTAACAGTTACACAAGTTGGCGGTTTAAAACCATATAAAACTAGGTTTAAATCACAATTAAAAATGTCTATACCAAGTCAGGAATAGGATAATTGTTTTCCTTTGATTCATTATATAGTCTGTTATATTTAAGTGTGTATGGAATTTCTATTATTTAAATTATTCTTGATTTATTTACTACTTTAAACTAATAAAAAGGATTAATAACCATAATGCACTCACGAAGAAAGTTTTTAATTTTGGAGCTTAACGAATTATGGACGTTTGTGTATTGATTTACCATGACATTTTTAACATTATTTATATTTTTATGTCGACGGGTTACTATCTCAATGCCTGTATCGTTTTAAATTTTGTATACCTTAATACAATCAAAGAGCTGTTTAGATAAATGAGATAACAAGTATGGGAAGATACCAAGATGAAATTTAAAATTAGCACATAATTTGAAAATAAACTGACAACGTAATAGCAGAACACAAACAACGACGAAAATGAAATACCTGTAATGTTAAATTGATTGATTGATTGATTAATTTGTTTTGTTTTAACACCACTCACCAAACTTTTGTGCTATTTCAAGAACGATCAGTTTTTATTAGTTCCTTTTAAACCTACTATTAAATTTTGGTTTTTCTAATTTGTGGCAGTCTTCTTTTTTATAGCTTCTTACATCTTTTTGGTAGATATCATTTGGCATTTTTCACATCAAAAATTTTTGTTAAATTGAGGATAACGCTCTTTATGAAACACATTTAGGAAGTATGCATTTCATTTTTGAACAACTGTTTAGAGGCACGGTAGTAGAAAGTTTTCCCCGATTTTTAAAAATAAACAATAACAAATAAATCCGACATAGATTAGCATTGTAACAAATTAGCCTCTTGTAGTTTTCATCATGTATTATACAAGGAGAATATAAGTGAATACTTATTCTTCGTTTGGTCATGTACAGTATATACTCAGATGATCACCTAAATGAACTTTATACCATGACAGGCTATACCATGTTTATTATCTTCACATTTCATGTAAATTAGTAACGAGACAGATTGGTTTAGTGAACGTTATTTATCTTTACTTGAAGGATTGATAAGTTTGCCCGGATCTTTTATAAACTGGGCTCGGTAAACAACGTTTCCGTAATAATTAGGATGGTTGTTTTCTGCATCAATCGTTCATGCTATGCTTCGTCTCACTGAATATATATATAGTACCGGGTTTAACAGAAGGTTATATTTTACGCATACAGAATATAGTTTCCCTCTGTTCGTTATCCGGCTCTGATCTGATCTGATATAATCTGATAGAATGGAGCTTAAATAGTATAAGGGAAAATAGAAAAGTGTTGACTTGGTTTTCCATTCGATTTGAATTGTTAAACATTGTAAGAGTTGTTATTGTCACTGGTATTTGCATTTGAAAGAAGAGTATAATTTCACTAATAGCTCTGTTTTTCCGACGTCGCACCACAATCCCGTCCTCTTTTCCACTATCGTTCCATTACCAAAATGCTTCTCAACACCTAATGTTTACCTGCAGAAGTAGCATGACATACCGGTATACTGCTGGTACCCAACCAGTGCACCTTAAACAAGGTTATGTGTTTTCTTAAATATGTTCGTTATTCTTTTCCTTTGGGTCAGGTGCTGGAATTCGTAATATTTTAATTTCAATAAAAAAAAATAGTTGTGGTATGATTGCCAATTTGACGACTCTTCATCATAGTCGCACTGCATAAAAGGTAACAATAATATATGTCAAAGTACGCCCTTTGCTCACACCAAACAGTAAGCTGTGTTATAACTATCGGTAACAATCCTGTCTGTCATATGTCCCAATATTCATATTCTTTTTAAACTTTCACATTCGGTTTAGTTTGAGCTATATGATGCATTCTAACAACTGAAAAAACGGCGAATGTCCCCAAGTGGAGCAGAAACTGCAGATCCTTTTTGAGTTTACTCCTGGTTTTCAAAGGGGTTGGCACATTGCTCAACATGTCAATTCGATTTTTGTGGTGTGTTTTGTAACTAATTCTAGAATGGTTTTACACTAGTCATTTATGGAGCCCTTTATAGTTTGCTGTTCGGTGTGAGCCAAGGCTTCGTTTTGAAGACCGTACTTTTTATATGTGTCCATTGTGATTTACTTTTACAAATGGTGATATAGATTGAGAGTTGTCTCATTGGAACTCATGCCTATCTTCTTATATCTATAGTCTTTTCGGACAGTTCTGAGCTTTACATATTGTAATAACACCTTAATATTTTTGGAGACTGATCCATGTGGCTGACTAGATCAAATTTATTTCGTTGCTTGAGGTAAATCTCTGTTTCTATATTTATCATTATTTTGGTAGTAATTCTACCCGAAAGTCCTTTTTCTAGTATTAATCGCAATTGCATATCTATCTTGAAACACACACGTAGAGATAAAAAAAACAAACTATATGAGTGTTACTTAAGAGCTGTATCTGCTTGAATATAGCCAACAGAACATCCCTTTCATTTACATAAAATAAAAACTTGAAACAAAAATATGTGAAATGTGTGTCATTCTAAAAAATGGTTGTTCTTATAAAAAAAAAAAAAAAAAAAAACTCGATCGTAATATATACACATGGAAAAAAGTATTGCAACACCTTGATTTTTTAAAACTTGAAAAATCAGCCTTTTATTTTGGATGGAATATGATAAAATATTTGTAAAATAATATTGAAATATAGTTTATGATTACATTGGCATTTTAACGAACACAAAATGTTTGAAAAAAAAAAGATTTATCTAACCATAATTTTAATAACAAAATGAAGTGTTTTTTTGTACAAAAAACTGCATTTTACATCTTTTACTGTAGTCGAACTTTACAATGTCAGACATTTCAAAATTGATCTTAAGATGATTGTTCACATCATGGTTGATCGTTATACGCCAAAGAATTAGCACTTTGTGCGCAGCCTCAATTCAAACGGTTAACCTCCACTTTACGTCTTCTGATTCCTGCCATAAATCGACCAATTTGTTGCTAAGGTAGCAGCAACCATTTCGGATGAAGGGCATTATTTATTTCATCACGTGTTTGGACTGAGGTGTCCTTTCGCGCACATTACGCCCAAAAGTGTCCCATATATGCTCGATATGGTTCAAATCCGGGCTACGATCGGGCCAAGGAAGATAAACCGAATTCCATTGGAACAACGGATCTTCCTCCACGATGCTAATTTCCAACTATGGCGAGATCTGCACTACATTGGATAAGGGCAACTGTGTGTCTGTTCGTAAGCAAAAGTCCCCGAAATGGTCTTATCGCACGATAACCAGTAGCGATGAGTCGATCTCGAACAGTTTGTGTTAAAAGGCTCCTGTATGCCCACCACTCTCATTTTTGGATCGTGTTGTATGCAATGGGTTTCTTTCTGACCAAGCTTCATTATGCTTGATTTTCCCTAGCAGATGGCATAGGGGTCTTTTTGATCTCGGATAGTCTTTAACATCGTTTATTATCTGATTTTATTCTCAAAACGACTGATAGTGAAATGGTGATGACCAACAATACGTGCGGTTGTCACAGCGACATTCCTGCTTCTCTCATGCTGATAATCTGCCATCTTGCTGCGGTTAAGAGTTGTGGAGGACCCATTACAAGGTGTCAATCACATAACTTTATAAACTTGGTTATTTAAAGTGTTGAAAACAATCAGGATAAAAACACCAGTTTTGCTGTTTACGAGTGACGGATGATGAACATATTCCAAGTATTTTTTTATTATGCAACATATAACGATAATAGACTTCAAATATCCTTGTTTTGTTCTATTCTTACTTGAAAAAACAGGAAATAAAAACAAATAATAACTTTTATCCAATAGGTTCATCGGTAGCAGCAAAACTTAATTCTGAAAAGTCTACACCATCACGTCACTGAAAAGCACAACGTACGGTTACCCTAAAGAAGAGATGCACACATAAGTTCATGCATCGACTGAAAAACGATCACGTCGGTTTTGAAGAACTCATTTCGTCACGGTTGGGAGAGAGCGTCGGAAATTATCATCAATGTAGAGACACATAAATATAATTGAGTATACTTTGTTTTCTTTCAATAATAACAATGAAAGGTTGATAAAGACATCAATAATTTGTAGTTGGCAGGGTGCTAGATTTGAAAAATTCAATCTTTAGTAGTAAAACAAGTATATCCTACACTTAGACTAGAAATGCATATATTGCAATCATATTGTTCGTCCATCAAGTCGGTCGTTGAACGAAAATATCTTTTGAGATATTGTTAACGTGTTAATGTGTTACGGATCGGCCTGACACCTGCAATTCGTCATTGTCATATTATTACCAGTGTGAAAATCAAATACAGTGAAGTGTGTATTAAAATCAAACATAAACGTGACAGGGCGTTAAGTCTCTGTAAATCAACCAATGCTTGCATTATCAAAGGTCTCCTCGGCATTTCAATTAGTTTAGTTTAAGTCTCAATGATAAGAATTTGGTAGACAAAATGCGCGTGTTGCGTACAAATATATGAGGCTGGTTTATCTGATGAGGTTGTTTTTACTTTAGTTAAGTGTTTCAGTAATTTCTATAATTTTGCATAGCCTTTTTAAAATCTTTAATCTTCTTGCAGGTCATTTTATTGAAGAAAGACAGTTGAACTCAAACAATACGGGGTTCATAAAGTGGTATCTGGATGAAGGAGAGAAACAACATTTGTAAGTAACAAAGGATGGTTATTTAACACTGGTACGGCATAAATCCCTAACAATTACTTTGTGTTTGAAAAAAAACAACATCTACATTAATAGCACATTTCAATGCGAATAATAACCTTTTTATTTGAATACATTTAAAAAAAAAAACAACGTTTTTTCGTCATTTATAAATTAAAACCAATGCCACAAACTATTAAGATATTTAGAGAAATGTTATCTTTTTAAATACACTAATGTTAACTAAACAATGATACACGGAGTACAAAATGTATAAAATCGTAATCAAATGTAGCAATATATATACTCATCAACTATTCAAACACAATCATATTTCCTATCCAATTGAACTTTATTTAGGTAACAGATACGTAAAAAATAAAATTCAAAGAACATGTATCGATTAGCATGAAATGGCACGATAAAGTCACCACCTTGCACTAAAAAGATTTTCTAATACATAGCATTTGGATATTCAGAAAACCGATATTTCTTTGAATTCATCTGAAAAATTTGAAATTTAAATTTACACTTCTTGTATATAATGCAAAACTTAAACTTCTGTAGTCATTTTGAATGTATTTAGTATTTAGATTTGAACAGATGACTAATCCAATGCATTAATATATCTATTATAAACGCATTCAATATTAACAGTTAATATGTTTCTGTTTTTAATATTTACAGCAAGCCAATACAAGTACTGTTTTCGTAGTAAAGTGTTCCTGGAAAAGATACGATGTTAAAAATAATAATAACTGGATAATTGACGACAATTTGTATATTTTTTTTTAAAAATAACAGATAAATATTTTTGTAATAATGTGGTCATATTGAAGAAACAATTCGAGACAGGGTAATCACTTACCTTGATCTTTTATGAAAGAAAAAGAATGTTTCACCATTGAAGTCCGTGCGATATTTTCAAAATCGCCAGGCAGCTGTGCTGAACGTCAAGAAGCTGATATATACATGCTAAGACTATGAGTAGGATATTGACATTTACAAAGTCAACATTATGAAGACATCAAAGAACGTTTTCGCTTCACATCTGAAGTCCAAGGAATAAACATAATTGCTCTGACTTGTTATCTGTCATGAATAATATTTAGCCCTCATTTCAAACACACATGTTTTAGATATAGAAGATGTGGTATGAGTGCCAATGAGACAATTCTGCATCAAAGTCACTTAGAAAAGGTGCAAACAAATGCAGTGTGGTTAAACATTTTGATAAATACCAACCTTCACCCTTATCTGAAACATTAGTGTAACATTACAATTTAGAATTTCTAAATTCTTGACTGCGAAGCCTGTTCATCGATATAACGAAATTTAATGTAATTAACAGACTGTTGCTCCATGATAAAAATCATTTGTAACATATACATTTTTCCCGTACTTGTCTTCATAACTTTATAATCTTACGTTTAAAACAATTTGAACTAGCAAACGAAAATACAAGTGGAATTTATTTACTAACTTAAACAACAGATTGATTTATAAAAGGTAAAAAGTGAAAATGTCCGGTCAATTTACTACAGGTGTATCAAAATATAAAGCAAAATTGTCCAAGGACAAATATAGTCCATACTGTAAACAGTGTGTATAACGTGCATCTTTTTTCATTCACTTTCCTAATTTATTTCTTGATATTTTATTGATGAAATTTTGAAAAAGGTCTTTATTACGTATAAGAAAACAAAAAGTACCTGGACGTAATTTTGAAAGGTCTTCACCATCATTAAGCCTCGGTCACACCTTACCGGATAGCACGAACAGACGCATAAAGGATGAAAAGAAAAGTTGTCCTTTGACATAATTGTTATCCGTTGGAAGTCCATTGATGTACTGACCGAATAAAACGGACGTGTGTACGTAACGAATGCATAACGGACACACACCGGATATGCAACGTACGAGAAACGGAAACATACCGGACAGAACGGAGGTCGAACGTACATCCAACGGACGAATACCGCATAAAATGGACACCTAACGGAAGCGTACCGGATAAAACGGATGAACAAGATACACGGAAAAATGAAAGGCGACAATAATAATACATGAACATCGCATAAATATTCAAAATGTATCTGTGTAATTGGTTTTGGTTTGTTCTTCAAAATGCCGCCAGGAGCAGTTTCTGGCCTGAATAAGCTCTGCTTGATTGTGAAGACGTTCCTTTACTCTAAGATCGATTATGAATAATAAGAATTGGTGAACTTTAAGAAATTTGACATACCAATAACTGGCATTTCTGTCGCGAAATTTTCAATTGGTATTTATCCGTTTCAGATCCGTTCATCATCCGTTTTATCCGTTATACGTCCGGTAGAAGTCCGTTTCTCATTTGTTCAACACCCTTTTAATCCCTTAAACGTCCGGTAGAAGTCCGTTGGTGAATTTATCTTCCAGACCTCCAACGGATGTATAACGGACCAGTAACGGATACAAAACGGAAACGAAACGAACGAGTACCGTACAAAACGGATGCCTAACGGACGTTCAACGGACATTTTATCCGTTGGATGTCCGTTCAAAGATTTGAACATGCTCAAACTTTTCCACCGGACGGTACGGACGTCGACGGATAAAACGTACGCTTAATGGACATGCAACGGATATGGACGGACGTCTAACGGACATGAACGGATTGAAAAAAAGTTATCAGTTAGGCGTCCGTTCGAGCTATACGGTAAGGTGTGACCGAGACTTGAGATTACGACAATATTGTATTATCTTTCGAGATGTATGTAGATCACATTCGTCTAAATCAAAACGTTCTATTATAACAGCTGCATCTTATTAGATATAGTCAAAAGAAGATTACTGCTTACAACATAAAATATCAGCTTGGAACAAGAATGTGTGAAATGTATGTTTTTGAAATAAAAATAGTTTTTCTAATTAAACACAAAACTCCATTGTAGGACAGAAGAAAAAAAATATCTCTGTATATTATATTTTTCTCTTTGGTTATGAGAACTTAGTTTACTAGTAAAATATGTAAATATAGTAATATGTTTACTATAAATAGAAAAGTACTTTTAAAGGTCATTTCCTTTTTTCCATTCATAAATCGTTTCGATAAGAAAACAATGAAACAATAAGCCAAGCCAAACCTTAATAAAACAAGGACGTTAGGGGATGGATTTTATGACAGGAAATTATACTTTTTATTTAAACTGTTTCTTTTTAAAACGTCCGTATACATTAATCACATTGTAATTTGAATTCATCCCCTAAGTATATATGTGAAAACCCAAAATTAATAATTTAAAGCAAACCTTATAATTACGCAATATCGGATGTGGTATTTACAGTTCCGTAGTTGTGGGAAATGCTGTCATAAGAAAAGTACACGTGTACATTATAGTGGATAAACAAGGCAAAACAATTCATTCCTTCACATTCTAGTCATTGATGTAGCAGACAATATAACAACATTATATATTATCAAGTTTTTAATTCATTGTTGTTTATTCTCCTTGAGACGTTTAAAATACCATGAATAACAGTAATTGTTTGTTTGTAAATAAAGAGGAAATATCTAAACCTGCAATGGAAGAAGTTCAAGAAGTTATGATAAAAGAAGAAGCTGCCGGTAAGTAGAGAATAAATACAACATGTCTTTGTACAAACATTCCAGGAGCACCTGCAAACAGAGTATGGTGTTGGGATGTTCAAGTACTCGGCCACGTCCACTTGTATTTTTGTCCATCTGATGAGTTAAGCCTTTTTCAACTGATTTCTATAGTTCGTTCTTATGTTGTACTGTTATACCACTGTCCTAGGTTAGGGGGATGGTTGGGATCCCGCTAACATGTTTAACCCCGTCACATTATGTATGTATGTGCCTGTCCAAAGTTAGGAGCCTGTAATTCAGTAGTCGTCGTTTTTTTTATGTGTTACATATTTGTTTTTTCGTTTTTTCTTATTAATAAGGCCGTTAGTTTTCTCGTTTGAATAGTTTTACATTGTCATTTCGTTGCCTTTTATAGCTTACTCTGCGGTGTGGGCTTTGTTCATTGTTGAAGAAAGTCCGGTGACCTATAGTTGTTAATTTCTGTATCATTTTTGTCTCTTGTGGAGAGTTGTCTCATTGGCAATCATACCACATCTTCGTTTATATATATATCTCCAAGTAGATACTTTATTTCAGGGCTTGTATCTTCTACCCTACTTCACTGGTTACATGGATGCTGCTAACAAGAAAACTACTAAATCAAGAGTTCCAAGTGGTGAAGTTGATACAATTGCTTTGAAAATTACGCCATCACGATTTGGTTGACATTATGGAATATCTGTATAACAGATTACAACGAATATTTTTAATTGTTGTAACAACAATCACGTCAATGAATGCGACCCACCTTATACAATTTGTCACTGGTTTTTTACTAACACAAGCAACACAAAAGGTGCCACACGTGGAGCAGGATCTGCTTACCCGTCTGGAGCACCTGAGATAACCTATTTTTACTGAGGCTTGTGTTGCTCAGTCTTTTATTTTTTATATTGTGTTTTGTATGATGTTGTTTGTCTTTTGTGTTTATTTTTTAGACACAGCGTTCCTATGCATTTCCTTTTTGGTTTCTTTCACCTCTTATTTAGTAATCGGAGAATACAATATGTTTACCCCCATGTTTTCCTGTTCAATTATATATTTTGTGTTTTGTCTTCATATTACGACAGATTGAATGATGGGTGCACATGTGGAGCAGGATCTTGTTCTCCTCCAGGAGCCCTTGATAATACCCCAAAATTCTGTTGGAATTCGTGTTGACTATTTTATATTTTTCTAGGTCAGTCTGTCTTCGAATTATGAGTTTAAACATCCCTCTTCGGCCTCCACTTCATGAATTGAAACATGAAAGTGAACTGTCTGTAACCTATTGTCAATGATCAAAATCCTTCGTCCACTTATACCAAATGCTATAACATCAATGATTAAACTAGTCATACACTATGTGTCAAGTTCCTTCACTTTTCAGATTAAAAGTATCCGTCTATAAACGTTTATCAATCAAAGACCACATATTTCAATCAAAAATAAAAATGTTTTGTTTTAGCATTGTAAGCAGCATGAATTGTAAATCCCTTCACTCAGTAACGTAAATTGTAGAAAATAACTTTGTCGTCATTTAATTTTATACAAAAAAGAACAAAATGTACAGTGCATATTCAGCAAACTGTTTTTTTTTTTATAAAAAGTAAAAAATCTTAAACCTTTAGTTTTGTTGGTGGACAGGAATTTACCCAACAGCAACCAACGTTTTTTTGTTTTATTTTGTTAGGCAGATAGTTTTTTCCACAAAAAGTGATAAATGAACTTCTGGTTTTCTGGATTCTTCAAAATGTTCGTTAAAAGTTATATGGATTGTCTACTCAAACTACATATTCCTGAATAATAATTCGACACCAAAGTAGTCGTTTAGAAAAAGAATAACAAAAATGAGTAGCTCCAAGGTAAATTCAAAAACTGACAAAATTAAACGTACCAAACAACGGAACAAGTGCAAATCAATTGCCATACTCCTCACTTGGTACTGGCATTTTCCGAAGAAAATGACGGGAAAAAAATTGGATTTGTACTTCCATCTTCATAAATGACATGCCACTATATATGGGGTTCGTGTTGTTTATTCTTTAGTTTTCTATGTTGTGTCATGTGTACTATTGTTTTTCTGTTTGTCTTTTTCATTTTTAGCCATGGCGTTGTCAGTTTGTTTTAGATTTATGAGTTTGACTGTCCCTTTGGTATCTTTCGTCCCTCTTTTATATATCATTTGTTAATAAATATACAACTAAAGAGCAAAAATCAAGTAAACATGATTATATGCAATAATACCTCAATAAAAGGTTACAACAAATATATTAACAAATAAAAAGTACGTCAAATTAGAACCAATCAAACCAGAGGTAATGTGTGTGCTTGTTTGACGAATTCGCAATTTGAAAGTGTATGACAACTACTGTTTTATATCTGAGTTTTATACTTATATTTGTTTGATCAAATCGTCTTTGTGTGCATTTATTTTATATTCTAATATGATGTTCTTCTTTAGCTTTGGAAACAAAACTATGTTATAATTCCAATAACATATGGGCTGGACGTGATTAACGTCACAATTGATATTACAGCATCAGATAACTTTTGAACAACACCGGAGATCAACATGCACATTTGTGTTGGTATTGCTCGATTGGAATTTAAATAAGATAATTATAAAAAGTTTAGTAGTGTCCGTTCTGTTTTATATTGTTAAACTGCTGATTTTCTTTAACGTATTTTTTTCATCAAATAAAACATGGCGACATTTCGAATGTGTGTTATAGGTCCGATTCTAAGTACAAACAGTCCTATTAGAATCGAAATATTTCATGCCATGCTCTATGCTCTCATTAACATGGGTAGGCATTATAATTGCCAGCATTAAATACCGGTATTAAGATATTTACAAACATAATGCCTACCCATGTTAAAATAACCATAGAGAAAAGAACTATTTTTTAAATAATAGGTATGATGTATTTTAGTTATTGTATTACCAGATTTAATATTCTGTTTCAGTCTGCGGACGATCAGGACCAACTTTGATCCTCTCAAGGGCAGGTATGTAATGCATTACTTAATATTTAATAGTCACATGGGAATAACATATCAAACCGTTTGAGAAAAGGAAATCGTTATAAGAATGGCACAACAAGGACGAGACAAATTATTGGCAAACAGAAAAGTGTCTTGTTAAAATAAGAAATGATAATTGCAAAAACTTTACACATTACATTTAAACATATGCAATGGAAACCTACATTATAACAGATAAAGAGGAATGTTCTTTTTTTGTTTCTAATTTAAACCCCCTGAATTTATTGACAAGCAGTACATATTTGTTTGATTAAACAACTGTAACAAAATTAATACGTCAGGTTAATGATCAAAAATACCAAACTTGGATGAAAATTCAAGGGGGAAAATCGAATATCAGATGCAAAAAACAAAACATTGAACAAATCATACGAATGGAGAGCAACTGTCATATTCCCGGCTTAGAACAAGCATTTATGTGTGTAGAAAACGATGGATCTTCTCAAAGTTTTGTAATAATTTAATAGTTTTTACTTTTAAGTTTTCGTTTCATTTTCTTTATTATTCCTCTCCATTTCAATAAAATAAATATTGTAAAAGGGATCTTTTTATGAAGATAAATTTTAGCCTAAAACTAACTTTCCCACATTCTATAAAACAACATCTATTCCATCTTTATGTTGGCATTCGAGGAATAAACGTTTCACGAGATGTAGAAATTCCATACATACCACATGTTTTTTATATATACCAAGCATACAACATTACGATATAATTTGAATCACCATAACATGTATTAAAACGACCAATTATGTAAAACAAAAAAGAAAAAAAACATAAAATTAGTCAAGGTGAACATTATTACATTTATTTAGTAAAGGATGTAAAATGAATGTCGTTTAAATTCACAATATGTCTCCTTCGACATGTTAACTGTCTGTTTGTTACGACGTGTGTGTCAAAATTAAAATACCGTTTATCATCATTTACATGTGACCTGACCGATTTTAGCTATGTTGAGTTCGTCATATATGATTTCGAAAAGACAGTAACAGTTTTTTTTTCAATTTGATGAACCTGACCGATTTTAGCTATGTTGATTTCGTCATATATGATTTCGAAAAGACGGTAACATTTTTTTTTCAATTTGATGATAGAATTAACTGTGAGTTGTGTTTATAATCTATTAAAGAGGGGTAATAGATACCAGAGGGACATAAATCGAAATACAATGACAACGCCATGGCTTAACATTAGAATACAAAAAACCAACGGTAGTCATGTCGTAGCATACAAACTCGCCCGTTATGCTACTGTTAATGATATTGTGCATATTTTATAATACTGCGCACTAAGATATTATAGTGATGACTCATTCCAAAACAATTACGTGCCTATTTCTACTTTATCCTTACTGAACTACTAAAAACGGCTTGATGATTTTACATAAAACTTGTACACCTCCCTTAAAAGATGACATTTTTGTTTGTATTCCAGCCTATCCTGCTAACAATGTCTACAAAACAGGCAAGTTTCATGAAGGTTCTTTACATGATATTGAGAACCAGATCATACCATGCCACTGGACAAAAACAGGAAAGGTCAAACCTATTGTAAGTCTTTTTTATGTTTAATAATACAATCAATTTTAGCATGACTGCTAAATATCACAATATTTGACTTTTATTTAATTCATAGGGGATAGCTTTGAATATGTGGTTTGCCATTATGTATAATATGTCGACCTTTGATTTATTGGTCGAGGAGTTTAAACGGCATCAAACGTTCAAAAGTTGATTTTGTTTTTAGTTGTGAAACGATTCTTAGGTTTTGGTTGGACATTGTGTTTTTGTTACCAATGGCATTGTGTTAATGAACAAACAGCCATTGGTAACGAAAACACAAACTGATCATACAAACTTTTTTTTCGCTTTTTAAAGTCTCAATTGTCAAATTTAATTTTCACGGTGTATTGTGATAGCTGATTTGGAGAATACACGCGCAAAACATACCGTACTGTACTAAGATGTAAACAGCACAAACTTGATTAACAAACAGAGAATCGATAACAAATAGATATCAGTTCTACAAACTAAAATACCCATAACTTGAAGATAATTTAAGAAGAATAAATTAATTAAAATGCAGCAAACTTAAAATGCTAGACATTTGGTGATGGTATTGCAAACAGTTTGACAGCAAATGAGTGTGAAATGTCCGTGCAAATCGAATTTATATTTGTTTGATATATTTTGTATAGATTCATGCAGATTTAAATACATCACCAAGCCAGAATAATAGTTTCAGTTTAATGGGAACCTTACAAAGCCGGTATATTTCTGATAAGGGGTACTTCCAGCACATCTTTGTATTTTCTGAGACCCAGTCGGTGGCAAGCTCTATATGCTTTGGTCAGCTAAATGTCAGGTACATATAAATCACTCCTATACATTCAGTTTGTTCACTTGAAATGTACTATGCTTATAATGTGCACTATCCTATTTTGTACTAGAATTTATTAAATTTTGAAATGTTTGGATATGTTCTTACCTATAGGCTGCGCTTTGCTTAAAATATTGAAAACAGTGACACAAATATATTTTGTATGGTAAAATATAAGTGTAGTTTTTTTTTAATTTTTATAGATATAGGAAGATGTGGTGTGAGTGCCAATGAGACAACTCTCCATCCAAATAACAATTTATAAATGTAAACCATTATAGTTCAATGTACGGCCTTCAACACGGAGCCTTGGTTCACACCGAACAACAAGCTATAAAGGGCCCTAAAATTACCAGAGTAAAACCATTCAAATGAGAAAACCAACGGTCTAATCTATATGAAAAACGAGAAACGAGAAACACGTATAAATTACATAAACAAACGACAACTACTGTACATCATATTCACGACTTAGGACAGGTGCAAACATTTGCAGCGAGATTAAACGTTTTGATGGTACCAAACCTTCTCCTTTTTTTAAAAACAAAAGCATAAAATCACAACATAGAAAAACACACGATAAATAACAATTGGCAGGCTTAACTTAATCAAAAAACGTAAATTAACACACTATGAACGAATAAATTTGATTTGCAGTATTTGAATGCTAATGCAAAGTTAATAAAATATTAGGGACAAACATTCAAGGCTATGTATGGTTCCCGTAATTTAAAGGTATACTAATAATATTATAAGAGAAATTGTTACTACTCTTTTTGTAGGAATGAAGACCAACTTCTAAGCATCAATGACGTGGATTTAACACTGATGACACATGGAGAAGTTACAGTTTATTTAAACAGCCAACCCATCGACACAAATGAAAGCATAACAATGGTATACGTAATTTATAAGTAAATGCATGCTTATAAGAAATGTAACCAATATACGTGTACTACACATATTGATCCCTGCTTTTTTAACAGTCAGCGACAGATATTTCAAACAAGAGCAACATGATGGGTGCCACATATGAAGCAGGATTTGTGTACCCTTCTGCAGCATCCGAAATCATCCCCGGTTTTAATCTGAGTTCATGTTTCTCAGTCTTTAGTTTTCTATGTTGTATTTGGTATACAATTGTTTTTCAGTTCGTTGTTTTTCGTGTTTTGCCATGACATTACCAATAATGTTCGACGTATTATTTGTAATCTCCCTTCCATATATGTTGTCTCTTTTAAGCAGTTAATACATTTATTTTAGAGTTATATGCTGACCTTTCATTCACTTGTACAGAACAATATATTGTATTTCATGAAGAGCCCGCGAACATCATTTCACACGTCAAGTGTTTAAGATATATTACCATTTTTTTGTTTTCTATATCCATGTTTATGGATATAGTAAGATATGGTAATAGTGCCAATGAGACAACTCTCCATCCAAGTAAAAATTTATAAAAGTAAACCATTATACGTGAAGGTACGGCTTGTGGTCTTAAAAACTGGCCGAAGATTATCATTTTTGTGTTTTCTCTGTACATGTTTATGGAGTTTTGTGTCTCTATTTAGGTGTGTGTGTCATCTTGTTTTTAGTCACGCTGATGTTTGTTTTACTTTAAATTATGGTTTTCAAATGTCTCTACAGTATGCTGTAATTTCAGCATTTTAAATTATGTATCATTTAGGGACGACATCAAAAGATCAATGTAAGATAAAAAACTTAATTCAAATAGTTTGGGGGTGGGGGGGTTGAACGGCTGCAAGATTTGGTTATCCGACATTGATTTTTACATATATCCATATGGGTCAATCAATTTTTCCCAAATTAAGTTAAGAGGGGGGTGGGGGGGTCAGTGAAAAAACTATGTGAATTAAGTTTTTTATCCTTCATTGAACTTTTGATGTCGTCCCTTAATGTATTGAAAGGAACAATATATTAATTTTATTCTTTCAGAATTACTTGAGACCAAGCACAGAAAATATCACAGAAATAAATTTTACTTTATTTCAACCATTAGGTATGTACATTTTTTGAAGAACTAATCGATAAACGTATCATACTGTTAAAATCGATAATTCTTCAATATTACATAAATTCTCTCAAAAGAAAAATACACAGAATAACGACACTATATTTGTTATAATACGTCTTGTCATTATATTATCTTTCAACTTCTTTTCGCCTTTGTTACAGAACTGTCCACAAACTTTCCATAATTGAAACAGCTATATATTTGTCTAGAAATTATAACTACGGACCCTACTTATTTTCTTAAATAATAAATAGTAAAGCAAAAGTGAACAATTGATAAAAGTTATTTAAAAAACATTTTACAAAAGTATTAACAAAAATAACAAACTCCAATGTCAATTAAAACAAGGGGAAAGTCAATAAAACAAAAACAACCTCTCAACTATCTAATTAACTAATAAAAAAGAAAGTTCGTACTCTGGAAAATTGAGGGTGTGAACTGGATTTAAAACTAGATTACTTAATCTTCACATGGAAACCTGGATTTTTTTCTCTCAATCGATTTATAACTTTTGAACAGCGATATACTACTGTTGCCTTTATTTATTCAATTGGTGTTATATACGTAAC
The DNA here is from genome assembly GCA_037788925.1 of Mytilus galloprovincialis. Lineage (NCBI taxonomy): Eukaryota > Metazoa > Mollusca > Bivalvia > Mytilida > Mytilidae > Mytilus > Mytilus galloprovincialis. The sequence goes on along the minus strand of CM075334.1, from coordinate 43,820,982 downwards.
ATTGCAACCAGACATTTATTTGAGTAAGGAAGTATGAAAACACAGGATAACAAAGCGAACTAAAACCAACATTGTCGACAGGTAAATATTCATGGCTAGAATGATGTTGAACATATTCAATGTAGTCTTTGCAACATATTACGATAAAAATAATTGAAATATCCTTGATTTGTTCTATTCTCTTTCTTGGCAAAATGGGAAATAAAAACAAATAATAACTTTTTTCAAATACATGTAGGTTCATCGGTAGCAGTAAAACTTAATTATGAAACGTCTACACCATCACGTCACTGGAAAGCACAACGTACGGTTACCCTAAAGAAGAGAGGCACACATAAGTTCATGCAACGACTGAAAAACGATCACGTCGGGTTTGAAGAACTCATTTCGTCACGTTTAGGAGAGAGCGTCGGAAATTTTCATCAATGTAAGGACACATAACTATAATTGAGTATACTTACTTTTCTCTCAATAATAGCAATGCAAGGTTAATAAAGACATCAATAATTTGTAGTTGGCAAGGTGCTAGATTTTAAAAAAATCAATCATTAGAAGTACAAGAAGTATATCCTATACTTAGACTGGAAATACATATATTGCAATCATATTGTTCGTCAATCAAGTCGGTCGTTGAACCAAAATGTAATTCAACTATATATTTAATATATAGTTAACGTGTTATTATGTTACAATCGGCCTGACACCTGCTATTTCGTCAAAGTCATATTATTACTAGTGTGAAAATCAAATAAAGTGAAGTGTGTATCAAAATCAAACATAATAGGGCGTTAACTCTTTGTAAATCAACCAGTGCTTGCATTATCAAAGGTCTCCTCGGCATTTCAATTAGTTTAGTTTAACATGTTTAAGCCTCAATGATAAGAATTTAGTAGAAAAAATGCGCGTGTTGCGTACAACTATATATGAGGCTGGTTTATCTGATGAGGTTGTTTTTACTTGAGTAAAGTGTTTCAGTAATTTCTATAATTATACAAACCCTTTGTCAATCTTAAATCTTCTTGCAGGTCATTTTATTGAAGAACGACAGCTGAACTCAGACAATACGGGGTTCATAAGGTGGTATCTTGACGAAAGGCATAAACAACATCTGTATGTAACAAAGGACGGTAACATAACATTGGTAAGGCATTAAGGGAGTTTGCTGCTCAGTTTCAAAGTAATTAACTTTTCGAAACACTAGTTTATATTGATAGTGGATTAATAAAGGAATTCAAAGAGCAAAAAGAAATATATAGGTCACCGTGCTTGTTTTCGATTTATTAGCCATTGAAATTTTGGCGGGAATATGTTCTCTCTTGACTTTTCGTAGCTTTATCATTGACTAGTCCTCAAAAACTATTAAAAAGTAATTAAAATTTCAAAAGACTTTAACAGACAGCTTATCATTATACATGTAAAAGAATTATAAAAAGAAAAATAGGGGTCACCGGGCAAAATTTGTTAATGCATTCTAATGGTTAAAACCAGAGGATTCCGAAAATCTGACCTAAATTCCAAAACATGACAAGCCAGCTTCCTTAACGCGAACAATCATATTGGGTTTGAAAAAAGTCATCTGCATTTGTAACTCAATTAATGTCAAATAATAACCTTTATACTCTAATACATATATAAAAGACGTTTTTTTTCATTCATAAATTAACACCTATGCTCCAAAATATTAAGATATTTTAGAGCAATGTTATCGTTTAATGCACTAATGTAAACTAAACAACGATACACGAAGTACAAAATGTAAAAAATCGTAAACAAATTTAGCAATATATTTACTGATTAACTATTCAAACATAATCATATTTCCTGTCCAAATGAATTTTTTTTGGAACGAGCTACATACAAAATATAAATTCAAAGAACATGTATGGATTTACAAAAGCATGAAATGGCACGATAAAGTCACCACCTTGCACTAACAAGATTTTCTAAAACATGTTGTTAGATGTTTTTTTAAAACCGATATTTATTTGATTTCATCTGAAACATTTTCAATTTGAATTTACGCTTCTTGCATATAATACAAAACTAGACATTTTAAATGTATTTAACATATAGATTTGAACAGATGACCAATCCAATGCATTAATAGACCTATTATAAATAAAGGAATTCAATATTAACAGTTAATATGTTTCTGTTTTTAATATTCACAGCAAGCCAATACAAGCACTGCTTTCGTAATTAAGTCTTCCAGTCATGGAGCGTTTATCGTATTAGAAGAAGTGGATACATCAAAACTACTCAGTCTTCGTGAATTTAATGCACAATTTATCAGATGCAAAAATGTTTATATTGACAAGGACAACATTGATCAAATTCCAGAAATATTTCGATTCGATCTGGAAAAGACACGATGCTAAAGTAATAAGAATTGGATAATTGACCATTATTTGTCTAATTTTGAAGAATAACAGATGAATGTTTTTGTAATATTGTGGTCATATTAGTGAAATAATTCGAGAGAGGGTACTCACTAATCTTAATCTTTCATGAAAGAAAAAGAATGTCTGATATTTTCAAAATCGTCAAGCAGCTGTGTTCAACGTCATGAAGCTGGTATTTACATTCTAAGACTATAAGAAAGATATTGCCATTTACAATGCACAATTTGGTATTTTGTAGCTCACCGATATCTCGTTGAGAGCGCCCGTATCAGATAGATTTTTTTTCAAATTTATCTGGACCATGAAACGATAAACCGTGGGTTTCAAATATATTTTATTTATTATTATTACTTTTACTGTTAAATCTGGTTTTTGTTATATCTACTTTACGTGAGTCTGCATTTATGTATGCCGTCATACGACAAAATTATTTTTATGTCTACCTGTGCGAATTTCAAACGCGCAATTTTACACCAGTAATGAAAATCTTCTATCATTTATGGGTAGACTTTACATAGATAAATTCAGCCGTATTTGACGTGAAACTGTACTTATGTGTCCCGTCATACTTTGAACCACACCATTATTTTATTTATTATTTTTACTGTAAGTCTGTTTTTTGTTTTATCTACTTTACGTGAGTCTGCATTTATGTATGCCGTCATACGACAAAATTATTTTTATGTCTACCTGTGCGAATTTCAAACGCGCAATTTTACACCAGTAATGAAAACCTTCTTTCATTTATGGGTAGACTTTACATAGATAAATTCAGCCGTATAAGAAAAGCAAAATGAGAATGTTAAATTTGATGTATGCCTTTTTGTGCTACTTTGTTACATTTGTTGTTTATGTAGTGATATTAAGATGATAACACAATATTGACTGTTGTACCCCTATTTTTGACATTTTTACTCTTTGAGTATGTTTGTTTTGTTCATGCATCGTTGACAATGTAATGGAATTTGATGCGACTGTCATACAAGTGAGAGGTTTAGCTAGCTATAAAACCAGGTTCAATCCACCATTTTCTACATTAGAAAATGCCTGTACCAAGTCAGGAATATGACAGTTGTTATCCATTCGTTTGATGTGTTTGGACTTTTGATTTTGCCTTTTGATTTTTGATTTTCCTTTTTGAATTTTCCTCGGAGTTCAGTATTTTTGTGTTTTTATTTTTTATATATGTCTGTGACTAACGACATGTGTGGTTGTTTGCTTGTCTGTTTCTTTTACGCAGATCTTGCAGCAGTGATGTTTTAAAACATTAGAACTTTGTTTGTACATGAATTTAGGATCATGATAGGTAAAATAACGTAAGAGGACGTTTGTTATTAAACAAGACATTACACTCTTTATCATTGTTTTATTTTCATTTGAATAAGTCTTTAAATGTATACGTTGTGGTATCAAAGACGTAGTTTCCTCATCTCGTTGTAATATGACCCTAGTACGGTTGACCTTGTTATTATGTATTTCCTTATCAGAAAAAAGTAAAATCACATTTAAAAATACTGAACTCCGAGGAAAATTCAAAACGCAAAGTCCCTAATCAAATGGCAACATCAAAAGCTCAAACACAGCAAACGAATGGATAACAACTGTCATATTCCTGAATTAGTAATGGAACTTTAGATAATGGTGGATTAAACCTGGTTTTATATATATAGCTAGCTAAAGATCGCACTTGTATGACAGTCGCATCAAGTTTCATCATATTGAATATGATGTGTGAACAAAACAAGCAGACAAGTAAAAATGTAAAATATACATCAGTCAACATTATTTCATAATTCTAATCACTACAATAACAAACAAATAAATTACAAAGAAGCAAAAAATTACATAAATTAGCCATAGTTCAATAACACAATGACGGGATGTATAAGTACAGAGCCACGTCATATATGTAACGAAGACATATAAAAAGGCAAAGCACAAAACAAAAATCAGAAGACAATCAACAAACAAGTTTTACAATAGCGCAATAACTGGATGTATAAGCACAGAGCTACGCTGCATGCATACGAGAATATCACAAACTGTACCACAAGCATCTTAATCATAACTAAAAAAACAAATATTCAACAAAGAAGCATATATATATCAAACCTACCAACCTCACCCATCACTTTCCCATTTTTGAAATTTTATCAATGTATGCCAAATCCACTCATTAAGGACTGAATGTCTTTAATAACGGGGACCGAATGGCTAGACCAACAGTGACTTTAGCGTAGAATTGTGCGATTGACGTAAGAATGTAAACGTCACACAGTACTAATTTTGTCGCTCAAAGTATGACAATATTATAGCCTTCATTGAAGACTCATTGCTGGCCATTCTCAATTTTATTTAGTTCTAGGCATATCCTTTATAGAATGTAAATAAGAAGTTTACCTTTTCATCTTGTCGATTGTCTATATGTTTATGTGTATTTATTCTATAAAAGATCAACGACACTATGTATAAAAGAAACACAAAAGGACTTATAGCATCAGCAAATATGAAAAACAAGAATACAAATATTATGATAGAACATAACACAATGGCGGAATGTTTAAGTACAGAGCCACGTCATATGTATCAAAGAAACATAAAAAGTACCACGGACAAAGCAAATATGAAAGATAATGCAAACAAACCAATGACGGGATGTATAAGTACAGATAAAGCCCACGTCAAATGGATCTCACAAGAAACAGACCAAACAGTAAAAACAATACATGTATGTCAGGGATATAAGCCGATAACAGTCCATTTTGTAAAATATTGGACAGGTCTGAGGCCGCATAGGATATAGTCAAAGTAGTTATAATAATGGCAAGTTTAATATATACTATATTTCAAAATGTAGTCCTCTGCTATTAGTTTCCTCTCGGGTTTTATTTTTTACTAGGTGAATGAGAAAAATGAAGACAGGTTCTTTTTGAACCATGCCGAGTGCACCGCATTCGAATTTATTTCAAATATACAATTAATATGCAAAAATGAAGAGATAACAACATACAATCAGTTATATCATTTTGTTTGAATTTTCAAGAGACTGCTATTGTTTACCCAAACGGTACCACCTGAACATCCCCCCCTTTTCCCCTTTTCTGTTTTGTTTTTCTTTCTGCAAGGTCGTGTCGCTCTTTTTTCGTTTATTTGTGTATTGAGTCCCTTGTCTTTTTTAAATGTTAGTGAAACGAAATTTTCTGTCGATTTTCTTTTGCAAATTAATCTTTTATAAAACGATAACTGCGAACAAAGTGAGAATCGGACACACAATTGGTTTGTTTGACAGATAAAATTTGGTAATGTCTTCCTTTATTCTGCTTCCCATATTCATCGACGTTCATAAGCGAAGTATTGCATTATAAATATTCATATTTAAGCAACTATTATTTATATCAGACTTAAAAAAACAACAACTTGTAAATCAACGCCGAAACCCGAAAATTATAAAAACTATTATAGTCCCCTAGTTCACTAAGGAAGTTGTAGATTCGCACTTTATACACAGGATAAGGTTTAGGTTGTTCATGGCTCTTGTATTGCGACATGATCTATCAAATTTTAAACGCATTACTTAATTGTTTTTTTCATTTTAATTGTAGTTTAAAATGATGTTAGGGAGAATAAGAGCAACATCAGAGGTCAATTTTGATAACCTAAGGACGGACGAGGATAAATCTTTTAAAAGCAACAAAAACAAGACTTACAACAAGCATAAACAACTTATTGAATTAGTATTGCAAGTGTCAAAAATCAATTTGAAAGTGATTTTTTTTTTCTCAAGAAACCGTTTTGATGAGTGACAAAATTAATATATTGGAAAGTGACTTTAATAAAATGTTGTTTTATTTCTTGTTATTTGTTATTTGGTTATATTCTTGTTTACATGATGAAAAAAAAATGGGGTAATTTATAGTTTTCTTTATTTCAGTGAGTGAACTATCATTTACCTTTAAGAATCATTTATGCTACCTTTAGCTGTCCAATATTTTTAAGAAAGATCAAGGAGGGCTATTCTTAAAAATATTGGATAGCTCAAGGTAACATAATGGTTTCTTACAGGTAAATGATAGTCCAATCACTGAAATCAAGTACGGTACAACAATAGAATGACGTCACGACAATATTTTGATAATAAAGACAAATACTAGAACACTATAACACGTATTCAGATGATTAACAACGTCGGTACGCATAATCTATACAATCGTTTATTATTTATGAAGTTGATACGGAGTGCTTATCAACAAGGTCTTGATACCTTCCGATGAACATTGTTTGAAAAAGGACAATACTTTCTTTGACATACCGCTGGTTCATCAACTTTATACTCAGACACCGGTGATGTTTCACAAAGTCTGAGTAGGACTGAGTTGCAAGCTCTTGAAAATCGAATAAGTTGTGAAATGTATATCCCATATGCAGGTGAAGTTGGTGTATTGCTACTAAGGTGTCGGAAATTGATAATTTCAAAATCAAAGTCATCTCGTTTGTCATAGATCCTTATATTGAGATGACTGTGTATGTCAAATTCAAGGTATAAGTCTGAAAATGAAACGTTAGAAGCCGTGTCTTTTGTCTCTTCAGTTTCTAGTTCTAGGGGATATATTAATGGAACCCAATCAGGAAAGTTAGGATTGTTAAATGAAAGATAATCATCAATATATCTGAAAGAGAAATTAAAAAACTTGGATTCTTTGATCTTCTTGTTTTTGAAAAGTGTCTGTTGGAACTTTGATTCAGATGAAAATAAGAAAAGAACAGCAAGGAGAAGCGCGTTTCGACAGTTTGTTTAAAAGGGTCTACCTCCAAATTCAACAAATATGTTGCCGATTAGAAACTCAAGCATACTGATCACTTGTCCCTCTGTGTAGCATGTTTTACCCTTTTGTTCACTATTAACAAAATTTGCCTAATGGTATTCCAAAGTAATAAATTTATAGCATATGCTACCATTTTTATGATGAAAGTCATTTCGAATTATTTCTTTCAGGCGATTGTTCAATTTGGTGGTATAAAGAGTTGAAAAAACTAAAGTGTTGATAAAACTAATTTCAGAAAAAGACCGAGATTTAAAATTATCCAGAAGTTCTTCTTTATTTCTAATTATCCACATATGGTTAATACCACTACACGAGTTTCACAGTATTTCTGAAGACCCTCTTTCACTGCGGACAGAGCTTTAGTCATACTAGTGGACAATTCTTTAGTGGAACATGCAGATGAGCCGGCAATGTACCGTTGTTTGTACTGGATTTTTTTAAGCTTATATAACCAATACAAACAATGTTAGTCCCCCAATTTGGTGTTCAAGGTAATGTCCATTGAAGCCATGAAGGACTTATGATTCGCCGAAATCCCCTTTGTCAAATGATGTGTCTTAGTATGCGCGATTACCTGAGTGTTCATGTATTCCTTATTCTTTTACAAGACATTTGAAGTAATACGATTTACATTCAAAGATAATATTAATTGAAGTTTTGTCCGCAAGAACAACAACATACTCATCATGAAGAGATGATAGACAATTCACAGCCTCTTTATCTCTGAAAACCGAAATTGGTCGATCATTCACATAGTTTTTCAGCTTATGAATCCGACGTTTTACAAGAGACCTAATTGTTTGACCCATTCTGACTAATTGTCCCATTCAACTTCTTCTCGTTGAGCCAATGCTTTGGCGTAGTCATCAATGGAATCCATATTTTTTTTTAAGTTAAGGTTCCAATTGATGTGTTTGAGTTCTCTTAAATTAGAACCATAAAAACATCACCTGTCGGAGATTTTCAAGTTGCATTATGTCTAGATCCCCAGTAATAACATGTTCAGTGGGGTTGTAATTATAAGGCAAGTGATCACAGTCACATGTCAGAGTTTTTTTTAAGGAATTGTTCTAAATCAAGGTCCTACAATGCTTGTTTATAGTTAAATACTTTGGGAGCAATGGTTTTGATCTAACTGTACGATACAATAGGAACAGACTGATTTTGAAAATAAATAGGAATTTAGATGTTACCTCCTTGTAATGTAGAATGTTGCAGATGTTGATTGTATCAATTCCTCTACTGGCAAATGAACACGAAGGAATGTACTCTTTTTCTCATGTAAAGGTTCCGATCTTACTGGTTTGAAAATACGGAAGAGAGCTACATCACAAATTATAATGACAAGTCTGTATATTGGAGAACATAAATTTATGATCCTTTATCAAGTGCATAATCTCTCAAACATTTAAGAAATTAACAGGCAAAGAATAGTTATAATGTAATGTAACTCTAGCGGATGATAAAGATATGATTCCAAATGGTGAAGTTGAAATCATCCCTTTGTAAATTTTACGGACGCAATCACCAGTTGGTTTACTGTTATGGAATAACCGTTTCACAGATGATATCGGATGAGTTTCTGATGTCGTAACGACGGGTGCTACTTGTTGAAGAGGGATCTGCTTACCCTGCCGGAGCACCTGCGATCACCCCCATTTTTAGTGGGGTTTGTGTTGCTTAGTCTTTAGTTTTCTATGTTTTGATTTCTGTACTTGTCTGTTTGTCTTTAATTTTTTTTATCTATAGTTTGACTTTCCCTTTGGTATCTTTCGTCACTCTTTTATATCAAACCAGGTCATCAAAGCTTCCATAGGGCAAGCTAGATGTGGAAGATTTGTTTTACATTTTAAAATTAGGCTGATGGCCGATGGTAATGTTTTTGCCCATGATTACGTTGTTTTCGTAAGGTTGTATTAAACAAAACTCATTAACATCACTGTAGGCTGGACTTGACAAATTTCCTTCTCCTTTGACATTATCATTGCAATCATGTGAGATGCAGTACCTGGTTGCCTTATCCAGATTTGTTGTTTCTTTTCGAAAAGGAGTCCTTAGTACAGGGCTATTAGTGTGGTGATAAATTTTCTCGATTATGCGTACTTTCATAGATAAAGAAGGATCATGGTCCAGTTGATTAAAATGGTTATAAAGAACCATGAATTGCGGATCTTTATTATCAGACCGGCGTTGATTCATTTATCAACATAAAGTATTCCACACAAAGTACATTCAATTCCGTACACTATATTGTCCGAGGAACAGTCTTTCAGCTTGAAAGATTTAGTATATAACGTTTTACCTGTTTATTTACTGGTAAAATCAGGAGTCGTGATTAACATATAACATGTCTTACGCGTGCTCCTTTCTTCTTTTTTATGTTTACAAGAAGAAATGATAGGTGTTGATTCACTTGTAGCAGGTGTCTTTAAACAGTCAAAAATATTAACACAACATGACTCATATCACTAAATTTTGATCGGATGTTATAGAGTTGACTTCAAATTACGAGCCTTTTTTAAACGAATCACACGTCTTTTGTGATTAGCTTTTAATAATGTTGTTGTCATTGTTTGCTGTCTGTCATATTCGTCTAATGTTATGGTTTTTGTCATAAATCAACCTGTTGCTTGTTTTCTTTCATTTGGTTCATGTTTTGTCATCTCATATCTCTGCTTAAAAAACCAAATAGGCTTCACTCGTTGTTGAAGGCCGTATGGTGACATAAACTTGCATCGGTCATTTAGACTCTATTGGATTGATGTCACATTTGGGATAATACAAATTTAATTTAATAATATAGACAATATAGCAATCTTCAAAACTTTAAGGTGAAAAAAAAATAAAATAAAGTGAATTCCATAAAAAACGAACAACTTCAAAAGCTAGCAATCAACGGATCAAGTGAAAATAACTGCCATATTTTTGACGTGGTTCAAACATTTCCGAAGAAAATTGAGTTTTTATATGTGCATTCTTGTTTTATAGCTAGCTAAACCTCTGAGTAGTATAAAAGTTTATTATATTTCTATTTTATCTCAGCAGTTGATGTTCAACCCAAACATATATAATATATTAATGTGACAACAACTAAGATCAAGTTCCAAAACTGTGTAAACATACATAACTCAACGCTTAGGAAGCACGATATTTATAAAATGCTATTTTCATTTGAAAAGTCTTTTTTTATATGCTATTGATAACATATATTGTTTTATGTATAAGTCACTAAATAATTATCAGACAGTGTTTCTCGTTTTCATGTAGTTTTACATAATTAGTTAACTATACTTAGGTTAGAGAATATCCTGTAAATTATAAATATAGACCGTCAATGATGAAAGTAGTTGAAATTAAGACTGCCACTAGATATGAGGGTATCTTGGATATGGACAGAAATCAAGCCTGCCAAAAAGGCCATCTTTGGAATAGTTGCAAATTTTCTAAACGTACAGAGAGCGTGGTACTTTTTGTAAAGAGGTATCGAACTATAATTACTTAATAATTACTTTCATGGAAAAAATATAAAGAAAATCGATTTATATATTTTATAAGCATCAATGATAAGACTATTTAATCGTGGTAACTTATCAAAGTAATTTAATTGTATTAAGATAAAAACATTAAATGTGTACACATCACACAAACCGTACATGTAAGTTCAAGAACCTAGACCACCTTTTCGTTTAGAATAATAATCAAATATTTAAACAGATAATTATTTTTGTAAAAAGGTTTATTATCGATGTATTCAAACGAACATACTATTTTCAAATCTAAAGTTATCGTGTCGAAGAACAGTTTTCCGTAAATAAATCAGATGTAAACCCCTGGTAACAAGTGTATTGTAACAGGTTCGGGTTCTCTATGGGCATGGCATTTTGTCCATAAATTTGTATTGCCAAGTTAAAATATCGGTGTAACAAGGTCAATAGTAATAGAAGTGAAGTTTCATAATTCCATGCATATCTAAAATGATATATTTTTCAAAACGCAAGTGATTACTAATGAAAAGTAACATAACAAAAATACCGAACTCGCAGGAAAATTCAAAACAGAAAGTCCCTAGTCAAAATGATAAAGTCAAAAGCTCAATGATATCACACGAATGGGTAAGAACTGTCATATTCCTGACTTGGTACTTAAGACTATTAATTGTATCGCCTTAACCGCATAAAACCTTACTTTTTAATATTTTGGAATACATGTTGGAAACGAAAGTATTAATCAAAGCAGGTAAGGCGATATTATCGAGTTATATAGCTCAAAATATGATATTTTGTCAAATCGTATTTAATAGAAAATAAGTAAGTGAACGAGAGCATACGAATCGAATATTAGGACATCACAATAAAACTCACAACAAACAATATGACCAAACGGTAACGAGAATACGGCTAACACCAATCCAGAATATACTACACATACAACTTGAGACTTAGCAATGGTAGTCCGATTAAATATATGGTTAAATACCGGCACATAAAATACAACACTGTACGCTTGTGACAACAGCTAAACTACTATTGTCAAACTATATAATTGTCTATCATGTATATATCGTCATACAAAAGAATTAATCAATGATGTCTTATGCATGACTTAATCAGTATTGCCCACTAAATTTAAATGCACTAAGTTGTCTTCTATTTTTAACGTTTTGCGCAGTATATTGTAATGTATATGAATAAATAAATATATATATCTGGTAATATAAAGGACGTTATTAATACTATAGGTATTATATGACATCACGATATAGGACATTTTTAAAAGGAATCAAAACGACAGATCATGGAGTCTCCACATACAAAAGATGAAACAACTGGATATTATCAAAATTCTCTTACTCCAGATATTGAAAATACTACACAAAGCCACTACCAAAAACTAAAAGTAGAGGTCATAAGTGTTGGAGATAATCAGTATGACCAGTTATCACCTGGAACTTTAGAAGACACGAAGCCCTATGACGGTTATTTACAGTTGCCTGAATTCAACAAAAAAAATATCGAAAGTAATTATGACTATTTGAAACTGTATGGATCGGTCAAAACAAAGCAATGTCCTGATATTGGGTCAATTGAACTATCTGATTTTCCTAGTGGACAAAATGTGGATATAGAAAATAGACCTAGCGATAACAGTAAGCAGGATACTGTTGCTTTGGATTCAATTCATCTTAATGAAGATGATATATACCATGAAATTAATGATACTGCACGACCGAATTTGAACCAGGCTCATCAAGGAAGTAAGAAACATGTGGATGTTAGCCAAACACTATATACAAAAACTGTAAGCAAATTTCTATTTAAAAACAAATGTTATGAAGGAACGGGAATGGGACACATAATCATGTAGATTAAAAAGTCAGTTCTGACCATTAACAAGTCAAAAACTTGTCTTCAATGGTTAAAAAAAAACTATACCGTATAGTAAGTTATGTAAGGTACCAGACAACAACAAAAAACAACTCAAGTTTAAATAGAGAAAGGTATAATTGACAAAAAACAAAATGTATAACAGCCAGTTACTAAGGATAATCACTCGGTACGATGCTTACATGCTTCATTTTTTTTAAATAAATAAGGCCGTTAGTTTTTTCTCGTTTGAATTGTTTTACATTGTCATATCGGGGCCTTTTATAGCTGACTATGTGGTATGTGCTTTGCTCATTGTTAAAGGCCGTACAGTGACCTATAGTTGTTAATGTCTGTGTCATTTTGGTCTCTTGTAGACAGTTATCTCATTGGCAATCATACCACGTCTTCTTTTTTATATTGTTTTATTCAAGGTACAGGTTTTAATAAGTAATGTTTATTAACATTAAAACATTAAAATCCCGAATGTTATATTCCGAGTACGACGTAAATATATCACCGGTTTTTACCTACATGAGCAACACGACAGTTGCATCATATGGAGATTGTTATATTTCCTCTTTTTGAGAACTGGAATTACCCCTCGGTTCTTGGTGAGATTCGTGTTTTCTATGTTGTAAATGTAAACTTTGGTTTGTATTTTACACATTTTTCATTTTCCAGACAGTGTATTGTTAGTTCTTTCTGGAAAAGGCCATGCAGAAAATCAGATTCCCTTTGACAAAGGCATTTTCTGCACAGAAGTATTTGTCAAAATATTTCTCCTTCTGTTCGTGTATTATTTTAGTTTATCAGTGTCTTTGCACAAGTCTTATGACTTTAAAACGTGTTCCCGCTTTGGCAGCCTTGACAATTGCCGATGATCATTTAAAATACAGGTTACATGATTTTATATAGACTCTTATATTTATAAGGTAAAGTTTTATATATCTAAATTTTTTTAAATCAGGATAGATTTTTATAAATGATTATTATATATTACAGGATACGGCAAACACAGAGAGATCAAATACAAGTGTATCGAAACAAGCATATCTGACATGGAGACAAAAATGTATGTTCTCTGTAATAGGGGTGGGAATTACAATTATAATAGCTGTTGGAACCATTATCTACTTTGTTGTAAACAAAGAATCGGAAAAAGGTTTGTTTGCATATTTCACGAATAAGAAGCAAAATGTTATATGCAAAGCGGTATATGAAATTGTCTTATTAGTTGCACTACATTTTTAAACTTGAAATGTTAGTTGATGTTATATAAACCAAGTGAATCAAGGTGTGCGCTATTAAGTATGACAGTGTAGAACGTAATCAACGTAATAGTAACTGATAATTGGTTTCAATCACAAACACACTTTATACATTTTGTGGTATCTGAAGCGCTTTTATTGGTTTAAATTAATAAACTAAAATTGAATGCAAAGGAAGTAGAAGTACTTTCAGCTTAAAGCGCAATAAAACAAAAACGAACCTCTTTTCCTAGTGATTTCTAAATATATCAACGGAGCATTTTAAAAGAAAGCATTCTATAAATTATTGCAGTACCGAAACATTGATTACTTAGAAGGAGATACCCTTAAGGACTAGCAGTCTACCCGCAGAGGTTTCAACAAAGAGAAACTAACACTTTTTAATTTAGAGTATTTGTTGAGTTAAAGTTTTATATTTAATATATTTTTTCCAATTTACAGAGACCCAAAATTATGTATCATGCACTGATGTATTAGATGCAAGACTTTATTTTGGACCAAAAGAAATGGTATGCATTATACCCAAATCAGAACAGTTTGATTATATAGGTTTTTATCATGGAAACGGATTAAATAACTCGTTGTATGGAATCATGCTAAATAAAAATGGAACAGTATTTCAACTACACCAACCTAACAAGGATATTTATGTTAGGCTAATTAAGGTAACATCTCAATATATGCTCATTATAACATTTTCAAATGTCTCTTGTGCAATGGATGGCAGTTACATACTTGCTCTTATGAGACAAGTAGCCGGAGGACCCGAGGAATATAAAAGTACAAGTGGATATTTGCAAGTAACAAGTAAGTACATGCAACCAGTTTTAGGATATATTCAAAATTCATAGCACATCATTTTCCTGTTGAACCAATGGATGTTTTTTTTCCAAATAGTATGCATATATGACGCTTCGATAAGTATGTGATTTTTAAAGACAACTCCTTTTTGGTATTCTATTCAATTATTACCAAATGACAAATGAATTTCAAAAAAAGCAACACGAGAGCTCACGTCGTCATGCTAAGCATATCGGGCTCGTATTTCCTTATATCAGAAAACAAGTCGGTGTTTGACAGATCCTAAAAGTGCATAACAATTGATATCCTGACTAAAATTGAAGTTATTATCTACAGTTAATTTAGGCAAAATGTTTGACGGACATGAAATATATTGAATATTAAGAGTATTGGCTAGCACGGAGTAGGTACTAGTGTACGACAAAATTGAAAAGCCCATACATATAAAAACATGTAAAACACCGCCGCATTTTTTCGCCTGTCCCAAATCAGGAGTCTCTGGCTTGGTTATTCTTGTATGATTTTTAATTTTAGTGTCTTGTGTATAATTCGGAGTTTAGTATCACGTTCATTATCACTGAACTAGTATACATATTTGTTTAGGGGCCAGCTAAAGGACTCCTCGGGTGAGAGAGTTTCTCGCTGCATTGAAGACCCATTGGTGGCTTTCGGTTGTTGTCTGCTCTATGGTCGGATTGTTGTCTCTTTGACAATTTCCATTCTCAATTTTATCATCACAGTAAAGGTGCTGATCCGAAATGAAATAATAATAATATTGAACGTTATGTGTGAAAATGTAACGAAAACTTATCGGTTATTTAAACTAATGTATTGATTCAGTCCTGACACAAATGAAGAGAAGGTTACCCTCCGTAAATTTTTCGGACGACATCACGAATTGTTTGACCGTTATGGAATAACCGTTTCACAAATGATATCGGATATGTTCTTTACGTCGTAACTACAAATCCCTTCCCTTTCATGAATGTGACCTACCGAATTAGACTATTTACCGGATTTGTAATAACATGAGAAACACGACGGGAGCCACATGTGGAACTGGATCTGCTTACCCTTTCGGAGCACCTGAGATCACCCCTAGTTTTTGGTGGGGTTCGTGTTGCTTATTTTATAGTTTTCTATGTTGTGTCATGTGTACTATTGTTTGTCTGTTTGTCTTTTTCATTTTTAGCCATGGCGTTGTCAGTTCATATTCGATTTATTAGTTTGACTGTCCCTCTGGTATCTTTCGTCCCTCTTTTACTAGCAGTTCACAGCTACTGACAAAAAATGAAGTCATTCTAAAGTGCTTACAGAGTAGGGGTACAACTAAATTTTCATAAATCATCTTTTTTTACATCGTTCACTATTACAAAATTATCATATATTTCTGAGCATAACTACAATAAGAATGTCTGATTTGACGTACAACTCCAGGTATGTATCTTTTATCGTAAAACGAAAATACACATTGTTTAGCATATGTTTAACCCTTTCGAAGAATTTCACAATGCTGATTTTTAAACGATATAATTGATTTTGAAAACTCTAATTATTCCGCATTAAGTCTTAAACGATTCGATTCCATATATGTTTAAACAGTAAACACTACACTCTGAGGAAAATTCAAAAAGGAAAGTTCCTAATCAAATAGCAAAATCAAAAGCTCAAACACATCAAACGAATGGATAACAACTGTCATATTCCTGACTCTTACATAGAAAATGGTGGATTGAACCTGGTTTATAGCTGGCTAAACCTCTCACTTGTATGACATTCGCATGCAGTTTCATTATATTGACAACGATGCGTGAACAAAACAAACAATAGGTAAAAAGTCAAAATTGTAAGTTTGCATACCAGTCCTGTAATAACAGCATACTAATCATGTTAATATTAACAGGTTGAATCTGATTATGTTTTTGTGTAAGTTTTTGTTTGCAAAAGCAATCGGTTTTTTTATTCGCAAAATGTAGACCTACAACTTTTCCAATCATTACATTATAGGTCTAAGCGGAAAACCAACAATATCCCTAAATGCAGACCAGGTAATAGATCTAAGTTTTCCTGATGGAAACTACTTTCGAAGCGCAGGAACTCATACATGTGAAGGTCGTATTGGACAATATCATAGTAACCTAGAAATAGATATAACATATGATAATGGAAAAAGTTTTCAACACATACCCAAAGAAAGCATCGGTTTGTTCCGAAAAAATATAACGGATGGATGCAGTACCAATGAGACTGTAATATTTGGTTTATGGTTTGCATCAGAAATGGATGGTGCCAGATTGAGATGTCGAGTATCAGATAGTATTGATGACTTTACTTTAAGCGAAGAATTCAGTTTGATTCCGAGTAGGTATTCAACTTTTAATTGGAAGTAGGTGTTTTACAAAGCTTACAATTAATTGTTTCCGATTAATGAAGTCAAATACGACAAGGTGTACACGTATTATGATTAATAACTCGTCTTTAAAAACAAAGTTCAATAGTACGAAGATATCATGACAGTTATAAAAGAAAAAAAATCAAATATATATCAAGTTATCTGATTTCTCCATTTTGGAGACACCTGTTCAAGTTTTTTTTCAAAATTTTTCCCAAAACATCATCAAAAGGCGTGCACTTTTATATTAGACCACGTCACACAAAAAAGCAAAGTATTACAATTTCCCGTAATTTTGTATCTAATAACAAACACGTAAACATGTGTTACATTTTTTATTATCGTTTATTTTTTGTACATAAATTAGACCGTTAGTTTTCTCGTTTGAATTGTTTAATATTTATCATTCGGGGCCTTTTATAGCTGACTATGCGGTATTGGCTTTGCTCATTGTTTAAGACAGTACAGTGACCTATAGATATTAATTTCTGTCTTCTTTTTTTATTATATAAGGCAGGATATAGCTTTGGCAAGATATTAATAATTTGAATTTCTTCTAGATTTTGGATTTAAAAAGCTAGTCATATCAATGATGAATCAATATCCCATTTTATAAGTTGAGAAACAAAATTCAAGATAATTATCTTTGTAAACATAGATACTATCATCATAAACTGAATGTCTAATAACAGGAGCACGATTAGCTCTGTTTTCAATAGATGATATACAGAAAATTTTGTGAAGCAGTTTATGCAATTTTCATGACTCAATTATGAAGACATATATGTGTTTGTTTTTTTATTCCTGGTTATTGTATATTGTATAATTTGCGAAAGGTTGTTGCAGAAATTGAAAACATTTATTTCCGTTATTATTAGATTTGACATTATCGTAATTATGTTTTAATTAAGATTAAAAGTATCAATTTTTATTTGACCAGGTAACAGTTTACCTCCTTTTTCGCATGTGATAAACCTGTTCGTGTATTTTTTATATAACGCAAAATTATTATCTAAAATATCTTAGACGATCTCTTCAGCATATCATTGTACTTTGAACTATTAACCCGGTGTATGTCTTCAAGTTGAGGTTCTTTTTACTTAAAATTAAGATGGAATGGGTGTCTTTCGCCATCTTGGATTGTAAAAATCAGCGACTTTAAGGTCTATATTTTCAATCAAGTTAGCACAATTAAATGCATTAACTAAATTTGCATTCAAAAGAATAAATTTAAAAGATTATAACTTATAAATGTTAATATTTTTACAAGCGTAGATTATTTTTTGTTTGATTTTTAAAGGTTTTTAAATTGTCATTTTAAGGGGTGGTAACTCTAAAATAGTGCATTTTCTAGCTGATTGGCCATTATGACAAAAGTGTGTCAGAAATCATATCTGATATTCTTTCTCAGTCATAATAACCTTCCATCATTACCGAACTGAACTAAGAAATAACACGACGGGTGTCGTATACGGTGCAGAAAATGCTTACCCTTCCGGAGCACTTGATTTCACTCCCGGTTTTTAGTTGAGTTCGTGTTGTTTCTTATTTATTATTTATAACTGTTGATGTAAATGTCCTTTGGTTTTTTTAATCTTTGTTTACTCCTTGGTTTTGATTGTTTTTGTCTGTTGCAATCTACATGGAATTTTGCTATTTTGTATTTTAGCCGGAAAAACGCTCGGTGACCCTGTCTTTTTTATTCTTTTGATATTGTCAAAGCATTTTCTAAAAACTATCTCCTTGTATTTTATTTTTCAATTCTATCATTAAGTTTAGGTTCTAGTCACATAATGATGTTTTTCCCTGTATAATTTTTACAAAATGTTTCATTTTGTCACAGCCTGTAGCTTGAGAAAAAACGCGGTGCCGTATCATTTGTATTATATTTTATGAATACGTATCCATATATACTACGTTTTGGCAAAGTATGAACGCATTTTATCATTTCTAATTTAGACTCCCATACCACCTTAATCGGTATGGCTCATTTGACATGCACTATAATATGCAGGAGGTTCACAATAGGATTGGGGGAGGCAAGAGAAAGACCATGATGTACAATTTCAGTGACTTTCGTGGTTTATCTGCGGTCAATAATCAGACGGTATTTGTTTCGATAGACAAAACTTCCCGAAACCAATAATGTAATCAATTAATCCGCATCATTTAGTGATGTATTATAAAAAGTCTTTAGTTGAAAATTGTCTCAAACAGTTTTGCGATTTTCAGATATTTGATTTTGTATTTGATTTTTTATACGCGGGTTTCAGTAGACACGACAGTTTTATTTAGCAGATAGCAAAAATAGAACACAAACATAGCTCTGCGATTCTTTTCTGAAGATACATACATTTTTTTTTACATTTCTAGCACATTCGAGTCTTAATGTCATAGCAATATTACGTATTACTTAGATTTGTAATGTAATGGTGTACGCAAAACATTTATTATAACATAATAAAAGTGTCTCCAGCAAAAGGCATTATTTAATTATTTTTCCTTTTACAATTTGATAATGAACTCTATAAGTATTTCTTAATTTCTATTTCATAAAACAGGAAATATATGTAACTGTGGTGTTAGTGACAGTTATCGAGGGCATCCAAACAATTGTAAAGTGCAGGTATATTGTGTCGAAGGCGATGGCATTATGTATCCTAGAGGTATTGCCTGTACACCAAGCCAGTGTCGGAATAGTATAACAGGAGTCTGTGCAAGTGACTGTTCAGATACAGTATGTAAAGAGACAGTCCCATTGGGTAAGAAAACATTGCCGTCCTTTTCAACCAGAAAATGATTCTTAAAACAGTTGAATAAAAACAAAATAATCTTCATTTCTTCAAGTGTAATAAAAATTAAAATCGAAAAAATACTGAACTCAGAGGAAAATCTTTTCAGAAATTCCATAATTACATGGCAAAATCAAATGACAAAACACATCCACGAATGGACAAGAACTGTCATATTCCTGACTTGGTACAGGCATTTTCAAATGTAGAAAATGGTGGATTAAACCTGGGTTTAAAGCGCTAAACCTCTCACTTTGGTGACAGCATCATCGAATTCCGTTATATTTTCAATGATGCGTGAACTAAACAGACATAATAAATTAAATAGTCAAAATATGGGTCCGAATTGTTTTGATACGACATAAATAGCCTATCCAGTTTAATCACACTAAGGTCGTTAGATTTAATCGAAACGCTCATTATCTGTAAGTCAGTATTATGCACATTAATGTTTCAAAAATCAGCTTTAGATTCTCCCTGCGAAGAAATATACTTCTCATGAAATGGGAAGGGAATGAACAAAATTTCGGTTAACCGGAGAGATCTGCAACCTCAATCTATATGTCACCCTATTTTGATAAACCAAACAAACGATGAATATCTACAGCGATAACGAAAACTCATTGGAAACAGTTTCTTCAAAAGAAACGGAAAGAATAACGAAAAGATGTATCAATTTGGTTTCCGGTGATAAATATTTAATATGATTATATATGTCAAAACGAGAACATGTTAATGACATTATGCTGTTGTCTGCAATTGGTCGGGGTGTTGTCATATCTGGACACATTCTCCGTTTCTTTTCTTAATTTTCATGACTTTTATCATAAAATGTGACTCAAGTTGTGCACTTGACCAACCAGCATAAGTAGATTTGTAACGTCGTAGTTTAAAAGTTTAGTTTGCATTACGACATTATAGTCTACTGTATTCTTCTGGTCAGATTATTCTAACTGACAGCGAACCATTATTTCCTGTACAATGTGCTAAGCGAGAGGTAGAAAATATCTTTTTTAGGTTTGAAATGGCAATGAACTAAACATATGCTCCCACTTTCGAAAACAAGATGGACGATCATTCAGGATACATCATGCCCCGTTGAACTTAAGTTTGAAAAAACATTGTGAATGTTACATGTGTAACTTGATTTTACATTCAGCAATATCACTTCTATAGCGAGTACTAGACTGTGTATTTTGCCTTCAAATATATGCATTTTATGAAGTGTTTTTGTAATTTTGGAAAACAAAGGATTTTGATGCATACTGTATAATCAGTAGTTAGGAGTTGGGTTCAGTTGATTCGATACCATCAACATATATTGATTTCTAAAGTGATAAAAAAAAAAACACAACATAAAATTAATTAAAACTTGTCTATCAGCTCGGGGCAAGATCTTAAGGAAACATAATTAGTATGCATGTTTTTTTAACAGTAACTTCATGAACTTTAAGTCAATAATACAATTAAATTTTACGAGTTACATCTTTATTTCATACTAATATTGTGTAGCCCTACTTCTGAATATGCAACCTCCGTCGTGCAAGGCGTAGTCGTTATTTAAATGAAATGCTAACTTAAAAATTGTGAAATACAAACCAATGTGAATATAATTACTGTAATGTATACTTGATAGTACGAGTAACATGCTGAATCATTTCAAATTGAAGCACTCCACATTATTTTCGGAGACAACAAGAGAAAATAAAAGAATCATCGTGTTCAGACATATTAAATTCTACGAGATCAAGAAGGTTTTTTTTTTAATCTGAAGTTAGTACAAAAGCCAAAGTTGATGCGGTGTATTTGATTATTAAAAGTCAAACTTCGCCATGAATCCTCACAGACAAGCCATATAATGACAAAGGACAAACTTCAATTCATCTTATTATAAAAACGTCACGTTATTTTATTCACTCGTTCAGAGTGACGGATAAAGTGCACCACCTTCTCCGCAATTTAATTGATCAGTTTGTTCGTCCTACACATGCATTTTCACACCCATCGTGGAAAGCATCTGTCTGCTCACACTAACTTCCTGCTTTGAATTGATCCAGTATGTTGAACGAACAATATAAACTTGTAACACATTTCCAAAGTACTACTGAATTTAATAACTCCAAAGACGATATGCTGAATGAGAGTGATAATTAGTTATCAAGTGTACTAGGTTTATAATTGATACGACAGGCGCGCGTATCGTCTACATAAGACTCATCACTTATAGATAGGAAGCCATAAACATATTTTCAAATTGACCAATCTATAAATTATTTACAACACTGACTATACTAAGACTACTGGTCAGAATGAATTCATATATGGTCTGCAGCCTAATTCAGGGCATACGATCCAATTTTGATCCCGTATTTAAATTTTGCTGAAAATTTGCATGTAGGTTATTTTTTACCTGATTAAATCAAATATGTAATAAAAAATATACCTGCATGTGCTACTTTTTGAGTAAATTGAGGTTCAAATTTCAGATATTTCCTCAAAATACGGATTTGTGGACGTATTTTTTCTTTCGATATGAATACATATTAACTTTTTTGTTTTAAAAGATTAACACGATCTGTTTTTTGGTAAATTATATGTAATTTATGTGTGATATAAATATTGCATAGATTTGTTCATTATTTTTTTACAAATAACTCAAATTTTTCGAATGATCATGAATATAATAAAAAACGTAATGTTTTGCTGTATATTTATTCATTTTAAAAAATTGCACTATTAACGTTAACGTTTTCATGAAAATTGGTACACATAATCTTCTAACGTAATCAAACCAAATGTCATTTTAAAAAAGAGGGGTCCATGAACTCGTTTTCAAGTTTAAACATTTTGAATGATTAAAATCAGCCGAAAACTGCATCTTTTTCCGATTAGTCACCGTTTGACGTCGCGAAAATAACAATTTACGTTAGCAACGTCATTACCTCCCCTGTAACTGTATCGTATGCCCTTAAATGATAAATTATAACTTGTTTCGTTGGACTGCGTTTCTATCTACCAGATACTTTCTATGAATATTTAGACAGCATATTATTTCAGATGTATCATACCATAATATATATAAAAAAAAAAGAAGATGTGGTATGATTGCCAATGAGACAACTATCCACAAAAGACCAAAATGACACAGACATTAACAACTATAGGTCACCGTACGGCCTTCAACAGTGAGCAAAGCCCATACCGCATAGTCAGCTATAATAGGCCCCGATAAGACAATGTAAAACAATTCAAACGAGAAAACTAACGGCATTATTTAAAAAATGACATAAAACTGCAATCTAACCGTTTCACCTCATTTCAAGTTTATACATAAGCATGATGATATTAGAAACTCCTCTTAACCAATATACAGTTTACAACCAAGGAAGTCAAAAGTTGGTCAATAAATTATTTGACTTTGTTGTGTAAATTTGTTTTGAAACCGATGTGATCTTTCTTTCAATAGGCTGTTCTTTATTTTGCAAACATTATACACAAAAAAAAAAAAACCAATTTCGATTAAACCTCGATTTTAAGTAAAGGTGCCGTTGATTGTTTATGATGCACTCAGGAGACATTTTAAAAAAAATCTTGAATTTAAAATTGATACTATGAACTAGATAACCAATAGCTAAGAATAAACATGAGCGAAAAATATTGATAAGTTATGGAACTGCTTTTTATTTGCTATTTTAAAAACGGAGGGAAAAGGCTGACTCGGTCTTTTAACTTATATTTAGTAATGGCATTACTTAAGTCTCAAATCGTAAGAAAAAAACAAGAATCTGCTCAATTATCTGTAATGATATTTTTATGTTCATGTGAAATCTTGAAAAAAGTCAGTGATATTGGTCAAAATTAGTGCTGTCAACGGTTTACCGTTTGAACGACCGAATACCGAATACAAAAAACGCTAACCGGCTAAATAGAGTTTATATAAATTTGTATGGAAATCATTGAATAGTTATGTTTAATTCAAAAAAATGTCGTCGTGGTAATTAATTTGACAGATCAATCGTCCAGTATATTGATTGCTATTGTGATTAAAAAAACACAACATAAAATTAATTAGAACTTGTCTATCAGCTCGGGGCAAGATCTTAAGGAAATTAGTATGCATGTTTTATTAAACAGTAACTTAAGTTAGTAATACAATTAAATTTTACGATTTACATCTTTATTTCATACTTGATCTAATATTGTGTAGACTTACTTCTGAATGTGCAACCTCCGTCGTGAAAGGCGTTGTCATACTTTAAATGAAATGCTAACTTAAAAATTGTGAAATATAAACCAATGTGAATGTAATTAATGTATACTTGATAGTACGAGTAACATGCTGAATCATTTCAAATTGAAAACACTCCACATTATTTTCGGAGACAGCAAGAGAAAATAAAAGAATCATCGGGTTCAGACATATTCTACGAGATCAGGAAGGGGTTCTTTTTCAATCTGAAATTAGTACAAACGCCATAGTTGATACGATGTATTTGATTATTAAAAGTCAAACTTCGCCATGAATCCTCACAGACAAGCCATATGATGACAAAGGACAAACTTCATTTCATCGTATTTTAAAAAACGTAACTTCATGACTTGAATGAAAAGTTGTCATATTGACACTTATACCATCTCTTCTTGTATCTATATGTAGGGTACTGTAGATAAGGCCTTCACACATCAAATTTTACTTCTGGTTAACCGGTAAATCGTTCGAACGATTGTCCGAGTAACAGGTTAGACAAAAGTGTACGATTTGACAACACTAGTCAAAATGGTTTACCTTCAGACTGAAATCAAAAACCTGATCCGAGTATATCCTTAAGGATTAGAGGTGTTCCATATCTCCAGGATCCACAATTTTTAGAACAATTATGTAAAATTTGATGTATGAATGTGTTTAACAGTAGATAATATGTTGGTTTTAATTCCAGACTTTTGTACAACTCCTGCGACGCCGACAACATCCGAATCTCCGTCTCCTTGTAAGTATTGATATTGTTTTTTATCAAGGAATACCATTAAACCAAATGCTGCATGCACTTTGAAGTTCTTATCTTTACGTTGTTAGTTGAATATTCGTATGGGCGGTGTTTGGTTTTTTTTTTGCTGTTGTCTGGCCACGATGTTGCAAGACCTTATAATCAATTGACTGTCTTTCGCTGTGGTATTTCAAGTTTTAAATTTGAATTTGCGTTGAGGTGTATATATATTTATTTGTGATAAATTGTTATGTACATTATACATTTGTTATATACAAAAAGATATAAGAAGATGTGGTGTGAGTGCCAAAGAGACAACTTTCCATCCAAATAACAATTTATAAAAGTAAACCATTATAGGTCAATGTACGACCTTCAACACGGAGCCTTGTCTCACACCGAACAACAAACTATAAAGGGCCCCAACATATCTAGTGAAAAACCATTCAAACGGGAAGACTAACGGTCTAATATATATGAAAAAACGAGAAACGAGAAACACTTAAAATTACATACAAACGACAACTACTGCACATCAGATTCCTGACTTAGGACAGGTGCAAACATTTGCAGCGGTATTAAACGTTTTAATGGTACCAAACCTTTTCCTTTTTCTGAAACAATAGCATAACATCACAACATAGAAAAACACACGACAAAATATCAATTGACAGGCTTAACTCAATCAAAAAACGTAAATTAACACACTATGAACGAATAAATTTGATCTGCGATATCTGAATGCAAATACACAGTTAATAAAATATTAAGGACCAAACATTCAAGGCCAAAAAGCAAACAAATAAGTCCAAACATAGCCATGGCAAGACACCAATGCGAAATATTTAACCCTTCGAAACGTATATATATAAAAACAACATCAATAACAAACAATTGAAACTATAAATGTAATTATTTATAAATATTCCGGATAACAGATATTCTTCATCAGAATGCTTATGATGTGAAATGAATCATATCAATCTACTTTGATTAAACTATAACAATAAAGCAGTTAAACCGAACATCAGTTAAAACATTTGAATTCAAAACGGAAAGTCCATAATCAAATGGCAAAATCAAAAGATAAAACACACCAAACGAATGGACAACAACTATCATATTCCACTGAATTCAAGTGACTTGTGTACAGGTCTTTCTAATTTTCACTTGACGCATTTTCATTTATGTTGATATAAAAGTATTTAAAAATTTTTAAATTATTGTATTTAATTTTGCAAAGAAATTTAGACTACACTTCCATTTTAAGGACTGAAAGTTTCGATAGCCTTATAAATGTACCTGTGTTGGGATGATTCTGTAAATTTAAAGAAAGGTTAAAAAACAATAAGGCTCAGTTCAGATTTGTCCTGTAAAGACATATATAAAAAAAAAGACAAATACACAAACAATCAACTTATTCTTCAGAAACCTATAATTTTGTTTGAACAATTTGAGTTCAAAATTGGGTGTCGTCACTTGTACAGTTCATAAGTTATGCTCCTGTATAAACAAAAAAAAAATGCTGATTTCTTTCATTTCCATTCTCTAACTTTAGTTTGTCTCAACCAAATGTTATGAACATTTTACATAATGTTTATTACCACAGATTAAGTTCAAAATTGAATGGCATTACTTTTACTGTTCTAAGATTATGTCCTTGTATAAAAAAAAAAAATTGCTAAATCTGTTGTTTCTATTCCTTAACTTAAGTTTGCCTCTACAAAATGTAATGAAACTTATGTTAATAATCATGCATTTAACTAATAAAATCTGTTTGCGGAAGTTGATTCATGCATGCATATTCAAAAGTAGCTCATAGACATTCTCCATTTATTTTCTTTTAAAATAATTTAACACACTAAAGGCATCGTGAGTAACACATCTCCAAATTTAGAATCAAGTTAAGTTACATGAATACTGATTCAAATAAGGATGAGTTAATGACTTGCAAGCCTTTAATATATTTGCAATAACAAAAAAGACTTTTAAAAGCGCATGTTATTTCAAAACTTCCCGTTTTTACATGTTTGAAAAATAATTTGTCTCTTAGTTCTTAAATTAGATGAAGAGTTACATGATTACACAAAAATGGATCTTGCACATAAATGAAGTCTTTCTAAGATAAAAATCAGGTACAGAGATTATATCCATTAATATTTATGCAATTTTATATAGTCTAATGCAAAGAAATACACTGAAAAAGAGACCAAGGATACCAAAGGGACATTCAAACTCATACGTCAAACATAAATTAACACCATGGCTAAAAAGACAAACAGACAAACAGCTGTATACAAAATTGATGAATCTAACCAGTATCATAATATGTTTACCAACATTTAAATTCTAGATTTTTTTATTTTTTTTTTTGTGGTAATTTTTAGTACACTTGAATGTACTTTTCAGATGTTTTTTTTTTTGTCATTAAAAAATGTCTCTCTTCTCTTAACTAGATGCACCAGTTGTAACTATATCAAGTCTATCCTACAGTATATTTCTGAATAACCCTGTTACTCTTGGTTGCACTGTGACAGCCAATCCAGCTGAGACAACAGTGTACTGGCAGAAGATTAAAAATGGTGTGATCACAACAATTAATTTCAATACAAACACCAACAGATATGGCGGATCTAGTGTACAAAATCCGTCATTACAAATCTTTAGTGTAGTGGAGGATGACGAAGCCACATATGTGTGTTTTGCTGTCAACGGTGTTGGAACCGGAAAGAGTTCACAGACCAACCTTACTGTAATTGGAAGTATGCATAATTTTACGTTTGGGCTCAACCATTTATATCATCTTGAAAAATGAACAACCATTCGCATGTGATATACTGTTTTAAGTTTGTTTGCTTTTTTGTTGACTTTTATTGTTCCACCGTAATAAGATAGAATTTAAATATGTCATTTACATTTTGACCAAGTATGCTACTGTAATAGTTAACATTATTTTTCTTTTAATGCTATAAATTCTAAATTACATAACTTAAAATAAGATTGAGAAGGAAAAAGGGAATGTGTCAAAGCGACAACAACCCGACCATAGAGCAGACAACAGCCGTAGGCCACCAATGGGTCATAAATGTAGCGAGAAAATCCAGCACCGGTAGGCGTCCTTCAGCTGGCCTCTTAAAAACATGTATACTAGTACAGTGATAATGGACGTCATACTTAACTCTGAATTATACACAAGAACTTAAAATTGAAAATCATACATGTACAGGACTAACAAAGGCCAGAGGCTCCTGACTTTGGACAGGCGCAAAATTGCGGCGGGGTTAAACATGTTTATGAGATCTCAACCCTCCCCCTATACCCCTAGTCAATGTAAAAAATAAACGCGTAACAATACGCACATTAAAATTCAGTTCAAGAGAAGTCCGAGTCCGAAGTCAGAAGATGTAACAAAAGAAAATAAATAAAATGACAATAATACATAAATAATAACAGACTACTAGCAGTTAACTGACATGCCAGCTTCAGACCTCAATTAAACTGATTGAAAGATTATGTCTTCATCATATGAATATCAGGCACAATCCCTCCCGTTAGGGATTTAGAATCATACTATCATAAAATATATGAGAATAACATAACCCGTGTCATGCCAACAACTGTTTTTTTAAATAAATGTGTTTAGTTCCGATGCAAAGACCCTTTAAGTGAATCAATATTAAAGTCAAAATATGCAATCTTTAATGACATGACAACAGTATCGTAACTATATCCCTTCTTAATTTATTTCTGAGGTATTCACTTTCCTGTAAACAGGTTACTTCAATCATATCTTCGTTTTCATAATTATTTTTGTTAATTGATATTACAACAAGCAGTATACATATAGACTAATGTTCTAAGTGGAATTTTACATATAACAACATCTTACTAGTGGTACCGTCCATAATCTGTGTAAACTTCCGAAAAGTGTTATTCTATATTCCATTCACCATTGCAATAGACACCAGTCCATATCCTTATTGAACATTATAAAATATTGCACCATTTCAATTTCCAATAATGTTATTTCATTTAAAGAGACAATACACTATTTTCCATTGCACCATACTATGAAGAGCATATTTGTTTTCAGAAACAAAAAAACACAGGAAAAGTATTGAAAAAAAATTGAACCAGGGATACATTTTTTATTGTTTTATACATAGACTTATTACATATATTGTTGCAAAAGAGTACTTGCAGTTATTTCATAGGGACCTTAGTCATAGATTATAAAGATTTAAAAATTAGTATTCTTTTCGCAAATCTGATAAAATTCTAAAATCATGTTTATATTTCCAGGTGTCCCTTCGGTTGTCATTCCAACAAACACGTACCAAGTAAACTTTGGAAACACTATACTATTGCAGTGTCAGGTAACAGCTACCCCACAACACACTGTAGTAGAATGGAGAAGAACAATTAATGGAGTCACAAATGTCATTTCTGTTACAAACACCAACAAATACAGTGGTTCTACAGTTGCCACTCCATCCCTGACGATATACACTTCAGCAAGTAGTGATGAAGGGTTCTACACATGTTATGCTACAAACAGTATAGGGAAAGGCAACAGTCAACAGACATATTTAGATGTTGTTGAAAGTAAGTTTTGTATGATTTATGTCTCTCTAACAAAACATGGTGCCCCAAATTGACTTTCTCAATAATTATTTTGTATTGTTTTTTGTGATTTATATAGAACATTTAGCTGGGAAAAAAATTATAAATAGATTAACAATGCTTGCATCTTTGGTAACTAATATTATTGCAGCTTTTTCCATGTGGTCACTGTTGAACCTATAATTCTTGAAACTTAAGTGTTTTGCTGGTTGTTATGAAAATAAGAAGATGTGGTGTGATTGACAATGAGACATCTCTCCACCATAGACCACATGACACAGAAATTAACAACTATAGTTCAAGGTACAGAGCAGACTCCAACAATGAGCAAAGCCCATCCTTGCTTTTTTTGTCTTTCTTCTTTTAAAATACTAAAAAGAAATATAACTTCATGTGTTTGACCAGTTAAGCAAACATAATTATATAGAATGTTATAACTACTGTTTTAAGTTATTTCTGAGTGAATAAATCATTATTTAATTTAATGCATTCCTATTTTCATGAGAAATATGTTTGTCGACGTCCGTCTTCCATTAACTCTTACAAAAATGTTCTCCTATGAAATTTCTGGGCTAAGACAAATTCGACCTAAATCATATTTTATAGTTTTTAGTTGGTTTTTTTTTAATTCGTATCCGGTGACCTCGCCTATTAACCAAGATGACCGACATGGTTCAAAATACAGTTGTTGGCTTAAATCTATAAAACTTAGGCATTTAAGGCAAATCTGACAGGGATAAATGTTCATGAGGTCATGGTCTATCTGCTTTGAAATCTTCAGACGCATCAAACAACCAGTTTATAAATAATTTGTTAAATAAAATCAAAATGCTTAAAAGTAATTTATATAAAACTTAATTCCAATGAATAAAAAGCTTAGGTAAAATCTACAAAACCCATTGCTCCTTCATTCGTGTATGCGTTCGCATAATCAATAATGTCTTGGTTCTGTCTCAAATTAAAATCAATACATCTGTTTTTGATATATTCTGTTTAATAATCTTTAATATTTGTTGGTATTATCTTCTTTAAGCGTTTTTCTAGAAAAAAACGGCATTAATTTCAAATCTACAATTAACAGACTATTATTTCAACTTATTTTAAACTATGTAATTTGCCTAATTATTTGTGCCTGAAATTTTTAATAAATACTATGTTTGTTGCGAAAGTACGCAATTATAAAGACATTGGACTTTTATTTTGACATTGTGTATATAAAATTACATTGTTATTTTAATTATAGTAAATGAATCATACTAGAATATTCTAGATGGATAGTGAAAGTACTTGTGTATATTTATGTTCAAGAAAGTGTTGGCAAATTCCGGAATTTAGCCTGTTACTAAAAATAGATTATTTCCCATTTCTCTAGTTAATTATAGTTTGTTCTAGATTTAGAATGTTCTTATGATTTTAGTATATAAGTTAAGGGTTTTTATGGATAATTTATCATTGTAAAAATAGTAGTAACAGAAGTATAGAAGTATTATCAGTTGAATTAGAAAGAAAAAGACGGATTATTCCAATGTGGTATTTATGAACTGTATATACTGTAAATAACTGTTAGTTATTGGATTAAAGATATAAAAGGATTCCGTGTTAGACTGATTTCGCCACATTGTATGGTGCCGGAACCCGGGAGTTACAGAAAAAGAAATTTATAAAGAACACGGAAAAGAAGTAACCACAGAAAAGATGGCAGTCTCATATTTGAAAGGACTCTGTACAAGGTACAATAATTTGTTAGCTAAAGAATTAGATAAAAGTGGAGATATAATAGCACAAGGGATTCAAGATGAAAGTGTGAAACACTATTAAGGCAAGTTTTATCAGCAGAGAGACGATTAAAGGATTTTGCAGCAAAACTTGAAGATAGTATGAAAGAAATTTCACTTATATTAGAGGAGAAAGAAGATAAAGAAGGTGAAATTGTAAAATTTACAAAGGCAAGTGAAATATAATTTAAATTGCTTGGTGGTGTAACACAGCGCTTAGACGAATTAAAAATATTCGAGGAAGAAATTCAGGATAAAATTACAGATACTAAGAAAACAGAATCGGCCACGGACCACAAGGTGGAGCATTTATTAAAATTACAGACACAAATGCAAGAACAGATATTACAGTTTCAACAGTTACAACTCCAAGAATTACAGAGGAAAAGTCAACCTTCAACAGTAAGTGCAGTTAAACTTCCTAAATTAAACCTAGTTTCGTACAATGGAGATAAGTTAAAATGGACAGAATTTTGGGATTCATTTGAAGCAGCAGTGCACACAAATCAAAGCTTGACAAAAATAGAGAAATTAAATTACTTAAAAAGCAAACTTTTTGGAACAGCTAATTCTGCTATATCTGGATTAACGCTCTCCCATGAAAATTACGATGTAGCAATTTCAATACTAAAGGAAAGATTTGGAAATGTTCAATCTGTTGTCAACAAAGCACTATTCAGATTTAATAAACCTTCAGTCAGCTTCAAAATCAAACTACACATTTACGTAGACTTTATGATGACTTGGAACGACACTTGCGTAGTTTGGAAGCAATGCATCAAGATGTAACCCAAGATGTATTCATCTCGATGATAACATCGAAGCTACCAAAGGAAGTCCCTATTCAACTTGAAATACAGAAAGGTAACAATGAAAGATGGACAGTAGGGATGTTAAGACAGTTTTTCAATACTTACATAACTGCTAGGGAAGCTGCAGAAAGTCAGTCTAAGGAAACACATACTGGTCCCAGTTCTGAAGAAAAACAGCAGTCTAAAATCCAGTCGAACAACAGTAATATTCAACCAAGAAAACACTTATCTGCAGAAGCTCTGATGACAATAAAGACATTTGGAAAAAACTCAGGCAGTGGAAATTCAATGGTTTGCCGATATTGTGATGGACACCATTGGAGTGATGAGTGCAGAAAGTTCAGTACAATTGAAGACAGGAAGCAGAAAATCAAGGGTAGTTGTTATACATGCTTGAAACCAGGACATGTTAGTAGAGACTATAAATTTGAAAAAGCATGCTATCATTGCAAACAGAAAAAGGGTCACCATAGAAGTCTATGCCCAAAGTTTCACATCTAGCTGATGAAATGTGTGAAATAGCTTCAAGTGAAAGGAACGTACCAGAGAATACCTTGTTGAAAGGAACGTACCAGAGAATACCTTGTTGTCCTCCGGAGATACAGTTTTGATGCAGACAGCTCAAACAACTGTGTCAAATACAGAAGTTAATGAAACAGAAGTAGTAAGACTATTAATGGACTCCGGATCTCAGCGAACATATATAAAAGAAAATTTGGCCAAGAGATTAAACTTGAAGAAGAAAGCTACGGAGGAGATAACTCTTGTAACATTTGGTGCAGATAAGGCAAAAACATTAAGAACGCAAAAGGTGTCATTAAAGATCAGACTAAAAGATGGAGTTTGTATGCTTATTGATGCTAATGTTGTTCCTAAGATAACAGGATCAATACTAAGAAGACCTTTACAAATGGATGTACGTGAAAATGTGAAATACTTATGTAACAATCTGCAACTTGCTTACACACTGCCTAGTAGCTTAGAAAGTTCAACAATAGAGATTCTTATCGGAAATGATTATTATTTGGATATCATATTGCCACAGAAAATAGAAATTCAACAAGGGCTTTATCTACTTGGCTCTAAGCTAGGATGGATCCTTACAGGAAGGTCACAATTATGTGATGGAGAAAGAGAGAACAAAATGAACATGACAGTAAATGGCTTATTATCTATAACAGAATGTTGTCTCCACTCTACAATTGACACATGTCTACAAATCAAGCCTTCCATTGAAGATTTCTGGAAATTGGAAACTATTGGAATACAAGATTGTCCATATACATCAGACGACGAAAATACTTTGAGTAACTTTGTCACCTCACTCAAAATGGAAAATGGAAGATATCAAGTAGCCTGGCCATGGAAAGAAAAATTACCGGAACTTCCTGAAAATAGGGAACTTGCATACGGAAGACGAAAGTCACTTTTTCAGAAAATGAAGAACAATCCTAACCTATTAAACAAGTATGATGAGATTATTCAAGACCAGTGCAAAAAGGGCATCATAGAAAAGGTTTCAAACCAATGTAGTAAGGATACCGAAATCAGGCATTACATACCACATCATGCAGTAGTTGACCCAACCAAACCTACAACTAAAGTAAGGATAGTTTATGATGCGTCTGCCAAATCAAAACAAGAGAATAAAAGTTTGAATGATTGCCTGCACAGAGGACCTGTAATGTTACAAGATTTATGTGGACTCTTGTTGCGTTTTCGAATGAACAAAATTGCAGTAGTTGCTGATGTTGAAAAGGCATTTCTCCAAATTGAACTACAAAAAAATGACAGAGATGCAACTAGATTTTTTTGGCTAAGAAACATTAATCATCCAACTGTAGAAAACAATGTACAAGTTTACAGATTTTGCACCATTTGGAGTTATATCAAGTCCTTTTCTACTTGCAGCAACTTTGGACTACAAAAATGCAACAGCAGCAAATATTAGAGAAAACATTTATGTGGATAATGTAATTACTGGAGTAGATTCAACAGAGAATGCAGTTACATTATATAAAGAGGCAAAACAAATATTCAGTGATGCATCAATGAACTTAAGAGAATGGGCATCAAATTCACAGAAATTTTTAAAATGCATTCCCAAGGAAGATCAGGCGAATAGAGAAAAATTAAAGGTTCTTGGATTAACTTGGACAATAAAAGATGATACATTAACAGTGAACAGTGCAAGAAATGATAACATGTCTCCAGTCACCAAACGAGAAGTATTACAGAGAGTGGCTTCTGTGTTTGATCCACTTGGATTTTTTACACCTGTGACTTTAAGAACCAAGCTTTTCCTCCAAATGTTGTGGAACAAGAAAATGAAATGGGATGAACAACTGACAGAGGAAGATATTCAGCAATGGAAAGAAATCTCTTTTGATTTAGATGAAATTCAGGAATATCATATTCCTAGAGCTATTGGGCTACCAGGTACAGTTACGTTCAGATTACTATGCTTTTGCGATGCTTCAACCAAAGCCTATGCTTCTGCTGTTTATCTACATCAACTAAGGGAAGACAACTTATGTAAAATTGATTTACTGTTTTCCAAGACACGCTTGGTACCAAATAAGAAAATAATTTTACCACGACTTGAGTTATTGGCAGTTGTCATTGGTGTCCGTTGCATTGACTTTGTTAAGAAGCAATTAAAACTTCCTATCTGTGAGACGATTTTGTGGACAGATTCTCAATGTGTTTTACACTGGATAGGATCGAAAAAACCTCTAGCAACATTTGTTGATAATAGAATAAAGGAGATTAAGCAGTAACAAGACATTCAGTTTCAGTACGTCTATACGAAGGAAAATCCAGCTGATATTGCAAGCAGAGGCACAACAGTATCACTGTTAAAAGAAAACAGCCAATGGTGGCATGGTCCCTCTTGGTTAACTAAACACAGAACTTAGTGGCCTAGTTGGGATCCTCACAATATAAGTGTTGACAATCAAAATTCGATTGAATCAGAATACAAGGTATCTAAAGTATTACATGAAGCAAAATTGCTTGCTGGAGAGGGTCCTGACGGAGAAACAAACAGTGTTGGAAATTCGAAATCTAGTGTTGGGTATCTGTTAGACATTGATTGTAGCAGATTTTCCTCATTTATCCGCTTGATCAGAGTATCATCTTGGGTATTGAGATTTGATAAACGGTTAAATAAAGAGACGATATCTGGTCCTCTAACAGCTGCAGAGCTAGAACACGCAAAGTTATTGTGGATAAAATCTGATCAAAAACAATGTTTTGGTGAAGTGATGATAGCAATTAAAGAAAATAAAAGACACAACTTAGTAAGTCAGTTAGAGCTAATTTTAGACCAGAAAAATGTGATCAGGTGTGTTGGTAGATTAGGAGCTGCTCAACTGTCAGAAGGGGCAAAAACACCAATATTACTTCCAAAGAAAAACAAAGTTACTGAACTGTTAATTGAAAGTATACACAGAAAAAACTTTCATGTTGGTGTCTCACAAACTTTATCAGCGATGCGTCAAACGTACTGGATTCCACAAGGACGTTCAGAAGTAAAAAGAGTTTTGAAAAAATGTACAATCTGCAAACGGTGTGAAGGCGGACCATATAAAATGCCATTAATGCCTCCACTACCAAAGAAACGAGTAAACGAGTCAGCCCCATTTACATATGCAGGAGTAGACTATTTTGGACCAATTTTTGTGAAATCAGACACTGGAAGCAAAAAAGTATGGGTTTGCTTATATACATGTCTAGTGGTTCGAGCCATACATATGGAATTAATGCAAGACATGTCAGCAGAAGAATTCTTACTAGGCTTTCGGAGGTTCATTGCTCGCTGGGGTAACCAAAAACAAATAATTTCAGATAACGGATCCCAGTTCAAGTGAGCTAGCAAAACCTTAGAAGAAGCATGGAATGGTGTAACAGTCGATTCAGATGTGCAAACATACATGGCAAATGAAGAAATTCAGTGGCAATTCATTGTTGAGTTAGCACCTTGGATGGGTGGATTTTATGAAAGATTAATTGGTATTGTGAAACGATGTTTACGGAAAACAATTGGAAAGTTATGTCTAACAAATGAACAATTTAGAACTCTCTTAGCTGAATCTGAAGCAGTGGTGAATTCTAGACCACTTGTATATATTGGAGATGACATAAATTCCAATATTATTCTTACACCAGCACACTTTCTAACTCTGAACCCTAAAACAGGATTTCCAGATCATAACGAAGAAGATTCTACAGATCCAGAATATTTCCCGCAAATCAGTAGTGCTAAAAAATTGCTATTGACATGGAAGAAAGGACAGAAACATCTAAATAGGTTTTGGAAAACATGGAGAGATGAGTATCGCCTTAGTCTATTAGAAAGAACTGCCAACAAACTAAAGGAGTGGAAGAATTCAGAGCAAAACTCCAGCTAAGGTTGGTGACATAGTGTTGATTAAGGAAAACCTTCCACGAGGAAGTTGGAAAATTGGCCGTATAAGTCAATTAGTAGTCAGTCGAGATGGTCAAATAAGATCTGGAAAAGTTATGCTACCTAATAAAAAGACATTAAACAGAGCCCTGAATATACTTTATCCTATAGAATGTGAAGAGTTAGATGAGGGCTTAAAAAACTCAGAAGAAGATACAAGAACAGTTGGAATCATGATAGACTTTCTTTGGCCTCTGGAGTGTTGCGAAAGTACGCAATTATAAAGACATTGGACTTTTATTTTGACATTGTGTATATAAAATTACATTGTTATTTTAATTATAGTAAATGAAACATACTAGAATATTCTAGATGGATAGTGAAAGTACTTGTGTTTATTTATGTTCAAGAAAGTGTTGGCAAATTCCGGAATTTACCCTGTTACTAAAAATAGATTATTTCCCATTTCTCTAGTTAATTATAGTTTGTTCTAGATTTAGAATGTTCTTATGATTTTAGTATATAAGTTAAGGGTTTTTATGGATAATTTATCATTGTAAAAATAGTAGTAACAGAAGTATAGAAGTATTATCAGTTGAATAAGAAAGAAAAAGACGGATTATTCCAATGTGGTATTTATAAACTGTATATACTGTAAATAGCTGTTAGTTATTGGATTAAAGATATAAAAGGATTCCGTTTTAGACTGATTTCGCCACAAGGTTTATTTTGTATTTTGAAGTTCTGTGCGGCGCACAACACTTTCTATTAGAAAGAAGGTAGGACATTTTCAAAAGAATGTACTTTGCCGTGCTAAACAATTTCTATACAAATTACATGGTATGGAAATTGTTATGCACCGCTTTAAACATTATGA
The DNA here is from genome assembly GCA_037788925.1 of Mytilus galloprovincialis. NCBI lineage: Eukaryota > Metazoa > Mollusca > Bivalvia > Mytilida > Mytilidae > Mytilus > Mytilus galloprovincialis. Next base: position 43,783,658 of record CM075334.1, on the reverse strand, counting down.
TAAAAACTTCTGAACGGTATAAAATAGATCGTAAATTTATTTTTCACTATAGGCCACACCAATTTGATTCCTTGTTCGACGGACCCGCCCGCACCTATTTTTTTCAAAACAGAATTTTTTTATTTTTTTTTATATTCCCGCTTCCCGCATCCGGAAATGTAATCATGTCTATTTCCCGCACCGTTTTTTTTTTTTTGTAAATATTATAAAAAGATATCAACATTGGTTTCTTTCCCCCTTACTTATTTCCCTATCAAAACATGTTCGTTGTTAGAATAAAGTACAAAGAACTTCTGAAGGATTTGCCTTCAACTGCAATTATATTGTATGCTGGCAAAACAAAACTATCTATAGCCGCTGCATGTTTATGCACCTGTCCTGATTGAGTCAGGGGCCTGTCGTTCAGCAGTTATCGTTTGTTGATGTTGTTCATTGGTATTTTCCCGTTTGGATATATAAATTAGATCGTTGGTTTTCCTGTTCGAATTGTGTACACTCATAATTTTGGGATCCTTTATAGCTTGCTGTTTGGTCTGTATAAAAGCTCTGTGTAAAAGGCCGTACTTTGACCTGTGTTTGTTATTGTCAGGTTGAGAACAACCCTCCCTCAGACAAGGGGTCATTTTACTGATGTAGAAAAGAAAATAGACCTACCCGAACATGTAACTTGCAATGCAAGACTTTTTGCAGATGACTGTTTATTGTATACAAATGTATATAATAGTTCTGATGCACAATTACTTCAAAAAGTTTTATCTAGTTTAGTAAAATGGGAAGAGGACTGGCAAATGAATTTTAATCCTGAGAAGTGTTATGTAATTCATATTTCTAAAAAAGTAAACCTTCCTCTTTTGATTATATATTGCACAATCATGTTTTAGAAGCAGTAAAAGACAGTAAATATTTAGGCGTAACTATAAGCCATGATCTTGATTGGGGAACACATATAAACAATATTACTTGTAAGGCAAATAAAACCTTAGGTTTTCTTCGTAGGAACCTGAAAAACTGTAAACGTAAGGTTACAAACCTTACGTACACATCACTTGTCCGTCCAGTCGTCGAATACTCTTCCCCTGTCTGGGATCCGTACAAAAAACATCACATCACTCAGGTTGAGCAGGTACAGCGTAAGGCAGCCAGGTTTGTCTTCAATGATTATAAAGACAGATCACCTGGTGCAGTTTCAAACTTAATTAAATCTTTGGAATGGGAAAATTTAGAAATAAGAATGAAAAAAGCTAGATTAACTATGCTGTATAAAATAAATTGGGGGTTAGTGGAAGTTCCTAAGGACAATTTAACAATATCTGATAGACGTACTAGGGGGAAACATAAATTTAGTCAAATATCTACAAATAAAGATTTCTATAAATTTTCATTCTATCCTCGCACTATTTCGGACTGGAACTCACAACCTGAAGCAATCGGTATATCTGACACCCTGGAATCCTTCAAAAGTGGCATATCCACTCTAACACTTGAAGGATCCACAACAACTTATTAATTCAAACTACAAAGCCACTGTACATAATGTATATATGTTATTGTTAATGATTTTTCTTTGTCATATTATTTTTAAATTAAGTCCATATGTACATAGTACACAAGTTCCGGGAAGTTTTACACTCCTACCTAGGAGTCTACTCCCGTATTCGGAAGAAGAAGAAGGGGATAGAAATACCAAGGATTTGTATAGTTCTTCTATACAAAACCTTTGAAAACTTAAAATTTGGTACTCAAAAAGGGGAGAGTTACATCATATTTTAAACATGAATAATATTAAACTGTTAAAGTAAATGTGTTAATTTAACATGGTTATAGTCCAGGAATATTACAAAATTCTTGGACATGTTTTGACCATTTAATACTAGATAGATATATAGTTCTTTTAGAAAATATGAGCCCTTTTGTACAAACAAATATATTATAACTTATATTAATCCCTCATAAAACATGTAAAAGGGATATTTATAACATTATGGGGTTGCCCCCAAACTGATTATGACTTGGATTGAGAATTGTCTCATTGTCAGTCACACATACATAAACCAGATTAAATTATTTCTTGGTGAACAGGGAAAAAATACTTCAGAAATTAAAGAAATGTCAAAGTACAAATTATAAATAAAGTTTTATTATTGTAAAAACCTACTATTTTATGTTTACAAAAAAAATATATAATCGCTCGCCTTTACTTCTCAAGCCTCGCCTCAAAAATTTGCAAATTAAATATTTTTTTATTAAAATTTTCAAATCGCTCGCTCGCCCCAAATTTTGGAGTCCAAAAATCCGTAGAACAAGAAATTAATTTGGTGTGGCCTTAGAAACATATTTTATTATAAAGCAATGGTGTGAGGGCTCCTATGTTATTGCACATTACGAATAATTTTCTTATATAACAAGGATAATGGCTCCTGAATGGGGGAAAATGAAAATCGTCAATGGAGAGCTTCACCTAAAATTTAAAATGTAAAATTTAAGTATCAACATAATTATAAAATTCAAAAGTATTTGTCGATCAATTTGTAAGTAATTGCACCGAAACTGTTGGCACAATCCCCCGCCATACTCCTCAAAATCAGCCGGATTAAAATAGTGCAACATTACAGTTTTGAAACGTTATTAATTGCATTACTTTTAATGTTTTTGATGGTGTTTATTGGGCAAATAATTGTTATAACATTCCGCCATATTAACCTGTATATGTGATAACCTAATTATACCTATGTACAATTGGACTATAATTTACCTCCGACTTCATATTAAAACTGAACACTTTGGTTTTTTTTTTAATTATACCGAAACCGTGATAACTGTTTTCGATGCGACGCCAATTTGTAACTCTGTGTACAGTTCCAGAGGTTGTTTTTGATAATCGTAGTTTTGATTTAGTTATCAAAGGTACCAGGCGTATAATTTAATACACCACATGCTCGTTTCGTCTACATAAGACTCATCACTGACGCTCATATTAAAATAGTTAGAAAGCCAAACAAGTACAAAGTTGAACAGCTTCAAAATTCCAAAAAGTTGTGCAAAATACGGCTAAGTATATAATATTGTCCAAATATTTCAAACACTATACGATATACATGGCTATACAAATTGACATTACATAATATTATATATATATATATATATATATATATATATATATAAAGTGATATTTTGTAGGATCCTTTACCATCGATATTTCAGCTGATCTGTAACAATTCTATCTCCTTGCCTTGTATATCATGTACTGTATTACGACACTAGATTAAATATGACTAGGAAAGGTAATCCCCGGCCACCGAACGCTTTATTTTTGTGACGCCTAGGTGGAAGACTGGTCTACCGTGTCGGATACAGTGGGAGGCGATTTGATGTCACGATATCTCAGTAGCATGAGTTCGTATCCCGGCTAGGGGAGAACAAAACATTTGCGAAATCAAATTAACAGATCCAACATTGTTGGGCGGATGTTTAGACGAATCATGGGTTATATATATATATATATATATATATATATACATATAACACATCAAAAGCATGAATAACAACTGTGACATTCCTGACTTGGTTAAGGCACATTAAATCAAAGGCTTGATAAATGAATGTTTAGATGCTTTACATTCGTAAAAACGTTGAGATATTTTAACAAACATTTAGACCAAAACATTCATTAAAATCTGAACTGCAAGAAGTCGAGACAACTCAGCAAAACAGAAATCTTTACGCTAAGAAGTACCAAAAGCTAGTAGAAGAAGTTACAGATACCCGCCTTTGGTTTAAAGGTGAACAGAGACATAATGTGGTTTTTCCTTGTGTATATATTAGTGAACGTTTTAAATTGCATATGTTTTGTTTTGAAATGACTTCAAATTCGTCGGTCAGAATGCTGTCGGTCTCACGCCCGGATAAAGGAGAATGGAAGTCAATCGTTTAGTATATACATGCCAATTAAATCAAAAGAATGGTTATAAATGGCGAATTTATAGAATTGTTTGGTTTTATGGCGCAAATTTAACCTGTAGCTGAAAAAATACTTTTAGAAGAAGCACTGACGCAAATCAATTGTGGTGTAAATGATTTATCTTTTTATTTTATCATATAGATATATGCCAACACATCAATAACTGAAGTTTAAATGTGCGTTTGGAAAACACGATTACAAATGCTCACACATCACCAGAATGATTCGAAACAATTGTGTATATTAAATATATTATATTTTCAAATTATTATCAATGATTATATTTTTAAGAAAAGCTCAAATATGTTGTATATATTACTTAGATTATCCTGGAAAACCTGTTCTTAAACTCAGTGTAGATCAAGTTATTGATTTGGGTTTCTACAGACACAGTAGTGTTCATTCATGTGCCGGTATTATTGGGAATCCAATGAGAGAACTTATTTTAGAAATTGCATATGTCAATACAAAAGAATATAAAGAAATACCAGGATCCATACTTAGAGATCTTCATAGAAACAAATCAACGACTGAACGTCAAAACTATGAGCAAATTCAATTTGGATTATTATTCTCGTCAGAGATGAAGGATTCAAAAATACGATGCAGACCATCTGGAAATGTAAACAATGAGACCATTGCGGAGGAGTCTTTGGTTTTGATTCCACGTAAGTTGTTTTAGGTATTCATGATAATAGTTAGTTTCAAGTCATTTATCCGTCTGTGGTTGTTGTTGATGTGATGTTTCTCTATTAGGATACTCATTGTCAGTACTATCTTCTTTTCTTCTGTAGGAGATATTTGTGTGTGTGGAGATATAGGAAGTTTTCGAGGGCATCCTGGAAGATGTGATTCATACGTTCTGTGTTTAGCAGCAGATATGTTGATGTATCCATGGGGTCGTGCATGTGAAAAAGGTCTATGTCGAAATAGTCTCACTGGTATATGTTCCACTGATTGTTCAGATGATGTATGCAATAAAGGTGTACCTGCAGGTAAGTTAGATGTTATGTATCGTAATATGAACAGAATAAATGGTTGAAATAAAACAACATCCCAATCCACAAGAAAAAATTAGGTCCACTAGTCATAACGAAGAAATAATAAATCTACTCTAAAAGAAAAGTAACGTCAATCGCAGTTAGTGTCGTTAAAACGCCTGCATACCGAGTATATATCTCCAAATTAATACGATACTCCCGGGCTTGTAATTCCTATCATCATTTACTTGATAGATGGTCGCTGCTCACACGGAAGCTATTAAACCAAGAGTTCCAAATTATGAAGTAGATCATCTCTTCATAAATTTTACGGTCGCCATCACGAGCAGGTGGACCGTTATGGAAAAATCGCTTCACAGATAGTATCGGGTATGTAAGTTATGTCGTAACTTCAATCCCCGTCCCTTTACACGAATGTGACCACCGAATTAGACTATTTACCGGGTTTGTAATTACACGAGCAAAACGACGGGTGCCACATGTGGAGTAGGATCTGCTTACCCGTCCATGCACATGAGATTATCTCAATTTTTTGGAGGGGTTCGTGTTGCTTAGTCTTTAGTTTTCTATTTTGTGTCTTGTGTACTATTATTTGTCTGTTTGTCTTTTTCATTGCTAAACATGGCGTTGTCAGTTTTTTTTTTTATCTATGAGTTTGACTGTCCCTCTGGTATCGTTTGCCCCTCTTCTAATAAAATGTTGAAGGTACTATCTGTGTTTCGGGGCATCACGGGTGTGTTGTACTATGATTAGGTGACATTCACCCTCAAACTGTTTTTCATTTTGATTTTTACTTTATTTTGAACAATATTTCTTTGAAAAAGTACGAAAGGACCTGATATTTCGAATTCATTCTTTATAGACTTTTGCACAACTACAATCATACCAACAACAACACCAGTTCCACAAAAGCCATCAGTAGGTAAGTACATTGCGCATATGTCTATAATTAAAACTGGTCAAAAACACAATTTTCAAGAAATTGAAAAAATGTCAAAATCAAGGCTATATCATTTTTTTTTTTTTGCTATGCTATATACTGTTATTATATGCTTAGATCATTGTCTTCAGAAGAATTCTGACTTCAGAACAGTATGCTTTATGTTTTACATCCGACGAAAAAAAGGAATTTCAATGATTTTAATTTGTGATGTATGGTAACCATGGCAACGCCAATTATGTGTATCAATATTACACCAAATCTTAATCAAGGTTGACATATGAGTATTATTTTTCATTGATATAGGAGATCCTCACTTTCCCAACCCTATTTCAGAAACTCGAGTGGTTTTCTTTCTATTCTAAAAGTAGAACTATGTGAACACTTTTGAATTTTGACATAATATTTGTTCAAGACGATTTTTTTTCTTCACCAACATTGTTATTAATAATCATATGACAAGTATTCGTGCTTACTGCCTACCATTATTCTTTCTGTTTAGAAATTATCAATAAAATTGAGAATGGAAATCAAGACCTGAACCACCCGAGTTAATTGAACATATCGGATTATTGATCTTTTCGTATTGCAGAGACAGAGCGATGAAAATCTAAACATGACCACAAGAAAATTGTAGACAGGAATACGCGAACGTACTGTTGTTAAGCAAAGTGTGCGTTAGAAACTTCTTTTGCTGGCCTAACAATTAAGGCAGACGTGATTTGGGGATGGCCACTCATGACCAGATAAATGTATAGCAGTGAGAACGTCACTTCAATAAAGTTTGATTAAGCTACGCCATTTACGAGACATGTTTATGGTCGCAATGTCGATTGTTAATCATTTCATCGAGTGACATGGCAGACAGATTTTTGCCATAAATGTTTGCTATATTTTGGAATGCAAAAATATCAAAAGAAATCCAAAATAAAGCCCTTCAATTTAAGCCTTATTATTGCCAAAACACACTGTTATGGTTTTCAATTGAGATAAGAAATCAGATTTATTTAAATCTTGAAAATTGAAGGTCATATAGATCTTGATATAATGAACAATTTTACTCCTTTTCATATTTGCCCTCAATGCTTTAGTTTCAGATATATAAAGCCTAAAACTACAATTTACCCCCATGTTCCATTTTATGACATGGCGGCCAACTTTGATGGTAGGTAGGGTCATCGGATACTTTTTTTAAAAGTAAATAATCTATGGAAGATTTAGGCAAAGTTATTTTTGGGGCCTAGTAGTTTCAGAGGAAAAGATAGTTATAGAAGATTTACATTTGAGAAAAATTGAAAAAAAAATACTTTAAAGGGCAATTACTCTTTTTGTTGTCAGTTCACGAATTTGGTCATGTTGTCTTATTTCGAGAGCCTACTGTCCTTAACAATTTTGCAGTTTACAGTTTTTCGCTATCTTTTATAGTATTCAAGATAATATTAAAAAAACTGCCAAATTTCCTTAAATTTCCAATTTTCAGGGCAGATAGATCTCGACCTGATGAACGTGTTTACTAAATGTTAGCTTAGCTCTTAAGGCTTAGGTTTCGGAGATATAAGCCAACAACTGCATTTTGACTCCATGTTCTCTTTTTAGCCAACGCGATTAGTTTCAAAGGAAAATATTTTTGTAAAAGTTAACGGACAACGATGACGGATGACGGACTCTTAGTGATTATAAACCCTTTTTTGGTCTGTTGAGCTAAACAACAAAATCATGAAGAAGGACATTGTTTATATCCCGCTGATCTTTTGAAATGTTCTTTTACTAAGTATGAATATGGAGTGTATATATATCGGTAAAAACGGAATGTTTTTTAATATTAATTCAAATTCTTATTTTTCAGAAGTTTCATGTAATGGATCATCTATTGCCATCAATACGGGACCAGTGAATGTTGTTTGCTATTTTAATGAAACACAGTATAAATACATCAATATTGCATTCACAATGCACAATGAAACAATTTCGAGACCAGTAGCGAATATTGAAGCCAACGGGAATGTAGTTATGATTGATCAGTCATCGAATCGGGTAATTGAAATTGACGTGCACGTCGTGAAAATAAAAACATTGATTGCATCTTGTGATTTTGGTGGGACATATCGAGTAATGGTCGACACTGGTGGAACTCCGGGATTCGATGACGGAATTCTTGAAATACTCAGTAAGTTACGTCATAGGTTTTCCTTCATTGGTGAATGAACTTGGTTGACATTTAAACAATAAAAATACAGCTAATCATTTTATATTTCTCATATTCGTGATAATATTATGACGAGCGAGAATATTAGGCCGTGTTTACATAAAGCTAAGATTAGTGTGGTGTGAGTGTACTTTACACTAAAACATGGTTAATTAAACTCTACTATATTCCCATTGATAAACATAATTTTTTTCTTGTAAATTCAGGGTTCGAATACTTGCAGTTGTCATTCAATGCAGAACTTTTGTGGGTGTACATAAAATTAGATATTAAGAACGTTGATTTTATTATGAAGCTACATACATCGAATAGCAGTAATAATAATAAGATTATGAATTATTTGTTTTATTTTAAATCAAATTGTCGGTATTCCTATGGGAACACACTGTGCAATTCTCTTTTGCTGACCTCTTCTCATATTCATATTATTTGGAGTTTATTCAAGCTCTTGTCAAAAAGAACAAATGCAAACATACCAGATCATTTAATTTCACATATTGATGATGTTCTTTCCATTAACAATCCAAACTTTTCTGATTGGGTTCCTTTTATATACATATATGCTCCAGCACTAGATATTAGAGAAACGGTAAACGCGGCTTATACCCACAGGCACGTGTCTCAGAATTTGTTTCCCTATATATGTACCTAAATATAACACAAGGTATTTAACTCATAAACTCCGTTCAATACCGATTTCTCGTTTGTCAACCCCACTTAAACTTGATATGTCGTAAATCTAAATTAATTTTTCCGCTACACAATGGTTTATTACATGCCTACTTTTGTTGTCGGAATCATCCGTAGCAGACCCACCCAAGTATAACAATCGTAATTATTTCGTCTACCGACACCAAATCAGAAACATACGACTCGCAGATAATCTATTTCCTCCATATTAGTAGCAATATAGTATGAAATTCAAAACAGTGTAGCTGTGGCCATTGATTGACCCATCAAAATCATCCATTGACTGGGACAATTTACGTGAACGTTTGTCTGTAACAACCACTGTTCATGACGTACCTACGATAGACATTTAAACTGTGGGGTCAACAAAGGTTTCTTAACGCCTTTAATTATAAAATAATTCGAAAAACTAATCAGGAATAACCTTTGTGTTTTGATTTATATAATTGATATAAATCAAAATATCGTGTTATTTCTGATTATTTTTTCGAATTACTTTATTTAGGTGTTGAGAACCTTTGGTGACCCCATAGTTTAAGTGTCTTTAAAAAGTACATAGTGAGCATTGGTCGTTACATACAAACGTTCACCTAAATTGTCCCAGTCAATGAATGATTTTAATGTGTCAATCAATGGCCACAGCTACACTGTTTTGAATTTCATACTAAAACTTTACCTGTATATTGGATATACACTTCTCAGCTCATTAGGTATTAAAGAGCTTTCAGCTGCTACTCAAACTTTATAAAACTTCACCAGTTTATGTGAAACAGGTTTAAGTCAAAGAACGTCTCGTGTTTTAAAAACAAAAGTTCATTCGAGGATACCGAGACCTTGTTGATAAATATTACAAGCACACATAACCAAGATGGTATTGAAGTATAGATTCTAGGTTCTGATGTACGTTGTTTGTCATCTTTATGAGTTTGACTGTCCCTTTGGTATCGTTCGTCCCTCTTTTATGACTTATTTTGTACAGTATTTGTCTTTCAAATTGTATATTTTAAACCTTAAAGTTTACTGCATGTTGAGTACTTTTTTGGTAATATTCTTATGGCATGGGTAGGTATTTAAGTGCATACGATACAGTTTTGATCCCATATTGAAATTTTGCTGACAATTTGCATATAGACTATTTTTTTGCCTTATTAAATCAAATATGTAATAAAAAATATACCTTCATGTGCTACTTTTTGAGTTAAATGAGGTCCAAATTTGATATATTTGCTCAAAATAAGGATTTGTGGACGTATTTTTCCTTTCGACAGAAGTACTTAATTTTTTTATTTTTAATAGTTAAATACAAGCTGTTTTTTGTTAAATTATTTGTAAATTCTGTTTTACATAAATGTCCTTTAAATATGTAGAATATGTTTTTCAAAAAAACTCATATTTATCAAATGTTCACGAATGTAGCAAAAAACGTAATTTTTTTTATGTATAATTATAAATTTATCACATTAAAATAAATTGCATTATTTACGTTTTCAGGAAAATTGGCACACATAATTTTCTTACGTTATCAAACCAAATGACATTTTAAAAAAGAGGGGTCCATGAACTCGTTTTCAAGTTAGATAAGTTTGAATGATTAAAATCCGTCGAAAACTGAATCTTTTCCCGATAGTCATAGCTTGACGTCGCGAAAATAACATTCTAATGCAATTAGTTTGTAACGATGATTTTCATTGGACGTTGATAAATATTTTGAGGGGTTAGATTCCACGTTCTACCAGTCCGTAACTAAGAAAGCCACCATTTTGAATTCCGATTTTTTTTGGGATATGTAATTTCTCAAAAAATAAACAAGATATTCACATTTTGAGTGTCAAAACCTTCTTTTTGTATATATTGAAATCATTATGAAGCGTACGAAAAGTAGAAATACGTTTAGTATTCATGTTTGACATCCAGATTAAGCACATGACGTCACATTGTTAAGATGCCAAAGACAATGCGACAGTTTCGCGGACTTTTTCATGTATGCCATTTTTAAGCCAAAATATTTATTAAATGACATTTATTTTTAGATGCGGCATTAGAATGGAGATAACTGTATTGTATTTTAAGCTTGGCCTTCGTAAAACTTGATTTTACTGTCGCAAATATCCGTTTACCTATCTCCGCTCCGCGTCGCTAGGTAAACTCAATTTGCGACAGTAAAATCTACGTTTTACGAAGTCCAAGCTTAAAATACAATACAGTTATCTCCTAAATTTACGTTAGCAACGCCATTACCTCCCCTGTAACTGTATCGTATTCCCTTAAACATTCCGTCAATGTGTTATTGAATTATGTTTAGTGTATGAAATCCATTTGTATTGTTGTTGGTATACATGAGACAACTGTCCACAAAAGACAAAAATGACACAGACATTAACAACTATAGGTCACCGTACGGCCTTCAACAATGAGCCAAGCAAATACCGCATAGTCAGCTATAAAAGGTCCCGAAATGACAAATATAAAACAACGAAAACAAAAGGTCTAATTTATGTACATAAAATGAACGTAAGACAGATATGAAACACATCAACAAACGACAATGTTCCACTGAATTACAGGCTCCTGACTTTGTACAGGCACATATATACAGAATGCGGCGGGGTAAACATGTAAGCGGGATTCCCACTAACCTGGGACAGCGTTGTAACAGAACAACAGAAGAACGAACTATAAAAAAAAACAGTTGAAAAAGGCTTAACTCATTAGATGATTACAAATACAAATATTACACAGAGTTGACGTGCCCGGGTACTTGTATTTCACAACAACAAAAAGACCGTGACTAAGTACAGATACATCTATATATTATATATTATGAATGCTAGTTATGTATAATTTTAGCAAAACCAAGTAAACCATCAATTGATAAACAGCTTCACACAATAAATGGACAAAATGTCAAGCATACGTGTTCGGGCAATGTTGGCAACCCACCGGGCTCAATTGAATTTCTTGTTCGTAAAAATGCCGCAGATACTTTTACAGTCTCATCTACGGTAGTCACGTCGTCTGAAGTGACACCGAATGACAACTGCAATAACGAACAAGCATTTTATCATGAGCAAATTATCACATCAGATTGGAATATGACAACGATTAAATGTAGAGCCGTAAATCAAAGAACAATTACAGAGGATGACGACAATAATTCATATATCTCAGATGAGACAGATATAATTTTAATTGCAGGTTTGTTATATTTTATTTTTTTAATCTAATACCTGAACAGTTATTATGTTTAGACTGAGTAATATACAAAAGAGTTTTTATCTTTTCAATAAAACAAATCCCATAAAGAAATGATACCTGATTAATGTTGTTAATATCTAGGCAAAGTTAATTAGTAATGCCTCTGTAATTTTCTATGCTCAGTGGACCGTGAAATAAGGGTAAAAACTCTATTTGGCATTAATATTAGAAAAAATCATATCATAGGAAACATGTGTACTAAGTTTCAAGTTGATTTGACTTCAACTTCAGCAAATATTACCTTGATCAAAAACTTTAATCTGAAGCGGGACAAATTGACAAACGGACGAAAAAAGAACGAATGGACGCACAGACCGAAAAACATAATGCCCTAATGTGGGGAGCATAAAATAGAGAGAGAAAAAACAATTGATCTAGATCTTTAATATTGGCAAATTTCGAAAGAAGAAGTAATTCATTTGTCAAACATTTTGACTGACTGAAGAACATTATGTGTTTTATCATATTTTCATATGTTTCTTACACATGTTACACATACCGAATATTTCATATTTCATTATTTGATTCTTTTTTTTTTGTTCAACCTTTGCCTTATGAGGGGAGATAACTTAGAGAATTTTACTTCACTTTTATAAACGATTTTTTTTATCCTTTTAGTTATGAATCTACATATTTTATTATTGCAAGAAATAGAGTCTCATGACCCCCATTTTTCTAATAATTTTCTGAAAGCACATTTGAATTAAAAGCTATTTTCATATTTCATCTTTAAATGCTATCATTAATAAGTTTCCTTTTTATTACACTACATTGTGTCTCCATTACGTTTCATTATATTTTCGTTCAACTTCCAAGCAAGGACCGAAGCTCATAAACTCCGCAATCCCGCAGGACTTCGGGAATGTCCGGAAAGCCGACATCCTTGCTTCGGAAGTTGATTTTTGTTCAGAGTATGATATAAACTACAGTTTGGCAAATATTTTTAATCTGTCGATTTTAATTGAGACTAGACCACCCTGCCAACCCCTCCAACCCGACCTTCCTTAATATGGAGGGTGAAAACATATTGCATTAACAGTATATTTTATTACAATTTTGTTTATGTCTCATTTTATAGGGCATCATGTTTTCTGGACTGTGCGTCCGTTCGTTCGTCTGTCCGTGCGTTCTTCCGTCCCTTGTCAGGTTAAAGATTTTGGTCAAGGAAGTTTTTAATGAAGTTGTAGTACAATCAAATTAAATCTTAGTACACACGTTCCCTATAATATGACCTCTCTTATTTTAATTTCAAATTACAGTTTTGACCCCTATTTCACGGTCAACTGAACATGGCAAATGATAGTGCAATTGGGGCATCCGTGTACTAAAATGGACACATTCTTGTTTTATATTAGTTCAAAAGAGATAATTTAATTTGAGTATTCACAACATGAATTTAATTTGGCAAACTATCTTCAAACATTTTCGTCTAAATTATTGTTGATAGTCAGATGATTTGCAAAACTGGTTTGACACGCACGTTTATCAACGAGTATTTAATTTTTCCTACTTATAATGCCATAGTATGGCTAAAAATTCAGAAAACAAAATTATAGAAAAAAACTATAATAGCTTAGTGTAATTGTCACTACATTCTATTTAAGAACGATTTCATTAATTGGCATCGTGTTGTTTATTGTATATTTCTTTTATTAAGATATGTTTTTATTTAAAGTTTGTAAGTATTTTAAAAACTATTGCAATAAATATTGCATCTGGAAGGTCTTCATTAATGAATTAAATTATTCATGTGAGGTTACATTAATCAAATACAAATACTACACAGAGTGGACGTGACCGGGTATATCCCAACAACAAAAAGACACTAAATGGAGATATGAGAGTACTGGAAGTTACTGACAGTTCAAAGCCACTTAAACTAATTAAAAAAATAATCATGCATCTAATACTAGATTATCTATCAGTACATATCCAACATCCAATGGATTTAGTGTAAAGACGTCATATACAGTCAGAGACAACAGGAAGATGTGCAATGCCAAGATACAGGTACCGATAGATTGTAGATTCATGAATTGTATATGTATTTTAGTTTACGTTGCAGGCTTAAAACAAAACACAGTGTTTTTTTTTTCAATTTTTGAACGGAAAAGTAAAATTGATATGAATTTATTTCGCACATGTAGTTATTAAATGCACAATTTTCTGTTAAAGGACACTTTTATTTGCAAAACATGAATTTATTATAATAATTATCCTTTATTTCAGCTGACAATTGTCGAACACAAGGCCAAGCGTATACACCTCATCCCCGAGGCTGTGGATTTTATGTACGATGTATTAATTTCTATGCGTATGGTCGACAATGTGGCCGAGACATTTGTTTCAATTTTAACGCTATACAACCAGCCTGTGTTTTTTGCAATAATGCACCTCCTCCTTGTAATGAAACAATATCTTAGACAGTTCATCTCATTCAAGTTATCGGATGCACCTTTCATCAGTGCAAATTTACTTTCTTCATATTTAAACTTGAATGACCAAACAACATATTTATTTTATGTATTCTGGATGTCATAATGATGTGATAAAACAAGTCGAAAGGTTATAGAAAATTTGAATCGCATGGAATTATACCAGTCATATATATATATATATATATATATATATACATGAAATATATTTACCCCATAATTCATCTTGGTATAAGATATTGTGTAGCAAAATATCTTTTTGGCAGTTTGTGCAATTCATGATACAATAAAACAACATATCATCAGTTATCTGAAATACTAATGGAATGTTTGAAAATCTACACAATTTTGAATGCAAAGTGTCAAAAGTGACCTGAGTGATCATACTTCCACAAAATATACTAAAGTTTTATTCTAAACAGATGGGATAATACATGTGAAGTTATCAGAAGTGGAAAAACACTAGTAGAATAATGAACTTTGCCGGCAAATGTTTTCTCTCTTAACCTGTAGATGATAATTTATATTTTTGATTTATTTACATTTGTGCAAGATTGATCGTTTAATAATAAATATACAGTGTTACTTTCCATTGTTTAACGCAAGCGTACATTTTAGATAAATAAATTGAATGAAAACTACGGTTCCTTATTTGTGCATTGTGATTAAAAATTCGTATGTATCATTACTTTCATTTGTTTACAACTCTGTCTTGTATTGTTCTGGTCGTACTTTTGCAAATGTTCAATTTGACTGTATCGTGTGTTTCCACCAGTTTACTGTGATAGTACTATCTTATTCTTTATTTACTTTAAACAATACAGTTTATCAGTATAATATGCATAAATATACAGTTTACAAGTTGTATAACATGGTTAGGTTAGAAATTAATGGTAAACCCTATAGGTTTTAGTATTTTAATGTCTAATCTTACTGTTTTAATTTATTGACATAACTGCACGACCCGATTTTCAATTAACAGTGGTAAGATAATTGTTGCATAGAATCCTGTTCAAACTTTTGTGAAAGACGGTTTCAACTTTGCAGTGTTGCGATAGTTTATGTTCTATGTTGAAGGCAATTATAGTGACTTGCAATACAAGTACCGTTCCATTGAGTTTAGTTATAAGTCTTGTGTTTCTGTCTCTGACCTAAGTTTTCTGAATTTAGCATGTGTAGTGCATCATGACATAAGACATGTGTGAATCTTTGTCATGGAACTCTTGACCAGACTATGACTTTTTGACTCTTGACCTATGCACGTTGGTCATGGGTGTGTCATCATGATACAGCTAGTGTGTTCCTTGGTATATTTACCTTAGATTTCATTTCATGGACATGTAGATATGGATAGTCTGTTTTTACATCTTTAAAATTCACACCAAAGTTATACGCATATCAATGAAATGAACTCAGTGCAAAGAACCTTTAAAGTACACTAAGGCCGCGTTCACATTGACCTAAACTCGGTGTTGTGTAAGTGTAACTCACACGTAAACTAAACAAAGTTACGTTCCCATTGATAAAATTCAATGTTTACATGTAGTGTAAAACATGTTTTATCTATATACAGTCGATACTCGATGTAGGCCTTGTGTAGATTAAGTGTACACAAAACTAGGCATTTTAAACATTAGTTTCACCGTGTATATTTAAGGAAGAAACAATTTTTGAATAAAATTGATATTTATAACAATTATTAATAAAGTTTTTACAGAAATATTTGTCTAAACTTGATATATTTTTTTTTTTTAAACTTAACGTAGCTTTATTAAGCCCTTATCAAGACTCAAAGCAGTATCATTGCCGAACACATAATTCATTCGAAAATTAAGGTATTTCCGAATCGACTTAACTTGAACAGAAATGTTTGCCACTGTCCTTTACTCAAACAACGATTCACTCATAAATGCATTACCGGTACTTAAAAAGTGTGAGGTAAATGTATTGTTTGTCTAGTACATGTATCTCGGATCCGTTAAATTACCATTAAAACTAAAAAAAAAACAACATTACCCCCTCCCTTTGCCAAATACTCCTTGGAGAAGAAATACCATTTGAAACAAACAGAAAAGATAGGAATAAAGTGATCCCTAATATATCATTCCTTCTTCTCCTTCAATCTCTGTACCGATGTAATGCATTGGCTTTATGAGAATAAACATATATATATATATATATATATATATATATTTCTTCGCCTGCAATCACGCTGCTGCAGCCTACGTTTTCTAATGCTTAATCGAGACATCTTTATTATTTTTAAACTACTGCAAATCATCAAAATGGCTTTCATAAAGAAGCTACCACTTAACTTAAAAAAAAAAAGGGGGGGTATTTTGTTAATTTACCTGAGTCAGAAATTTTCTCGCGCAAATGTTTTATTCCGGGTTTTTTTCCGATGCTGGTTATCAATTTGTTTGTATCATCTGTAGGACCTTTTTTTTTTTATCCAATTGGGGTTCGGAATATTTCCATCGATACCCTCCACCCCCCCCCCCCTTCCCGGATTTGAAGTCAAATGGTCATTGATTTCCCTTACTGCTAGAAAAGTTGTCCGAAAACTTTGCATTCGGTTCTACGTAATGAACATTTACATGACATAGAGTTTACAAGTGTGAACAAATCTTATGTACAGGTAATTGAACAAAGTGCATAGATGTGAACAAATTTAATGTGAAACCAATGTCCAGTACATTAGACTGATTATAAACAAATTTACTGTACATGGCGTTTTGGTGTGAACACGGCCTTAGACAGAGAGCTCAATCTAGTGAAATACTTTCTTATGCTGGTCAAATGTAACTTGAAATATCACTGTATGTTACCAAACTGCACCGAGATACTGAAAAATATATGCAAGTTAATTATACCCCACGCAACGAAGTTGCGGAGGGTATAATGTTTTTGACCCGTCCGTCCGTCCGTCCGTCCGTCAGTCCGTCAGTCCTGTTTCTTGTCATCGCAACTCCTTTCAAACCACACAACAGAATTTCACGAAACCTTTTCAGATAATAAGGACATACTATGTAGTTGTGCATATCGACGGGAAATTGCGATTCAATTTTTTTTCTAGGAGTTACGCCCCTTTGAACTTATTTACTTTAATGTACTACTGCAACAGTTTGTCATCGCAACTCCTCTCAAACCACACAACAGAATTTCACGAAACCTTTTCAGATAATAAGGACATACTATGTAGTTGTGCATATCGACGGGAAATTGAGATTCAATTTTTTTTCTAGGAGTTACACCCCTTTGAACTTATTTACTTTAATGTACTACTGCAACAGTTTGTCATCGCAACTCCTCTCAAACCACACAACAGAATTTCACGAAACCTTTTCAGATAATAAGGACATACTATGTAGTTGTGCATATCGATGGGAAATTGCGATTCAATTTTTTTTCTAGGAGTTACGCCCCTTTGAACTTATTTACTTTAATGTACTACTGCAACAGTTTGTCATCGCAACTCCTCTCAAACCACACAACAGAATTTCACGAAACCTTTTCAGATAATAAGGACATACTACGTAGATGTGCATATCAACAGGAAATTACGATTCAATTTTTTTTCTAGGAGTTATGCCCCTTTGAACTTATTTGCTTCAATGTACTTCTGCAACAGTTTGTCATCTCAACTCCTCTGAAAACACACAACAGAATTTCATGAAATTTTGTAGATAATAAGGACATACTATGTAGATGTGTATATTGACAGAAATTTATTATTCAGTATTTTTTCTTATACAATTTTTTTTCTTATACTTATTTAATTTCTCCAATGACAATGTGGGGACGTGGGGTATGTGAGCGTGCTCACTAAGGTTCTTTAATTCTATTAGAAATAGAATTCAATGGAAGTAAATAAGCTGTTTACTGAAATAAATGTAGAATATGTCTATGAGCCACAGATGCCCCTACTTGTGAAAAAAAGCCATGAGTAAACTTCCACATATAAATGCAGGATTCACGTCATTTTGACCGTTTAGTGACCATAAGCATTGTATATAAGTTTCTAGACATTTGGTTGAGGCAAACTAAAGAACGGAAACAACTGATCTAGCATTTTTCTTATCTTAGACTCCGTGTTGACATTTGTATCATTGAATAATCGTACCACATCTTCTTACATCTAATAACTCATGAACAGTGCCGGCATTCAATATCGAACTTGATAGATTTGTGTTATGGGGTAATAAGCATTGCGTATAAGGTTTATAACATTTGATTGAGTCAAACTTATCTAAGAGAATGGGAACGAACAATTCATCATTTTCTATGTTTTTAAAGGGACATGAAACCTCATGAACGGTAAAAGTGACGCTACCAAATTTTAAACTTGATTTTGTGTCGTGTGATAATAAGCATTGTCCAAGGTTAGGGAATGGTGGGGATCCCACTGACATGTTCAACCCACCTTATTCGGTATGTATGTGGTTGTCGTTTGTTTATGTGTTACATGTTTGTTTTTTGTACATTTTCCGTTTCTTTTCTCGTTTGAATTGTTTTGTGTATGTGTCTGTCCCAAGTCAGGATCATGTAATTCAGTGATTGTCGTTTGTTTATGTGTTACATATTTGTTATTGGTTCATTTTTTGTACATAAATTAGGCCGTTAGTTTTCTCGTTCAAATTGTTTTACATTGTCATCTCGGAGCATTTTATAGCTGACTATGTAGTATGGACTTTGCTCATTGTTGAAGGTGTATGGTGAGCTGTAGTTGTTAATTTCTGTGTCATTTGGTCTCTTGTGGAGAGTTCTCATTGGCACTCATTCCACATTTCTTTTTTATATTGTGTATATACATAAGTTTTTATAGTATTTGGTTAAGGCAAACTAAAGTTAAGAGAACGGAACCAGGTTTTTTTGGGGGGACGTTCGGGACGGACGGACAAGTAACACTTTATGCCCCCTCAGCTACGGCGCCAACACAGAAGTTCTGGCTATTGTGCAGGTGATTCTCATCCCACCAACACTGTCATCAACACACACACAATTTTCTTTATTTTTGGCCGAGTGATTTGATTATATGCATGCTCTTTGCAAGGAGTAACAAAAATTGGCAAAATGAATCTATTGTACATACATGTATACATGATTGTAATATTTTATAGCCGCTTATTTGTCAACTAATTTTAAAGCTAACAAACTTAAATTGATCATCACTATCTTTTTACGTGTCTTTTAACATTCTGTTTTGAACAAAACCATTTGTTACATATACTTTACATGCATTTCTATCAAATCTGACATTATTACAAAGCCAATTAAAAAAAATTCAGTTGAACTTGAAAATAAATGTTTAATCAAATATATATGCAAGTCGTCAACTGGTCAAGTGGCTAGATGCACATATCGTTGGTCCATTGATCGACACGCCCTGTAATGGGTTGTTTTAAAACTTCTAGAAATATTAACGGAAATAAGGGATGAGTAAAAGAAAATAAATGAAAACAGAACGACTGAATTAAATAAAAGGATGTTCGATGAACTGTATATTTTGGTTTAATATTTTTAAAATCTATACGATGCTTTATTTTTATCTAGTTCCCTAATCAAAATAATTAAAATGAGAAGATAAATACCCTACAGCTTCTTTTA
Source organism: Mytilus galloprovincialis (assembly GCA_037788925.1). Taxonomy (NCBI): domain Eukaryota; kingdom Metazoa; phylum Mollusca; class Bivalvia; order Mytilida; family Mytilidae; genus Mytilus; species Mytilus galloprovincialis. Next base: position 43,763,566 of record CM075334.1, on the reverse strand, counting down.
CCATCGATGCTGAAATGTTCTAAAATAATTTAAGCGTCTTTGACCTACATGTACTTTATCTTTGTATTCGGATACTTGCTGTTATCTTCTCCAAGTTTAACGGAACACTAGAATGATCTAGAATAGAACCCAGATGGAACCAAGAAATTGGGTTGTTATAACCAAAGAACCCGGATGTTGAACCAGTTACTATGGTTTCGAACCAAAGAACCCGGATAGAACCAAGATTCAGAACCAAAGAACACAGATGGAACCAAGTTTTAGAACCAGAGTGCCCGGATATTAACTAATTACATTCCGCAGTATTCTAATGACTTTTTATACATTCAACGTATTTTCCAAATCATTTATTTATTTAGTATATGTATATATAATTATATATAATTTAATTATACAAATCGATTGTTACATGTTATAATATGGACAGCAAAATGCATCAGACACACGCTGACATATTAAAATCGATACATAATATCAGAGGAGATATGAAAAGACATATATCACTTATTTAACCGAGACAGTCTTAATAAATGTAATAAATTTCTTGTGAAATGATTGTCTGGAGAGAAAAACAGAGACAAAGATACAAGAGGGACTTTCAAACTCATAAGTCGAAAATAAACTGGCAAAGATCAAGTAATAAAGACAAAGACAAACAGAAAAAAAATAGTACACAAAACACAACATAGACTGGCAACGCGAACCCAACAAGATAATAAATGGACAGTTTAGATCTAACTTGCTTATGATGAGTTTATTAGACTATATACATTATAGGCCAGGTTGTGGTGAAAAGAGGCAGAAAATGCCGAAGTGACATTATAAACTCTTGACGAAACAACAGCACAAAATATATTACAAAGAAAATTAACATGCTACAAACCCCTACATAGAAAACTAGAGATTTGGATAAAGGAACCCCGCACAAAAACATGGAATATAGCAGGTGCTTCAGAATGTTTTACAAATCACGCTGAACATGTGGCATCCATCCTGCTGATCTTGCACTAATAGATCAACTTTTGTCTTGTGTTATTTGACATGTTGAAAAATTGTTATGTCCGCATGACATTGTACAGTGATAATGGTTTCATCATTAACATTTTTATTACAGAACTCTTATTCCTATAGAATTCATTTTCCCGTTCACTATTATTTTTATTATTTTCATTGATATTGACGATATAAGTGACAGTAGTATTCTAGTAACACTTCAACATCAATAAAAATAATAAAAAAGTAATAGTGAACAGAATGTCCAATTAGTAGCTTTCGTCTCAGAGGTGCGCATAAAACGGAAGAAAAACGCAGAGATTAAAACATTTATCAGTAGTCCTAGTTCGTAGTATTTCTTTTTTTTTTTCTCGATAGGAACGAGTCAAGTTCTGTCACGGCGGGATACGGGTAATCCAAGAACGGAGGAAATAACTAAGAGAAGACAATATAGAACTCTCTGATGATTTAAAAACATGGTGCTAGTTTGTAATTTCTTTTTGCGTGGTGCGAGTTCTGTCTCTGTGTGACACCGGTGCTCCAAGAATAGAGAAATTAACTATAGACGAACACGATTTAATGATTAAACACATTTCTTCGAGTATGAAGTTGTAATAATTACTGAGAGTTTGAAGAAATAGATCATGTAGATAATATTATTATTATATCATTTAAGAAAAGACAATGTTGTGTTTAATATATAAGTCATTATTTCTATGCTCCATGTAAAAGGAAAAGGGTGTTTAGACGAATTGAAATCTAAATAATATCCGGTAAAATAATTCTTTTTCGTGTACCCTACTAAGGCATAAAGCTAAGCATATATCTTTGAATCATGTCTGAAGCTTTGCTATATTAGCAAAGCTATCCAAGTCCTCGCCTAAAAAATACTCACCATTTCTGCTATCAATAACTTTACAAACATTATAACAATTGAGAATGGAAATTAGGTTTCTTTTGAACCGGAAATATATTTTTTTTTCAATTGAAGGACAAATTTTTAACTTAAAATAGACATACTGAAGGAAATAAACAAAACACACAATTGTTATTTCATATATAATTTTAGAAAAAACACTTAAACTCTATCTTTGAAACATTGATTTTATTATAATGTCATTGATAATTAGAAGTCGGTCATGTTACAATGAAAAATTTCTAAAAACTGAAAACAGACAAAATATGATGCATTGTTTAAAGATTACAAATCAAAATTCGGAGATGATACGTGAAGTTATTCAGGATAACGAATGTGTTTCAGTTATCTGTTAAAATCTTATCGTTGGTGGAGTAAATGATCACTTGTTGCAAAACATTAGAGAAAATACGAGACATCCATTTATAAAAAAAGAGCTAATACAGAGACAAGGGGTCAAGCGGGGTTCATATCCTAACTTGTTATACGTATTGTATTCAGGAGCCATATTTGTTTTTCATTTTTACTTAGATGTTTCATATATAATAACTCCACCTGTGTTTGCTTTGGGTGATCAAAGGTGATTGATGATTATATTTGTGCTATATTCATGATGTTCCAATTTCTGTAAATAAATCGGAACAAATAAATGTTAGACCTAAACCTTTGATAAAGAGATCTTGGATTGACAGTAAAATTTTCTAATAAAAGAATATGCTAATTAAACTTGAAAAGCACTAAAACATTAAGAAACTCTTAACTATTAATTAATCATACTACTGGTCAGTTTAGACGTTTTGAAATACTGCATGACATCGCATTTAAACTAAGGATTGCAGGTACATGTGTTTATTGTGTTTGTTCACATATTTAATCAATAAAAAACAAAGAAAACACAAAACAATAAGCAAAGCCAAACCTTTGGCTTAAAATGTTTTAATTGTATTAGTCTGTACCATCTCATACTTGAGTAAACAGTTTTCACAATATAATCTTATTTATTCATGTAAGTATATAAAAAGAAGTCATATCCGTTCATTCATAAAACACATTTTCACGGATATGTATTTTCAGTAAGTTTTTATTATAATATAAGACGAAGCTATTGTGTAGCAGGATGACCATACATGTGTAAAATAATTCAGTTTTTAATCAATAATTGTACACAATTCTGTTTGCAAAAAACAATATAGATTTAGGGGCTCATTGAATATTCTTGTTTTACCATCTTATTCTTTATGGGTTGAGTTAAAATACAAAAATAAGTAAGCAATAAATGTGGTTGTTAGATTTGAAATATGCTTTTTTGTTCTAATTTGTTGAATATGTTTTGGTTTTTGTTCTGATTGAGATTGTGACACGGTGATGACTGCTGTTCCCCTATTATGACAATTTTACTTATTTTGTTTGTCTTCTTCACGCATCGTTGTAAATATAATAGAATTTGATATTGACCAGTTTCTACATTTAAAAATGCCTGTACCAAGTCAGGAATATGACAGTTGTTGTCCATTCGTTTGATGTGATTTATCATTTGATTTTGCCATTTGATAAGGGACTTTCCGTTTTGAATTTTCATCGAAGTTCACCATTTTTGTGATTTTACTTTATATAGCATTTAAAACATTCCTCAACTTCAAATTGGTATTTTAAAACATTTTGACATTGGTAGTAACGGTGCAAACACAAGAGGTACATTATATATTGTGTGATACAATTGTTTTGTTGACAGTTATGAATTCGAACATGCAAATAGAATGTACTTAACCTTTCTTCAATGGGATACACTTTGGACACACTTACAGTTTAAATGGTAATCACAGTCGGGTAAAGCATAAAATGTCAAGTGCTCCTACTTTTGAATTAAGTGTACGTCTACTAACGTTTACTAATCATACCCTACCATTGATTTAAATGAAAAACAATGTTTCTATTTAAGGATGTACTTAGGTGAGGTAAGGTGAAAATCAATAAATTAAGAAGTTAAAATTGATACTATAAGTTGGTAGAGCATCAATTAAAGATAAAAAATAAGCTATAAATATTAATAGGTTATGGACCTCGTTTTCGAGATATTTGAGATTTAAAATATTGCGGGAAAAGGCTGACTCGGACTTTTACCTTATATTTGCATTAGTATTATTAGGCCTCAAAACAAAAGAAAGAAAATTAAGAATCTTCTAAAATTTTGGTAAATGACCTTTCATGAGCTATTAAGTCTTATATGAAAAAATAAATGGGTGTTGTGGGGCAAAATATTTTACATTGTATTGTATGGGAAAACACCAAGGAATCCGAACATTTGACACAAATTCCATAACCTCACCTAAGAACATCCTTAAGTGATCATACAAAAAAGTATGAAATCCTTACTTATTACTTATTTGTCTTAGTACAAGTTAAAGTACTTTGTATCGTTGTCATACTTCAGTATACGGTCATCTTAATGTTATTGTATTTATTTATATAAATATATGAATAGTCGACATATCCGTTCATTTATAAAACGAATATGTTTTTACAGTACAAAATATTTAACCGTAGTTAGGGTTAATTGAAGGATAAAACTGGTCAAAAAATTTTGACGAAATATAGTACTGTTTACAATTTGTTTTGTTAACAGAGGTCACATAATCTGTTTGCACTTTGTATGTAAAAGACAGTTAACTGATTTTTTAGTGGCCAAATTATCAAAATTTAATTATGCTAAACTTAGGAGAGTATTTTTTGTTTTACCACAACTTATTAATCTTTATAACATGTGGTGGAGTTTTCTATCATTCTTTACAAAAAACGACACAACAAAAAGTCATTCTTCAATAAATGGGGACACAAAAAAAAGAAAAAATCCAAGATATTTATAGGTACGTAGCTACATGTACAGTTAAACGGTTCAATGTCTACAGTATTAAATTTACTCTCAATTCTAGGCCTAATAATGAAATTATTTTAAGTTGTGCAAGACGTAACATGAATTTCAAACTCATCAATATATATTAATCTTATAAGGTGTTTCAGACCATGTCCGTAATGTAATTTTTAAACTAAAATAGTTTTACTATACTAAATAGACAAAAAAAAGTGGACAGTGTACAACCAGAAATGCTTTTAATCGTTCTTAATCTTTAATTATGATGTCAAATTGTTTAAAAGCAGTACCACTAATTATTGATACTAATAAGCCAGAAAGTAAAATAGAGGCGAATAACACAAAAAGACGTTTAGCTCATAAGTCGAAAATAAACTGACAACACCATGGCTTAGTATGACTTTTATCACCCTTTAAAACTTCAGGAGAACAAATTCAAGAATACGGTATATTTCAAAAAGTATTCAATATCTAATCTAAAGACAGTCTTGTAGCATGTATGGAAAACACCATTTTAAAAGAAATAAATCAAACACTTTAACTATACATTTTTAGCAACGAAAAACTTTCATACAATTATTGTGAAGAAAACATTTAGGTAACATTTACCTAGTTGCCATGCAGTGCATTGACAGTATGTTAAAAAAAGCGTTTATCTGTTTATAGTTAATGCCATGCTATGATTGTATCTAAGTTCTCTTAGTAGACCATGCTGGTATAATACCTATCATTATAAGATTTAATCTAACCCTTTTTAAGTAGCAAAACCACTTTCGAAAAATAATTTAATTTACCAGAAAAGTATAGCGAAGTATAGTGTTAACAGAAAGTGAAATTTGTTGTTGAATATTTTTTTTTCTTCAAATTACCAGAAAAGAAAGTTCTATTCAGAAAAATTAAAGATGATAGTAACGTGTAAAAATTGGATGCGTATTCATTTCAAAATGCATTAACACATACAATAAATTACTCAAGAATATGCTATATCATTCGTTGGTCCAATCAAATCATTCCAAAACATACAATTATTAAAGATAGGTTTACACTTGTTTCATACCAAGAGATTAAAGGAACAAAACACAAACAATCAGGAACAAAAAATACCTGTATAGTTTAAACAATAAATAGAATTTCTTTTTTCCTTAGAAATATTTTACTGTTACGTCACCTATTTCTACTGATTAAAGCTACTATCATAACACGGAAGTTTCAAAGATTGAACTTAAGTGGGTTATTATGACTATTTACGATAGAACAATGGTATTTTTTTAATGTTTCCGTAATTCTATATCTGTCGCCAGCTGGGAGTGTTTTTGCTAATATATGATAACTTAAAAAATAAAATTGTGAATGAAAAAGATGAATATGTCAAACAGACAACAACCAGACCAAAGAGTAGAAAACAGCCGAAGGCCACTAATAAGCCACCATGGTCAATAAGTGTACAAGTCAACAATAAATGCTTAGCTTTATATTTTAGTGTGATATAGAGTGTTTATACTATGGGCGCTGTTAAGAAGTCAAATAGTCCGCACCCCTCCCTTTCCCTATTTCTTCTTCTTCTTCTTCTTCTTCTTCTTCTTCTTCTTCTTTCTTCTTCTTCTTCTTCTTCTTCTTCTTCTTCTTCTTCTTCTTCTTCTTCTTCTTCTTCTTCTTCTTCTTCTTCTTCTTCTTCTTCTTCTTCTTCTTCTTCTTCTTCTTCTTCTAAGAATTTTGAGTTCAATTATTTCTTATTAATCATAAATCATTTTAATCTCCTAAACAATAGTGGCTTTTGAGATTTGCATAAAGTTAACGTTTAGATAACAATCCGTTCATGTCCGTTAGACGTCCGTTCTTATCCGTTAGGCGTCCGTCCATATCCGTTGCATGTCCGTTAAGCGTCCGTTTTATCCGTTGACGTCCGTTCTGTCCGGTGGAAAATTTTGAGCATGTTCAAAACTTTGAACTGACGTCCAACGGATAAAATGTCCGTTGAACGTCCGTTAGGCGTCCGTTAGGCGTCCGTTAGGCGTCCGTTTTGTACGGTACTCGTCCGTTTTGTATCCGTTACGTGTCCGTTATGCATCCGTTGGAGATCCGGTAGACCAATTCACCAACGGACGTCTACCGGACGCCTAACGGATAAAACGGATGTGAAACGGACATTAACGGAAGGATAACGGATAAAACGGATGCCTACCGGATGTAAAACGGACAAATGCCAATTGAAATTTCGCGTCAGAAATGCCAATAATTGGTATGTCAGATTTTCTTGAGTGTCATGAACATTTATTATTCGTGATGGATCTTGGAGTAAGAGCACATCTTTGCTACCAAGCAGCTCTTATTGAGGCCAGACTCAACTTAAATGTTGCAAATATAAACCTTATAGCTGTCGAATGGAGAAGAAGTAAAAGACAAAGGAGATGGTGGACACGACCATGGCTTAGTCCCGAAAGACGACGCAGTTTTGGTCTATATGACCAACTCATGACCGAACATAGGCGGGAGGTTCGGCAGTCCTTTATACACTTCCTTCGAATGCCCACAGAGATGTTGGACGAGATATTGCAGGTTGGACCTCGCATAGCCAAGCAGAATACCTTTTACAGAAATCCAGTGGAACCAGGACTCAAGTTAGCAATTACACTTAGACACCTTGCTTCTGGAGCAAAATATCGTAGCATGCAGTATGGATGGAGAGTTCCGCATAACACCATATCCGTTTTCATACCAGAGGTACATAATATAAACAAATTCAGAAAATCAACTTAAACTCTATAAGACTGAATTACCACACTGCTTCTATCTTTATTTTTTTTTAATCAGAGTAGCTCTATATTTGCACACATATCATGCTGAACAAGACGCAATACAAAATAAAATCAACTAAACCAGTTAACTGAAGTGACCCTAGTGTGTAAAAACGTAAAAAAAATTCGGATAAATTGTTCTATTTGTTTGGTACGTGTGACCTTGATACCTGTCCTACTGACCACACTTTCCCAGAAGCAAATATTACAACATATATACATGTACTAGATACAATCATTTTAAGGTCACGTGTATGTGGTTTATTGCCTTTAATTTTCAGATGGTTTATTGCCTTTAATTTTCAGATGGTTTATTGCTTTTAATTTTCAGATGGTTTATTGCCTTAAATTTTTAGATGGTTTATTGCCTTTAATTTTCAGATTATTTTGTTCATCCGTTTTATCCGTTACGCTTCCGTTAGGTGTCCGTTTTATCCGGTACTCGTCCGTTGGATGTACGTTCGACGTCCGTTCTGTCCGGTACATAACCGTTTCACGTACGTTCAATGTCCGTTGTGTGTCCGTTAGTCATTCGTTACATGTCCGTTAGTACACCAACGGACTCCCAACGGATACAAATTTTGTCAACGGATAACTTTTTTTATCCGTTAGGCGTCCGTTCGAGCTATCCTGTAAGGTGTGACCGAGGCTTGAAGTATTAAGTAAAACAAATATCTAGATATTAAAAATAAAAATATCATAGTGGGTTTATTCAATTACGTCTAAATATTTGAAATATGCTTTGTTCTTATAATGAGGCATAGATAGACAATTAAAAATAAATGTTTATAAAACAATCATCAAGCATCGGCGTCTATTGAAATGAAATTAGAAAACTGTTTTAAAAATTATGGGACTTCTCAATGATTAAATAGTGCATACGTGAATAATATAAGATACAGAACAAATAGATATTGCTTTTTCTTTAATTTTCTGTGATAACTAAAACGTTTGATTCGTTGTAATTTTAGAGACAGTCCTGATCACAATTTATTTATAAAGAAAATCTTCTTATCAAGGTGAGCAGGGAAATACTTCGAAGAAAAATCTTCCTCTTATTTATGAGCTAATTAATGATAAGATAATCTGTAATAAATCGATGATTCATTTTTTCCGTATTTTGTTTTCTTGAAAATATTTACTGTTACATAACCGTTTTCTAATGATTATTGTTTCAGTGTGTTTTAACAATTATATACGAAAGAAAAATTTAAAGTATTGTAGATTTCCGCAAAAATGTCGATCGTCAAGTTAAAACTTTGTTCTCCCAATAAAAAATATACAAAGATATATATATATATATATATATATATATGTATGAGTCTAAAAATTACACCCAACAGTATTAGAATTAGATTTTTCAGCTGAAAAAAATGTTTGTCCGTCCTTCACCGGGATTCGAAATCACTGCTTTGTTACACTATAACACCAATCGCTTAGCCTCATGTTCAACGCTGTAGACCACTCGACCACATCTGCTATATAAATATATATAACTTCAATAGTCGTAGTATAACCTTTTCATGGAAGGCGAATCTAGATAGACATAAGACATGTGTTTGTTTAAGCGTGTGAGGATGTTATATCATTATTTTATACACGATATATTTTTAATTTGTCAGCATGAGTTCGAATCCCCGCGAGGGAAGAACAAAACATTTGCGAAAGCCAATTTACAGATCTATTATTGTTGGGCTGATCTTTAGACGAGTTGTACATATAAATATAAATACATTTATATATATATTTAGTTGTATATATAAATATAAATCCATTGGTTTCGATTGGTCTGTACACCTTTATATTTCAAAATGTACGTCTATATTTCAAACTGTAATACACTTTGCTATGGATTAGGTTAGTGTCGATCTGTTGTATGGTAAAGAATACACCCGGAAAGATCATTCAGGAAATGATTTTTCACAAGGAAAATACGGTCAAGTACTTGTTCCGGTAGCTGAATGGAACGTGTCGCACGACAAAACAAGATATAATAGACAACCTGTCGATCGTAAATTTATTATACTTATATTAGTTTTCCTTTTCGGGATGGCAACGAGTACTTGAGTAGTCACTCAGTACAGTTTTATTATAAATTTATACTTTTAGTTACAAGTAAACAATCGTAAAGTTATAAAATGGAAACATTCCAAAGATGTACAGGGGCTACATCAAAGAGACATCTTCTTCTCAATAATTTGTATTTCTGAGTTACCGATAAGTTTTAAAAGATCAGTTAAAAACTGAGACATTACTGCCAAGCACCTTTAATTCCTTTAAACGGTATTGTTGGGACTGAACATATTCTGGAAGCTGAGGAGTTATAAATGATTATATAGATAAATCAAGAAGAATTAGATCTGTTTTGTTTCAATAGAAACATGAATAACGGATCACCTATCATTATATCAATTATTGTTTATGTGTTTATGAACCAAATCAGAACATGCCAATACAACTAAAATTGAATATGTTTATAAAGTCCGACTTAGTTGACAAGTTATGTCTTCTGTTCCTGTGGAGTATTCATATATATAACGACTTATTTCATAATTTGTCAACCAAACTTTGAACTCTAATAATTTATACGAAACGATATTCAATTATTAATTCATCAATAACATTAATATAGTTTTAGATCTCATACCAATCACTTTTACAAAGAAGTCTTGATTAACAAACAAAATAAGTTTACGGCTTGTGAGTTATTAATTCATGAAAGTGTTTATCCGTGTACAAACACCGTTAAAAATTTCTCTATAATCAGTTGCTTAGGGTTCACCGCAGGGCTCTTTGATTTTGTTCTTGTTCAGAAATTTGACCTGGGGTTGAAGTCCTTACACTTTGATCAGTGCTCGGAGCGTAAAAAATCATGCTCGAAACATGAAATCCAGCATTTTGAAAGTTTGATATTGGAGTGTGAGTATAAAAAACTGACTCGAAAGTTTTATGACTTCAAGGACAAACCCACAATTCCAAATGAAAGTCTGGTTCTAAGTGTCTAAGTCCTACACATGAAAAAATCCTCTCGGAAGAAACGGATTATACTGGTACTTATAAAACACATTTTGCGATTTTAGATACACCTGTGACTAAGTTATAACACATACAGTAGAAGTCTCAGGAAGTCCACTACTTTCCGTCTGGACTTCTGGTATTTTCGTATACTGAATAAATGTTTTTTATTAGTATTACGAAGGATATTTCAAATGGAACTAAAGTTACGGCAAATAAAAAGAGAAATATCTCAAGATTTATCAAAGGCAAACGAGTATCCTAGTAATAAAACTGTACTGAGTGACTACTCAAGTACTCGTTGCCATCCCTAAAAGGAAAACTAATATAAGTATAATAAATTTACGATCGACAGGTTACCGGAACAAGTACTTGACCGTAATTTCCTTGTGAAAAATCATTTCCTGAATGATCTTTCCGGGTGTTTTCCTTACCATATAAAAGATCGACACTAACCTAATCCATAGCAAAGTGTATTACAGTTTGAAATATAGACGTACTTTTTGAAATATAAAGGTGTACAGACCAATCGAAACCAATGGACGAAACAGATGGAGTTACCAGATGTAGTAAAGAAGAAGGAAAAGGTAAAAACTTATTCCAAATTAAACACATTTCTGAACAATTGAATTCGTATCATGAAATATTCGAAAGTATAATTAATTAACTGATATAAAAGGGTCAATATGCTACATTGAGAATATTTTATCACGAATTTTTTAAGTAACATCTAAAATCCGATTTGTTATTAAGATCATTCTGATTCTATAATCTTGTATAGTTACAACAAAAACCTTTGCGCTTATATATTTAACTAAAAACGTGCATTGTAAACCCTAAAGTTATCAGAATGCTTGACAAAAGCTCTGACATTTTGCTGATTCCATTTGCCATATATAAGCAAATCCTTTGATCACATCTGTTGTTTTGTATTTCTATGATGTATATATATTCATATAAGTTAAGATAGTGGATCAAAATGTCCTAATGAATCTCTCGTGTACACCATCCATATTTCATTCCTATGGAATGACTGAATACGGTTTAGAACATTTTGTATTCATAAATCCTTTCGGTCAGATTTGATAAACAAAATATGATGGTCAGTTATAATTTTGAAGTCTGAATAGATCTACCCTAATATTTGTTTTAATATTACATAACATTTATTGAGCCAGACGATCATAAAATAATGTTTATAGATCCACATATACAACTCAATACTACCAAATATTCCTCATCTTTAATTCAGAGAGATTTTTTCTCCGAATTTTAGAAACAATAGCGTATATATTTTAGATTACAAGCATTTAACTGACAACAACACAAGCGAGTTTCTTAGTAGTGCAATTGAAGGTATTGATAAGAAGAAGGTTTTATATCATGCTGAAGACATCGAGTTTGAATCTGAAAATTGTAATTGTAATGTAAGTTTTATAATATAAATACACGAATTTGACTTTAAGATTGTTATTATTTGTGATTATATTTGCCTAATCAATGAACATATATTTAATTTTGTATTAATCATCATTTTCTCATTGATAAACTTGGTTTTTAAAAAATGATTAAACAACATTTTCTTGTGTGCAATTGTATATAACTAGCTCTTTAGACCTGATTTTAGACATGATGAAAAATTAATATCATACACCCTTTAACATGTTTAACTAAAAAAGAAAACGAAACGTATGGATGTTTTAAAGAGGACACTTACATTATATACAAGACATTTAAAAGAAACATCTAATTTTCATACAAATAACAGTCAAACATTTATGATCGAACTAAAAAAAGACAACTATAGTAGATAACTAATTACTAATCATAAAACAATTATTCGAAAACGATTCCAGACTACAAACAAAAATCTACTACTAGTTTAAGAGAAAAACAACGAAACAATAGAAATACTGAACTGACGAAGAAGAATGGGTATAATTACTAATTAAACAACCAAACTGTATCAGGTAATTTTAAACACCGTGTACCAGTGGTTAAACCAGTAAAATATGCATTATTTCACAAATGACAGTTGATTTCAATTATTTAAAAAATAATACACATGACTAGTTATTGTCCCTAATTTACAGAATGTAAGTAAAACGGATATTCAAAGAACAAAGCTCTGTTTAACAGAAAACGAAATAAGTAGAAACAATGGCATGGTAAATATAGAAACTCGTTACATTTCTAAAGAAGGATACTTTCAACATACCGTTGAGTCTGAACACCAAAAAGAACTATTGTCTTCTAAATGCAGTGGTAGATTGAAATTTGGGTAAGTATATAATTAACTTTAGTAATCAAGTTTTTATCCCAAATTCTTTATTATTTGATTCCCATCACGATGCAAAGCTAGAAGTGATAAACGATATAAAATTAGAATCCATGTCGGTATCAGTATTACACTTCCAACCAATGCATATATCGCGATGGGATCGTGTCGGAAACATACTGTTGAAAAATCTGTGATATTCAAAATTGATACTTTTTTGCGTATTCAAATTACATAATCTTCATAACGCAGTATTTCCTTTAAAAACGAATATCTATGATGTTGTAAACGTGTCACTTGTCATGATTATTAATTTACGTTTCATACGAAAAAAGTAAAATCACAAAAATACTGAACCGCGAGGAAAATTCAAAACGGAAAGTTCCTGACTTTGTACAGGCATTTTCTAATGTAGAAAATGGTGGATTAAACCTGTTTTTTTAGCTAGTAATACCTCTTACTTGTATGACAGTCTCATCAAATTCTATTATCTTGACAATCGCAATGAGTTATTGAAAGTTAATTCTGTAATGCGTTTACTCACCACTGACCAATATGGAATTACAAGGTGTATTAATTTATTCATATTATACAACAAGAACGCATAAGGGTAAAATAGAATATCATGCAAGTTAATGTTGGATGTGTACCGATTGGTATTTCAGTCTTAAATGCTTGATTTTTTTTGGAAAGTTGTTATAGGCTTTTAACTAGCAGTCCGTAAACCACGTACTCTCAGATCTGTACTAAGTGTCTTTTTTGTTTTGTTTCTTTTTTGGCGGATGAGTGGTGGATATATTCCCTACCGCGTTCTGTCTGTGTTTTTTTTTTTATGTATTTCCTTGCATCGATCTGATATATTCAGCCTTTTACAACTGATTTTTATATTTTGTTTCTTCTCCATATGTGCCAACCGTCGTGTTGCTCGCGTTAGTTCTAACCCGACGAAAAGTATAATTTAGTAGGTCACATTCATAGTAAAGAGCATGTTGTAGGGAAATGTTTGAACGGATATTTCTAATTTATTTCACTGGAAATATTGATTCAATAGCTTCCTTGTAAGCAGCAACATTTCTATCGAGAGAAACAAATGAGAGGAAATGCAAGCTCTAGAGTATTCTTGGAAGATCATAATTGGGAAGATGAAAAAATCTCGTTTGTCGTAATGGTTTGTCCTCAACCGATCCCCATTGTCAATTTTTAGATGTATGTCAATTTACAGAACAGAATGAACAATATCTATTGAAGCTTTAATTTTTCATTCAAGAATGGAGGATATTAAAATAAAGTTTATAATTACCTCTATTATGCTGCATGATATAATAGTATTCCTCATATATGAAAACATTCACTGGAAATCTTAACTTGGTTTTCCCTTTTCGAAGTTGAATTAATTTCTTTTATGATTTTCATTTAGAAAAAGAAATCAGCTTCTAACCCTTTTTAACGAGGATGTCACATTGATGCCTCATGATGACGTGTTAGTCCGTTTAAGGAATAATATGGATACAAAGGTAACAATATGCCGTTTTTAAAATGAAATTATTTATGATGTCATGATGTGGGAATGGACATCGGATATCGCATTTGTTTTATAGTTATGTTAATGTATGTATGTTTGTTGTACATGGACATGTACTGTCAACGTGTAGTAGCTCGACAGTCCGATCCATAGCTTCAATTAAATTGCTTGAACATATTCAATCTATTTACTGCCGTGAACATATCAAACTTTACTTGTGTAATTTTAAATATTTGCTCCTTTTAATTACGAATATATCAAACACAGGATACAGTTTCTTCAACATGACAAGTATATTTTAAACACACAGAATAATATGATATAATTTGTGTATTTTATAAAACGTATTCACCAACAACTAAAACGTTGACAAATGATAGTCTATAAATGAATGTCAACAGCATGCTCAATTTTGTTTATTCATACCAGTGTTTCTTCTTAAAGAGGGACGAAAGATACAAGACGGACAGTCAAACTCATAGGTCGAAAATAAACTGACAGCGTCATGGCAAATAAAGAAAAAGAGAAACAGACAAGTAATAGTACACAAGCCACAACATAAAAAACTAAAGACTAAGCAGCAGGAACCCCACCAAAAACTTGGGATGATAGCAGGTGCTCCGGAAAAGCGGATCCTGCTCCACATGTGGCACCCATCGTGTTGCTCATGTTATTACAAACCCGGTAAATAGTCTTATACGGTAGGTCACATTCGTGAAATGGGATTGTAGTTACGATATGAGGAACATATCCGATATCATCTGTGAAACGGTAATTCTTTGATTTAAACTTAATTTTTATGATATCAATCATTTTCGATAATTTATTTCTTGTCAGTGAGGCATATTTTTCTTGCAGAATCAATGCAATACAGCATCAGTGGAGGAAAACATTTGTGCAACTGGCTACATTTCTTTAAGTAAGCTATAATTCTTGTTTAAGATACTTATATGATAAGTGATAACTGATAACATAATCGACCGTACATTTTGATATTTTACTTTTGCCTGTCTGTTACAGTCATTGTCTTAGACAGATTTTTTTTAAAAATATTTGTCATTTGCTTTTAAATAATTTTCGAACCTTTACAGATTTGTATGTGTATATTTGTTTGATCTGTTTTATGCTTTTATCGATCATTTGAGTAAAGCTCTTTTCAACTATTTTTTTTTTTTTTTATTGTTTTGTACAACTTAACCACTGTCTCATGCAAAGGGGAGTTTGGCGCCAGCAAACATGTTTAATCCTGCCAAATTTTGTATGTGCCTTCCTATTCGTTTGAATGGTTTCACACTTGTCTGTGATATTCCTACTTCTAAAATCAATGTTATGGAATAAGCACAAGAGAGTAATCCTAATAATGGATATTGCGATCCTAGTGTTAGACAAAAAACTAATGATCTAACAAAACGATCTTTTTTGATACATTTATTGATTCTTACAGGTTCAGCTATTTGTGGAGCAGATCATTATGAGACTTCAGGATCAGCAAACAAATTTGTAATGAAACGTATGATTTCCCTGAATGCAAGACAAACCTCTAAGTTTATGCAAATACAAAACGGACAAATTGCTTTTACAGAACTTGTTTCGTCACGTTCGTTCATGAAAGTTGCCGATTTCCATAAAAGTAAGTCATGTACAGATGATTTTGCAGTTATAAAAACAACTTTTAAAGTACCAAAGCCACTGTTAAAATTATCAATAACAAGGTTTCCTATTTGCTATCTGATTATTTGGTGGTTTTGAAAAAGGAATCATTGTTCAGATTAGATTTTTCTAGCACTGTAGGTAATCAATATAAGAAACCGACATTAAACATTAGAATTCATATGTATGATATTTTTATGTCTTTTATCTAAAATTTTAATTCAAATTTCAATTACGAAGAATGAAGAAATAAGATGAAAGTAGATTGCAAATGAAACAACTGTCCTTTATAGACCAAAACAGATGTAAGCAATTATATGTCACCGAACGACATTTAATAATGAGCAACACGCATACGATACAGAAAGTTATATCAGATTAGGAGATGTTAATATGTTAACCAATAGAGAAACAACAACAACCGTTTTTGTGTACAACACAATAGATGAAAATCAAATATGATGGAGAGCGACAAACAACAATAACTACATAACAGAATCATATTCTCCAATACTTAGAAATTATAAAAAATTGTCTCCAAATTATTGATATTTCGTATTCGTGTTATTGGACGGATAAAATACAAACAAATGATGTAGTTGCTAATTGAGTAAAATATCTGAAGCTAATCAGATGTCGTTTTTTTTCCACAAATTTCATAAAGTCGTAAATGCAATTATTCAAATCTATTTCCCTCTACATAAAATTGTGTAGGCATGTAACATGTAGTTTAATCTTTGTTAAAAAAAACTTTGAAAGAGTATATAATTTTGTTATTCAAAATATGTGATATGCAAGGAATGGTACTGTAGCAACCAACCCCCATCCCTCACCGCCCACTCTAACCCCCACCCCAATTCATTCTCAAAATTTGTTTTTCTTTTTTGCAGGCCATTTTATAGAAGAAAGATTCCTAAATCAAGATAAAACTTTCTGGTTAAGACGTTATAGTAGCGAGGATAAGGAAAATAAGCAATATCTTAAAATAACACAGGAAGGAAACCTTACATTGGTAAGGTTTATAGAGATGGTATGAGACAGATGTTTTCTCATTTATTTTACATTGGAAAATAAAAATCTTAACTCACGTTAAATACAGTAGCTTCCAAATTCTTGTTCACCGATTCAAAGTCTCATATTTTATTAATAAAAGAAATGTAAAGGAACCAAAGGGACATTAACACGTATCAGCCGAAAATAATTGACATCTCCATAGCAAATGAAATGAAAGACCAAAAACTAAACATCAGAACTAAGTATTGAAAACACATCATAGAAATCTAAAGACATAGCAATACGAACCAAATCAAAAACAGGAGGTGATATCATGTTATCTGGAAGTGTAATCAGATCCTGCTTTACAGGTGGCACCCGTCCAGAATAATATACTAAAACTATCATTAAATAAACAACAATTACAATGCATGGGCTTTTTATGATACATCAGTCTAGTATTTTTGTCTTATAATTAAACTTCGAGATGATTTCCGATGAATTCTGTAAGTTATATGACCTGATGTTAACATAGATGTAAATATAAACAGACAGACAAGTGCAATCGTAAAAGTAATATTTTTATAGCCATTTTCTTGTCAAAAGATCATTGCTTTATCTGTATTTGAATGATTCTGTGTGAGCCAAATCAGCCAACAAAAGGGTTGTTCACTTTGACTCTCTTGATTTACTTTTCAAAGTTTACACTCTCTACATTTTAATAACAAACATGATTAGCCCATGCATAGTTTTATGTGTTTCAATTTAAGTTCGCATGAATAGGGGTTCAAAAGAGTTGATAAATTGTCATTGAAATTGGGAATTTTGAAATATTCCGCTTTTTATAATATCTGAAACAAAAAATGCCTACATTGTAGCTAATGCTCTGTTATAAAAACCTTGAACCGACGTACTTGTCATTCGACAGATAATTAAGACTCTCCGGACTGGTAATCAACAAAAAGTGGTTTCAGATTCGTGGTAGTAACGGACGCAAAAACCTACAATGTATTTGATGAACAATCTTTTATCAGCCATTGTTGCGATCTTGAAATCGTTTGAGTATTCAAATATATAAATAAACTTAATATAAATTCAATTTATTAAAGGGGCATTAGTTGTCAAACTCAAAATCTCATGTGTTTTCATAACATAATTAAACGTGTTTCCAAGTTACAAAAAGTCCCACAATACATGGACGCGTTAACATTTCGTTCATAGTTATAAGAACCCTATCTATTTTACCATCGAGGTGATTGTAGGGGAATATGACCTGATGTAAACAATTGTCATAGAATTACAGAGGAAAGGACGTCTAATGTGATTTTCGAGGTCGGTTAGATTTCATTTCCTATCTTTTAAAACACATAAATCATCGTTTTACCTGAATTTAAATTACTTTTCGTTGGATGAATCCTCTGAGCAAGAATCTGTTATCGAAACGGTGACATTTCACAATTTCTCTTTTATAAATGTTTGAAACAAAATAATAAACGTTTTGTTATTGTTTTGCAGCGAAAGGATGGAGGCAGTGACTTTCAATTAAAGTGTTCCGCTAAAGAAGCGTGTTTTATAGTTGAGGAAATGGATGGAAAAAAATTGCTTTGTTTCAATGGACATAACGTTCAATTTGTCGAATACTCACAAAGCCGGAATGATATAAATTATATTGATTGTATTCCAGAGAAATTTAGATTCCAAGTGAACAGAGTAGTTTGTAATAGACAGTGAAATAATCATTTATCAATAACTAATAATTATCTTTACTTTGCCATGAGCTGCTAGCTAATGCAAGACAACGTAGTATACTTGCTATTCAGTATTTTAAGAGATTGCCACTGCCTATAATTGGTGAAATCGTTGGTGGCTTCATATCCATGGAGTAGTGCAGATTTAACTGATTCAATCTAGAGAACACCGGAATCAATACGAATAAACAAACAAAAACATTATAATATGTGTAATATAACAATAAAAATTAATTACAGTTATTGTAGTATAAATTATTATTCGATATTAAAGTTGTCATTCTTTGAAGATTTCTTTAGGTTACACTTTGTAAATACAGCTGTTTCTCAAAACACGCCTCTTTTGGGGAGATCTTGAATATTCATAGAAAATTAATTTTGTTTACATACTGGTTCCCAGTTATGCTCTCTGTGTTCCATCTCACAGAGAGATAACTATGGAATGTTACCAGTAAATAAACATGTGCATATTGTTTACATTGAAATCTGTGGCAGTCTTTCATTCAAGGTAGGGGTAGTTAAGAAAATTTGTGTTAGTTTAAACTCTGATAAGTTCAGAACATATAAACGTTGAAAATATGCCACAAAGGCCTATATTTTGACCTTCGAAAGAAAATGTGGTGCATATGAACTTTCAATTCTAGGATAAGATTCTTTTCAAAACTTCATAGTAAAAGTGTTACAGTTTTAGCCGTAAAAGGAGTTCCTATGGGAAATAACATTGTCAATATTTACAGAATTGCAACCTATAGCCACGAAAAAGCAAAGATAAGTCTGTTCAAACTAAAAACTACATTTAAAATACAGTAACTACAGCTTGATATACTAGAATTGTAATACAAAATGTCGGAAAGCTGTGTTCAAAGCCTTGATGACTCAAACAAAACGGGAACTGATAACTTTAACAGCAGATACATTTAAGTCTGCCTCAAATTTTGACTTTCTTCTAGGGGTCAGTTGAAAACAAAACTTTACAACAAAAGAAAGGATTTCAGTTTCCCAATTGTGAACTTTTCATTTCTGTGAAGCAAACTTCCAGCAGCGCCTCAATACGAAGTAAATATCTGCCAATTGATAGTCCATGGCTTGTATTTCCTATCATGATTTCTTAATAGATGATTTCTACTCACATGGAGCTATTATACAAAGAGTTTCAATCGGTGATATTGAAATAATTTCTTCGTAAATTTTACGGACACCATCGACAGTTTGTTGACCGTTATGGAACCCTCTATCAAGAAAATCATGATCGGAAATACAAGCACGGGAATATCGTTTCAATTGGGAGATGTATACCCAGTATACAGGTGCTGCTGGAATGTTGCTACTTAGAAAATGAAAGTTCATAATTGAAAACGTAAAATTATCTCCTTTGTCGTAGAGTTTTGTTTTCAACCGACCAACATTGTCAATTTCTAGATGTAATCTAAGATATGAGGCTGTATCTGTTGTATCTGTACTGTAGTTCACTGTATCTGTTCTATCTCTAGTTCGAAGGGGGAAAAGTAAAATCTCAAAATACTGAACCCCAATAAAATTCAATCGGAAAGTCCCCAATGAAATGGCAAAATCAAATGACAAAAACAAAACCAACATAAAAAATAAAAAGAGTCAAAATATGGGTACAGCAGTCATCACTGTGTGACATTCTTAAAACAAACAATTTTACAAAAAAGCAAAAAAGCATCTATCAAATTAAAAACACATTCATTGCTTCGCGTGTCGGACGTCAGAAAATTTATACGTCACATGAGAAGAAATTTAGTCTTTCAATGTTTATATAAAGCAATTTTATGTTTCACATGGGTTAAGAATCAAAAGTATGTTAGAATTAATATCAGAAATAGACCGAGATTTTAAATTGTCCAGAAGTTCTTTAGAATTTCTATGAATCCTCAAATGGTTAATTCCAGTACGCGATTAAAATATGTTTGTCGTTTGTCGTTCAAAGTATTTTCTAATTTATAATAGAATTATAATATAATGACAGATACTAGAACAATAACATATTGATGGGATTTTCTAAAGTACAGAGTCACGTTATAAGAACCAAAGAAACACAAAAAGTCGCAGATAATCACCAAATTTTGAATTATTTAGTGAGAGAACATCAACTATATAGCGGAAAGTAAAGTTAAAGAATATTGCTAACTTATCTTTCTTCCTAAAAAGTTCATGTATGAAGTCAGCCTCATAATAATAAAGAAACAAGTCGGCAAGAAGAGGGGCACAAAAATTGGTTCCCATTGGAATGCCGACAGTTTGTTGAAAAACACGTCCTCCAAACGTGACAAATATGTTGTCAATCAATAAATCAAGCATTTTTATACTGTCAGTTTCACAGAATTTTTTGGTTTGAATCAGAGTGATCCTTTACAAAGTAGAATTTATCCCTCCCTAAGACAAGATACTTGTATCTACGTTGGCCATTCTATTTTATGAAACAAAGCAATACCACCTCTTTCAATTTGTCTTTAAGTTTGGAATGTGGAATACTTGTGTAAAGTGTAGAAAAGTCAAATGTTTTAATAGTATTGCAAGATGAATCACCTCTAGAATAGGCAGTTTTACAATAACTTTGCAGTCCGGCTTTGATCAAAATAACCTATCATTAGGTCTTTCCACTTTTCGTGGAAAGACCTTTTGTTTTTCTTCTGATTATTATTTTTTTTTCTTCTGCCGTCTAAGATGCTTTTTTGTCTGACAACATATCGAATGGATTTTTTGGCCAATGATGTTGTACAGTAATGGGGGTTTCAAAACTCACCCTCGCCGAACACTAATTCTTAAAGGAGTTATCTCCCCGTGTCCCCTTTTTGTTGTTATCGCTATATCTCTAAAACCGTAAAAGATTTTTAGCAAACTGTTTACACCAAATTGTTCGTCTACTCTTAAGAATGATTTGGTTTATTTTGACTTGAGTGATCGGAAGACATCTTATGGGAGTTATTTCCCTTTGTAAATTTAAGATAGGCGATTTGTTTGATAAATTCATACGTTATAAGTCGTAGAGGCCTACAGTTTTTTTATATGAAGTCTTTGGTCCATTTGAAGGAAATTGAGGTCAAGGGCAAAGGTCAAGGTTATGTTCTAAATTTTGAATTTTGCTTGTTATCGTTATTCCACAGAAACTGTGACAGTAAATAATATGATGTGTTTGCCAAATAACTGTTTACAATAAGGCATAACTTCAACCTATTTCAGTCGAAGTGTTTTGGTTAACCCTTATACGAGTTTTCTCCTCTTATGTATTTGAAATCAGTATTTCTTTACAACCATGCAAATGATTGACCTGGGGTCTTTTGATTTGAGATCACTGACCTATGACATTGAAATTGAGGTCAAGGTCAAAGGTCAATTTGACGTTCTAGATTTTGACCTGTGTTAAAAATTATTTTCTGTTCATAATAAAACAATTTTTAAAAGTCTTCTGCATATACCTATTAATCTTATTTTTTTATATCAATTTGAAGAACCAAATTACATCAACAAGGAGTGACATTTCTAACATCGTTTTTTAAATTTCATTCTTATTATCGAGGTGGAAAGACCTTCAATTGTTCTCTGAAGAGTTGGTTTTTAATTATATCAATTATTGTTAATGTGTTCAAGTACCAAAATCAGAGCATGCCAGTACAACTATCAATATGTTTATAAAGTCCGGCTTGGTAGACAATCTCTTTCTTCTGTTCATGAGGAATATTTGTATATATAACAACTTATCTCATAATTTGTCAACCAAACATAATTTGAACTTCAAATAATTTATACGAGACAGTATTTAATCATAAATTAAACAATTACATAAAAGTAGTCTTAAATCTCATACCAACCCCTTTTACAAAGAAGTCTCGCTTAACAAACACGAGTAAGTTTACGGCTTGTGAGTTATCAAATCATGAAAATGTTAATTCGTGTACAAACACCGTTAAAAATGTCTCTATAATAAATTGCGTGGGGTTCACTGCAGGGCTCTTTGATTTTGTTATTGTTCAGAAATATGATCTGACCCATAATTTCAAATGAAAGTTTGTTTCTATGTTCTTAAATCCTTCACATGAAAAAAAAAACTCTCGAAAGGAACGGACTATATTGATACTTCTAAACCACGTTTTGCGATTACAGATACACCTGTAACTAAGTTTTAACACATAGAAGTCTCAGGATAAACGTATTAAAATAATGTACCAGAAGTCCACAACTATTAGTCTGGACTTCTGGTATTTTCGTATACTGAATATTTTTTTTTTATTAGTATTACGAAGGATATTTCAAATTGAACTAATGTGACGGCAAATGAAAGGAGGAATATCTCAAGTGTCATAGGCAAACGAGTATCCTAGTACAAAAACTGTACTGAGTACTCGGATTTTCGAGCGACTACTCAAGTACTCTTTGCCATCCCTAAAATAACAGATACAATGGCATACACGTTTTGTTATCCATCGTCTTTTGAGAAAACAAATATCAGTATAATAAATTAACTATCAACAAACTGGACACAATTGCCTATTGTGATATCTTCCCATGTCGTGAGACACATTTCATTCAGCTGCCGGAACAAGTACTTGAACTATTTTCCTTGTGAAAAAATCATTTCCTAAATGATCTTTCCGGGTGTTTTCCTTGCCATATAAAAGAGGGACGAAAGATACCAAAGGGACAGTCAAACTCATAAATCTAAAACAAAATCCATATAAAGGATTCACATTAATCTAATTCATAGCAAAGTTTATTTCACTTGGAAAAATATAGACGTACTGATTAAAATATAAAGTTAGGCAGACCAACCGAAACCAATGGATGAAACCTATGGAATAACCAGATGTAGTAAAGAAGAAGCAAAAGGTGAACACTGATTCCAAATTTAAAAAAAATCTTAACAATTGAATTCGTATCATGAAATATTTGAAATATAATCAAATAACTTAATTAAAACGGCCAATGTACAACATTGAGTATACTTCATCAAGAATTTGTTAAGTAACATCTACAATCCTATTTATTATCAAGATCCGTCAGTTTCTATATTGTCTTGTACAGTTACTAAAATATATTAAGCCTAACATAATAAGCTAAAACATCTATTGTGACCTTAAAGTTAGAAGAGTGCTTGACAAAAGCTCTGATATTTGGCTGAGTCAGGTTGTTTTGTGTATAAACAATCCCTTTGGTCTCAATCTGTTGTTTTCTATGTCTATGATGTCAGTTCACACAAGTTAAGCTGGTGGTTTACAACTTCTATCTCGTTAAACAACTATGTTTGGGTTGCTTACACAATATTTTGATTAGGGGTCAATTTAGCTATCTTGCCCACCGTGGGCTCAGGTAACTTTCTGGACCAGATCTCATGTTTGTTTTGTGTACTTTTCCCTGCTCTAATGTACCTATTTGGTTTAATAGGTTTTGTCCCAATACCTTTTAACGACAGAACTTATAAAAATATTGGTAGATTACACTGATTCATCATTGCCAAGTGATGAAATTATTTGCAATGAACGAGAACAATTTTTTTTTTTAAGTTTTGTTTTAAGCAGTTAGGTACTTCTTCAATCATGGAATGTTCGTTATAAATGACTGTCATCAGCAATTTAGTAACGTTTAGATGCATGTTGTATGATGGAGAAATGTTCTGCACACATTTAACGGTTTATCAAACAAATAATGAAACAAGCTTAAGAAGGAAATAGTTGATTAAAAAATATAGTCACGTATTTGCTTCAAAATGATACCGTGTGAAGCTATTAGGTTGATACGATATTCCAGCCATCTTGAAATTTCTACGTTACAAATATTAGTTCTCGTTTGTTGTCTCATGACGTGGGAAAGATTATATTGTCTAGATTGAGATATATTAATTGGAAACATGTCACGGACAGGAAAAGATACGGAAAAATTTCAGTATAAATATTCAAGATCGAATTGACATCCGAACAATGTAAAAAAATATAATTTATTGCACAGAAGACTACGTTTTTTTATATATACATGCATTGGTTCAAGAATTGGATAAACATTATTTTCACCAGTCACTCGTTCGTTTCATATTACTTTAAAGGCATGATGTATATCTTTATGTATAATTCTAATTGTGCTGCACACTTTTCTTTCATTTGTTACTTTTGTTCACATTAGCTAAGATTTCGATTTAATGACCGCTGTTTAGAAGTGCTCTTATATTTGATTGTCCTCCAAATGAAACAATGAAGTTTTGGAAATAATTTAATGTAATCTTTCGTCAACACTACTGTGGGTTCTTTTATTTTCGTGGTTATTAATTTTCGTGGATTCCTGAAAACTTGCATTTTCGTGAATATTTGATTTCGTGGTTTTGCCAATCTCTGTATACAAAGCCTATTGAAAATACGTTATTTGTTGAACATTTGAATTTGTCGTTCATCTGTACCAAGAAACCCACGAAAATTGGTATCCAACAAATAATAATGAATCCACAGTATATATATTTCGCTCCTTTTAAATGACTGAATATGGTTTAAAACTTTTTGTGTTTATAAATCATTTCGGTCGGATTTGATAAATATAATATGACGGTCATTTATTATTTAGAAGTCTTATTAGATATACCTTAATACTTTTTAGTATTACATAACATTTATTGAGCAAGACAATCATAAAAGAATGGTAATAGATCCACACTGTCCGCTCAATACTACCAAATGCTCATTATCTTTAATTCAGAGAGATTTTTTTCCCGAATTTTTTGAAACAATAGCGTATATATTTTAGATAACAAGCATTTAACTGACCATACAACAATAGAGTTTCTTAGCAGTGAAACGGAAGGTATTGATAAGAAGACGGTTTTATATCATGATGAAGACATCGAGTTTGAAAATGAAAATTGTAATTGTAATGTAAGTTTCATAATATAAATACACGAATTTGACTTTTGGTTTTTTATTTTTTGTGATTATATTTGCCTGATCAATGAACATATATTTAATTTTATAGTTATAATCAGTCTGTCATTGACAAACTTGGTTTAAGAAAATGATTAGACAACATTTTCTTTTATGCAACCGTATTAAACTAGTTATTTTGAACTGATTTAAGATCTGATGAAAAATTACCCCCGTATACCATTCAACTAAAAACGAAAAGAATTAAAATACGAAACTGATGGATGTTTAAAAGAGGACACTTACATGATATTCAAAAGAATCAGCTGTTCATACAAATAACAGTCAAACACCTATGTTCGAAGAAAATAAAAGCAACAGTGTCTAGATACCGCTGTTCAATATACATGACTCGAGTATGGGATTAAAATACCAGGTTACAAACAAAATATGAGGAAAAACATCAACTACTAGTATAAGAGAAAAAAAAAGCGGAACATCAGAAACACTGAACTGCAAGAAAAACAAACTGCTTTTGAGTTGTAGAGAAAATCAACTTGATTCATCACCATTTAAAGTTCTTAAATCATTAAAATATGCTTTATTTCACAAATGACAGTTTATTTTACTTATTTTTTAAAAAAATGCACACGACTAGTTATTTTCCCTAATTTACAGAATGTAAGTAAAACGGATATTCAAAGAACAAATCTCTGTTTAACAGAAAACGAAATTAGTAGAAACAATAGCATGGTAAACATAGAAACTCGTTACATTTTTAAAGAAGGATACTTTCAACATACCGTTGAGTCTGAACACCAAAAAGAACGATTGTCTTCTATATGCAATGGTAGATTAAAATTTGGGTATGTATATAATTAACTTTAGTAATCAAGTGTTTATCCGAAAATAAAAATAAACTATCAACGAATTATTATTCTTTATTATTTGAGTCGCATCACGATGCAAAGCTTTAAGGTAGTACCTCACACTACAGGGAGATAACTCTGTAAAATCAGCTAAACGTTTTAATTACGTTGTGTTGTTAAGGAAATATTAAGCTTCTCAATGATCAAAATTTGTCAAACTGCTATATAACCAGTGTAATTTTTTTTGATAAATTGGTTGGTACAATTGTTTTGATTTTTTTTATATTTTTGTCTGTTAGGGTCAAAGTAAATATTTGTCAAAATTTTTATGAAAATTAAACACCTTACGTAATAAACGATATAAAATCAGAATCCATGTCGGTCTCAGTATTGCACTTCCTCCCAATGCATATATCGCGATGGGATCGTGTCAGAAACATACAGTTGAAAAATCTGCGATATTCAAAATTGATACTTTATTACGTATTCAAATTACATAATCATCTGCATAGCGCAGGATTTCCTTTTCAAATGAATATCTACTTATGATGTAGCAAACGTGTCACTGAAGAGACATTTATTGTCGAAATGCGCATCTGGTGCAACAAAATTGGTACCGTTAATTTTATTACTACCACTGGGTCGATGCCTCTGCTGGTGGACTATTAGTCCCCGAGGGTATCACCAGCCCAGTAGCCAGTACTTCGGTACTGACATGAAAATACGGATTTTTTGTGTTATTAAAATTTGCTGTTACAAAATGATGGAAATTATTATAAATTAAGGAATGTATCTCCCTCATGCAAAGCTCTGATTCCTTTCACGGATTTGGCTATACTTTTTGGACCTTTTGGATTAAAGCTCTTCATCTTTTATATACTCTTTGGATTTCAAATATTTTGGCCACGATCATCACTGAAGAGACATTTATTGTCGAAATGCGCATCTGGTGCAACAAAATTGGTACCGTTAATTTTATTACTACCACTGGGTCGATGCCTCTGCTGGTGGACTATTAGTCCCCGAGGGTATCACCAGCCCAGTAGCCAGTACTTCGGTACTGGAATGAAAATACGGATTTTTTGTGTTATTAAAATTTTCTGTTACAAAAAAAAAGTAAAATCACAAAAATATTGAACTTAGAGGAAGATCAATTGGGAAAGTCCATAATCACATGGCAAAATCAAATAACAAAACGCATCAAAAACGAATGGACAAGAACTGTCATATTCCTGACTTGGTACAGGCATTTTCAAATGTAGAAAATGGTGGATAAATGATGGAAATTATTATAAATTAAGGAATGTATCTCCCTCATGCAAAGCTCTGATTCCTTTCACGGATTTGTCTATATTTTTTGGACCTTTTTGAGTAAAGCTCTTCATCTTTTATATAAGCTTTGGATTTCAAATATTTTGGCCACGAGCATCACTGAAGAGACATTTGTTGTCGAAATGCGCATCTGGTGCAACAAAATTGATACCGTTAATTTTATTATTACCACTGGATCGATGCCTCTGCTGGTGAACTTTTAGTCCCCGAGGGTATCACCAGCCCAGTACTTCGGTACTGGCATGAAAATACGGATGTTTTGTGTTATTAAAATTTGCTGTTACAAAATGATGGAAATTATTATAAATTAAGGAATGTATCTCCCTCATGCAAAGCTCTGATTCCTTTCACGGATTTGGCTATACTTTTTGGACCTTTTGGATTATAGACACATATAGGTGAAACAAAATATCATGCAAGTCAGTTTATGATGTGTACCGATTGGTATTTCAGTTTAAGATGCATGATTTTTGAAAGTTTTTGTTGGCTTTTAACTAGCAGTCAGTAAAACCATGTTCTCTCAGATCTGTACTAAGTATCTTTTTTGTTATTTTGGGATGAGTGGTGGATATATATTCCCTACCACGTCCTGACTGTGTTTATGCTTGATGTTTTTCCTTGTATCGATCTGACATATTCAGCCTTTTTCAACTGATTTTTATATTTTGTTTTTATATATGTGCCAACCGTTGTGTTTGTTCGCGTCAGGTCTAACCCGACGAAAAGTATAATTTAGTAGGTCACATTTTCGAACGGATATTTCAAAATTAATCTCATTGGAAAAATTGATTCAATAGCTTCCTTGTAAGCAGCAACACTCTATCAAGGAAAACATGGGAGGAAATGCAAGCTCTAAGGTATTCTTGGAAGATCAGAATTGGGAAGATAAACAATCTCTTTTGTCGTAATGGTTTGTCCTCAATCGATCCCCATTGTCAATTTTTAGATGTATATCAATATACGGAACAGAATAAACAATATCTATTAAAGCTTTTTTATCCGGTGCAGTGGAATAAATAAGGGTTACCAAAAGGAAACAAAAGACGTTTTGTTCACAACCAATGCAAAAATTATTAAAAAAAAAACAACCGGAAAAATGTACTTTATTCTTATATATTTCGAGTTCATATTGATAGTATTTAGTGAAATACAACCTTTTTCATTCAAGAATTGAGGATATTAAAGTAAAGTTTATTATAACCTCCTCATATATGAAAACATTCACTGAAAATCTTAACCTAGGTTTTCCCTTTTTCTTGTATGATTTTCATTTAGAAAAAGAAATCAGCTTCTAAGCCTATTTGACGAGGATGTCACATTGAAGCCCGTTTGATAAATAAAATGGACGCAAAGGTAGCAATATGCAATTTCTACACATTTGGAAATAAAGTTATTGATAATTTTATGGTGTGGGAATAATCATCGAATATCGCATTTTTTAATAGTTATATTAATGTATTTATTGTTGTTGCACATGGACATGTACATTCAACGTGTAGTAGTTCGACAGTCCGATCCATTGCTTCAACTAAATTGCTTGAACATTTTCAATCTATTTATTGCCGTAAACATATCAGACTTTACTTTTGTAATTTTAAATGTTTGCTCCATTTAATTACGACTATAGCAAACACAGGATACAGTTTCTTCAACATGACAAGTATATTTCAACGCACCGAATAATATGATATAATTTGTGTATTTTATACAACGTATTCAATAATAACAAAACCGTTGACAAATGATAGTCTATAAATGAATGTCAACCGCATGCTCAATTTTGTTTATTCATACCAGTGTTTTTAATAAAAGAGGGACGAAAGATACCAGAGGGACAATCAAATAGCTCGAAAATAAACTGACAGCGCCATGGCTAACAAAGAAAAACAGAAACAGACAAATAATATTACACAAGTCACAACATAGAAAACTAAAGACTAAGCAACACGAACCCAACCAACAACTTGGGGTGGTCTCAGTTGCTCCGGAAGGGTAAGCAGATCCTGCTCCACATGTGGCACCCGTCGTGTTGTTCATGTTATTACAAACCCGTAAAGAGTCTAATTCAGTAGGTCATATTCGTGAAAGGGGATTGTAGTTACGATATAAGGAACATATCCGATATCATCTGTGAAACGGTAATTCCGTAACGGTCAACCAACTCGTGATGGCGTCCGTAAAATGTACGAAGGAATGATTTGAACTTCACTATTTGGAACTCTTGGTTCTAAATAAAGGAAATGCGTTTATTTCTTTTCATTTCTTTTAATTATAAATCAACATCAATAGAGGCCCTATAAGTATAGAACAGTATTTCTTTTAAAACGAAAACAAAGGGAACATCTAAATGACATTGATTTAAACTTAGTTTTTATGATATCAATCGTTTTCGAAAATTTATTTCTTATCGGTGAGGTATATTGTTCTTGCAGAATCAATGCAATACATGATCAGTGGAGAAAAACGTTTGTGCAACTGACTACATTACTCCAGGTAAGCTATTCTTGTTAAAGATAGTTATATCGTAACAGATAACTGATAACACAATCGACCGTACATTTTGATATTTTACTTTTGCCTGTCTGTTGCAGTCATTGTCTTAGACAGATATTTTTTT
The DNA here is from genome assembly GCA_037788925.1 of Mytilus galloprovincialis. Classification (NCBI taxonomy): domain Eukaryota; kingdom Metazoa; phylum Mollusca; class Bivalvia; order Mytilida; family Mytilidae; genus Mytilus; species Mytilus galloprovincialis. Next base: position 43,733,109 of record CM075334.1, on the reverse strand, counting down.
TAATTATCTGTCATTTGCTTTTAAATAACTTTCGAACGTTTTCAGATTTGTATGTGTATATTTGTTCGATCTGTTTTATGTTTTAATCGATCTTTTGAGTAAAGCTCTTTTCAACTATTATTTTGTTTTATTGTTTTGTACAATTTAGCCACAGCCCCATAAAAAAGAGAGAGTTTGGCGCCAGTAAACATGTTTAATCCTGCCAAATTTTGTATGTGCCTTTTTTTCGTTTGAATTGTTTCACACTTGTCTGTGAAATCTCCTAATTCTAAAAATCAATGTTATTGAATAAGCACTAGAGTGTAATCCTATTAATGGGTATTGTGATCCTACAGTTAGACAACAAACTAATAAACTTAGTAAACGATCTTAACGAATTTCAATTTTGATACATTTATTAATTCTTACAGGTTCAGCTATTTGTGGAAAAATTCATTATGAGTCTTCAGGATCAGCAAACAAATTTATAATGAAACGTTTGATTACCTTAAAAGGCAGACATAACTCCGAGTTTATACAAATACAAAAGGGACACATTTCTTTTACAGAACTTATTTCGTCAAATTCGTTTATGAAAGTTGAAGATTTCCACGAAAGTAAGTTATGTTCATATGATTTTGCAGTTATAAAAAATAAAAGCTTTTAAAGTAAAACGTCCTTTTCCAAAGTCACTAATAAAATTATCAATAACGAGGTTTCCTGTTTGTTATCTGATTATTTGGTGGTTTTGGGAAAGGAATCATTGTTCAGTGTTGATTTTTCTAGCCATGTAGGTAATCAATATAAGAAACCGACATTTAACATTAGAATTCATATGTATGATATTTTTATGTCTTTTATTTAAAATTTTAATTCAAATTTCAATTACGAAAAAATGAAGAAATAAGATGAAAGTAGATTGCAAATGAAACAACTGTCCTTTATAGACCAAAAAAAAATGTAAGCAATTATGTGTCACCGAACGGCATTTAATAATGAACAACACGCATACGATACTTATAGATTATTTATGTTTTTTTAAACGAGATGCATTTTCTCATTCTCATCTCATCGAAGGGCGGAGCCCTGAGATGAGTTGAGAATGAGAAAATGTATCGAGTTAAAAAAAACCATAAATAATCTATTTATCGCTATTATTTGTATTTTCGAATATCATTTAATTCAAATTTCAGTAAAAAAAGTATCTTGTACGATGATAATGTATTTTCTTTTGTGGAACTTTTTTTGGCGTAGGCTAATTTGATATAAATATGTAGTCGCTCAGGTAGTTCATTCATTTGAAAAAAGATGTCTCATTTGACCATCCGCCGTGTTCAAATATGGCGAAGACCATTTTCACTGTTTATAAGCTGTAATTTGGTGTTTCTGCGTATCAAAATGAAGTGAACGGTTGAATATATAATGTAAGTGCATTTTTATTAAGTGTCAACCCTTTTATTATCTGTAAAATGAAAGTAATTGTGTACGAGACGATCTACATATAGACTGCATTTGATATCCCACACATTTAACAGATAAATGTGACAAATACTGCCCTGTTGTCAGTACGATTACTGGTTATTATACAATACATGTATAGAAGATGAGAAAATTTCCTTGATCAAGGCCTCGCCCCGATCAAGACCCCCCTTTTTTTCAAGCTGGAGAACCATATCTCTTAGGTCCTTTTGAAATTTATTGACAATTTGCAGACAAAATTAATAATGAAGACCATTAAGAGTTACCGTTTCCATCCACAGCTACTTTCAAGTATGAAATAACCAGTTCAGTAGCAAAATTAAAGATATACTACACCAAAGCATAGTGTTGACTTGTGTCTTTTTCATTTGTATTTGGACACTTCAATTGCCTCATTGTCAATCATATCACTTTTATCTGATTAACCAAAAACCTTACAGTCTGTAATAGAAATAATTTTTTAAACTAATCCAATAACTTATATCATACATTGTCATATATGTAAACTGTTTAATTAACTATAACAATAATTGAATTGTAACAAAAAAAGTCCATTTGGGAAACATTTAACATATGAATTTTGATTATTTCATGTATGAAAACAAATGTATTGATATATATATATATATATATATCAGAAGATCAGTCACTGTCTGGTTCAATAACCTGAACACGTCTGCGCTTAGGTTTTGGGCCAGCATTGTCATCTTGGCAAGTACTTGAAGCAGTTGAATTTCCAAAATTGAAATTGAAATTTCCTTCATTTATTACAGTTCCCTGTGGAAAGAGCATTGCTGAATTTTTAAGTTGAGAAGTTTCTGCATTGTTGTTTTGATTTGATGTAGATGGTACACCTGGACTTTCAGATCTTTGTTCTGGTTGACCTTTACTGTTTGAATTGATACTGACTCAGAAGAACTACCATCTAACACGTGTGCTATTTCTTTTTGTTTCTTTAGACTGTTTTTCTGATATGATAAGAGGGATTGAATGTTTTTATGGCCTGTATGCTGTTGAACAACAGTTAATGGAAGGTCCTCTTCTATAAGACGTGTTACAGCTGTCCTACGATCAGAATGATTTGTGAGTTTTTTGTCTGTTATGTTGGCTTTTGTTGCTGTTGGCTTTTGTTGCTGCATCAGTGTGCGAAGCTTTCCTTCACCCCTAATAGGCATGTTTTTGTACCAAGTGACGGCTTTGCCTTTTTTAGAATGGTTTATTCCATGATAGAATGGACTGGTGTCATTCTGCATTTCTTGTGGTCTGTGATTTTTATACTGCAAAATTATCAGTGACATATTACAAAAGATATACATTGCTAGAAAATTTAGACAAACTATTCGTTTCGGGATGCTCGTTACTCTTTTTTTTTTTTTTTTTTATAAAATTCAGTTTTTTTTAAAGACTGGTATAAATTAATAATATTCAATTACAGGAAAGCAAATTAAGGGTCCTTTTGCTGGTTTTTGAGATGTTAACCATTGGTAATTTTTTTTTTTTTGGGGGGGGGGGATAAATCTCAAGATTAATTATACATTAGCACCTTTTTCCTTTCAGAAACTATGAAATAATGACCATGATGACAATGACTTTAAATATTGTATATCTGACATAAATTAAAAAAATTATAGCGGACATCCTTATGAGGCAAATGAATATAATGTATCTTTCTAAATTTTACATTGTATGGTAAGTTATGGTTTTGGCCTCAATTGTAATACAAATGGTCCATTTAATATCAGGTTTATAAAGCTTTTGGCAAGGTTACAATATTTTTATGAATAAAATGAAGCAAGTTGTGTTCATTTTAGAATGATATTTCTTAATTGTATGTACACAATGTAATTTTAGTGTTTAACCTCAAATTCATGGTTCACCGAACATGAAAAATGTAAGTGCTAGTCTGTTAACTATCATGCACCATATGGACACATTTTCTTAGTTATAGTTACATGTACCCTATTTTCAACATTTTTTTTTATATGATCAATTCAAGCTGATATAATTTATTTTCAAGACCTTTTACAAGATACACGAGTACACAATTGTATAAATTTCATACAACATTGCATACGTACAGATTAAATGTCCTTACTAGGAACTGCCAGTGTGTTGAGTTATTTTTCTATCTTAACACCTGATAGTTGTTGGATAGGATGTTATTTTTCAACTCATCATGCATATGTATGTGTACAATGTTTATATTCTCTTGTTTTAATTATTCGTACTTAATATTTACAATTTCATACCTTCTCGTATGCAGATACATGACATTTTTCTGGATTGTCATGGTTTAATAGATATAGGAAGATGTGGTGTGAGTGCCAATGAGACAACTCTCCATACAAATAACAATTTAAAAAGTAAACCATTATAAGTTAAAGTACGGCCTTCAACACGGAGCCTAGGCTCACACCGAACAACAAGCTATAAAGGGCCCCAAAATTACTAGTGTAAAACCATTTAAACGGGAAAACCAACGGTCTAATCTATATAAACAAAACGAGAAACGAGAAACACGTATATATTACATAAACAAACGACAACTACTGTACATCAGATTCCTGACTTAGGACAGGTGCAAACATTTGCAGCGGGATTAAACGTTTTAATGGATCCAAACCTTCTCCCTTTTTCTGAAACAATAGCATAACATCACAACAAAGAAAAACATACGATAAAATATCAATTGGCAGACTTAACTCAATCAAAAAACGTATGATTAAACTATGAACGAATAACCATGCTTTAGGGGCATATGCTCTGGTGTTTTTACAGTTGGTTCCGTCCCTTGTTTTTGTCAGTCTCTCATTATAAACTAGGTGTTTTTCTGGGGTAGTAATCAATTTAACATCCCCCAACTTCAACTGCCTATGCTCATGGCATCCTCGTAGTCCAAAATTTCTTGTATTCAAGTACCACAGAAGAGTGACCAGACCTTCAGGGTTGTCCATACCTAATGCCCCTGCCTCTATTATGGTCTCCTCATCAGATAATTCCACTGCAATGGAGACATATGGTCTGTTGCCCATTCCCATCTCTTTCAGTTGTTGTTTTTTAGCTTTGAGGCAATCTCGGGATTTCTTGAACTCGTCATCTGTTTTTATGTCATATTTATATCCGTTTTGTTTCAGATATCGGCAAATCATGGACATGTACCCATCAAGTGTGCTTGGTTGATATTCATTTGATTCTCCTTCTTTGGCATTTTCTTTTCTGAGACCAACATAAAATTTTTGCAGATACTCATCTAATTGTTTCGGATCAATATTTAAGATCTCTTCCTCGACATTTCTGATACTTAAAATGTAATCAGTAAAAATCTTTACACATCTTTTCATTTTTCTTTTAGAATTGTCATTCTCTCTGTCAAGCATAAATTGCTTTCTTTCATTTTCATTTATCTGTTCAAATCTCTTATTGAATTTATCAGACTTTGCGCAACTTGGAGGGGCAATACATGTAGCTGTGTTGTTGACATTTGAAGTACATGTAGCTTCATTTATATCAGAACCAGTATTTATTTCAGATATTGTCTCTAGAATTGTATCATGAAAATCATTGCTGTCTTCCAGAAAGTCTATGTTAGGTGGTAAATTTGATGTGTGATTGATATTTTGTTTTGTATCTTCCTTTTTTTCAGTGTCAGTAGTTTGATTTGTCTTAAATGTCCAGTGATTGATATTCGGAACGTCAAGTGAAAATGTTTCAAATGGTTGTGTACTTAAATTTTCCTGGTATTCAAAGTTTTCTATATTTTGTAACGCTGTATCTAGGTCGAAATCTGAATCACACAATTCCGATGTGTCCATGGCTGAGCTTTGGGGATGTATTTTTAAAGCAGACGAAGAAATATACATGTATGAAGAAATGTACATGCAGACAGACCTACGATGATTTAAAGTAGACTTATGTATAAAAGGAAGTTTTTATTTGTTAAAAACATGATTTGATTACTTTTATTAACTTCCAATAAATCATTTAACGGCGAAATTCACGGTAAAATATTAAAACGAGAAATCATCTTTTATTGTTGACATTGCAGCGCAGTCATCCGATAATATTATTTTTTATAGTTCTGGCTAATCTTTTCTGATTGGCCGACACTCTAGCGCATGAATTAGATTAATACGCTGTTGCTAAGGACCTTAGAAACTAGCGATAATTTTCATTCTCACTCTACACGAGTGATATGAAAATTATAAAAAAAAAACATCAAAGGAAAAATACAGATAATAGCGATAAAGAAAGTTATATCAGATTAGGAGATGTGTATATGTTAACCAATAGAGAAAAAAAAAACGTTTTTGTGTACAACACAATAGATAAAAATCAAATATGATGGAGAGCGACAAATAAAAATCACTACATAACAGAATCATATTATCCAATACTTAGAAATTATAAAGGTTTTCTCCAATTTTGTATTCATAACCAAACATATTGTTGGACGGATAAGATACAAACAAATGATTTAGTTGATGATTGAGTCAAATATCTGAAGCTAATCCGATTTCTTTTTTTCTCACAAATTTCAAAAGGTCGTAAATGCAATTATTCAAATCTATTTACCGTTACATAAAATTGTGTACGCATGCTACATGTAGTTTAATCTTTGTTCACAAAATTTTGAAAGCGTATATAAATTTGTTATTCAAAATATGAGATATTCAAAGAATGTTACTGTAGCAACCAACCCTCATCACTCACCACCCACTCTAACCCCCACCCCAACCCCACCCCCAACCTTTTCATTCTAAAAGTTTTGTTTTTTTTTCTTTTTGGCAGTTCATTTTATAGAAGAAAGATTCCTGAATCAAGATAAAACTTTCTGGTTAAGACGTTATAGCAGCGAAAATGAGGAAAAGAAGTAATACAGTAGTTGTAAAGCTGTGTCATTTTTGGTCTCTTGTTGAGAGTTGTCTCATTATCATTCATACCACATCATTCTTTTTTTTTATAATTAATACATTTTGTACTGATTTCTACTTAATTTCTTACCAAAACTTTCCAATGAAATATTTATGATATATGGACGTCAGACGTTTTACTTCCTCATGATCATACACTGAAATACAAGTGATGGCATAATATACATATAAATTTATAATTGAGAAAGATATAAAGATATATCGGATGTTGTACTTAGCGGTATGATATTTATACGAACCATCATATGATTTGAATTACCTAATACCATTGACAATCCATGCATGTGTTATAAGTGTATCTGAATGTCCCTTTTAAAATAGCATATTTATATTTTAAAAGTGGATGTCCGTTCGTCAGATATTTCGTCTGACCTGTCAATTCATTCATAGTTGTACATTAAAATGTATTTGATCTTACTTTGACTTTGGGGTCTAATCTAGGATGTATTTTATAATATATTTTATAGAAATTCAAGTAGTTCAAGATTATCATGTTGGCTACTGTGCAATTTAAATAGCTTTAAATATTACAGTCTCCACGAGGATGAATTATTGAAATGATCAGGGTTTTCGTCTCGATGACTGATCCTCGATAGATAAGGAAACACGTTTGATAGTTAAGTGTTTTAGTTTAGGTATCTTTTCATTTTCCCCCTTTCTGCCTTTACTATTATATTATGCTTATAATTGCTTTGTCTGTGCAGTTTCAAACAAAACAGTAGCACATCTTCATGCGAATGAGATTAATGTAATATAAATAAATACCGCCTGCCTCATTCTAAGAGAGTTATTTTTCAATTAGATATTGAGATAGCCATATGAAATAGCACCAGTTCTATATTAATCATTCAAAAGAATTCGTTATAAACTTATTTTTAAATTTCCAGAATCAAATCAGTGAAATCAGTTAAAATCCTGATAAATGTGTTCAATTGTTTATGGTGATTTTATATAATTCCTTGACTAAATCTGCAACTTGCTCCCCCTCCCCCTCCTAAAAAAAATAAACAAATAGGGTACTAGTACTAGTATTTTATGATTATCTTAAAAATAATTCAGTAACTACTACAATCAAAGCACCAAAAGCGCTGTAGGCAGTTAAGTAAAAAAAATCAGAGGCAAACTTGGCAGAAGTTAAGACGAATATTGTGGAAAAATTGTTGAAAATATTTATCTCGGCTATTTCTCAAGTATTGAATAATGTGCGTACTCTAAAGTTTTCACTATCCAATCCTGCCACTTTCAAATGTTATGTCCAATTACTTTTTTTTTTTAATATTCAATATCTGCGATTATGCACATACTGTACACTGTCCCATGTAAAGGGAGAGTTTGTGCCTGTCCATATAATGGAGGACCCAGTAATTTGGTAATTGTTGCTGTATATCATATCCATTTTTCATAATTGTTTTGTACATAAATCAGACTGCTTTAGTTTTATTGTTTTACATTTGTAATATCCTGGTCTTTTAAAGCTTACTATGCAGTATACATGTAGGTTTTGCTAATAGTTACAAGCTGCATGGAGGAATATTCTTATCAGAATAATAATTTCAATAATGGGGTCCAGCAGTGGTGTATGGTTTAATTCAACTATATTCTAGAGTATGAATATGCCATATTAGCAGTTTTAGTTGCATCAGCTGGTGCACCTACATTGTATGCACAATCATCAAATCATAGCTGAAACTATCTGAAGTGTTGTAATTTTCTTGTAAGTTATATTACAATAAATATTGATGTTGTTATAATGGCCTAGCAATGATACAACATTTTTTTAAGCCTGTACGGTTGCCTAACTATCATTGCTTACTTGCTTCATTTGAATTTTGGTGGATACATATATATATATATATATATATATATATATATAGTGGTCTCATAATGATGGATTGGCTATCATTCCACATCTTCTTATCTTTATAATAAGTGTACATGTCTTATCTATAATCAGCTGTTAATGCAGAGACATGTTTTGCCTATTTGTTATTTTGATAATTCAAATAATGCAATTCAAATAGAAATGCATTAACATGTAAAATATTCAAAGACAATGATCCATGACTGGTTGTACAGGGCTGAACAATCCCTATGGAAATAAGATGTGCCAACACTTATACAACTGCTTACCAAATACCATTGATTTTTCATAAGTTATCCCCTTTAAACAAACCTTAACACATATCTAATTTCTAAGTCATTCAATGAACAATAATGAGAGGGTGGCGTTATATAATATCCATGGAAATGAAACTTTTAAATACCAATATGTTTGCATACCAAATGGCTTTGACCTAAGATTACTGGTATCTTAAACTGACATAATTATAATAATAACAAACTAATTCAAGTAAACTAATTAAAAGTTCAAAGTCAATAGATCATGCATATGACTGAGGGGTAGGGACCAAATATTCTCTATGGAATTGAGATGTACTAATGCTTCTTCGCCTGCATGGCAATCATCATTGACTTACGACGATTGGTTTCCCTCATAGTAAAATAATCAAAAGCTTTATGAAATTTCAAAGTAACATAAGTTTCCAGGTAAAAAGAGAATAATTGAGGGGACAGGGCCAAATATCCTCAATAGAAATTGAAAGTGACAAAGTGTATACAACTGCACACAAAATATCATTGACTGTTCACTAGTGGTTCCCCAATAACTGACCTAATCAAAAACTAATACATGTAAACTAAGTTTAAAAGTCAATAGACCATGACAAAGGAGGTAGGACTAAATATTCTGGTAATGAGATATATTTATGCTTACACAACTGCTTACCAAATATCGACCTCCCATAAACTAGACAACACACCTATATATATGCCTCTCTTTTTGACTCTGTCATATTTGACAAGACAAAAATTCCAACAAATTTAATACAAATATTTTGTCCATTTTTTTTTAATATTTCTATATTCTTAATTTCTTAAATAAATCAATGCTGCATATACACATAATTCGATATCAATTCGAAACGTTTAAAATGTTTAATGTTTACTTCAATACGCATCAAAATCACTTCACTGTCCGAATGAGCTTAATTTTTTAACTCAATTAATAATATTCATTTGTTGTAACTGCTGGCAAGTTTATAAATAATTCCTGTCAGAAAGCTGAATCAAAACTTGTTGTACTAGTCGACCTGATCATTAGACCTGGCATAAACAATCTTCAAAATGGATCATTTTTGTAGATGTACATGTAGGTATATGTAAATATCTTCATAACATCATACATGTAGTAGTCTAGAGTTTCATTGTTGTTGTGGAACTATAGGGGTGAATAGACAAATTAATTGCTACAGAGAATCATGTATTGTACATATACATGTATGCCTTGCCTTTTCTTGTATTAGCCATTGCCACAGATTGGAATCAAGCTGAAATAAAAACAAATACAAATAGGTATAATATTATTGCTTTAAAATTTTGACATATATACAATGTAGCAAAAAATCTTCATTTCTAAAATCTTTATGTATTAGTGTTGTCCATGTTCATTGAGGCACTTATATTTACATTTGTAATGCTTAAATTCTCTAGGGTCCCATGTCAGGATCGTCTGGCCTTTGTTAGTCTTGTATGATTTTCAATTATAGATTCTTGTGTATAATTCTAACTTAAGTTTAGTATGACTATGAAGGCCATAATCACTGAACTAGTAACTTTTGTTTAGAGGTCAATTGAAGCAAGCCTCCATGTGTGAGAGTTTCTCGCTGCATTGAAGACCATTTGGTGGCCTTCATCTGTTCTCAGCTCTTTGGTCGGGTTGTTGTCTTTTTAAGCACATTCCCCACTTTCATTCCTATTGAAATATCTTGATCACGGGTTCGCTGTCATCCATTGCCAATGTTATAATAAAATAATATATCTGTTCCATAAATATTTGATGTAGGAATTAAGAAAAAACCTGTTTGTAACTTGTTGAAAACTGAACTTCGTAAGGCACAACGTTACCTTCTATAGGGCTTTTCGTATCATGCGAGTTTTTTTTAACAGTAATTTCATAGAAAAGTGGTTTACCAATATCAAGTTGCTGAAGGAAACGCAAAGTTATGATTCTTGAAAACTTCACGAGTGTTTAAATATGAAAAATCACAAAATGAAACATCCAAAAAACGGTAGGTCTTTTCGAAAAAAGATGTGTTTTCTTTTCCGGAAAGTAAAGTGTTTGTAAATTCAAATCAATTACGGCTTGGGACGCGTCACAAATTCGTACTTAATATTTTACAATTATATGCGACTTTTGAAGTGAAATATTATAATGCTGTCCTTTAGCAAATTATTGATAAAGTAGTAATCTTAATATTGTTTGAAGCGCCATTGGTTATATCAAAGCACATGTAGCAGTCTGTAACATCAAAGCCTTAACTAAAAACACGATAAATGAAACTATCTTGAAATGACCTTGACAAGGATCGACAAAATCTATAAATACGTATTCAAATGAGGTCCTGATTGAAATTAAAGAGGCCCTGATCGAGTATAATTTTTGGGGGTTTACACGATACATTGCAAGTACGGAGAGACACGATGACAAAGCATAATAACATCAGCTTGCATTAAATAATTAAATAAAATACATATCTTCATACAATGTAGAAATTAAATAATCAAGTATTCTTACAAATTCAAGACTTATACAGAGAGGAAGTAAGTCAATGCTTTTAAATATTTATCTTTATTAGAATGGAATCCACCAAATTCAACGGCGTCACTGATTAAATATAGCCGCAAAATAATATCCATGCGCCATTTGGCAAATTTTAAAGTCTTCATTACAAACATTTTAGGCGATGAAATTATTCTTACAATAGTTCACTTACATCTTCATCAAAAAGCTCACACGATAAAAAGCTATGCTTAACTTTTTAATTAGCACTTTTTCAAATGGGGAACATAAATTGTTTTGGGTAAATCGACGATCATTTAAGGTAATCTTCTTATATTTATCGTTTTTCATAACAACAAGTGTGAAAAAAAATGCCTAATTAGTTATAAAGAATCTACCAGACCTGCCAGATCAGAGCAATGGCACTTTTTCAAAAACCCAAATCCAGGATGCTCGCATAAGGCAGCTTAACTGCATAAAAAACAACCTTAACATAGGGGGAATTTCATGTGCTCCGGGCAGGTCAAGTAGATTATATTACATCATTATCATATATATACTCTGCTTTATAAGGAATTATGTATTTATATTCCCATTGAAACCAAACACAATAATCACTAAATATAAAAAGGTACAGCTATTCATACTCATATTCTAAGTGTATTTATCTACAGAACAGAACCAAGAACAGACGATCATCTACAACAAAACATAATAACAAGATCTGCTTCTCGTCCTAACGTGAGTATAGTATCTTAAAATATTTGGATTTATCAAAACTAATGACATGGTTTTCATAATACTGAAACTCTATTTTTTCTCTACAATAATTTGAATTTTGGATGTGTCACGTCTTCTGGTTGCCTAAAGGTTTATTGTGTATCAGTTCATAAACTTAATTTTGTCATCTGACCGAGACGACATCAACATTTGTTCATGATTTACTCCTAAAAATGAAATTTATAATAAAATTATAACGAATGAAAATTAAAAATGAAAAGATAATATTGAGTCATAACAAAGCTGTTAAAGTGCTGGGGTTTTTATATAAATACATTATTACGCTTAATGTTACTTTATACAAACAAACAAAAACTGACCAACAAGCCTACAAAACACTGCTTTGCAACATATACAAACCGAAAGACTAAGCAACGCGGACTCCATTGAATACTGATGTAGTATACTTCTTGGTGATCCGATAGGGTAATCATATTATGATCCAACCACGGCAACCGTCATGTAGATCACGATAAGTTCAAATTGACAATTGGTCTCTTTCAGTGATGTCAAAACGGTTTTGAAGTTCAGCACGACACATGCCAGTCACTTATGAAGGAATATCTGAACACTTTTAATCAATTATTTTTAATAAATCCAGGAAAGCGCTTCGGATGCATGAATTTCTAACGTCTTATTTTCATTTTTTACTTTGTTCTTTCATTATTTTATCTATGAATATGTTTAGAGAGCAAATGAAAAAGTTATCGCCAGAAGAGAAATCTTTGTATCACCTAACCACACAAGTGAATTTAGTCTGATGGGAGACATTGAAAGTAGTTATATCACCCCTGATGGATATTTCACACATAAAATAGTACTTGAATCGACACAAGAAGTGTGGAGCTCTGTATGCTATGGAATGCTAAAACTCAGGTAATCATATCCATTCTCATTATGTTATAATTACATTAGATGTATGTTTCATTATAATACTTTATTCTGATTGGCTAACTGCACATCACGTGTTATTTCTTAAGCAATTGCACCACTCAATAAAACTTATCATTCATAATAACACGTGGTCCCACAATAATAAAAGTGCATAGGTGAATTAAATAAACAAGTTATAAAATTCGTGTTTTCATAATCATAGCTAAAAAATGTAATTATAAGTATTGAATGTTTCTTTTTGGAACTTCATAGGGTTGTAAAAGCGTTGACCGTGCGCACATTTTTAGTATGAAGCGCTTCCGCGCTTCATACAAAATGTACTTTGGTCAACGCTTTGACACCTTAATGAAGTTACAAAAAGAAGCATTCAATTCTTAACTAAGATAGTGTACTTATAGATTACTACAAGGCATTTTCTATATTAGCCCTGGTATCAGCCCCCGACTCCCATATCAAACAAGAGGGCTTTACGTCTAAAATACAACCCAATAATTTCAAAACATTGCTACATTTTTGCATTCGCAGTTGAGCTGTTTAGTTGGGACACAGAAAACATTGGCTAATTATTAAGCTGCCTAGACCCCCCTCTACTACGAGGGAAATCAAAATTTTAGGGTCGCTTCCAATATATTTATCCTCGTCGAACTTCCTTAGAGTTGTAACACGGTGCTTTATAACAACCCTTGGAACGATGGTGTATCAGTGCATTCCTTTAAATTAAAACAACTCGAACATGATGGCAATTTAAACTGCCAATCGGGCACATAGAAATTCTTACCCTTCGAATCACCTGAGATCATCCCCAGTTTATTTGTGAGCTTGAATGTTTCTGGTATTTTTCGCCTCTCTTGTTTTCTACAACACTTTTCACTGGTAATAACATATCTACAGTTATCGTATACTGGACGCATGTGAGATAGTAAAAATCACTCATAGATTAGTAGTAGAAGGTTTACTATCCTTACTAGATGCTGAGATGATCTGAAATTTAAATGGTTGTTTGTGTAATTTATTTAACCAGTACATAGTCGGTACTTTCAAATTTTCTGAAGAGGCTTTCAGCTGGGTAGTGTCATTGAAATACCAAGTTCTTTCAATTTGATATTAGTAAGTGAGTTAGTTAGAAGCACTCATACCTTTGTGTAGAAGAATTGATCATTTCGTTTTGGAGAACTTCCGTGTAGTGTATGCGTCACACCACCTCTATACTTCATTGGCTGCTTTGTCTGCCAGTTTCAGCACAGACCGATTTGCGAGTGCTTGGAGTTTATGTTTTATTCTAGAAACTGGTATATATCATGGTCACTATTATTAATTTCAAAATTGTTTTCAAAATGAGATACGAATATCGACAGTATTCATAATTAAATTCAAATTACTGTCTACAGATTTTTTTATCAGATTTTTCATATTAAAACCATTTTTTTCAGTATATAGACAGAGTGTCTTTAATGACCTGACGACAGTGTTTCAAATCTATTATAGATGGAGGACGATATTATATGGAGGACGATATTTAGGTCCTTTCTTAAAAAAATGTTTTGACCTCACTATGTATTAAACAGGTTTGTCACCTATCGTTGCATTATTTTTTTAAGTTTTTGTTTAGGAATGGAGACCAGCTTCTCAGTATCAACAATGAAGATACCACATTACTTTGTCATGAAGACGCTTTAAGTGTTTTTGAAAATCTTCCACGCAATAACGATGAAAATATCACAATGGTACGTGTTAACTTTGAATACAAAATACACATCAAAACATAAAGTTCTTCGGGAAAATGCACAACCATCTAATGACAGGGTAGGGGAGGATTTTAAAAATGAAATTCCTAGGCTTGTAAGAACAGTAAACAATTATTCTAACTTACAAAACACATATTTAAGTCAGGCGACATAACCTATACCTAAATAATCAAGAAATGGTTTTACTAGATGTTTCTTCGGCTGTTTGTTTCCATCAGTCAGTAAGATAAAACAAAAATATGATTTTATTATTTATCAAAATCTACGCAAAAGGAAGTGAATATCGATTGGAATAGTCATTTGGTATATTTGATGCAAATAGTATTTTCAACACTATTTTCGTAATTGGAACGCCAAAAACATGTTATGTTAATCCATAAAAAAAAGTTTTCTGTTTCAATTTACATCAAATACAAAATGCAGTCGTGTTACAAAATAACTATATAGTATCGGACATATGTATGACTAGCCAGTTTGTTTTTACAAGGTAGAGATTCATTTAAGGTTATCTGTGTTTTTCTCTTCAAGCACTATATCTACAATATAGCCAATATCTTATTATTAAACAATTTAATTTTGATATAAATATTATATATATGTGCAAGTTAATTTTATTTAAGAAAAACGTCACTCGAATGTTTAATGTTAGTATAATCTTTGGATACTCACATCTTAAAATATTTTCGTTTTTGTTTGGGTTAATAGCAAATTAACGATCTACTCTATTAAACAATTTTTATTGAACTTCAACAAGAACTGCTCAAAACGATGAGATTTCCAAATAAGTCACGCTACTCTTTCTAAAAAAAAATGTGCATTTTCAATGAAATTTGGTTTCATTATTTTCAGACTTACAGGCGACCAAGCACTAGAAATGTTGTCGACTTAAGTTTTGAGTTAAACTGTTCGTTAGGTAGTATGTATGAGTTATGTCGGGGATAGAAAGTAAACAACAACAAATAAACGAATAAAGAAAAATAGAAATGAAAATAATTGACAATTATGAGAAAAAGATATAAAAAGTATGATATTGTAATCGAAACTTAAAAAAAAAAATTAAATACCTTTCTTTTTTATTTTAATTGAATCCTAAATAAATAAAATTATAATTTTTATTTCAAAATATTTTTTATACATTTACGAAAGCTTGAATGTTTGAACACGTTTAATAAATAATTTAAATAAGATCAATACACAAAAATTGATATTTTGGTGTTAATAATTATTTCACAAATGTAATTATTTTACATCAAAGGTTTTTTTGTTTACTTTTACAAATGTATATTAACACAGGCTCTGCAGTTGAGGCACGGATAAATAATGAGTCATCGGTACCCGAATCTGATTGGATATCAAAATCTGCAGTCACCATACAAAATCGAGGAACAAATAGATATATGCAAGCACTAGAGAAAAACTGCGTGATTTTTAAAGAGCTTATATCATCAATTCCAGGACAAAGGCCAAAAGATTTCCATATATGTAAGCTTTTAGAATTTACACATTAAAAAAAATATTTACATATTACATTCACACCTGTCCGGCTACTATTGAAGACATTAAAATATGATGGTTGTTTGTGTTTCGTGGTTACTGTAAACATATTTTATTAATAATGATATACATAATTTGGCATTAACACTGTCGCTGGGTTGTTGCCTTGTTGACACAAACCGTATATCGGCTGTTAACAATATTGAAAAGAACAATATATTATTACTAGTCTTACAGATGTGAACAAATATCATCAGCATAAACAAAAGTCAATTATGAAATTAATCCGTTAGATTTTACGTCGGAATTGTTTTACTTTTGTCATATTGGAGCCATTTGTAGCTGATTATTATATTCCGTAGGGTTTTGCTCATGTTCAGAGTTACATGGTGTTATTTTAACGACGCATATCCCTTTGACCAGCATATTTGGTTTATTTTAAAGTAATTGTACAATATACAATACAACAACAATTTATTAACGTCTCACCATCAAAAATACAGTATACACATTTCACATTATAAAAGTTAACATTTTTTAAAATTATTAATGCCATTCAAAAAAGAATTATGAGAGACGGATTAAAAGGAACTAGTTTTTTACAAATTTCAAAAGCTATTATAAAACAAAAGTTAAATCATTAAACATATTTACATTTATAATCGGTGTAAAACACGTCCTCTGCGGTCTAAAATAAGCTTGCAGGTTTTGACACATTTTTGTATGACATTAATATTGTCACTCGCTAAAATAAATGAAAGTTTCAAGGAATTTGGTAATAAAGTAAAATTTTCGTTTTCAAAGTTTAAAATCTTTTACACTTCGTCTCTAAGATCGTCATACAACGGACATTCAGTCAATACATGCTCCTCCGTTTCAAGTGTATCGTCACAAACAAAACAAGTTCTTTGATCTATTGGAAGACTCTCGTAGCGTCCTATCTCCACCCGTATTGGGGCAACACCATAGCGAAACTGAGAGTACGCTCTTCTGTGTGATGGTATAATAAGTTTATCTATATATGTAAAGTTCTGTATAAAAATCCTGTTTAAATGTTCTATATGTACGTAGTTTGTTACATGTACCTCCTGGTCCGTTTCGTCTAGTAGTGTCTAATGATACAAATCTTCATTCCATTTCTGTTTGAAGTCAGACATAAGTTTTACATGTATAGCATTGTTAACTTACTGCTTATCAATATCGGTGTCATTATACAAGTTCGCTATCCCACATGATTCGAATTGACTATAAATTCTAAAGTTTGAGTTTTTGCACGCTCGATGACGTCTGAAATTCTGCTCTGCCCAATTATAGTTTATTTTCGTACTATTCTACTTTCATCCATATATCGTGACCGATTCCAGTAGTTTATGATTACCTGCCATTGATTCACAAACGGTGGTGTCGATCCTTAATCCCCATTAACTGCAACGGTGTAAGTATAACACGCTTGTGGTTCACTATTTTACGGAATTGATCGTCTTGAATTTAGAAAAAGCCAGTTATATTTTAATAAAGCAAAGACAAACCCGTTAAAACTACAAAAAACACGTTTGTTTTTAATGTCACCAACGGCAAAACTACAAAGCAAAAACAATTGAACAATTCCCTCCCCCCCCCCTTTTACAAAAGTTAGTACTACTAAAGGAAAATGATGAATCAACGGAAATCAATAAATACAATATTGAAATATTCTTTTTTTACTTATTTATTTAAAGGTCACTTTACAGAGGAGCGTCGGATAGAATCTAGTAGTCATGCAATGTTGCGACGTTACATGGATGAGGAGCATAAGGATTACCTACATGTAACGTGTGACGGAAACATTATACTCGTAAGTCATAAGACAATAGAACACGAATCAATCAGATCAACCTGTTCTTTTCATTTCTGTTTGAGATTGAAAATTTTACGCATTTATTTTGTTACACAGAATATGTATTTTTCTGACTGTTGCACATTTGGAACGATGCAGATATCTATATTAATTATAATGTGTCAAACCCCTATTAAAGATACCAATTATTATGTTTCAGTACGCTAGACGCTCATATCGGCTACATAAGACTCATCAGTAGCGCTCGAATCAAAATAATTAGAAGGTCGAATCAAATACGACGTTGAAGAGCTTTCTGTCATGGTGTAAATTCTGTGACTTTATTTCATATTTTTTATAACTGTTTTATGTTGTTACAAACTGTCTCAAATCCATATGTCGTAATCTGCTTGAAGTACAATTAGTAAATAGAACTTAAGCAGTCGATGTCATTTTGGGATATCGGATAAGCTAACTTTAACAGTACATTTTGTACTTGTAAAGAGACCAATTTTTTTTCAAATTTATATTAATTAGTGTCATATCATATTAGAACAATTCAAAATTTGTTATAAAAAGAGACCTTAAGAAAATAAAGTCAGTGAGGATTTCCGAACGTTTGAATACGGAACTTGTATTGCTACTTTAAGGACTTTTCAGCGGACTATGCCGTTGTTATTATTTTATGGACTTCCATATGTATCTTTGATTTATGTTATTATATTGATTTAGTTGTGATTCAATAATAGAACATTGAAAGTATAAACTGTGTATTTCTTATTTATGCAAATCTTCCGCTAGTAAAACTACGATACGTCAATTGACCCCCAAAAAATCCAAACAATTGTACCAAATATGCTTATTATTGATCAAACTGTTTTTATATTCACAATTTTTTTGTTTTTTTGTTTTTCATCTTTATTTCTTTTGATTTACAACAGAGTAGTACATGTTCCGTCTTCAAATTAAAAGTGGGCAGAATGCGTGCTTTCGTCATTATGGAAGAGATAGTAACAGGAAAGGTTCTTTGCTTAGAAGATTTCAATGATTGTTGTGCAAAGTTTATTCATCCAACAAATTATGCAGCTGACCATAACTACATCGATCACATGGAGGAAAATTCAGATTCGAGAGGGATTGCGTAACTTGTTTAAAACAATAAATTCTAACTTTACTATTTATGGTCTAACGATGATCTCAGAAAGAGGATTGTCTCCCCTGAATACCAACGACGAATGAACAAGAAGAGCACAATACAACGTATGAAAGTAGTAGAGGCTAATGTGTTTATTTGCCTGTTTACTATTGCTTGTTTAAAAAGGGAAATAAAGGTGAAAACATTATTGTCAAGAACATACGATCACTTTAAAAGTTTGTCCATAATTTTCCTTTTTAAATTCTTTTTGTGTTGCGCTACGCGTACATTTATGCTTACGATATAATGTATTGCTTATAAATAAAATGTCTAGGGTTGTATATTGTTAATGTTAAGGCCAGTATGTCTTCTTATGTACAAAAAAATATCATTTTGTATGTGTTGTTTTTAGTATTATGTTGTAGAATAAAAGTTTTTGTTTTTACTTATATAGTTTTGAATAAGATGTGCTGATATACTCAAATAATAAGCAAAATGATAAATGATGAAAAAAACATATGACATAATATTAGAGCACACTGGTTCCCGAAAGTTGGATATTATAAAAAACAGGTACTTCCGATCTAGACAACAGGGCAAAAATTTCCACTATCAGTATTTCATATATATAGTTACATATTTTTAAGGGACCAGCTGAAGGACGCCTACAGTTCGGGAGTTTCTCGCTACATTGAAGACCCATTGGTGGCCTTCGGCTGTTGTCTGCTCTATGGTCGGGTTGTTGTCGCTTTGACACATTCCCTATTTCCATTCTCAATTTTAACTTATATATGTTTGATGCGCACTTTATCATTGTTAACATAGACTGTGATTAAATAAATAATACAAAGCTTTATATGAAAGTAAAATCAGGACAACAAAAAATAACGCTTTACAAGACAAGAGAGTCTGGATTGGGTGTCCGTCAGATCTGTATTCTCTTTTTTAAGGTAATTTTTCTGTATTTATCATATACTTTGCCCATTATTTCTTTAAATCTTAGCAACCCATTTTGCTCTATTCTTTATTTTTTATTATGCTTTAATTTTCTCTTTATATTAATTTTGTCACATTTTGTGCACATTTTGACCATTTTTCTGTAAACCCCATCCAGATCCCCAGTCAGGAAATATTTAATTGTTTTTTTCCAAACTAACTTTATTTTATAATAATGCTTATTACTTGCCATTTAATGTGTATTTGAAATGAAATATTGATAATAAAGTCTCGCTTTTATTTGAATAGGATATCAGTAAAAATATTAGAGTACATTTTTAAGCCAAACGCAAATTTTAACAAATTCCTATTCATATTAACCTTAGTAAAAAAAGACCTTGTCATACCCTGATCAAACAATAATTGCAGAAGATTATTTGTGGAAAGTAATTTCATTTTTTGTTTTGTTGTAAAAGTTAAATTTGAATGATAAGTTAATATCTGTTGGTTAATCCTGTAGTTAGGTTGCTGTCTCAATTGACAATTAACTCTCGTCTCCTTTTATTCACGCAGCACTTAATTTTCTTACACTAATGGCTGACATAGCTATTATATAAATCGGTTATACTAAGCAATGTCAGTGTTACTTTGCATCAAGTGTAGTGGATTGATTTGATTGTTTTTGCTTAAGGTCCAGTGGCAAATAGTCCATGCAAATAAAAGCCATTGTGTCAGAAATTCACCTCAAGTCTACTGAAACATTTTCGATTTTTGTATTATGTAAGGGATATAAGCCGATAACAATCCATTCTGTAAAATATTGGACAGGTCTGAGGCCACAGAATGGACTCTTAGAGGCTTATATCTTACTTAAAACATTGTTTAACACTTCGAAAAAAGGTAAAACAAAAGAAAAAATAAGCAAAGATTAATTTTCATCAAGTATGAAAAATGTTTTGTGAATAAACTTTTAAAAATCAAATGTGTATTCAGAATCTATTCAGATACAATACTTCAGTGTGAATTACTAAGAGGATATAGTCAAAACAGGTAATTATGGCAAGTTCTATATCTATTATATTTCAAAATGTAGTCCTCTTATACTAGTTTCTTGTTTAGTGTCGATTTTTTTTAATAGCTATAGGTAAATGAGAAAAAAAATAGCATATGATATGAAGACAGGTTGTGTTGAATCATATCGAGTTCAGCGCTGTCGAATTTATTTCAAATATAGAACTTATATGAACAAACGAAGAGATAACAACATGCAATCAGTTATATTCTATTGTTAGAATTTCCAAGAGACTGGTATTGTAAATCCAAACAGTAACACATGAATATCCCCTTTCTCTGTTTTATTTTCTTTCTTCATAGTCGTGTAGTTCTTCTTTCAGTGCCCTTATGCAAGTAGTGTCATACATGTAATTAGATACCCTGTATTTATCATGCTTTACAAAAAAATAGGATACAAAAATCGCTAAATGACCCGCTCATTAATTAGTGACAATATCGTTCTGCATTGAAGATTGTAAGTTATCTTGTTGTAAAAAGAATATACCCATTCGGGTTAACGCCCACAAGGTGTATCTATTACTAACATATTATTGTACTCGTTTATCTTTTAAAAAAAATCAGGTTTATGGAAATAAATCCATAAAAAAAATATAAGGTAGTCGATTCATATTGCCATTCAAAGCAGTGATTAGGTATCAATTTTAATAACAGAAAAATAGACGCAATGAAGATTTTATTTCAAATACTATGAAACACCATCTGAAGGTTTTATTGCATCTAGAAATTTAGAGATAACGGCACTATTCCTGTTTTATTAAAGTTAATTGATCTCTTTAGAACAAGGGAAAAGACACAATAAGTTTTTATTACTAATACTTCTTAGTAAATCAGATATAGTCGTCTCATATCCCTGGGACGAAATCAATGCGACACCTAATACGCATGTCCGCAAATCTTTATAATTATGCAATATTGTTTCTATACAAAAAAAACTATTAGAAAAATACAAGGATTGTATTTCGTAACAAATAATCGGATGAATGGACAAGTATCAATGTATGAAATTTAATACGGAGAATTGGTACAATAATAATTCCTTGACTTATTGTGAAAAACAAACGTTTCATTCAACGACCGGAAAAAAGTACTTTGGATATATTTTCCATTTAAAAAATGAATTTCCTTGATGAAGTTTCCTGGTGGTTTCTTACCCGTTTAAAGGATTGACTCTCACATACTATATACACAGTGAGGTTTTAATTTGGAATATAGCAGTGATGGATGAACTAGACAGTTGTGCTGTCCATTTAACATTGGTAGAAACCGGAGGAGAAGCTGAAAGTTATACAGGAGAAGCAAAAGGTAAAACCTAACGCCTAATTTAGATTGTGTTTGTGATAGTTGAAACACGCATCATAAAATATTCAACATGCATAACCAAATAACTTTAAACGGGCAATAAATGCGGTATGGGCTTTGTTCATCGTTTGTAGGCCGTACGGTGACCTTTAGTTGTAAAACTGTGCCATTTTGGTCTCTTGTCGGGAGTTTTCTCAATGTCATTCATACCACATCATTCTTTTTTTATAATAAATACATTTTGTACTGATTTCTACTTAATTTCTTTAATACTTATGATATGGACGTCAGATATTTTACTTCCTCATGATCATACACTGAAATACAAGTAATATCATAATATACATAACAATTTATAACTGAGAAAGATATAACGGATGTTGTACTTAGCGGTAGTATATATATACGAACCATCATAGGATTTTAATAACCTAATACCATTTGTAACACAACACATGGTCATTTGGAATAGTAGTTTATTCAAGCCCGTCTGGACCAGTGTCCATAACGGACGGTCTCCTCTATACAGTAAAATACATCAGTATATATACAAAATATAAACAGTGTCAAGGTTTCTATTAATTTGACCATTATAGTCTTAAATCAAAAGATACAGGGATGAATATCTATTAAGTTGTCTCTAAATGACATGTTTTGACATGTTTTGACCAACCTGGAGATTGATGGTCAAAGAATGCACGTATTTCTCGTGTTTTAACTAATTGCTACATGTCACCACCTGGTCTGAATGTAAACATGTATATATATATATATATATAACCTATAGAGGTCAATTGAACAACCTTTTACAAGGTCATGTTTTTCTTAATAGATATTCCCCTGAATTCTATTCAATTTAATAAACATTTTTGAGAATATATAATCCTAAATATAAATATAAATATATATAATATATATTTATATATATATTTTAAGCCATCATATTGTCACATTCCTCCCTTTCTTAAGAAATATAATTTTATATTTTAGTTAAAATCGGTGACAATATGAATGCTCGCAATTTCCCTAAAAACAACAAAAAGTATTCATAAACAAAATCATTTCAAAAGTTCAACAACATCTAAATGTTCAGCAATGTATAGTTCATACAATTCTTGTGTGAATAACTAAGTTCGTAACATCAAATATCGGAACTTCTTATTTCCAGAAAAAGGCGCAACCATTAACTGCGGACCGTCTTCATAACCCCGACTCCAGTGAACTGCTCCTCTGATCGTCGTTGTCAACTCCAACAATCCCTTTGTTTATCTGCAACGCCAATTCCCATCATTTAGAAGTACTGCAATTACTCCGACCTGCATGTGATCCACCATCCATCGTCGAAAATCCAACTTGCATGTGATCCACCATTCATCGTCGAAGATCCAACTTGCATGTGATCCACCATTCATCGTCGAAGATCCAACTTGCATGTGATCCACCATCCATCGGCGAAAATCCAACCTGCATTTGATCCACCATCCATCGGCGAAAATCCAACCTGCATATGATCCACCATCCATCGGCGAAAATCCAACCTGCATGTGATCCACCATTCATCGGCGAAAATCCAACCTGCATATGATCCACCATCTGTCGTTGATTTACTCCTAACTGACCTAGCTTACCTACTCTGTTAATTCAGAGTCCCTGACTAGGTTGCTCAGTTATCACCGGCTGAAACATTACAGGCAAATCTACCTGTGATGCTGTAGAACAATTCCCTCTACCAATATAAGTTATGTGATCGTATAGTTTTATGTACATCTAATCGTCTGCGTTGTGTCCAATAATCAAAGCCAATATCCAATACTGGATAATGGTTCTTAGTGGCTGGTTCTTGTAATGGTGCAGAAGCTATTTTAACATCTCTGTAGGCAGTACCATCGCCCTCAACATTAGTTGACACCATTTGATCGCCACCAAGGTATCGTGTGACTATTTGAACCTCTCTTTTACTAAATTCTCTTGGCTAAACACGTATTATTAAACTTAAGAATAGATCAATAACAAAATACCTATAAATATAGCAACAAAATGAATTAATGCATTTACTAAATTTGATAGTTCAAAGTCATCCTCAAGTTCTAACTGCTTTAATTTGATAAAATAAATTATCGATATGTTATTTATTTTAAATAAGAACAAAAAATAAAAATAAACTCAAATACAAAAACAATAAACTAATAAGATAAACTTTTCTATAGTTAGGACTGAAAATAAACTTTTCTCTAGTTAGGACTGAAAAATTATTTAAATAAGGTTTGACATTCAACCAACACTTTCCTTCCTTTTTCATAAACAAAGCTGTGATTCAGAGATTACTAATATTTATAGGATTTCTAAACAATCAACAATTTTTCAGCGATCCATCTGAAGCGAGAATTAGAATGATTAATCAAAATTATTTTATATACACATATATTCATTTAAAAACAATCATCACGAAGCCTACTTTTACGACATGTTAGTCGTTCATTTTATTAAGATAACAAGAAATGATTGAGAGAAAGTTTAACATCAAATGATCTTTCTTTCAGACTTATGAACTTTTGCTTATTTTTCTTTAGTATTATGATTTCATCAACAGGCATGTCTTGATTACTTTCTAAATTATATCTATCAGAACTATTATCATTTGTCATATCACTTAAACTGGAAGTTAAAGATGACCTTATGCTCTTGTTTTTCTCATTTTTTCTTGGGTTGCTAATTTTCTTTTAACTCAATCAGGGTCACATTAAAATATTTGCGGAAGATGTATCGCGTTATTGTTTATAACGATTAATCATATGATACTTATTTCCATATTTTAAGTCCTAAATTGTTTTATTATGAAAACATTTCCATTTTCAACCCTTAGTATAGATTTATGTACTCTATAAATGTATAAATAATCCTATATTTCATCTATCGCTAAATACTTTTAAAACTTATTAAACCCTATATTTCCTTAAGAGTGGACTTAAACAATTATATCAATTTTTATCATTTAAGTGCTATTTTCCGAAGATAGTTCCTCAATTCTTTAAAAATACCACAATAACTGTGCGGAAATAAAGGTTTGGATTCTAAATAACATAGAATATTTTGTTTCTCTAAACAAATGTGCTTACGCACCTACCCAATTGCGTCAACCATATTTAAACAACTATATGATTATAACATCGCAGAAATACCCTTAAATCCGTCGCCAAAA
This sequence comes from Mytilus galloprovincialis, assembly GCA_037788925.1. Taxonomy (NCBI): domain Eukaryota; kingdom Metazoa; phylum Mollusca; class Bivalvia; order Mytilida; family Mytilidae; genus Mytilus; species Mytilus galloprovincialis. The sequence goes on along the minus strand of CM075334.1, from coordinate 43,707,730 downwards.
GTGTTCTTATGAAACTTTCTTATACCAATGTATATAGGCGCGTATATTCTAGAATTACAGATTGTCTCTTCAGAAAACAGCTCAAAATATGAATAAAAAATTCAATTATTATATTCAAAATCAAGATATATTAAATGTTTTAATATTATCATTATTCACGCAGTTAAATACTTTAAAATATAACCAACATCTTTAAAATATTTTTACCTATTGTTATTTAATTCTTAAATATTAATATTCAAGTGTTGTTTTTTTCTTATTTAAATATCTATTCTGTCTTTTAAAAAAAACAGCATATAAAAACTTCTCATTATATCATTACAATATGTACGCAAATCTTATATATTGACTTATACTATCAATTAAATACCTGACAAAGTTGCCAGTCTTTTATATTGACTAAAACAATCAAATACCTATTATAAGTACCTTCACCCTTATGATAATGATTACATAAAAAAAATATCAATACAAAAATCAAACCTTCACCATTGAAAAAAAAAAATAAATATCTACATTTTCGCTTAAAAAAACTTTATTTAATAAAACTTTTTTTTTAATGAATTAATCCACGTCATTATCTTGAACATGAACAATTGTGCTCACATCTGGTGCACCTAATCCTAATTTTTTCTGATATTGAACCATCAAAGCTTCCAATCGAATTAATGCCTTTTTTAAACACCCTTTGAGTAAGACTTTGAACTTTTGTTATTAAATTATGAAAAACAGACCCTACATTGAATTCTTGTCTAGCCATTTTGAGAAATTAAATAAAGAGTATCAAATAAAAAGTCACTTTACCTTAATATCCTTTGGTCACGGTTAACCAAAAATAGCCACATTTAACACAACACATGGTCATTTGGAATAGTAGTTTATTCAAGCCCGTCTGGACCAGTGTCCATAACGGACGGTCTCCTCTATACAGTAAAATACATCAGTATATATACAAAATATAAACAGTGTCAAGGTTTCTATTAATTTGACCATTATAGTCTTAAATCAAAAGATACAGGGATGAATATCTATTAAGTTGTCTCTAAATGACATGTTTTGACATGTTTTGACCAACCTGGAGATTGATGGTCAAAGAATGCACGTATTTCTCGTGTTTTAACTAATTGCTACATGTCACCACCTGGTCTGAATGTAAACATGTATATATATATATATATAACCTATAGAGGTCAATTGAACAACCTTTTACAAGGTCATGTTTTTCTTAATAGATATTCCCCTGAATTCTATTCAATTTAATAAACATTTTTGAGAATATATAATCCTAAATATAAATATAAATATATATAATATATATTTATATATATATTTTAAGCCATCATATTGTCACACATTGACAATCCATGAAGGGGCTATAAGTGTATCTGAATGTCCCTTTTAAAATAGCATTAGATTTTGGATATGAGTGGCTGTCCGTTCATCAGATATTTCGTCTGACCTGTAAATTCATGCATAGTTGTACACTAAAATGTATTTCATCTTACTTTGACTTTGGGGTCTAATCTAGAATGCATTTGATAATATGTTTTATAGAAATTCAAGTAGTTCAAGATGATCATATTGGCTACTGTGCGATTTAAATAGATTTAAATATTACAGTATCCACGAGGATGAATTATTAAAATGATCAGGGTTTTCGTCTCGATGACTCAGCCTCGATAAGGAAACACGTTTTATAGTAAGTGTTTTAGTTTAGATATCTTCTCAGTTTTTCCCTTTCTGTCTTTACTATTACACTATGTTTGAAATAGCTTTGTCCGCCGCAATTTTGCGCCTGTCCCAAGTCAGGAGACTCTGGCCTTTGTTAGTCTTGTATGATTTTTTATTTTAGTTTCTTGTGTATAATTCGGAGTTTAGTATGACGTCCATTATCACTGTACTAGTATACATATTTTTAGGGGCCAGCTGAAGGACACCTACGGGTGCGGGAATTCTAGCTACATTGAAGACCCATCGGTGGCCTTCGGCTGTTTTCTGATCTATGGTCGGGTTTTTGTCGCTTAGACACATTCCCCATTTCCTTTCTAAATTTTATTGTCTGTGCAGTTTCAAACAAAACAGTAGCACATCTTCATGCGATTGAGATTAATCTTATATAAATAAATACCGCCTGCCTCATTCTAAAAGACTTATTTTTCAATTAAATATTGAGATAGCCATATGAAATAGCACCAGTTATATATAAATTATTCAAAAGAATCCGTTTACTTTTTTTAAATTCCCAGAATCAAATCAGTGAAATCTGTTAAAATCATGATAATTTTATGATTATCTTAAAGAATTCAGTAATTACTAAAAAAAAAAAAAACCTAAACCTAGGGGAAATTTCAAGTGCTCCGGGTAGGTCAAGTAGATTATATTACATCAATATCATATATATACTCAGCTTTATAAGGAATTATGTATTTAATATTCCTATTGAAACCAAACACAATAATAACTATATATATAAAAAAAAGGTACAGCTATTCATACCTTGACATATTAAATGAAAAGAGAGCCGAAAGATATCAAAGGGACATCCAAACTCATAAGTCGAAAATAAAGTGACAGCGGCATGGCTTAAAAAGAAAAAGACCAACTTACAGAAAAACAAGGGCACACTAAACACAACATAGAAAACATAGAAAACTGAACACCATCAACCTATAAAAAAACTTGGGGTGATCGTAGATGCTCAGGAAGGGTAAACAGATCATGGTCCACATGTGTAACCGTCGTGTTGCTTACGTTAGAACAAACTGGGTAATAATTCTAATTGGGAAAATCTTACAGGTGTAAAATAATGTTCATATAACGTGTCATTTAGTATATTTATCTACAAAACAGAACCAAGAAGAGATGATTATCTACAACAAAACATACCAGAAAGATCCGCTTCTCGTCCTTACGTGAGTATCGTTTCTTACACTTTGGATTTATCAAAACTAATGTTATGGTTCTTATAATACTAAAACTTCATTTTTTCTCTATAATCATTTAAATTTTGGAAGTACATTTGTACCACGTCTTCTGGTTGCCTGAAGGTTTAATGTCTATTAGTTCATAAACTTAATTTTGTCATGTGACCTAGACGACATCAACATTTTTTTTCATGACTTACTTCTAAAAATAAATTTATAATAAAATTATAACGAATGAAAGTTACAAATGGAAAGATAATATTCAGTAATAACGAAGAAGTTAAAGTGCTGGTTTTTTTATATAATACATTAATACGCTTAATGTTACTTTATACAAACAAACAAAAAATGACCAACAAGCCTACAAACCACTGCTTTGCAACATATACAAACCGAAAAACTAAGCAACGCGGACTTCACTGAATACTGATGTAATATAAGGTGATCCGATAGGGTAAGCATATTATGATCCAACCCCGGCAACCGTCATGTATATCACGATAAGTTCAAATTGACAATTTGTCTCGTTCAGTGATGTAAAACGGTTTTGAAATTCAGCACGACACATGCCAGTCACTAATGAAGGAATATTTGAACACTTGTAATCAATTATGTCTAATTAATCCAGTAAAGCGCTAATTCTGACTCATGAATTTCTAACGTATTGTTTTCATTTTTTACTTTGTTCTCTCATTATTTTTTCTATGAATATTTTTAGAGACCAAATGAAAAACTAATCGCCAGAACAGAAATCTTTGTATCACCTAACCACACAAGTGAATTTAGTCTGATGGGAGACATTGAAAGTAGTTATATCACCCCTGATGGATATTTCCGACATAAAATTGTATTTGAATCGACACAAGAAGTATGGAACTCTGTTTGCTATGGAATGCTTAAACTCAGGTAATGATATCCATTCTCATTATGTGTTAAGATTGCATAGTTCACTTGTATGAATTTTTCATAAAATTGTTTCCATTTTATTATTTACTTTAACGTTGAATTTACAATCCGATCAAATAAAAACATAACTACATTTTTGCATTCACAGTTGAACTGTTAGAACATATAAATCACGTGTTCTTTGCTTTGCTGCCTACCCTCTCTGCTACGAGGAGAAACTGAAAGTGTAGCGTCGTTTCCATTATTTGAGCGATATTTGTTATCGTCGAACTTCCTTAGAGTTGTAATACAGTGCATTGTTAATTACACCCCTGAGATCGATGGTATATCAGTGCATTTATCTCAATGACAAAAATCGTAAATGATGAAAATTTAAACTGTCAATCAGTTTATTTGTGAGTTTGAATGTCTCTCTGGTATCATTCGCTTCTATTGTTTTCTACGACACTTTTCACTAGTAATACCATCTCTACATTACCTTTTCATTCGACACATGGACGATAGATAGAAGCAGTCATATATTAGTAGTAGAACGCTTACTGAGAGTAATGGGGATACCTTCATGACGAATATAGGTAACCATTCTTGCCAAATGACTTTAACGGTAATTGTTGGTGCATGACGATAAAAGAGGTACGAACGATACCAGAGAGACAGTCACACTCATAGATTGAAAATTAAAATGACAACGTTAACGCCATTGCTAAAAATAAAAAAAGACAAACAGAAAAATAATAGTACAGAAGACACAACATAGAAAACTATAGACTAAGCAACACGAACCCCACCAAAATCTGGGGTTGATCTCAGGTGCTCCGGAAGGGTAAGCAGATATTGCATCACATGTGGCACCCGTCGTGTTGCTTATGTTATTACAAATCTGGTATATAGTCTAATTCGGTAGATCACATTCGGGAAAAGGGAAGGGTGTTATAGTTATAAATGTACACTTTCTATTAGACGATAAAAAAATTGATTGATTTTGACGCAACGTGGTATTTTTTTTCCGAAAATGACGCTAACGACGGTAAAATTTAACCAGTTTGACGCTAATGGTATCCGAAAATTACCGTTTGACGCCTGACGGTAAAGGGCATTAATACCCTCCTTACTAGATGCAATGAGGAAATGAAATTCAAATGGTTGATTTTGTAATTTATTTAACCAGTAAATAGTCGGTACTTTCAAATTTTCGGAAGAGGCTTTCAGCTGTATGATGGCAGTGAAATACCAAGTTCTTTTATAATAGTAAGTTAGGTAGTTAGAAGCACTCGTACATACTCATAAATAAGAATCAATGTATCACTCTTTGGAGCGTACTGACTTACATGTAGAAGAATTGCTAATTTACGTGTAGTGCATGCGTCACACCACCACTACATTATTGGCTGGTACGAACACAAATTTAACCGCTTTGCGAGTGCTTGATTTTTTTGTTTTATTCTACAAATAGGTATATATCATAGACCCCTATTATTAATTTCAAAATTGTTTTCAAAATGAGATATACGAATATCAACAGTATTCATAATTATATTCAAATAACTGTCTAGAGATTTTTATAAGATTTTTCACGTTTACACCATTTGTTCCAGCAGGCAGACAGCTAGAGTGTCATTAATGACCTGCTAATCCCAATCTATTATAGATAGTGGCCGATATATAGGTCCTCTCTTTAAAAAAAACCTCACTGTATTAAACAGGTTTGACACCTATCGATGCATTATTTTTTGTTTAGGAATGGAGATCAGCTTCTCAGTATCAACAATGAAGATACCACATTACTTAGTCATGAAGACGCTTTAAGAGTTTTTGAAAATCTTCCAGGCAATAAAGATGAAAATATCACAATGGTAGGTGCTATAACTTTGAGTATAAAATACACATCAAAACATAAATTTCTTCAGGAAAATGTACAACCATCTAATGAGAGGGTAGGGGAGGAGTTCGAAATGAATATCATGGGCTGGTAAGAACTAAAAAAATACTTTTACCCGAAACAGAATGAAATGATCATTCTGCAACAAAAAACCGCAAAATATTGATGGTGTACAAAAGTGAAACAAATCTTCGCGCATAAATGTTTTTACAAAGTATACTCACAATCAAGACAATCGGTGTTTTTTTCTCTTCAATCGCTGTTTCAAATATAGCCAATATCTTGTCATTTAACATTTATTTTAATGTGCAGTTAATTTTATATAAGAAAGACGTCATTCCAATATGTAATGTTATTCTAATCTTTAGCTACCCTCATCTTGAAATATTTTCGTTTTTGCTTGGATTCATAGCAAATGACAATCTACTCAAATAAAGGCGACAGTAGTATACCGCTGTTCGAAATTCATAAATCTATTAAGAAAATAAATCAGGGTTACAACTAAAACTGAGGGAAACACATAAGATATATATTTTTAATCGAAATTCCCATTATTTTCAGACTTACAGGCGACCAAGCACTAGAAATGTTGTCGACTTTAGTTTTGAGTTAAACTGTTCGCTAGGTAGTATATATGAGTTATGTCGTTGATAGAAAGTAAACTACAACAAATAAACGTATAAAGGAAAATAGAAACGAAAATAAATGACAATTGAAAGAAAAAGATAAAAAAAGTGTGATTTTGTAATCGAAACTTTATTTTTTTTTTATTTTAATTGAATCCTTACGGAAGTCGATAAGGGCCATTCAAAAAAAATATTCTATGTCGTAATTTCGACATAACATGTCGTTATTACGACAGCAATATGTCGTAATTTCGACATAACTTGTCGTTATAACGACATCGCTATGTCATAATTTCGACATAACATGTCGTAATAACGACATCGCTGTATATATATATATAAAAGAATATGTATTATGATTGCCAAGAGACCGTCTAAATGACACAGAAATTAACAACTATAGGTCATATTAATGCCCTCAATAATAAAAAAAATCCCCCGCATAGTCAGCTGTAGAGGGACGAAAGATATCGGAGGGAGAGTCCCCGAAATGCTGTGTAGCAGACAGGGTTATTAATTAATTTTTAGCTCCCTTGGTAAAACTCCAAATTTCAAATTTAATGTATTTCATTGTTAAATAATTTACATGAAGATTAATAAGTAAATATTTGTTAATTGCATAGCTTTTGCTATTTGAATTCATTGGTAAAAGATATTTATTTATATTGTAAAGTTTAATATTTGCATCGTCGCAAAATCTTTGGTTCCCTTCTGTGAAAAACTTATATATTTTATAGATCCCATTCATGTTTCTCCAATTACCATCAGTGGAAGGGCTGTGTAGCCAGTCAAGGACGATATAAACTTATATTAGTTGGAAGAATAATATGTGGAATTAAATAAGGACTGACAATCAATCGTACGATGGGAAGCTAAATTTTCACCCTCCCTTTAATTCATCGCTAACTACATGGCTTCTTGTAATAAGGGTGAATTGAAGTATTGATTGCTCTATTTCTATTTTCAAACGTTGGGCACGATGTTCCTACAACACGTTACACTTAAAATGCGGCGTCGAAGAGGGTTTTTGACTTCGATTAATTTTTGCAAGTTTTATTCGGTTTTTTATATGTTGGTTGATTCTGGTTCAGTTCGTTTTGTGATGTCATTTAATCATAAATTACCTCAAGTTGTGGAAATCGATTTAATAATGTTTACCCTTTGAGTTATTTCAACTGAAAATGCAGTACTGTCGCAAGTAATGTAGGAAGGAAAGATGGGACGGAACGGAAGTACATGTATACGGTTTCCATAAAAAAAAAATTTAAATGTACAAAACTTTTATCATAGGATGTTTAACTTTCAAGGTGCATATCATCTGTCATTGTAAAATTTCTATATCTTAATTCAACCCCAATTCAAATATATCTGACACTCTGCAAGTAAATCGAACATTTTTATCCTTGGTTAAATTTGAATAGAATTGTATTTTCCCTGGCACATAAGTTGTAGAAATAAACCCCTTCAATTACTTGAACCTTGGCTTGAGAATTATTATCCAAGTCATCTATAGTGTTTAACTTCTGATATACATTTTAAAATATAGTAATCTACTCCTGGATCGTCCGCGAAAACGGCTAATATAATCCCGAGTTTTTATTAATTTCAATTTATATTAACGAAAAGTTCCCGGCTTCGCTAGTACAGGAATTACTTTCATCACGACAGTTATAACATGAATAGCAGGACAAATCGCGAAGTAAAACGTTACGTGAACTGGTATTAAGTCTTTTAATATTGGTGATTGCACCTTACTGAAGTGACGACTTTAAATGATCTATTTCGGAGTACATCCGCAACATAAATTTCAATTCGCATTTTACAATTAGAGGACTGTCTTGGACGAAGTTCATGTAATGAGATTTTTTTCCCATTTCACCATTCTTTTAAATAAATCGTTAAAAGCTATAAACGATTAATAAAAATTGCAAAAATTTAACCTGTGTCGAACCTTTGACCCCGGGCGGAGTCTATAGCAACATGCACTATTCTTTTTTTTCGGCAGCAATCATCAACCTCTTTTTCCAAATTTCATAACAAGATTTGTTTTAATTATCATGAACATTTTATTGAAACTTTAGCACATGTAACGTCGGAAATTAGCGTCTTTCGGATTTTAGACGTTTTCAGACGTTTGGACAAATTGGCTACCGTTTTATAATATGTGGAAGCATTTTATTCCTTTAAGACCCAAATATGTAGTTAATAAGAAAAGAATCTTGGCATTTTTTACTCTTCGTGTATCTAACTTTTGTTTTGATCAATTATAAAAAATACGCGTTAAATGCTTTGAAAAATGAAATATCAACTTGGACAAAATGGCTACCGTTTGAAAACAACTGTGTAGAGAAGATTTTTATTGAATCAGCAATATTTGAACTCACGAACAATGAGGCAAATATTTGTTCTTTTGTTAGATATAATTATTGTCTAACTCTTTTTATTCATTTTCTGCTATATCTACTTAAGAAATTCACTTTCAGTCGTTGAGTTAACGAAAAACGTCGTGGGACATTTTTCTTATTCCAGCTCAATATACAGCCACCGAGTCAAATGAAATTTGGCAAATTAACGGCTTTAACGCCACAAAGAACCGACACATGTCATTGTTCCTGCCAAGAATCAAGAAGATCAGAGAAAAAAAATATAAAATCACTATACATAAGAGTTAAAACAGTTTTTTCATAAATGTAACGTTGGACATCCGTTTTTTCACATAGCTTTGTTATTTTAATCCTCAAATATACAAGATATTACTTAGTATATAATCAAGAGCTGTAAAAACATAATTTAAAACATATATTGAATTTGTTTTAATATAGGTTCGTGTTTTCTAACATTTTTATTTTGTTTTGATGATGAAATTTCGATGATTCTGTTTTAAATCCTAGGGGTTGTAGGAACATCGTGCCCAACGTTTGAAAGTGGAAACAGAGCAATCAATATTTCACTTCACCCTTATTACAAGAAGGCATGTAGTTTGCGCTTATTTAAAGGAGCTAGGTGGAGAGCTTGGCTCGTCTTGGTAGGACTGAATATCAGTCCTCCTATATTTCCACATGTTATTCTTCCTTTATGGGTCATTATCAAAAAAAGTGCAAATTTCGACAAGGTAATATTTTGAAAAATGATGTCATTGTTTAAAACATTTAAATGTGTCCCGCTATTCTATAGTATGGTAGCAACGATATTCAGAAATATGCAATGGGAAAAATAAAAGTGTTTTTTCAATTTTAACAATATAAGGTCATCCTTTGATAGAATCGTGTCAATGGTGTTACCAATTTAAAGCATACATTTAGGTACTAAATATTATTGTTTAACATCAAACAACTGTTCCAATTTGTTGTTTAGGTTTAAATTAAGACTTATTGATATTATTCAATATAGCTGTGCATTCTATTTAAACATCATTTTCAGAATACATTGTCGTACAAAAGTTGGCTGTCCTAATTATAGCCGTTGTAAATACTAAAAAATACACTTAAAATGAATATATGTGAATTTTTTAAGATTAAATGTTAATGATACACCTAATCCTTCGTACACGACCTAAAAACACTTTCATTTATGAATAAAGATACAAAAAAAAATGTCGCATTTTTTTTATAGTAACACCACTGACCCTTCAGTAACTCCAATGACACAAAAGTATCACCATTGACACCACATTTCAAATTTTACCTATACCAAGTTCTGAACACAAAGCCAAGATCACCGAGCCAAGAAAAAGATGAAAAAATAATTTTTAGGCTAAAAAATCTCAAATTATATAACATAACATCCATTACTAAAAGTGTCAATAGTGTTACTAAATAGTGTCATTGGTGTTAGCAGCATACATCAGTTTGTGAAAACTGTGTATATGTAATACATGATATTGTTAAAACATTGTTAAATAAGTATTGTTTTTCATAAATAATATGATGTTTCGCTTGTTAAGCATGAACAAAACACAAAACAATGCTGATTGTCATGATATATTAAGTGGTGTTACTAAACTGGTCAATGGTGTTATTTTATCAAAATGGTCTCACCATTGACAGTAACACCAATGATTTAAGGTGTATTTTAAGATTCAGTTACGAAATAAGTGCTCCATTCCCCTAGTTTGATAAGTAATTTGAATAAGCAATACACAATAATCGATACTATGGTGTATAGTAATTATTACACTTAAATATTAAATATACATCATAGTTTTTTTATGTCTCATTTATAGGCATTATGTTTTCTGGTCTGTGCGTCCGTCCATCTGTTCGTCCGTTCGTCTGTTCGTCCGTCTGTCCCGCTTCAGGTTAAAGTTTTTGGTTCAGGTTAAAGTTTTTGGTCGAGGTAGTTATTGATGAAGCTGAAGTCCAATCAACTTGAAACTTATGTTTCTTATGATATGATCTTTCTAATTTTAATACCAAATTAGAGATTTCCTCCCATTTTCAAGGTCCACTGAACCTAGAAAATGATTGTGCGGATGGGGTATTCGTGTACTAGGGACACATTCTTGTTTTACATATTTTACAAATGTATATCAACACAGGCTCTGCAGTTGAGGCACGGATAAATAATGAGTCGTCAGTACCCGAATCTGACTGGATAAAAAAATCTGCAGTAACCATACAAAATCGAGGAACAAATAGATATATGCAAGCACTAGAGAAAAACTGCGTGATTTTTAAAGAACTTATATCGTCAATTCCAGGACAAAAGCCAAAGGATTTCCATATATGTAAGCTTTAAGTAACTAATAATTTAAAAATTTAAATAAAATATTTACATGCATGTATTACATACAACACTGTCTATTATTGAAGACACTGAAATCTTTTTGATGTATGTGTTGCTTGGTTAAGTGTAAACATATTCTATTAAAAAAAACACAAATTAAACAATATACATAATTTGGCCTTGCTGGGTTATTGCCTATGTGACGCAAACCATATCTACTGTAAACAATATTGACAAAACCAATATTTTATTACTTATAAATGTGAACAAATTTCATCAGCATATTAAAACAAAGGTTTAAAACAAAAAAAGCAAATTAAGCCGTACGTTATTTTTCTTATCGGAATTGTTTTACATTTGTCATTCCGGAGCCTTTTGTAACTGATACTATGTGCGGTAGGCTTTGTTCATTGTTGAAGACAGCACGGTGACCTGTAGGTGTTAACTTCTATGCCAGTTGGTAGTGATGATATAAGAGAACGAACGACAGTGCCATATAGATGTATGTATGTTCTGTATCTCCCTCCTCTAGTAGGAGCACCTACATGGGTTATGGTGTAAAAAGGAAGACATTTAACACACTTAAATGTGAGCATTTGCCTATCCAGTTTCCTAACTTGGCCGTGACGGTTCTTGCTACCAGAAAGTTAACCTTCCCCAAAAACAACAAGTACAATGTAATTAAATATATATATACGAACACACCCACTCACGTGATTCCCTAATCCTCAAAAAAAAATGCAAAATATAAAAACACATTTTATACAAATTTGAGGATAAGGTCACCTCGGATGCCGCACAAATGCATAGACAACGAACGGGAAACCGGAGAGGACAAACTTGGAATCCAACCGATACCACTAAATGCCTAGTTGTGTTCCTGGTAGAGGAAAGCCGACAATCCTACGATAAAGAATCTCGGAAAGAAACTACCAATCCATAAGAGGAACAGCTAAAACCCTCAGACATCAAATAGATTGGTCTGATAGTTTCCCACGTTGAAACTACGAATGGATCCCATCTGACTACATGTCTCAAACAAACCTGAAAATATCTGCAGAAACCTTATTCTACAAAAAAATCATAATCCAAATCATAAAATAAACGATGTTAGGATAATAATATTTATCAATGAAACCAATTTAACAAAACAATTTCAATGCTGTTGAAAAGTTCTCTCTGCAAAAATTTACACGTCCGCTCTCATCGGCATGCTCGACTATATTGCTATAATGTTTTGATAAAGGCAAATAGGTTTAATCTCATAATTATCTTCTTAATTCAGTGTCGCAGGATGTATTTTTTACGACGTACTTTCTTTTGACATACATATTTGATTTCTTTGAAAGTAATTTAATGTATACAAGGCTTTGATTCACTATTTTACGGGATTGGATGTCCTGAATTTAGAAAAAATATTTCAATAAAACAAATGAATGACATACCCATTCAAGCTACAAAAAACACGTTTAGTTTTACACGACATTGACGAACCATTGTTAGAAAAACTGCAAAACAAATATAATTGAACAATTTTCCTCAATCAACAAAAATCAGTACACGTGACAAAGGAAATAAGAATCCAGTGAAATATTAAATACAAATATTCATTTTTGTTTAAATATATTTATAGGTCACTTTACAGAGGAGCGTTGGATAGAATCTAATAGTCATGCAATGCTGCGACGATACATGGATGAGGAGCATAAGGATTACCTACATGTAACGTGTGACGGAAACATTATACTGGTAGGTTATTAGACAATAGAACACGAATCAATCAATCACTCGGTCGTTTTCATTTCTATTTGAGATTGAAAAATTTCAGCATTTATTTTGTTACACAAAATATATTAAAAAAAAATTACTGTTGCACATTTTGAACGATTCAGATATCTAAGTTATGATGTGTCAACCCCCTATTAAAGATCCCAACTATTATGTTTCAGTACGCTTCTAGACGTTCACGTCGGCTACATACAGTGGCACTCGAATCAAAATAATTAGAAGGTATAATCAAATACGACGTTGAAGAGCATTGACAAATAAAAAATCGGAAATTTAGTACTAAATATGTCTATCATTGATAAACTGTTTATATATGCACATTGCTTGTTTTCCTTTTTCATATTTGTTTATTTTGATTTACAACAGAGTAGTACATGTTCCGTTTTCAAATTGAAAGTAGAAAGAATGCATGCTTTCGTCATTATGGAAGAGATAGTGACAGGAAAGGTTCTTTGCCTAGAAGATTTCAATGATTGTTGTGCAAAGTTTATTCATCCAACAAATTATGCAGCTGACCATAACTACATCGATCACATGGAAGAAAAATTCAGATTTAAGAGAGATTCCGTACCTTGTTTAAGACAATAAATTATGATGTTACTGTGTATGGTGACTAACGATGATCTCGAAAAGATGATTGTCTTCTATGAATACCGACGTCGAATGAACAAAAAGAGAACAAAACACAACAACGTATGAAAGTAGTGGAGGCAAATGTGTTTATTTTCCTGGTTACTATAATTGCTCGTTTAAAAGAAGGAAAAAAGGTGAAAAAAATGTCAAGAAGATGCGATCACTTTTGTTCATAATTATCCCTTTTTAATTCTTTTCTTTTGCACTACGCGTACATTAATGCTTATGATAGTGTAATGTTTATAAATAATATGTCTATGGTTGTATATTGTTAATGTTTAGGGCAGTATGTCTTCTTATGTACAAAAAAATATATCATTTTGTATGTGTTGATTTAAGAATTATGTTGTAGAATAAAAGTTTTTGTTTTTACTGATATAGTTTTGAATAACATGTGCTGATATACTCTTTTATCGCTATTTTACGAAATTTTCCTTTGATCATCTTGACTGATAATTTTGTTTCTGAAGGGAGTCGAGTGATATGAAACGGAGTCGAGTGATATGAAAATTATCGCTTGAAACTACATGGACACGTGGCGTTGCTAATGAAATTGACATGAAATTGAAAACGTTTCATAGTCGTCATAGGTGAAATAGCGATAAACAAATTGTCATTGATCATCTCAACTCGATTGTTTTTCTCGCTTTCGCCGTCCGGCTCAAGCAAGGTGTCCCTCATATCTGAATTCTTTCTTTAGGTAATTTTTCTGTATTTACAATAAGCTTTGTCCATTATGTCTTTATATCTTAGCAACCCATTATGCTCTAATCTTTATCTATTTTTTGTTTTTTTATTTTTCTCTTTTTATATTAATTTTGTCACTTTGGTGCAGATTTTTCCATTATTCTGTAAACCAAAACCCTCATTCAAGAAATGTTCTATTTTTTCAAACTAATCTTATTTCATAATAAAACTTGCCATTTATTAATGTGTATATGAAATGAAATATTGATAATAAAGTCTCATTTTTATTGGAATACGATATCAGTAAAAATATAGCAGGACCATTTTAAATCAAACTCAAGTCTTAAAATATTCTTATTCATATTTAACCTCAGGAAAAGAGACCTTGTCATACCCTGATCAAACTATAATTGCTGAAGATTATTTGTGGAAAGTAATTTCATTTTTTTTATCGTAGAATTTCAATGATAAGTTAATATCTTTTGGTTATTTCTGTAGTTTAGTTGCTGTCTCAATTAACAATTAACTCTCATCTCTTTTATTCACACAGCACTTAATTTTCCGTGTGCACTAATGGCTAACAAAACTATCATATAAATCGGATAGACTAAGCACTGCCAGTGCTTCTTTGCATCAAGTGTGGTGGATTGGTTTGATTGTTTTTGCTTAACGTCCAGTGGCAAATATTCCATGCAAATTACAGCCATTGTGTTCACTTTAAGTCTACTTTAAGAGTTTTTGAACTTTTCTGAGAGAAGAAAAAAAAAAAGAATTCTATAGAAAATGCTTCAAATGTGTTTTCTCATAAACAACTTAATATGCAATTTAAAGCGTTAATGGCTATTAAGAATTAAGTTAGAATATATAGCGACAGTTATTTCATAGCAAAATGAGCTGATACCGACTTGACTGTGATGAAAAAGGCAACATAAGATCATACTGGTTCCCGAAAGTTGTATAGTATAAAAAAGGTACATGTACTTCCGAACTGGGCAACAGGACAAACATTTCCCGATCATAATTTTTCATATATCTATTATATTATTCACGAGAAACTTCCGTCACGGGTTTCACCGTCACCCTAAGACGTGGAGCCTTTCAATTGATATCAATTAATTACATATTGTCTACTTTTGCACAAAGTTACAGATACTCGTAGGAACTATTTTGTCTAAAATATGTACTACTTTCTTGCATGTTCTATGTGACTGAGCTTAAAATAATCTATTTATATTAGTCCGGCCGATTGGTGCAGATATAGAGCAGAATTGCTCACTTGATAAGGAAAGCGTGAAACTTTGCATAGTAGTTCTTGATTATATACCCTTTGATTTCAGCTATGGACCCACTCTGAAAAATCCAAAATGGCTGTCATTTTCAAGATGGCGGAAAAACGGTATAAATATCAAGATTGTCCTATAGGTATTCTATATAATTTCGGAGATTAAAGAAATGATTCTTTAAAAATGGACTTCATGTTCTTAAATTTGTTATCAATTAATTTCAAAATATAAAAAAAAATATTTGGTTGTTTCTAGAACGCATACATTTGCAAATATGGCTGCATATACAAAAACAAAAAGAGAAATTCAAAAAGTTAATCAATAAGTTACATGTTATTGTAATTGTTCTTTGAACGCTTTCAGTTTTAATGGTTGGAATGAAATAGGTTGAAACTAGTCGATTGAACTTTAATATATGTCGGTTAAATGTGGTGGAATAGTAAGTTACTCATCTGAGCTTTGAGGCAGTCCCGAGGGCACCTTGTCTCGTGTCTCTTCAATGCCACGTCTTACGTCATTTATCGAGTTTTCATCTGCCGTACCCACTGCATCGTCAAATTATTCTATGTACTCCATAGATGTACCTTTCTTCAGGGGGATAAGACGATTGCATTCACTTAAAACGGTTAAGGGTTAACTATTTCCTTTTCCAACTACGTGCGAAACGAATTCGCAATTATTCGCGAGCATGGTCCTAGAATTCACTCCTGGTCAGCACTTTTATTAGTTTTAATGGTAACAGTCATTTTTGAGTTTGGCGGAACTGTGATGGTTCGTTTTATGCAAACTTGCTGAGTTGAAATCTCGTTTTCATTGTTAACAAATGCCGCATTTATCACTCTATTGTTGATGGTAATTGTGGGAGCACTCAGGTTTATCACTGCGCTCAGTGTGTCCAAAGTATCTACCATAAGTATAACATCGTTTGTTAATGGCTCTTTGCACACATCCAATTGTATGTTTACTCTATTAATGTCAAGAGTCGTTCTTTATAATCTTCCCAAATGACAAGCTGTTAACCCACACCACGTAGCGTTACGTTCTCGAAATCTCATTTTTTTTTGCCGGAATTAATTTCTCATTTATTAATATTATCATTGCAGCAGTGTCTACAATCATGCTCACATTCTGGTCATGTATAGTACCTCTTACTGCTAAGCTCTTTCACATGGTTCGTCTGATGACAATATCTGACGAGGACGTGGGCATCTGATCGATTTTGTGATGAGGTGATGTTTCATGGCCAATAGACTTTGTTGCACTTTGATTTGCTCCGTATCCTGGTGAAGGTGACCGTTGTCTGAAATAACCTGGATTTCTGGAGTTTGTCCGTGGAGATGCTAACCATATGATATCTAGCTTAGTGGGGGGGGGGGGGTGTTGCTGATCGATAGGCATTAAGGTTGGGTGTATTTCTATCTTGCGATCTACCGCGATTGTATTGCTCAGGAGATCTTCCACGTGTAGATTGATCAGGTGATCTACCATTTAACTAGTGATCTTCCATGATTACTTGATCAGAAGAACCGATGTTATATTGATCGGCCAATCCACGGTTATGCTGATTAGTTGAA
The DNA here is from genome assembly GCA_037788925.1 of Mytilus galloprovincialis. NCBI lineage: Eukaryota > Metazoa > Mollusca > Bivalvia > Mytilida > Mytilidae > Mytilus > Mytilus galloprovincialis. The sequence goes on along the minus strand of CM075334.1, from coordinate 43,690,705 downwards.
AGCATAACATCAGTTAGTTTTGTGACAATTTGTGTGAAGTTATGCACCTCATTATCCAAAGGACTGCTCATATTTCTTTTATCGGTCGGTGATACTGCGCCATCAGCAAAGTAGACTTGTAGATGGTCATAATTGGCACCATTTGATCCTTATATCGCCATCTGGTTTGCTATTAGTTTTCAATTGTTTTAATCGCCTTGTTGAATGTTTCTGGGTTCCTCTCTAGAACATGCCTTATATAATCTTTGTCTTTACATCCTCAACGGATTGCTTCAGTTCCAATCCGGTTTGATCTTTCTTGCTGAAGCGCTGCTCCAAATGAATGCTTTTTTTTAAGGCCTTGGATTATCATCTGTGTTTACCTTGCGAGCGTACTCAAAGCCAACATAGGCCTGGAAATCTGGGACATACACACATTTTTCCTGTTTTACCATTGTTATCTACCGACAGTTCGTTCAAATTGGTAAATGAACGCCGCCCAAGTCATGGATCCTCTCCAATTGAGTTTTTGCATTTTTTGGGAGGTGGGCTTCGGCTCTGGTCCCTTGGGTTCATCGGGTATATTCTCTCTCCAATGAGGAGTCTGAAGAAGAGGTGTTGCTACACTCTTTTGGTTTCGCTGACGAGGTTGTCATAATTGGAGTGATAAATATGGGATTTGTTATTGACTCTACGGGGATGATACCGTAAGTATTAGGCACTGCATTCAGCATTGGAGAAGCTTGATAAAATCCACTTGCAGCCAATTGTTTCTGTAATGGTGTGCTGCTCTTAACTTAATATTATTGACTCATAGTAGATGGTCAGTGCGCGTAAGAAGACACATGATTAGTACTAGAGGTTTGTAGTATTTTCTTAAATAGAGATTGTTGTTGAATAATTTGAACTGTCTCATGCAGGGCCAAGGGCCCTGACATAGGATTTTTGACTTTTGACTTATGGTGAAGACACCTTCAACATAGTTGGTGCGGTTGATGGTTCATGCGAACTACAATTGGGGAAAGACCCAAGGCATGGATTTTGATGTGTACTTTTGGTAAACTCGCGTTGTACTGGCTAAGGTCACATTTTGGCTTAGATGATGTGTCCATTAGAGGAATTTTAACTTCTATATTTCGATTGTCCAATAATTCATTTACAACAGATGCCAGTTGTTGGAAGGTACCCTGCTGTTCAAATACACTTTAAAATTGAACTGTGTCTCCTTCCTCAGTTGTTGTCAGCTTGTCCATTCATCTCACCACAACATTGAATATCGTATTGGTCTTACCATCAATTCCGCCAAGCAATTATTACTAGCCTTGTGGTCTATCATGTCTTCAGACTGCTGAAGTTGCCGAGATATTGCTCTCATCTGTTCGTTATTAATATTCATTGCCTCTTTCTGTTCAGCTTTAAACGTAATGTGACCAACACATATCTTATCAATTCGCGCGTCGCTCTGTTTTATATTCCGGTAAATCTCAACTGTTCTTTGAGCATTAGATTTTCTATCTGCTAAAAATTCCTGGTACAATAGTTTAATAGTAATTTCTGAGCTGTCCTCTGTTAAAACGTCTTCATCTGTGGTTTCTCCATATCCCCAAGTGATTCAGTTTCTGCCATTTTAATGTTCTTGTCCGTGTTGTCCTCAATTCCTGCCATTTCACTGATATGTGTTTAAATGAATCTCAGTTCACAGTTTAATATCTCAAATAGCAAAATATTGCGACCCAAGAAAAAAGATAGGCACTGAATAATATCTTAAGGCAGATAAATCCCAAACCACAGCTTTTATGTGTGACCCAAGACAACACAGAGTGCAGCTGTTAATGAAGCTACAACTGCAGCTTTTTATGAAAGCAACTACTTTGTGTATGAAATGACAAGGAAGGCAAAATGAAAAAGGACAGAACTGGGACAGATACTATAAATGACACTTTAAATCAATAAAATGCTTATATTCAGGTCAATTCTCAATAATGAATATTTGCTTATTTTTCAAGGCGGCCATTTTGAAAATAGCCGCCATTATGTATTTCAAAGATAGTTCAAAACAAAATCTTGCTTAGTACACCAAGTCATTAAAATATGTTGATTTTTGTGCTTCTAGCATCAAATCAACTGTGGTTTGTGCAATATTTGAAAATATTTTAGAACGTACGGCAGCCATCTTGAAATGCCGCCATTTTGAATTTTAAGGGTGGGTCCATAGCTGAAATTGTTGAGTACACAAAAATGTACCATCATGTAAAAATTGGTGCTTTCCTCATTCTTTGAGCAATTTTTTCACCGATCGGCCAGACTACAACAAGAAAGAGCGCTTCAATGGTGAATTCGTTATCAAAAACAGCAACTCCAATTCGTTTCCCAACTTTAAGTCCACACCCAGTAAGCTTTGCCTCTACGGTACCATCTTCTACCTTAGCCGCGGTTGAAACACCAACTCCGAGATGAATATTAAAAGGGTCTCCTGTAGCATCTACGTATACCAATGTTCCTCTAGCTTTTATTTCTGCTCCAATAACATGTCCCTTTTTGACAAACGCCTCTAAATCAGCCCCAGTTTTTGCCGTGACGTTTACTCCAATAGCTTTTACTTCAACACGTGCTTTTTTATCATTTACATTAAATACGCAAGCTTCCGCTCCTGCTACTGCGCCTGCTCCATATATACCATGCTGTATACCGGCATTGGCATTTGCATCTAGCATTTTTAACGTCTTTACACTAAATCAATTGGATGTTGGATGTGTACGGATTGGTAGTTTAGTCTTAGATGCATGATTTTTTTATTAGTTGTTAGTGGCTTAGAACTAGCTGTCAGATACATGTAACTGCGAGTACTCTCAGATCTGTTCCTAGTGTCTTTTTGTTGTCGGGTTGTACAAGTACCCGGCCACGTCCAATTGTGTTTTTGTCCATCTGATGAGTTAAGCCTTTTTCAACTGATTTTATAGTTCGTTCTTATGTTGTACTGTTATACCACTGTCCCAGGTTAGGGGGAGAGTTGGTATCCCGCTTACATGTTTAACCCCGCCACATTATTTATGTATGTGCCTGTCCCAAGTCAGAAGCCTGTAATTCAGTGGTTGTCGTTTGTTTATGTGTTACATATTTGTTTTTCGTTTATTTTTTTTATATAAATAAGGCCGTTAGATTTCTCTTTTGAATTGTTTTACATTGTCATATCGGGGTCTTTTATAGCTGACTATGTGGTACGGGCTTTGCTCATTGTTGAAGGCCGTACGGTGACCTATAGTTGTTAATATCTGTGTCATTTTGGTCTCTTGTGGACAGTTGTCTCATTGGCAATCATACCACATCTTCTTTTTTTATATTAACAAGTCAGCATTGTCATTGTGTTCCGAAAATGCATGTACCCCAACTACTGCATTCATTATAAAAGAAGTCAAGAATTGATAAAATTATTTGTCCTTATATGACTTAAGCTACATTCTTATATTTTTATATCTTATAACTTACATAATGGATATAGCAAGATGCGGTATGAGTGCCAATGAGATAACTCTCCATCCAAGTGACATTTTAACAAAGTAAACCATTATAGGTCAAGGTACGGCCTTCAATCGGAGCTCGGTATCATTCTCGTAAATTAATTTCCCAGCGTAACAAACACCTATTGCCCTGAAGATGATTTTAAGTGGTATAATGTCAACGCCTATTTCATAAACTTGTGCAAAACCCCATGGACATACTCCACATACTAATCCGCCAACCCTCTCTACCCAATCAAGTAATTTCAATATACTGTAATCTTCTTTAAGAACCGGAAGTCCATCCCATTTTAATATCCTTTATTCAGAAGGTAGCTCATCAAAGTTATTTACATACTCAGAATAACAAGCTATTTCATTTCCATTGTCCTTTTTCTTCGTTATCCATTTTCTGATATATATATATTTGTTGAATCGGGTTTTTTTTTTTTGACGTTCTGTATCTTTTTTATCAAAACTATTAACAAAAGCATCGTGCGAAAATATGTAATAATTCTTCTATTACCATTTTCAGCTGAAAATATACACAATAATCTATGATGAAATGATTAATTGTCTTTAAACCTTCCTTTTTTATGACAATATATGACCAGAACACGTGTTTATACTGTGAAATGTTTTGTTGGATGACGATTCATTTTTATTCTGGGATAAAAATTGTGTTGGATAGAGAAACAATAATGTTTACGTGGAAATATAATGTCAATGTTTTTACAAAGTCTGTTTTAAAGCGTATTAAATAATTGTCCTTCGTTGAAGCATAACTATGCTATTATTTGTCTGTTTGTCTTTTTCATTTTTAGCCAGTTTATTTTCGATTTATGAATTTGACTGCTCCTCTGGTATATCTTTCGCCCCTCACTGGATTATCAGTGTTGTTATTTTATCCATAGCTATTTGTTTGTTTTGTTATGTCTGTTTTTACACTTTATTTATTACTGTCTGTGGAATCTGTTTCACAGTTGGTTTCAAGAAATCGCTATACATTGTGCAGAATAAAATTAACAGAACGAAACATTCGAGTCAATCTAAAATGATAAATATAATTGAGATTTTTTGCTAAAATATAATTTGTATAATATTAACAGGAAAGTAACCAGTAGCCAAAAACACTTTATTTACTTACTGGAAGCATATACTTAATATAGAAGGACCAACATAATATTACATAACATAAAACAAACCACCTGCACATAAAACATGTCCTCTCTTATTGGCAAGAATTGCTTGAGACTTTTCTCCGTTAACAAAAATGACTCCTGGGGCACATCCTGGGAATGATACGCTTTCGACACCTTTCAGAATTTCTAATTTCCAGTCTTTCATTTCAATTGTCCTTGCACAAAAAACTATATAATTATAGTAACGCTTCTATGAAACAGTAATGTTCATAATCGAGATTTTACTGGCTATAGTTTGAATTATATAGGACACAAAGTGCTTTTTAATAGTATGAATGTATATGACACAACATAAAATGTAAACCTGTGAATGTTTTAGTTTTATGCCAAAGATTTTTTTAATCATTTTTTCTAACGTCCATAGAGCCACATTTCCATGGACAGTAATGTGAAGGTAGTATAAAGAAACTGTGCCGTTTACTTTGTCTCTATATAAAAAAGTAGAATGTTGATTTTGTTTTGTCGTGATCATCATGATAGGTGCCACTAGGATGGTAGAATTGCTTCCCTTTAAACGCAACATGTTTACCCTTCGTTTTGAATGTTGCTCGCGATGCTTAATAATTTCTTATGGGTTTTGTAACCTACTGTATTTCCTTTTTCTTTTATATAATTTGTAAGTTAGAAAACGTGTAAGTTACCCGAAAGGGAATTTATACATAATGGTAATTTCACTAAACTAACAAGTACACATATTTTATGACCAAAAATATATATGAGAAAAAAAGTAAAATCACAAATCTACTGAACTCCGAGGAAATTTCAAAAGGATCAAATGGCAAAATCAAAGGATAAAACACATCAAACGAATGGAAAACAACTGTCATATTCCTGACTTGGTACAGGTATTTTTCAAATGTAGAAAAAGGTGGATTTAACCTGGTTTTATAGCTGGCTAAACCTCTCACTTGTATGAGAGTCGCATCAAATTGCGTTATTTTTACAACACCAACAATGATTGAAGAATATATAACATACCTGATAAACGTTCTTAGTCCTTGTTCACACTATATGCCTTCAAGATCAGTTTAAACTAGATAAATTCTAGTGTGAACACTGTCTTATTTACCATACACACAGTAAAATGAATGTGCAATATAATCAGCTGTTCGGCAATGATTTCATTTTAACTGTGTGGAATTGTCGATATCATAAACGGCCAGTAAATAGTTCAAATTAGAGGTAACCGTTGAAATCACGAACCGACGAATAATGACGAACGAACGTATTGGGAGCAGTGATTTTCATATTGGGTAAAGCTCATTGAAATCGAATAATCGACTAAAATACCCCTTGACACCTCACAAAGTTTCTTTTATTAGAAAACAATGATAAAATACGAGCTTTCAAGTATAAGGATGGATATATCAGACTATGTGTTTTAACTTTTATACCGGAAGTGCCTTTGTACGGATTAAAACGAAATAGTACGTATAAATGTATACCTGTGGTGATCACCTACTACACTTTTAAAAGTCATTTGGAATAATAGCATGATTTAATCATGGGGACAATCTTTTAATTACCACTGTGCATGTGTTTGATAGAGAGAAAAAAAGAAGATATTGAATATATATTAATTCAAATAAACATTTAAACTAGTAGGGACCGACCATATTTAACTTATGCTGCGCGACAAATTATTTTTTTTCAAATTTAACATTATAATTTGTGGTAATTATCCAAGATAAGATTTTTTCTTCCTTATCTGGCCAGATTAATTGTTTTGTCAAAATTCAGAATCAACTATATTATTTCGAAGAAACATGCCCCCGCCCCCTTTTCATGTTAAATAGTCGGTCCGGGACAAATGATATTTTTTTTATTATTTGTTTCAAATTTTGTAAGGGACTGACTTTTTCCTATATATAATTTTAAATCGCAGATATAGCGGGTATCGACCATCTTTCTTTGATGAGGGTATAATGAGGCAACCATTTGATTTCTGAGGAGGCCGGCCTGGCAGATTTGGTCAGTCAGATTATTTATTTTAGAAAATAATGCAGAAAGGGTTAAATTGACGAAGAATTAGAGAAATATAGATTCTACCACTGCATCGAGTGTAATACGATATTTATCCACTCGAGACAGTTAAATTAATAAATTGTCGAGAGTGGATAAATATCGTATTACACGAGATTTGGTGGTGTAATCTGTCTCTCTAATGATTTTAAAACAATACGCAGGCAAACTTATTCCTTTGTGTCGACTGATCTGCAAAAAGATGTGTTCTCTCTATGTGACGTCATCAGGCATGGTCGCCTTTTTTCATGCCGTCACAATAGGAAATTCTGAGGAAAATCAAGAAAATTCGACGTCACAATCGGATTTTAACCAATGAAGAACTGAGATCCAACGAACCACACGTTGATTAACTTTTTTTTATACAATGGGTGCAGAAAAGGACAAATTGACGAAGAATAAGAGAAACCTTATTATATGACGAGACCAGTAATTTCAGGCCTAATTTATGTCTAGGCGAAATTTATTAGGCAAATCTATGATTTGGGCAGAAATTTTGAACTAACTCAAGGGACAAACCATTAAGATTGAAAATGGGGCTGGGAGAAAGGCATGTTCAATTTTCTCGTAAGAAATTATTTTTGTCTCTTCCATTTCTAGCCATTTTTTTTTCGTTCAGTCTCTGAAAATTTGGAATCAAGTTATTTATTTCCGAAAATACCCCCCCCCCCTTTTTTTGTTCCATGCAAGTTAGATTTTGGTACTGCTTCCAATTAAAGTTGTTACGTATCATTTATTTATTGCTCTATGTGCTGGCCAGATTTTTTTTTTTACCAAAATCAGAATCAAAGTATATATTTTTTTAAATAAAAGCCCCCCATCCCGTCTCCCCCCCCCCCACTACAACCAAAAATTGCTCCGTGACTGACGACGACATACAAAATAAAAAGAATAAAACAGACGCATATCAATCAATAAATAATGCACTCATAATCAAAGCGAGATAATCATGAACACTAATGCATCCTAACTTGAAATTAATGATCCCGCTTCGTGTCATACAGCAAATAAGGTAATACGTTCGTGATTCGTACGTGATTCGTGATCTCAACGGTTACCTCTAATATATCTTTTTGGAAAGTTGTGTTTTGAATTTTATACTATACACACGTCTGTCACACTTAACATTATATTTCACTTAGACATATCTTCCATTTACTAAACAATTCACAATCGATACTGAAAAATAAAATGTTAACTAATCTGTGATTAGTGTGATAAGTGTGTCATTATTTTGAAATTCGATAGTTATAGGTAAAGGTTATACAAATCTAAAGTGAGAACTTGCATTGCATTACATTGGTTACAGTAGCATACGTTATCAAAACATTGCTAAATAATACGTTTCGTTTATAGATTTGTCCTCTCATTGTGACGATAAGCCATGTGTAATTTGAATGAGGGTTTTGATATAATGGAATTCATATTGAAATATTAACTTAGGTTATACACTAATCGCTGGAAAAATGAAGTGAAATTGTAGCTTTAAAATATAGGTGGCAATTTTCACATCAAATGTGTCAAGTATAACTTATATTAATGTTTACAGTGTTTTTTCAACTGTACATGGATTTTTAAATAGAATGAAATTTATATATGAATTCGAATAATTAATTGGTTTGCTTATTTAAAATTGATCGATTCAAAATCACCCATTCAAATAAGTTTGATAATACAGGTTAAACAAAATTCAATGTGATACATATGACATCTACAGACGGACCACCCCTTGTGGATATAAATTTACAACTGATGCAAGTAAGGTGAAGAAACAGATTTTAAGCTTACCGTTGACAAAATAAAGCATTGTATAAAAGGAGAGGTTGATGTATCCTTAATGAAAACGTCGATATACCACATATATGAAGTACTTTTTTCATTTGGTTCAATCTACAATGTGCAACAGTATTGACATTTGTAGTAGGAATTGTATTTAATGATTTTAATTAATACATGCATTTGAAATCATTTTGAAACTTCTTATGAATAACGACTATAAATATTACCAATTAACTCATCATAGAAACCAGGATTACAATTTTATATTTGCGCCAGATGTACGATTCGTCTACAAAAGACTCATCGGTGACGCTCGAATCATAAAATGTTTAAAGCCAAATAAAGTACGAAATTGATGAGCATTGAAGACCAAAAATTCCTAGATGTTTTGCCAAATACAGCTAAGGTAATCTATTCCTACGGTAAAAAAGGATTGAAACCCATTACACTTGCATGATGATTCAAGGTTGGGAAAGTCATTTAGCTGCAAACTGACCAGGTCAATACACTGTCAACAGACTCGACTTTGCCCCTTTTGGAGTATTTGCAATTTCCTAAATCCGTTTTTGTCCCTTCCTAATATATTTACAAGATATGAACATCCCTTCACTACTGTCGTTCTCTTGTATTAGGCAGTTAGCAATCATTTTCTTTTGACCAAGCCAATCATCCAGCAATTAATGTCATAAAGGCAGAATAATTTTTTTGATAAATTTGGAGTGAAAATCAATAGTGCATCTTCAGTAAGAAGAAATCTCAATTTGGTCGTCTGAATCTTTGGTTTTTCGTCAAAGGTTCACTAACAAACAAACTGGAGCATTATACAAAATTCTTGACAAAAGTGCCAGGAGTGTAATGTTTTGATTCCTATGTACTTTATGACGTCTGTGTAGATCAGATACAAAAGGAAACGTTCAATAGCATAACTGGAGAATTAGTATAAAAAAAACCAGAGCTACACATTAAGTGTTTAAAAAACATTGTTTTTTTTTAAATACGACACAAATGGCTTTTTTACCAGAGGAATAGCTGAATGTTGGAACACTTTTAGGAATTTTGCTCATCTATGCTCTTCAACTTCGTACTTTATTATGTACTTTTATTTTTTTTACTCTGAGCGCCACTAATACGTCTTCTGTCGACGAGTGCGTCTGGCGCAATATAGAATTGTAGTCCTGGTGTCTATGATGAGTTATTCGATACTAATCTAAGATACAATAGTTTAAGGAAAACCCAACTGACCTATAATAAGTTATGAATTGATTTTGACACCATAATGAAAAAATATGCAAGTCAAAAATGTTGTGAAATCCTAAAGATAAATCATACTAATTTCAGGTGCTATGTACAACCAGAGATTTAATATATATATAGATCGTCTCCTTTTACCAAAGCAAATGTAAAAATTGTAGAAAATGGGATATTGTACAATAGTGTATTATCAATTCTTGTTTACCTTTTTTAACGTCATTTAGTGTGTCTTCGTAAGAATTTTCCTTTATTTCCTTCATTTATTTTTTACACTCATCGTCGTTTTCTATCAATATTTGTTTTATTTCGTCCATATTTTTACGCTGTGCACTAATCTGATCTTTTATCGATGTCAAATTTTTCTTCACGTTCCTTTTTTCTTCTCACGCTGAATTTCTTCCTTAATAAATTCCTCTCTAACTTGGAGTATTCTTTGTTCTAAGGTTTACTCGTAGAACGCACCAAGCAATACAACTACTGACAGAAACAAAATAACTTTATCAGTCTCCATAACTTATATATTTTAAACTTATCGTTTCTAACATAGTTACATTTATTGGTCACTAGTTTAAATGTTGCTTGCAAATAAAAGTTTATTTTCGATGTATTTACACAACTGTATTGAGTAAGAATACAACATGATAAATAAGTTTCATTTCACTGTTACTCTTAGGATTCAAAATAAGGGGAAACAATTTTGGAATACTCTGAACAATTAAATTTCACCACATAGAAAGTAGATAAACTCATCATAGATACCAGGACTAAACTTTATATATACGCTAGATGCGCGTTTCGTCTACAAAAGACTCATCAGTGACGCTCGAATCCAAAAAAGTAAAAAAAAGGAGCTAAATAAAGTACGAAGTTGAAGAGCATTGAGATCCAAAATTCCTAAAAGTGTTGCCAAATACAGCTAAGGTAATCTATGCCTGAGGTAGAAAATACTATTATTTAAAAAAATTCTAAATTTTGTAAACAGTTAATTTATAAATATAATAATATCAATGATAATTCATGTCAGCACAAAAAGTGCTGACTACTGGGATTGTGATACCCTCGGGGAAATAAATCTCCACCAGCAGTGGCATCGACCCAGCGGTTGTAAATAAACTCATCATAGATACCAGGACTAAACTTTATATATACGCCAGACGCGCGTTTCGTCTACAAAAGACTCATCAGTGACGCTCAAATCCAAAAAAGTAAAAAAAAAAAAAAAAAAAAAGCCAAATAAAGTACGAAGTTAATGAGCATTGAGATCCAAAATTCCTAAAAGTGTTGCCAAATACAGCTAAGGTCATCTATGCCTGAGGTAGAAAAGCCTTAGTATTTCAAAAAATTCAAGATTTTGTAAACAGTTAATTTATAAATATAACAATATCAATGATAATTCATGTCAGCACAAAAAGTGCTGACTACTGGGCTTGTGATACCCTCGGAGAAATAAATCTCCACCAGCAGTGGCATCGACCCAGTGGTTGTAAATAAACTCATCATAGATACCAGGACTAAACTTTATATATACGCCAGACGCGCGTTTAGTCTACAAAAGACTCATCAGTGACGCTCAAATCCAAAAAAGTAAAAAAAAAAAAAAAAAGCCAAATAAAGTACGAAGTTAAAGAGCATTGAGATCCAAAATTCCTAAAAGTGTTGCCAAATACAGCTAAGGTCATCTATGCATGAGGTAGAAAAGCCTTAGTATTTCAAAAAGTTCAAGATTTTGTAAACAGTTAATTTATAAATATAACTATATCAATGATAATTCATGTCAGCACAAAAAGTGCTGACTACTGGGCTTGTGATACCTTCGGGAAATAAATCTCCACCAGCAGTGGCATCGACCCAGTGGTTGTAAATAAATTCATCATAGATACCAGGACTAAACTTTATATATACGCCAGACGAGCGTTTCGTCTACAAAAGACTCATCAGTGACGCTCGAATCCAAAAAAGTAATTAAGATGATATGGTATGAATGTCAATGAGAAAGGTATTAACCTAAGTTCAAATAAAATTGATGTTAGCAATTATAGGCAACGTACGGCCTTCAACCATGAAAAATGTCAAATAAAGGTTTACTCCTTCGTAAATTTTGAAAGAATCCCTAATTTAATATTTCGGACACCATCGAGAGTTTATCTTAATGGTTTACCATTACTGTTTTAAAGTCGACGATGGACATGATCCTATTGTAACAATTACAATCCCGTCCCCTTTTTCGTGAATATTACCTACCGAATCAGACTCATCACCGTATGTTTGCTTGTATGATCATGCAACACGACATATGGAGCAAGATCGGCTTACCTTTATGGAGCACCTGAAATTACTCCCAGCTTTTGGTTGAGTTCGTATTGCACGGTTTTGGTTTTCTATGTTGTGGGTTTTTTGTTTTGTCTTTGTCTTTTAAGCCTTTCCTGTGTTACGGACGTGACAATCTATACTTGCTTTTGGTATCAATGTCACTAAGATAGTTCAATGCATTATTAGTCCATAAAACGGTATATTGCTATACAGGATATCGAGATCCATATAGCTATAGGAGGTCGTACTTGTTTACAAATTAACGAAAAGAGAATGCATATGTAAACTAAAGTTATGGCCATTCCAAAAGCATATTAAGACACCTACATGGTGTTCTATAAAATAATCCGAGGTATATTAGTTATATTGAGGCAGAAGAACATATCCTTTTTCGGAGTTCAAACTTTTTTACTAATCGGATGATGTAGGACAACTATTGTATCATGCAGGGTATATCTTATTTTTTTTATATATGTCTTGTAAATCCTTTCGACTACGACTTTGCTAGTAATTGACATTTTCAATTTCATACCCACGTAGTTATGTCTGTTATCTTGTTAAATTATATTTGACTTAGAACTGTTGACTTTAATAGATATGATATTTTCCATGGTTTAAATAATAAGTTATGAGATTCTGCATATAATTTTGGAAAATAGTATGATATGGTTTAAAGAGAGTGATAAAGATTCTCTTCATTATTTCGCTTGAATTTTGATCGTTTCGTGAGCAGATTGTAATTGATAAGACTCTGCGAGATATTAAGTGTTCGTTTTTATTAATAGAAATCGAAAGGATAGAAACTCATTTTTATAGCGGAACGTGATGTTTCATGATAGTACAAGATTACTTTGATTTTCCTATGAACCCACTGTATAAGGTCAGAATCATATGAATAATGAAACAAGTCGACAAAAAAGAGCATAGTTTTTTCCAACTGGTATGCTGATTGTTTGCTGAAAAAATACGTCCTTCAAAGGTAACAAATATGTAGCCAATGAAGCATCATGGTGATGTTAGTTTCAGAAATTTCTTGCTCGAATCAGAGTGCTATTCAATAAGTGAAATTGATCTAGATCTCTCATGAAAAACAGAAACGTTTGTCATTCGTTTCTCTTAAAACTAAGTAGGACCAATTCTCATTTATGAAATTGGAAATACTTGTGTCAAGTGGAGACAAATAAAATAGTTTGAATTCTATTAATGGAGGAAACAAAAACTTTAATTCTAAGTACACTAAAGGATCATTGGAATTTGTAATTATCCACATCTCATTCACACCTCCACTAGAGGAGTAACAATCACTTTGAAGCCCGGCTTTGATTGCCGATAAACTAGATGTTATATAATTTTAGAAAAGGCTTTGTTGAGCTTTTGGTAGACACCGCAATATAACCTTGTATGAAGGAAGATCTACTTCACACATTCATGTTATCTACAATCTGTCGATACCTGTAACTGACATTGCACAAGGTCATGTTTTTTTTTTTCTCTGAGTGTTTATGACGTCTTTACACTAAATCAATTGGATGTTGGCTGTGTACGGATTGATAGTTTAGTCTTAGAAGCATGATTTTTTATTAGTTGTAAGTTGCTTTGAACTAGCTGTCAGATAACTGCGAGTACTCTCAGATCTGTTCCTAGTGTCTTTTTGTTGTCGGGATGTACAAGTTCCCGGCCACGTCCAATTGTGGTTTTGTCCATCTGATGAGTTAAGCCTTTTTCAACTGATTTTATAGTTCGTTCTTATGTTGTACTGTTATACCACTGTCCCAGGTTAGGGGAGGGTTGGGATCCCGCTAACATGTTTAACCCCGCCACATTATTTATGTATGTGCCTGTCCCAAGTCAGGAGCCTGTAATTCAGTGGTTGTCGTTTGTTTTTGTGTTACATATTTGTTTTTCGTTTATTTTTTTTATTTAAAATAAGGCCGTTTGTTTTCTCGTTTGAACTGTTTTACGTTGTTTTATCGGGGCCTTTTATAGCTGACTATGCGGCATAGGCTGTGCTCATTGTTGAAGGCCGAACGGTAGCATATACTTGTTGATGTCTGTGTCATTTTGGTCTCTTGTGGACAGTTGTCTCAATGGCAATCATACCACATCTTTTTTATATTCATCAGGTTTTGTTAAAATATTAATAGAATGCAGAACAAATTTATGTTCATTCAGTATTTACTACTTGGTAAATGTCGTGGAGGTATAGGTTGAGTTTCTAGTGAATTGTTAATACCTAATTGTTTTAGTCATAAGTTTATGTAATGTGGTTTATTTTGAACCTTACGGAAATAAAAGACAGCAGGTTGATGTTTGTAGTAGTAAGAGCCTACAGTGAAACAAACTGGTCATTTATGTATCCTACTTTATTTCAAATTTAAACAAATTATATAATTTTTAACATCTGTTACTTGCGAAATATATGTTATACACATTTTGAGAACCTTTTTTATATAATGACATTTATATATTTAAGAGTTTATTATTAATAGTCATCAAGCAATATATTTTAACAAATGTAAATGAAATCTTTATATCAAGTCAGATAATCACACAATTTTAGTCGAACATTTCGAATTACATTGCTCTTTACATCTAGATGATTCAAATCTAAATTCATCCCCAATGTTGTCAATATGTGTGTAGTCTACACCCACAAATTTACCCTCATCTCCTTCCATTTTCATACATCGATTTGTTGAGCTCTCTTTCATAACAAGAAATGCATACAACTGAGCCGGAATCAATTCGAATTCTGATGATTTGGTAATCTCCTGAAAAAAAACAATCATATATTTAAGTACATTAACAGTGTCAACAGACAAATGACGATAACATTGTTTTACAAATGTCTATTTAGAATATTTTGTTTTTCTGTGTTTTCAACATATGATTCTGCATTTGGAAACATTCCCTTACTAAATATTGGCAAATGATTGACACAAAGGTCTAAAACATAATGTGACACTACTGGATATATGCCTCTTCTGATGGACGTTTCGTCCACGAGGGTATCACCAGCCCTGTTACCGCTACCGCTCTCTATGTACACGACGTCACCGTTGTTTTAACGTTATCTATTCAGAGTTCCAATACAAGTATCATTACAAGCAGACATACCTATTTTCTAAGCCTTAATTTGTGTCCGATATAACCACTCTACGTTATTGGTGCCGAAACCAGGATGAATCTGAAGCTACGTTCGATACGAGCAGGACATAAAAGTGCAATTTCCAGACTGATAAAGAAGTTTGAAGTCATTTAACAAGAGGAAAATGGAACCGTGGACATGGAGGATTTATCAAACATATTTGATAGTCTGAAACGGAAGCAGGACATAATACGCAAGTTAGATGAGGGCATAGTACGGGAACTGGATGACGGACATATCGAAACGGAGATCGTTGAAGCAGATGAGTATGCATTTAATTTAGAACGTAAAATTTGTCAAGTCAACAAATTTATTTTAGTCAAAACTACATCGTTGAATACACACGCAGAAAGTTTTACTCCATGCTTAGAAACTACTCAACCCGTTCATACAATTAACTCTTCAAATACAGAACACAAGAACAACTCAAATTACCGTTTGTCAGATTTTCGTCCATCATATAGATCAACGAGTGAATACAACAAACTACTCAAGTTGAATATCCCTACTTTCGATGGAGATATACTTGAATGGCAGTCATTTTGGGACTCATTTGGGACAGCCGTGCAAACGAACCCAACCTTAAGAAACGTCTAAAATTGGATGATTCATTTGGAGCGCTGTTAGTACCAATCATTTTAAACAAAAAAACGAAAAGGCATTTTTAAAGAAATATCATGGAAGCCGGCAACTCAATAGACCGCCATGAAAATCCTACCGCTACAGCAGCATTTTTGACAAACACGGAACCGCGCAATCGACAATAAAGTCAAAGCCACACATATAAAAATCAGCAAAACACCAATTTCAATTCTAAACAGTGCGTGTATTGCCACGAATTACATGCCTCGGTAAATTGAACAAAAGTAGTTGAATATACAGACCGAATGCAGTAGCCAGAAGATACTGCTTATGTTCTAACTGTTTAGGACTTCACAACTTGGTTGATTGTAAGTCATTCAAATTATGCAGACAGTGTAACAAGCGTCATCACACGAGTTTATGTAAAGAGAATACACAAAATGATAATCAAGACAGTGTAAACGTAAGTACCATACAACACAACGTGAAGGAACCGGACCCAATTTCACATACACAGGCAACCACAAACGATTTGCTCCAAACTGCAATCAATGCTGTAAGATCGGGACGACAATATGTAGATGCCCATAATCTTTTTGATGTAGGAGCACAGAGATCATTTATCACAGAAGACCTAGCCGTTAAATTACTGTTATCAATAACTGGCACAGAAACTTAAAACCTATCCGGATTTGGGGACAGTGCAGAAAGTACAAGAATTAGATACTTAAAAACTAGTATTAATTATTTGCTAACAGATGAAGGACAATTGCCGATCAGAGTATTAGTCGTACCGGAAATCGCCGCACCGCTCAAATTGTACATCCATAAAGCCGCAAAATTACCGTATTTACGAGGAATAGAACTCGCTCTTCAAGTTACCGCAAACGATAATTTTCAAGTATCAGTACTTGTAGGAACCGACTACTATTGGTCAATTGTAGAAAAACATCTCATTAGAGGCGAAGTACCTTCTGCCGTGAAATCGAAAATTGGTTATTTATCATCAGGACCACTTCACGGTACACCAAGCTACAATAACCAGCAAACATCTACAATGAATGTGAGGATATCCCAAAATACAGAAGAATACAATCCGGAAAAGTTATAGAAGACAGAATCATTTGACATTGAACATATCGACGAGAGGACAGGGAGAAAGATAGTATTTCAAGTATAAGATTCATATCAGAAGACAAGTAACCATGATAACAGACATTTCGCTAATTTATCCCAGAAAGAAGATCACCCACCTTCACCAGTGAACAAAGAGATTGCAAAGTGGAGAAAAGAAAATGTAATTGAAAGACTTAAAAAGGAACCGCGATTATTATAATCACTGGAACTGACATCTCATAAATACACAAGATCGTGTAAAGAAATACTACACGCAAGACGAGCGAAGACCAATGCAAAAGAAAAGATACAAATGCGGACAAAATGAGACTGTCGTATAATTTTAAGGACTATTAACTGTTGGAGCTATATTACAGAGTGTGAAATAATTTTATTTTATTCGTGCTCATTATCAAAGACTGTTAAAGATATTCAAATTTTTATATTTATCACAGACAGTAATTCAAAGTGAAATTTTAATAATTTATTTTCATTTATTGTAATAAAATACATTTGCGGGTATCCCAGGATTTTAATAACTGCACAAGAGGTGATCCCGCTACCGCTCTCTATGTACACGACGTCACCATTGTTGTAACGTTATCTATTCAGAGTTCCAATACAAGTATCATTGCAAACAGACGTACTTATTTTCAAGGCTGTAATGTGTGTCCGATACAACCACTCTACGATAAGCCCATTAGCCAGCACTTCGGTGTTGACATGAATATCAGTTATATTGTTATTTTTATAAATTTCCTGTTTACAAAACTTTGAATGTTTCAAAAAAGTAAGGATTGTCTTGTCCCCAACATAGATTACCTTAGTCGTATTTGGGACAAATTTTGGGAATTTTGGAATTCAATGCTCTCCAACTTGTATTTATTTTGTTTTATACCTATTTTGATCTGAGCGTCACAGATGAGTCTAATGTAGACAAAACTCACGTCTGACGTATTAAATTATAATCCTGGTACCTTTGTACGAACAATAGGAACTTTACGTAAATTAAGCAATTCTTATGACGATGGTATGTTCGGATCTTCTTATTCCGATTATCAATACCATTTAACCAATATTGAGAGGCTTGGTGCGTTTTAAATGTTAATATTGCGTTCAATATTTCAAGAATGAGTTGTATCATGGCTTATCATTACATACATTGATCGTGAAACATTACACAAATGACGAATTAAATGAATATGCGTTACATAATTCAAATGGCAAAGAACTTAGTAATTACGAAATATAATTCTTAATTTGAAGTCCAATCAAACCATTAAATAATTACATCAACAAGATCAAGGGTGCCATCATCTGGTACGTGTAGATATTTCTTTTCTCCGTTTTTAAATATTGTCGAATAGCGCCTGATGTAAAAAGCATACGTTCCAATACTTTCAATTCTTCTATCTTCCAGAAAACGACCTATAAAGATAATTGAACGTGATTAAACTATACCAAGACAACATATATTAGAACTCTATTCATTTGAACGATGAATAAGTTCCTTATCTCACTAGTTTCATACTTGCGAAACAGGTTTAAGTTTTTTAGCATTTGCTGGATTTTAGATTTGATGTATAATTATGTGTTAACCTGAATCAAATTGAGTCGTTACATTTTGCTGCTCTACGATGCCAAATTTAACGCCTCGATATCTAATCGGTATTTAATCACTCGCAGAATCATCATGCTTGGGCTTTCCGGAACATACCCGTTATAATATGCAAACCATATTTGTCAACCAAAAAACTAAATACACAATCATATAATATTTGTTAAAGCTAAGTGTTATTTATAAATTAGTGCATTATACTTGATATTTTGTCACCAATGTTACTATGATGATATGATGACATCTATATTACAACATTACATTTTTTAGAAAAACAATAAAAGTGAAGCAAAATGCATTGTTGTTATAAACATATTTAACTATCGATGTAAATGCACGATACTGTTGTCAATAGACATAAGAAGATGTGATATGAGTGCCGATGAGACAACTCGCCATCAAAATCACAATTTTCAAAAACAATCTGACACTTGGCTCACACTGAACAGTAAGCTATAAAGGGCCCCTGCTATTACTAATGTAAAACCATTCAACCTGAAAATAAGCGGTCTTATCTATATATAAAAAACGAGAAACAAAAAACTCTTCTGAACCACATCAACAAATGACAACAACTCAATATCAGGTTCCTGACTTAAAACCGGTGCAAACAGCAGGCTTTCACGTGTTTATAGGTACCAACCTTACACTTACCCGAAACAAAATGTAACATCAAAACACAGTAGGACACCCTATAAAATATCAAATCAGCTGAAACAAAAGACATATTGAATATGCACTGAGCGAAATTATTCTTCTTAATATATAATTTTATGATGGTATGATACTAAACCCCTAACGTCAGGGAATTTACTTGATTTTCATATGATTCGGACAAAATCTTCCAATCAGTCTAATTGCGGTCTGGAGCTGGCATGCAACAAAAGACTACATACAAACAAAATGTATCTAAGTATATCCCGTGATTGGATAGCATTAATATCAAACAGTTGTGTTAGGTGTTTTTAAACTTATAATTACATTTATTCATCTAAGTACGTAAGTCTATGACTAGATCAATTGAACATAATGCAAACCATCAACCAAACGATTAAAAAAATCAGTTGTGATTTAATCATTGATATATATATTAGGAACTATAATTGTTCTGTTCGTCCAATACAATCTTCTTGACATCCTATTCATGTAATTGTAAATATATACTTTCAATAAAACAATATAAGTATGCGCATATAGAAAAAAAGTACGAACCACATGCATTTGACTATGTTAATGTTAAAAAGTCTGTAAAATAACAGAAATACCGAACTCCGGGAAATTCAAAATGGAAAGTCCCTAATTGAGAGGCAAAAATTAAAAGCCCAAACTTAATATGTAAAATTGGTTCACTTTGGAATAAAGGAAAACTAATATTGTTTTAAACACTACTACTACACACACAAACACTAACCTGGTAACTGAAGTATATTTTTATACTTACAGTCAATAAAATCGCATGCCTTTTGACCCGGGTTATCTGATGACAATTCCTTAAAAATAATACTATTACTCTGACTTTCCAAGTGTTGCATAAACAAATTTGTCAATTGTTTATTGAAAACAACATCGCGGTACTCATTATCGATCCAATCTGGTTTCAGTGGATTTGTAGAAGCATCAATGAAACGTGCACGAATAATTTCTGAAATTGGAAAAAAAGCATTCAACGAATCAAAATAATCATTGCTGAATTATATGGTTAACAATTTACTATCCCACATGAAGATAGAAGAAGTAGTATGAGTGCCAATGAGACAATTCTCCATCCAAGTCACAATTTGTAAAAGAAAAAACATGTTTGATTTTGTGTTGATTTTGTCTTCACACTGTTTCGATTTGAACGCCACTGATGCGTCCAGTAGAGATAAGAGTCCAGTAGTGCATATCAAATTATAAGCCATGTATCGTTGATGAGTTTTGTTTAAGCACTATTATTATTCTGTGTGATGTCACGTCGAAGTTTAATAGTAGGGTGTCCAATCAACAAATTTGACCGATTTGCCTTAACGGAATAACACAAGACTATAGTTTATATCATTGGAAAGAGGAGAACAAGCCTCATCGAAATCGTCTTTGTCTGCCGTGGTCATGTGTTTTTTTTAATCAAGGTCAAAGGTCAACGCAAAACTTCCAGAAAAATGCACAGTCACATTTTGATAGCTTGTTTCTGCTACAAATATGCGGTTGGAGCAAAATAAAAACAACTATTTTATAGAAAAATATCTTTTGTATCTACATTTAAAACATATTTTATATTTTTAGCGCCAAAAATGACTTTAGATTGACCTTTTTGCATAAATGGTGGAAATTTGAAATTTTCAAACAGCTGTTAAATAACAATGACCTTGACCTATTTCAAGTTCTAAATTTAAAATTTTTGTATTCAATTCATTACAAGTAAGATCTTAAGATGTTTTTTAGATCTTAACTTTAATCATTTGTCGAAAACAAAATGTATTTTTAACGTCTTTTGATACTAAGGTGTTCGTCAATTTCTAGGTAAATATCAAGTTTCTGTTATTAGGTTTGAAAGAGAATATATAAATAATTTGTTTCTAAAATTGTGTAACATTAAAGTAGAACTTGGTTGAAAATAAAGTTCTGTAAATAGCTTTGCTTTACAGAAGTAAAAAATACTGCTAACGGAGAAAAAAAAGAGGGGGGGGGGGTTAAAGTTATGAAAACAAAAATTCTTTTAGAAACAGGTAAAACAACCCATCCTACATATACAGAAGACTAAATAAGCAACAATGGTCCATAATGTTCACTAGTACTCTAAAAATAGAATAAAGGAGAGGGTTATGTACAGCACCGATTTATTTTACAAGTAATTACAATAATAAAAAAAGGGCGTAAAAAACCATAGGGACATTAAAAACTTATCAAATGAATACAAGCTGACAACAGCATGGCAAAACCACGGAAAAAAAGACCAAAATACAAATAGAAAATTATGATCAGGCAAAGTTGGCTTTAGATGAATTTAGGTATTTTTGACATATAGCTCTTCAACGGTTTCGGTACTTATACATCGTCAGATTTCACATGTTTGGCTTTGAGCGTTCCTGATGAAGGTATATCCAGAAAAGCGCTTCGGACGCAAGACATTATTAAACGTGTTGTTTTCAATTTTTTATAACCTACTACGTTCTATGGTCTCCTGTAGTTTAAGCCCACAAACCATGTCAAGGTCAGAGATCATATGGCATGGTTTTTATTTGGTTTTTTTTACATATCTTTCCCCACTAGATAGATTATTACTATATTTCCCACGATTTTAAAATAGAGTAGATGTTTTCTTTATTGTTTAGAAACTGTTAATTTTCATTCGATAGCTAACAATGATTCATAAGGTACAAACAGAAAAATGAAATCTTATACAGCGTCATCTTCGTCGATGTATCTAACTGCAATCAGACGAGTATTGAAATTTTGACATATGATAGATTTTGATTGAAGCAAATGCAACCCTTTGAAAACGCAGATTTCCCTTTCAAATACAAATTAAATGAAGCTGAAAGATAGACAGGAACAAGTCATTCTTCTTTTTTCATCCGAACTGAAGGGAGAATGTAGGGTAGTTTTGCTATATTTGTAGTGTTTATAAGTAGATTCCCAAGGAGGAAGTGTGACAAGGGAGAAATTTCAAATTGTAAAATTGAGAATGGAAATGGGGAAAAAGAGACAACAACCCGACCATAGAACAGAAAATTTTAGAAAATTTTACGCTCAATTTGTTTATGTCACAATGATCTATTTTACATATTTCGTGGACAGGTAATTACAATAATAAAAAAATATATAGCGGCGCAAATCTTATGTGCAAGATAAAGTGTCTGTTTGAAACCATAGCTCATGCGTATGCTGCATGGAGGGAAAGTAATGAACGCATAAGATCAGGACATCTGTAACTTGTGACTTTATAATTAACCTACCCCTTTTACACCGAAGTCTTTGTCTACACGAATAGCATGTAAACTCATGCGAGTATCTACTTCATCGGGCATACAAAATCTTCTTAAAACCTGAATACTCCTTCTGAGCAGAATTAGGGTCCTTGAAAGTGCTAGCTAGATAAACGACTTCCTCGTGTATTCCTCATGTATCTTAGTAACTGTTATCTACCATGATGCTGAAAAATCATTTCGCCAAGAAATCCGATTATGGTCTTCTGGTTCTCACTGACTCAAAGAACTTTTTCCATTCAGGAATTTGACGACCATCTATATATGACCGGAAACACTTTTACAGACGAACACCAACTTGATTCAGTTTTAGAATAACTGCAGTTGCGTCTGCTAGTGTAAGATTTATAGCAAAAATGATGGTACAATATTTTGTAAATATGAGTAGGAAGATTGTCTAGGCCTGAAGCATGATGCAAATTACTAAAATATACATGATCTTTCCGTGCTCCCATAGCGTCGATAAAGTTTTTGTGTATGCTAATTTCTCGCGTATTAATAAGCAATTCAGAAGAAGAACCCTGACATATAACACACTTATCCCATTGTATTTCATTCCTACTTCGATTAGGGCTTGATGGACATAGTTGAACAGGACTGTGATTGTGTGCCATATTCCGGGTCTGAAACGTGACCGAAGGATTTGATTTGTATATTACAATTATAACAAATCTATCAATTAAAAAAACAATAAAAGTTATAAAAACCAACAAAAAAAAATTTTCATACAACAAAACAATGATCTTCAAACTAACTGGTTTATTCAAAACATACAAATCGACCATACAATTAGCAAAAAAGAGAAATGAGTTTAGTGACAAACGTCCTAGTTAATGACCTGATAGTGTAAGCTACAAAACGATTAACGGTACGAGAAAAGGCGTGTTTGAATCAAGGCAGAATTATCACTTAATTTGTGTTTTAAATTGCTATTTTCTTCTCACCGATTAACATTACACAAAAGATATTTGGCACATATATGCACCATGTCTTATTGGTGTACTCAGAGAAAAAATTCCGTGAAAGTAACACACAATACATTTTCTTTCGTTCGAAATGTGGTAAATTTAAGCGAAAAAAATTGTCTTACTAAAATTATGAAATACTTCTACTCGAATTATATAAATCTTTTCAGCTTTCGTTATATGATAAATTTAGTTTCTCAGCTAAATAATAGGTATCATTTGAACAAATAATACAGAAAGCAATATTTTCATTTTTCGTGTTGAAGAGGCCTGTATGAGGAGGTATTTTTGGGTACCATAAGAAACTACAAAATTTTGAAAAAAGTGACCACGGTAGCTTACGACGACATTCATGATTGGAAAATATAATGAATTTCCTATAGTTTGCATATAAATATAGCCGTGTGTTATCCGTTAACTTAAACTCGTTAACTAGAGGTCTTTTTCGATACTAGGCACCCTACTATAACAGGTTCGTAGTAATCACAAGCCAGATTCGAGTTATATGCGCACACAAAAAGAGGCAAAAGATAAACTCATCATATATACCAGGACTAAATTTTATATATACACCAGACGCGCGTTTCGTCTACAAAAGACTCATCAGTGACATGGAAACTAAAGACTCAGCAACAAGAACCTAGCCAAAAACTGGGGGGGGGGGGTATTAGGTGCTCCGTAGTGGTGAGCACATGTGGCACCCGTCGTGTTGCTCATGACATGAAAAAGTAGCCCTGAAATATCGGATTGACTGGGATATATATACTCTGTATGCAGGTTGATATATAGAAATAGAAAGTTCACAAATTGATGTGTTTCGGGAATAGCAGATTAATTAAGACCTTATTTGACTGTTTTATACCACATTAACGTATTTGTGATTGAAATAAATATGAACATTTCATGTGAATTATCCATTGAGTTTATCAATAATTAAGCATAAGAACAAAACGAACAAGAATGTGTTCCAAGTACATGGACTCATATAGAAACATACCACATCTCATTATTGTATATTTGTAATTTTATTTCTTTTAATAATTTTTCACGGATGGTTTGATACTTACCTCCAGATAAATATAAGCAAAACTTTACAACTGTGACAGAGTTTGTAGAGGGTCTCCAGTAAGTCTAACAATACATATAATGTTTATATAAAATATATGGTGATTACTGTGTGAAAAACGATTTTCCTTTCCTTATAAATGGTAATGTTTACAACAATCTAAGAGTTCAACAGTTCTCAAAAAAATAAGATTTATGTCTACTATAAAATAAAATCAACAGTTTAAAAATTTACTATGTCAGCATCCTAGATAACTGCTATATATATATATATATATATATATATACATATATATATTAAAGAGGCTTACAATAAGTGAAGAATACTTTTTATATGAACATTTTCAATCACAATAATGTTCGTCGTACCATTGACATTAATGTTTACAGTCACATGATATTCTCAAAGGGTGCGGTGTTCTAATTGTTTTTTTTTTTTTTTTTTTTTTTTTTTTTATATTTCACTGTATTATTTAATATTTTGTGTAAAACACATGTCACTTTAACTTATATTATATACAAAGACATAAAACAATTGTAAAAATAAAAGTACCATTGTTGTATTCCATTTTACAGGTATTTCTTCTAGGAGTTCCATGACGTCCTTATTATGCAGTATTGTAACATCTTCATCGTTTATAGCAAGAAGTTGATCCCCATTACTGCAATTAAAACAAACTATCAAGAAAAGAATAAACAAAGTATTTTTATTCTACTATTTTTGATTTTAGACATAATGTTGTTTTAGCGTTGTCTTGCTAAGCATATAAAAAAGAAGATCTGGTATGAGAGCTATCGAGACAAAAGTCCACAATAGACCACATGACACAGAAATTAACATTTATAAGTCACTATTTCATTCGATAAAGAAAGTATCGAAAGAGGGCAGTATTTGTTGTATGCAAAGAGAGGTTCAAACAGTGATTAAACATTAATGAATTTTATTTCGTTTGAAATAGGGGTTTTCCCTTTGCTATTTATAGTAATTATTATAGATGGGAACTAGTATAACAGGTTTGATACTGGTTTTGTAATAGTATGTACTATTTATAAATTTGATGTTAGGTGCATAAGTCACGAGGAAAGTTTTGGCGGTTTTTACGGGTGGGGTTAAATGGTACTATATAAAGTTTGGCATTTAAATGTATTAGTAGGTTAGAAGGTTCTCGCAGTTACGTCGAATTGAAGTTGGTCACATAGGTATATATGCATTTGCTGCTGTGTTTATTGAACGTACAGGCGTTGGAGGTATTAGCCGAGGAAAAAGAAACGATGCGAAAGAGGAACAATGTTATATGTCATGTATTTATATATTGTTTCAATCAAAGAAAAATGTACAATAAATTTAAAGTAAAATAAAATATTGTATCGTAAGAGAAAATAAGATGTTACTGCGGGCAACTAATCCTATATCTGTGTTTGTCTTGTTTTATAGCCTATTGAATTTAAAGATTAAATACTTTAAATTCGGACGAGCAGGGCGAGGGAGAATTTAACACATGTTACATTGTATCCGTATGAATGAGGTTCAATATTTAGGAGCATTGGATCAAATTATCATCAAGTTCATCAATTCTAAAGGTATCAGGTGCCTACCCGTTTAGAAAAGCCACTACAGGTGACTGTTCATCATGATCAAGGTGCTGATCACATATATTTTCGTCATAAAATAGGAACCTTAATTAGCAGACAGTGTTTGATGACCATATTTTTTTGACAAATGAACAAACGAAAGAGTGTTTTTATTTTTCTCGTTCGTGTATTGTTGTCGGTACTTGACACATTTACTTTCCAAAAGAGGTCCTTGCGACATATTCATTCTGTGTTGATACCACAGTAAGAAATCATACAATCAATCATTCATCCTATTTTGGAACAAATTGGAAATTTTTTTTATTCGATGAAAAATTAACTTTTATATTTAAAATTGCATAATTTTTAGGTACACTACCTTATTTGCAGTGTTGGAGTCGTTGTCGAGTCAAACATAAATATGTGCTGAAATCCATGATTTTCGATGTACCGTGTTTCTATGTTTCCGTGCAACCACTGAACTGTATTGATTTCTGTTTGTTCAATTCCAAGATCTGCAATTCCTGCTGTAAATCCATAATTATAAATCAAATAATTATATTGGTGTAAATTCCTATACAGAAATGATACCAGCTGACATTTACAAAATACAAATACAAATATAAAAATAAACAAACAAACAAACAAAAAAACCAACGTATTTTCTCAATGATTAGAGATACATATTTTATATCTACATTGCGTGGAGGTGTTATTACTATATTATTAATTCAAGCTATTGAAATAAGCTTTAATACTATAAAAGCTCTTAGCAACATTATGTTTGCTTTAAATGAATGTTCAAATCATACATATCGCTTATTCAAGCTACACATACAGTACTAATTTCCGTATCACTACTTTTCAAAATGAAACTAAACTTATCTTGTTCAGACATATCAACAAAAGATGGAACAATATCACTGAAATTGCAAAAGAGTACATTTCTTTTAAGTTCTAACGCTTAACATTCAATGAGGAAATGGAACTCATCTTCAATTTCATCCTTGTAAATTGAACAAATTATTTGTTCTAAAGGTGTTCTAGTATATCAACTTCTATTAGTAATTTGCCATTACTGATTCTGATTTTTACCATTTTAGAAATAACACTTTTGTTAAGATACAGTAGAAGATATTTTTCTTAATCAAAATTATTTTTAACTTTGCGATATATTCTTAGTTTATGACCATGACTATCTTTATTAGAGTCACAAAAAAGTGTTTGTTTCCAGTATTTTGTGAATTCCTCTTCTTATGACATATACAATGTCTATATGTGGCTTCATATAATAATTGAGCAGTAATTAAGGACCGACAAAATATGTTTTGATTTAAAATTTGAACATGCATTTATAATTAAGGTAAGATTTTGATGACCTAAGTATAATGAACGAAATAGATATAATCTAATAAATGAAAAATTAAAATAATAAAGTGTAAGCTAAGTGTTTTAACAAAAATATTAATCCACAGTAAACCTTCAGTTTGTACGTAATGGAACACCAAAGTAAACTGTCGATATCAGCAAACTCCCCACCAGCAATGACCCAGCAGTTATAAATAATATCAATCATAAATAGCAGTATAACAAATTACTACAAATATCTAAACAAAATAATCATGAAATTATTCAAAGTGATTTACGAGAATTTCAGTTTTCGTCTGTAAATTTTGATTTTCTTTAATGTGGACAAAAATGAAACTGACTTAAGTGTATCTGTGGTATCATTTATATTTAGTTGATAGGAAGCAATCGAGTCAACTTATTAACTTATATCAAAACGTAAAAGAAGTAACAGACAAAAAAAGGACGAAAGATAGATAGATTGAACATAAACTGACAAAGTCATTGCTAAACATTAAAAGACAAGTAGACAATAGTAAAGAAGACGTTACAAAGATCCTGCTCCGCATGTGGCACCTGTCATGTTGCTTATGTTATTAAAAATCCGGTAGATATTGTACTTCGGTAGGTCAAGTTCGTGAACTGGAAAGGGTATTGTTGTTACGACATAGGGAACATATCCGATATTATCTGGGAAACGGTAATTTCCAAAACAGTCAACCAACTCTTGATTCCGACCGTAAAATTTACGAAGGGATGATTTCAACTTAACCATTTGGAACTCTTGGTTTAATAGCTTACTTGTAAGCATCAAACTTCTATCAAGGAAATCATGATAGGAAATATAAGCCCGGGAATATCGTATTAATTGGGAGATATATACTCCATATGCAGGCGCTGCTGGAATATTACTACACAGAAATAAAATTTCACAATTGGGAAGGTGGAATCATTTCTTTTGTCGTAGAGTTTTGTTTTTAACCGACCCTCATTGTCAATTTCTATATGTAAGTCAAGATATAAGGTAGGCTTAACTATATCTTTAATATCCTTTATCTCTAGTTCGATTATCATCCATATAGCGGAACGTTAAGTTAAAGGATATTTCTAGCGTCTTAATCTTTCATCCTAAGGAGTCCATGTATGAAGTCAGCCTCATAATTATAAAGAAACAAGTCGGCAAGAAGAGGGGCATAATTTGGTCCCATAGAAATTCCGATAATCTGTTGAAAAACACGTCCTTCAAACGCAACAAATATGTTGTCAATCAAATAATCAAGCATTTTGATAATGTCAGTTTCATAGATTTTTTTGTTTAAATCAGAGTGATTCTTTACAAAGTAGGATTTATCCCTCCCCAAGACAAAATACTTGTATCACCGTTCGTCATTCTTTTTTAATGAAACAAAGTTATGCCAACTCTTTCAATTTGTCTTATAGTTTGGAATTGGGAATACTTGTGTAAAGTGTGGAAAAGTCAAATATTTTGATACTATTGCAAGATGAGAGAGTGTGCGATTATATGTACTCTAAAAGATCTTTGGAACTATTTAATATCCACATCTGTTTCACACCACCTCTAGAATAGGCAGTTTCGCAATAACTTTGGAGCCCGGCTTTGATAACTGATAAGATAGATGTTAATAATCAAGAAAGAGGTTTCGCGGAGCACTTTGAAGACCCAGCAACATACCGTTGTTAGTAATGACACTTATGTAGTTTAGGTATCCAATACAGTGATGGAAGATACAGTTCTTCGTCTTTGGTTGAAATTCCAAAGGAACATAAAACAGACCTACAAATGTATGATTATCCAGAATTTCCTCTTTGGTAAGTGTCCTAGTTCATTTACCAAGCAGTTTATGTAATGATATTTACACACAATGTTGTTTTGGACAAATTCGATATGTACAAAAAAGTAATCATCTACCCTGTCTCTGGTGAAATTAAAAAGCATTTGAATGTTTACCTCTAATGGAATTTCAGTTGTTTTGTTCTTAAAACTCGACGCATGCTCCTCGTCTTGATTTTGATCTTGCATACAGTTATTTTTGTCACTGGCTCTTGAATTATATGTACCGGTTTGAATGTCTGAATTTAAACAACACAACCTTTTTCAACTTTTCATCTTCAGTGCTGTACAACTTTGTACTTTTTTTCGCTTTCGATCTTTTATATCTGGGCATCACTGGTGAGTCTTGTGTGGACGAGGCGCGTTTTTGGCGTATTAAATTTTAAACCTGATGCTTTTTGTTATTCATTAATCATGTGTTTCTTTGTCTAATACGTTTTCCTATTTATTTATATTGTAGTCCTGTAATATTATGTTGTCATTTCTATGTTATATTTAACATTGCCATTAAAGTGCGAGGTTTGGCATGCCACAAAACCAGGTTCAACCCACCATTTTTTCCTTTAAAAATGTCCTGTACCAAGTCAGGAATATGGCCATTGTTATATTATAGTCCGTTTCTGTGTGTGTTACAATTTAACGTTGCGTCGTTTGTTTTCTCTTATTTTGAGTGTAAATTGACATTGCGATAAGACGTGTCACGGTACTTGTCTATCCCAAATTCATGTATTTGGTTTTGATGTTATATTTGTTATTCTCGTGGGATTTTGTCTGATGCTTGGTCCGTTTCTGTGTGTTTAGTTACATTGTAGTGTTGTGTCGTTGTTCTCCTCTTATATTTATGCGTTTCCGTCAGTTTTAGTTTGTTACCCCGATTTTGTTTTTTGTCAATGGATTTATGAGTTTGAACAGCGGTATACTACTGTTGCCTTTATTTAAAGAAGCATATACTTTAATGGTTTTTTATATATGCACAGTGACTGATGACCGAATGACAGCAAGGAAGTACACGTATATATGTGTAGTGTGTAGAAAATAGTGATGTGGTCAACCTAAGAGATCTATGTGAAAGTTTCATTGAAATCCCGATATATTTCAAAAATAGTAACTGTTGTTGAAATGAGTCTTAGACGAAACGCGCGTCTGAAGTATTTTGAAATTATAAGCCTGGTACCTTTTATAACTATTATAGACGAGCGAGCAAACAAATGGACCAAGACACTTTCAGCACGTGGGATGTTTATGAAAACTATGTATTGTCACTTCCGAAAATACCTATTGCTTTAAAATGTTGCTTAATATATATTATATTCGTATTTCGTCATGATATTGGTGATTTAACTGTACTTACCGTTTTCAACAGAAAAATCCTCATTTTCTTCAATTTTAATGTCCATTTTAAGAACTTTGTCTTTGGTTTTCTTTACCACCACGAGCATATAAAATTCTAAATGCTAAATATCACTTATTCGTCTATTTATAACACATTACATCCTGTCCATCAAGTTAAAAGTACTAAATACTTGACATATTTTAATGTTGTCATTCTTACGTGAAAAGAGACAGTTACCAACTATAATTTATAGATTAAATATGTTTTAAAGGTGATTTCCATTTTCTTGTAATAATAATTCATTATTTACATCCTTGAGTGTACGAAAACAAAAGTAAAAACTATCATCTTCTATCATGTGTAGTAAAACCACTTCGTAACAAGTTTTTCTCATATTGAATTTTTATAATTTTGATGAATACCTTTTGTGGTGTTCAAATCCTTATTGCACGTTTAAGTAAGGGATATTAGCCGATAACAGTTTATTCTGTTCAATATTTTACAGAATGGACTGTTAGAGGCTTATATCTTACTTAAAACATTGTTTAACACGTCAAAAAGGTAAAACAAAAGAAAAAGCAAGCAAGTATTTATTTTCATTAAGTATGAAAATTGTTTTGTGAATAAACTTCTTTACATTAATATATATCCTACATTTTGGCCCCTTTAGACAGTAGCTCAACTTAAAAAGAATAGACAAAAAGAAAGTACAGCTAAAGGTAAACAACATGTATTGCTAAACGAAGAATAAGACACAGGGTATGCGTATCATGATTTTTCGTGCGCAAAGGCAACTCATAGTTTCCGCTCATATTTTCCGTGAATACCTTTACATTCGTTTTGTGTTTCAAAATGGATAAAGTGATGAAATCATATTCTTAATGCAAAAACGAAGAAAGAGATGTCGTTATTAGTTATTGGGTTGTTTCAAACTTTGAATTAAATTCAAATGTGTATTCAGGATATATTCAGATACATTATTTCAGTGTGGATTACAAAGAGGATATAGTCAAAGCAGCTAATAATGGTTTAATAAATATTATATTTTCAAAATGTAGTCCTCTCCTATAAGTTTCTTGTTTTTTCTCTGGTTTTATTGTTTACAGGGTTAATGAGGGAAAAAATAGCATATGAAGACAGGTTCTTGTTAATCAATACCGAGTGCACCGCAGTCGATTTTATTTCAAATAAATAATCAATATGAACAAACGAAGAGATAACAACATGCATTTTTTTCTTTCTACAAGGTCGTATCACTCTTTTTTCGTTTATTTGTGTATTGAGTCCCTTCTATATTTAATTGTTACCGAAACGTAATTTTGCCTCGATTTTCTTTTGAATAAAAACTTTTATAAAACGATCACTGCGAACAAAGTGCAATCGGACACACGATTGGTTTGTTTGAGAGATAAAATACGGTAATGTCTTCCTTTATTCTGCTTCCAATATTCATCGTCGTTCATAAGCCAAATGTTGCATTATATTCATATTTAATCAATAGCTTAAAAAATCAACAAATTGTAAATCAACACCGAAATCTGAAAATTCTAAAAAGTATTATAGTCCCATAGTTCATGAAGGCAGTTCACTTTGTACACAGGATACGATTTTGATTGTTGGTGGCTGTTGTATTGCGGCATGATCTATCAAATTTAAGAAGCATTACTTTATTGGGGTTTTTTCATTTTAATTTAGTTGAAAATGATGTTAGGAAGATTAAGAGCAACACCAGAGGTCAATTTTGATTACCAAAATGACGGACGAGGATAGATCTTTTAAAAAAAGAAATTCATAAAGTCAACAAAAACAAGACTGGCAACAAAATGAGACTTACAACGACCATAATCAACTTATTGAATTAGTGCAAAAAGAGACAACTCAAAAACATGAGAAAAGTGGCTGTGATATAAGTATTGGTAGTGTTAAAATCAATTTGAAAGTGATGTTTTCCCTCAAGGAACTGTTTTGATGAGTGACGAAATTATTGTATTGGAAGTTGACTTTATTAAAAAAAAAAATTTAATTGTTATTTGTTCTTTGGTTGTATTTTTTTTACATGATGAAAAACAATTAGGGTCATTGTTATTTTTTCTATTTCAGTGATTGAACTTTCATTCACCTGTAAGAATCAGTTATGCTACCTTTAGCTGTCCAATAAGAAAAAAGAGAACTATTCTTAAAAATATTGGACAGCTTAAGGTTACATGTTGGTTTCTTACAGGTAAATGATAGTTCAATCACTGGAATAAAGAACAGGAAAAACAGTAGAATGACGTCACAGTAATGTTTTAATGCTATAGATACAAGGTACATGTCATCATTGTATGCTTTTAATTCTGAGAATTGAAGAGGATACGTCCTGTTTATAAGTCAATGAGTCAGATATCTAATAAATCTTTGACATACGAATCGTTTTAAAAAGTTTGGATGAGTAAGGGTTGCAAACCCCGATCTTTCGACCACATCGTTGTATGTCTTTACGTACCCGGAAAAATAAAAAATAAACAAACCCTTTTTCTGATTTCTGTTCTCCAGCTTAAATTCAAAATTGTAGATAACACCAAACCATTATAACAGAGTATTACAATTTTGAAGTTAAAAGAGCTTTTTTTAATGCAAACAAAGATATGCAAGTCGAATGTTCTATTCTTGAAATTCCAAAATCGAGATGTTTCCCTCCTTTACCTATTTCCAATGTACAATAAAAAAACACACACATCAATACTCACAGCAATTGAAATGACTCCTATCAAGCTTGACAAATTACTTAACACTGCACTTAGGATGTGAACGAAGGTTTAAAAATGTAAAAACGACATTATCAAATATGATACACACAATAACATTTGTCCGTCGTCGCTTCTCATTAAAACCACTTGATCTTGGTCATCGTCTGAGACTCTCTCATTTTCATATTTATAGTTTTTGCGTTTTTCTCCAGTTTTTAACATATTTCCTAACCGAGTTCAATATAGATGAAAAAATATGGTTAAACTGTGTTGTTGACATGAAAACACAAAAAAGTGTATACAGTTTACCAAGGAGGTCATATATCGTCCTTGAGCTTATATAATGAATTCGTTTTTAACCCGAAATGTATTCCTTTAACGAGTTCATATATGTATATAAATTTAAAATATTTTATGATGTGGTACATACAGTTAGCATTATACAGTGCAATATCCTTACGTGTCCGTCGTAGTCTGTCATACATATCATTTTCTACAAATTAGCAAAGCTTAATTATTATTTTTTTTTGTCCAGTAATATAAAATCAGAATGGAAGTGAGGAATGTGTCAAAGAGACAACAACCCGATCATAGAGCACACAACAGCAGAAGGTCCCCAACAGGTCTTCAATGCAGCGAGAAAGTCCCGTACCCAGAGGCGTCCTTCAGCTGGCCCCTAAACATATATATATACTAGTTCAGTGATAATGAACGCCATACTAAATTCAAAATTGTACACAAGAAACTGAAGTTAAAAATAATACAAGACTAACAAAGACCAGAGGCTCCTGACATATATAATTCATTAAACGACTTCAAATATTTGTATACATGATCTCTGAGAAACTGCGACATCTTCATTACAATACATCCGCATTGGATTCTCCTCACTAGCAAAATTCATTTTTTTCATTTTGCGTGTTTTCTTACGTTTTGTTGAAATTCATCTGCATTGAAAAAGTGGATAATAGCTTACGGTACAGTGTCAATCATGGTTCAATTAAGTCCTATAATATAAAACTTCGTAGGTTCAACTCGTTTGCATTCAACGTTATTAATCTGATTCTTTTTTTCACTGATCCACATGGTTTAACATCGATAGTAAAACAAAATAGTCGATAAAAAAACAATGTTAAGCATCGATAGTAAACAAAGTATCCGATAAAAACATTGTTAAGCATCGATAGTAAAACAAAATATCCGATTAACAAGAATGTGTCCCCAGTACACGGATAACCCACTCGCACTATCATTTTCTATGTTCAGTGGACCGTGAATTGGGGTTAAAACTCTAATTTGGCACTAAAATGATAAAGATCATATCATATGAAACATGTGAACTAAGTTTCAAGTTTATTGGACTTCATAAAAAACTACCTCAACCCAAAACTTTAACCTGAAGCGGGTCGGAAGAACGATCGAACGGACGGACGAACGAACAAACGAACAGATGGACGAACGGCCGCACAGACCAGAAAACATGATACCCCTCTTCTATTGTAGATAGAACATAAAAACGTGGTTCAGAATCAAATGTAAAACAAAATATCCGATAAAAAACGTGGTACAGCATTGATAGTAAAACAAAATATCTGATAAAATACGTGGTACAGCATTGATAGTAAAATTAA
This sequence comes from Mytilus galloprovincialis, assembly GCA_037788925.1. Taxonomy (NCBI): domain Eukaryota; kingdom Metazoa; phylum Mollusca; class Bivalvia; order Mytilida; family Mytilidae; genus Mytilus; species Mytilus galloprovincialis. The sequence goes on along the minus strand of CM075334.1, from coordinate 43,655,742 downwards.
ATATCCAATAAAAAATGTGGTTCAGCATTGATAGTAAAACAAAATATCCAATACAAAACGTGGTACAGCATTGATAGTAAAACAAAATATCCAATAAAAAATGTGGTTCAGCATTGATAGTAAAACAAAATATCTGATAAAATACGTGGTACAGCATTGATAGTAAAATTAAATATCCAATAAAAAATGTGTTCAGCATTGATAGTAAAACAAAGTATTCAAGAAAAAAACGTGGTGCAGCATTGATAGTAAAACAAAATATCCAAAAAAAAAATGTGGCTCAGCATTGATAGTAAAACAAAATATCTGATAAAATACGTGGTAAAGTATTGATAGTAAAACAAAATATCCAATAAAAAATGTGGTTCGGCATTGATAGTAAAATAAAATATCAAATAAAAAATGTGGTTCAGCATTGATAGTTGACCAAAATATCTGATAAAATACGTGGTACAGCATTGATAGTAAAACAAAATATCCAATAAAAATGTGGTTCAGCATTGATAGTAAAAAAAATATCAAATAAAAAATGTGGTTCAGCATTGATAGTAAAACAAAATATCCAATAAAAATTTGGTTCAGCATACATAGTAAAACAAAATATACAATAGAAATTTGGTTCAGCATTGATACATGTAGTAAAACAAAATATCAAATAAAAAATGTGGTTCAGCATTGATAGTAAAACAAAATATCCAATAAAAATTTGGTTCAGCATTCATAGTAAAACAAAATATACAATAGAAATTTGGTTCAGCATTGATAGTAAAACAAAATATCAAATAAAAAATGTGGTTCAGCATTGATAGTAAAACAAAATATCCAATAAAAATTTGGTTCAGCATTGATAGTAAAAACAAAATATACAATAGAAAAATAGAAAATGTGGTTCAGCATTGATAGTAAAAAAAAATATCGAATAAAAAATTTGGTTCAGCATTCATAGTAAAACAAAACATCGGATAAAATACGTGGTACAGCATTGATAGTAAACCAAAATATACAATAAAAAATGTGGTTCAGCATTGATAGTAAAAAAAATATCCAATAAAAAATTTGGTTCAGCATTGATAGTAAAACAAAATATCTGATAAAATACGTGGTACAGCATTGATAGTAGAACAAAATATCCAATAAAAAAGGAGGTTCAGCATTGATAGTTAAACAAAATATCTGATAAAATACGTTGATTGCAACCAATATGAACCTAATATGAAGTTTTATATTATAGGCCAAGGACTACGGCCAACTGTATTCTAGAAACATTTGTCCTTGCAAATAATCCATTGTATTCAAGTGTTTTAAACTTTTACTTTTTATGCCCCAACTACGATAGTAGAGTGACATTATGTTTTCTGGTCTGTGCTTCCGTTCGTTCGTCCGTGCGTCCGTTCATCCTGCTTCAGGTTAAAGTTTTAGGTCAAGGTAGTTTTTGATGAAGTTGAAGTCCAATCAACTTGAAATTTAGTACACATGTTCCCAATGATATGATCTTTGTAATTTTAATGCCAAATTAGAGTTTTGTCCCCAATTTCACAGTCCACTCAAGAAAGAAAAAGATAGTGCGAAGCTCAGGTTAAAGTTTCGGTTAACGTTTTTGGTCAAGGTAGTTTATGATGAAGTTGAAGTCCAATCAACTTGAAACTTAGTACATATGTTCCCTATGATATGATCTTTCTTATTCTAATTAAAGTATTGATGCAAATTTCACGGTCCACTGAACATATAAAATAATAGTGCGAGTGGGGCATCCGTGTACTATGGACACATTCTTGTTTTACTTTTTTCAGATTGACCCACTTTATAAAAAAGGAGTTGTGTGTAATTGTCAATGATAAAACAAGAAAATTATCCAACAAAGTTCAAATAGGGTGGAAGTTACCAGTTATAGGCAATCGTACGGCCTTCAACAATTAGAAAAAAAAACCTATGGTGGTACCCGACATGAAAAATATGAAACATTTAAAAAAATAATCTCACGGCCTAAACTATAGGGAAAAAAACATGACACGCATAAACCACTGAACTACCGGTTCCTAACCTGAGATATGTCAAAGTGTCAATTTTACCATCAATTTACATTTTTTTCTTTAGTGAAAATTAAAAGTTCATTATAAAATATTCTTATATGATTTAATTGAGCAAATACATTTGTAGCAGTAATTTATTTTGGAAGTTATCATTTAGAATTTTCTTTGTATTATTTTTATCAATATATTGCATAATTAACGTATACTTTATATTAATTAAATGTGGACTTATGTTAGGCTGTAAGCCAAGTTAACACGATAGCAAAATACAAGACAAGACACGACAAATACTTTCTTAAAGTGTCACCATATGAACATACATATAAAACATAGATATACATAAAAGATTTATACATATATAAAAGATTTATACATATATAAAAGATTTATACATATATAAAAGAGATACATAAGCCACTATAAAAAGAGTAACGAAGAGACTGATTAAAAACACATACACATGACAGAAATATAATTCATATAGAAGCATTCAAAACTATTGTTACATAGACATAGATAAAGGCCAACAACAGCTTATGCATAATCCACTCTAAAAAGAGTAATTCAGAATTCAAAATGATGTAATCAAATTAACATTATTGTATAAATGTATATAAAAACTTCGAGATACAAGCAATAAACATATACAACACTTTTCTATTCAATTGGATATCGTGGCAGATTTTGGCAGTGTGAAATTGAATATCATCATTATTAATAAAAAAAATGAGAATGGAAATGGGGAATGTTTCAAAGAGAAAACAACCCAACCAACGTGTTGGAAAGTATTGAAAAAACAACCCAACCAAAGTGTAAAAAAAAATTAGATATAAGTTTTTCATCATTAAACATATTCACAAAATTGAGAATGGAAATGGGGAATGCGCCAAAAAGACAGTAACCCGACCATAGAGCAGACAACAGTCGAATACCATCCGTGGGACTTCAATGCAGCAAGAAACTCCAGCACCCAGTGGAGTCCTCCAACTGGCCCCTAAACAAATATGTTACTAGTTCAGTGATAATGGACGTCATACTAAACGCCGAATTATACACAAGAAACTAAAATTAAAAATTATACAAGATTAACAAAGGCCAGAGCCTGAGGATCCTGTTTTAGGACAGGCGCAAATACGTGGCGGTGTTTAACATGTTTTATTTAGATCTCAACCCTTCCTGTATACCTCTAGCCAATGTAGAAAAAACAAACGCACAACAATACGCATAGTAAAACTCAGTTTAAGAGAAGTCCGAGTCCAATGCCAGAGAAGGTAACAAAAGAAACTAAGCAAAATGACAATAATACATAAATTATTTAAAGGACTTCTACCAGTTACTGACATGCTAGCTCCAGACCTCAACTAAACTGATTGAAAAATTATGGCTTCATCATATGAATATCAACCACAACTACTCCCGTTAGAGGTTTATTATTATACCATCATAAACCATATGAGAAGACCATAACCCGTGTCATACCATAAACTGGTTTTAGAATAAATATGTTTAATTCCGATGCAAAGACCCTATAAAAAGTAAAATCACAAAAATACTGAACTTAGAGGAAAATGTAATCGAAAAGTCCATAATCACATGGAAAAATCAAATAACATTACACAGCAAAAACGAATGGACAAGAACTGTCATATTCCTGACTTGGTGAATCAATATTAAAGTCAAACTATGCAATCTTTAATGACCTCACAACAGTATCATAACTATATTTCTTCTTAATAAGTATGTTTAAACGTTTTGTTAGCTTTTGAGGTGAATACTGACATTTTTGTGCTTTGTAAAAGAATATTACCATGAAACATGGATGTGAAATACCTGAACGTATAAGATGTCTACATGTTGAGTTATATTTACGAATGATGTCCTTGTACCGATGATAAAATTTCGTAAATGTTTTGACTAGTTTGTGATAACGAAAACCCTGATGTAATAATTTTTCAGTAATACAGAATTTTCTCTCGTTAAAATCTAATACGTTGTTACATATAAAAAATCGTCAAAGTGACCATTACTATTAAAAAGACTATAATATGCATATATTGGACATTACAATAACACCTGTTTTTCATTTTCAATTACATTACAATTAAAATACAACCTTTAAATTTCTCTAAACATATATTCTCATATTTCCCCGTTTATATTCGAATAGGAGCGACGCCACATCGCAATTTAGACATAGCACTCCTGTATTTACCAAATATATTTAGAACATGTATCTTTAATCAATTTTATTTTAACTTGTGTACAGGTAGCACTGTCTTTTAAATTAAACAATTTGTAAGTCCGTAATGTTTTACAAACATTTTGTGTCAAAATTCTATTTTGCCAGTTTTCTTTATATTCATTATATAAAACTATCTGTGTAATCATTTATTTATACAATACATTATTTTGATGAAAATAAAAATCTTAATTATTAAAACGAAGATTTATTTTATATTGCTAATTCTAGTGTAGATAATGTATATACTTTTTAGATAGTCTCTCATAACTCCTTTTATAATGGCTCTTGTATGTTTTATGAAATTGCTTTTAATGTATAAACTATTTGCATGTTTTATAAAATGAAAAGGTGAAACTTAAATAAGATATTGTCTTGTCTTCTTTGCAAATCAAAATTACATAGTAGGTTACTGGGTTAATTGAGGGTTTTGTTCTGATTAGTTCAAAAGCTCAAAAGTTCTTGGCCACACCTTGTTTTACCAAAAAAAATCAGGGTAACTAAGGTTGCTTGGTTGTTTATCAAACTTGTATGGCCGAACCTAAATAAGTGACGCTAAATCATATCAATTAAATTTGGTCTAAAGAGTGACATTTGTTTGATTTTAAACAAAGAAGACATAAAAACAATTTGAATCGTAGTTGTAACTGTTTTCAGGTGAGTCAAATATATTATTTTTTTATTGTTAATATATTTTGTTTTTATAATTTTTGTTTTGTTTTGTTTTCTCGCATAAAATATTCTCAGAAAGGTTTTGTTACTTTGAAACAAGGTCCATTCTCCAAAAATCACGTTTGCATTCTTTTTTTTAAGGTTTTGTATTGAACAAGTTTTTAATCGTGTTGTAGTGAGTGTATTACTATATAAAGAAACTTTGGCTTATATTATTGTATTAAAATGAAATAAAATGAAATCTAAAATTAATCACAGTTAATAATCTAATCACAAACAAATATTTTGTTTTAAATATTCACGAGTTTGTTCATACAAATATAAATGTTTTGAGATATATAGTTATCAAAGGTACCAGGATTATAATTTAGTACACCAGACGCGCGTTTCGTCTACATAAGACTCATCAGTGACGCTCATGTCAAAAGCCTAAAAAAATCTTCTCATTCAAGCAGCATTTCGTAATAAAATACGGCACGAACGGAAAAAGGAGGCGAACGTGTGGGATACGAACGTGTAGTTGCGAATTTGTTTTGGGAGCGAGCAGACCACTTTTGAAATCTGAAGCTATATTATTTATAGAAGTTATGCAAGACTTTGTAGCCAGCTGTTGCTGTTTCTTATCAAATATACCAAAGATTTTCAGTGGCATTTAAAGTTTCAAGTCCACAGACGACCTTCTATTTTTGCTATTACAGGACCCTAACTATCTATAATTTATGTGTTCTCGTCAATACCATACATGAAATATTTGCCACAGGACGTAAAACAGACAAAAATCAAACAATTAATAAGTAATTCCATTTCACAGTATACATAAACACAAGATATAGTACATTGCTAGAATGTAATATTTCCATACATATGATTTTAAAAAATCTTATGGGGGAAAATAATATCCTACAGGATTTTGATGCTGTTTTCACTCTTATTGTAGATACAGGCGATATGTGCAAATTAATCCAAGAGACTATGTAGTAACATTCAAGCAGGGCATAAATACAATGTATATACCTCCAACTGGTATTTGGAATCGATAAAGATACAAATATAAAATCCATGATACTAAAACCTATAAAGATTAAGTATTAAGATATAAAAATATAAGAACATAGCTTATGTCATACAAGGACAAATAATTGTATCAATTTTTAACTTCTTTTATAGCTTATATATAATGAATACAGAAGTTGGGGTACATGCATTTCCCGAATACAATGGCGATGCTGACGTGCATATGCTAGATGCAAATTACATTGTTGGTGTACAGAATAGTATATATAGAGCAGGCTCAGGAGTAGGAGCGGAATTCAAAGGATTAAAAAGCACATGCCGCTGCTAAAGCTTTTAGAGTAGACGTCGCGTTAAAAGCTGGGGCTGATTTAGAGGCGTTCGTCAAAAAGGGACATGTGATTGGAGCAGAAATAAAAGCTAGAGGGACATTGGTAGATGCTACTATCGGCCCTTTTAATGTTCCTCTCAGAGTTGGTGTTTTAACCGGGGCTAAGGTAGAAGATGGGACCATAGAGGCTTGCTGAATGTGGACTTGAATTTGGGAAACGAATTGGAGTTTCTGTTTTTGATAACGAATTCATCGTTGAAGCGCTCTCACTTGTTGGCAAAGGATGGCTTAAGGGAAGTTTGGACGAGTAGCATTTGTAAAACATTGTAGTTTTATATTTTATTTTAATGTGAATTTGCAGATCTGCTGATACTATGCTAAATTAATATATTTTTATATATAAACACATGTTAACTGATTGATTAAACATTCGTTTAATGCTTTATTTCATGTATGTTTTAGAGTGATAATTTTCTTGTGACTGTTGTTACTTAATAGATCTGCGAAAAATTGAAACTGACGAAATCTGGTTTCAGTAACGGAAAAAATATCCGTTTTCTAAATAATTTTTACAACTTTAATAAACAGTACACCATTATTACGGGTGCCATTATTGCATCCAGAGTTGTAAAACTGTCATAATAGTAGTAACCTGATATTAGAGATATATTTGCGACCGACATACATTAAGGACATGTACCTCTTAAGGATTTACTTAGATAAGTTTTTGGAAGTGTGTGTTAGATGTTCGGACTCCTTGTTTTTCCCAACGATACAGGGTAAAATAATTTGCCCAATAACACTCATTTTTCTGTTCATATAAGACTTTACAAATAATTCATATATATTTATATATATAAATGGTCACTTTCCAAAATTTAAGAAGATGCTTGATTTCTTTTCTTTCGATTTGAGACAAAAAATTTATTCAGCATTGTATCAGTAGATCTGCAAATTATAACAAATGTTACTCGTCCAAACTTCCCCAAAGCCATCCTTTGCCAAAAAGTGAGAGCGCTTCAACGGTGATTTCTTTATTTAAAATAGCAATTCCAATTCGTTCCCCAAGTGTGAGTCCACATCCAGCAAGCTTTGCCTCTACGGTCACATTTTCTACTTAGCCCCGGTTGAAACACCAACTCCAAGATGAACCCTAAAAAGGCCTCCTGAAGCATCTACCAATGTTCCGCTACCTTTTATTTCTGCTCCAATTAAGTGTCCCTTTTTGGCGAACGCCTCCAAATCAGCCCCAGCTTTTGCCGTGACGTCTACTCCAAAATCTTTTACAGAGGCATGTCATTTTTCATCCTTTGAATTAAATATGACTGCTTCCGCTCCTGCTCCTGACCCTGCTCTATATATACCATTCTGTACACCGACAATGGCATTTGCATCAAGCATACGCACGTTAGCACCGCCATTGTTTCCAATCACATGTTCCTTTTTGACAAACGCCTCTAAATCAGACCCAGCTTTTAGCGTGACGTCTACTCCAAAAGCTTTAAGGATGTACACCTCTGAGGAGCCAAAAATTTCTAGAATTAAACTTTTTTTCTTAACCTGATCTTTGGGTTTATTAGACTGTAACAAAATAATTTGGAAAGAAAAAATGATATGTTGGTGCACTTCTTTTTTTGCTACGGCCCTTTGAATATGCCCAATTTTGATGATTTTCTCATTTTTCATCGATTTTTACCTATTTTTGGGCTATTTTTGTGAAAAAAATCACAGTTCCACAATTAAACTTTTTTTCATACTTTCTATAAAGATGAAGTGGACCAATCTGAATAAATTTTACTTAAAAAACTATAAGTAGGTGTTGATATAAGAACGTTTTTATCATATTTTGACGCTTTTTTGTGTAAAATTTACCATGCTGTCAATTTTGTATTTTTGTAATTTTTCTCAATTTTCAGAAAAAAATGCATATTATTTCAACTTTTGTTTTATAAATGATTGATAAAATACATATCTAAGAAGTTTGAAAAGACCAAAATGATATGGGATGTACATGATTCTTGTAAAATTATGTTTTGTATCCCTCACCCATTTTCTCAAAATTCTGGCTAAAAATACAGACTTGATTGGTCGTAATATTTGAAAACTGGATTACTCAAAAACCATTCATTGTAAATACATAATTTTTTCACAGAGGTATTTCTGTGTGTGTTACATTGTAGTGTTGTGTCGTTGTTCTCCTTTTATATTTAATGCGCTTCCCTCAGTTTTAGTTTGTTACCTCGATTTTGTTTTTTGTCCATGGATTTATGAGTTTAAACAGCGGTATACTACTGTTGCCTTTATTTGATTATAATATTTTTAAAATTCATTGATATTTTCCACTTGTATCATATCTAGCATAAGCGCATCAGCATCGCCATTGTGTTCCCCAACTTCTGTATTCATTATATATATAAGCTATAAAAGAAGTCAAGAATGGATAAAATTATTTGTCCTTGTATGACATAAGCGATGTTCTTTTATTTTTATGTCTTAATACTTAGTCTTTATACGTTTTGGTATCAAGGATTTTATATTTTTATCTTTATCGATTTTTATAAATTGAATAGAATACGTTGTCTGTATTTTAAAATAACGATTGCGTCGTCCCACCATAAAACTTTCAAAGGACGGCTTTAATAAAGCAACGAAGAACCCTTAATGAAATGCACTCTTTTTAAACATCAACCCTCTTTTGAGGTAGTCATTATAGGAGCGAAAGACATTGCATACGGTTTCAAATACTAGTTTGAGGTATATACATTGTATTTATGCCCTGCTTGAATGTTATTACACAGTCTCTTGAATTAATTTGCACATATTGCCTGACTCGACAATAAGAGTGAAAACAGCATCAAAATCCTGTAGGATATTATTTCCCCCATATAACTTTTTTATACATGGAAATATAACATTTTAGCATTGTACAAGAGCGTGTCTTCGTGTATACTGTTACATGGAATTACTCATGATTTTTTTTATTGTTATCTGCTTTACAACCTGTGGCAAAAATTGATGCTAGGCTAAGCTATACTTTATTGTAGTTTTAACATGGGTAAGCATTATATTCGTGATTATTTTTGCCAAAGCGATAGTGTTTTTTATTTCATGAACCTCCCTTTCTTGTTTGTAAACCAGCAAACGACTGGCACTATGAATTTTCAGAGGGAGGAGTTTGAACAGCCAGCATGAACGGTTGTTGTATCTAATTCAAATATGTCAATTTTCAAATGCAACATATTACAGTCATAACAAATGAATTAGTAACAACATGTGCATCATTTTAGAGTTTTGAAGTGTTTTAAATTAATGAAATATTTCAAATGCATGACAATTTGATGAAATTCATGATTCTGTAGTGGTCAATATACGCATGTGCAAACATATTTTATTGAATTTTAGAGCATGGGTTTATTAACAAAGCGAAAGAAGCACGTCATGTCTATTCAGAAAGACAGAAAATTAGCCTAGCAAAATTTACAGCTGGTCACAAATTCTTATATACTTCTATAAATTATATAGCTTCAGGTTTCAAAAGTAACAGCTATCTGGTTTGTTCTCTTTTTAAAAACAAATGCATATACATGTTCTCATCCCACACTTTCGCCTCTTGTGTCCATTCGCGCCCTACATTTATTCAAATACCGATTGATGTTTCTAGATGTTTATATTAAAAACTTTATATTTGTATAATAAAATTCGTGAATATTGTAAAAAAAATATTTATTTGTGATTAGATTATTAATTGTGATTTATTTTAGAACACTGATAAAAAAAAATAACAATTTGTATCTAGTTTGATAGCCGTTTGAAATCTTCTGCCTTTCTGTTACAGTCTGTTAAGAAAAAACAAATGTTCTTTATACAATAAAACACAAACTTAAGAACGATTAAAAACTTATTCGTTACAAAAACTTTTAAAAACAAAATATGAACGTGTGAAGGTGCAAACGTGAAAAGGTCGAACGAGAATGGGAGCGAACGTAATTTTGGGCGAGCGGAGCTGGATTCAAAGTAACAAAACCTTTCTCAGAATAATCTATGCTAGAATACAAAAATGATAAAACAAAATATATTAACCTTTAAAAAAAATATTTAACTTACCTTAAAATGGTTTTATTGTCTTCTTTCTTTAACAGCATATTAAAGTGCTACTATCAGATCAAATTTACTTTTACAATTTCGCGTCACTTTTTCATGTTCGGCCAATCAAATTTGATAGACAAGCAAGCAACCTTAGTTACCTGATTTTTTTAATTTAATTTAAGTACAAAATCCTGAATGAATGAATGAATGATCTTTATTCTCATAAACCAAATACATAGTTACAGAGAAGATATTACAATAATATAACATATATAAGATATAGCATGTGTGAAATACAAAATTAATATGATAAATATTTACACAAATGATAAATAAACATATAGTTGTATTAACCAAGAGGATAGACTTTCACAGACATAGATTTAATAAATCTACAAAGTTTCTCAATCTCAACAATATTTTGGGTTGAACATACTTGTTTGAATTTGATAAAATTTATATTTTTATTACAATAATGTGGTAAGTATTTGAATCTTTCATCTTTAAAATAATTACATGACATCATGATATAATGGTATTCATTACCAATGTCAGCTGAGACGCAAAGGTGACACAATCTTTTAGATCTTAGGATGTTGCGAAACCTTCCCGTCTCGATGGGCAAACGGTTATTCCCACATCTAAATTTACATAAGGTTATCAATAAATTAAATGGTAGTACTGATAAATAGTGTTCAAATTTAAAAACATTTTTGTACAATCTATAACACAGCCCCTTGGGCGAATTGTTTATTTCTGTTGATCATTCTTGAATGAACTGGTCTCTTAATCTTTGCTGAACACTCAATACAACCCAACGTTTCTCAAATAAGTTGTGATTTTGCCATATATTTGACATTCCACAGTCATCAAAAATTTTCTTTATATATAACATCCATTTACTATCAAAACCATAGTTATTGAGATTTAAATATAACAGCTTATATAATAAACATGATATTTTTAATCTCTTTTTTCTTCTTGTAAACGACACCAGTTGTAATCATATGTGACTTGACGGTAACTGAAATCGGGTATCTTCCCAATTCCCCATAGACCATGAAATTAGGGGTTAAATTTTTTAACCTCAGTATATGTTTTCAAAAACGCAAATGAACTCTCTCAAGAATATCTAAAGTTTCGAATCCCCATATCTCACACCCATAAATTAGTATAGGAACAATAGCCTTATCAAACATATCTAGTTGGCACTCGATCGACAAGTTATTTAATCTGGATTTTTTTAATTACAGCATACACTGCTTTAATCTCCTGGTCACGTAGATATTTTCTGGTGGAAAGAAATGAGCCACTTTTAGAAAATATAATACCAAGATATTTATAACTACTGACTATCTCAATTTCATTTCCATCTATATTATTTAACAAGTTTCTAGGTATTCTACCTTTTGAGAATATCATAATTTTCGTTTTATTTACATTAATTTTCAATTTCCATTTTTTACAATATTCTAAAAACTTGTCCAACATACATTGTAAATCATGGCTAGATTCAGCAAGTAATATTGTATCATCAGCATACAATAACAGAAAAAAATTAAAATATACAAAAAGTTCAGCATACAATAATAGAAAAAGCTAAAATATACAAAAAGTTCATTTTCAAAATCTTTTGTTACAGACTGAATTCCTTCAATATTAGAATTTTCTAAAACTTCTTGTAAATCATTTAGATACAAGGAGAAAAGCAAAGGAGAAAGGTTTTTCCCTTGTCTTGCTCCTGTTTCACAAGCAAAAATGTCAGAAACTTCTGAATTATGAACAATTCTAGATTTGACATCATCATACATATTTTTAATAATTCTTAGAAATTTTCCGTCCACATGGTTTAATATCAATTTAAAAAAAATAATGAGTTTCGATGAATAAAATCAAAAGCTTTTTATAAGTCGACAAATACACAAAATAATTTCTTCTTTTTCACCCGTGATAATTCAAATAAAGCATATATAATGAAAAAACATGATCCGTTGTGGAATAAAGGTGTCATACCACCAATTAAAAGTCCCTATCTGTTCAACTAAATTTTATAATTTTCACAGTTTTCTAAATATTTTACCTTAAGTTTAACTTCATAGAAACCAGGGGTGGTGTTCTCGAAGCTATCTTAGGATTAGGACGTGTCCTAAGACCATCTTATGACAAGTCTTTGTCCTAAGTCGTGTTCTCGAAGCTCTCTTAACTTAGGATATATCACACTTTCGTCCTTACTTTAGGACACCTAATTAGGTGTCTTAAGATCATCATATCTTCATCCTAACTTGTGCATGCTTTTTTCTCATTTGTTTACGTGAAGATGAACGTGAAAAGAGATTGTGCATAATTTTAACCTTTGAACGTCGTATTTTTACGATACGATGACACTACGAATTCAATATTCTCATTTCAAAACAAATTGTTTTACAGTTTATATCAAAATCCTATTTTGATATTATTTTTTAACTAAATTTAAAATCATGCATTTTATTTTCATTAAATACTTGTTATTACAAAATTTTGTAAACAGATTTATTAATTAGTTTCGTCACTAATAAATGTTTTATCAAACAATAACTTTAACTATTTAGGATTTCGCACATAGGATATGTTTAGGACGTCCTAACATAAGATGCGGTTGAGATAGCTTCGAGACGCAACTCAAGAGTGTCCTAAGTCGATCCTAAGTCCATCCTAAAATCGGTCTTATCTATGACTTACGACGAATCTTAGGATACTTTCGAGAACACCACCCCAGGTATATCCTGAATCGTACATGTATCAGCTTTCTACATACCAATTTTCAACAGGTGTTTAAAATCATATAAAAAGAAAAGGCCTTCCGAATAGAGGTACCACTAAAAATAACCCCTGGTTTTTCTGGAAATCTTAAATTAGTATACTATGGAGTGCACTAATCCTCAATTTTAAATGCAAACTCATAAACAAGTAAATTTTAGCTCAAAATGGTCTAAATATATTTCTCTTTCACCAAAAGTTTCATTTCTGCCAATTTGTTGGTTAGTTTAAGTAAACAAGGACATCAAATGCACTATTTTTTGTCCGAGTAGGCCTACTTTCACATACGTTCTAAATTTGAGGGAGTAATTGGTGGTATGACACCATAACCTTGCCGGAACTTGCCGGAACCTGCTTGGTTTTCATTTAAGATATTATAATTTTTAATAAAATCCCCAAGTCTGTCGTTATGAATTGACGTGAAAACTTTCCCTAGACACTCAAGGAAAAGTGTAATCGGCCTATAATTTTTGGCGTCTAATTTACTCCCCTTGTTTTTGAAAATAGGTATTACATTTCCAATAAGCCAATCCTCAGGCAAGATTCTCGTATCAAATACAATATTAAAATAAATGTACATAAATATCAACCATACAATCAAGAGAAGAAGAAATATATTCATTAATAACTTGGTCTTCACCCGGTTATTTATTATTTTTAGCCTTTTTTACAGCTTTCAAAATTTCATCCCGGGTTATTGGACAATTCAAATTTTCGTTTACTGTATCAGAATTTATATCGTTTTCTATAATAACCTCATTTTCGAACTTATTTTTGTTTAAGTGCTTGAAAAAATGAAATAAGTTTTGCTGTGGAATATTGCTTTTCTCTCTTTTTCTACCTCTATTGAACAATTTCCAAAATTCATTTGGATTTTTTATTTTCAATCCCTTCATCTTTTTACTCATTTCAGTATTATGATTCTTAATATTAACATCCATAACTTTTTTATAATGTAATTCACTTTGTCTAAGTCGTTCTTTAAAAATGTTCGACCCATAATGTTAGTATAACCTCTGAGATTTTCTAAATTCTCATTCGCTTTTTTACAATCTTTATTGTACCAGTCTTTACTAAACTGGTTCTTTGAGCACTTAAACATAGTTTTATTAAATGTTGAAGTTCCGAATGTTGCCTTGGCAGATTCGGTTAAAGTATCACAAATATCAGTAACAATATTATTCATATCATATTTAGTACATTATTTGCATCATTTACATATGCAGACAACTATAAAATATATCATCAACTTTATTTCTATCTATATTGTTCTTATACTCATTACATTTTTCATTTTCCCATTTATTAACTCTTTCGTCACCACAACAAAATGTTTCTGTTAACAATTTGTCTTTTATTTCATCATGTGTATACAATTGTATAGACAAAGGAGAATGTACATCTGAAAAAAGTTTACAAAAATTTAACACTTCATGTTTACAAATGTTGTATAGAAAGTGAGTAGAACTCAACACATAATCAATAACGCTAGCATTTTTCTACTAGTTGACTACCTGTTTTGTTTTCTTCCAGTCTACCGTTTAGAATGAACATTCTGTTATTTTTACAAAAATCAATTAATTTTCTTCCATATCCATTTACTACAGTATCTATACTAGTCTATTTCGAAGCCTTGGTATACCAAGTTCATCTAAAACATCAACATCATTTAATTCATTATTATCTGTGATATTATTTTCAAAAGAATTATCTTGATCAATGTTATAAAAATCAGACAAATTTCCCGTGCGACTATTATAATCGCCAAGCATAATAATATAGTTTGTTTTACTACAAAAAATTTGTAATTCAAATTCAATTTCAGTAAATGCATCTTCTGATGTACATATGAAGTATTTATCGGTGGGATAATATATATTATTCCAAAAATAGCATCATTTGTTAAATCTCAAACTTTTTGTCTATACTAAACCAAAGTACAAATTGGCAGTCCGACTGAATATATTTAATATACTTGTCTAAATATTTTTAAAACCTAAAGCAATACCACAAGATTTGTGATTTGCTAGCTTCTTTCTATTTTTATAGTGAAAAATAAAATTACCACAATCTATTTCGTCTACATCATCTAGTTTTGTTTCTGTTAAACAAACAATGTCATGTTTATCTAATAATGACTTAAATTCTGGATACAGAAGTTTTGTTTTAATACCACATACATTTAATGAAAGGATTTCAATAGTTTTATTGTGAACATCAATATCTTTATTTACAGGTAATGAACACGAGTGAAGGTCGCTAGTTTGTTTACACTGTTCATTTCTAACGGTACTGTTAAATCATCCACGGTATACCTAGTTCTGACCTTTTCGGGGATCTCTACGGGGTTGTGAATATTTCGACTGGTTGAATTCTCTCGGTCGAGCACCTTGTTCGTTTTGTTGGTGGCGTGAACGTGTCTGTCTATCGTTAGTGTCCATTTCTTTAGTGGTGTCTTTTGGTGCAAATTCGTTCCCTTCAATAAATAAGCGGTCCCTCTTAAAGCCTTTTTTCTTTGACGACGTGCCTCTTGGAAGTGGGGCAACAGTGCCTTCCTACGGTCGTTTATCTCCTTCGGAAACTGTTCATTTATGCCGTATTTTGTGTCTTTTAATTCTCTAGCCGCTTTCCGTACGAGTTCTCGCTGCTTGAAATTCACAAATCTACATACTATTGGTTTAGTAACAAATTAAATAGAACCGTCAGGAATTTTTTCGGTGAATTCTTTACCGAAACGATGAGCTCGATGAAACTTCGGTAATATTTCCATTTTTAATTCAACTGTCATAAAATTTTGGATAATTTTCTCCGTTTCCTCCGACTGTTCAGACTCCTCATCGATTGGAATACCCTTAATTAACCACAATAGTCCAGCTCTTATGTAATCTAGATTTGTAGACAAGACAAGACAAGACAAGACAATATTTTAAATAAGTCTCAACTCTTCATTTTATAAAGCATACAACCAGTTAATAAAACAATATCATAAAACATACAAGATATTATTATATAAACAAGAGATTAAACAGATAGTTTTATTTGATAATTATATAGAAAACTGACCGAATAAAATATTGACACAAAATACTGGAAAAATTTATGGACTTATTGTTAAATTAAAAGACAATTATGGAAGTGAATTATATTAATTATTAAACATTTATCGAATAAATAAAGAAGTACATTTAAAAAAATTAAAATGCAGTGTAGCTCCGTTGAGAAACTTATCAGGGCGGTATTAACATAAAAATGTAGGCGAATGAGTGTGTTTTACTGATTTGTAGTGATATTAAAGATTAAAGAGGGAAAACATGTTATATTAGCATGCCCGTGAAGCACCAGTCCCACTAGACCACGATCGCACCACGCTCATCACGATCTAAAATAAATTCAGATCGTGGTGAGCTCGCGGTATGAGCGGCATGAAAATGTAAATTATTGTTAACTTTGCTTTCACGATGCTACTACGTCCTCGTTACGCTACTAAAACGATCCCGCTACGATTATACCACGTTCTCACTACGCTTATCAAGATCTTTCTACGCTCCTCACGTTCTCACTACGACCATACCACGATCTTACCACGCTTCTACTGCAATTATGGCACGTTCTTACCACGATTATACTACGTTCTCAGCAATAATGTCACCATCTTGTTCAATATCAATACAGGTCCATTGCTTCTATTTCTAATTCATACGTAGATTTCTCGAAAACAATACTGTCATTCAACCAGAATCTACGAGAACACGTGGGTGTGGTGGTAGGGGTTGATGTAGAGGCAGAGGGAGCTCTGATAATTACGAATCCTGATCCAGCAGACATGTCGGACCGACCAATCCAACTTAAATTATAACCTATGGCTGGTCTATCAAGTTCAAATAACGATGTTTTAGTGAATGATACCAGGATGACACAGATGTGTGAAACATGGTTGAGTCGTTAGAGAAAATTAACAAGAAGTCCTAATTACATACAGACAGACAAAACCTGGAGAGATTTAATATATTTTATGTGAAAATGACAATGAGAATGATAGTCGTAGTATGAACGTAGTCAGGTCGTAAGAAGAGCGCGACTAGGGCGGCAAGGGCGTGCTAGAATCGTACTATGGTCGTAAACAGCGTGGTGTAAACGATGTTTAGTCGAAGTGGAAGCGTAGTTGGGTCGCGGTGAGAACGTGATGGTCGTAGTGAGGTCGTAATAACGTCGCTGTGTGATCGTACCGCAGTCTCTCCTAATAGAATCACGCGTTCGCTACGATGGTACAGCGACCTTTGTGTTCTTATAACGACCCTAGTGCGCACTCACTACGCTTCTTCAACCACCTAATTTCGCCACGACCGCACCACGATTGTTTTGAACATGTTCAAAGTTGGCCACGCTCATCACGATCTTGAAGATCTCACCACGACCGTGTTACGACCTTACTGCGATCTACAGTACGATCGTAAAATTCTTAATTTTTTTCACAGATTGTAGTGCGATCGTGGCCTAGTGGGACTGTGGTATTATAAGCAGAATAGCGTGTTTGTTTATAGATCGAAGATATGCAGTATAATGTAGATTTTTATGAATTGTCTGATGATGATAAAGTTGACGTGCTTTTATTTCAAATATTAATTGTTATGATATGGTTGCCAAAACCTGATTTAATATTTTAAGTAGAAGAAATACATTTTTTATATTCTTAAAATGAAATTATTTTAACAGTCGTATGTAATAAAATAGTTTTATATAGAATTTATTTTACAGTCTCTCATAATTCTTAATAATGTGGAACTTGTATTTTAAATTTGTTAATAATTTGTCTGTTTACTCTGTGTGTACTGTATATTTATGTTATGAAAGTAGTGAGACTATAATGAAATATTGAATCTGAATCTATGTTTTTTACACGACAACTTTCTACCAGTACACAGTCTAACAAACTTGATTAAAGATACATGTACTAAATATGCCTGTGTTATGTCTAAATGTTGGTGTGGCGTTGCTCCTATTCGAAAAGAAACGGGAAGATTGTGGCGTTGCTCCTTTTCGAAGGGAAACGGGGAGAAATGAGAATACATGTTTAGAGAAAAGGTTGTGTAATGTGTGATTGTAATGTCACATATAAAAATATTATGCAGATTTAAGCCCCGGTTACGAGAGATCGTACGATTTTTTGTCGTGGAAGATCTATTAAATAGTTGTCGCGGCACTGTCGTGCAAAATATCAAAAAACATATTGCGAGTGGTCACATCAGCTACGACATGTCTACGATGATTCCACGATTGGTACACGACAGAAAAAAAATTGTAATTGTACTGTCGTGGGTTTGTCGCAAGTCGGTCGTACGGCAATCGTGAGACGGCTATGTTTTTAGGTGTTTATGTCATGGGATGTGTATGTTTCTGTCGTGTCACTGTCGTACAACAGTTGTGGGTCACTCGCCCTTTTGACTCCGAACTGCTAATATATAAAGAAAACCCTATTTATTGGGTTAGTGATATGAGGAGAGACTCTCAGCAAAACTTCTTTAAACATGACAGGCTCCATCCGCGTGAATCCAACGAAATCACCGGGAGATTCCCGCTTCAACTCTTACGGGGCGCCGAATGGGACTCTTGTGGTTTTGTACTCAAAATTCAATTTTGTACGGACAAAAGTGACTTTTGTTCAACAAAAATAAGTTCAGTTTAACAAAATTTGTATCATACTACAAATTTAAAATTTTGTCATACAAAATTATCTATCAGCGGACAAAAGTCACTTTTGTCATGACAAAATTCATTTTTGTTACACAGACTTGAATTTTGTTACCTAATTTGAAAATTGGGCGACAAAAGTCAATTTTGTATTCAAATTAGTTTTGTTTGGTTTCTGTGAACTAATTTGCATACAAAATCGACTTTTGTTACACAAAATTGACAAAAATGAATTTTGTCTCAACAAAATTGACAAAATTGACTTTTGTCTCAACAAAATTGACAAAATTGAATTTTGTCTCAACAAAATTGACAAAATTGACTTTTGTCTCAACAAAATTGACAAAATTGACTTTTGTCTCAACAAAATTGACAAAATTGAATTTTGTCTCAACAAAATTGATTTTTGTCTCACGAAAGTCAATTTTGTCTCACGAAAGTCAATTTTGTCTCATAAAAGTCAATTTTGTTGTTACAAAATTGAATTTTGTCGTCACAAAAATGAATTTTGTCGTCACAAAATTGACTTTTGTCTCAACAAAATTGACAAAATTGACTTTTGTCTCAACAAAATTAACAAAATTGACTTTTGTCTCAACAAAATTAACAAAATTGACTTTTGTCTCAACAAAATTGATTTTTGTCTCAACAAAATTGACAGAATTGACTTTTGTCTCAACAAAATTAACAAAATTGACTTTTGTCTCAACAAAATTGACAAAATTGAATTTTGTCTCACAAAATTGAATTTTGTCTCACAAAAGTCAATTTTGTCTCACAAAAGTCAATTTTGTCTCACAAAAGTTAATTTTGTCTCACAAAAGTCAATTTTGTCTCACAAAATTGAATCTTACCTCACACAATTGACTTTTGTGATTTAATTTCCATATCGGGTAACAAAAGTCAATTTTGTATGCAAATATAAGATATTTGCATACAAAATTGACATACCTTTTAGACAAAATTGACTTTTGTCATGACAAATATGAATTTTGTCTACAAAAATGAATTTTGTCATGACAAAAATGAATTTTGTCTACACAAATGAATTTTGTCATCACAAAATTGAAGTTCTCACAAAACAAGTCTGTAGCACATAGTTTTGTAAGACAAAAATGATTTTGTTATGACAGAATTGAATTTTGTACAAAACCACAAGAGTCCCATTCGGCGCCCCGTAACTCTTGCATCAGTGTACTATTCAGCCTAAACATCAGGCGCACTTCGATCCATGGCCTAACCCACCAATGTCGGGCGTTTCGCTGGTCCCCTATGATGTTCATGGGCTCGAATCAACGCTAACAGGACCATATTTGGCTCTTGTTGGATTCCGGCAAGGCGACTATTTAGTAGGGCTAAGCGTAATCGTTCTGGTGGAATAACCATCCTCTTTAAACGACTATATGTTTTTTTAATCATTCAAACATTGTATTCTTCTAAATACAACGAAAATATGTTGCACGACGAATGTACCACTGTCGTATGACAGACACTCAGTGTTGTGCGAGCTTCGTATGAAATTTGGTATTCGTGAGAGAATCGTGCGACTGTATCACGAGTGTCTTGCGATAGTCGTCAGATTGTCTTACGACCGTCGTGCGACAGTCGTACAATTATCGTTTTATTAAGATGGTTTATTTTGGTACGCACGACAATGTGGTTATCGCACTACAGTCTCAGGACTGTGGTAAGACACTCTCATGACAGTCACAAGACAGTGACACGACAAAAATTGTAGGGCAAAAAAGGGTACATGTCCAATTTTCGTCCCACGACACACGACAGCGCCACGATTCTCATAATATCGTGCGTCTGTCGTACGACGATCACAGATGACCCGCGATTTGACAAAAAATCATGTCGTGGAGCTGCATAGATGTGTCGTGGGTTTGTTGTAACCAGGGCTTTATGTGATAACCTTTTTAATATTGATAGTAACTTTGACGGTATTCTATGAATATGTAAAATGATGAGAAACTTATATCTAAACGATATATAATTTAAAAAAAACAGTGTTGTATATATTTTACATGTTTAATGCTTGACAGAAGTTGTATCTCGAGGCTTTTATATACATCACTTTTATGCTAATTTGTTTAAATCATTTGATCAATTATTTTTTTTAGAGTGGCTTGTGAATGTTATGCATAAGCCTTTGTTAGCCTTTTATACAATGTCTATGTAACAAATAGGTTTTAATGTTTGTATATACATTTCTGTTACATGTATATGTGTTTTTAATCAGTCTCACGTCACTCTTTGTATAGTGGCTAACGTATAGTATACCTTTTATATATGTCTATGTTTTATATGTATGTACATACGGTGAAACTTAACTATTTGTTGTGTCTTATCTTGTCCTATCTAGTTCTGTCTTGTTAACTTGGAGAGAAAAATAAGTCCACACTTAATTTATAAAATATACGTTAATTATGTAATATATTGATAAACATACTACTTAACAAAGAAAATTCTAGACGAAAACTTCCAAAATAAATAACTGCTAAAAAGTTTTTTTCTCAATTAAATTATATGAGAATATTTTATAATGAACTTTAAGTTTTCACTAAAAATAAAATTGACACTTTGACATGTCTCAAGTCAGGAGCCTGTAGTTCAGTGGATGTCGTTGGTTTATGCTTGCAGCGTTTTTTCTTTCTTATAGATTAGGCCGTTAGTTTATTTATTGAAATGTTTCATATGTTTCATGTAGGGGCCGACCATACGGTATGGCTTTTTGCAGTAATAGTTGAAGGCCGTACGATTGCCTATAATTGCTAACATCGACTTCATTTGATTTTTTTTGGATAATTTTCTTGTTTTCTCATTGACAGTCATATATCATACATCTCCTTATTTTTATAAAGTGGGTCGACCTGAGACAAGCGTTAAACATTCAAGAGTATATCACACTTGATGATGCAATGGATCTTTGGCAAAGACAAAGGTTACTAGAATACAGTGGGTCCTAGTCCTTGGCCTATAATATAGGATTTCGTAGGTTCATGTCGTTTGCAAACAACGTATTTTATCGGATATTTTGTTTTAGTAATACTATCAATGCTGGACCACGTTTTTTAATGGATATTTTGGTTTACTATCGATGTTTATATATAACCATGTGGATCAGTGAAAAAAGTGTCCGATTAATAACCACTTTGCAAACGAGTTAAACATACGAAGTCTTATATTATAGGAGATTGAAATTGTACGGTAAGCTATAATTACCCCTTTTTTAACAGCAGGCTAGCTGAATGCCGACAAAATGTAAGAAAACACGGAAAAGGAAAAAAAATACCTTTGCTAGTGAGAAGTATCCAAATCGGAGTCGCGTTCAATATCGTAGCGTCTATATAGGGCTACGTAGATTTATGACTATTGAACGTATAGCTAGCCTAGCTGCTACATAGATATTGATAGCAGCTAGACTAGCTACTCGTTCAGTAGTAATAAATATACGTAGCCCTATGTAGCCGCGATGATATTGAACGCAACCCGGATGTATTGTAGTAAAGATATCGCAGTTTCTCAGAGATGATGCATACAAATAGTTTAAGTCGTTTAAGGAATACAATGTATATTATTGGGGGAAAAAGATTCAAAGTACTTTAATGAAGCTTTGCTAATGTGAAGAAAATGATATTTATGACAGACTACGACGGACAAGTAAGGATATTGCACTTTATAATTCTAACTACCACATCATAAAATATTTTAAATCTATATGCATATATGAACTCGTTTAACTTAAAAGGAAAATATTTTTGGACACAAACGAATCCAATATGTAAGCTAAAGGAGGGTATATGACCTCTTTGGTAAACTGTATACACTTTTATGTGTTTTCATGTGAACAAAACAGATCAACCACAATCTATTATCTACGTTGAACTCGGTTTGGAATATATCTAATACTGGACAAAAACGCAAAAACTAAAATATGAAAATGATAGTCTCAGACGATTACCAAAATCAAGTGATTTTTAGAGGCAACAACGGACACAATATTGTGGTGCATGTGTATTAGGGTACGTAGGAAGCCTATTTGATAATGCTGTCGTTTTAGTTTTTGCGTTTTTGTCCAGTATTAGATATATTCCAAACCGAGTTCAACGTAGATAATAGATTGTGGTTGATCTGTTTTGTTCACATGAAAACACATAAAAGTGTATACAGTTTACCAAAGAGGTCATATACCCTCCTTTAGCTTACATATTGGATTCGTTTGTGTCCAAAAATATTTTCCTTTTAAGTTAAACGAGTTCATATATGCATATAGATTTAAAATATTTTATGATGTGGTAGTTAGAATTATAAAGTGCAATATCCTTACTTGTCCGTCGTAGTCTGTCATAAATATCATTTTCTTCACATTAGCAAAGCTTCATTAAAGTACTTTGTGCATTTTTAAACCTTCATTCATATCCTTAGTGCAGCGTTTTAATATGGGAATTCGTCAAGCTTGATTAGAGTTTTTTCAATCGTTTTTTAAACTGTAATAACAAATTATAAATTAAACTTACCTCGATTGATTTAATTGACATGCAACGTAGTTGCAGTATTGTCTAATTAGGATAATTGTTGAATTTCTCAGAAATTATGAAATTATATACAAGGTAATAACACACTTACATAATGTTTCATGGAGATGTCATTATACAAATAGTCCTACGTGTAGACAGTGTATAACTTGCAAATTTTGTTCATACACCTTTCAAATTAATTTCTTTTTATTTTATGCCTAAAATAGGAAGTAAGGGATGAAAATTACAAGTAAAATGATGGGGCATCATTATTAGGTAATGTAGCGATTTGCTCCAATTTAAAAAGGTAAAAAAATAATATACCTGAAGCTGAGTTACAGACCCCTTAACATGAAATTATTCATATTTTGGACTTTTCTATTTTGTTAAATTTATCCCATAAGTAGTACACTACACTGTAAAAATCTGTTTTGGAACTAAGAGCAGGTACATGTACGATTTTTTTTATTTCCGTATTTTTTCTTCTAAAAGAAATGTACTACAAAGTAACTGTGTAATCGGGTCATAAACTTGACAGGTAAAGAAGAACTATAATATGACAAGTTTGTCTATTTAAAACTAGTAACGAGATGAAACCAATCAATGTAGATATGTGTCAGTTTTTCGAGGGTATGGATGGCGAGTCCTGTCACTCTGTATTCTCTGATATATAAGTCATTTATCTCTATTCTTTTTATTTTAACACTACTTTATTCTTTTTTTTTTTTACCGATTGCAAATTTATGTTTCATTGTCATTTTCCTTAGTTTCTTTCTACTGTTACCTATTCTCACATTGGACTCGGACTAAACGTTTGAACTGAGTTTTGCTGTGCGTATTGCTGTGTGTTTCTTTATTCTATATTGGAAAGAGGTAAAGGGGAAAACATCTCGATTTTGGAATTTCAAGAAAAGAACATTCGACTTGCATATCGTTGTTTGCATTAAAAAAAGCTCTTAACTTCAAAATAGTAATACTCTGCTATATTATTTTTTGGTGATATTTACAATTTTGGATTTTAGCTGGAAAACAGAAATCAGAAAAAAGAGTATTGTTTATTTTTTTTTTCTAAGGTGGATGCGTAAGGCATACAACGATATGGTCGAAAGTTCGGGTTTTGCAACCCTTACTCATCCAAACATTTAAATTCTGTAAAACATTCTTATGGCAAAGATTTGTCAGATATATAACACAATAATTATGTTCCAGACCGTATGAGTATTTGGACCGTACGCGTACGGTCTGGACCGTATGCGTACTTTTTCAAAATACGCATACGGTCGGAACGTAGGCGTACGGTCTGACTAATATTAAGAAGTTGGTCAAGTTTATTAGATACAAATGTATATGGCAGATCAACATAACTTATATCTGAAATTAATATAAAAAGTTCAATAGTAATTGAAATAAAAACTTTTCATATCATAAATATTTAAAAAAAATCACGCTTATTTAATCTGTTCATCTCCTGTATTTAGCATGTCAGTAATTCATTAATAGCAGCCCAGTATGCTCATTGAAATTGAAGTTATCGGAAGTAAACATAGAGAGGGAGAACAATAGTTTTAGAATATTTAGGAACTTTACAAAAAAAATGCATATGCAAAGGAACATGCATGAACAAAACATGTTAATGTAAACAAAATATGACCTTCTTTGTTGAAACCAGTGTAACCTTGAGTAACAAAATAGAATTATCGGATAAACAAATATTTCATTTCAATTGTTCGTTTATTCACTTTATCCATCTAACTGTAATTATAACAATTTGTATAACGAAAAATAAAGATTTTGATAAATGTTTGTTTGAATTTAACCCATTTGATCCCAAAACATGTATGGTCAGCTGGACCGTACGCGTATACTCATAAGGTCCGACCGTACGCGTATGGTCCGACCGTACGAGTATACGTATACGGTCCGGACCGTACGTGTACGGTCCAAATACTCGTATGGTCTGTAACAATTACATTAGATGCATGTTTCACTACAATACGTTATTCTGATTGGCTAACTATACATCACGTGTTATTCCTTAAGCAATTGCATTACTCAATAAAACTTTTCATTCATGATAACACGAGGTCCCACAATAAAGTGCACAAGTAAATTAAATAACAAATTGATAAAATTCGTGTTTTCATGATTCTAGCTCAAAAATTTAACTATAAGTATTGAATGATTCTTTTTGTAACTTCATAGGGTTGTAAAAGCGTTGACAGTGCGCACATTTTTAAGATGAAGCGCTTCTGCGCTTCATACAAAATGTACTTCGGTCAACGCTTTTACACCCCAATGAAGTTACAAAAAGAAGCATTCAATTCTTAATTGAATTATAAACCGGGCATATCCTCTTCAATTCTCAGAATTAACGACGCATACAATGATGGCATGTGCATTACAGCATTAAACGTGCAATAAGGATTTGAACACCACAAAAGATACTCATCAAAATTATAAAAATTCAATATGAGAAAAAACTTGTCACGAAGTGGTTGTACTACATGTACACATGATAGAAGATGATAGTTTTTACTTTTGTTGATGTACACTCAAGGATTTAAATAATGAATTATTATGACAAGAAAATGGAAATCACCTTTAAAACATATTTTATCTATAAATTATAGTTGGTAACTGTCACTTTAACTTTTCACGTAAGAATGACAACATTAAAACATGTCAAGTGATTAGTACGTTTAACTTGAGGGACAGGATATGATGTTTTATAAATAGACGAATAAGTGATATTTACCATTTAGAATTTTATATTCTCGTGGTGGTGAAGGAAACCAAAGACAAAGTTCTTAAAATGGACATTAAAATGGAAGAAAATGAGGATTTTTCTGTTAAAAACGGTATGTATAGTTAAATCACCAATATCATGACGAAATACGAATATAATATATAAGCAACAGTGTAAAGCAATAGGTATTTTCGGAAGTGTCAATTCAAAGTTTTCATAAACATCCCACTTGCTGAAAGTGTCTTGCTAAATTTGTTTGCTAGCTCGTCTTTAATAGTTATAAATGGTACTACCAGGCTTATAATTTTAAAATACGCCAGACGCGCGTTTCGTCTAAGACTCATATTCACAACTATTTTTGAAATGTATCGGGATTTCAATGAAATTTTCACATAGATCTCTTAGGTTGACCACATAACTATTTTCTACACACTACACATCTATACGTGTTCTTGTTTGCTATCATTCGGTCATCAGTCACTGTGAATATAAAAAAGTAAACCATTAAACCACATGCTTCTTTAAATTCAGACAATCAAACCGGCACATCTAATTCAAGAGACGGTGAAAAAAATAACTGTATGCAATATCAAGATCAAGACGAGGAGCATGCGTCGAATATTAAGAACGAAACAACTGAAAGTCCATTAGAGGTAAACATTTAAATGCTTATTAATTTCACCATCGACAGGGTAGATGGTTACTAATTTGCACATGTTGCATTTGTCTGTCAGGTTAGTCTTCTTTTACCTTTTTATATATGTTAATAAATTGACTCGATTGCTTCCTATCAACTTAACATAAATGATACCACTGATACACTTAAGTTAGTTTCATTTTTGTCAACATAAAGGAAAATCAAAATTTACAGACTAAAGCTGAAATTATTATCAAATGTTGATCTTCAAAAGAGGGACAAAGATATTTGCGGTTCTTAACAACTCCTCAATAATTAAAGATATAAAGTCACGTTTATTATTTAGGTATGTAATACAGAAATGAAAGATTCTGCAGTTAAACAAACAGAAATCAATACAGTTCAGTGGTTGCACGGAAACATAGAAACACGGTACATCGAAAATCATGGATTTCAGCACGTATTCAAGTTCGACTCGACAACGACTTCAACACTGCAAATAAGGTAGTGTACTTAAACATTATGCAATTTTGAATATAACATTTTCAATCGAATTATAAATACTACCAATTTGTACCATAAGTGACGACCTCAAAAGTTCAATAAAGGATAAAAAAAACTTAATTCACATGTCAGATAACCAAAACATGCAGCAGCTCACCCCACCCCCCCCCCCACACCCCCCGCCCCAAAAAAACCTATTTGATTTAAGTTTTTTTTATCCTACATAGATCTTTTCATGTCGTCCCTAATGAGACGAATGATTGATCGTTAGATTTCTTACTGTGGTATCAACACAGAATGGATATGGTGTGAGGACTTCTTAAGAAAAGCAAATGTGTCAAATATCGAGAATTAGCAATACACGAACGAGAAAAATAAGAACATTCTTTCGTTTGTCCATTTGTCCAAAAATATCATCATCTCACTTTGCTTCCGTAGGTTCCTATTTTATGAAGAAAATATATGTGATCATCAGCTTGATCATGATAAATAGTCAGTTGTAGTGGCTTTTCTAAACAGAGAGACACCATTGAGTACGAAAATATGCGATCAGCACCTTGATCATGATGAGCAGTCAGTTGTATATAGTGGCTTTTCTAAACGAGAAGACACATGATACCTTTAGAATTGATGAACTTGATGATAATTTGATCCAAATATGTTCATTCACACTGGTATTGTGAAACGTGTAATGTTTAATCACTTTTTGAACCTCTCTTTACATACAATAAATCCTGCCCTCTTTCGATACTTTCTTTATCGAATGAAATAGTGACTCATAGATGTTAATTTCTGTGGCATGTGGTCTATTGAGGACAGAAGTCTCATTGGCCATCATACCAGATCTTCTTTTTTATATGCTTAGCAAGACAACGCTAAAACAACATTATGTCTAAAGTCAAAACTAGAAAAAAAAACAAATACTTTGTTTATTCTTTTTCTTTATAGTTTGTTTTAATTGCAGTAATGGGGATCAACTACTTGCTATAAACGATGAAGATGTTACAGTACTGCCGAATAAGGACGTGGTGGAACTCTTAGAACATATACCATTAAAAACCAATACAACAATGGTACTTTTTACAATTGTTTTATATGTCGCTTCTCAGTTAGCACCTTTTTATAATATAAATTTTCGTGACATGTGATTTTCACAAAATATTAAATAATACAGTGAAATATAAAAAAAACAAAAAACAATTAAAACACCCCACCCTATAAGTCTATATGTGACTTTAAACATTAATGTTAATGGTACATTATTGTTATTGAAAATTTTCTTATAATAAGTATTTTTTGGCTCATTGAAAGCCTGTGATCGTGTCAATGAAAGTATCGTAGGATATTTTCTAAGCTAGGTCTTAGGACATTATTTAGAATGGTCTTATGACGTGTTTGAGACATGTCTTTGGATGTAAAACAACTTAGCTATCTTAGGACAGTCCTTACTACGATGATAGTAAGACCATTGTCATCCTAACACTTTTATTCAATTGCAAAAAAATATGTTGCGAAGTCAATGACATATATTTTATTGTATTATTTACACTATATGTGTAAAGGGAGGGAGGACGACTCTTTTATGGAAAACAATTTACACAAAATAAGTTTTAACGTAATACTAGTAGAATCTTTATTACACATGTTACAAAAAATATAAATGAATTTTATACGACAACAAAACTAAATAGTCGCACAACTTTGCTAAATGCAAAATTCGTGCCGCAATTTAATTTTAGCATGTAAATTAGTTTTGTCTTTGGGTCCACTCGATTACATTGCATGTATCGATTTAAGGATTAATTAAAAAGAAGTATTTTTTTTTCCACATTCAGATTAACATTGCATCGTTTAGTTATAAGTCGATGCAAAACAATTCACTCAAGATAAACGTATTTTTAGAGCTTTAAAAAGGCAAGAACCACTTAGTCTATATATGAGCGTAGCAATATGACATCGTAAAACCACAGGCACTTGTCTGGGAGTTTTTTCCCTATATACCTTAATATGTGTTATATTATGGTATATAGGATTTTTTTTCTGAGACAAGTGCCTGTGCGTAAAACATACTTTTTGGAGAGTTACTATTGATGTCCATTTCATATAAATTTGCATATAGAAAAGAAATTTTAGTTTATAGTTTAAAGCACTTCACCAAATGACTCCGCAATTTCTTTATGTATTTATATATGTGCATCAAGTTAGTTCTAGCACATCCACATAAAGTTCTTGTATATGCTTTATTATTCCTAAATTTCAAACTGAATACTATAAACGCATTGTAATCTGGAAGTATTTTAAAATTCAAATCTCTCTACAAATTCAAAATAATGTAACACAGCAGTGGCGGATCCAGAAATTTTCATAAGTGGGGGCCCACTGACTGACCTAAGAGGGGGCCCGATCCAGTCACGCTTTAGTGATTCCCTATATAAGCAACCAATTTTTTCCCAAAAAAGGGGGGCCCGGGCCCCCTGCCCCCCTCCTGAATCCGCCTCTGCACAGTTGAATCTTTAAAACATATATTTTTTTTTATTACATTAATTCTTATAACGTTATGATAGTTACTATTGTATTTATTTAGAAGTATTTGTATTATTGAGTTTATGCCATATTTTGTTGTTTTAATTTCGTTTAAGGACATCGTAACTTTGATGACTATCCTAAGACACCTATTTATATATCCTTACTTTAGGACCAAATTTAGGACATATCTCATTTTGGGAGACTTTCGTTAACCTGACTTAGGACTAAGACGTAACATAAGACCATCCTAAGACATGTCCTAGTCCTAGAATAGCTTCGTTGACCCGGCCCCGGTAAAAGATATGTAGCAGTTTTCTAGGATGCTGACATAGTAGCTATTTAAACTGTTGGTCTCTTTTATAGTGGACATAAATTTAATTTTTGTGAGAACTTTTAAACTCGTAGATTGTTGTAAACATTACCATTTGTAAGGAAATGAAAATCGTTTTCCACACAGTTATTACCATATATTTTATATATAAATTATATGTATTTTTAGACTTACTGGAGACCCTCTACAAACTCTGTCACAGTTGTGGAGTTTTGCATATATTTAACTGGAGGTAAGTATCAACAAACCATCCGTTACAAATTATTAAAGTAATAAAATTACAAATATACAATAACGAGATGTAGTATGTTTGTATATGAGTCCACAAAACGTAGACTTAAGCAATTTTAGATCACTGTTTAAATCAACAATGATCAAACACATCGACAAACAGTATAAACATAGAACAACATGTGGAACAATTTAAACGAAAACATACCAGCTAGTACATAAAACAATCATTATCACAGAAATGTGATGTTGAGTATTAATATTCATTTTGTGTTTTTATGCCCCATTTATGGACATAATGTTTTCTGGTCTGTGCTTCCATCCGTTCGTTCGTCCGTTCGTCCGTCTGTCCCGCTTCAGGCTAGTTTTTGGTCGTTTGTAGTTTTTGATGAAGTTGAAGTCCATTCAACTTGAAACTTAGTAAACAGGTTCCCTATGATATAATCTTTCTAATTTTAGAGATTTTATCCCATTTTCACGGTCCACTGAACATAGAAAATGATAGTGCGGATGGGGCATCCATGTACTTGGGATACATTCTTGTTCGTTTTGTCTTAATGCTTAATAATTGATAAACTCAATGCATAATTGACATATATGAAATGTTTATTTTTATTTCAATCACAAATACGTTAATGTGGTATAAAACAGTCACGTTTTTGTGACGTTTTTGATTTTAACGAACGCAATCTATGTATTACTGGTAAATTATTAAACCAGGGATGTAGTTACCATATATTACATTAAATGCTTGATAAACGAATTAGGTATTGACAATTCACTTGGAAACTCAACATATACCCTCACGACACTTACCAAAGAGGAAATCCTGGAAAATCATAGGTCTGTTCTATGTTCTTTTGAAATTGCAACCTAAGATGAAGAACTAGATCTTCCATCACTGTATTAGATACCTAAACTACATAAGTGTCCTTACAAACAACGGTATATTGCTGGGTCTTCCAAGTGCTCCACGAAACCTCTTTCTAAATTATAAACATCTATTTTATCAGCAATCAAATAAAGGCTACAGTAGTATACCGCTGTTCAAAACTCATAAATCCATGGACAAAAAACAAAATCGGGATAACAAATTAAAACTGAGGGAAACGCATTAAATATAAGAGGAGAACAACGACACAACATTAAAATGTAACACACACAGAAACGGACTAAGTATTAGACAAAATCCCATGAGAATAACAAATATAACATCAAAACCAAATACATGAGAAAACAAACGACACAACGGAAACGCAACGTTAAAATGTAACACACACTGAAACGAACTATAATTTAACAATGACCATATTCCTGACTTGGTACAGGACATTTTTAAAGGAAAAAATGGTGGGCTGAACCTGGTTTTGTGGCATGCCAAATCTCCCTCTTTTATGGACATGTGAAATATAACATTAAAATGACAACACAACATTACAGGACTACAATATAAATAATTAGGAGAACACAATTGACAAAGAAACACACGAATGCTAACTAGCTAACAAAATGCAACAAGTTTAAAATTTTGATACGCCAGAAGTGCATTTTGTCCACACAAGACTTACTAGTGACGCCCAGATACAAATGTTTGAAAGCCGAAACAAGTACAAAGTTGAACAGCACTGAGGACCAAAAGTTCAAAGAAGCTGTGCCAAAAACGGCCAGGGTTTTCTGTTAGGTACCAACACATCCCTATTATTTAGAATGATTTATACTTTTGCAAACAATAAATTTTATAAAATGACTATACAAAAGATATATGATAAAACTGAAGTATTAACTAATTACAGGAAACAACCGAAATACATTACATAACCCGACACATGAATATAATAGAAAATTGACAAAATCCGATGAGAATTACAAATATAACATTAAACACTTAAACTAAATACATGAACTTGGGATAGACAAGTACCGTAACACGTCTCATAGTAATGAGAATTCACACTCAACAAAACAGTCATAATCGGGAATAAGTCACGTTTGGTAATTAAAGATTAGATGACGTAATGACAAACCACAATCTACCATGTGGTAAAAATGTCCCTAGCTAGTTTGATCAAAGACACATCGTATGGATCCAGACGGGCTTCAAAACTATTGTGAAACTGCCTATTCTAGAGGTGGCGTGAATCAGATGTGGATACTTAAAAATTCCAAAGATCTTTTAGAGTACATACAATCTAACTCTCTTTCATCTTGTAACAGTATTTAAAACATTCGACTTTTCTACTCTTTACACAAGTATTTCACATTCCAAACTAAAAGACAAATTGAAACAGTTGGTATTGCTTTGCTTCACAATAAAGAATGGCCAACGTAGATACAAACATCTTGTCTTAGGGAGGGATATAAATCCTACTTTGTAAAGGATCACTCTGATTCAAACAAGAAATTCTCTGAAACTGATATTATCAAGATGCTTGATTTCTTGATTGGCAACATATTTGTTACGTTCGGAGGACGTGTTTTTCAACAGACTGTCGGCATTCCAATGGGAACAAACTGTGTCCCTCTACTTGCCGACTTATTTCTTTATTATTTTGAAGCTGACTTCATGCAGGAACTTCTTAGGCAGAAAGAAAAGAAGTTACCAATATCCTTTAACTCTTCTTTCCGATATATAGATGATGTTTTTTCACTAAATAATTCAAAATTTGGTGACTATGTGGAACGCATCTATCCCATCGAACTAGAGATAAAGGATACTACAGATACAGTTCAGTCGGCCACATATCTTTACTTACATCTAGAAATTGACAATGAGGGTTTCAGCTTTCAAATTTTGAACTTTCCATTTCTAAGTAGCAACATTCCAGCAGCACCTGTATACGGGGTATATATCTCCCAATTGATACGATATTCCCGTGCTTGCATTTCCTTTCATGATTTTCTTGATAGAGGGTTACTGCTCACAAGGAAGCTATTAAACCAAGATTTCCAAATGGTGAAGTTGAAATCATCCCTTCGTAAATTTTACGAACGCCATCACGAGTTGGTTGATCGTTATGGAATAACCGTTTCACAAATGATATCGGATATGTTCCTTACGTCGTAACTACAATTCCCTTCCCTTTCATGAATGTGACCTACCGAACGAGACTATTTACCGGATTTGTTATCACATAAGCAACACGACGGGTGCCACATGTGGAGCAGGATCTGCTTACCCTTCCAGAGCACCTGAGATCATCCTTAGTTTTTGGTGGGGTTCGTGTTGTTTATTCTTTGGTTTTCTATGTTGTGTCATATGTACTATTGTTTGTCTGTTTGTCTTTTTCATTTTTAGCCATGGCGTTGTCAGTTTATTTTACATTTATGAGTTGACTGTCCCTTTGGTATCTTTTGTACCTCTTTTACTTAAAACCTTTACTAAATTTTCCATAGATATAAAGATTTGGTTTTGAAGTTTGGTTGTACCTGTAGAAAACTTGTTTCAAACGGGATAGCACATCATCATTTTTACAGAAATGTTGTTAACCGTGCCGGGAAATTTAAAAAATGATCCATGTAAACTTGTCGCTCCTTTAAATAAACTTATTCTAAAAGGTAACCTGTAATAAGATCATTGAATATTGTTTTTATTGGTATAAATATTTATGTTGTTATCAGTAAATTAAAAGCTAACTAAATATTACTAGTATGTTATATACAAATACATATTCATGGATCTAAAATCTGTCGACCTGGCATTGCACAAGGTCATGTTTTTCTCTGGCTGTTTATGACGTCTTTACACTAAATCCATTGGATGTTGAATGTGTACGGATTGATAGTTTAGTCTTAGATGCATGATTTTTTTATTAGTTGTTAGTGGCTTTGAACTAGCTGTCAGATAACTGCGAGTACACTCAGATCTGTTCATTGTGTCTTTTTGTGTCGGGATGTATAAGTACCCGGCCACGTCCACTTGTATTTTTGTCCATCTGATGAGTTAAGCCTTTTCAACTGATTTTTATAGTTCGTTCTTATGTTGTACTGTTATACCACTGTCCCAGGTTAGGAAGATGGTTGGGATCCCGCTAACATGTTTAACCCCGCCACATTATTTATGTATGTGCCTGTCCCAAGTCAGGAGCCTGTAATTCAGTGGTTATCTGTTATATCTGTTATATATTTGTTTTTCATCTTTTTTATATATAAATAAGGCCGTTAGTTTTCTCGTTTGAATTGTTTTACATTGTCTTATCGGGGCCTTTTATAGCTACGCAGTATAGGCTTTGCTCATTGTTGAAGGCCGTACGGTGACCTATAGTTGTTAATGTCTGTGTCATTTTGGTCTCTTGTGGACAGTTGTCTCATTGGCAATCATACCACATCTTTTTAAAATAAGGTCTTAATCAATCTACTATTCCCGAAGCACATCAATTTGTGAACTTTCCATTTCTGAATAGCAACCTGCATACAAAGTATTTATATCCCAGTCATCCGATATTTTAGGGCTTCTGTTTCATATCATGAGCATCAAGACGGGTGTCACATGTGCTCACCCCTATGAAGTACCTAAACTCCTCGCCAGTTTTGGTGGGGTTCGTGTTCCTCAGTCTTTAGTTTTCTATGTTGTATTTTATGTACTATGTTTTGTCTTCATCACTTTTTCTATTTAAGCCATTGAGTTGTCAGTTTATTTTCGATTTATGATTTTAAATGTATCTCTTTTTGTGTGCACACATAATTTGAATCTGTTAACAGGATAATAATAGTGCTTAAACAAAACTCATCAACGATACCTGGCTTATAATTTACTATTCAATACGTGAGTCCTGTCTCCATTGTACTCATTAGTGGCGTTCAAATCGAAACAGTGTGCAGACAAAATCAACACAAAATCAAACATGTTTTTCTTTTACAAATTGTGACTTGGATGGAGAGTTGTCTCATGGACACCCATACCACCTCTTATATCTTCATGTACGATAATAAATTGTTAATATAATCCAACAATGATTATTTTGATTCATTGAATGATTTTTGTATTCCAATTGCAGAAATAATTCGTGCACGCTTCATTGATGCTTCTACAATTCCTGTGACACCAGATTGGACGACCAAGAATCAGTTTCGCATTGTTGTTTTCAATAAACAACTGACAAATTTGTTTATGCAACACTTGGAAATTCAGAGAAATCGTATTGTTTTTAAGGAATTGTCGTCAGGTGAACCATGGAAAAAGGCATGCGATTTTGCTGAATGTAAGTATAACACTATACTTCAGTTACCAGGTTTGGAATAATATTCCTTTTCCTTTATTCAAAAAATTGTATTTACATTTTACATTTAAAAGTTTCTTATTTCTTGATGCATTTTGAATAGGGACTTTCCGTTTTGAATTCTTCACAAAGTTCGGTATTTCTGTTCAGACTTTAAACATATACATAGTACAAATGCATGTGGTTCGTTCTTTGTTTTCCATATACCCATACATATACAAGTTACATGAAAAGCACACGTAGATTGTTTTGGACGAACAGAACAATTATAGTTCCTAAATATATATCAATAATGAAATTCAAACTGAATTGTTTTAAGCGTTTGGTTAATGGTTTGCGTTATGTCCAATTTATCTATTCATGTACGTACGTACTTAAATTAATAAATGTAATTATTTGAAGATAAAAAGGCACCTTAAAAAACTGTTTGATATGAATTGTATTCAAACACGGGATATTCCTAAATAAAAAAAATTGCTTTAAGTCTTTTTAAAGCAAGAAATATGATGCCGATTGAAAATAAAGAAAACTGAATTCGGACAGTCACAAAAATGCGGCGTGGTTTTGTGAGATCTGAACTCTCCTTTGTACTTGTAGTCAATGTACAATAAATGAACACACTAGCTTCCGCTAATATGAAGTATACTAGTTCAGTAATAATGGACATCATACTTAACTCCGAACTAAACACAAGAAATTAAAAATAAAAATCATGCAAGCGCCACTAATTCGTTTATTCACGGAAAATGTTTATTTCGGTACAAAAATAACATTCTACATTTCTTCATTCTGAAAAAAAGAGGGCAGTTTAAGTCAATGTATGAAAACTTTTACATGTGTATTTTATATTTTTGTTAAGAGGTGATGTGTCACAAAAGTGACAAAACACAAAGAGTATATTCCAGAAAGCCCCATCATATTCTGCGAGTGATTTAATAGATACCGGTTTTTTTTCCATTGTAGAGCAGCGAAATATTACTACTATTTGTTTTCAAGGTTAACACAAAACTATACATCAAATCTGAAATGAAGCACATACTAAAACTATTTCCCAAGAGTGACACTAGTGCAATATGAAACTAATCCACCGTTCAAACGCATTGTGTTCTAGTATATGTTGTCTTGACATAGTTGATAAATGTTCAATTGTTTTATAGGTCGTTTTCTGGAAGAAAGAAGAATTGAAAGTAATGGAATGATTGCTTTTTACATAAGGCGCTATTCGACAATATTTAAAAACAAAGAAATGAAATATCTTCACGTACCAGATGATGGCACCCTTGAACTTGTTGATGTAAATATATAATAGTTTAATTAAACCTCAGAATTATTTTTCTCTGAAGTCCTAAATTCTTTACCTTTTCAATTATATTATGCATCTTTTGTTGTAATATCGAACGTGTCTCGATGCCCTGAAATACAGATAAGCCATAGTAATAATTGAACGCAAAATTAAAAATTCAAAACTCGACAAATGTCTCAATATTGATTAAATTGTATTGATTAACGGAATAAGATGGTAAGAACATAACATCGAATTCAGAAGTTTAAGTTGTGATGCATGAATATGATGTTATAAAAATTGATTATTTAAGTTAAAATTGCTGTATAACCTACATCATTGTGTTGTCGTGGTTAGATCAAATTTGAGACCGGTGTGTCAAATCATTTACTAATCCCTGTAAGAGAACTTGTCGAAATGCTGAACAGAGCAACATTTTAAATCCTATGATACAAATACAATGATAGAACGATAACTTTCCATTATCCGTTTAAAATTTAAGATATTTTTGCTGTTTTCAATTGCATGCCTGTCTGTCCTTTTTTATTTCTTATATTTTAAGATTTTCTTCTCGTTCAGTAAGGAATGATATAGTTATCAAAGGTACCAGGATTATACTTTAGTACGCCAGACGCGCGTTTCGTCTACATAAGACTTATCAGTGACGCTCATATCAAAATATTTATAAAGTTAAACAAGTAAAAAGTTGAAGAGCACTGAGGATCCAAAATTCCAAAAAGTTGTGCCAAATATGGCTAAAGTAATCTATGCCTGGGATAAGAAAATCCTTAGTTTTTCAAAAATTCAAAGTTTTGTAAACAGGAAATTTATAAAAGTGACCACACTATTGATATTCATGTCAACACCGAAGTGTTGACTACTGGGCTGGTGATACCCTCGGGGACGAAACGTTCACCAGCAGTGGCATCGAACCAGTGGTGTAAATAGTTATCAAAGGTACCAGGATTATAATTTAGTACGTCAGACGCGCGTTTCGTCTACATAAGACTCATCAGTGACGCTCATATCAAAATATTTATAAAGTTAAACAAGTAAAAAGTTGAAGAGCATTGAGGATCCAAAATTCCAAAAAGTTGTGCCAATATGGCTAAGGTAATCTATGCCTGTGATAAGAAAATCCTTAGTTTTTCAAAAATTCAAAGTTTTGTAAACAGGAAATTTATAAAAGTGACCACATTATTGATATTCATGTCAACACCGAGTGTTGACTACTGGGCTGGTGATACCCTCGGGGACGAAACGTCCACCAGCAGTGGCATCGACCCAGTGGTGTAAATAGTTATCAAAGGTACCAGGATTATAATTTAGTACGCCAGACGCGCGTTTCGTCTACATAAGACTCATCAGTGACGCTCATATCAAAATATTTATACAGTCAAACAAGTAAAACGTTGAAGAGCATTGAGGATCCAAAATTCAAAAAGTTTTGCCAAATATGGCTAAGGTAATCTATGCCTGTGATAAGAAAATCCTTAGTTTTTCAAAAATTCAAAGTTTTGTAAACAGGAAATTTATAAAAGTGACCACATTATTGATATCCATGTCAACACCGAAGTGTTGACTACTGGGCTGGTGATATAATAAGATTAGAGCTGGCTTTAGTCGTCTATCAAATACAAGCAGCTGCGTAGTCCTTTTGAAATATGTTAAAAACACAGAATAACTAATTATCTGAATAGCTTTAAAAATTTCATTGTCATTTATCTATTGATAGAATGTACTTAAACGTATGATTGTTTTCAGGAGATTAGCAAAGCATCAGAATTTGAACTGATTCACGCTCGGTATTATGCATTTCTTGTTATGAAAGAGAGGTCTACAAAACGATATATGAAACTAGAAGGAGATGAGGGTACATTTGTGAGTGTTAACGTCGAACATATTCGCAATATTGGGGATGAATTCAGATTTCAATTATCTAGATGTAGAAAACAATGTAATTCTAAACTTTCGACTAAAAATTGTGTGATTATCTGACTTTGCTTTATAAATTCGTTCTTACATTTTTTTTTAAAATAAATTGTTTTATTACTTTTGATCATTAACTCTTTAATATATACATGTTATCAAATACAACCAAATATACGAATGTTTATATCTGAAAATAGTTCTCCAAATGTGTATGAAAAAAAGGCATCAGTAGTATCCACTATTCGAAAGTCATACGTCGATTGAAAGAAAACAAATCCGGGTTACAAACTATAACTGAGATAAGCACATCAACTTTAAGTGGACAACAACGAAACAACAGAAACACTTAAGTGCAACAAAAAAATTGACAATGCAACACACATCAGGAGTTATTGCCCTTTAAAGTCAATTTTTGTCAACTTTTCGTAAATTTTTGTTATCTTGTACAACAATGTTTTCCTCTGAAACTGCTAAGACAAATTTAACCAAACTTGTCCACAATCAACATTAGGGTATCTAGTTTAAAAAATGTGTCCGATGACCCTGCTTGCTAACTAAGATGGCCGACATGGCTAAAAATAGTACATAGGGTAAAATGCAGTTTTTGGCTAAAATCTCAGAAACCAAAGCATTTAAAGCAAATCCGATGAGGGTAAATTTGTTCGTGAGGTCAAAGTCTATCTGCCCTGGAATTTTCAGACCAATCAGGCAACCTGTTGTCGGGTTGCTGCCCCAGAATTGGTAATTTTAAGAAAATTTTGCAGCTTTTGGTTCTTATCTGGAATATTATTATAGATAGAGATAAACTGTAAACAGCAATAATGTACAGCAAAGTAAGACCTACAAATAAATCATGATCAAAATGGTCAATTAACCCTTTAATGAGTTATTGCCCTTTATAGTAAATTTTTAATAATTTTCATAAATTTTGTGAATTTTGTACAAAAAAAAAATCGTTTATGATATTCATACAAACCAAGGTTAGCGACACAGGCTCTTTATAGCCTCTAGTTTTGGCTTGGTACAGGACATTTTAAGAAAAAAATGGTGGGATGAACCTAGCAATGCAGCTAGTCAAACATCGCCCTTTTATGGCAATGTTAAATATAACACTAAAATGACAACAGTACATGACAGGACAACAGTACAAATAAATTGAAGAACATTCAGGACAGAAAAATTCACAAATAAACATTACAATTGGACATTTCGACATGCTTATAGTTATCAAAGGTACCAGGCTTATAATTTGTTACACCATACGTGCATTTCGTCTACACAAGACTCACCAGTGACGCTCAGAGCAAAATAGTAAAGAAAGCCAAACATGTAACAGATGTTAAAAAATATATAAGTTGTTTATGTTGAAAAAAAAGGATGTCTAAATAAACATTTCGTTTCACTGCTTGTTCTTGCTACAGCTTGAATTACTAAGGATATTAACATCTCTTTCCGTATGCTCTAAGGCTATGAGGTCGTTGATACAAATGTAAAGCACATTACATTACAACTGATTGGTAAAGACATTACGTATTAGATATGCACTGGACACTGAACATATACCACTATTATATTTACCAATGAGTAAATCCTGAATGATCATAGATATTTTCATAGAGCCGGATCTTCCTTCACCTTATCGGATAACTTAATTACATAAGTTACCAGGTCTTCAAAGAGCTTCAATAAACGTCTGATCAAAGCATTACACTTCCTGTTTATAAGCTTTCAAAGCCGGGCTTCAAAGTAATTGGTAGTCTATGGGCGGCGTGAAAAAGATGTGGATACAATTCTGAAGATCTGTTAGAGTATATTTTCTATTGCAATGATATTCAAATATTTGTAGTTCTTTCCTGTTCACACATATTTCCAATTTCATATTAAAACTCAAATTAAAAAAAAAGTTCATGAGAAAACAATGACCAACGTACCTTTTCTACCCTACATGTAGGGATATATTTTATATTATGAAATATACCTTTGATGCAAACAAAACAATCTCTGAAACTAAAATTATCGTGATGCTTATTTCTTTATTGGTAACCTATCTGTTACCTTTGAAGGACGTGTTTTTAGCAAACAATCGGCATACCAGTTGGAAACAACTGTGTTCTTTTTTGACGTCTTGTTCCATTATTCATATGATTCTTACATTATACAGTGGGTTCGCAGGAAAATCAAATGATTGTTTTACTATCCTGAAACTTCACGTTCCGATTTAAAATAAGTTCCCATCCTTTCAAATTTTATTACCACAAATGAACAATCAATATCTCTCAGGTTCCATTAATTACAATCGGCACACAAAACGGTAAAAATTCAAGCGAAATAATGAGGAGATCTTAATCACTCTCTTTACACCATATCATACTATTTTCCAAAATTATATACAGAATCTCATATCTTATTATTTAAACCATGGAAAATGTCATATCTATTAAAGTCAACAGTTCTAAGTCAAATATTATTTAACAAGTAAATATACATAACAACGTTGGTCAGAAAAATTGAAAATGTTACTAGCAAAGGTGTAGTCGAGAGGATTTACAACACATATACCCTGCATGACACAAGAAAGGATTTACAAGACATATTCCCTGCATGACACAAGAAAGGATTTACAAGACATATACCCTGTATGACACAAGAAAGGATTTACAAGACATATACCCTGCATGACACAAGAAAGAATTTACAAGACATGTACCCTGCATGAGACAAGAAAGGAATTACAAGACATATACCCTGCATGACACAAGAAAGGATTTACAAGACATATACCCTGCATGACACAAGAAAGGAATTACAAGACATATACCCTGCATGACACAAGAAAAGATTTACAAGACATATACCCTGCATGACACAAGAAAGGATTTACAAGGCATATACCCTGCATGACACAAGAAAGGAATTACAAGACATATACCCTGCATGATACAAGAAAGGATTTACAAGACATATACCCTGCATGATACAAGAAAGGATTTACAAGACATATACCTTGCATGATACAAGAAAGGATTTACAAGACATATACCCTGCATGACACACGAAAGGAATTACAAGACGTATACCCTGCATGATACAAGAAAGGATTTACAAGACATATACCCTGCATGATACAAGAAAGGAATTACAAGACATATACCGTGCATGATACAAGAAAGGATTTACAAGACATATACCGTGGTGCAAGATACAAGAACGGATTTACAAGACATATACGCTGATTGATACAAGAAAAGATTTACAAGACATATACCCTGCATGATACAAGAACGGATTTATAAGACATATACCTTGCATGATACAAGAAAGGATTTACAAGACATATACCCTGCATTATACAAGACATGATTTACAAGACATATACCCTGCATGATACAAGACATAGTTTATAAGACATATAGCCTGCATGATAAAAGAACGGATGTACAAGACATATACCATGCATGATACAAGAGAGGATTTACAAGACATATACCATGCATGATACAAGAAATGATTTACAAGACATATACCATGCATGATACAAGAAATGATTTACAAGACATATACCATGCATGATACAAGAAATGATTTACAAGACATATACCCTGCATGATACAAGAACGGATTTACAAGACATATACCCTGCA
The DNA here is from genome assembly GCA_037788925.1 of Mytilus galloprovincialis. Lineage (NCBI taxonomy): Eukaryota > Metazoa > Mollusca > Bivalvia > Mytilida > Mytilidae > Mytilus > Mytilus galloprovincialis. Next base: position 43,613,320 of record CM075334.1, on the reverse strand, counting down.
TGATACAAGAAATGATTTACAAGACATATACCATGCATGATACAAGAAATGATTTACAAGACATATACCGTGGTGCATGATACAAGAAAGGATTTATAAGACATATACCCTGCATGATACAAGAAATGATTTACAACACATATACCATGCATGGTACAAGAACGGATTTACAACACATATACCATGCATGATACAAGAAAGGATTTACAAGACATATACCCTGCATGATACAAGAACGGATTTACAAGACATATACCCTGCATGATACAAGAAATGATTTACAAGACATATACCATGCATGATACAAGAAATGATTTACAAGACATATACCGTGGTGCATGATACAAGAAAGGATTTATAAGACATATACCCTGCATGATACAAGAAATGATTTATAACACATATACCATGCATGGTACAAGAACGGATTTACAACACATATACCATGCATGGTACAAGAAAGGATTTACAAGACATATACCCTGCATGATACAAGAAAGGAATTACAAGACATATACCGTGCATGATACAAGAAAGGATTTACAAGACATATACCGTGGTGCAAGATACAAGAACGGATTTACAAGACATATACGCTGATTGATACAAGAAAAGATTTACAAGACATATACCCTGCATGATACAAGAACGGATTTATAAGACATATACCTTGCATGATACAAGAAAGGATTTACAAGACATATACCCTGCATTATACAAGACATGATTTACAAGACATATACCCTGCATGATACAAGACATAGTTTATAAGACATATAGCCTGCATGATAAAAGAACGGATGTACAAGACATATACCATGCATGATACAAGAGAGGATTTACAAGACATATACCATGCATGATACAAGAAATGATTTACAAGACATATACCGTGGTGCAGGATACAAGAAAGGATTTATAAGACATATACCCTGCATGATACAAGAAATGATTTACAACACATATACCATGCATGGTACAAGAACGGATTTACAACACATATACCATGCATGGTACAAGAAAGGATTTACAAGACATATACCCTGCATGATACAAGAAAGGATTTACAAGACATATACCCTGCATGATACAAGAACGGATTTACAAGACATATACCCTGATTGATACAAGAAAGGATTTACAAGACATATACCATGCATGATACAAGAAAGGATTACAAGACATATACACTGCATGATACAAGTAACACATTTCATCTTCAAAAATGATAATGGATCAATTAGCTGAGACAACCCATTTTTTGTTGTTTATCTAGTCCGTATCCCTGTTGATTGTTAGGATATTAACATGAAAAGTAAAATAACAAAAGTACCGAACGCCAAGGAAAATTCAAAAGGATTTTCCATTATCGAATTGAACAATCAAAAGCATACCCATTTCAAACGATTGGTACATATATACTCAGAGAAGTTTTCTGATCCGTAACAACATTCCAAAGTTCAATTGTTTTCAAATGACGATAATTTAATTGATCATCACAAAAATGTTATTCGTGATATTTAGGCAGGTTACTATTTATAAAAGTAGGGTGCAACTCAAATTCTGATAGTAATACTAATGTTGTTGAATGGGTTATTATATATCGATATGTTTCGTGGTCATAATTAGATCTTCATATACAAGTATATATTCATCTGATCATCCGATGTCACATTTTTAATAAAGTGTGGATTTGCTCCAAACTCCGCGGCAGTTCCAGATCCGATCAGCATACAGGTCAGCATACTATTCTACATTGATGGTGTAAAGGAAAATAGTTTCGGAACGGAAACTATCACTGTACGGATTTTGGATATGCTCGGTGGTATTGCATGCATAGTAGGAGACGTTTACCCTTTCGACGCCTAAGGTCTCGCTCCTGTTATATTTCGTGCTATTTCATCAGTTTTTGCTTGTTGCCTCTTTATCGATATGCGAGGGATGAACATTGCTAAACTACTGTCGTCTTGATTCTGATCTTGTTCATAATTTGTTTTTGATATTGACGCAGATGGACGACTTAAAACTAGAATACATGACAAAAGTGATGATTTCGGCTTTTTTATTGTCAGTTTTAAATTTCTTAGCAATAACATACCATTTGCCCTTTCTTATGGTGTTCACAATTAATGTCTCGTCAGTGATGCAAGGGGCCAAAATATATCTGAAATGTCATAAGGAAACATTGACGAGCAGATAAAATCAACAAGAACTTCCTGTATTCCTTTGTTTACCATGCTCTTTTAGCAAAAAACAATTTAAAAGGTGTGTATCAGTTTTCACAAATATTTTGGTCACTTAACATCATTCATTCCTATAATTGCATCGGTAGTTTCCGTTTTTTAACAACTGATTATCCTTAATTTCTGTTATTTTTGTTCAATAGTTCTCTATTGTTTTAGTTTGTCAAAATTGCTTCTTATGTACATACATTTAGTTTCTTGCTTTATCCCAGTTTTCACTATTTCTTTTTTTATCATTTATTTTCTATACTGTTAACCTGTCAAACTATCTTTTAACCTCTTACATGTTTAAGTTCGAGGACAGTTGCTTTTAAGAAGAAATGTGTTACAACAGTAAGTTGAAACTCCCTACATGACATTAATTTTCTGGGCCAAATTATAATCTTTCTTTTGTTTTACATGGATCGCAGTTATGTTTTTCAATGGCGAATCACAAAGTTTGTCGCTTTGTATTTATACATTCCATAGAACCAAAGTGCGTCCGTTAGATTAAAGAGCTAAGTGCGTCCTATAAGTCTGATCTACTGTCAAAAAGTTAACGAACGGTGCGGTCGTGGAATAGTTTCCGTTTATACTTTACAGACAAACGGACCTTCTCTAGAAGAATAGTAAGGAAATGTCACATCATAAAAAATGCAAACCAGTACATGCTTCACTTACAGTGTGTGCAATAGGAAATAAAAGATTACAAGACTTATTAAATGTACTCGTTTCACATAATAACAATAATAACAGCATACAATATCAAAAGCATACAATAAATCAATCAAGTCACTCTAAAACTATATAGTTTATTGTGTGATGTGTCGAAACGAAATTTAAATTACATTTTGTATTACATATCTTTTCATTAATTTTTTTTAAAAGGTGTAATTATAAGATTTTACAAAGGGGTATATAATATTAAACTATTTGCAGAGCTTATATTATAACCTTTTTTTAAAATTTTACAACTGGCTTACTGGCACTTAGAAAAGACATAAGCATAATCATAAACGAAATGCATCATTTAGCAATACTTTGATAACTTAAGTTAGCGTAACAATGTAATTGCACTGCAATTTTGCAATATAGATTTTTTTTTTACCTTTACCTATACCTCAAAATAAAGACACACTTATCACACTTATCACAGATCAGTAAACATTTTATTTTTCAGTATCGATTGTGTATTGTTTAGTAAATGGAAGATATGTCTAAGTGAAATATAATAGTATGTAGGACAGTCGTGTGTATAGTATAAGATTCAAAACACAACTTTCCAAAAAGATATATTCGGACTATTTACTGGCCGTTTGTTATATTGACAATTACACACAGTTAAATTGAAATCATTACCGAACAGCTGATTATATTACACATTCATTTTACTGTGTATACTTTGTGTAAGATTCTGTTTACACTATAATTTATCTAGTTTAAAATGATCTGAATGACCTAGTGTGAAAGGGGTCTAAGAACGTTTATCAGGTATGCTATATTTTCTTAAATCATTGTTGGTGTTTCATATATATTTTTGGTCATAAAATATGTGAACTTGTTAGTTTAGTATAATGTTTAGTGAAATTGTCATTAAATATTTCTTCCCTTTCGGGTAACTAACACGTTTTCTAACTTACAAACTATATGAAAGAAAAAAGGAAAAACAACAGATTACAAAACACAAAAGAAATGATAAAGTATCGCGAGCAACATTCAAAACGAAGGGTAAACGTGTTGCGTTTAACATCTTTAAAGGGAAGCAATTAAACCTTCCTAGTGGCACCTGTCATGATGCTCACAACAAAACAAAATCAACATTTTTTCGCATTCGACTATTTAATTATAGAGACAAAGAAAACGGCAAAGTTTCTCTACAATACCCTTACATTACTGTTCATGGAATTGTAGCTTTATGGAACTTATATGAATTGTTAGAAATACTTTTTAATGCACACATAATTATCACTTGCATGAAACCAAAACGTTCGCAGGTATAAATACATATGATTAAGAGCATTGCGTGTGTCCTATATAATTCAAAATAAGAATTATTTCAAAAAACTATATTTGTAATTGTATACTTTTGAAAACAAGATTAGCTTTTTAAAAAAGCTAAGGTCATTCGATTGGCATTTTGTGAATAAACGAATGATAATTATTTTAAAAATATGTGTTTTAGAAATGTTTTTTTAAAAAGTTTTTAAGTTGTCATCTTCACATGTTTACCCTTCCAGCCCACCCAATGTTATATTTGTTTTTCTGAGAGTAAATGTTGGACCTTCAATGGTTATTGCATTGTTTTGTAATTTTTGTTCTATTATTTTTTGTCATTTCTCAATGTTTTGCATTGTTATAATGTCTTCCCTTCAGATGAAGGGAGTCATACTGTTTTAGTAGTTTTTCTTCTTCTCATACAACTTTGTCCAGGGTATAAATCTATCCTTTGACATTGACTTATCATATTTGGTAGGTGTATTAAATTGAGATGGTGTGTCAAACACCATTGATACCTTCATATCACCTTGACCTATGACCTTTAAATCAAATTAACAAACATTTGGGTAAACTTTCCACAAATGCAAAGATTCCCATCACCAACATACATTCTTAAACCTCAAGACTTGACACCGTTTTCATAGAGTCGTAATGAATAATTGCCTTTTTTTTTACTAGAAATATATATATAATTAATTAACGATGTTTCGGGATTTTTTAGCTAAGTTTTATTTTAGCAAGGGTCACTTCTCAAAAGTCTCCCTATTTAAAAGTCTAGTTTTTGCTAGGTGCTCTTAAATTTTTACTGCGTTTATACGCAATGATAGGCATCTGTTTGAATATTGTTTTACAATATTTATCTCTTTGCAAAATTTGCCAATGCTTCTTAATAGCTCTGTTAAGATTTATAACTGTAGGGTTATATTTAGTTACTAGTGTAAGTGGAATTTCCCTTTGTCTAAAATTATCTGACAGAGTACTGCATCGTTTAATCTTGTATTTCACATCTTTAATGTTTTTTGCCGTTTCCAACTTATCATAGCCTCTATCTATAAGTTTATTCTCCAAAGTCAGAAGATGTTTGTTGAGATCAGTTTCGTTGCTATTGTTTCTTATGTGACGAATTGTTTCACCTGTAATAATACTTCTAAAAGTATGTTTAGGATGTGCACTTGTAATTGGGAGGTACTGATACGTTTCAGTTGGTTTGACATGTAACCTGATGTCAAGGACACCACTCGATTTAAAACGCTAATGTCGGTAAACAGGTAAATTGATAGCTGTGCGCGATCCCACAATGCAATATTAAAAGGCGAAAACAACCGTGATTGTGCAAATGTAAACCCCAGGTATGATTAAAGCTTTATAGGGACCATCTCAAAATCAAAATAAATTGCACGAAAGTGAAAGAACAATCTTGGCAAAAACAATCTTTTCATAGCGAAAACAGGTTGATTAGATAAAAAGATTCTTATTCATAAAAATATGTCGTAAATTCAACGCATTTTTTACATTTTAAAACAAATTTGTTTTTAGAAGCTCAGAAACAGAATACCCATATTTTCTTTCATTAGTAGGTCACGAGACAACGTAAAGTGTATATTTACATCATTGTCAACACATGCTACTTCGAAATAAAACGTAACCAATGATTCAGTATTTCACATAAAATATAATTTATATTTATCAATTATAACTTGTTTATATAAAAGTTTTTTTACATTTCCATATCGTATGCCAAATTGTCATCATATTACCGTTTTTGTATAAAGTATTCTTTATCATCAACACTTCACCGTCTTTTCTTTTATTAATAGATCATAACTCAACATAAAGTGTATATTTACATCAATGTCAACACATGCAACTTCGAAATAAAATGTAACTAATGAGATACTTTTTCACATAAAATATAATTTATATTTATCAATTATACTTGTTTATACAAAACTTTGTTTCCACTTCCTTATCTTGTGCCAATTTGTCATCATATTAACATTTTTGTTTTTATCACCAACACTTCAACGTCCCTGACAGGAGACAAAATCAAGCGTCTAAACAGGAATTCGTCACTTTAAACGTTTTAAAGATTATATTTTCAAAGTAAAGTCTTGTCTATCTTTATATAGTCATTCGCCGACGCGAATGACAAACAGTGTACAAACAGCATAAAATTGTAGGCAGTAAATACTTGAGTATCTACATTATTGTTTCATAGAAGCGTTACTATACTTATATAGTTATTTGTGAAAGGAGAATCGAGATGAAAGACTGGAAAATAGAAATTCTGGAAGGAGTCGAAAGCGTCTCATTCCCCGGATGTGCCCCAGGAGTCATTTTTGTTTACGGAGAAAAGTCACAAGCAATTCTTGCCAATAAGAGAGGACATGTTTTATGTGCGGGAGGTTTGTATTCTTGTATGTGATATTATGTTGGTCCTCCTATATTAAACATAGGCATCCAGTAAGTAAATAAAAGTGTTTCTGTCCCTGCTGGTTACTTTCCTATCAATATTATACAAATAAGATTTTAGCGAAAATCTCAATTGTATTTTTGAGCTCTTGAAACCAACTTTGAAGCAGACACTGGCAGTAATAAATACATTGTAAAAACAAACATTACAAAACCTACAAGTAGCGAGGGATAAAATAACAACACTGATAATGCATAGGATGGGCGAAAGATACCAGAGGAACAGTCAAATTCATAAATCGAAAATAAATTGACAACGCCATGGCTAAAAATGAAAAAGACAAACAGAAAAATAATAGCATATGTTTCAACGAAGTACAATTATTCAATACACTTTTAAACAGACTTTGTCAAAACAACATTATATTTCCACGAAAACATTATTGTTTCTCCATCCAAACCATTTTTTATCCTAGAATAAAAATGAATCATCATCCAACGAAATCAATTTTACAGTATAAAAACGTGTTCTAGTCATATATTGTCATGAAGAAAAAAGAAGGTTTAAAGTGAAAATTTGACAATTAAACATTTCATCATAGATTTTGGTGTATATTTTCAGCTGAATATGGGAAAGGTAGAATCATTGTATTTTCGCACGATGCATTAGTTAATAGTTTTGGTGAAAAAGATACAGAACGGCAAAATAATCGATTCAACGAAAATATCAGAAAATGGATAACGAGAAACAAGGACAAGGGAAATGAAATAGCTTGTTTTTCTGAGTATGTAAATAACTTTGATGAGCTACCGCCTGAATGTAGGATATTAACATGGGATGGACTTCCAGTTCTGACAGAAGATTATAGTATTTTGAAATTACTTGATTGGGTAGAGAGGGGAGGCGGATTAATATGTGGAGTGTGCCCATGGGGTTTTGCACAAGTTTATGAAATAGGCGTTGACAATATACCATTTAAAATTATCTTCAGGGCAATAGGTGTTTGTTACGCTGGTAAATTGATTTACAAGAATGATAACGATTTAGACAAAATTGTAATAAAAGACAATATGGCTGACTATGCTAAGCCGAATGATTTAGTTGCAGCGATAAACAAACATCCAGAAAAGATAAATAGGTTAGTTGGGATGATATACAATGTATTTTATTCACCAGAAGAACTGTATATCAATTACAAACCACATGTTGTGGAAATGATTCAGAAATTATCACCAGGAAATGACTATATTCCGACACGAAGTCAACCAGTTGAGGTAAATGCCGCTAAAAGAGCTGCGATGCTTAAGTGTTATATGATGATCAGAGATGGTTTAGATGGGAATGAAGTGCTAGCACAAGGAATTCAAGAATTTCCAGGAACATTTGAGAATACACCGGAAACTCAGTCTTTCACATTAAACTTTTCCTCACAGACACAAAAATTACATTCAACTGGATGTTACCTGCCTGCTGGTATTGTCATGGAAGTGTCGTGGAGTAAGTCCAAAAATCCATGGGATATTATAATTGGTATCCATGGTGACGAACTTCATGATACAAATTCTGAGTTAAAACGCTGGCCTAAGATTAGAATTGAAAAAGAGCTTAAATCAGACAAATTTGGAACACTTCCTTCAATGCCGTTAAAAATTTGCAGTCCATTTGGAGGACTTGTTTATTTACAGTCTCCAAACAGTACAAAGGATATAATACAATTGAAACTACACAATGTCGTAGCTGCTCCCATGTTTACTTATAAAACAGCAAAGAACTGGGAATCTGTCGAACGTAACAAACCAGGACTGTGGTGTGACATTATTGGAGACAAAATCACTTTGACCTTACCATCCACATCTGTAAGACATCTCTCAGATCCAACAATGACGGTGAAAGTTTGGGATTCCGTAGTATCTGCCCACATGGATCTACTAGGAAAGGATCCATCCGATGGTAGAGGAGAATGGGTGGTTACAGATGAACAACCATCTACTGGTTATATGCATTCTGGTTATCCAATCGTCACCAATCTTGATGTGGCAAATCCTAATAAGGTTCGTTTCAAAACTGACAATATAAATATTTAAGAACGTTTTTATACTTCGTACTTTATTTGGTGTATTAGTGTTTTCAATTCGAGCGTCACTAGTGAGTCTTTTTGTGACGAAGGATCTAGCGTACACACTCTTTGTTTGGTTTCTATGAAGTGTTGTTTTTTCTTAAATTTCTAGAATTACAAGTAATATCTTGGAAGAAATCATAGACTATTATTTAATGGGATCTTTGTTGAAAAATGTATAGCTGGAATATCGTCTCAAAGGTATTTGTTTTAAATTACATTTGTTAAATCAAGCCAGTATTAATTCTGTTGAAGTCCAATTTATTTTACAAGTTGTTCCAGAATATAAAAAGTCCTTATACATTTATATTGGGAGTAGACACAAAGTAATTCTGGTGAAGGAAAAAAATCTTGACGATTATGTCAAGAATATTGAACCACTCTTAAATTTCATAACATTTCTGACAAAAAAAAACTATAGATTTGTTTGGTTCAGATTTGGTTGTCTCTATCGGATCGTTTATCAATGTAATTAAAATAGTATGAAGATTGTTCTTTCCAATCAATCTCCATTTGTTATCGTCTCACTTAACATATTACAACGTAGGGAATGGCAAAACTGTTTTGAAATCATTGTCTGATATCTTTAAAGTTTTTATGCCGAACCTACGATAGTAGAGGGGCATTATGTTTTCTGGTCTATGCGTCCGTTCTTCCGTCCGTGCGTTCGTACGTCCGTTCGTCCCGCTTCAGATTAAAGTGTTTTGGTCATGGTAGTTTTGATGAAAGTGAAGTCCAATCAACTTGAAACTTAATACACATGTTCCATATGATATGATCTGTCTAAGTTTGATGCCAAATTAAAGTTTTTACCCCAATTTCACAGTCCACTGAACATGGAAAATGATAGTGGGAGTAAGCCATCTGTGAAATATGGACACATTCTTGATATTTATTTATTTATTATATTTCAATGTGTTCCTTGAAAAAGATTTATTATTGCATGACTTGTTTACTTTTTTACGTAGATCAATGATGACTGCTTCCTCTTATCCAGAGATCACATTCTAAACGTACACAACGGGAAAGGAAGTTGGGGAATGTTCCATGAACTGGGACATAATTTCCAGGATTATGCATGGACCTGGGATGGTACGATAGAGGTTACTTGTAATGTATTTACATTGCACGCTATGGACGTTATTTGCAATATAAGACCATGGGATCATCTGTGGGTCAGAGATCAGTTCGAGGACGCTAGAACGTATCTCCGGGTAAGGTATATCATAAGTAATGTGTATGGGACCAGGGTTTTATTTCAAATTTATTCACAATCCTTCTGCTTGTTAGGCTAATTTAAATGCAGCTAGTTAAGTCGGCAGTATGTCATCGATGTTCAAAACGTGGTGTTGGCGTCGTATACGTAAAGTTCATTTGCTGATACACAAATATTTTTTTAAATGAAACTTGTTTCGTATGCCATGAAATTATAAATACAAATATTTGCTTATTCTCATCCAAATGTTCGAATTACCACTAAACGAAAAGAAAAAATATTTACGACATTTGCATTTACGTATTAAATTAGCAAACAATACACTTGGTCCCAATCATAACTAAATATTCTTCAAATACGGTATTGAAGTGTGAGAATACCTAAAACTAATTGGAAAATCCATATTTACGACTGACTTGTTTTGTATTTAAACAAGTTCAAGTTCAAATTCAAATATTTTGTTATCAATTAAAGACGCATATTACTGGTAGAATAATCAAGTAAAAACCATAACAAATGATTGCAATGATAACAATGCTTAGCTTTAAACTAAATCAATGAGTAAAATGAAAGGAAGGGGGAAAGACACAATACTGGTTATTTATATAAAAATTATATGTTTTCACATTGACAAAAAGACAATGACAATATTTGATTCGACAGTCGTATAAGTGAGAGGTTTAGCGCTATAAAACCAGGTTCATTTCACCATTTTCTATATTTGAAAATGCCTGTACCAAGTCAGGAATATGTCGTCCATTCGTTTTTATGTTTTATCATTTGATTAGGGTTTCCGTTTGCATTTTCCTCGGAGTTCCATATTTTTTGTGATTTTACTTTATACAGGACAGTAAGTAAGTAAGTACATTAACAAAAACAGTGATCCTAATAATAGAAGAAAGTGGAATAAAATATTTGGCTTTACCTGGTTCTGTCATAGCAAATGGTAACAAGCACAATTATAAATAGCTAAAATTGTCCATACGAGAAAAATGTGTCTATCTGTTTACAAGGTTTTTAATAGTTTTTTACGAACATTGTTTAAATTAGTAATTAAATTGCTCACTTTATTAAATATGCCACTATCTTCATTGGACGATATTCAAATAAATTGTGATTATAATCTCAATTCTGATATTTGGTAACTTTGAATTATAGTTGAAATGATTGAAACTCTCTCACATTATTACAGATGAACATTTTAGTAGAAAGTGTTGTTCATCAACCACTTCTGTAACAAAACTCACTATTATTTACAGGAAGAAGCAAAGTATGACACATGGTGTGACAGTCCTGGTGTTGCTTTGTTAGTGTATGCACAATTGGCAAGGGATTTTGGCTGGACTGCTTACAAATCTGTATTCAGGACTTACAACAAATTTCCGGAAGACAAAAGACCATCAACACAGCAGGAAAAGGAAAACATGTGGGTACAGACCTTATCCAATGTAGTTAAGAGGAATCTAAGCCCCGTTTTCGAGTTTTGGGGTTGGCCAATTCAGCTGTACGCTATTGATGAGTTGAACAAGTTTTTACCTTACCTTCCTGATGATGTAACAACAAGAGAATTTGCAAAAGACAGAGCTACGAAAATTCTTCAAAAATACCAAGATAATTCTTCTGTTACACGTCCTACTCAGAAACCACCACAAAAGGAAAATACTTATTGCCCAAGTACAGTACAAACTAAGGATGACAAAGCCAAGAATTCAAGTTCATGTTCTGCTTTTTAAGTATATTAAATAAAAGAACTTACATACTTAGTATTTACCATGTACTTTGATATTGAAATAAAGTCAATTTCAATATTTTCACTTTGAGTCATCACTTCTCATGTCGCCAGTTTTGGGCGACAAAAATACTTAAAATGTACCAATTTAACATAATTCTTCTGGTGCAAGTCCTACTCAGAAACCAAAACAAAAAGACAATGTATTTTACCCAAGTACAGTACAGAATTAATGATGATAAAGACAATAATTCAAGTTCATTCTCTGTTTTGTAAGTAAACATTTTGAAGAAACGGACTTACATATAAGTTCTAAACATGTAAATTAATATTGAAATAAAGGAGAAGTTCAATATCAGACACTTCAATTCAACACTTCTCATGTTCCAAACTCTGAAAACACTTAAATTAAATTGAATGTTGAATATGAGTTACATACAAAGGTCACTGCTCATTTAAGGTAGCACAATACAAAGATTTTTTCACTCCCAATCAGACTACTTTAAACTGATGTAATTCATTTCATCCTTCTTTATATCTTATAAATGAGGTACCAAAAGAAAGAAGAAAGATTAATCTTTCAAATTGTGCTAATTTCATTATGACATAATTATTACATAATTAATTATTATGTAATTAGTCGCTATATTGTGATGTCCACATTTGAATGAATTTAGCGTCTTTGTTCTTCATAGCATCTCAAAATATTTTATAGATTCTTGTACAACACAGCTTGACCTCCAAAACTGTGTCTCAGATTTCCAAAAAAATCAATAGAACAAATTTTATACCCAATTGAATTTAGTGGTCTCTAATGAATTGATGTTGCAAACTTCATTGAAGATTTATGAGAGAATGAAATACAATAGGAAAAATCTGAGATACAGTTTTGGAGGTCAAACTGTGTTGTGCAAGAATCTATAATTTTTTTTAGGATGCTATGAAGAACAAAGAAGCTAAATTCATTCAAGTATGGACATCACAGAATGGCAACTAATTACATAACAATTAATTATGTAATAATTATGTCATAATGAAATTATCACAATTTAAAAGATTAATCCTTCTTCTTTCTTTTGGCACCTCATTTATAAAATTTAAAGAAAGATGAGTGGAACTACATCAGTTTAAAGATGTCTGATTGGGGATGTAAAATCTTTGTATTGTGCTACCTTAAAAAGTATTATAACAAAAATACAGAACTCCAGGGAAAATTCAAAACAGAAAGTCCTTAATCAAATGGTTAAATCAAAAGCTGAAACACATAAAACGAATGGAAAACAACTGTTGTATATATAAAGGCAACACTAGTATCCTACTATTCAAAAGTCAAAAATTGATTTAGAGAAAAACAAATCTGGTTACAAACTAAAACCGAGGGAAACACATCAACGATAAGATAAAAAAACAACGGAACAACAGAAACATTGAAGTACAACAAAAATCTGACTAAAATAGCTTACATAGCTTCGTTTAAGACTTTTGCAAGATTCTTATTAATTGGCATTAGGTTTTCAATATATATATATATATGTTTTCTGTTCTTCACTACCAATTTTTATAAATTTTACGTACGTGAATAACTCGAATAATTACATCACCTCGTTACGGTCATTGTTCTCCAGATGTTTATGTAGTGATCGATAAGGAGCGTAATATAACGACTGGATTATTCGGGTTGGTACGTGAACAATTTTTTTTAAACAAGACATGAACATACGTATGGTCTTTAAAAAGTATTTGTCCTTTAACACCATTCGGAAACTGTCTCTTTCTCGTATTAAGATGGCAACAATAAACAATATGACAAGCACTTTAAACTCGTTGACTACATTGCAAATGGAGAAATTTCATTCATACATTTTAAATGAAATATGAAATTTTGTATTTGTAATTACATCATTCGAGAGGAGCTGAATAAATCAAAAGCACATCTTTAATTATGCAAAAAATAAGGTTTCTACATCGAGAGTGTTATCTACATTAGAATTTGTATTTAGACCAACGGCATCTAACTACGGGATATATATTATGGCTTCACTGTGTGGTCCAACTACTCTTTGCTTCATGTTTGTACTTTGAAATGTAAGATCTCCTACACAGTATTTTCAGTACAAAGAATAGTTCAGAGATTATATAATATCTGATTGTATTGTGCATAGTTGTTTTCCTTTTGTTTAACAAGAAGGATCTAGAAGGGAAAAAACTATTGAATATGCTTACTGAAGATTAAATGTCTTACTGTTGGTGTAATTATCATGATTTTTATTGAATTGGTAAAGTATGCATGACTTTATTTCAAAGTATAAAAACTAGTAGTAGGCAAACCAGTACCTCGAATACCCGAAAATGTAAAAGACGGACTTTGCTTTTAATTGACAGAACCATAGAAATACTAGCGATTCTGGAAATAAAAATTAAAGCTAAGTAGTATTTGATATGCAGAATGTCATACATTTGGAGCTAATTGTAAAATGATCAATGTAATAAAATATAAAATATGTATGTCAAGATGGCATTGCAAAATAAAACATTTAAATTCAATAAAAAAAACTTATTTTCGACCGATATTACATAGTTATCTTTTATCTATCGATAATTAAGTTATTGTCTATGTATAGCCCGAGTCATTTTGCTATAAGTGGACGGCAGAATGTATTTGTGACGGTACAAATATACAACAACAAAAAAACGTCTGAGAAGTATTGTATTTTAATCCAAAATATAGGTTGAGAAATTTGCATTTATTCAATTTAAATTTAGGAAGGATAAAATTGATCCTTTTGCAAATGCCAGGTATGTTGAAAATGGTTGTGCGACATTGTCAAAAATAGAAACTGATTAATATAAGTAAAGGTTGGAAAATATATAGTTATTTTCAATTTTCATCCCCAGCATATCAGATTCCTTTGATTGATGAACATAACTTTTGTAAAAATAACCCTTTTTTTTTTAAATGTAGAAAAAAAAACTTACTTTAATAAATAGATATAAGAAGATGTGTTATGAGTGCCAATGAAATGCATTAATGCTGAATGAATCAAATCAATTACCCATATAATCCGACTTGATATGCACACTTTAAACTTTCAAAATAAGATATGTATCAAAATTGATATTCATTAATTGATTAAAATGACCTTGTAAAGATTTATCGACCAAGTATCAACAGATTTCATACCGCGGAAACATCTCACAATAGTATTGATGATGACCGTAAAGCTTATGAAGTGTATATTTTAGTTGTTCTGCTTTGCTTAATAACCAAGTAGGACTAGAGCACAAGGAGCATACACCTTCTACTTAAGTCTGCATGATGTGAATTTGCACGTGCGTAACCGACCAATTGAGATATCTTAACGCCACATGATATGAATGTGATTTGTTTTACTGTTGAAAAATAAAAGCTCAAAGTACATATCGCTTCAATTCTGAGAACGGTTTATGTGCTGATATCTTAACATCTATTTTTAAGTTGTTTATATTGTAAAAACAAAATGAACTGAGCCTGTGATTCATTGTTTGTCGTTGGTTCGTGTCTGTCATATTTGCTTTTCGTAAATTGTTTTGTTATATATTAGGCCGTTAGTTTTCCCAGAATTATTTCATTTTTTGTCGGAGCCTATTACAGCCGACTATACGGTATGTGTTTTTGTCATTGGTAAAGGGCGTACAGTTGCCTTTATTTACTTACTTCCACTTCATTTGAACTTAGAAGAATAGTTGGCTCAATAGAAATGAGAAAATAGAAAAAAGGTATTGCATCACTTCCATTGAAAACAATATAAAATGACATGATTGTAGAAAGAGTATAATTTGGGTTCTGCTAAATACTTTTGATCCTTTTATTGTTCAAAATTGAAAAATGGTATTAACTTACTTTTTATCTAATATTAATGTTTATACATGGTTATACTTAACAACTGCACTGAAATAGTTTTTCGCACTTTTCTCAAAAAATACAAATTTTGCAGGACTCATTTTTACCAAAACATTGGTTCTGCAACAAAAACAGATTTTTATGCATTAAACTCATTCATACCTTTTGCATGTGAGTTGATAACACAAATTCAATTTTAAACCATAAACGGATCAAAAGCATTTGGTAAAACCCAAATTATACACATTCAACAATCATGTCATTTTACATTTTTTTCAGTGGAAGTGTTGCAATACTTTTTTCCAGGTATATATATATAAAAAACGACTTTTATGTCAGGAATTACCCACTAATCATCCGATCCCCGTAGGACATTTTGAAGAAAATACTTTATCATGATTTCAAGTATATTTCCCAGAGCAGTTGGTGTAATTTAACAATTTTTTCAATCAGGATTTGTAATGATCATTGAGAGAGGAAGTGATACTACTTCGTTTATCTATTGTAATCGGTCTTTTCCGGAAAATGATTCTTTTTATACAAAGATGTCAAGTACTTAATCCTATATGAATTATGTGAATAAAAGACTTGTTTCATTCTATTCAACCTCATTATTAACATTATTAATACCGTAAGTAAACGGTTGTACTGAGGAAGACACAATAAAAAGAAATAAGAAATGAACGATCAAATTGGAGAAGAGAAGGATTCTTTTTTGGAAAGAGGTAAACATATAAATGGTAATAATAAAATGTTGAAAATTCAGAAAATATACAAACGACACAGTCATTGATTTAGTTTTTAGCTATCAATTATTTTAACTTTGAAATGTTTGACTAATTATTTATTATTGGACATTCAATTAAGAAACCCCAATTAAACAGTAATCCTGTCTTTGAAATAGACAAAAATTGTGAAAACGCGGACAAGGACCAAGGCCACTGGTAAAATTAAAACATTATTAAAATTAATGATAACTGATAAATGCTGTAAAAAATATTTTATTTATATAAAGTCACAGAGTAAGCTAATTTGACGCTGCGCTCATATTGTTACCATGTTGAGGTATTTGACCGTTATGACATATATGCTGCACAAATGATCACAGATATCAATCAAATGTCGTAATAACAATCTTTTATTCTAGAAAAGTATAGGTTTTTTTACGAGTCATGGTTTTTGTTAAACTGTTTATCTGGTATAATTTTTTTAGTTGTTGTTAAAATGCTATTAATAAAAAGAGTCATTTCAGACAATTGAATATTTTGAATATGTAACCAAAGTCAAAAATAGTTAACATCGTATGAAAATACCAAATATTATACACTTCCCTCTTGTATTGCAGCAACCGGAAAAAATCCTTTTGAATCTGATCAATCATTTCAAAATTAGGATTTTTTTCGTTATCTATAGCTTAAGCAACGTGTATGGGTTTGGCTATACTTAAGGGATTTTGTTTTATAAGCACTTAAACTTTTGTGTTCTATTGTATTCAAATATGTTGGATTCTATGATTATCATAGAGATATTGGTTGTCTAAAAGCTGATCTGGTGTCGTAAAATTTGTATAGGTAATGGTATTACTAACACAAAGTAGATATCCCTGTAAGTAATTTGTTATTGCCTATGGTATCACCAGTCGGGTAGCAAGTGCTTATGGGCCGGTTTAACAATTATTCTTTTATTGAGTTCTGTTGGCATAAACATTTAAATATTATTTTAAAAACAGGAATATCTCTTAGCTTGGCTCTGATTTCTTTTTGTGTTTTGCTTTTTTTAATATAAAGTAATTCAAGATTTTCATACTAAGTATTATGTTTTGGATCTTTTAATATCTAGGCCTCAATTATCACCTTACATATTTTGATTATCGAAATGGATATCTTGTGTAGTAAAATTAGTATCCCTTTTGTTATAGTATTCTGTAAATTTGTCTTAATACGGTACAACACAACAGATAGTTGGACAGGGGGAAATATTAATACTTTGACGATACAGCATTTCTTTTCAGACTATGTCAAATACTCATTCACAATACTACATTTACAATTTAAGCATAGGAGCTTTCTTCTTATTGCTTATTTTTTCGATACTTTAGATGACACAGGAAACGGATAAAATTGAGAAAGGAAATGGTGAATATGTCAAAGCGACAACCACCCGACCATAGAGCAAACAACAGCCGAAGGCAACCAATGGGTCTTCAATGTAGCGAGAATTCCCGCACCCGTAGGTGTCCTTCAGCTAGCCCCTAAAATATGCATAATAGTACAGTGATAATGGACGTCATACTAAACTCCGAATTATACAAAAGAAACTAAAATTTAAAATCATACAAGACTAACAAAGGCCAGAGGCTCCTGACTTGGGACAGGCGCAAAATTGCGGCGGGGTTAAACATGTTTATGAGATCTCAACCCTCCCCCTATACCTCTAGCCAATGTAGAAAAGTAAAAGAATAACAATACGCACATTAAAATTCAGTTCAAGAGAAGTCCGAGTCTGATGTCAAAAGATGTAACAAAAGAAAATAAATAAAATGACAATAATACATAAATAACAACAGACTACTAGCAGTTAACTGACATGCCAGCTCCAGACCTCAATTAAACTGATTGAAAGATTATGTCTTCATCATATGAATATCAGGTACAATCCCTCCCGTTAGGGGTTTAGTATCATACTATCATAAAATATATGAGAAGAACATAACCCGTGTCATGCCAACAACTGTTTTTTTAGAAGTAAATGTGTTTAGTTCCGATGCAAAGACCCTATCAGTGAATCAATGTTAAAGCCAAAATATGCAATCTTTAATGACCTGACAACAGTATCGTAACTATATCCCCTTTTAATAAGTCTATTTAAAGGTTTTGTTAGTTTCTGAGGAGAATACTGACATTTTTGTGCTTTATAAAGAATATTTCCATAAAATTTTGGATGTGAAATACCTGAACGTATAAGATGTCTGCATGTTGAGTTATATTTACGAATTATTTCCTTATACCGGTGATAAAATTTAGTAAATGTTTTGACCAGTTTGTGATATCGAAAACCCTGGTGTAATAATTTTTCAGTAATACATAAATTTCTCTCGCTAAAATCTAATACATTGTTACATACACGGGCGAATCGTACAAGTTGAGATATATAAACACCATAAGATGGTGACAAGGGAACGTCACCATCTAAAAATGGATAATTAACAATAGGAAATGAAAAATCATCTCTTTTATCATAAATTTTTGTATTAAGCTTCCCGTTTATGATATAGATATCAAGATCGAGGAAAGGGCAGTGGTCATTGTTATCATTAGCTTTATTTAAAGTAAGTTCTACAGGATAAATTTCTTTAGTATACATACTGAAGTCGTCATAATTTAGAGCCAATATATCATCCAAATATCTAAAAGTATTGTTAAATTTTTGTATCAAATGTTGTTTTGATGGGTCTTTGCTAATTTTAGTCATAAATTGTAACTCATAACAATACAAAAACAGGTCCGCAATAAGTGGTGCACAGTTAGTCCCCATTGGAATTCCAATAACTTGACGATATACGGAATCTCCAAAGCGAACAAAAATGTTATCAAGTAAAAATTCAAGTGCATAAATAGTATCAAAGCATGTCCAATTGACATAGTTCTTTTGTTTATTGCTACTAAAAAATGATCTAAAAGAGTTTGAACATATGTACTCGCATTCCGACTTTTTAAATGCCCAGTTAATTAGGGATGTGAATTTTTTCTTAATAAGAATATGAGGCAAAGTGGTATATAGGGTAGAAAAATCAAAACTTTGAACAGATTCAAAATCACCAATATATGCATGCAATTTATCAAGTACTTCCAACGAGTTTTTGACACTCCAAAAGTAATTAATTCCACTATTTTCAAAGGCCTTATTAGAACAATTTATTATCAGGTTTTTTATTGTACCAAGTGTACTAGTAAGTAAAACAGACAATTTAGTAGTTGAACAATGGCTGGAAGATGAAATAAATCTATATTTGTAAGGTTTTTTGTGCAGCTTCGGAAGCCAGTACATAGTTGGGACTTTCATTGTGTTTGGTTCTGCTTGTAAAGAAGTAGCTAAAAGTTTATGTTTGTTACAGATGTCGTTTTCTGAAAATGAAGTCAGTTGGAATGTTGGTGAATTCGTGATTTCCTTTTGCAGAACCTCTATATAAAATTTACGTCAAACAATAATGATATTATTAGCAGCTTTATCAGCCGGGACAAAAACAAATTCCTTGGCTAGTTCTGTTAGTTTATTTTTGATACGCGAAATAGGGTTTTTATAGTTTTTGTTGAGGGTAAAATGTTCTTTAAAATGTTGTATTCGAATATCAACTATCTTCATTACTGAATTAATAAAAGAGTCCAAAGATTTTTTGTCAGCTTTTTCCCGTTTTACCCATTTCAAACAGTAGGCGCGGAGTGAGTCGTTGATGATATTACGACACTCATTCCAGTTAATAGTTGACGGGGGACGATATTTAGGTCCTTTACTGAGGAATGATTTTAACTCTCGGTCGCGAACGATGTTAAGGTCTCCTGTTATAACATGGGAAATTGGTCCATAGGTGTATTCTGAATTACTGCAATTACACGACATAGGTGTATTTTAAGTGATATTTACATCTTTACACAATTGGCTATAATTAAACACATATTTTCGGGTAGATTTCTTGTAAATATAACAAATGAGAGGGAGTTCAGTATTATCAAAATATCCAGGAATTTGGTCTTTAACAGAATGGTCGTTAAAAATACCGGCAATATTTACAAAATCAAAACCTTTATTGACATACTTTATTTTAATAAAATGTTTTTTATGATCTTCAGGTCGATCAATTTTTGGAAACAGTTTAGAATAACAATATGCCATTATAATTTGGACAATTTCATACTTAGGACTGTAATATGAAATTGTGTTGCAATCCTCTAAAATTTTATTTAATTTATTTATAGGTAAAGAACAAAGCTTGGTTAACAGATAATGTCTGCCGTTGTTTTATATAGTTAATGAAATATTTTTAAAAAGTATAGTTAGAACCCTTTCAACAAAATTGTCTTTATCTTTCAATGTTTACTGCATATTATATGAAAATTGCTGTAAAATAAAAATGTTAAATAGTTAACCTTTGATGGACTTGTATATATTTATATCACTTTTGGTAATATAACTCTTTGCTCATTAATGTATTACGCATCTCACATTTTTCATTAGCTAAGTGTTTATGTATTGACATGGACTTACAACGTATGCTTCTAAAGTTTTTCATTTGTAAATCATAGATTAATAAATAAAAAAAAATAAAAAAATAAGGTTACAACTCATGCCAGGTTTACTTAGATGTTTTCTTCGGAGTTTCGTTTGGTCTTATTGTTCCAGACGAATTCAAAGAATTATGCATCCATGACTATTGTTATTTTGTTGACTAAGCATACCTAATGATAGTCAAAACAGAAATCATTTGCACGTACCATTTTGTTCTTTATTTTTGTCGGTAAATGATCAGTCTCTTTACTTTGACAATATAACGGTCATTCGGTCAATGAAGTAAAAATCTTTTAAAAAAAGTATTTATGTGTATATTTTTAATTCAGCTAAATACACAGAAAAATATAGTTCGATAGAGAGTGAAAGAAAAAACTGTAGACAGGAGTCTGATCACGAGGAATACCATACTTCGAGTTTAAAGAACAAAACAACTCACTGTCCATTCGAGGTATTACATGAAATACAACATAGTCGAAATGAATAAAAATTGTTCACTTATGCAATTAATTTATATTACAATTTTCTGTTTTATCCCCCGTTAGTTATAATTGTCTCTTTATAAGAACGAACCATCGTTACCTTAGATGAGAAATAACTTGATTTTGTCTGTATTATTTGCTCATATACACCTCTTGATATGTTTAATAAAGTTACGAAAGAAAATGGGGAATATGTCAAAACGACAACAACCCGGACCAAAGTGCAGATAACAGTATTTATCATTCATGATTTTCAAATATGGGTTTGAGAGTTTCTAATAAAGGTTAAACCAGAAAAGCAAATTGGAAGCACAATAATTATGAAGTGCGTTTTTCAATCAGAATTAAAAATCTATTCTTCGAAAACAGATACCTTAAGACCAAATAAGGTAAAAAAAAAGAATTATGCCTTCGTTTTTACGCCTATATTTAACATTTTGAAAGTCAATCTTATTTATGTGCAGAACTTAATTTAGCCAACTATTTATAATTTTACAATATAAAGTGTATTGCAGGAAGTATTCAGTAAATCGTGTCGTTCGAGTTGAAAGTGATCAATATCATTCATTAAATCATTGGATATTATACAATGACTCCGGATTTAAAGTACATGTGCAAGGCTCTTCGCAACTATCCCTCATTTACAAATATATGAGGTTTATATCAGTAAATATTAACTAGTCTAATATATATTTAGGAATACAATCCAGAAATTCAAAACTCAGGAACAGAACAATCACAAGTAAAGACAGTTGAATGGCTACAGGGAAACATAGAAACACGATATATAGAAAATCAAGGTTTCCAACACGTTTTCATGTTTGATTCATCAAACAAAACCTCCTCAACACTGAAACTTAGGTATTTTTTTCAAATAGTAGGCAATTATGTCAGATGTGCATGTTTATTCTGCAAGTAAGTAATTAATCAAGCATCCAATGCTTTATAACAAAAGGTAACATATTCCGTCTCAAAAGTATTAAAACGTTATCGATCCGACTACAGTTAACGAAGGAGACATATCAAGGTGGCACGGTAGTATTTCCTGGCCCATAAGGGATAATGATAGCCTTTTTAGAATTTTCACCACTTTCTTACACTGCAAAAAATTCTACATTCACAGTTAACTGAAGTACTTTTATTTTACTATTCAGAAACGAATTTGAATATGTATCATGACCGTTTACTTTTTTGCTATTTTTAAAAACCTAAGGCCACTAGTACTTTTAGGTCTTTTATGGTGCAGTGGATACAAAATTTAAAAAAATTCTCAAAAATTCATTTTCATCTGTATGTAAAATTATTTCATATTTTTATAGACCTGATTCATCCCTCAGTTTGGGAAAGTATGTTCAGTTGATACTGTATTTTTTGTCCAATCACACTGTTTAGATACATTTACCTAAGTAGGGTACACAAAAAAA
Organism: Mytilus galloprovincialis; assembly: GCA_037788925.1. NCBI lineage: Eukaryota > Metazoa > Mollusca > Bivalvia > Mytilida > Mytilidae > Mytilus > Mytilus galloprovincialis. The sequence goes on along the minus strand of CM075334.1, from coordinate 43,590,557 downwards.
GAAACCTAAATTCTGGAATGCAAATACTACAGTGACACCTCAAACGACACACGAAGGAAGGTGTACAACAAAAAAACAGAAAAACACACAGACATGGAATACAAGCAACACGGATGATGTTTGATGATTAAGAGGTAATTCTATCTAGTTGCGTATCAACTATGCATTGGTCCACTTCAATTATTATTACTCGAACAATAGCATGATAGGAAAGAGACTCAAGCATAGTAAACTTATACATTACGAAAGCAATGTACTATTTAGCCATGGCGTTGTCAGTTTATTTTCGATTTATGAGTTTGGTTGTCCCTCTTGTATCTTTCGTCCCTCCTTTGTGATCAGAGACTGAGACTGCGGTCGTTTAAAGCAATATATTTGTGTGAATGACCGCACACTTTTCCGATGTCGATCTTAATCACCCTTTTGCCTAACTGAGCTGGAGCAGTTTTTGTGTTGCTAAACATGCAAGCGAAAAACAAATCAGTGGAAACATTCAAAAATGCCTTAAGATTGGAAATTGTGTTTGTTTCTACTTTGAATTAGACAATAGGTGAACTTTGCTATTAATCCTCGTTTTAAATCTCCATCTATATCACTTGATACAAACAGGAGATAAAGATAAAATCTAAATCACCAACAACATAGAAAATGTCTCAATGATTTATATATGACTACTCAGAGTATACAGATTTATATACATTGCAATAGACTTGAGTTTTATTAAACGTCAACACCATATTTACATTACAATTGAGTAGACCTCAACACTTATTAATTATCTTTAAAAAGTAAATGATTTCTTTTGCAGAAATTCTGACCAACTTCTTGATATAAACGACGAAGATGTTACATTGATGTCTCATAATGAAGTCTTGGAACTCGTAGAAAAAATACCTTCAAATGGAAATACAACGCTGGTTTGTCTATTTTCTTTTTTAATAATTATATACACGTTGTATGAAAATTAATCTGTGTGTATGTAAATTTGTATCTGATTGAAAATTTGAAGTTTCAGGTATGATTAGCGTTTGAACAATTATGTATACTTGTGTTGTAAATACGCCTAGTTATTTTCCAAAAGATTAACGATGTGAAATTTCAATTAAAAAAATATTTATAAAAACATATATGATCCCCTGTATATACGTAAATTCTTTATCTCCATTATTTCTTAAGATGAATACTTTGAATACATATTATCAGATGCAATTTATATATATATATATAATTAGATCTACTGGAGACGATCATCGAAGTCTGTTACAGATGTGAAGTTTTCTTTATATGAAGTTAAAGGTAAGTTTAAACATAATGGATATTCATTTGAAATTATCAAAAGAAATTACAATACTTATGCACATAATATGTGTTTGTTTTATATGTACCATCAACAGATATTGACAACGTCACAATTTTTTTCATGCACGAATAAGACATTTATATATAAATTAGATTGAACAGAGAATTACCGACGTTCAAGCCTCAAAATTTTATTCAAACGTTACAAAAATAAATAAAAGAAATCGCATGAACTCACATAGGCGAAACCGGATGTATAGACAGTTAAGTATTTCATGACATGCATTTATCCCCCTTCATGCGGAAATACAGATTTACAAATGTGTATTCTGGTAAAACACACAATCGTTTACTTAAAACCAACCAGTTGTGGTGCAAAGCAATATACATGTTGATTGTGCAGGTTCGATATTGTTTATCTATTCTTAGACTGAATCACTGCTTGTTAAAATTACTCTCTGGAATTACAATCTGAACACAATACAGTGTTTCGTCATTATTCAAGTGATATATTTTGGGGGAATATCTCACGTATGCACTGATACATGTTTACTGCTTACCCTTCCGGAGCACCTGAGATCAACCCCAGTTTTAGAGGGGTTCGTGTTGCTTAGTCTTTAGTTTTCTATGTTGTGTGTTGTGCAGACTTGGGGTCAATTACATTGGAATGTAATTAATTAAATTACACATTACATTGCAAAAATGGTCAATTACACTAATTACACATTACACAGTTTTTGAAATGTTGAAATGTAATTAATTAAATTACAATTACTTTACTAAAGTAATAAATTAAATTACACATTACATTTCACATGTTTCATCATAATATTTGTTAACCAATATTATACATGTACGTATAATGTAAGTGTAAAATATTCATGTAAACATAGTTTAAGCGTTTGCATTTGATAATCATGAGTAATTTTAATGTTTTGTCATTTAGTCTGCATCTCTCTGGTCTGTACACTTTGACAGCCATTCTCAAAAGTATTTCTATAGGAGCTAATGTGGTATATATCGTTTGATTAGAACATGGAGGTATTATACTTCCATAATCAGTAGATGTGTTGATAGAAGAGGAAATTAGTTCCTATTAACTTGCCAATACATTAAGGGGTATTCTGACATCTCAGAATGAAGTTATTTAAATAAAACATAGCATGAATAAAGAAATTATAAATAAAAAAAAATCACTTAATAATTATTAAAAGGTATGCTTGTCACAACATTGAAAATAATTTTTAGTACAAACAATGTATATAATGTCTATATCTTAGCAATATTTTGCTAATTAGATAAAATACATGTAATAGTGGCATTGCCCCTGGACATTTTAATCTGATTAATTGCTGTTTGTTTTTACAGCTGTTCATGTTTATCTCAAAATTCTAAATGAGCTCTCATAAAGATTTTTCACACATTTTTTTGTTTTTGTTTAACATGGTGATTTATTACTTTTCAATCTATTTAGTTAAAGATCTTTCTTAAAAGCATATGTATTTTTTCAAATCATAAGACTATTCAGAAAAAAAATTTGTTTATCAAATAAGTAATATAAAAACTTTAGAATAAATTACAGAAAGTATGTGATATCAATATTTGAAAAATAAATATAATTTTACAATTTATATTATTAAACATAAATCCTTATCATTAACACCATAAAAGTACATGTAATTGAAATGTAATTCAAAAGTAATTGAGCATTACATGCTTTTTTCATTGTAATTAATTTAATTACCATTACAAGTAATTAAAAAAATGCTCAATTACACATTACATTCAATTACATGGAAAATTGTAATGCATTACACTTAATTACCATTACATTTTCAATAACCCCATCCCTGGTGTTGTGTTCTATTGTTTGTCTGTTTGTCTTTTTTTCTTTTTGAGCGTTGTCGGTTTATTTTTCAATCTATGAGTTTCACTGTCCCTCTGGTCTCGTTCGTCCCTCTGGTATCCTTCGTCCCTCTTTGATACGACGGTTCCAAATCTCTCACTCAACAATGATTTTATGTGATTCTGGTGGTTTAAGCTATTGCATATAGACATTTTGTTTTATATTGCCGGTCATTTTACATGTTTGACTTTCAAAATTCCAGCGTACTAGATGAAAATTACTGCGCGTAAATATCAAAATTGTAAAGGCAAATATCATTGATATGGTCATATTTATAAATTAAATGTAACTGTTAACAAAACTTTTTTTGAGTTTTAGAAAAACTAAGTCTAAGGAATATATTACCTTAGCTGTATTTGACAAAACTTTTAGGAATTTTGGTCCACATTGCTCTTCAACTTCGTACTTTAAGCTTTTTTAAATTTTGGATTCGAGCGTCACTGATGAGTCTTTTGCAGACGAAAATTTATCTGTGATGAGTTTATTCTTATGGAAATTAGCTTATTATATACATTATCTCAACTGTAAACGGAATTTAAATCAAATGAAGCATACGAAAAGAAGGATAAATAAACTCATCATAGATACCAGGATTAAAGTTTGTATTTACGCCTGACGCGCGTTTCGTCTACAAAAGACTTACCAGTGACGCTCAAATCAAAAAAAGTTAAAAAGGTCAAGTAAAGTACGAAGTTGAATAGCATAAGTAATGGCAAATCATAACAGCGAGCAATGCGTACTCATTGAATGTATCTTTCATTTTATTTTAATTTCAGAAACCTTTGTGGTACATTTACATCATCATACGAAACCGGACTCGACTACAATTCTTAAGCGCACGGTTGTTTGGAATAAATACGGGATGCTGAAATTTATGCAGCCCTTGGGAAAACAGAGTAACAGAATCGTTTTTAAAGAACTCGTATCCAAGATACCAAATAAAAAGCCGTGTGATTTTTTTAACAGTAGGTACATATAATAATACAGATATGAAATGTGCGCGTCAGTAACATAAGGATTTTCTTTTCACGTATTCATGTGGTTTCTAATAAATGCTTATTCATAGATACATATTAATTAACTGTACGAGTATACACATATGGCCCAATGGTACGCAACCATTTATGGCATAAAAATACATACATATTCCAGCATGACGACACACTAATTATGTCTAGGACGAATAAAACGAATAAAAAAATCACAGATGGCTTTTAAATATAGTTATATTTGCTGCGGATAAATACTGTTGTGTATGAACTTGTATTTAAAGTAAAAAAAATAAAATAAAAAAATACTGAACACTAATGAAAATTCAAATCGTGAAATACCTTATCAAATGGCAAAACCAAAAGCTCAAACACATCAAAGGAAGGAAAACAACTGTCATATTCTTGACTTTTGTAGTAAATATTGGATTCAATCTGCTTTAATAGCTGGCTTAACTTCTCAGTTGTATTACAATCGCATTAAATTCCATCCTATAGAAAACAATGTGTGAACAAAACAAGCATACATAATAGGTACAAATGTAAATTAAACAGCAATCAATATTGTGTTATAATTCTAATCACTCTAAACACGTTCAACTATGACAACAACTAAAACAAAATAGACATTCTATAGACAAAGCACATAAGCTCATGAGTTGGGAAATGCATATTAAATGTGCAGGTGAATTTGGTATATTCTTGCTAAGGTGGAAAAATTGGTAATTTCAAAATCAAAATCAAAATCGTCTTGGTTGTCATTGTTTGTAGTAATGAGATGACCGCATATGTCAAATTCTAGGCATAATTCTAAAATGAAGCGGAGCAAGCCATTTATGTTTCTTTAATTTCCAGTAATGACTTGGCCAGCGGGGCTGTAAATATAAGGCGAGTGGAAACAGTCACGTCAGAGAGGTTTTTTTTCGGTATTATTATTCTAATTGTTCTAAATCAGGGTAGTGGTCCCTCAATGCTTGCTTATTGTTTAAAACTTCCGGTGAATGGTTTTATGTGTATTTTGCCGTATTTAAGAGGTAATGACTGATTAATATTTGTATTGCATGTTCCTTTATTGGTTTTAAGTTAGTCCTGATGTCTACATGTCTTTTGTTTAATTCAATAACTGGGTTGATTTTTAAAAACAGATTACCCCCATCAACTTTTATGTTATGCATTGATTCATATAATTGCAATAAATGTTAAAAAAAAAAGTAGTTACTTTAGGATAAAAATTAGCTGTTTTTTTTAAATTCTGACGACAATATCAGTTCATTGCTGTCGGTCGAAGAGATAGGAGACTGACATTGTAATTACTCGTTGATTTACCGTTGTGGAATATCTATGTCACATATCACCATGAATTGTTAAATTTTTTGTCGCATCAATCTTGTCCTTTTTAGCTCACCTGGCCCAAAGGGCCAAGTGAGCTTTTCTCATCATTTGGCGTCCGTCGTCGTCCGTCGTCGTCGTCGTCCGTCGTCGTTAACTTTTACAAAAATCTTCTCCTCTAAAACTACTAGGCCAAATTTAACCAAACTTGGCCACAATCATCATTGGGGTATCTAGTTTAAAACATGTGTCCGGTGACCCGGTCAGCCAACCAAGATGGACGCCATGGCTAACAATAAAACATAGGGGTAAAATGCAGTTTTTGGCTTATAACTCAAAAACCAAAGCATTAAGAGCAAATCTGACATGGGTAAAATTATTTCTCAGGTCAAGATCTATCTGCCCTGAAATTTTCAGATAAATCGGAAAACCCGTTGTTAGGTTGCTGCCCCTGAATTAGTAATTTTAATGAAATTTTGCTGTTTTTTGGTTATTATCTTGAATATAATTATAGATAGAGATAAACTGTAAACAGCAATAATGTTCACCAAAGTAAGATTTACAAATAAGTCAACATGACCAAAAAGGTCAGTTGACCCCTTTAGGAGTTATTGCCCTTTATAGTCAATTTTTAACCATTTTTCGTAAATCTTAGTAATCTTTTAGAAAAATCTTCTTCTGTGAAACTACTGGGTCGAATTAAACCAAACTTTTCCATAATCATCATTGGGGTATCTAGTTTAAAAATGTGTTCGGTAACTCGGCCAACCAACCAAGATGGCCGCCATGGCTAAAAATAGAACATAGGGGTAAAATGCAGTTTTTGGCTTATAACTCAAAAACCAAAGCATTTAGAGTAAATCTGACAGGGAGTGAAATTGTATATCAGGTGAAGATCTATCTGCCCTGGAATTTTCAGATGAATCGGATAACCAATTGTTAGGTTGCTGCCCCTGAATTGGTAACTTTAAGGAAATTTTGCTTTTTTTGGGTATTACCTTGAATACTATAATAGATAGAGATAAACTGTAAACAGCAATAATGTACAGCAAAGTAAGACCTAAAAATAAGTCAACATGACCAAAATGTTCAATTGACCCCCTAAGTCATAGTCAATTTTTAACAATTTTCATAAAATTTGTAGATTTTCACTAACATTTTCCACTGAAACTACTGGGCCAAGTTCATTATAGATAGAGATAATTGTAAGCAGCAAGAATGTTAAGTAAAGTAAGATCTAAAAACACATCACCATCACCAAAACACAATTTTGTCATGAATCCATCTGTGTCCCTTGTTAACCAAAGTGAGCGACATAGGCTCTTTAGAGCCTCTAGTTATTGTGACAACGCCACCAGTAGGAAATGAACACTTATGTCAACTTCCTACTTCTTTTGGTGACATTCAATTTGAAGTTTGACCTCTTTAGTTTTATGTTTAGTGTCTTGTTTACTCTTTTATTTCGTCGGTATTTTTTTTTTCTTCTTTAAATCATGGAGTTCAATGTTGTTTACTAACCCCAAACGCATTTGTTCTCTTTTGTGTTTGTAATTAAAACACACGAAATCTAAAATCTGCACCAACTGTAAATAATTCAAACTGACATATCTTATATTAAATAGATCTATGTCAACATTCATTTTAAATCATGTTTTTTTATGTCCTGAAATCGGAATGGCGAATATCTTTTTTTCAATTATTCTAGGTCATTTTCTGGAGGAAAGAATACTTGAAGAAAAGGGAACGTCTCCTTATAGACGGCGCTATTCAACAACTTCTCAAAACGGAGAAAAAAAATATCTACACGTTACAGATGCCGGCGACCTTATCCTTGTGCATGTAATTATATATTAGTGTAACTAATCCTTAAATTAAGCTTTTCATTATATATAGTACCGATTTATGTTCCAATTATTAATGATATGTATCAGGTGCTATTTTTCTGGTTTGAAGACAATTTGGTTTCGTTTCACGCTGAATAAAAAATATACTAGTAATAATATTCGTGATATGGTGCGGACACGTAACACTTATAACAAATTCCTCCATCTTTTCGACGTTGAAGTATCTTAATTATTTACCAAATAAGATGACATACTATAGACACCTTGAGCAGCGCAAGTTGATAATTGGTATATGTTTGCCTCTCAGCAATCAATAATAGTAGTTTGAAGCCTTAATTTTGATATTATTTTTTTCTCAAATTCTTCGTCAATTTATGCCTAACATTCTGCACCCATTATATAAAATAAAAATTTATCAACGTGTGGTTCGTTTGATCTCAATTCTTCATAGGTTAAAATCCGAATAAGACGTTGAATTTTTATTGTTTTCCTCAGAATTTCCTATTATGACGGCATGAAAAAGGCGACCATGCCTGATGCCGTCACATAGAAAGAACACATCTTTTGCAGATCATTCGAAAATAAGGAATAAATTTGCCTGCATATTGTTAGAAAATCATTAGAGAAACAGATTCCACAACCAAATCTCGAGTACTACGATACTTATCCACTCTCGACAGTTATTTTTTTAATTTTGAAAAATCTCGGACAGCCTCGCGTTTTAAATTTGAAAATTTAAATGTCTCGAATGGATAAATGTCGTATCAAACTCGATGAAGTGGTAGAGTCTGTATATATAAAAAAAATTGTTATAATAAAACACCCATGACACCACGCATCCCATGTTGCAAGATAGGACCCGACACTACTAATTTCGTGTTTCGGCAGTTAAGCTCGGGATGGTCATTTTAAGATGCATTATTTGAATATAATCAAATATGAAAATTATTTATGTTTATATTTGTATATCTATTTTTTAATTCTTCTTCTATAGATCTAGTTATTAAATTATGACAGATCTGCCATCATCAGGGGTCCAACTGTCAATTTTATGTTAAAGTCTTTAACTTTGATCAACTAAGGATATCTCCAATACTTTTATATTTGCTATACGCAACTATTGGTGCTGTATTGAATATTTGTACACAGTCTTCGTCGAACTGTAACAAATGCCAGTGTTTCATTATACGTTTCTTTATTTTACGTATATATGGATTATATTTAGTAATTAAAACTAACGGCATACTTTGTCTTAGATTTTTTTTTTTTTTTTTTGTAATAAATCAGTATGGTCAATTGATAAAGCATCAGTAATACTATCATCTATGTCAACGTTATCATAACCCCTATCTAATAATTTCACTTTGAAATTAGTTAGATTGTTTATTAATTTGTTATGGTCACTTATATTTCTAATTTGCCGTATTGCTTCATCTTTAATATATCCTTTGAATACATGCTGTGAGTGACAGCTATTTATATGCAGAAACAGACAAGAATTTGTTTCTTTACAATGTATTTCGAGGTCAAGGATGCCATATGTTGTAAATCTTTGACCTTTAATTACATCAACATCCAAGAACGACATTTTATCGTTTTTGATTTCATAGGTGAACTTTAATAAGGGGTTATAATCATTTGCTAGACGAAAAAAATCTATAATTTCATCTGATGTTCCATCATCTATTATGAATCCATCGTCTCTATAGGGAAAACGGTAGTATTTAATTTCCCCAGCATTAGGTTGGCCTTTTGTGTACCTGTTCCGGACCATATGCGTATTTGGACCATACGCGTATGGTCATGACCATATGGGTACATACTCATATGGTCCGACCATACGCGTATGGTCGGGGTAATTAAGAGGTACATTTATGATTACCTCTTTATATAACCCTTCTAGTTGTTACGTCATTAAAAAAAACACTACCAAAGGTCATTTTTTCATTGAAAATTAGTAATAAGCAGTTTCACACAGTAAATTTCATCACTAGTCAAAACTATAGTAAACACATTTTTTTCATTACCGATATGTTATTACGAGTGAATGGCAAAATGTCGACCTGGGAAGATAACTTCCAAAAATATCTTAATGATTTGTTACACAAGAAGTCAACTGTTTTACTATAACCTGACCTAAAGGTCGACAGGATAAAGAGTCTAATAAATTGCTTACTTTTGAAAATTAATATAATTAGCATTAGCAGTGCAATATTCATAATTTTATATACTTATACGTGTTTTGTTTAAAAAAAAATGAATGACGTCACCGGCAAGGACAGTTGTTTATTTTTTAAAAGTTGTCTGGTGATATGATGTACTTCAGTCATGTTACGATATTGGAGATCTAGAGCCTTTTCACCGAAGACACATCGGAATGACTCAGGATCTAACTTTGGCATCAATATTTAATGTTTTTGAATTGTAAATAATACAATTGCATGTAGCAATCATTGTTATTTTATAAAGTTTTCTCATGCATATTATTGAAAAATATACCTATATGGTCCAAATACTCATATGGTCCGGCCCGTTTATAACCAAACGAGTATATACTCATATGGTCCGACCATATGAGTATACGCATATGGTCATGACCATACGCGTATGGTCCAAATACTCATATGGTCCGGAACATACTCAAGGCAGGTGAAGGAAGTCAAATTAGGAGCGCTGTGATTGGATGTAAGGATACAATACATTTTTTATTTATCTATGAATAACTGCAGTGTGTATATTTACAAAAATGAATATAAATTTTGAAACCTATTGAAATATTTTCTAGAGAATTATTCGAAAAGACTTGCAAAATTTCATAAATTTATTGCAAAATGACGGTCGGCAGGGATAACATAAAGAAGCTCCGTTGGAAGTTGGTCATGATACTATTTGGCTTTAATTTTCAAAACACAATAATAAAGTACTAACACAACATATAGCTGTTTTATCCAGGTTTTTATCTTAAAAAGTGGTAAATTTAGAAAATGTTAATATTGTCGCCTATGGCAGAATAAATAGTACCGTTTCCCTATATCTGCCATGATAGAATATTTTGTCTTTATATTGATACGCAGAAATAATTTGATTCATTATTTCAAACATAAGTAATTCACAGATTTCCGGTGAAGGAACTGCACCAATTGCCGTACCTATTATTTGTTTGTAAATTTTCCCATCAAAATCAAATACATTGTTTTCTAAAGTAATTCTCAACAAATGTATTAATACATTGACTGGCGGAGTATTGATTTGTCAAAACTGAAAAGGTTGACATACCTAGTAAAGCAAAATAAAGAGATATGAAAGATATCTGAGGGCTATTAGAAACATGTCTACACCAAGTACCGAGAAACCGGAAACTGACGAAAATACTATATCTAAAATACAGAATAAACTACGAGATTTAAGAGGCTTCCTGGGACCATCCCATCGAGGAAGAGGCCGACGTCGTTTTAATCGTAGAAGGGGGAGGAGAGGAAGAAGATTTCCATCCGTTTAAGTATCAAATAGTATCGAAAAATTTGAAATGACTATGTACATAACTCATAACTTTTATCGGAATATATATGATTTAACTGAACTGTGTAACATCAGATAAGTCATTGGAAGATGATAAAACATTTTAGGTGTCATACCACCAATTACTCCCTCAAATTTAGAACGTTGGCCTACTCGGACAAAAAATAGTGCATTTGATTTCATTGTTTATTTAAACTAACCAACAAACTTTTGGTGAAAGAGAAATATATTAAGACTATTTTGAGCTAAAATTTACTTGTTTATGAGTTTGCATTCAAAATTGAGGATTAATGCACTCCATAGTATATTAATTTAATATTTCCAGAAAACCAGGGTTATTTTTAGTCGGTACCTCTATTCGGAAGACCTTTTCTTTTTCATATGATTTTAATATAACATCTGTTGAAAATTGGCATGTAGAACTGAAAGCTGATACATGTACGATTCAGGATATACCTGGTTTCTATGAAGTTAAACTGAAGGTAAAATATTTAGAAAGCTGTGAAAATTGTAAAATTTGGTTGAACAGATCTAGATAGGGACTTTTAATTGGTGGTATGACCCTTAAGGTTGCACTTTGTAAATACAGCTGTTTTTCAAAACACGCCTCTTTTGGGGAGTAATTGAATATTCATAGAAAATTAATTTTGTTTACATACTGGTTCCCAGTTATGCTCTCTATGCTCCATATCGCAGAGACAGAACTTGGGAATGTTACCAGTAAATAAACACGTGCATATTGTTTACATTGAAATCTGTGGTAACCTTTCATTCAAGGTAGGGGTAGTTAAGAAAATTAGTGTAAGTTTAAACTCTGAGAAGTTCAGGTCATATAAACGTTGAAAATATGCCGCACAGCCCTTTATTTTGACCTTTGAAAAAAATTGTGGTGCATATGAACTTTCAATTCTAGGATAAGATTTTTTTCAAAACTTCATAGTACAAGTGGTACAGTTTTAGCCGTAAAAGGAGTTCCTATGGGAAATTGCATTGTCAATATTTACAGAAATGCAACCTATATAGGGTGAAAAAGGGGAACATTCAGAATTTAACCAAATTTGCTTTATTTCACAGATTTTAAAGAAATTAACTCAAATAAGAAGTTTTATAAATATTTAATGAAGATTGATAGAATCCTGGGCCTTAAATATGATGACTCAGCATAAATTCACAGTTTACAGTATGCATAGTTTACTTAAAGTCCTGGATACAAAATTAAATCATAATATTTGCATATTTGTAAGTTAAATTGTTAAGAAGTGCTTATATTTACTCTTCGCAGTCATTGAAACTCCTAGATCCTTCCTGAATATTATTTATGGGGTATTTGTGTCCTTTCGATAACCCAAAAGTAAGCCGCAACACCTAAATCTGCTTTTTTGTCACCACGGCATAATAAATACAAGCTAGAAAAACAAAAATATCTCAAGAAAACTTACAATAGTGTGTTCTATCCTGAATATGTACTAAATATTCCAAATTGCTAGAAACAGCAGAATGATTGAGGAAATTTGAGGCCCCAGGGGCAAAAAACATAGAAAAATTGCCTACCCCCTGCGTCATAAAACAAATAATTTAACTTGTAAATGCTATGATTTTAAGATTTTAAAGTTCTTGATATAGAAAACAATAACTATGCTTGGAAGTTATGCAAAAATCAGATGTTAGCAGTAATCTCTACAACATTTTAAGTGAATTTAAATCTCAGACTGGTATCTGCATACATACAACTATTGCAAATATGGCTTTGTTTGAACACTTCTAGTATATATAGTAGCTAAATTGTGTCAGATATATGGTTACAGATGATACTGTTGTGACAAGAATTCTAAATTTACCATTTGAGGCAGAAAATGTGTTCTTTAATTGACAATAGGCATACAGTAAGATGTGGACTGGAGATAGAGGCTGGATTGGATACCTTATATAATCTTGAATGTTGTAATGATTGACTGCTAAAGATTACATTTATGATATTCTGATATGCTTTCAATATGTTATCAAAACAGTTTTTAACAGGTTCTAGGCATTTTTTATCAGAAAATATGCAAATAGGGTAAGCTGGCAATAATTAAAGTCTTGTTTTCAAATTCTTTAAAAAATTGAAACAGGGGAGGGGGTATTAAATGTATAATAAAGAAAAACTTAGAGTATACACAGTGATTTCTTTAGGACTTTAATTCTGATAAATGAGTATTAATGTGAGAAAAACTGATTTTAAAGAGTTTTCTATTTGAATAAATGTCTGTATAGGTTGCACTTTGTAAATACAGCTGTTTTTCAAAACACGCCTCTTTTGGGGAGTAATTGAATATTCATAGAAAATTAATTTTGTTTACATACTGGTTCCCAGTTATGCTCTCTGTGTTCCATATCGCAGAGACATGCAGAACTTGGGAATGTTACCAGTAAATAAACACGTGCATATTGTTTACATTGAAATCTGTGGTAACCTTTCATTCGAGGTAGGGGTAGTTAAGAAAATTAGTGTAAGTTCAAACTCTGAGAAATTCAGGTCATATAAACGTTGAAAATATGCCGCACAGCCCTATATTTTGACCTTTGAAAAAAATTGTGGTGCATATGAACTTTCAATTCTAGGATAAGATTTTTTTCAAAACTTCATAGTAAAAGTGGTACAGTTTTAGCCGTAAAAGGAGTTCCTATGGGAAATTGCATTGTCAATATTTACAGAAATGCAACCTTAACGTGTGCCTTTACACTTCGTTAGTGATGTTTTTTGACAAACAGCTGTAAAGTGTGTAAATAAAAGTGTAATATCTTATCAGTTCTTGAGTTACGCTTAATTTATAGATAATTGATAGAGTAGAACACAGGAGGTTAGTTTATCAATGAACCCAATGCAATTATGATGATAAACAAATGTTTACAAATATATCTTTATTTAAAGTTGAGAAATAAAACCATCAGAGATATTTTTTTTATATTTTGTTTACGATAAGTGGTCATAATGAATACATTAATTATAATTAATGCAACGGTTATTATCGGCAAAGGCAATAGTGCATTGATAATCTGTCAAAATAGATATTAAATTTAAAAATATATTTACCGAAAGGTAAAAGGGTTGATTAATTATGTCAATTTCATGTTTAAGTTGAAATACATACATAATACAGGGAAAGTAAATGTAACCAGATGCTTCGTAGGGCTCAGCTTTATACGACCGCAGAGGTTCAACCCTGAACGGTTGGGGCAAGTATGGACACAACATTCAAGCTGGATTCAGCTCTAAATTTGGATTGTGATTAAATAGTTGACACAGCATAGGTTTCTGACACAGAATGAATGTGGTCTAATAAACTTCAAATTTGTTTTTTGCCTTTGAGCAATTCAGTATGTTGTTGAATATAAACCCTCTCAAAAAAATGTTTAAAGAAATTTTCTTTTTATTTATGAAATCTGAAATGAGAAAAATTGAACCCCCCTCCCCCCCCCCCCCCCCATTTTTTTTCACATCCCCCTTTCCCTTATTCCAAAACTGATCTCAATTCAAATTATACATGTATACTTAATATATCTGTCCGAAATCAGGAGCCTGGTTTTTTTTTTGTTTGCTTATTATCGTTGTTTGGCATAAAAAAAATTGCCATTAATTTGATGTATATATGTGCATAGTGGTGAAAATATACCACCCATGGGCGCTCTTTTAACTTGTTTGTATACTGTCCATTAAACCCAAATTCATTGTTTCTTAGAAATAATTTAACAAATGCAGTTAAACCTTTTTGTTGGGAATCTTTAAAGGATATTCTTGTGCATCAATTAATTATACTGCATTGATAACCGTTTCTTTTAAATTAACCATGATCATATTTGTGTACATTTACGTTACATCATAGGCAATAAGAAAGCATTCCCTTTTAATCTTGTGTGTAATTCTATTTTATTAATAAAATCCGTTGTATCTAGAATTCAATTCTAAAGTTATGCCTCTTCAATAATGGTTTTATATTAGGTCAAATAATTTCTCAATCTCAACCCATCTCGTGGGAGAGTAACACCTATTGATGATCGGTCGTAAGGAACATTAATTAATGTATGTCATATCTATCATCATGTCTGTAAACATGATTAATATAATCCAATAGTTCTCACGGTACTCTGACCACATACAGACTCTTAACTGCTTTACACGTGTTATCTGTATAGTAATGTTTACTGTTGTAATATAATATCATGATGCGTAGCTTGTAATAAAGTGTAGTTTAATATAAGTCTTGAATGAATACAGACGTACATACATGCCCCATGCAGAATATAACATGGTGTCAGATGAAAAAACGAATTGATTAACTACCAAGATGGATCAACTGAAACCACCCATAGCCTTAAGTATAGAGGAAAATGTTTCCAAGAATTGGAGAAAATGGAAACAAAAATTCCAGTTTTACTTAGACGCTACCGAGTTCAACGAAAAAGCAGAAAAGTTACAATGTTCGCTGTTACTTCATTGTATTGGAGAAGATGCCGTGGAAGTATTCAACACATTTAATTTCGTAGACGAGGAAAAGGACAAAATTGCACCATTGCTATTGAAATTTGAGCAATTTTGCAATCCGATAAAGAACCAGACATACGAACGTTACAAATTCCACACGTGTTCACAAAGTGAAGGAGAAAACATAGACCACTATGCCACAGAGCTAAAAAAAAAAAAACAGAGCCAAAACGTGTGAATTTGGACAGTGATGCGACAGTTTTGTAAGAGACAGGATAGTATGTGGTATACTAAGTGACAATGATCGCGAAAGATTACTAAGAATTCCAGACTTGACACTCGCAAAGTCAATAGATATATGCCGCGCATCGGAAGTTTCAAAACAACAATTAAAATCTATAACAGAAGATGAAAAAACAGTACACGCAATGAGGAAAGACTACAAATCAAGACACAAACCAAAAGTGAAACATCAATACAAAGATTATAGAAAAGACAACCCAAAAGGCCAGAAATACGATTGCAAGAAATGCGGAATGCAACATCTACCTAGAAGTTGTCCAGCTTACGGAAAAACGTGTAACCAGTGCAAAAAGCCGAATTATTTTAAGAAAATGTGCAAAAACAGAAGAATACATGCTATTGAAGAAGAAAGCGACAGCGAAGACGAATCATACATTGGATGTATCGAAAATCAGAAGAAAAGTGAAAAGTCTTGGATGGTTAATTTGAATTTGAATGGAAAAAATCAGAAGTTCAAATTGGATACGGGTGCGCAAGCAAAACTTGGTAATTCCGTACATAGTATTGAAATTAGTGAAAGGAGATACCAAAATTATTCCAAGCAAAACAAGGTTAGACACATATTCAAGTGAAAAATGGATGTGCTAGGAAAATGTTACATAAATGTATCTCATAAAGATAAAATTGAAAGAATGGAATTCGCAGTTGTTAATTTCAATGCTCAATGTATCTTAGGATTAAGTGCTTGTGAATAATTAAATCTAACTAATAGAGTTATGGCAGTTGAGAAAAGTACTGAATCTATTTTGAAAGGAAATAGTGATCTATTTGATGGAATAGGTGAATTAGATGGATATCATCATATTGAATTAGATAAATCAATCAATCCTGTTATTCACCCACTACGTAGAGTACCGATTGCTTTGCAGGAAAGATTAAAATGAGAAATAGAGAGTATGGAAAAATTAGGCATTGTGGAAAAAGTGGAACAACCTACTAAATGTGTTAGTTCAATAGTAATTGTAGAAAAGGCAGATGGTAAATTGGGGATATGTTTGGATCCTAAAGATCTTAATCGGGCAATAAAGAGAGAACATTTCATATTGCCTAGACAGGAAGAAATAACCGCTAAGTTAGCAGGAGCAAAATATTTTAGTAAGCTTGATGCTTCCAGTGGATTTTGGAACATCAAATTAGACGAGGAAAGTTCTAACTTATGTGCATTCAATACACTATTCGGAAGATTTAAGTTCTTAAGATTACCGTTTGGAATCAAATCTGCTAGCGAAGTGTTCCACAAAGCCGTATGCAAAATCCTTCATGGATTAAATGGTGTCGAATCATTTATCGATGATATATTAGTGTGGGGATGCACAAAAGAAGAGCACGACAAGAGATTAAAAGAGGTTCTAGAACGAATCCGTACCGCAAATTTGAAGTTAAGGCGTGATAAATGTGAAATTGGAATTGCTGAAGTGACATACTTCGGTCACAGGTATACACGAGAAGGATTGAAAATCGACGACAACAAAGTGAAAGCGATAACCGAAATGAAATCACCGACAACCAAAAAAGAACTTGAACGATTTCTTGGAGTGGTGACGTATATAGCCAAATTCTTACCAAATTTCTCATCAAACACAGCAGTATTGAGGGATTTACTGAAAAAGGATGTACCGTTTCAATGGGACGATAATCATGATAAAACATTCAAAGATCTGAAAACATTGATCACAAACTCTCCAGTGTTAAGATATTTCAACAGTACAAAGCCAGTGAAGTTATCCGTAGATGCATCACAAAATGGACTAGGTGCTGTACTATTACAGAAAGAGTTGCCAATCGAATATGCATCGAGGGTATTGACTACATCGCAGAAAAATTGGGCACAAATAGAAAAAGAGCTATACGCCATCGTATTCGGGTATGAAAGATTTCATCAGTATGTATACGGAAGGACAATTGAGGTAGAAACAGACCATAAACCTCTAGAAGCAATATTCAAAAAGTCACCAGTAAACGCGCCTCCCAGAATACAAAAACTTATGCTACGACTTCAGAAGTATGACATTAATGTAGTGTACAAACCAGGAAAATTGATGTACATATCAGACACTTTGTCAAGAGCTTACCTTAATGAGTTCGACAACTCATGTGACAAGGACATAGATGCTCAAGTGCATTTATTGGTAAAACATGTGTCCGTATCAGAGTCGAAAATGAATGAATACAGACGTACATACATGCCCCATGCAGAATATAACCATTGTATCATACTAGTTGACCAGTTCGCAATGCCTCGTTAATTATTTCTAAATGAAGTTTATGAATGTTTGGAAGACTGAGGTACATGTGTCCATGTTTTGAATCATTATTATTCTTTAAAAATTATACGTATGGATAGCTATTTCGTTTTTTTCTATATAGATTTTCAACTATATATTTTATTGTCATATAGCATATAAGTGAGTAAGCAATCAGTATAAAGTTCTTTATTGCCATGTTTTAAATATATTGAATATCCCGTATGGAGGTGCTCTTAATTGCAGGATGCTAATACAGATAAGAAGAAAAAATGTTCCGAATGAACCAAAAGAAAGTTTCCGAATATTCCTCCATAGACCATATTTCTAACTAATAAATAACCCTCAAGGGTTCACGCAAAAACAATTGAAAAAGCATGTGAATATGTTAAAATATTCACCACTGAAAAAATAAAAGACGATAATCTCACTACGCTGGAAAGATAGCAATTTCTTCCCTGAAACGAAACAAAAAATAGTTATTCGAAAAGCAGATAAAAATAACACCACAGTGATCTGGGATAAAACAGAATATATAAATTAAGGTCTGAGGCAATTGAGTAGTGCTACTCACTTCATGGAAATTGCAAAATTAAACGTATTAGAGACCAACCAGAAAATCAATACTATTATCTTTGAAATGCATAGAAAAGGGGTCATGGATGAAATCACGTTTAAATATCTTTCTGCTAAGCGAGATTTCAAACCAGGAAGGTTGTATCTTCTACCTAAATTGCACAAACTTGATCCTGAGCTTATAGAAAGGGTTCAGCAGAATCTTACGCTGTATAAAAATGTCAGGATTCAAGGAAGGCCTATTGTTTCATTATCGGGTACTGTTTTAGAGAGAATATGGAAGTATTTGGATAAATTCATGCTTCCAGCAGTAGTTAAACAAGAAACACATTTAAGAGACTCATTACATTTTATAAATATTATTGAGAAATTGCAGATAAAACCTGACGCCTACTTAGGCCGTGTTCACATTGACCTAAACTCGGTGTTGTGTAAGTGTAACTCACACGTAAACTTAACAAAATTACGTTCCCATTGATAAAATTCAATGTTTACATGTAGTGTAAACCATGTTTTGTCTACATGCAGTCGATACTCGATGTAGGCCTTGTGTAGATTAAGTGTCCACAAAACTAGGCATTTAAAACATTAGTTTCACCGTGCATATTTAAGGAAGAAACAATTTTTGAATAAAATTGATATTTATAACAATTATTTATAAAGTTCTTTACAGAAATATTTCAAGACTCAAAGTAGCATCATTACCTAACACATAATTCTTTTGAAAATTAAGGTCTTTCCGAATCAACTTGACTTGCACAAAAATATTTGCCACTGGTCTTTACTCAAACAACGATTCACTCATAAATGCAGTACTTAAAAAGTGTGAGGTAAATGTATTGTTTGTCTAGTACATGTATCTCGGATCCGTTAAATTACCCTTAAAACTAGAAAAAAAAACATTACCCCCTCCCTTTGCCAAATACTCCTTGGAGAAGAAATACCATTTGAAACAAACAGAAAAGATATGAATATAGCGATCCCTAATATATCATTCCTTCTTCTCCTTCAATCTCTGTACCGATGTAATGCATTGGCTTTATGAGGATAAAAATATATATTCTTCGCCTGTAAGCACGCTGCTGCAGCCTACGTTTTCTAATGCTTAATCGAGACATCTTTATGTTTATTATTTTTAAACTACTGCAAATCATCAAAATGGCTTTCATAAAGAAGCAACCACTTAACTTAAAAGGGGGGGGGTATTTTGTTAATTTATCTGAGCCAGATATTTTTCCGCGCAAACGTTTTATTCTGGTTTTTTTATTCCCCAACCCCCCCCCCCCACCCCCCCCCCCCCCCCGATTTGAAGTCAAATGGTCGTTCCCTTACTGGTAGAAAAGTTGTCCGAAAACTCTTTGCATTCGGTTCTACGTAATGAACATTTAAATGACATAGAGTTTACAAGTGTGAACAAATCTTATGTACAGGTAATTAAACAAGGTGTATAGATGTGAACAAATTTAATGTGAAACCAATGTCTAGTACATTAAACTAATTGTAAACAAGTTTACTGTACATGGCGTTTGGTGTGAACACGGCTTTAGTCAGTTTTGACATAAAAGAAATGTACAACAATATGTCCCACATAGAAATGATTGACGCAGTCAAGCATGCTTGGCCTACGATAATTAAATGTAAACATACGATACTATTGCCTCCGCTGCGATATATATTGGAACTTCTAAAGATAGTTCTTGAAAATAATGAATTTATGTTCAATGGTAAATTTTATAAAACTTCAACTGGAGTTCCAATGGAAAATAGTTTATCCCCTGAAATTACGGATCTGAGATTTAATGAAGTCTTAAATAGTATTTTAAGGACTTTCCAACATAAACAGAAAATATCAAGCCTCTATAGATTTAGGGACGATGGCTTTTTTATTTACAATGAAGGTACAGATGATGATATAACACAATTTTTTGAACATGCTAACAGACAACATGCACTTCTAAAATTTACAAACGAGAAATCACAAACTAAAATGCAGTTTTTAGATGTGTTGGTATTCAAAGGCCTTAAGATTTAGAGAAACAGGAATCTTAGACCTCACGACATTCCGAAAAAAGACTGAAAATTATCAGTACTTAGAAAGGTCCTCATGCCACCCATCCTCTACTTTCAGGGGCATAATTAAAGGAGAAATGCTTCGCTTTAAAAGATGTACGAACGATCCAGTAGATTTGCAAACACAATATGCGTTATTTTCTGAGCGCCTTATTAAAAGGGGATATCCAAAAAATGAAATTAAAACCGTTATGCAGGTAGTGACTGCAAAACAAAGAAAAGACACATTAATGGTAAAGCCCAAATCTGTATTACAGTCGCCTCTCTTGGTATTCTCCACAGTGTTTTCAAGACAGAAATCATACATAAAGAACAATATCTTAAAACACTGGGATAAATTAAAGGATGACGAAGAGGCAAAACTTTCATTTGATAAAAGACCTCTGTTTACTTTTCGTAGGCATAAAAACTTGAAAGACACAGTAACATCAGCAACTCTGGGTTAAATGATATGTTACAGATTATGAAAATAAATTCTATACTTTGTTCGTTAAATTGATAAACAAGGTTAAGTAGATAAAGAGTATAGAAAAATATTAGCCAGACAGATCATGAGGTGTCGAGCCCCTAATAAAAGTTACAGTATTTTTATAATAAGTGTCACTATGCAATGGCTTGGGCTCCCGACGATGGACATGGCCATGGTCAATTAGTTAATTCTAATTGGTCTAAATAGATGTTCGAAACACCTTATGAACTATGGAGTTGGAGTGCTGGGATAGGCTTTGACAACGATTTATTGAAATATATAACAGACTTATGTCTATTGAATATAAGAAGGGCGTAATTTCATAGATTAGATGACCTTTTTCAGGATTTAGCCCCCTTCCTTTATAGAGCGGCGTCCTGTATGATTAATCAAGGGTTTTTTAACGGTTCCACTACAAATTGTGTTTTTTTCAAAATCCTTGATCCGCATCTGATAAAGGAAGTAAAAATAAACAGATTCTTAGATAGTCAAACAATTAAAACATCATTCAGACATTCAATGAAATTATTATATACATAATATCTTTTCAGAAATCAGGCAAATTATCAAACTTCGAATTCAAACTTCGACAACCTCAATTACCTGCATTTTGTGTTTTGAATGAGATACCAACAGATCGTTGTATGAAACTGGAAGGAGACGAAGGTAAATTTGTATGTGTAAACTACAAATCAGATATTGACAGAATTGGGGATGACTTTAGATTTGATTTACAGAGGTGTAATCACAAACGTATCCATAACTGTTGTGCGATTATCTGAAATTGTATATACACATCAGACTTGGGGTCAATTACATTGGAATGTAATTAATTAAATTACACATTACATTGCAAAAATGGTCAATTACACTAATTACACATTACACAGTTTTTGAAATGTAATTAATTAAATTACAATTACTTTACTAAAGTAATTAATTAAATTACACATTACATTTCACATGTTTCATCATAATATTTGTTAACCAATATTATACATGTACGTATAATGTAAGTGTAAAATATTCATGTAAACATAGTTTAAGCGTTTGCATTTGATAATCATGAGTAATTTTAATGTTTTGTCATTTAGTCTGCATCTCTCTGGTCTGTACACTTTGACAGCCATTCTCAAAAGTATTTCTATAGGAGCTAATGTGGTATATATCGTTTGATTAGAACATGGAGGTATTATACTTCCATAATCAGTAGATGTGTTGATAGAAGAGGAAATTAGTTCCTATTAACTTGCCAATACATTAAGGGGTATTCTGACATCTCAGAATGAAGTTATTTAAATAAAACATAGCATGAATAAAGAAATTATAAATAAAAAAAAATCACTTAATAATTATTAAAAGGTATGCTTGTCAC
The DNA here is from genome assembly GCA_037788925.1 of Mytilus galloprovincialis. Taxonomy (NCBI): domain Eukaryota; kingdom Metazoa; phylum Mollusca; class Bivalvia; order Mytilida; family Mytilidae; genus Mytilus; species Mytilus galloprovincialis. The sequence goes on along the minus strand of CM075334.1, from coordinate 43,568,173 downwards.
AACATTGAAAATAATTTTTAGTACAAACAATGTATATAATGTCTATATCTTAGCAATATTTTGCTAATTAGATAAAATACATGTAATAGTGGCATTGCCCCTGGACATTTTAATCTGATTAATTGCTGTTTGTTTTTACAGCTGTTCATGTTTATCTCAAAATTCTAAATGAACTCTCATAAAGATTTTTCACACATTTTTTTGTTTTTGTTTAACATGGTGATTTATTACTTTTCAATCTATTTAGTTAAAGATCTTTCTTAAAAGCATATGTATTTTTTCAAATCATAAGACTATTCAGAAAAAAAAAAATTTTTATCAAATAAGTAATATAAAAACTTTAGAATAAATTACAGAAAGTATGTGATATCAATATTTGAAAAATAAATATAATTTTACAATTTATATTATTAAACATAAATCCTTATCATTAACACCATAAAAGTACATGTAATTGAAATGTAATTCAAAAGTAATTGAGCATTACATGCTTTTTTCATTGTAATTAATTAAATTACCATTACAAGTAATTAAAAAAATGCTCAATTACACATTACATTCAATTACATGGAAAATTGTAATGCATTACACTTAATTACCATTACATTTTCAATTACCCCATCCCTGATACATTATGATATACTAGTATATATCATTATATTATGTTATTACGTATTGCCGTTGGCCGTAAATAATGTCATACTACCTATTCCTGTTGGAACCATATATTCCGTTAGGAACATATACTGTAATATTTATTCCTGGGGAAATAATATTCCAGAATAGTTCTTTCTTTTGGAACTTATATAATTTCCATTCCGTGACAGGACAATTAACCTATGAATTGTTAAATTTATGTATAGTGTAGGTTATACTCGTAAAGATGTTTATTTAGATATGTGTAAATGCTACACCAAATGTTTTTTTTTTAAATGTGAGCCCAATGTAACAAAAGTTAGTATTTGTTGTGATTTTTTTGGGGTATTTTTTTCTTATGTAGTTCGTTGGGAAAGATCAGTTCTGTATTAATTAAAATCATTATATCGACAAACATTCAGTTGGCCAAGGACGTATAACTAACATCTAATATACGTCTCAGGCTTGGGTTGGCAGATAACGAATATACTGATGATTTAATAAGCAAGTCATTTCGTAGCCTGACCATTTCGTACATCTGTCATTTCGTACCTAAATTTACCAAATCGTACCCACGATAATATTCATTTCGTACCATATGGGCCAAATGTATCTACCCTTTCGTACCTTATGGATTTATTACACGTTAACCATTTCGTATCATATTTTTGAAAAGTGTTTCATGATATTTTAATGTTTTTGAAAATGTCATATAAATTGAATTATGCATGTAGACGTAAACATTGCATAGATATTCTTTGTTTGCCATGTTGGCATTATATGATTGTTATTATTAGTGTTATCTGTTAATTTATATTGTTTTGTATATGCCTACCAATGGTTAAATAAAATAAATATTAGATGTGTCTGTTTTCTGTTTATTCATGATCACCGTGTAGAACGCCACATGCGGGGTGTCGGCTATGTTTGACATGGGGTGGCAATTTTGAAGCGACGAAAAAGTAACAAGGTAAGTTCAAGCATCAAAATTTCTTATTTTTAGAACTCTCAGTACCATATAATGTATTGCACGGAAGGAACCGCAACATAATTTATTTCCTGAAAGCAGAAGCAGTCGTTTTCAGTGCTCAGTTTTCTCAAACACCTCGCTCTAGTTTTCCGTGTTGCAGATTTTGAGGCTTTATATGCAAATTTCGGTATAAAAAACTACTTTACACAGCTACCCTTCGTATTATTTATATAGAATTGTATTCCTCTCATTGACTTATACCAAATACCAGTTTCTTAGTTAAAATTAATTGGTTTTAAAACTGTTATTCATCAAAATATAAAGTGTCGCTCGGGGTGTCAGATTTTGCGTCGCAAGGGGTAGAGGCTTGTCATAAAAAAAATACATATTTGCATGTAAATTAGTCTTCATATGATACATTTTATTTCAAACACATCTACTATACCATGCCAAAACAAGGATTTTTCATTTTGCCTGTTTTTGGTCTTACAATAAACTTAACGGTACCAATTTTGTTGCACCAGATGCCCATTTCGATAATACATGTCTCTTCAGTGATGCTCGTGGCCAAAATATTTGAAATCCAAAGCTTATATAAAAGATGAAGAGCTATAATCCAAAAGGTCCAAAAAGTATAAATATATGCTTTTGATTTCATTCACATTTTCTTTACCATGACAAAATAAGGGTTTTTCATTTTGCCTGTTTTTGGTCTTATAAAACATGTGCTTTTGATTTCATTCATAGTAAAAAATGGAACGGAATGTTTTTTTCACATTGCATACAAGGGTGCTCCTCTTCGTTATGTATCTTTAGGTGCTTATTGAGGGATGACTCGTGCTTATATCTTTTGGCACACACATGACAAACCAACTGCTCGCCAACCTCCTCTTCGTGGTCTATTTCAAATCCTTCTCGTTCCATTCCTTTAAAAAATATATACGTTTATGCATTTACATAGTGTCTAAACAACAATTAATCTATTTGGGCGTCGATCAGTTTGTGAAAATAAACTGATACAGTTACTAAATAAAAATTATATAAAATCATTTACGATCTCGAATATACATTTGCATTTACGAAATTGAAAAACATATCATGGAAAGATTAAAAGATTTATATGTTCATAGCATTTGATTAAGTGTATTCCTATTCAACTCAATTTAAATCATTAATGATTTGATAATGAATCGGGTACATCCTTCTTCATTCATACGTGTAAATTTCATATTCTTACGTCCATTTGTCAATATTTTTGTATTTCAAAGGTATAATATAAAACAAACAACATTACACTTCTATTCATATCCAATTATTTTTCTACTTTGAGGCTTTATTTGCTATGTCTATCAATAAAAATCCACATTATTTAAAAGACTAAAATATGGACCAAATGACATACCTTAAGTTTGTAATTTGTCATCATAACAGTGTAGGTGTGTTTGAATTAAAAAGTATCAGATAGAGATCGATTTATAAGAAAATGTATTCTTTTTTATGACAAGCCTCTACCCCTTGCGACGCAAAATCTGACACCCCGAGCGACACTTTATATTTTGATGAATAACAGTTTTAAAACCAATCAATTTTAACTAAGAAACTGGTATTTGGTATAAGTCAATGAGAGGAATACAATTCTATATAAATGATACGGAGGGTAGCTGTGTAAAGTAGTTTTTTATACCGAAATTTGCATATAAAGCCTCAAAATCTGCAACACGGAAAACTAGGGCGAAGTGTTTGAGAAAACTGAGCACTGAAAACGACTGCTTCTGCTTTCAGGAAATAAATTATGTTGCGGTTCCTTCCGTGCAATACATTATATGGTACTGAGAGTTCTAAAAATAAGAAATTTTGATGCTTGAACTTACCTTGTTACTTTTTCGTCGCTTCAAAATTGCCACCCCATGTCAAACATAGCCGACACCCCGCATGTGGCGTTCTACACGTTGATGATTGAGTAATTAATTGTATAATAAGGCCATATGTGGAGTATACGTTTATGAAACAGTTTTCACCGAGACATGTATCACATAAAAATCTTCCATGGATACGAAATAGTATCGATACAAATCTTCCATGAGGTACGAAATGGTAAACATATATATGATTTATATATTTTGCTGCAATGCAAGCATTAATAATGAACTATACATGAAAAATCGTTTTTGAAAACTATTAATATTATGTCTAGCATCTGAAATATATCTAACTAGATGTATACTATTGAAATTTATTTAAGTTTTTTGTTGAAACATCCCATGATGAGCATGAAAATTGGCATAACTGAGAATATCACCCTCTCTTTTAATAGCTCATTGTTTGCTATAATAATACTCCTGGGTCAATACATTCTGCTAGTGGACTTTTAGCCCCCGCTGTTATCAACAGCCCATGCAGTAGTAGCCTGGGGTCCTGGCTAATCTTGTCAGTAAACCTTACGACGCGCAGCTAGATATCGGGCCGGGCCGGGATACCGGGCTAATGCAGTAGCCATTACATTGAATATGGCATGAATATAGGAAGTAGTGTTATCAGAGACATATAATACAATTGTATTACTGTATTATATGTCTCTAGTGTTATTAATGGGTGCTTTTACAAGATTTTAGAACTTTTTATGAGTTCATGAATTAATCTCTATCCTGAAAAGCTCTAATTTATTGCTCGGTTTGAATTTTAATTTTTGCCCTGTTTGCGCTTTATGTTTTAACCTGTTTTGGTATATTAGTGTTTCTTGAAGATTTTAAAATATTTTGGCCATAACAAATTATGATATATTACCGATGTTATTACGTATTGCCGTTGGAGTAATTACCTATGAATTGTTAAATGTATATCTTGTAGCTTATACTCGTAAAGAAATTCATTTAAATATGCGTAAATGCTACACCAGTTGATTTTAAAATGTGAGGCCAATGTAACAAAAGCTATACTATTTGTCACGATATTTTGGTAATGTTTTCTTATGTTGTTCGTTGGGGAATATCAGTTCTGTCTTGATTAAAATTATTAAACCGACAAACATACAGGTTGGTAGATAATTAATATCAGAGACATATATACATATATGTGTATATATGTCTCTGTTAATATATATACTCATGATTTATATATTTTGCAAGCATCGATAAATAGTTATACTTGAACAATCGTTTTTCGGTAACTATTAATAGTATTTCTTGCATCTGAAATATATCTAACTTGGTGTATACAGAGACATATATACACATTTTATTCTAGGTCAAATCGACAATTAAAAATTAAAATTAAATTAAAACAGATATAAAATCAGTTTCTCACGATACAAAATTCTACTGGCTACATATTTTTTATATATGAAAAAGTTGCTTCATTTCTTTTTTAGACATGTTAAAAGACTTTTTGTTTTCCTGATTGAATACTATAGTATTGGCCAGTGCTTCTGTTAAAATAAAGTTCTGGTCATGGTTAAAATAATATGTCAGAATTTGTTTAGTTTTAAAAACAATTACCAAGTAATAATCCATATAGAACTTCACCTCCGGCAAAATTCAGGTGATCGGAGGGCAATAAATTGCGTAATCACACACCTGTGAATCAACAATCACAACTCTAAGGGACTAATTACCGGAAAATCGGACACACATAATTTCACTGTGTAATTAAGGAGCAAACTATTGCAAAGATATGCGGTAAAGAAAAGTTTCTTGTAATAACAATTGATCATTACCAGATTTGAATTTTTAAATTATATGAAATGCAGAAAAAAATATTTTTCTCAATAAATACATAAAAAGTAATATAACGATTTCAAGTAGTTTTTTTTTTTTAGAAAAGAAATTATAATATGATCTGAAATAATTTTCCCATTGCTTTTCTTGATTATCTATCGAGGTTATTCATCCCTGACTTGATTACATGTTCTAATATTTATCGACGAGAATCTCATCCCGGGCCGCGATCTTTTACGGGATTTCACGGAGTTGCCAATCTCTGTGTATATATGTCTCTGGTGTATACTTTTCAGATTTATTTTAGCTTTTGCTGAAACATTCCATGATGAACATGAAAATTGGCACAACAGAGAATATCACCTCTCTTCTAATAGCTATTTTTTTTTTTGTTTATTATGTAAAAAAGAAGATGTGGTATGATTGCCAATGAGACAACTATCCACAAAAGACCAAAATGAAACAGACATTAACAACTATAGGTCACCGTACGACATTCAAGAATGAGCAAAGCCCATACCGCATAGTCGGCTATAAAAAGCCCCGATAAGACAATGTAAAACAATTCGAACGAAAAAACTAACGGAATTATTTATGTAAAAAAAAATGAACGAAAAACAAATATGTAACACATAAACAAAGGCAGTGGCTATTCGTCCGGCTAGTTCGTCCGGCTAGCCGGACAAATAGTCAAAAATGTCTATTCATCCGGCAAGCCGGACAAATAGCATTTTTACGGTTTTTCGCTATTTGTCCGGCCAAATATATATATATATATATATATATAATGATGAAGATATAACATCGTGTTTTAAAGGTTTTGAATGAAGCACGGGTTGTTTTAAAATATGTTGTCTAACGTCGTTTTATGAAAAAAAACTCATTCAAATAAAAAAAAAATAAACTATACATTTGATTCAGATTTTTTTTTTATTCTAATATTCTAAAGGAGCTTGGGTATTGAATTTCCTGTAAGGTAAATAGTCGGGCCAATCATTATTGGCTTCATCTATGATTTCAAAAGATCCTGAATTTATAGTTTCAGTGAAGTTTGGTTAAAGTAAGGTCCTCATATGATTATGCACGATTCTTCATTTAAATTGTTCGGGATTTTAATTCATATGAAATTTGAGAAGGGCAGGCACGTGTAACCTGTCCTCAAAAGTAGGATTGTGTTTTCGATAAGATTTTTTTAGAAAAAATATATATATTAGATACAACAGAAAAAGGGGGGATACCCAAACCCTTGTGTCTTATTCCCAGTCCGGGCATATCAGTATGTTCATAGATCTGCGTTGTAGTATAACTAAAAAATAATGCATCCAAGCAAGTTTGATCTAGTATTTTTTCCGAATGCGTTTTGCCTCCATAAGGTAAATGGGGGTAAATCTTCAATTTCACCTTAATTTCAGGCTTATCATCCTCACAGTTTAAATAACACTAGAACACACCCGTGATATCGCGGGTCCGTGACTGAATTAAAGTATATAACTATGCGCAAGCCTTATTTTTAATATTAGTATTGTCATCTGATAAAGTCATGCCGATTACAAGATACGCAGTTTTCTCTGCTTTCAAATCTTTCTGTTTGAATCCGTCGAACTGGAACTTATCAATTATTGGTAGTATTAATTAGTTGGAAAACAAAAGGTCCTGGAATGGAATATTTTTTAATCAACAGCATTGTCCTATATTAGTTATAAAGTTGAATTCTTTGATTCGCTGTTTTACGTCATGCCCGCTAACAAATTGAAAACTGTACCTATACGCCTTATTTTAGTCCAGATTTTTAGTATTCGTATTGTTATCTTAGAAAGTTTTACTGATTAAAATGCTATAATAGGTAACAATTTGACAATCTAGTAGTGTCAACCCTGTGAATATGACCCGTGTATATAGCATATTAATCCTGAATACACCGTTTGGTGGTGCGCCTGTCAGATGCGGAACGTACAAATAAGGTAATAGGTACTGGTGATTATACTATTGGTATCGGTATCGGACTCAACCCGGAACTTCTTAATTATTGGCAATATTAATAACGTGGAAAACAAAAGGGCCTGGAGTGGTGAAATTTTTAATCTACACCTTTGTACTATATTAGTTATATATAAAGTTGAATTCTTTGATTCGTCGTTTTTACGTGATGACGGCTGACAAATTGGACCTCGTAATTTAAGTATTATAGATGTATACGCGATTGCTCTGGAATCACTCCTATATACATTTGTTTAAAACAATCACATTCTCTCTGGTTTTCTCTATGACATCTTTGAATATGAATCACGATCTCCAATTCTCAACACGTCCATTGCATACGCGCGTGTGTTATCCGACACCGCGTGTGTTATCCGACACCTCATCCGGGACACTTTCCACGTCACATGACACTTTTATTGATATTGAATATTTGCGCATCCGGAGATGGATGGCCGGACGAATAGAGATTTTTAACTATTCGTCCGGCTAGCCGGACGAATAGACACTCCGATAAACAAACGACAACCACTGAATTACAGGCTCCTGACTTGGGACAGGCACATACATAAATAATGTGGCGGGGTTAAACATGTTAGCGGGATCCCAACCCTCCCCCTAACCTGGGACAGTGGTATAACAGTACAACATACGACGAACTATAAAAATCACTTTGAAAACAGCTTAACTCATCAGATGGACAAAAATTACAAGTGGACGTACGTGGCCGGGTACTTATACATCCCGACACAAAAAGACACAATGAACAGATCTGACAGTACTCGCAGTTATCTGATAGCTAGTTCAAAGCCACTAACAACTTATAAAAAAATCATGCATCTAAGACTAAACTATCAATTATACTACTTCTTGGTCCATAAATTCTGCTGGTGGTGATCATCCGGCCAGTATCCAGTACTTCGGATATGGCATGAGCACACAGACATTGTGTTATTAAAAGTTGCTGGTACAAGATTTTAGAACTGATTTTGGATTCCGGAATATATCTCCCTCCTGAAAAGTTTTAAATGCTTGAATGCCCGGTTTTGGCTGCACATGTTGTCCTGTTTGGTATAAAAGCTTTTCTTTTTATTCAAGATTTTCAAATTTTGGCTATAACTCTAGCGTCAAACTGTGTTGTACAAGAATCTATAAAATATTTTGGTGTGCTATGAATAACAAAGAAGCTAAATTCATTCAAGTATGGACATCATAATATAGCAACTAATTATATAACAATTAATTATGTAATTATTATGTCATATTGAAATTATCCCAATTTGAAAGATAAATCATTCTTTTTTCTTTTGGTACCTCATTTATAAAACTTAAAGAAGGATGAGTGGAATTACATCAGTTTAAAGATGTCTGATTGGGGATGAAAAATCTTTGTATTGTGCTACCTTAAATTCGGCATTTAATATAATTCCAAGATGCTTGGATGATGTTACTACTGGAATGTCTGCTCCGTAAAGTTAAATGGTTGACTGATGGTAGCACATTTTGAAGAACAGAATTTCAGTACTTCACTTTTTGCTGATGAGAATCTGAAGTTCCAATTTTCGCTATATATGTTTGGCAAATGTCTATTTGTGTGTGTGTGTGTGTTTTACGCTACTTTCAAAACTATTGGCTTTATCGTGGCGGTCAGTTTTTATCGTAGGAGGAACAACCGACACCGACATTCGGTAAGAAAAATGACAATGCCAGTCAATATAGAGGTTGCTATCAGGCTAGTGATGCAGCAGATGAACTTCTTCGACCACTCAGTCTTGCACAAGATAATTTCTGATTTCTTGGAGATGTTATTTCACACAAAGTCAATTCAATGGTGAAAACCAGTAATAAAAGATGGCTTTGAATAGTTACAAAATCCGGATTTTTGTTTTACACAAGTGCAAATATTCGTCACATTATCATAAAACTTTACAATTTGGAAAACCAAATAGTCACTAGGTCACATGCCTTGTTTTCAATAATTTTCAAGGTTTTCACTTAAAGAGAAGTGGGAGTCGATATGTAGTTTTTATCTTCACGGATGTAAATTGACAAGTCGGAAAAAATCAGATGAACTTTTATTTATAAGTATTATTTGAATATTTACAGTCGGAAATTGTCTCTTCGTTGTCGGAAACTATAACATATGTCAAGTAGTTTTTGATTGGTTGTCTTAAATATAAGATTCAGAAAGTACAATTTTTAATTAAAAAATCAATGAATTGAGTTGAGCAAAATATAGCTAATTAAACAATGAGCAACACGAACCCCACAAAAAAACCTGGTCCTACTAAAAAGCGCCCGGGAGCGCCCGGGTGAAAGAAAAACGCCTGGGGGAGAAAATGCGCCCGGGGAAGAGAAAAGGCGCCCGGGGAAGAGAAAAGGCGCCCGGGGAAAATATATAGATATTGTATTGACATGAAACAACTTTGTGTCGATGAAATAAGTAATGCACATTGGTATTTTGCAAATTCAGATAATAGACATTTGTAATAAAGCACAAAAAACAAGTATGAATGTTTCAATTTTAACAATAATATATGAATACTATTTCGAAAGACATAATAATGGATCACAGTTAATGCTGAAGCTTTATAAAATGTAAGACATAAAAACACATGTTTTTAAAAAACGATATCAAAATGGAAATTGCAAAACCAACATAAATTTCACAGATAGATGTTAATTTAATCAAATTTAAAAGAGTTACACATAATAAATCAGCAAATAAAGCAGTGTTATACATGTACCGTAATTAAAACAGTTGCGCATATTAGACCTCCGACACTGATTATCTTTAAATAACGAAATATACGTTTTCATCAGGACAATATCGTTCATGATTTTTCTATATACTATTGTTTATATTTACTTACTTACCTATATACAATTTTGAAATCTATAATGTAAAACAGTGACACAACACTATCTACACACTTTAGATGACGCATTGTTCATATCCCTATCTATATTAAGGACAAAACAAGCAATGATTTTTTTTATTCAAGAAAACAATTGTTGTTATAAATTTATTATTTTATTCTCCCGGGCGCTTTTTTCCCTTCCCGGGCGCTATTTTTTCTTCCCCGGGTGCTTTTTTTCCCCCCGGGGAGCTTTTTCGTCACCCTGGCCGTTCCTGGGCGCTTTTTAGTTGGACCGAAAAAAACGTGGTGATCGCAGGTGATCCGGAAGGGTTAGAAGATCCTGCACTGCAAGTGGCTACCGTCGTGTTAACTCTAATTCGGTGGGTCACATTCAAATGATGTTGATAGAAAAAAATATTCAAGGATTTTATTCATCAGAAGAATAGTAGAATCACCAGTTTTGCCTCTCTTATATTATCAGATTGACTCAATTTTTTCAGCAAAAGAAGGACAACACAAATTCGCAAATTCTGAAGAGATTCGAAGACTCGTTAGTAGGGTTATGTCCTTTCAAAGTTCACCGATGTCAATTGCTAAAAAAATGTAGGATTGTTGATGTAGCAATCCTCCTACTTTACTGGATCTTACTGGTATAATACCTTTTTACGATCTTTTTCTATTAAACTAATTAAATTTAGGTTTATTACTTTAAAGAAAAGAAAAGTGTACGCAGAACAACGACAAATGAATAGTATCTGCACTGTTTGTGTTGTATTTAGACTTCATGACTAAAATTTGTTGAATCAAGTTGTCTCGTTATCTTCGGCTTTCGTTATTGTCGATCTGTATTCCTGGTGGTCCAACGTCAGTCTCTTCTTCGAGTACATTGAATGATATGCATGCAATTAATTTCCTATCTTTAACTATTATATCAGCCAGCTACATTTTGCTAGAATTCTATTTAGACTTATTCGATGAAACAATGTTAGACTATGTGTATATAGACAACGGTCCCTCATTTTCAATAATCTAAAGGTTTGTTCGATTGATTGAAACTGAATAAACCTCAAAAGACAAAGTTTTAGTCCATAACCTCTATCGTCGTCATTTTTTGTTCTTCCAGGTTTAAAGGTAATTGAAAAATTGCAGTTGTTCAATGTGTGTGAGTAATGCCGCGATTGGTCCTGTCTTTGTGCTACGAAGTTTGTGTGTCATTCTTAATAACTGACCGATCCGTCCTTAAACCAAGAGAATTTTGGTCAGGAGTAAACGTTTTCAAAATAATCTCGATTTCTTCACTTGTTGTTCTACATATATTAAATTATGCGGCATTTTTTGTAAAAGACTGGTTAAGGGTTTTATTGAACCACACTTAAATTACATTTTCTCCTTGTATGTTTGTAACTTTCGATCTACACTTTGTAAATTAATTCTGTAGTAATCCCAGTGTGAACTAGGTACCAAAGATGAATTATAATAACAATAATAATTCTTTATTCCGTAAGCAAATATACAGCTCATAGGATTAAATACATACACAAATTATACAGTTTACATATACATATACAGCATTAATATATACATGTAGCGGACTTTGGCATGCAATTTACATTGGTAATAAAAGTACATTTAACAAAAAAATTAAGTGTTACGGATTTTCTCTGCCTCATACAGGTATTTACCCAGATTATTTAATTCTTTTATATTTCTTACAGATAGTAATTGAACTAATTTGAAGGTAGATGGGTTTCTATAATAATATATCTTAATATATTTACTTCTGACATTTACATATTTATCACACTCTAATATAAAATGATATTCGTCTTCGATCACTTTCTTATTACACATATTACAAACACGCTCATTTCTGGAAATATTAAAGTATCTCCCAGTTTCTACATTAAGTGAATGTTAATTGATTCTATATTTAGTTACATATAACTGGTATAAACTGTTCAATGGTCGATTCAAATAAAATTGCAAAGTATGTCCATCATGTATATATTGATATAAATTACATTTTGAAGTATTTTCAAAAAATGACAAGCCTTCAGCTATATAATTATCAACAATTCTTTTTTTAAATTCATGCAAAAATAATTGACTATTTCCAACACTTTGTGCTAACCATATATCATTAAATCCATACCTGTTTAGTATGTTTCTTATTTTACAACTCCAATTGAGTTTATCATTCGGTTTACATAACAAAACTAGATTCGTACATGTCTTCATAAATACTATTCAATATACAATTATTAGAATATTCTAATAACTTCAACCAGTAACGTACCATTCTTACATATCTATTTACATACAATGGTAAACGCCCAAGTTCAAAATACACCATATGGTTTACAGTCGTTTTTATCACTTTCAAAATTCTTTTTAAATAGTACAAATGAAGCGTTTCTATATGAGGCTCTCGCAGGGTCAAAAACGACCTGCGATCTCTGGGCTTTTTAGAGGCGACTTCCGACCTGAGGGCCTTCTAAAAACGACTTGCGACCTGTAACATTTGGAAAAAACGACCTCCGACCGACTTCTGTCCTCTGTGCTGTAAATTTCCCGTAAAAACGACCTCTCGACGTATTTAAAAGCGACTTTGCGACCTGAGGGGGGTACCCTGTGGGAGCCTCCTATATCAGCTCCCTTATGGAAACCCCATATTTCACAACCATAATTCACAATACTTGTTACATATGTATAAATAAGGATATCAAAGTCTCAGTGTTATAACAATCATCATAAATCTTACTCAATAAACAAAATGTAGCCTTTCTACCCTGTTCAGATAGTGTTTTCTGTGTTACAGTAAAAGTACCGTTATAGTTTAATAACAAACCAAGATATACAAACTGATCACACATTTCTATCATTTTACCATTCAAATACCATTTTTCGTTCTCTTTCAGTACACCTTTGTTACGAAAAACAACTATTTTGGTTTTTCTTAGATTAATGTCAAGACCATTCTTGTATGAACTATCATATACAGTGACTATCATTTTTTTGTAATTCAGAAATACTTTCGCTGAAGAGAACTGTATCATCAGCATAAATAAAAAGATAAAGATTTAACAATTTTACTTCATATGGTTCTATTCCTTGTTTAATTAACTCAATTTCTATGTCATTTACATAAATTGCATATAAAAAAGGTGATCATGATTCGCCTTGCATTGGCCAACATTACAATGAAAGAAATCTGAAAATTCAACATCTAATTTAACACAAGTTTTTAACTTAGAATACATTGATTTAATAAGATTCAGTAAATTACCACTGATACCGCATTTTAACATTTTTTGCTATAAAACATAATGTGACACACTGTCGAAAGCTTTGACAAAATCAATAAAACAGCAATAGAGACGTTTGACACGTTTGTGAATATGTCACATTAATCAGTGCTTTAAAGATATCTAATTAATGAAAAAAATTATCAGTGATTCATCGACGACAATATACCAATTAAATCGCATAATTGCAAATTTTATGTTTCAACTCGCAAAAATGCACAAAAAACTGATGTATCTCTGTTCCTCAGTTCTGTTTCTTTTAGTCACCATGCATAAATTATTCTTAAATTGAGATGAGGAAATGTGTTTCTTTAATTAAAAAAAATCAACTCTCATTTTATAAGGCCGCGGTAATTTTAGAAAATGTTCAATATTTCTTTCTTTCGGAAAACAATATCGCAATAGTCCAAGAAGAAAAGCCTCTGCCACCCTATACAATGTTTTCTTTCCAACAAGAATAAAAAAAAAATTAATAACGGCTTAAATTTATCATGAAAAGATGATATTATAAACCAGGGGGTCTCATTGGGGGGTTCCGATCCCGGATCCCGCTTACTGTTTTGTCAGATTCTCGTATCCCGCTTACTGTTTTGTCAGATTCTCGTATCCCGCTTACACTATGTACGTAAGCAATTCTCATTTTTTTGTCATTTCCCGGGTCCCGCTAGACCTCATTTCCCGTTTTCATGACACAATAATTGGACTTTCACGTGTCCCGCTTAAAAAAAATCGACAATCCCGCGTCACGCTTAGACTCCAATGAGACCCACGTCAATGTCATCCTATTGCAAATACAAATACAATGAATTCAAGGGAAATTATTAGAATTCCTACAAAATTGAAAATAGTTACTGGGAGTTACATTCTGCAAACAGTTAGAGCCAAGTTTATAAATAATACAGAACTGTCTATATGCAAACTGTGTAATGAAACAGACTGAGAAACTTTACCACATTTTTTATTAACGTGTAAAAGTCTAAAAAGAGTTAATTAATTCCTGTAGTGAAGAGTTAGCTGATTTTGATATGAAAGATGAACATTTTACAACTGATTATAATTCCCTTTACTTACATTGTAATGTTAAGAAATGAACAAGCTTTTTAAAGTGATACAGAACTTTATAGATCCAAAATGTAGACGATTATGTTACAATCTCCATTATGAAAGGAATAGACTGTTGCAATTAGATGATATAAAGAAAAAGAAGAGAAAGTAGATAATAACATTATATATATATATATGAATGACGATTGGTTGTCTACTCTTAAACAGTGATATCTTTATCGGATAAATATTTTAGATTTTAAAGTATTTAATGAGTTGATGCTGCCTATATTGACATTAAGCCCAATTTTATCGTCAAGAATATGATGTACAATGTAAATAGTGTATAGTGATATTGGTGGAAGATATTTTTATTCATGTTGTGAACTCCAATACTCGGAAGAGGTGTGCCTACATTGGCAGAATATATATTACAGATTACAGTCGACAGTAACGCAGTCGCTTTGGTTGATTTGAGTTATTCCCCCTTGTGTGTAATAATTTCCTGTCGACCACTTTACCGTTTTTATAATTTGATGCAGTTTTTATTCAAATTTCTTGTAGATTAAGAATTATTAACAACACATTAATTATTTTTTTTGTTTATGTTAAAGAATTTCTCATTTTCAATAAAATCATACATATATATTACTGTTTCTATGAACGCGCATTAATTTGCCTCCTTGACAACAGATAAACTAACATCGGTCTGTGTTGGTTGCAAGTGTTGTAGTGGGGGAATAAACAGTTTACAACTTAGACTTCAGACGGTAAACTGACAATATGGCACTGCCATTTCTTCCAGGAAATTCTTTTAACAAAAATGTAAGTGACTAATATTGACTTATCGTCTAAGAAAGATTTGAAAGGCTACATTTTTGTACATCATTTGTTCATACATATACACATGTCATAAAACTGGTTGTTTTCCCTCACTGAAGTTGTTTTGATATGTTCACCTATGTGATCATTAAAAATAAACATACGAATTTGATGTGTAATCGTTTTGAACGAGAAAATTATGAGGTAGCATCGTCAAGACTGACAAGAGTCAAGACAGCAAGAGGTGTCTCAACAATTAAGATTTTGGGTGCTGAAGTTCATCATTGGCTGAACACCTCAACCTGCATACAACTTTCAAATTCAAGTATTTTCTGTACATTTTAGATGTCATGATGCTTATGTTAAGCTGTCACAGTAATATAAATAACAGTTGTTTAAAAATTATATTTATGCTGATCATACTCAGATTCATTATAATTTACTGTATACATGTACATCATACATGTCGTGTACATCTATGTGCCAATAGACGACTTTCCAATTTTATTTTTATAATGAGCTGCCCTGGATGAACAGGGGCTGTTTGAGAAAAATCTTTGTCATATGACATTGTGTCTTGAAGGTGTTTGCTTTGCCAAATCTATTTTTTTTATGAAAATGCATAAGTCCCATTATATTTACTTCCAGTCCCAAGTAATAAAATGCTATACTAACCTTACCCTGAACGTAACTATTCCTAAAACCCAATTTAGAACAAACCTAGTCCAAATAATTATAACATCTTGCAAGGCTATTTTATATTTTTATTCTGGGACGCCTTGGTTCTAATGTATAAACATTAATTTTGTTTTATGATTTATACATATATTTTAAACTGATTCCATTCAGGATATAAAGCATAGACAAAAGATGATGGATGTATTGGTAAGGGTAAAGTGAGACTAGATGATTAGAAAATGGAATGTTCACAAATATAAATATATATATTTCAGCAGCACTTTGCATGAAAACATTATTTTTTAACATTAATGATTTGTGTAATAATTTCTTGGTTTCTTTCAGATCAGACATAGAAAAAAATGTATACTGCAATCATGTTGATGATTTATTTATTAGATATACCATTTAGTATTAAAAACTTACAGAGAAGCAGCATGAACAGTGACAGCAGAATTTTTAAGAGCTTTTCGCATGCAAAAACTAACAATTACAATTTTATACAATATCAAATTATACATCATACATGTATTGCATGTTACTAGCTTCATAATACGTAATTTAATTTATTATATTTCAAACATGATAAAATGATTTTTTTCTAATTCTAAACTTTTTTCTAATAAACAAAACCCATAAGTATGTCATCATTCATAAAAATGAGGCATTTTAAAATGGCAAAATCTGCTTGTCATTTTCTGTAAAGTGACAAGCCATTGTTAAAAAAAAATAAAGTGTTCAAGTCTCAGCAATGACCTTTTATCTCAAAGCCGATTCTTTAACTGTTGAAATTTTGTTTAGATTAACCCGTTATCTCATTTATGGCTGTAGGCTAAGATTCAAACATGGCTATTGCACTTTAATTCTTCCAGTTTTCTCGATGACTTGCATAATTTTTCAATTAATTAGAGTTTGATAGAAGTTTTTGAAATTTTCAGCTTGGTAAAACAAAATACCACTTGTCCCATCACTTTGATACTAAAAATGATGTGACTATGATGGTTGGGGAGGAGAGGCCAGGAATTGGTGGTGAACTCCTTAGGGGACAAAAGGTCAAACCAAGGAGCAGTGTGTTCCCAAGAGGAAATGGTTCCAATTTACCAGCCTGGGTAGCATTTGATAGACAGGTCATGTGCTTTGATGCTTTTTTCCAAGAAGCTGTGCATGAGAAGCGTGAAGAACAATTCAGAGTCAGAAACTGTAAAATTTACTTCTACCTTGAAGATGATTCTATCCAGGTCATTGAACCAAGAACAAAGAACAGTCAAATTCCACAAGGTAAACAAAACGCAAACAAAAGGCTGTTTGCTTTTATTTTTTTTAAGAAAATATTTCAAGATCAGTGAAAAATCTTAAATAGAGAAGGAGATAACATACAAAATAAAACATTTTCAGCTGCACAATTATTAAAAAAAAGTTCTAATTCAACAGTCTGAATTTTATGTGCTCAAAGTATAAACCATTGATAATGCATTGTAATGTATGTTATTTATTTTAAAAGGAACACTCATCCGAAGACACAGGGTACCCAAACCACCACCAAATGATGATGAATTCTACACCATAGAGGACTTTAATGTAGGAAAAGAAATTAGCCTCTATTCTAAAGTATTCAAAATCACAAATTGTGATGAATTTACTAGAAATTTCCTGAGAAAACTTGGTGTGAAAGTGAATGTTCCAGATGAAAATCCAGCAGATCCATACACAAAGTACAGAAAATCTGTAAGTTTATATCGCATGAAGATATGAACTCTTTTTTATCACATTTCTTTTCATGTGTTTATATAGTTACATATCCTTGATAAAATTTCACTTTTTTAACAATACAAATGTATAAGTAATTCCAAAAACAAACCTAAGTACATGTACGTAGCAAATTTATGGAACATTATTTTCAATTGTTTGATACTGTTTTTTTTTGCTGTTATTGTTATTTTTTTGCCCCTTACATGTACTAGGAAGACAATTGACGTGTGTTTTTAGTGATTGATGTTATTTTAAACTTAATTTAAAGGGTTTCCTTACTGGCTTTTTAAGGTTTATAATTTTTAAGCTGTATTTTATTATTAATCATGATCTAACAATTATAATTGACCACCTTGATAAAACATTTTTTTTTTTCATTACAGATGGATGAAAGCATGCAAGCTCTAAGACCATACGAGAAACATGACACACTCAAACAATTCCTTGACCATGATAGACAGGTTCTACGTTTCTTCTGTTACTGGGACGACACCGATTCTATGTTTGGTGATCCAAGAGAAATGATCCTACATTACTTCTTGGCTGATGATACAATTGAAATAAGGGAGGTAATCTCACCAAATTCTGGTAGAGATGCTGCACCCATGTTTCTCAAACGAGGAAAATTACCAAAGAATATTGAAACTCTCAGACAACCCGGGGAAGTTACAGACAGAACAGTACTTAATGTATTTGGTCCAACTGGTCATGGAGGAAGATATATTCTGGACAGTCTGAAGGTAATTTTTTGGTGACCAATCAGCTAAATTAGTTTTTAAGGTTCTGAATTCTGAAAATCACTGAAAAGGGAAGCAAGTGTACCATTTAAAGTTTCTTTATTTCATGTAATTATCTCTACTTAAATTTAAACTACATTGTACCAGTAAAATTTTGGCTTATATTTCAAAATTATGCAATGTTCTATCATATAATTAAACAGAATATCATACTAAGTTTGTATCTTTCCACTCTTAAAACTTTGTCATACAGTAACAATGTACAATGTATATATATATATATGTTTGTTTCAGACTGGAGCAGTTCGCACAGATTTTTATAAGGACAGTGATCTTACATTAGGCTCTGTGTTGAATGTCTGGGGAAGGAAGTATGTTATATGTGACTTAGATGACTTCACAAAAGAATATTACAGAACCAAATTTGGCATTGGTAATTATGTTTAATGAATTTAATGTACAGGTCTGGTCATTACTCTCAAAACAAAACTTATTGCAAATGGAGTTATCTCCCATATCGAACAGATGAATATGTGTTGAAAGCATTTACATTGCAATTAGTTGTAAATACAGTCGATTCCACTTAATTGCATACCGCTTAATAGCATAATTCGGTTAATTGCATAGTTTTCTCCTGCACAAAACCATTTCCCATTCATGTAATGTTAAATTGTCCGGTTATATGCATAGTTCTACAAGTGGCCTTTCGGTTTATTGCATAGAAAATTATTGCCGTCTAGATATGCTTAGTTAAAACTGACGAGATTAAAAATTGATTGGATTTAAACAATTGTTCATAGATTACATTTGGGGTTAATTTTAAAAACAATAACTCCTGCTAATTATCGATCATAACTCTATTAATTGGGCTTGGGGTGATCTGTATTAATGTTAAATATTATAGGGCATTTACAAATGGTTAAAGAATTTTATGCATCAATCATTTATTTTTAATGTTTTATGAAAAGAGCATTTACTTTTAATTATTATATTTTCTCACTTTCAACACTTGTTTCTAGCAAATAACCCGTACAGGGCCCCATTACTGCTTTGCAGATACGAAACTAACAAGGTGTTTCTTCACTGTCCAACTGCATATCAAAGGCAATTCATTACACATCTATTGTTAAAATAATTATAAACTGTGAAGTATTGTTTAAAAGTTTATTTTAATCAAAGCATAACAATGTACATTGTACATATGGGTCATAGAAACAAATCTGTTTTTAGAACAGTTTATTTTCGTATCCCAGGTAAAGGAAAGTCGGAACGCAAATAAACTTAACTAAAACAAAATGTGTTTATAATCTTTATTTAAAGAAACAAAATAAAATAACACATATGACACTTGACAGATAATTTTTATTAGAATAAATCAACATTCATTGTTGTATATGGATAACAGATGTTCATCTTTCTTCATGGATTTCTTTTACTGATCTGTTCTATCGATGTTATTTGACTCTGTCATTTGGCATTTCGGATATAAGCATACTCCGCTTTATTGCATAATTTTGTCTGACAAATAGGCTATGCAAATAACCGGAATCTACTGTAATTTAAATTTGTTTAATGATAATTTGATAGATTTTTTAACTGTTGTCCTGTTTAACACATATATTTAGTATGTCAGAAAGTATAAAGCAGAGGTAGGATGAGAGCCATTGTTTTGCAAACAAAATTGCAAAAGTTATAATAAAATCTGATCAGTTTATTGCCAAAAAGTCCATTTTATGACATCATAATAATTGAACAAACCTTCACAAACTTAACAATAGAAATTCAACCAATGACATGACATAATTTTCATCTTTTGGCAGAATAATGAGATTACCCATATAGTCCTTTAAATTCTCAAACGGCAAATTGAGATGCATGTATTATAAAATTAAACATAGAAATGAAGAACTTAAAACTAATGAGAAATGACAAAACAAAGGGTCATTATCTGAAATAAAAGTTTAAAGGTATTTTTATTTTGTTAATATAATATTATATAATTGAAAATTGACAGCTTCATACAATGTACAGCAATAAAAGTACATAAGTTTAAATATGTTGATGTATAAAAAATTTATGTTGAAAAATCGTGATTTAATCATATTCTGAAGAAAAACATCTTTACTTTATTCTCCAAATAATCTTTTTGGCAAATCTAGATGATGATCCTATGTAGTGTTATGAATACAAATGAATTTGTAACTTGTTTTTTTCTTTAGAGGACTTCAATACCGTTAGTTATAAAAAGGGAGGATATGGAGGAGTAGAACGACAGTGGCCACCATACAATGGATGGGGAAGTGAAGAAGATTCATTATGTTCATGTATGGGTCTTTTGCCTAAACCTCCAAAACGTGACTTCATCAAATTCATGGAGAAAGATCGTCGTGGTTTAGACAGCAACGTTCTTAGATTCTTGGCTAAAATGGATACCTCCAAGCCAATTGATCAAGATAGAAGATTCATCATTTCTTATTTCTTGTCAGATGATACCATTCTGGTCTTTGAACCACCAGTGAGGAACTCAGGTGAGGAAGAGTCAATTTGTAAAAGTATTATTTTTTATGAGGCTTTTTGAATACTTTTTCCAATTGTGAAAAAATAGACCAACAAAATATTTTAAAATACTTATATAGTAATTATGCTTTGTAAAATTCTACCATTTTTAAAAACCAATATTAAGAATTCATTAATGATACCTTTAAATCTTTATATTTTGGTACATTGTACATGTACATAATGTAGATATTAAAATAATTTCTGCGATTTTCAATAATCTGTGCTCATAACTGGAAAATGGAAAACAAAATTTGCACACATATCAAATATAATCATTTAAGAAAAAAGCTTCTACTATCCTATGTAGTTTAAAAAGAAATTTTATTATCTCCCCTTTCAACAGTAAAATTTTACAAATTTAATCGTTTTGATGAAAGAAATATCATATCACAATAGACGCAGTGGTAGAATCGACATCTTCTTCATGTTTATATTATCATTTTTGTTTTAGGTATAATTGGTGGAAAGTTCCTGGAAAGGTCTAGAGTGAAGAAGCCAGAACAGCCCTTATACAGTACACAAATGTCTGAATACTATCTTAGCTCGGACTTATACGTTGGTTCTAGAGTTATATTCAATAGCCATGTATTTTTACTCATTGATGCTGATGAATATGCATTTAGATATATGGAAGAATGTCCTCAAGAGGTAATTCAATTTAATCTGTTTCTAATTAATGATATATATGTTCCTAAACACCCAATACTGAGTTTATAAGATATTAAAGTGGAAATACTAGTACTGAAATATGAAAGCGTATGGGAGGATGCAGGGGATAGAGAATTTTCACTTGTGGTCTAACTTACAGCAAGTTCAGTGGGTAATAGAAATATGAGTGCCAATGAGGCAACTCTCCAATAAAAGTTAACCATTATTATTATATAGGTCAGAGTACGGTTTTCAACACAGAACCTTTGCTAACACCGAACAGCAAGCCCTTAGTAACATTTATAAATTATCTTAAAGCTATGGTTATTAGTAGGGGATGCTAGATTTAATGTCCTGTGTTGAGAGAATCATTCACTCTCTTTGTGAGAGGTATTGCAATAACTCTATGTGAATCACAAAATCTGTAGCAAGACATGCCTGAAAAAATTGTTGAAAATTTTCTTTTGTTGTTTGAATGCTGCCACATCGAATTTTTAATGTTGCCTGTTTTATATTTTTTGTCAAATATTTTATTTAAATGCTTTCATGTGTAAAAATGTTCTTTTTTTCAGTTTCCAAAAGCAAATATAGAATCAATTATTAACAGATTACGAGGATCTGTAGGAAAGAATAAAGATGAAGTGAAATCTTTCTTCATGAGAAATGACCCTGAGGGTTCTGGAGTTCTAGGCTATGACCAATTTGTATCACTGTTGAAACAGGTAGATTCATCATTAACTGATCAGGAGATCATGACACTAGCCCGATTCTACAGTGAGCGACCATCTGAAGATGCAATTGATTCTAGGAAATTATTTGCAATTATACAAGAACAATTAAGGAAGAGAAACTATGAAGGTTTTTCAAAATTGGTTGAAGACTGCCAACAACATGACCAGGGAAAGTAAGTATTTATTGGTATTATTGTCAAACAAAATTCTTCTTGAAGCTGCCAATTTACTTTTGTGCAATGGTTAAAGTAATATTTTGACTATTTATGACCCTTTAATAGAAAAAAAATAATGAAGTCTACAGAATTAGAGCGTCAATAATGCAGCTGAAAATTTTAAATGTTTACAGATTACAGCTGTTATTTGCTAAACTGCACTTCACAAATGCAACTAACAAAATATTATATAATTCAGAAAGTAAATCAGGCATAGGATTGTTATGAATCATGATATCCAACTTTCTATTCTCTAAAAAATACATTAAGGGCTGAAGAACCAATTAGTTATATTTATAGAAATACATGAAGGAAGATGTGGTGCAAATGTATGAATGCCAATAAACAACACACAATGTGTAAAAAATGTAAAATACCTTGCTCTTGTTGAAGACTATATTATATCTTTTTTCCCTCCAGATGTTTTTGATGTTAATGTTCTGTCTCATTGAGTCAATTTTACATGCATCTACTTATATACTCAACATTTCCTTTTATTTATAACTTGAAATTAACATGTTGTAAATATTTGAGCTTCTGTATTATATGAAATTATCTATTTTCAGACAAGGTTTCCTGGATCCTGAAACAGTGAGAACTGTATTACACGCCCACCATGTACCACTGCCAGATGACCTACTAAGAGCAGGAATTGCTATGTAAGTAATTTGGATTTAAGGTACCAGTATTATAGGTACACAGCTACTTTTGCATAGGTACTATATCTGTACTAAAAATATGTAGTACTGGAAATTTACTTTTAATATTTAGTACTATTTCTTTACTTTAAAATTATTGTAATATTTAGGTACTTGTTTTTTACAGTACTTGATTTGAACTAAATATTTTGGTACAGAAATAATACAATATTCCATGTTTGAAAATCATAATTTATAAAGATTTGAAATAGAAAATCTTTCAAAATGCTGAAAATGTAACGGTAGTAACCAAAAATCTGTAGTACCTAAATTTCAAGTACAAATTAAGTACTGTAAAATACAGGTACCTAAATATTACAATAATTTTAATGTAACAAAATAGTACTGAATATTAAAAGTAGTTTTCCAGTACTACAGATTTTTAGTACAGAAATAGTACCTTTGCAAAAGTAGCTGTGTATATATAATATAGTTAGAAATATGAATCTTGTCACCAAACAACACACAATTTGCTGATTTTAATTTTAATTCAAATCCTTTAAGATTTGATAAAAAAGAAAAAAAAAGTCCCCATTGATATATTTAAAATCAAGCATTAGATGACAAAACAACACAGGTTTTACATCAGACTTCAATGTACGGTGTGAAATGAGCTTTTTCATTTTTGAGCCTTCCATTTTACTGGACAACCACAATACAATAAAGCAAGTGCAGTGTTCATCCTTAACTTCGGGCCCACCAGCCCAGGCTAGAAAAATTCCTATCAGGCCTGTAAAAATAGTCTACTGGCCAATAGAATCTTAACAGTTCAGCTTCTGGCCTGTGATTCAAAACTTTGTCACGAAGATTGCAAGCGCTGCAGTATTCAGTCTTCACCTTCACCTAATGTTACACATAAAAATATGCATAATCAAATTTTGAATTTTACATTGTGTACCATTACCAATGCAATTCAGAAGTAGAAGTTGCATATCGGCCTACGATACTGATTATAAATAGCATTACAAGAATAAGCAGTCAACTTTTTACTAACCCAAAATGTTTCTGCTGGATAGTTATTTCATGTTATAAACTGAGAACTTTCAAGCCAGATGTTAAAATACCATGACTAGTGAGCTGGATTAAAAAATCTAATTTTAAATCAAACTTTTAACAGTCTAAGGGAGATAATTCACAAAAATAATATAAGTTTATTTTTATTGCGCAAATGATTAATATTGTTTCTGTAAAACTTTTTAGGTAATCTCTAATGTTTAAAATTGCCGCCAGTAGTATTATAATCAATCTATTATATTACAGGACACCAGCCAATGAACGTGGTGAAGTGCAGTATGCAGCTCTCATCAATCAAATGAACTGGCGTGATGCACCAGTTCCACCAATGCAATACCAGCCAATCATTGATGATTCTCAGTGGCAAGGAACCAATCAGAGCAACAAAATATCTGTATCCAGAATCTGTTACAATGTGCTGCTAGAAGACTTTTTCGGAAAATCATCATAAAATAAGACACTTTTTAAACTCCAATTTTAAAATTTGAAGTATCTGTGATATGTGTTTTTAGCTTTGTTGATTGAGAAATTGAAAAATGACCCAAACGGAAAAACATTTTTAATAATCAACAAACATGATAAAATAACAACAATAAATAATGACTAGACTGGTGGTCTAATAACAAATTGAATTTGTACAAAGTATATGAGAACTATTTATAAAAGATATAATGTATATGGATTTAGTTGTTTTTCTTTTAGATTCCTTTGGTGAAAAACATCCACTTTACATGTACATATATTAGTGATGATTTAACTCATTTAAAAAGGGAAAATGGCTGTACATGAAGTCAATTACAATGTATGAAAAATTTATAATAGACGAATCCAGATTACCATTTATAGCAGATATCTACTAAAATGATGAATAAAATTCATTCTGATATACACACACATGTTTAAAAAATATATTTCATCTGTACACTGAAACTGATTACATTTTGGAATAGAGATTTTCTTTAAATATATATAAAACCTGAAAATCAAAGCAATTGATAATAAATTATTCTCTTTAGACTTTAGATTGTAATTTAAAAGCATTAAATTTACCTTCAACTAGATTTAGAAATTTTATTCCTGGCCACCCTTACTGTAAAATATCTTAAGAGTTTTTCTATCTACATAGTAATACTGACGAATCATACTCTAAATAATTGGTTGCCCATCCATAGAATCAATTTCAACATTGAACACATACTGGTTTATGTGATTACATACTGAACAATGAAACAGCCTTTGGCCCTTCCCAAAATTTTTGTAAAATGTAAGGAAGGCTTACAGAAAAAGTATGGATCAAATTTATTAAAAATTTTAAGCATGTTGTGGTCTTCTGACTACCTAATAATTCACTTCCTGTTGTTTAATTCAATTATATAATGAAATTTTACAAATTTCTTGAAATTTCCAATAAATTTAAAACATCAAGATGAACAAACAAATTTCTTTGGAAACTTTTCACTCTTTTAGTTCCATATATGAATAAAAATCAACCAAAATCAGACGGCTTCTATCAGCTGCTTAGCACCATCAATTTGTCCTTGAATACCTTGTAAGCATTCAGTTGCTTTGTGATGTTCATCCTGGAAAAACAACCTGTAAATAGGAATAAGATGAGATAAATCATTTTATACTTCTGTAAACGAGTAGTGCTTTGGGTGTTATAGAAATCACCTTAATGTTGTTTTTTTTTGTACAACTTCTATATAAATATATCTTTTTATTTCTTGTTATTATGAAAAAGTCCAAAATCCAAATAATAACAACGGCATATTATCAAACATAAAACAGAAATTTGTTTCATTGCTAAAAGCAATTTTAAAAGTTATTATGCATTATCAACATAGCATGTCATGTGTACATTTGAATTTCAAATGATTTATAATTATTTGGTATAATAGACATATGGTGGCTTTTAAACGTCCAGTGGCAAAGAAAATGCATATTCAGTACAAAAACATGAAAATGTGATATGAATATGGACCCTGCTTTTTACTAGACCAACACGAATTTGTTAACATGATAGTTCACAAGGTAACAGCCAGTAAGAAGACACTCTTCCCAGACACATTATTCAGACTCCAAGAAGACCAGTCTTTGCTCTTACTCATTAATGCTGTCTGTTAGCAGAGGAGCAGCAAACACCAATTATTTTTGCATTCAAGGTTGTCATAATTTCATTTAATGTTTTTTATACCCCCGCTTTAAAAAAGGGGGGTATACTGTTTTACCTCTGTCTTTATACCCCCGCTTTAAAAAAGGGGGGGTATACTGTTTTACCTCTGTCTGTCTGTCCGTCAGTCCGTCCGTCAGTCAGTCCGTCCCATGAAACTTTCGTCACATTTTTCTCAGGAACTACACATCCACCCTTTCTGTAATTTGGTATCAACATTTATATATGTCAGCCATACCGTGTGATGCGTTTTCAGATTCATCACTTGACAACTTCCTGTTTACCGAACACTTGTATGATTTTACACATGATAGCCAAGTTGAAAATTTTCGTCACATTTTTCTCAGGAACTACAATACAAGGATTTCTGAAATTTGGTTTCAGGATTTATATAAGTCAGCTATACCGTGTGATGCGTTTTCAGATTCATCACTCGACAACTTCCTGTTTACCGAACACTTGTATGATTTTACACATGATAGCCAAGTTGAAAATTTTCGTCACATTTTTCTCAGGAACTACAATACAAGGATTTCTGAAATTTGGTTTCAGGATTTATATAAGTCAGCTATACCGTGTGATGCGTTTTCAGATTCATCACTCGACAACTTCCTGTTTACCGAACACTTGAATATTTTTACACTATTAATATTATCCACTTGCGGCGGGGGTATCATCAGTGAGCAGTAGCTCGCAGTTTCACTTGTTCCAGTTGCTGATTTTGGAACTTGCATGACAGTTGCAAATCAAACAAAAATAAGACCACTCCAGAAACTGCATTGAATCCTGGATGAATAACTATTTGATAGCTATTGAATACATGCAGAAAACGATTTGTAACCTACTGAGTTTCTAGTCAAAAATACTAAAGCTTACCACATATCTCTTCTTAATTCCACTGGTATATCACTGTAATATGGTTCATGTTTTGGATTTATTTTCAGTTTGTCAAATTCTGCCTCCATTCCTTGTAAACTGTTCTGGTAACATATCACTACAAGATAAATACCCAATCATTCTATCTTTTTTTCTCTTAATTCTGACTGTATTATTATTGTCAAGTACATGTAATAGATCACTAATAAATTATTAATATACAACAAAACAAACCCAAATTGCAATGTCCTCATGCCCGTCAGACAGTTTTCACTTGACCTCGACCTCATTTCAAGGATCAGTGACAAGGTTTAGTTTTGGTGGTCATGTCAACAACTCAAAAACTATAAGCAATAGGTCTGTTATATTTGGTGTATGGGTGAATTGTAAGGTATACATGTGCAACTGCAGATGACCTAATTTTTATGGATCAGTGGTTATAGATAAGTTTGTGTGTTTTGGTCACTTTTTCGTATACTGTATGCAATAGGTCTACTTTATTTGAAAATGATTGTAAGGTTTACATGTCAAACTGGCAGATGTCATTTTACCTTGACCTCATTTTCATGGTTCAGTGGTCAAAGTAAAGTTTTTTTTTATGTTAACAATATTTAGTGAATAGAAATATTTCAGTAGGTTTTATTTGACCTCTTTTTTACGGTTCATTGCTCAGTGTTTAGTTTTTGTCCGTTTTACTTCAACCATAAGCAACAGGTCAACTATATTTGTTGTATAAAAGGATTGTAAGCTTTATGTCTGTTTGGCAGGTATCAATCACCTGACTGTTACCTCATTTTGGTGGTTCATTGGTCAATGTTAAGTTTTCATGGTTAATAAAATTAAGAATGATTTAATTGATGGTGTTTTAAATTGAGAATGGAAATTGGGAGTAAGTTTGTTTCTCAGATATATACTTTATGCAATAGGTCAACTATTTTTAAAACAAAGATTGATTGTAAGGTGTACATGTCTGTCCGACATGGTTCATCTGACCTTATCTAATTTATTTGATAGTTGTAGTAAAGCATTATATTTCGGACTATTAACATAATATCAATGGTAAGTAAGGTTAGTAATGAAAGCGAGACATTTCAGTCTGTGCACTCTTGTTTATGTCACATACACTACAAAACAAAATTATCTGAGCTATCTCCCCTTAGAAATGAAAAAAAAAATGTTTCAGTTTGCAATTAAAGTTGTACTTTTAAAAAGCATGACAAAATAATATAAATTTCTTAAATTAATTGAAAATCCTCACGAATAAATTGCATTTCTGCTTCAAAACTGGCTATTTTTATTGATCCTCAATAATGTAAAGAAATCAACTTTTTCAAATGTGAAAGCATATACACAAATGACTGTATGGAATAAAAAAAATCAGGAGGCTGATGCTTTCAGTATCAGTTAGACAAATAAAGTACACAGATTGGCTTTAAAATTAGAAAGATCATATCATAAGCAACAAGTGTACTAAGTTTCAAGTTGATTGGACTTCAGTTTCATCAAAAACTACCTTGACCAAATACTTTAACCTGAACAGACGAACGGACGGACGAACGAACAGACGAACGGAGCGAGCACAGGCCAGAAAACATAATGCCCTTCTACTATCGTAGGTGGGGCATAAAAACAATATGATTCTCTGTCCCAAGCATAAATATAACAGTAACCTAACTTATTGTTTAGGATAAAAAAAAAAATTAAACATTTAGCTATCTAAAAGTATTCTTCGAGATAATTAAATTTTGTATTCCTATTTGGAGTAGAATCAAGTTTGACATAAACTGTAAAATTTGTAGTCATCCTATTTTTATACTACTGTGGATTTATCTTTATTCGTGGTATACCAATTTTTAGTAAATTTCGTGGGTAACAGCGAACCACGAATTTAAGAATTCAACGAAGAATAATCCCGAGAAATGTGTATTGAGTCGGATGTTTATTTCCAGTTATGTTATGCAGTTCTAGTATAGTGCTGACTAGCGATAAACATTCGTTGTAACATAACACATGTTTTTTTTATTGAAAGAAGATACAAGTATTTTGATTAAATCTATAATAAATATATCTAATATCAGTGATAATTTACTTTTAAAATTGATTTAAACTGTTCATGGAAAATAACTGCAAGTTGTTAATTACCGTGTCATAGTTTGGTTACTAGTGATTAAACATCAATGGGATTAAGTACGGTGATATTGCCCCTAGGTAATATTGTTTATGACAGGAACATTTATTTTCACACCTTATACTTATATCACTGTTAAGTATCTCGTGATTAGGGAAATGAGCTTTCAATCATAAAGTTTTGAATGCCTTATAGAATTCAAACAAGAATTTATAAATTGTAAAACAAACAAATGATTAGTTGTCTCTGTCCATTATTGTAATCAAAGTTATCAATGAACACTTTAACCTAGAATGACCAAGCGAGCTTTTTCAATGAATTCCTTTTTTTTTGTTTTGTTTTATTATTGATCAAACCGAGGAGGTTATATGATCTCCTAAATCAAAAAGAAATCCACGAATAACGTATCTAATTTTTTGTTGTTGTAATTAGTGATCCTTGAATTTACATATACCACGAAACGTCTTTTTTTCTCTATCCACGAAAATTGATACCCACGAAAATAAATGAATCCACAGTATTGAAAGTCAAGTACATTATTTTGTAAAAAGAATTAATTTTCAAAAATAAATTAGTTTACAGTATAAAGCTGTAAAACAAGACTTGGATGTTTTTATTTATTCCATTTATACATTTTTTTTTAATTCAATGTGACAATAGAACTATCAATAGGATTAAGAGCATTTTCATGACGCATGACATGTTTACCTTTTTCATGAAGTTTCTTTTCTATATTCCCTGCTTCAGTCAAACAACTCTGTAAATTTTCATCTGTCTGTATAAAAAATTAATGTACAAGACATCTTTCAACTACATGAATCTTCATTTATAAATATTACTAAACAATTAAATTCTATACTGCTAACTTTAATATGCAAACTCAACAAAGATAATATACATGTAAATTTAATGAAGCCCAACAAAAGATGAAATAACCCATTACAACAAAGCATTATTATTATTGCATATATGTATGATTTCTTATTTTTTGTGCATTGTGTAATTTGTTAAAACAAAGCATATATTCATAAATTGACTCTTTCTGTTGAATGAGCGTGTATGCTCAGAAATAGATACCCATTTGATCCTTCTAAACCCTTTAACTATATAAGTATCAATAATTTGAAGAAAGTTAAACCTAAAATAATTTGCAAGGATCTTGGGACTCGCGAAAAAAAACTATTTTAAACTTACAAATACTGTTCTTGCCGAGCATAAGTGATCTGACACTTGCGACAGATTCTCTTCAAACTGTGTCCTGAAAAAATTAGATTAAAAATAAACTATATCATTGAAATATTGAAGAAACTCAAGAATTTAGTTACATAAAAAAGGCATGAAATGTCAGGACTCAAGGTATATCCACTTTTAAGTATTTTACCAAGAACAAAGTTGTATACTAACTAATGTCATAGAAATTACACAATCAAATTGAAATCTGCAAGCTTTTGCATAACACATAAAGATAGTTTACTTGATCAGTTATTGATTTATTTTGACAGAATTTCAGAAATAGTTGGTATGGCATACTTCCATCTTCAATTACTTCAGGACAACTTCAACATAAAAAGTGTTTGTTAAGCTTGAAAAATAAGCATGGAAACATTTCGAGACAATTGAGTGTAACATACATATACTTTATTTATAAATGTTCCCGTACCAAAGATAATTTCAAAGTTTCCTACTGCATTTTCTTTGTACTTATTATATTTTTTTTAGAGAAAGTCTAAATCTTTGCTAAATAGAAATAACTAAAAGATGATTTTAAATATAATAATATCGTGTTCAGAATATCACATAGTTTTTTGCTGCATCCTGATAGTATTCTCTCCATGCAGTGGCATGTAACAGGTGCCTTCAAATGCAATCTAAGTTGACTAGGATTGCCATTTTCCCTGCCAATTTTCAGTGGTTCTGTCTGGGCACTCCAGCTCTCAATTAAAAAGAACTGGCTGCCAAGATAAAGCCAATAGTGCTGAATGTGGTGTCAAACATAAACAATAAGTCAATCAATCTGTCTACAAAAACAAATCTTTAGTCAAAATCAAAACATAAGTCCGTGAATCAATGAATGAAAACTAAAAAATGGGAATTCATTAATTTATCAAGCTTACACTTCTTCTATTTGCTTTTTTTTCTCATCATTTAATTTCTGGTTAAAATCTTCTATAATCTTCTTGTAATACTCATTCCTATCATCCAAACTAAAAGAAAAAAATTTGACAATTTAGTTTCAATTATGAAGCTATCCGTTGAGTTAGAGTGAGGAATAAATAAAAAATTTACATGATAACATTTAAGCTTTTACAATCACTTTGCTGAAAATAATCATAGCTAGG
Organism: Mytilus galloprovincialis; assembly: GCA_037788925.1. Taxonomy (NCBI): domain Eukaryota; kingdom Metazoa; phylum Mollusca; class Bivalvia; order Mytilida; family Mytilidae; genus Mytilus; species Mytilus galloprovincialis. The sequence continues at coordinate 43,536,303 of CM075334.1, read as the reverse complement.
ACCATTGTAAATTTTCAATGTCTTTATTGATAACTTAACATAAAATGCATGAAACTTCAAAGTACGACCTGTGGCATCTGCTGTACCCTATAAATATATCTGAAGAAGATTCTGTTCAAGCATAATGAAATTTGGTCAAGACATTCTCAAGGAGTTGCATGGTTAACAATCTTGTATAAGTATAAATGGCTAATTGACTCACTGTCATACTATATGATGTATGAATTAACATTATATGTAGAAGTCAATAATCATTCTACCCGTGTATTGCTGCCATACAAAATCGAGCAGCTCGTTTCTTTGTGTGTGTAGGACGATATACGCCCATTATACAGCCGTACATGGGGATATTGGTTGGACTAAGGTTATAGTAAAACAATGGAAATCTGTGCTAAATCAGTGAAATTTTGATAGTGAACAGTTGAATAAAAGGGTCTTTGTATGGGCTGACAACGAAGCCTTTTCAAACTCCAAAAACTGGAATTTTAAAATAAGAGACAAATTTAAAACATGTAGAATTTTAGAGAGTTACAATATACATGATGAAAACCTACAATTTTGCAAAATAAAAGACACTATTTGTCATTCTGTTTCAAATGAACATATTTCCAAATGGCATGAAGATTTAAACAGAATTAGCGCTGTTAGAGGAAATGGACAAAACAAGCTACGGATCTACAGACAGTTTAAAAACACTTTTGAGACTGAGTCATACCTTAAAGTGGACATGCCAACATCACACAGAAGTGCTTACGCCAAGTTTAGGTGTGGAGTAGCCCCAATCCGCGTCAAGACCTGGAGAATGAGAATTTAAGATTGCGAGAACAAACTTGCTTTTGCTGTCCTGACTCCATTGAAAAGGAAGAACATGTACTTTTATTTTGCCCACTGTATGATGATATTAGGGACAGTTGTTTTAATACTTTAAATATTGATGGTTTTGATCATTTTTCTAGTCAAGATAAGCTATCTGTGATTCTAGGTGGTGTAACAATATCCTTTTGTGTGCCAATACCTGCAGAGACATTTTAGATAGGAGACGTAGATTTTTATTTTCAAAGTAGATAGTTTTGTATTTGCTAGTTTATTTTATTTAAAAAAAAAAAAAATAATGTTTTAAGTGGTGTGAAATTTGTTTCTAATGTGTAAATAATTGTCTCTCATAATTCTATATGAATGGCTTTTACATATGTGTAATTTGTTTTAATCAATGTGTTATGTATTGCTTTGTAAAAGGTGAGACGTTAATAAAATATTGTATTGTATTGTATTCTACCCATCTTGTATGGGAAATGATTTATATAGGACAAGCCTTTATCCAATCCCTTTGTTTGAATATTTCAACAATAAATTTTTGAATTAATGAATGGTTAAATCAATGTTTTGTATTGAAAACCCTAACTTATTTAAATAATTAGAAGAAAACCCAGGTGCTCCGCAGGGCGCAGCTTTATAGGACCGCAGAGGTCGAACCCTGAACAGTTGGGGTAAGTATTGACACAACATTCAAGCTTGATACAGCTCTGAATTTGGATTGTGATCAAATTCTTGACATAATATGAGTTTCTGACACAAAACAAATGTCAAGATCTTACAAATCTATTATGCAATATTGTGCAATTAAAGATTTCTTCCTCAAACTTTTCAAAAATTGTGGAATTTGAGAAACTACTACCACCCCCCTTTTTTTGCAATAAGTCCAAAACCTGACATTTCTTTATACATTACTTACAAGTAGTGAAAGGGAGGTAAATCCAAAATACCAAACATTGTATGTTAACTGTTTTTTAAATTACCTCCTTTACACTGCTTTTAAATTGTATTAATTGTCCATTGACCAGAAAAACCTTGTTTCACCCCTTTTTTTGCCCCTAATTCCAAAACATTTTGAGCAATACCCCCCAAAATAACCACTAACCACCCCTTAATGGTATGGAAACTTGTGGTATAATTTCACAACAAGTTATTGTTTGAAAACTACAAAAATGCTTATTTTGGGCCCCCTAATTCCTAAACTTTTTGGACAATAACCCCCAAAATCAATCCCAACCTTCCTTTAGTGGTATTAAACCTTCTGGAAAAAATGTATAGTGATCCATTCACTAAATCTAAAGTTATTGTCCAGAAAACCTAGTTTTTCCCCTTTTTTGCCCCTAATTTCGCCTTTTTTCTGTCGGTAATTCGAAAACATTTTGAGCCATAACCTCCCAAAGTCATAACTAACCATCCCTTCATGGTATGGAAACTTGTGGTATAATTTCAGAGAGATTCATACACTTAAACACAAGTTATTGTTTGAAAACTATAAAAATGCTTATTTTGGGCCCCTTTTTGGCCCCTTATTCCTAAACTATTGGGACCATAACCCCCAAAATCAATCCCAACCTTCCTTTAGAGTATTAAACCTCCTGGTAAAAATTTATAGAGATCTATTCACTAAATCTAAAGTTATTGTCCGGAAACTAAATGCATCTTTGGACAACTCAGACGACGACATGATACCGTTATACGACGCAAATTGTATAAAAATAGATTTAAATCTGTGAAGCAATACTTTGAAGCCAGGAAACAATTATTCCAAAAAGGTCAAAAGGCCAGTTTTAAACTTTATAAAGATTTGAAATCATCAAATCCTCCTATTAAAACTCTTTTGCATTTATTTGATCACTGTATACAGCCAATTGTAACTTATGGTTGTGAAAATTGAGGTGTTATTAACATTACTCCCAAAAGGAAAAAATTATCCCTTTATGACATATTTTAAGATTGGGAGTTTGAGAAGCTAAATTTAAAATTTTGTAAGTATATTATTGGTGTTACAAAGATGTGCACAAATGTAGCAGTCCTGTCTGAATTGGGTAGATATCCTCTTTATATAAATTTGCTAACACATATGTTTATGTATTGGCATAGACTAGAGAATTCTCCATCTGATTTATTGAAAAGTGCTTATGCTGAGTTAAAAATGATTGAGAGTAAAGCTCAAACTATCTCCAATAACTCATGGCTCTCTTATATCATTTTCTACAGTGAAAAAATGGGTATTGACCTAAATATATGTAAAAATTTAGGCAAAAATAAATTAAAAAATTTACTGAAAAAACAGTTCAAATTAAATTTTCAAAATGATTGGGAGAAAATGTGAGATTTTTATTTACAGAATCAAGGCAAATTGGACACTTATTTTTCATTCAAAAGGTCATTTGACTACGAAAATTATTTAGATTTAAAGCACCCACAAAAACATTTGTTAACAAAATACAGACTCAGCAATCACTGTTTAAGAATAGAAACTGGCAGACATGAACGAAATTACCAATGTATGTGGTAAATATGAAATATTACCTCGACATGAGAGGATATGTTTATATTGTAATTCAAATTGTATTGAAAATGAAATGCACTTTCTTCTGGAATGCCCTCTTTACAATAACCTCAGAAGAGATGTGACTGATTATATCAAAAAATACCCCAGTTTAGATAATTCAAACAGAAAAGATCTTTTTTCATGGATCATGATTAATGAAGATAGCAGATTTTTATCTATTTTATGTGCATACCTTGATAAAGGCCTGCAACTTAGAAAATCAGAAAAATAGTTAACTTAAATACTCTAAAAAAGATATCAAAATTATCTCCCCTTGACCACTGATTCTTTCCTCATGCATTTGAATTATTATTTTATGTTTCTTTAATCACTCTGTAATGTTTATGTCATGTTGTAATTAATGTTATGCTCTTAATGGGCCCTTTAATTTGGAAAATAAAAATATCTTATCTTATCTTATCTTAATACTCAAAACACGTTTCTTTTGTATGTGAAGATCTATCCTGCCATACATTATTTTACATATATATCTACAATATATAACCATATTTTAACTTATACATGTGTCTGCAATGTATACCCATGATTTCTTTTGAACTTTAAGATTTTTGTTGTAATTGTTTGTTGTTTTTTTTTTTCTTGTTCTTATATATACTATTCATTAATTTTACCTATCAGCAAGACTTTGTGTCTGAGAAACTTTATGCTGTGCAACTTTCAGGGTTTCTAAAATAGAAAAAAAAAGTGTCAAGATTATAAGATCATATCTTAATATCTATAAGTACGTAACAAGTTTAAATGCATATTTATTTAAAAGTACTGATTAATGTATAATCAAGTAACAACATAATTCTCTCGATGTTCTTTATTTTAAAATAGAATATCTTTTATTCAGATACTGTGGATTCATTTATATTCATTGTTTTGGGTAGTTTCATTGACTACCTAGTTATAGGAAAACCAAGAAATATAAATTTCCTACAAGCATGTATACCTATGCAGAGTATTTTCAAACCATGAAATCAAAAGTTATTTTATAGGCACAAATACTTCACAGAAAAAAACAGATATTGGTACACACATAAAATTAATTGAAAAAAACTTCAAAATCTGATTTCAACATTTATTTTTGGCTTTTAAAGATATCTAAAAGAACCAAAATAAATGTACCATTTTATATCATAAAAGCAGTAAAACATAACTTCTTAAATGTTTTTCTCTATACATATGAACACAGTAAAAGAATTTAAATTGAAAACTATGTTTCAAATTTAACATGCAGAAGTTTAATGCAACAGTTTACATACATTTTTGACAGCCCCAAATTATTGAAACGTAATATTTATATCTATAAGTACCATTCATTTTTGTGTGGACATCTTTGATCTGCAAGTACTTTCCATTTACTGAAATTAAAATAACAGGTTTGGTTTAGCAAAACTGTAAACAAAAACAAACAAATATTGATAAAGTATGAGAATAAAGGCAGAGCTTAGGGTAATTTTTAATAATAAGAGCCAAACACTGATCATGCTGATAAAGAATACTGTTAATTCAAAAATAATTGCATGCATTTACTATTACTATTTTTGAAGAATGGACGCAAATGTGAGATCAATCATTACAATTCAGGAAAAGCTATATATACTGAATGCATATCCTTTTTATTGCAATACTCCCCCATAACCATTCTTAGCAATAGTTAAAACCTTGCAAAAATTTCTGAATTAACAGAGTTTTAGTATTCTAATTATAGGTTTGAGAATCAGTTAGTATTTACACAATCTTTTTTTCACAAATTACTAGAACAGTACAAAACTGACTTCTTAGTTTAAATTCCATAATATAAGTCATTTTTAGTTACCACTTTCTAGTTCTTGTTCCAGTTGTCTTCTCCTGTTTCTTCTTTCATTCAACTTTTGTTCTAAATAACTCTTTTCTAAAATATATCGTTAAACCTTATAATATTTCATTATTTGGAATAATGCCTTGCAATATTAATCAATGCAACAAAAAGTGAGATTCACATTCAGATGATAACTACATTTATAGCATGAAAACATGGAAAGACCTAGTTATTACTCTTTGACTGTGTGATGTCCAGTAGCAAAATTAAAAAAAAAAAACATCAACACTTGCATTAATTACCATTTCCCTGTTTTGTTGATGAATGCTGCCATGTTGTAAGTTGTCATACGATTTCTCACAAATTTTTAAAATAAAAAAAATCAGGGCGGGACGATTTCAGAGGGGCGGGCAAGGATGAAAATCTATCAATTAATTTTAATTGGCCTTAACTGGTAATACTTGCCTCCTATAAGGTCTACATATTGCATTTCTATCAGGTTTTTATAAAACATAATACAGAACTTCCAGAAGTATGCAAATTCTTGCAAATTTGTATATGACTTTACCAAATGAGATCCATTATATTTGATGTACTTGTATACCTGATTACACAAAAATATGATATCTAAAACAATCATCATGTAGTTAAGCTGCAGAACAGTAGCTCTTATGGTCCTTATGATATTTTAATAATTAACAAAAGAGCTACAGTTCAGCAACTAACAGAAAAAAATAAGCGACAAGAAGGCATAATTAGTTACAAGAAAGTTTATATATATATACAATTAGCAATTAATGATTAGATTTTAGAAAATTACAGATTATCATACATGTCATAATTGTTCAATGAACTTTCAATTTTTTTAGCATTTAGAAGCATTGCTAATTTTTTTAGTGATTTTTTATTAAAAAAAATGTTTTAAGCATTGTTAAGGAACATCGTGAACAAATGATGAACATAAAATGTATTTTTTTATTTTCAGACTTTTTTATTTCCTGCATTTTCAAAGAAATCTACTCCCTTTTTCTGGTTTCGTTTGCATGAGACTTTGAGTAAAATATCTCTTTATCAGTCTAGTAAAATATAGGAAGGAACACAATACTAATTTCATTTTTAAAAATTCCTTGATGTGAAAAAACCTTAGCTGATGATAGCGTTTCTTTGTTTACATTGAATTTGACGTCATAACTTAAATAATATCACAACCAAAATCCCTAACAAAAGAACCAAAATCGTAAACCTAACAGTATTTTCATTTCTTTTTTAACAGATTTTGAAGTTAAAATATGTTTGAATTAAAAAAAAAATCATACAGACTTCTTCCCCTTTGACTATTGATATAATGCCTGCCTCACATTAGATATAATAACGCCGCAATGCAAAAGCGATACACCTTATCGCTATTTAGTCAAATCCGGGAAAAACAGTCATTTATACATTTTTATAACACTTGTTACATATCTTTTACTGTGTGTGTATTGCATATGTTATTGTTTATAATAATATTGTCTGTATCATATGCCCTCCTGGGGCCCTAATTTGGTAAATAAAAATATTCTATTCTATTCTATTCTATTCTATACAACTTCCTGTTTAGGTCAGGCCGCCAAAAATAGAGGTCATCAGTAGTGAGCTGAGGGAGGAAAAACTTTAGAAAGCGATCATCAAGAACTTTGATAGAGTATGATCCACTTTTTTTCTAAATAAAAATTGAAGTAAAAAATATTTTGTTTGAAGTATTTACGGTAGTTTAAACAGGTCTCATTAAAAAGTATCATGCATGGTGAATTGTTTAAACAGGGTCCCAGATAGCTTCAACTGGATGAAAAAGTTGTGTAATTTTAGAAATTATCTGGAATGGAATAAATAGCCATTAGGTGTATTAATTGTTGTATGACATCAACAATTCAAGAGGCCATCAATGCTCTTGTCAACCAGTGCAGATTTCAAAATAGAAATAAGGTCTATATTAAACATATGCTTGATAATAAAAAAAAACTCTTTTCTTGCTAAATTAATCTTTCTAATTATTGCTAATTAGTTGGACTGGCCACAGCAACTATCTGGTGAATATAGCAGTGTAAGGATATTGTCATACTTTATATATTATGTAAAAGATGAGGGGGGATAGGAACTATGAGGGAGGGTAGGAGGGGTCCTGATCCTGAAATCCTGGGCTTAAATACTAGAAATCCTGAGGTCCCGATATTAAATAAATCTAAATCCCGACATCGCCCGTACGAAATTATAAGGCGTATTACGCCTGGAAATAAGGTGTAAACCAGGCGTAAGTGGTAGTTACTTGTCTAGATCCAGGTGTAAGGGAGCAGGAAACGTAAATTTGTAGTCCTTACGGGCGTAGAAAAAAGCAGTAAACCTGGCGTAAATTGAAATAAGCAAGGCTTAAGTTTTCTTACGGGCGTAAATTGAAATAAGCAAGGCGTAAATTTTCTTACGGGCGTAAAACTGTTGGTATGGCGTAAATAGAAATACCCATAATGCTTTGTTTAAAGGATCATGGGATTTTTTTTCAAAATTTGGCTCTTTGGTTTTAGTTTGCAAGAGTTAGACACATGGATTTAGCTTCATATATTCAGGGATAATTAGCTTGTTTTGTGCTTTTTGGAAGAATCTGAAATTGGAAATACTGAATCAAATAGATTAATGAAAATTGTGAAATAAAAGGAAAGTATAGTATTTACATGGTAAATAATAATAATGTGAGTATAACTAAGTTATTTAAAAGTATTATGTTCTATCAGAAATTTTGAAATCCCAAAACATTTATCCTTGGATAATAACATTAAAATCTTTAACTTGAAGTTAAATTGCAGTATTATCATTTATATTTTAGTTCAAAAGACAATAATTTTCAAAAAGAACTTAGTTAAAATACTACTTTTATTTCAAGATAAAATAATTGTCATAATTCTTATTTAAACTTAAAACTTATTTGAGCCAGTGTCTGCCTAAAATGTATTTATTTCTATATTACCCTAGCTTCATCAATGGTTAATATTTCAAGTTTTTTGTCAAACAATAAGAAATAAAAACAACAGTACAGAAGTTTGTATCAAATACACAAAAGTACACAGCTAGGTTAATACACTGAACTAAAATAAGTGTAGTATTATATAATATTACGCCTGGTTTATTTATTGACCAGGCGTACTCATTTGCATATTACGCCTATTTTTTGTGAACCAGGCGTACTCATTTAAATATTACGCCTAATTTTACGCCTGGTTTATGCCTCAGTTACGCCTCAGTTACGCCTGGTTTACGCCTGGTTGACGCCTGGACATGCATTTTGTAAACACTGCAATGCCGCCAGGATAAAGTATGATTTTTACGCCTGGTTTCTGTGTCATATACAGGCGTCACAGTTCGTACGCTAATGCGGCGTAAAGCAACCAACAATCAATCAAGCAATCGTACAGGTGAAATTCGATAACAGAATTCCAGGATCCGGAAAGGGTTAATCCCGAAATCCCGAGCTTAAAGACATCCGATCCCAGAGTCCCGATAAAGGTCCTATCCCCCTCTATATCAGGACAACGGGATCAGATATTTTAAGCTCGGGATTTCAGGATGGACACTTTTTGAATGCAGGAATCTTTTATTTCAAAATTTCTGGATGTCGGTTATTAAATCTATTTTAATGCAGGACATCGGGATTTCGTGTTTTTAAGCCCGGGATTTTGGGATCACTCCTACCCCCCATCCCAAAGATCCCTTTGGATTTGAATATGGACCATAATTTGGTATTCGGCCTTTGGTTTCTTTTTGTATCCTTTTTTATAAGTTCTAAAACATTAACTTTTATTCTGTGGGTTGTGTTGGTGTTAGAATAGTATTAATGGAACAATTGAGTTTTTCAAGAAAAAATTAATACATTTTGAATTTGATTCACCGTTTACGTGACAGGAAACCAAACAGGAAACCAATCTTTATTTTCTTTATTTTGCACAATATATTTCAAAAGACATAAATGAACACCATTACTAGTGTTACTTGCTTCATGTTAATATTTGAAATCTATTTTCAATGTTAAATTAAAGATTTTTTTAAACGCGACAGGAAACCATAAGAAACCGAAAGCATTTTTTTAGTTTTATTTTATTGCAAAATCTGCTTAAAATAATCTGAACAGTATACTTTTTCTTAAAATCCATCTTAAATGTAACAGTATTATAAAACTCCTAAATATGTGCTTGTTTTGAAAACAATTAGTACAATTTATTCAGAAATTTCCATATTTTCTTCATTGATACAGGATACCATAATCGTTGTATCTTGATGTTTTAGCCAAAACAATGTATTTATATTTGGTTTTGAAATTCCAGTTATATACAATTTATTCCAAATCATTGGCAATGTAAAATTCTTTAAATCCAGTAAAGAAAAAAACTTTTAACTTGTAATTAAAATCTTTAAAATAGGCACAATGTGATATTTGTGACCTGTACACCATCTACATGGTTTCCACATTTTAACCTACTTTAGTGGGTTAAATCAATAAAGTACTTCCTTTCAAGTCATGCATGGTAAAAGTTTACTTCTCCTTTGACAAGTTTATTGCATTTCTGAAAAGTGTTTGCAGAACATGAATAAAAAAAAATAATTAAAAATTGTGACAAAGATACCAACATTGTACATTCCAAGTGTAACGGTATATTAACATGTATTTATTATTAAATTATCTTTATTCACCTAAATTATCCAGTAATATTTACTGCTGAAGCAAAATCAATCCAACGAGCATCAGCACAATGATAAGAGACGTAATGTCGATTGAATTTTCCAAGGACTCTTTACATCGTTATCCGGAAACGAAGTGTGTTATAACGTCTGTCAAATCTGAAATTGATTTTGTCAAGTCATTGGGCATTTATTTTCACACAAGATCGTATGTAACATTATGCACATAGGAAAAATAATAGACCCCCGGCGCAATCTCTTTGAAAATTGTATTTTCCTTTTTTAAACAAGACGAAACAAGTCTACAGATTATGTTTGCTAACATCCCGTTGGAAACAAGTTTAGACCTAGTATTTAATATATCCGGCCGTCAGGGCGTGATCACATGTTAGTCACATGTTTCACGTATGACCGGAAATGATTAGAACTTAACGACAAAAACAATTTTAATAAAAAAAAGGAAATAACTGGACTTCTGTTTCGTGTGAAATGTAACGCATAACGATAACGTCATTTTCTAACTTAATCATTACGAAGAACAAAACTAGAATGTAAATCATCTCTGATTTACCTGTTTGAACATCTCGCGAGAGTTCATATTTGCATATTGTTATAAAGAATTCTATTACAACAAAGAAGATTACATCATCTAAAATTTGCGTTACGAAATAGGAAACCAAAGTAACGCTAGTGTTCTTACACCTGCAACAGAAATACTTATAGTTCTCAGCATTTTCTTCTGACTATTCTAATTGGTCGATGTTCTTTATTATTTGAAAGCAAAAGTTACAAATTTGCCGGTGACGATTATCTATACATCAGTCAGCGTTATGCACTTCGGAAGCGAAAAGTAACGCGAGAAACGACACAAAAATACGGTCGTATAATCTTTGAAATTTGTTAATTTCAATTTTTTTTCTAGGGAAGAGTAACATACACTTGTATGTTGATAAAAATAAAGGCATCTTTAGATGTAGTTACAACTTTTCTTACAGTAATACACATTTTTATCACTTTTCTATCGTTATAGGAAACGAGCCCAATAGCAAATTAATATCATCATTATGGTCCATATATCACTCATTCAATGATTTCCGTCAATTCATTTCCTTAACACAAAACCCTCAATTTCCTACCCCACCCCTTCTTTTAATCTTTTCCTATATTCATCCATCATTTTTTGTTGATTTTATTTTTATGTTTATTTTTGTGTTGTTGTTTGATTGTTGACTTTGTCATGTTTGTTGTTGTTTTTTATCCTATCACGAATATTTTCAAATTGTAATTTTGCCTTTTCGTCATAATTTTCTAAAACTATAGAGCTTATTTATGTACTTCAGACCTTGTTGTATTTCCTTTAAGCTGGCCAAAAGTGTTTCTACTTTAAAAGACATTTCCAAAGAAGTGCAGACGATTTTTGTATGGCACTTCCGGTACAAAGGGAGATAATAACTAATAAAATTCATCTTAAAACCATGTAAATAGTTTTAGCTACTCAAGGAAACCAACGTTCAGTTAATACATTAATGATATCAATTACAGTTTGGGTAGCATGATAGGGTGCACATTTAATAGCATATTTACCTGACGATATCAGGAAATTGGAATTTAGTCAAACCTTAACAGGAATTTGTGACACTTCCAGATGTAAACAATATGTCGAAATGTTTAGGCTTTAAATAAATAAATATCTATTTGGATAAGTTAATGCAAGCAAGGAATTGTATATTTTACTAGAACACACCCGTGATATCGCGGGTCCGTGACTGAATTAAAGTATATAACTATGCGCAAGCCTTATCTTAGTATTAGTACTGTCATCTGATAAAGCCGGTCATGCCGATTATAAGATACACAATTTTCTCTGCTTTCAAATCTTTCTGTTTGAACCCGTCGAACTGGAGCTTATCAATTATTGGTAATATTAATTATTTGGAATACAAAAGGTCCTGGCATGAAGTATTTTTTAATCAACAGCATTGTCCTATGTTAGTTATAAATAAAGTTGAATTCTTTGATTCGCTGTTTTACGTCATGCCCACTAACAAATTGAAACTTATTTTTAGTCCAGATTTTTAGTATTCGTATTGTTATCTTAGAAAGTCTTACGGATTAAAATACTACAATAGGTAACAATTTGACAATTTAGTAGTGTCAACCCTGTGATTATGACCCGTGTATATAGCATATTAATCCTGAATACACCGTTTGGTGGTGCGTCTGTCAGATGCGGAACGTACAGATAAGGTAATAGGTAACAGGTGATTATACTATTAGTATCGGTATCGGACTCGACCCGGAACTTCCTAATTATTGGCATTATTAATTACGTGGAAAACAAAAGGGCCTGGAGTGGTGTAATTTTTAATCTACACCTTTATACTATATTAGTTGTATATAAAGTTGAATTCTTTGATTCGTCGTTTTTACGTGATGACGGCTGACAAATTGGACCCCTTAATTTTAGTATTATAGATATACAATTCCTCGATGCAAGCACACGAGGTGTATAGTATCTTATACGATTTTAACAACCATATTATATCAGTGTATAAACACGTTAATTATGAGCTTTGAAAGTCAAGTAGTTCGAGCATTTTTCTGAGTAAGTGAGTGTTAAAAAATTTCAAATAAATATTCTTTACTGTGGGCAAGGAATTGTATATTTAAATATACAATTCCTTGCTGTGGGTAAGCATTCATTAGTCGTCAGTATCCTATAGATTAACAACTTGTGGTTATATTGATAATTTAGAATCTTCCTTGAAGGTGGCGCACAAATGCTCAGCTGATTAATTCGATTGATGTGTCATTTGTATGCAAGAGTTATATTCCTTTGAACTATGTTTAATTTCATTGAGTCATGTGTTGATTGTCTACCTTGAACAGGGTTATAATTGATCTTTTACATATAGTTATTTTTATTGAATTTAAAATCGTTACAAAATCTGTAAATGTACTAGAGACTCGAATTTTTCATAAGTTTATCAAAGACATTTATGTATATCTATAATTTCTTTTATTTGTTTTGAAATGTTTAAATTAATATATACCAATATAAAGAACTATTTTATTATCTTATAAATATGTTTTTGTTACATTTAATTGTACAGATCGTGCGTACACGTCATATATGAGCAAAGTCAAAAGTTAAATTTTTTTTAAAAATGAGCAATGTCAAATCTACCCTCATCATTAAGTTTCCTAATGTGATGGGACAAACTGCTCAAAATCACACATCACAGGCACTGGTTTCAGAATACAAATTTCCTGTATTATACCTTTAAGTTAATGTAACATGTAACATTAAGGTATATAGGGGGGAATATTATAAAACAAGTGCCTATGTCACAGAAAAAGCATCTTCTTCCAAGTATTCATGAAATTGCTCTCTTTTAAAGCCATATCCTGGAAATTATGGAAAAAAAAACTTTCTTTCTACTTTCAGTTTGAGATACAATCATGACAATATACCGGTGAAAAACATAGGTTTAATTGTGCTGTCAAGAATACACTGTTTCAAGTTGTGGTATGCGGCATAAAAAGTATTCAACAGCATTCCTCCTTCTACTTGTAAAGGCATTTGTTTCTACGATCGATATGGTGTATAGAGTTACATCAGAATTCAAATGAAGCAGAAAGACTGATGTAACTTATCTGCTTTACTCGATCCCTAAAGACAACATGTAAGAAGTGGCATAACGCCTAACACAAACACATATACGCGCAAACGCACAATAGTACATTATTGCCAACACTTTATTTCAGAAGATTTTAACTGATTCCGAATTGTATAGTGAAAAAATGTAATTGAAACCTTCCCAAAACAATTAGAACTTTTCTGAAAAAGACTATTATTGAAAACAGAAATATATCATCTTCACATAATGATTGAATGTTAGGAAAATTTACCAGAGTTATCTTCCTTTAATCACAGAGAGGGGATAGCAAAATAGCAAACAATTTTTAATTTAAGCCTAATTAACATTAAAACAAATTTCCACTAACAAATAATGTTACTTTATTCAAATATAAGTACTTTGTTAGCAAAATCTACAAATTTTATTAGATATTATGAATTTTTATGGCAATAGATAAACATGCAACATTTAAACAACGGACACTTGCTGCGTTGACTCGTTATTATTACATAATATGATATTTACATATATTTCAATAAAGTAAAAGCTGTAATAAAGTTCATGTCAGATTTTCAGTCGGCTTTCTCCCGCACCTAGGATACATACACAACCCCCGGGGAGGGAGGTACATTTCATTGGCGGATCAAAGGGGGGTCCGGTTGGAACCCCCCTTTTTTTTGCCGTTCAATGCATTTGAATGGGGACATATAGTTGGACCCCCCCCCCCCTTTGTCCTGGGTTGGAAACCTCCCTTTTTAAAATGGCTGGATCCGCCCCTACACTATATTTTTAGTGGTATGAGTGTGCCGTAAAACAGGGTCGCTTGTTCATACCCTGCTGGTTAGAACAGGGTCCCTTTTTCATGTCCTGCTGGTTAAAACCGGGTCGCTCACACTTTTTCATGCCATGCTAGTGAGAACAGAGTCCCTTTTTAAACAAAGTATTTGTCTAAAACATGATCGCTTTTTTAACTGTTTAAGATACAGTCTAGAACAGGGTTTGTTTTTCAATATTTCTGTTTATAACAGGGTATGTTTTCGATGTATTTGGTTAGAACAAGGTATGATTTGGCAAATGCTGTCGGCACAGTTATACCCGAAAGATAGCCAGTAACACCCCCTCCCCGGGGGGCATACAACCAGCAAGTTTTCCTTCCGACGTAAGATGTCCGTAAGATGTAAGTGGCGGACCCAAAACTTTCCCTAAGGAGGGGGGGGGGGGGGGGCGCTGACTGACCTAAGAGGGGGCCCGCTCCAGTCATTCTTCAGTGATCCCCTATATAATCAACCAAATTTTTCCCACGAAAGGGGGGGCCCGGGCCCCCCAGGCACCCCTGGATCCGCCTATGGATGATTTAGTTACCATAATAAAAAAATTGCATTTTAAAATTACTTTAAAAAATCAATCTAAATAAGCAGCAGGACCTGACAACATAAGACCAAGAATACTGAAAGAACTGGCATCGGAAATAGCCCCAATATTCTCACTGATATTCCAAACATCAATCGAAACAGGAGATGGACTATCACAATGGGGGAATGCCAATGTTAGCCCAGTCTTCAAGAAAGGAGAGATATATAGAGCAGAGAACTACGTACCAATATTTCTGACTTATATATGCTGCAAACTCATAGAGCACATAATCACAAGCGATATCATGAACCATGCAGATCACCACCAAATTCTCTAACCATTACAACATGCCTTTCGCTCCAAACGATCCTATTTTAGCATATATACATACTAGTCATGCTAGTGGTGACATTTTATTAAAGTGTGCGATCTTTTAGTGAAAATATTTTAGATTATATATAGCTAACAGAATTTTAAGCAATTTATGAATTATATAACACGAAGGACCTTTTAGAAGAAATGAATATAACTTTTAGATAATACTTTATAATACAGCTTTTAAGTCATGAGGAAGAAGCACTCATTCTTTTATCTTTTTACCGTGAAACATAAGCAATTATGGAATAATGCTGTTGATATTTTAAAGATATGAGTCATACTAACTTTTAAAGAATACATCTATCGGTTAGGGGAACAAATGTGAAACCATCTTTTATATATATATATATATATATATATATATATATATATATATATATATATATATATATATCATGTATATATAAAGAAAGAGAGGAATTTTATAGTGACTTGACTTTTAATCAGCACTGAAACATTGTAATTATATAACAAAGGATTTTTAATATAATTGTGTGTGGGTAGGACTTCGCTTTGTAAATAGAGCACTGCAACATATTTTTTGGAGGCATCACTGTATATAGAAATTAAGATCACAAGTTCTACATACTAGCGTATGGTTCCTCTACAAAGGGGGTTAAAGATACAGAGGTAAGGTAAGGATATTGTGAAACCCAACTAATTGAATTTCTGGACTACATCACTAACAACATGAGTGCAGATAAACATACAGACGTACTAAATATGGATTTCTCTAAAGCTTACGACAAGGTCAGTCACAGTCTCCTCATTCATCATGAACTCAAACACAGCGGAATTAGAGGAAATGTCAATAGGTGGAATGCTAGCTTCCTATCACATTAGATACTAGCAGAAGTAGTCTATGAAGAGAGCTCATCACATATTGATACAGAATCTGTAGTACCCCAAGGCTCAGTCCTTGGGCCGACGGTATTCCTGTTTTAAACCAACGACATGCCTGATGGAATTAAATCCACTATCGGCCTATTTCCTGATGAAACCATAACCTTCCCTACAATATCAAACGATAAAGATTCAAACGACATACAAAAGATCTAGATAAACTGGCAACATGGGAAATCAAATGGAAAATAGTCTTCCACCCAGACAAGAGCAATGTACTTACCATTAGCTGGAAACAACACCATTGCAACATCCTACAAACTACATGGTCACACTTTAGAACCTGTCAAAAGCGCCAAATACCTAGGCCACGTTCGAACTCAAATGGAATGGCCATCATGTTAACTACGTCTGTAACAAAGCAAATAGAACAACCGGCTTCCTAAAACGAAACCGGAACATAGGATCTTCGTCTGTAAAGGAAAGTGCGAATTAAACACTTGTTAAACTAATTACAGAATATGCCTGTCCTGTATGGGATCCATACAACAAAATAGAAATTGACCGACTAGAGATGGTATAGAGACGAGCAGCACGTTATGTGATGAACAGACACCAAAATTATTATAAATAAACCTCTTCAAAAGAAATTCAAGAAAGTTTATATATTTTACAAATTAAAGATCTTGTTTGAAATACAGTTATTGCTGTGCTAGTTGCATCTTATTATTTATTTTAGTTCCTATACTTCTCTGTCTTCCCAAATCCAACATCAAAAATATTAACTAAAATTTAAATCTTTTACCAATCAAATACTAGTATTGAATTTGACTATTCGGTAAAAACTGTTTATATTGAAAACATATTGTAGCATTGTAAATTAAGCATCATAATGACATTTATATCGTTTAAATTGCTCAGATCAACAATAAGTTTCATATAATTAATTTAAACGTATGTTATTATATAATGGGTTATAATCAATGTGTAGTGCTAAAAAAATAAGAATAATAAAAACAATGGTAAATAAGTAACTAATACATAACAAAATATGCTTCACGGACATGTGAAATTGAATCCGAAATATTATATGGTAACACCTTTTGTTTTGTAAGATCCAACACACAATAGTGAAAACGCTTTCATACTTCATATCAACGATTTCTAAATCTAAAGCAGACAGAATAAGGAATCATGGTGCGTGTTTATAAGATAACTGCTCTTATAATTGTATTATGCTTATTTGAGTGTGAGTATAAAATAATTATTGATTTATTCCCAACATCGTCATAAAGAAAATTAAGACCGTCGATTTTTTAAGCATTTTTTAAAAATGCACATATTTTAAAAAGATGGAATGAACTGAAATTGTGATCCACGAAAACACAAACTGGACAGTCGGTTCCATTGGCAAAAACGTTGTAGTATGTACTTATTCTAATTATTGACAAGATTGGCACAACAATAATTTCAAAGTTCTTCCTGAAGTTCGGTTTCATTTTAAAAGCCTTTAAAAATCAACAATCTCCACCGCTTTTCCTGAACCGCCTAAACTTATTTCCCATTTTTTTTGTTGTCTCATCAAGTAGTCTCGTTGCGTCAACATATGACATATAATATATTATAGGTTTCAATTAATGTGTTGACGTATACTAGTATTAAACGCAAATTGAAGCTTAATATCTTTTGATTTAAAAAACACTCCAACTCCATGGTGTCTTTTAGCTTGGCGTCAGTCCTTCCATCGACTGCATTTATCTATGTTTTTTTTTTTAAATTCTTACTGAAACCTTAATACATGTAACAATTTCAAATGATATTAATAAGCGACCCTCCGACGGTTTCCATTTTTTTAATTTACTAATGCTTAGACTGAGTCAATATCAAAATATGTATCGATACCAGTGGAACCAAAAGCATACTCGAAGTCTTAGGTTATACTAAACAGGTGAAAGACACAGACTTTTTTTTAAACCTTTATGTATGATGTATAATACATTATCTATGTCGAGAATAACGAGGTAATAACTTTCCATTTTTAATATCAATCATAGCTTAAGTTCCTTCTGTTTTGTTGACACTTACACTTAATAATCGTATAGTTATCAAATCAATTGTCTTGTAAATTTCTTTTCTCTTACACCAGTATTTTCTTAGATTTATTTCCCTTTAAAACTTAACTTTTTATTTATTGAACACATTTTTTACGTGTTTTTATACAGACAACCGCCGTACAAAAATGTACTTCAATACCCATCGACTTATTGCTTCATTCGGAAAGTCTTTTCAGAGAAAAAAAAAAAACCCGTGAATAAAGATAGGATACCAAATCATGTAATGAAACATATATATTCTCATTTAAACAAATAATATTAAAGTTGCTCACTAGTTTAATTGCATCTACCCCTTTAAATTTGAAATGAGGAATAAAAAAAAATAACAAAGGAACTAGCTTGTGACCAACACTTGTTATATGATGGTATAGATTAGTTAAAATGAGCCTTTCTATACATAATAGATCATGCTCACTTTTGATGCATTAAGAACTTTCCATTTACTTGTGATATTATGCATATGGTCATGAAGCATGTATTTCAGTTAATGCGAAACGAATTTTCCGAAGTGTCTTTCTTTTAACAGAAATAGATGATGAACAACTTTATAAGTCTTGATTTTCTCCTTAAAAAATGAAAAACTCAAAAAGCTGGTAGCTGTTATCAGTTCGCCCCTCTGACATTGTATGCGATCTCAGAAATGTTACCTCTAAAATGACAACATTACTTGTGTTATATTCCTATTTTTGGTCTTCTTGTTATCGGGACTGCCTCACACAATGTCTACTATTATGTCAGAAAACGTGGAACATGTTTTAGCTATTATCATGACGTGAAGTTGTCGTCTGCCAATGCAGTAGCATGGAGATGTAATAAAGAATTGATTTGAATAACAGTTTGTTCGTCTTTCGTTACTTGTGCTTCCCATAGTCCCCCAGCCAAGTACACGATACTTGACAGGAATTATACAGTGCAAATAATTATCAGTTTTAACAATGTCAATATATTGACCGATGACAAAGTCCGAGGTTCAATATATTCTAACAGGTTCATATGAAACGTATTGACTAAGTGAAGTCATTGTCATTTTTGAAAATTGTAACGTCGAGTCAATATGTCAAAACAGCCTGAATGTACAAAATAAACCAATTCGAAACAAGAACCATATTTTATAGTATTGTAGGGATATCACGAAATCGAATTATACTCCTGTCAGAGAAGGTTGTACGAATAAATTAGTCTGCACTAGAGGGCGAAAGGGTACTTATCATTTTTAGCTCACCTGGCTTTTCTCATCACTTGGCGTCCGTCGTCGTCCGTTGTCGTTCACTTTTACAAAAATCTTCTCCTCTGAAACTACTAAAAGTCTTGGCCATTTAATCAAACTTAGCCACAATCATTATTAGGGTATCTTGTTTAAAACATGTGAGCAGTGACCCAGCCAACCAACCAGGATTTTGGCTTATAACTCTGAAACCAAAGCATTTAGAGCAAATCTGACAAGCGGACAAGTTGTTTATCAAGTCAATATCTATCTGCCCTGAAATTTTCAGATGAATCGGACAACCGGTTGTTGGGTTGTTGCCCCTGAATTGGTAATTTTAAGGAAATTTTGCCGTTTTTGGTTAAATGTTCAGCAAAGTAAGATCAACAAAAAAGTCTACATGACCAAAATGGTCAGTTGACTCCTTAAGGAGTTATTGCCCTTTATAGTAATTGTTTACCAATTTTTCGTAAATTTTTGTAAACTTCTACAAAAATCTTCTCCTCTGAAACTACTTGGCCAAATTTAATCAAACTTAGCCACAATCATTATTAGGGATTCTTGTTGAAAACATATGTGCAGTGACCCAGCAAACCAACCAAGATGGCTGCCATGGCTAAAGATAGAACATAGCGGTAAAATGTAGATTTTGGCTTATAACTCTGAAACCAAAACATTTAGAGCAAATTTGACAAGCGGACAAGTTGTTTATCAAGTCAATATCTATCTGCCCTGAAATTTTCAGATGAATCGGACAACCGGTTGTTGGGTTGTTGCCCCTGAATTGGTAATTTTAAGTAAATTTTGCCGTTTTTGGTTATTATCTTGAATACTATTATATATAGAGATAAACTGTAAAGAGCATTAATGTTTAGAAAAGTAAGATCTACAAATAAGTCAACATGACCAAAATGGTCAGTTGACCCTTTAAGGAGTTATTGCCCTTTATAGTCAATTTTTAACAATTTTCATTAATTACAAAATAATTTCCTCTGTATCGAAAGGCCAAGTTTATTATAAAAAGAGAAAATTGTAAGTAGCAGCCAAGAATGTTAAGTAAAGTAAGATCTACAAACACATCACCATCACCAAAACACAATGTTGTCATGAATCCATCTGTGTCCTTTGTTTAATATGTACATAGACCAAAGTGAGCGACACAGGCTCTTAAGAGCCTCTAGTTTCAACTTGCGCAAGATAGTGTTTTCTGAGGGAAAATACCTAGGCTTACGATAGTATGGAATTGGCATGACTAAAATAACTGAAACAGTTCCGATATTATACCTTTCGGCATTTTAAACCAAATGATCTACTTGTCTATTATTGTCAATTATCAAGACTAATTAAAAACGTACAGAAAACGCACACTTTCATTATTCTGTTGATCATTTACTTCTGTAATTAATGTTTTAACCTTGTTCTTTATTGTGTATTTCAACACCCCATTATTTTCTATTCTTAGACCTTTTTGCCATTATTGTCTATTCTGTAAACCCAATCCATACACTCTGGTAAAGAACTAACTATATTTCATATAATTACCATAAATTAAATACAGAATATACAAGTATGAACTTACCTTTCAGATGCAACAGCACAAAGATGCTCTATTGGCTGGCACCCTGGTCACGGCAACTGTTACTATTTTAGTCGATTCAGCACAACGTTTTGGAGTGCAATGGTAAGTACAATAGTAAACAATAGGTTCACACTAATATGCATGAACTTATCCGTGGAAGTGACTTTCTATTAAAATTCAAAATGCACACTTATGTTTGTTTTCAAATAGCTATATTACTTAGGTCAATTCTCCTGATCGTATTAGATATCTACTTGTAGCAATTGAAACAAAAAGCTCTGGACACATACATTTTGAAATGAACATCTGATTAGACCTAGTGGCTGAGAATTATTAGGTCATCTTTAAGATGTCTTTCCGTGCATATTTCTGTGAAAATTAGATTACCAGAGAAAACAACAGTTTTTATATGTTTTACATGTTTAGTACTTATGACTGGTTGGAAACGCTTACGGTGCAGTAGTTTTCGATGGACAGTGTTTAACAGACTACATCCATCTTCAATAAAGAACATCGCGGTTTGAATTCACGTAACATATATAAAGGAACATGTAATTATTATCATCGACGTTTGTTAAAAGCCAAATGTAATAAAGAATTATATTAAACTTAAGCCATCAAAACGGGACAAAAGCCCATACCTAATTGCATTCGTAAAAGACGGCTTCTAGCACTGATTTGTGCGGAGTTTTTTACATTGTCGAAACCGATAGAGCTACATCAAGTTATGGGGTCAGAATAACTGCAACTTACCAATTACCAACAATAACGGCCATAGAAATCTAATAAACAATGCCAGAAAAGTGCATGGCACCTCAAAAGAAGCGGACAGAAATAATTAAGATATATACACTACCGTGGAGACCATCGTCGGGTTATGATTGTCGGGGAGCAAAGTAAAGTGGTTCTTGTTTACAACTAACAGAACTCTAGAATAATAACATTTTTAAAAATAAGTCTTCTCAAACTATTTTTCAGACTACCACATTGTTTGCGACTACTATGAATGTAAATATTTGGTTTTTATTCTAGAAACCTGCAAATCTGTGCTTTGAAAGTGATCGTGGTACATTAGGGCTCTTAGTTTAATCAAACTAAAAGCAAAATACTTTTCAAATACCATTAATTTTATTTTTTCAGAGTTTCTGCAAGACGGTTGGTGGAAAATTGGTTGAAATTGAAAGCTATTGGGAATTTCAAGTCCTATCTAGAATGGCAAGAAATAGAAGTAAGGGTTGTACCATTTGTTATCTAACGGAGAGGGAGGACTGTGTTTTTCTTCTTTTAAGTTAGTTTATGTCTCCTTAGTAAAGAGAGGAAACATTGTCCTGGGTACACTGAAACAATTCCGTTTCTGAAATTTTCCGAAGTCAGTACCATTGATAATTCACAATGATATCCTCTAAAACAAATAAAACAACATAACAATAAAAAGATGATAATTTATTTAAAAATATAAATATTTAGTGCTTTATATTTGTTGATTTTTTACTTCTTTGACGCTCCTTATATTCCTAAACGTTCATGTGATATACACAACCAACCGGGGGGGGGGGGGGGGGGAACTGTCGGCGTAATAACATCACAAACGTGTTTAACATAAAATTCCAATAACCTCCCGTTTTCATCTTTGCGTAGTATTTTCAGACGAAATATGGGAATATCATCGAGTCATATGATTACACAGTTTTTATTGCCATCCTTATTTCATTATTAATACTGGCATGGTCAATTTACCATAACGTGTTCTGGTGTAAACTTATGATCACTAGCATCCTAATGGAGTGTCCAGTGGTCAATCAAAGTATTGCTGTTATCTCGATTTCAAGCCTTATTGTATAGTTATACCAATAATAAGCATGACCCTGATATGATATATTCTACAATTTAAATACTTGTCATGAACACTTTGAAATATATATCCTGTGAAAGCCAAGAAGGTTTATTGTCGTATCTAAATTATTCATTTGATATTTACAATTCCAAATTCTCGACTATCATAAAAAATAAAAGATCTTCTAACATTGTAATTCAGAAATAGCCGATCAGGGTAAAGATTTTAAATTATGGTATAAATATGTAAAAGGGAAATTAGTGTGCACGCCTGGAAATATTATATCCCTACACATTTAGTTCCTATTACAAGTTATACCTTTTTTTTCCTTGTTGATGTACTTGTTTGCTCTAGTTTTTAACGGATTAGTCGGATGTTAGTGTTAAGTGTTGTTTGTAGTAAGGTCCAATATATCTGGTCATTCCTGTTAACTTTTTTTATTTCTTTGTTCATTCTTAGCAAACCTCGAATATCAAATTCAGGAAATTTATACGTAAATGGCCAATATTTCGAATTTTGATTAAGCATTGATATAAAATTTTGTATTTATACAGTCATGTACTTTTCGAAAAACAAAAACAGAGAGTTCCACCCAGGGGTCGAAATTAGCGCTGGTCCGGTGGTCCGGGACCAGTAGAATGTGCGGGCGCACTACGTTTGCGCGCATTTGGGAATTAAAATGTTTTACGTTTGCGCGCAGCTTTTGATTACATTTGCGCACAATCATTTTACAGGTAAACTCGGGTAAAAATATAAATAAAAATTAAATTAAATTATAATTGACTATATATTTTTTTATTTTCATAATAAATATGACTATCAATTATTAATTTTGAAAATATTTCTTAATTCAAACTATATATTGTTCATATTGAATTATAAAACCAATTATTAAGTGATCATTATTAACTCCGTAGTATAGCTTAATTAATACATGTAACTTCATTGCGAATATTTCAGAGTGAAAAGGATTTAAACGAATAGTGATCGTTTTTAAAATAAGTAAATAAGTAAAGTTAGTTTGTAAAGTTACACCAAGGCACACACATGGAGTTTCGACACGTACCTACATGTAAAGTAATGAAATTATCAATACTTTTACCTTTATGATTAGCTATGTTTTAGCATTTTAACATTTTTATCTGTTTCTAAGATTTAGTGCTTGTGCATAATAAAACGGACTTATCTTGCTCGAAATCCCACTTCCACCTCATCGTTGGTGAGTAGGGGACCAAGACTAACGGAATGAGTACTTATACTTGTAAATGATTGAACTAATTATAAATAAATAAGCATTATTACCTGTATTTTACCTGAGTTTACCTGTCAAATAAATGTGCGCAATTGTAATCAAAAGCTGCGCGCAAACGTAATGATTTTTGCGCGCAAATGTAATGGTAATGCGCACAAACGTAATGCACCGGAATGTGCGTCGGACCAGTAGATTTTGTCAGCTGGTGGTCCGGCGGACTAGTAGAAATTTGTCGATAAAAAACACTGATTGCATCGTTTGTTTACAAATCAATTTACCAGTAAAATCAATTACACGGTACTGGGGGGTATTACAATTGATCAAATTAATTAATATCTCGGGTGAGCGTCCTTTATAACTATATAAAATGAAGAAATTTTTGGAAGGAGTTAAACCGCCGGACAAAAAAATTAAAATAAGTGAAAATCAAAAGGAAGATCGAAATAAAGTATATGAAATTGACATAAGGAAACACAAATACCAAAAATCATGGGAAAAAGATCGCGAATCACAGGCACTTGTTTCTGTCCATACGAAGGCCGACTATCCATATAAATAGAAGTATGGATAGTCGACCTTCGTATGGACAGAAACAAGTGCCTGTGTCGCAAATGGTTGATCGGAATTTAATGAACTGTACAACATGTAAAAATTTTGCAGTGACAACCCTAGATAGAAAATGTATTTTCGTAACTGGATCGTCAAATTTCAAATTGGATTCTTCCACCCCTTTAAATTTAATATTATGCTATTATTTTTAGAATTCCCACATTTTTGGATTGGCCTAACAGACCTGTTTTCAGAAGGAGTCTGGCAGGAAGCTACATCACAAGGGAGACAAACGTATTTCAACTGGTATCCTTCAGAACCTAACTCTCATGGAGGAAACGAAAATTGTGTGGAAGTGTATACTAATTATGGCATGAAATGGAATGACCGGCCTTGTTCAAGCTCACGATCCTTTGTTTGCGAAAAGTGAGGTGACCAAAATGGCAGCATTATAAAATTACTGTTGTTCTAAAAAGCATGATTATATATTAAAAATGATTATATTCAAAGATTTGTCTTGAGAATTACCAAAGCAAAGACTAATATAAAAGAACGAATATCGGTTTGTTTACAAAAATACTAAACTCCGAAGAATACTCAAAACGAAAAGTCCGTAGTCAAATAGCAAAATCAAAAGCTGAAACATGTCAATCAAACGGATAAAAATTGTTATCTTTCTAACTTAATACATGCCTAGCATTTTCATATGTAGAAAATGGTGGATTAAACCTAGTTTTATAGCTAGCTATAGCTCTCACTTTTAGACAGTCTAAAAAAATTCCATCATATTGATAACGATGTGTGAACAAAACAAACAAAACAAAACACAGGCATTGCACAGGGTCATGTTTTTCTCTGACTGTTTATAATGTCTTTACACTAAATCCATTGGATGTTGTACTGATTGATAATTTAGTCTTAGATGCATAATCATTTTTATTAGTTGTTAGTGGCTTTGAACTAACTGCCAGTAACTGCGAGTACTCTCAGATCAGTGCTTAGTGTCTTTTTTGTTGTTTGGATATACAAGTACCCGTCCACGTCCACTCTGTGTTTTTTGCTATTTTTTTTTAGTTCTTTTTTTAACTATTTGATGGGTTGAGTCTTTTTCATCTGGTTTTATAGTTCGTTCTTATGTTGTACTGTTACACCACTGTCCCAGTTAGGATCCTGCTTACATGTTTAACCCCTCCAAATACTGTATGTATGTGCCTGTTCCAACTCAGGAGCCTGTAATTCAGTGGTTGTAGTTTGTTGATGTGTTACATATTTTTTTTTCGTTCATTTTTTGTACATAAAAAAAGGCCGTTAGTTTTATCCTTTGAATTGTTTTACATTTGTCATTTCGGGGTCTTTAATAGCTGACTATGCGGTATTGGCTTGCTCATTGTTGAAGGCCATACGATGTCTTAAATTGTTGTTAATTTCTTTGTCATGTGGTCTCTTGTGGAGAGTTGTATCATTGGCAATCCTACCACATCTTCTTTTTTTTTTAAACTAACAGGTAAAAATGTCAAAAATAGGAGTACAGCCGTCAACATTGTGTTACAATCTTTATCACTTAAAAAAAATGTTTTACAAAAAATCACAAAAAGGCAAATAGACGTTAGCAAAAATGAAAGACAAGAATACAAAAATTATCAATAGCATAATAACACAATGACGGGATGAATAAGTATAAAGCCACGTCATATGTAACAAAGAAACACACAAAAGAAAACCGCATATAGGCAAAGCATATTAGCAAAAATAATAGACACAAGTATTTGTAACCATAACTCAATTAATAACACAATGACGGGATGTATTCATAAGTACAAAGCCACGTCAAACTGATGTAACCAAGAACAGCCTTAACAGTAAATTTAAAGTAATTTTCACAAGTTTTAGCATTCTTAAAAGCTGTGGACTGCTTCGCTCTATCCTAATTTTATGTAATATGTGTGCATGTGGTATTTTTAGATAGTTGATTGGTATAAAATGGATTTAAGAGTGTGCCTCTCTGGAGGTGTGGATAGATAAGAGAAGTTATCAAAGTAAAATACAGATAATGCTTTTTAAAAAGATGTATAGGAACATTGTTTAGCAAAACAAATCGTGCATATTGCAGATTGACAAAGCAAAATAAACGTGTATTCAAAATTGATATTTCAATATTGAATTTCAGTGTGCAATATATGCAATATATGCATAATAAAACGAACATGAATTAATGACACTCAGTTGATCGGAACTGATATACACATTAATTTTCCGGCTTTTAATGACTTATCCTGAACGAGAAAATTCTGTAATTCTTTATCTCATTTAAACCAATGGCTGTTGCTGATTCTCAGCCGCATCATACAGTAACCAATCAGTGATCAATAATTATTTCAAGATGGCATGTATGCCTACTGAAACTAATAGCTCCGTTGACTCGCGGCTACGAACTGACAGTATACTATTTTTGTGTTTATATATATGTTTACAAGCGCAAGACTTCATTATTAGTTGCACCATTGTGTGTTATGTTTTAAAATTAATCTAATATGTTTATATATTTAAAATATTGGCTGACGATATGAACTTGTTGATGTAATCCAACATTTTCTACATAAAGACATACTTTTACCAAGTCAGGAATACGACAGTTGTTTTCCATTCATAAGGTGTGTTTACGCTTTTGATTTTACCATTTTATGAAAGACTTTCCGTTTTGATTTTCCCTTGCTGTAAGGTATTTTTGTTATTTTACAATTTTGACACCAGAAACAGCTTCGTAAATTTTACGGACGACATCACGAGTTGGTTGACCGTTATGGAATAACCGTTTCCCAAATGATATCGGATATGTTCCTTACCGTGTCGTAACTACAATCCCCTTCCCTTTCATGAATGTGACCTACCGAATTAGACTATTTACCGGATTTGTTATCTCATAAACAACACGACGGGTACCACATGTGGAGCAGGATCTGCTTACCCTTCTGGAGCACCTGAGATCACCCCTAGTTTTTGGTGGGGTTCGAGTTGTTTATTCTTTAGTTTTCTATGTTGTGTCATGTGTATTATTGTTTGTCTGTTTGTCTTTTTCATTTTTAGCCATGGCGTTGTCAATTGTTTTCGATTTATGAGTTTGACTGTCCCTCTGGTATCTTTCGTCCCTCTTTTACATACTACAAGTAGGGAGTTCGGTTCCCAATGCCAGCAATTACAACTACAAATTTATGAGTAAGAGGTACAATGTAGGTTTTTTTGTTACTTCCTTTTGAGAACAGAAATCAGTAAACTAACCAAACATTTATAGGATTTCAATGAATGTAACTGTTTGAGTCCAGTTCGGTCACAAATTAAAGATGCATAATTTCTAAGAAATGACTATTATCAACATTTACGATAAACGAATAGGCTGAAATCCATGGTTCAATTAATTCAATGTCGATAATTATGTTCTAGTATTTGCAATTAAAAACGACAGCACGATACTCTATACCTTAGAAAGATGTGTTATCAGCTGCTCAAATAAGATCATAAGTGACGTTTATAACGTATGTGTAGTTTACTTCAGTTTTAGTTGGTAACCCGGATTTTTTTTTTCTGAATCGATTTCTGAATTATTCTACTGTTGCTTTTATTTACTTGCCATGAGCAACAAAAGGGTGTTACTAGTAGAACAGGATCCGCGTATTACCTCCTAAAGAAATCTATATCACCCGCTGTTTTGGTTGGGTTTTTGTTGCTCATCATTTATAACTTTTCTGTGTAATCTTTTGAAGAATGTTGTTTTGGTATTTCTCATTGTTTTGTCTGTATTTTACGATTAAGAATTTCTTCAAAACGGTTGATGGCACACTGGTTGAAATTGATAGATATAGAGAATAAGATAACTAGAGTGGCAATAAATAAACGTAAGATCTGTACCATTTAGATAAATCCTACTTTGTAAAGGATTACTCTGATTTAAACTAAAAATTCTCTGAATCTGGCATTATCAAGATGCTTAATTTCTTGATTGACAACATATTTGTTACGTTTAAAGGACGTGTTTTTCAACAGACTGTCGGCATTCCAATGGGAACTAAGTTTGCCCCTTCTTGTCAACTTGTTTCTTTATTAGTATGAGGCTGACTGTATACAGGAACTTCTTAGGAAGAAAGATAAGAAGTAAGCAATATCCTTTAACTTTACTTTCCGCTATGTACAGATGATGTTCTCTCAATAGATAATTCAAAATTTGGTGACTATGTTGAACGCATCTATCCAATTGAGAGATTAAGGATATTACAGATACAGATAAGTCGGCCTCATATCTTGACTTACATCTAGAAATTGACAATGAGGGTCGGTTGAAAACAAAACTTTACGACAAAAGAGATGATTTCAGCTTTCCAATTGCGAACTTTCCATTTCTAAGTAGCAACATTCCAGCGTCACCTGCATACGGGATATATATCTCCCAATGAATACGATATTCCTGTGCCTGTATTTCCTATCATGATTTTCTTGATAGAGGGTTGCTGCTCACAAGGAAGCTATTAAACCAAGAGTTCCAAATGATGAAGTTGAAAGCATCCCTTCGTAAATTTTACGGACGCCAACACGAGTTGGTTGACTGTTATGGAATAACCGTTTCACAGATGATATCGGATATGTTCCTGATGTCGTATAACTACAATCTCCTTCCCTTTCATGAATGTGACCTTCCGAATTAGACAACTTACCGGATTTGTTATAACATGATTAACACTGACGACGGGTGCCACATGTGGAGCAGGATATGCTTACCCTTCCGGAACACCTGAGATCACACCCATTTTTTTTGTGGTGTTCGTGTTGTTTATTCTTTAGTTTTATATTTTGTGTCATGTGTACTATTGTTTGTCTGTTTGTCTTTTTCATTTTTAGCCATGGCGTTGTCAGTTTATTTTCGATTTATGAGTTTGACTGTCCTTCTAGTATCTTTCGTTCCTTTTTTAATTTAACAGAGAAGATTTGAAAAAAATCTATTACTTGATCAAGAGAAAAACATAATCAGGTTTTAAAAGAAAAACATTTAATATACATGTATATCTAAAAATTACTGACTTCGGTACCATTTAGAGCCAAAATAGTCCAAATGAACTAAATAATAAAAATAATAATTACGATGATAATATTATTAATGAAAATCTACTCTTATATTTATGTGCTTGTTTGGTTGTTACTCGATAACGTCTATTGAGGCATCTCTCATGCATGAGTAGAACGAGAAGAAATCACCACATTGTACGCATCGTTTAATTTGAATTTAATATTGTTTGGTTTAAAGATAAGCGCATAATTTTACAACCCCTAAAGCAATTCCGTAACATAATATATTACGAATAAAAAGATTATTAAGATTTTAAATTTGACTCATATATAAAAGTTGTGCCCATAGCATATTTCGATTAGTTATTTTACCTAGATTTGTCTTTGCAATGATATAAGCGACGACTCCCAAAAATAATAAGAATAAAAAGTAAATTGAACAAAGCAACAAAACGTCAATAATTTTACCTATAATGTATGTTTGTATTGTTCACATATAGGTGATTTTTTCTGAAAAACTAAGGAGTACTTATCAAGGAATCTTGGATGGGAAGCATTAAACATATATTTAAATTTCTAGACTTAGAATATCTATTTGTTAACCAGTCAAACTTTAAACAAAACCATATTCTAAAAAAAAGTAAAAACATCTTTAACTGTCAAATTTTAAGAAAGCTGGTTAGCAGCTAGTTTAGAAAGCAATAATGGGAAGTGTACTAATATACAATCTGGCAATAAATTAAGAACTTACAGAAAATTTTAAAATATTTTTTATGTTGAACCATATTTGAAAATGAATTAAAAAAAAGACAGGCAAATAATCACAAGATTTAGAACTATCTGTCATGAGTCCTCATGATCTTGAAATCGAAAGAGGGAGGTATATTGGAATTAAAGCATGTGTTGGTTTTTTTTTTTTTGGTTTTTTTTTTTTTGTGTTTTTGTGTGTTTTTGTTAAAATGTATTGTAATCATTCTAATCATTTTCTGTGCTTTTTTTGTAATTCATTCAATTGTATAGCTCAAATTTTGGGCACCATGATTGGTTAATAAAAACTTATCTAATCATATCTTATCCCAGGAATAGATTACCTTAGCCGTATTTGGCACAATTTTTTGGAATTTGGGTCCTCAATGCTCTTCAACTTTGTACTTCTTTGGCTTTATAACTATTTTGATCTGATCGTCACTGATGAATCTTTTGTAGAAGAATGGCGTATTAAATTATAATCCTGGTACCTATTATTTATCATTTTCTACATAAGAAAATGTCTGTACCAAGTCAGGAATATGACAGTTGTTATCCATTTGTTTGATAAGTTGGAGCTTTTGATTTCATCATTTAATAAGAAACTTTCTGCTGTTTGGTATGCCCAATAGATACGTAATGGTATTATTAAAGCAATAAGGGCAATTTGAAATATGGGAAGTAGACACTTATAATACGATGAACTGTAGGATTCCCTAATTTTTGAATTGGAATAACAGACTTGTACCATGAAGGTGCATGCCAAAAAGCTACAACACAATCGAGACAATCATATTTCAGATTGTATTCGGGAGAATCTAACTTTGATGGCGGAAAAGAAAATTGTGTGGAGGTGTATACTAATGGTATGACATGGAACGATGATCAGTCTTGTGCTGATATCAATCAATTTGTTTGCGAAAAGTGAATGATATTATCTTCATTCCTCAAACATGTATTTTTGAATATTAAATGTATTTACATTTGATGCATCTTCGCTAGCCAAGGGTTACGATCCACTCCCGTTCTCTTCACCAGAACGGGAGTGGATCGTAACCCTTGGCTAGCGAAGATGCATTTGATGATATGTTCTGATATTTTCTTAACCAATGGCAAGTATACCTAGTGTGATTAGTGGAAAAGTAGGTATGCATGTTGGTAGATGTAGGTTCGTGAAATAAGTGTATTTTTTATTATTCTTGAACCAATACAGTTATAGATTTTAAACTAAGTTCCTTATGCATGATTTAAACATTTATTACGAATCCATTACACACAGTCGATAAAAACAGAACTCATTCGGCGTATGTTGGTAGAAAAAAAGGTGCTGATTTTTGTTTTTTAATAGTGACGAAGTTTACTAGTTGTGACCTTGATACACAAATAATTACATTGGATGTATTCTATACTATTAAACGAGAAGACCTCATTTTTGGTGTCGCTTCTCTTCTTTCCACAATAAATTAATAAACACGCCTCTGTGTCCTAAAGGTACAGTGCATAGTCACATTTGTCATCCATTCATATGATTATTCAGATTGAGTTATTTTAGGAGAAAAACGAGAAAAAAGGCATCCGGGTATTGTCCCGTCATTGTACGAAATTGTAAGTCAGATTAGACTTCCGGTTTGCGTTTTTCTGTATACTTTGAACATACATATACTACGAATAAGTGTATTTTCAGAATTTTATCTGCTATCATTTTCAAGTTTACTATCCACGGCAGTCACAGAGTTTATTAAATAGAGAGGGTCTGTATACTATATCAATGATCACCATGGATCGATTAGTAAACTTAGAATTGAAAGTAAATACGTTTTATTTATATAGTAATGAATGTTCATAATATACAGATAAACGCTAAAATTATTCATGTGAACTTTTGATACTTTTTCTGAAATTCTCCAGTCATTAAATCTTTTACAAAATTCATTGATTACAAAAAAAAAAGAAGATGTGGTCTGATTGCCATGTTGAGACAACTCGATCTCCACAAGAGACCAAAATGACACAGAAATTAACAATTATAGGTTACCGTACGGCCTTCAACAAAGAGCAAAGCCCATACCACATACTCAGCTTCAAAAGGCCCCTAAATGACAATGTAAAACAATGCAAACGAGAAAACTAGCGGCCTTATTTATAAATGAACGAAAAACAAATATGTAACACATAAACAAACGACAACCACTGAATTACATGCTCCTTACTTAAATAAATGTTCATAACATACTAAATGTATGTTCATATTGAAATTGATAGAAAACCAAAAATTGGGAACTTTGGAAATAAAGGTGAAGGGTAAAAAAAAACATTTTCCTGTCCCCAATAACCTATGACTTATGATACTTTTGCTGAAATTCTCCAGTCATTCTGTATTTAACAAAATTTTCCAACAACACTTTACATACTGATACTTTAAACTACGCTCTGAATGCCCGCGATTTCGCGGGTGTGTTCTAGTGTTTCATTATAATACGTTATTCTGATTGGCTAACACGTATTATTCTTTAAGCAATTGCATTACACAATAAAACTAATCATTCATGATAACACGAGGTCCCACAATAAAGTGCACAGATGAAGTAAATAAAATATGATAAAATTCGTATGTACATGTTCCTAGCTAAAAAATCTTCATAGGGTTGTAAAAGAGTTGACCGTGCGCACATTTTTAAAATGAAGCTTTTCTACGCTTTATACAAAATGTACTTCGGTCAACGCTTTTACGCCAAATGAAGTTACAAAAAGAAGCATTCAATTCTTAATTAAAACAATGAAATCAACCAGTGTATTATAAGCGCGAAGTAATTATTTCGATGATAGATTTTTTTTTTGGGGGGGGGGGGGGGGGGGGCTAGAATCTCGAGTGCGTGCGCTTCTTACATAAATCATACGTATATCTCTGTTCTGTTATTTTACTTTCATAATACGGCCTGCTTTTCACGTTTATTATCGGTGTGTTTCCATCCCGGTTTCCCATGTCACAATAGTGCATTGCAATTGCCGGATTTTTAACGACAAGAGTTATGTTAGACCATTGCTGACTCTGTCTGCGAATAAGTGAACTGAAATAACTTAATTATTCAATAGCATTTATGACTTTTATTTCCTACAGATGATGATACTTGAAATAAAAGATTTTATTTAAAAAAAAGGTCATTTGTACATGTGTTTGTTCACGCATCGTTGTCAATATAATGGAATTTGAAGCGAATGTCATACAAGTGAGAGGCTACATAAGCTATAAAACCAGGTTCAATCCTTCACTTTCTACATTAGAAAATGACTGTTACAAGTCAGGAATGTGTTTGTGTTTTTGATTTTGGCATTTGATTAGGGACTTTCCGTTTTGAATTTTCCTCCCAGTTGTGATTTTACTTTTTTCTTATACAAATTAGTAACTAGTATTCAGATAAAATAAAAACGCATCTTCTTTTTTGGTCAAATTTGAAGCCTCGTATGACTTAAAAGTAAGTTGTTGTAACAATTGTTTTAGAGAAGTAGACAATTTGTGCAAGCATTACTTCAGTGTTTATTTGATAGAATTCTCATTTTAAAGATCTGCTCTATTTCAATCCAACATTTTCTGAACGTCTTTGAATTTCCTGTATCAATCCTTTATTCAAGTTACTAGATCAACAAATTTAAAACGCTAAATTATATACATAAAACGGAATTCGTAATCGTTGCAACAAACGATTTTTATCATCCCAGTAAGGAAACTTTTAAATATATTTTGTGAATGTGATGCTACTGTACATACGCCGGATCAAGTGGGAGAATATCATTTTTTAAGACAAACTGACACAATACACTTAAATTCACGGCTAGAGGTTTAAGTGTACACTATCTCCGGGTTCTATTGAAAACATATCTATACTTTATTTTCTACTTATTTATGCATGTGAAAAAGTCACTTGTGATACTATTAATGACAAGTATAACCAAAGTATGCACTTTTTAGCATGAAATATAAAGGGTCCTTACCATAAAAAATTGTTATATAATTAATTTATAAGGTTTATGGGTACGATATTTTTAGTGGTACCTACCGCAAACTGGTCTGATGTCGTACCATGTCGTCTAACTCGGCGCCGTATAGATGTGCAACTCATGGCTTGTATTATATCTTACCCGAGTTATGTTTTACTATTTACCGTAAAACGGCATGAGAGAAAATAGCTTTCATTATGTTCTTATTTCTCTCTTCTTTTTCTTATACACTGTATGATTTTTATTTGATTTTTATATTATATTAAAACGATAAACTAACCTCTCTACCCGACATGCTGTTCGGCGTGATGTCGTAAATCAGTCTACATTTTGTCATTAATGAACTTCACATTACAATTCGGAGTATATTTTGAACCATCATGTAAAATTTCAAACGACAATTCGTCACATAAATAAACTGTCTTCATTTGATCCATGAAATTCAATATTAAGAAACCCCGTGTTGAAGTGGAGACCGATGACGATGAAATAAGCCATTTATCTTTAATTGATTATCTCTTTTATAATAAACAGTCAGTGTACAAAATGATTTAAATAAAAAAAAAAACATACTTCTCATAACTGTAATAAAAGTATTAATTATTCTATTAGTCGTAGGATATTTCAGTCGCCTAAGAATTATATTTTTTATATTGTCATAAGCAATCTTGTTACATTTTAAAACATGAAATTTAGGATAAACAACTGCATGTTTTTATGAGTTTTGTATTTGTTCTGTTATCTTAGGCTACAGGAATATCATACTCTGTTTCAAAACATTGAATTTTTCGAAACGTTTTTTTTTTTCTCATTCAAACCGAGTAAAAGATTAGCATAGCTATACTTGGTAAAACCTTTCTGAATTTGTGTTCTCATTACAGCGTCACTGATAAAACGCGTGTCCGTCAAGCAAAATCTTAATCCCGGTATATGTGATGAGTTTTTATACACAATCACAAGATGTAGCTGAAGAACCAAATTAATCGAAAGACAATATCATAGGTATCTCTGAATTTTTCTAACACCGAAGGGCGTTATGGGCATGCAACCTCTTGGACTTGGAAAAAATGTATGTTGGCATAAAAGTCAATTTTGCTTTAGCATCGAAACGTTTAACATAATAATAGGGTAGTACCCACCTCTCACAATGACATCATGGATCGGCCACTGGGTAATATCTTTTTCTGATTTTTGCATTATTTTTTCAATGTTGGCGATAGACTAAATAAATAAAAATGGAACACGATGTGATCGTCAAGGGAAATTGCAGTCGAGTGCACACACGATCTGTGTTCGAATTCACAACCTCAGTGTTGACTGGCTAGTGATTACAGTAGAAACTTCTTAGACCAAACTGGCCACCGAGGCCCCTGCTGTATAATAAAGTAAAATTACAAAAATACGGAAATCCAAGGGAAATTCACATTGAAAAGTCCCTAATCAAATGACAAAATCAAAAGCATAAACACATCAAACGAATGGAAAACAACTGGCATATTGCTGATTTGGGTTTATAACGAGCTAATCATATCACAAATTTTCCCGTCGCTTAAAATTTCATTATATTGACAATAATGTGTGATCAAAACAATTGATCTTATTATAAGAATTAAAAGGGTCTTATCACGGAATAATAGCAAAATACAAATTCATAGATTTTCCTCTTGATGATATTAATTGCTATATAATATATATACAATCTAGCCATTTAACGGACACTAGCTACGAGATATGAAAAACATTAGAATATGATTTCGTTTGGTTCAATAACTAATAAAAGTGAAATAGTGAAATAAGAATTCGTTTTAGCAGCCAATTTGGTACAATTTTGTCCCAACTAGAAAAATAATTTCGCTGATGCAAGTGAGTAATTCGATCTTAATAATTTCGTATTCATGTGACCTTCAGTTTAAACCATTCAAGATTGGTTACGCATGCATACGTTGTGGTCGGCTATTAAAAAAAACCGTTTATTTACTTATTTTTTTAACCTATAACATGAAATCAAACAGACCTATAAAAATCAAAATATGCGCAGTCGCAATCTTTTCATATTTATGTTTATGTTTATATCGATCGGGTTATGTGACTATATATAGACTAGGCACTATTCAGAGGTCCTCATGATAGTTAATTAGATGGCTTCTAGACAAAAATACACTCGAAATTTTGATAAATCTCATCGAGTACATGCTTTCGTAACTGTTTATTTCAGACTTTTTGTAATTTGGATTTACGTGTTAGCATGTTATAAACGAAATATGAGAATTTGAGTCAAATCGGGGAACATGAATTTGACAGCTAGTGCTCCTTTAAGAAATTAAAGGTCTTTTAAGAACTTAAAGAACTGGCTATATATGAGAAAAAAATGTTAATAATATATCCATTAAACAAGTGATTGCAAACGAACATATCTTGTCAACAATGCATCATAACGTTGTTTCTCAATGTGACCTGACAACTTAAGGAATCGCATGAACTTACAAATGAGCAAGATCTGGTTTACTTTCATTGTAAAATAATTGTTAATCATCTTGGAATTATTATGTCACCCGATCGATCGACAATGTCGGGTGACATATTGCTTTTCCTCCGTTTCTTTTTTTTTTTTTTTTTTTTTTTATTCTTGTTATTATTATTCTTCCGCCTGACTTGTTTTATGTTTGTGGTCTTGAAAATAAATGAAAACGTACGGAATATACATCAGTTGATTTAGTAGAGCAAACGTCTGGACGAAGTGCTTACGATATTTTCGTTAAATACCTGTATATTCTGACCAGAAATAGCTATTTTTCTTTATTAAAAGTAAAAGAATCTCAAACAATCATTTTAATAATTTTATATCGAGTTGATGGGAGTACATAATGTTGAAGAAACGAGGTATTTATAGAAATTCTATAAATTATTTCGGTTATAAAACGTTACATTTAAGCTAGGTTCACACTGCCGATCAGATCAACTCGATGATCCCGATTGTCCAAATTTCCACGACCAAGCTCAACCAAATTCTTGATCGGGCCTGTTTACGACTTCTACTTGACCGCCATCCGGCTGTACACGACCTTAACTCGACCATTCACAACTCCTTAATGACTCCATCACGACTCCATCCCGACAACAAAATGAATACTTATTCGATAATTCCGATCAATTCACGATCTTTACACGATCTTTACTGGACAGTCCTAGTTAGATCAAATCAATTATTCACGATCTCAGCCTGATCTCGACCAGAACAGATCGACCTGATCGTATATGGTTCGTAGGGATAATCGGGAATTGGTCGGGTATGCACATTTTTAGTATAAAACGTCCTATTTTTTCAATTTCCTGCCGCTTCGACGTGGGCATTAAGTGTTACCCTTGTCCGTCCGTACGCACGTACGTCCCAACATGACACTTTATAATGATATATATGCTAGCTGGGGCAATTATTTGTGTCCCATGGACACATTCTTCGTTTATTTGATTATATTCAGTAGAAGGTCCTAGTAAAATCATACATTCAAAATATCTACATAGAAATAAAGCAGTTGGATTTGTGATCAAGGTGATAAGAGCTCAGAGAGACATATTAATAGCTGTGACGGAGCTTGTAGAGTGCATAGAAGACAAAGAAGATGGTGTAAACATCAATAGGCGCCGAGAAATCTAGGTGAGGCAGTGGCTGACACGACGACCACTGTATGGGCAGTTTGAGAGACTTGCACTAACTCAGTAAAGAGAAACCCAATGCTTATAAAAAGTTCCTCATAGTGGACACTGATATGTTTTATTTCTCTTTTTTTTTGGAAATGACACCACAAAATGAGATTTGTCACTGGGTTAGTACTTATGTTAGATAGCAATATATATAAACTTTACAATCCCCATTTCTTTGCTTTCTTACAAATAAAAGCGTGCTGTTTGTCAAATATATGTGCATAAGTATGTAACCAGTATTTTTCATATATTTGATATCCAGTAGTTGAATGGTTAAATATATTTATTTCTTTTTGCTGTATGGCAACAACCTGTATGTATTTGCCAAAAAAAAAAATATTGTAAAAAGAGGGCAAAGAAAGATGTCACATAATTCCCCAAAAGTTGACCCAAAGTAGAATTTCAATCCACAGGAGTGATACCTTTTCTTACACAGTTTACACCTTTACATACATCTATCAAAAGGTCAAAAGTGTATTTCTTTCTAACCAAAGTTTGGTAAACGTTGTGTGTCGTTTGTTTTAGTTTGTTAAACGTAACAGAAGTAGAAACAAATGCATCGTTTGGTTAGAGGGGATTGAAATTTGGAGTAATTTTAGACAATGTTTTGAGTTATGACGAGCAGGAACACGTTTAAATAAGTGATTTAATCTTAAAGTTAGAAAGAAATGCATCGTTTGAACAAAAAACGACAAACGACAAACTGTGGACGCATTTGCAGCGAGTGTATATTTGTCAAAGTTTATGCAAACTTGCAAAAGTATGTTATAAACAAATGACCAAAACTTGTGCTCGCTGAGCAGTTTGTATCGTAACTGTTAGAAAGAATTCGCACCAAATAAAAAATATTTCGTCTCATTTTTGTGTGAAATTACGTCAATATGTTCGAATGAAAATTGACTGTAAGGTGACCTATAATACTGTTGTTATTGATAATTTCTGTGTCATTTTGTGTTCTGTGAAGAGCTTTCTATTGGCAATTGTGCCACATCTTTTTTTATGCTACAAACATTTCTGACAAAGGAAAAAATTGACAGACAAACAGAAAATAACCCATAAAACAAGTAAAATATAATCTTGATGTTCTTATAAACCAATTTTAAAAGATAACTTAGTCACCAGCAGTCGGTTTGTTTTCGACCTCTGAGTTTGAATGTTCCTTCGGTGTCTTTTTTCTATCTTTAAAAATGTTACCTTTCCTTGCAAAAGTAAAGACACGTACTGTGTATGGAGGAATTTTTGTACAGTTAAAAATAATGTTGCCAACATATTTTTACGGAAGCATAGTTATGCGAGTTAATCAGATATGCACACACTTTTAGAGAGTCGTTTAGCAGTCATGTGTTCTCGAGTATGGCCCAGTAGAGATCGAAAAGTGGTCGCAGTGATCTGGAAGCGATCGGGCATTGGTCGAGTAAATGTGGAAATTATCGGACATTAGTCGAGCAAAGGTCAAAATGATCGAGTACTGATTGGTAAAATGTTTGTATTCCGACCATTCTCGATCTCTTCACGATCCTTTCCCGATCGATTCGACCGCTACTCGACGAATTCTCTATCTCTTTTCGAGTGACTTGCTTCTCGATCCTTACTCGAATGGTTTTGACATGTCACAAACTCTCGGGTAGAAAGTCAGATCGATGACGAGCAAGGTAGATTATCCCGAACATTCTTGTTGATTGAGTCAGATCAGTCTCCCGTTCAAGTAATTTGTCTTGATCGGGCCTAATAGAGTTGATCTGATCGGCAGTGTAAACCTATCTTTATATTATAAGTATACTGGATTTTGATTGATTCTGTTTTTCTATTTTTGTAATTATCCATCTGAAAAAGAAATATAAGTTCAAAGTCGAAATTTCGTGTTATTGCTAGAAACTTTCTTTTTCTGTTCAACGTACTTTTTTTATTTTCGCATTGCACAATACCAATCTTTTCCCTGGCAATTAATATCTTTTCTAAACTAAACGCACTGAATTTGTATTAATTGAAAAGTAAGTTTTGGGAAACATAGCTGATCCATTAGTGTGAAAGACTTTGAGCTAGCTGACAAAAATTTTGACTACTCTAAGATCGGTTGTGTTTATATATAAAAAAAAAAAAAGATGTGGCATGATTGCCAATGAGACAACTCTACACAAGAGGCCAAAATAACACAGAAATTAACAACTATAGGTCACCATACGGGATTCAACAATGAGCAAAGCCAATACCACTTAGTCAGCTATAAAAGGCCCCGAAATGACAATGTAAAACAATTCAAACGATAAAACTAATGGCCTTATGTTTTTATGTCTTTTTGTAAAGTTTTTTTTAACACCACCACATGTTTTATCCGCTGCTCCCTTTTCAGAGACCTTTGATTCAGCGGTTGTCGTTGGTTGTTGACTAGTTGTTGTTGTTGGTTGATAAATGTTTGGTTTTCGTTTTTTATTTTAGCATAAATCAGGCCTTTGGTTTTCTCTTTTGCTTCGTGTCACATTTTTGCATGCCAGGGACTTTTGTAGCTTCTATATGGTATGAGTGTCTTTTATTGTTGAAAGACATGCAATGCCCGGTGTGTGATGATAGTTTTGTCATTGGCAATCATTTAACACTTTTCATGTTTATAAACAAACGAGATAAGCACAAAAAAACCTCAAAGAACAAAACACCAAACAGAAGAAATGAAACTCTCATTATATGTCAGATACAGTAAGCCTTTGCCTCTATTATGTCAGGAATATGACAGTTGCTCTCCATTCGCCAGATATGCTCGAGCTTTTGATATTACCATGTTGTATAAAATGTATAATAGCATCATTTCATACGGAAGTTAAGACCATAACATATATAGCTAAGGCAAAATATAACACATGCAGGGTGTCAACCGTTAGCCAATGCGGTGTTTGTTTGAAATCATTTTTGGTTTTTGTCTGTCTCAATCGATTTATATCTTTCGAACAGCAGTATACTACTGTTGCCTTTATTTGCAAAACATGCACTAGCAGCATCGTGGTTGTGATATTATACTTTAAAAAAAATAAAGAGGTGTGGTTTATTTGTGAAATATGATAGTTGTTATTTATTCGTTTGATGTGTTTGAGATTTTGATTTGGTCATGGTATTAGAGTCTTTCCTTTTAGAATGAAACAACAATCCACGATCGATTTCAAATGACGAAGGTAAACGCAATTGTAAAAACCATAACATATCGATGCCACTGCTGGTGCACGTTTCGTCCCCGAGGGTATCTATCACCAGGTCAGTAGTCATCCCTTCGGTGATGACATGAATATCAATAATGTGGTCATTTTTATAAATTTCCTGTTTACAAAACTTTGAATTTTTCGAAAAAGTAAGGATTTTCTTATCCCAGGCATATATTACCTTAGCCGTATTTGGCACAACTTTTTGGAATTTTGGATCCTCAATGCTCTTCAACTTTGTGCTTGTTTGGCTTTATAAATGTTTTGATATGAGCGTCACTGATGAGTCTTATGTAGACGAAACGTGCGTCTGGCGTACTTAGTTATAATCCTGGTACCTTTGATAACTATATATATCCGGCTCCTTAAACTCATTACAATAAAACTCATTACATAGTTCATTCGTATGCTTTGACCTATCTGTATATTTTAAGTTCCAGTAAAGTCATTAAACAAAATGTGATGTGGCCTGTGGTTGTCTATATGTTGGTATTGTTTTTGTGATTTTAAATTCTGAATGTCTAGTGAGTTTATTTGCTAAGATTATATGTCTGTTTGTTTTGTTCACACATCGTTGTCAATATAATGGAATTTGATGCGAATGTCATACAAGTGAGAGGTTCAGTTAGCTTTAAAACCAGGTTTAGTTCACCATTTTCTACATAAGAAATTACCTGTACCAAATCAGGAATATGACAGTTGTTATCAATTCGTTTGATGTGTTTGTGTTTGATCTTTTGATTTTGTCATTTGATCCTTTCAGAATTTTCATCGGAGTTCAGTATTTTCATGATTTTACTTTTCATGGTATACTAGTACTCTGTAATTATGTTATTTTGTTTTTGTCAAAAAAACATATGTTACATTGTTGATATTTAACAAATACAAAACGTTTAATGTGACCTCATTATGTATGCTTTGAAGTTCAAACTAGCTTCTCTGCTACTTGTTGGGTGCATTGGTGTGGCTTTGAGATAGTGAACGGCAACAAAATATGTTGTTTATTTCCATTCGCTTTTTTTTTCAAGTAAAAATATAAATATATACACCATATCCTCTTTTCTATTGGTTTCATAATTATTAATGACAAAACCAGAATTTGATAGTTTTGATGAAAAAAATTCAGCGATATGGTGAGACGTTGCTTATGCTAGACTGTTTTCAAATCTCTCCAAAGGTGTCAATCAAGTCAGGCTTGAAAATGCACGTTATATTCAAACAACACTTCATCTTAAAATAAATGTGATTGATACATTATACCAACATATCATTCACATGTCTCAGGTTTGTTTTAGAGGGAAAGCAGACAAAAACTGTCACCATAAGTAACTATTAGAGACAAGACTAAAGAAGACGTCTAAAATTTTTATTTCACCAATAAAACATACAACAATTGTAATTGCGTAATAAAAACAATAAATTAAATATTCATATAACAGAGCACAAACAACACTGTGCAACTTGTATTGTCATTTAAATTATATGTGATTCGAATTTTAAAAGAAACAATTATATATCAAATATTACAACACATGCTTTAACATTCAAGCGATGTGACTTTTCAGGTACTGTTCATATGTGAGAATAAATTATATCACAAACAGCCTAAAATGCCTTCATTTAGAATTATTAATTTCTAACTCCTATCTAGATATTTCAATTGTAAAATTAAATATTTACATCAATACAATCTTCCTGAATGTTAGTTGTAACACTCTGATGGAAATCATCTCGGGGTCCTCGAGTCGAATATTCATCAACGATATCATCTTTTGTGAGGGAAAGTGGTTCAGGGGTCTTTCGGATGTTATCATTGTCTTCACATTCTGATAAATTGTCATTAATGTGCTCAACATCAATATAAGATTGACTATTTTCACCATCCTCGTCATCGCCTCGGAGACGTTCATGAATGCGCTTGTGCCTTTCCAGATTACTTTTGTGACTTGTGGCATAGTCACAGTGTGGACAAGAATAGTCTTTTTGACCACTGTGTACAGATAAATGCCTTTTCAACAACGCCTTCCGACAAAAACGTCGTCCGCAAAACGCGCATGAATACCCGTTGTGATGGAAGATCATTATGTGTTCTCTTAATGAAGCTTTTGTTGTAAAGTTGACACCACAGCATTCTAACACTTTTTCACAAGCCTGATGCATAGTTGATATATGTCTCTTCAAATTGTTTCTTCGGTCTGTGACGTATCGGCAATGTGGACACGGAAACAACTTTCCGCGAAATGTATTGCATACCAACATAGCCAACTCCAAATAATTTCTATTAATAAATGGGGATTTCACTTTGGATAAATCCGTTGGAAAGCCAGGCGGAGTTGCGAAATTGTGATATTGTGCAAGTGTAAGTTGCTTTAGTTCGTTTGATGCCGTATTTTGAAATGGATACAATGCAGTTGGGTACTGAAGAACTGTTGATGGTAGGGTTGCTGTACTAGAAGAAGATCCGGAAGGCAGAGGTATATTTTGGAATGGTGACATATATGGTGCTGCCATTGCCCTGAGGGAAACGCTGGTTAAACTTGATCGTATGTCAGGATTTCCGAGCGTATGCATACTTTCTCGTGCTTTAGGGATTGGATTTCGAATTGCAGGCATAGATGTCGGAATGCAATTGGTTTGTAAAGATCTGTTATATTCATTTGGTAGTCTTGAATTATCATCACAGACGGGAGGCCCACTGTAAAATAAAGTTCATATTTAATATGAATATAATAATAATTTTTTGAATGAAATACATAGCATTGTAACCCGTACATTTGTAAAACTGTTGACGAAATTCCTAGATAGAATGCATTTAAAACAAAACATATGATTGACAGTTTTATCAGAAAAAAAGTTGAAATAATATATGTTTTTTGTTAATTTGTTTAATATTGTATAGTTTCGTTCGACGAGCTGCTTTATTAAAAATTGTTTTTTAAATTTATTTCAGTAGAAGCTGTTGGAGATTATCATCGAAAATCAAGGAACTTGGTGCTTGAGAGATGATTCACTGATGTCGAAGTTTTAAAACTACTGATCGTATGTCAGGATGTCTGACAAAAAATGCTGCACTATTTAATTTGAATGACGAGTTTTAACTAAAATGATGTATATAAAGATATTGAGATTTGTGGGTTCTGTGGATTTTTAGTTTGCTTATCATTTAGTGATTAGTAAATGCGTTTCTGGAAATTTAGGCGGGGGCATATATAGTCGAGCTTTTGATAATAATTTTAAAACTAAACACATCATAGATACCAGGTTTTAATTTTTAAGCGCCAGTAGCTTGTTTTGACAGTATCATCAGTGACGCTCGAAGTAAAAAGGTTTAGAAGGCCAAATTAGCGTTAGTATGAACTGCTATGGTACATATTATAAATAATCGAGAAATTCATTTAACTTATATTTGCTCATGTTTTGATGCTTTATTGATAACTGAAAAAGTCCGGGA
Source organism: Mytilus galloprovincialis (assembly GCA_037788925.1). Classification (NCBI taxonomy): domain Eukaryota; kingdom Metazoa; phylum Mollusca; class Bivalvia; order Mytilida; family Mytilidae; genus Mytilus; species Mytilus galloprovincialis. The sequence continues at coordinate 43,491,545 of CM075334.1, read as the reverse complement.
ACGAAAATGATAGTAAATAGTGTTTTAATTCACAAAATACCAGCATTTGCTTGCTAGAAATTAAAGGAGAGTGATAGTTACAAAAAGGCCTTATAAAAGAAGCAATTAGGAAAAAAAATACGAAAGGACATGATAGCATCGCGCATACGATCAATTATAGTAGACAGTGTATACTTCAAGTATTTCAATGGCTGCAAAAACTAATAAAAAATTAACAAATTTATTTCTAGAAAATTGTTAATGGAACGTAAAATATATAAGGCTAAATATAAATGTCACTGTACTGTGTAATGATAATATGAAATGATTCATATTAAAGACTTTTCCGTCTTTTATTATTATCATTTATGTCTTTTATATATAGTATTTAAAGCAATCTGGGTCTAATAATGCACTTCATCGACATCTATTTAGTACTTCATCATGTTTTTGTAAATATTTTCAGACATCAGATGTTAAATTGTCTGCGGTAATAAAAGGCAATGAAAGGTTGATTAGCCTTACTACAATGACTGGAAAATACAAAATACAAATCCAATGGAATCAATCGAAACATGAATTGACAATTTAACAGTTATACTGTAAGAATGACTATTCAGTATCTGATAATCATTGATAGATGGCTCTCTATGGTGCAATCAGTCAACACTCAACGTAACCAATATAAAATCAATGAACAAATACGGTATTAGCTCAACATCAAAAAAAGCATGGAAACATAAATTTCAAAATTAAGAAATTGTATGGTTTATGTTCAAACTTTTGTTTCATTTTTTATATGAAAATAATAGCCATTATTAGTTATTATTATTATTATTATTATTATTATTATTATTATTATTATTATTATTATTATTATTATTATTATTTATTTATTTATTTTATTATCATTATTATTATTATTTTTATTATTGTTATTATTATTATTATTATTATTATTATTATTGATTTGACAGTAGTTTTTGAATATATTATAGTTAACAGAAGTAATGATACAAATTTGCAATAAATTATAATATATAGGAAAACTGATTTTTTTTTCACTTTTTTTTCAATATAGGGAAAAAATATTACAGAGACAAGTGTGTGCATCCCCAAGTCGTGACATCAACTAGAGATAATGTTAGTCATCAAAGGGGGCGAACTTGTTTTGCCAAAAAAAAGTGTAAAAAAACATCCAATATCGGAAATGATACCAGGGAAAAGATCAACGTTTTGATAAGACCATACTTTGGTTTCAAGTCTTAAACCAAACAGGCTGTTGTTTTTTGTTTTTGGCTCATTTTTTTTTTTTTTGTGAGAAAAAAAAAAGATTTTTTTAAATTTAGTTAATAAAATTTTCGCCTTTTTTAATGATGGTTGGTGTGTAATCGGTTATTTTATTTGTCAAATGCCGTTTCTTGTGTCGTTTCTTTTTCTTAAATTGCAGAAGTTCCACAAATTCTGTGAATTGTTTTCTTTTATGATGTAATGTAAAAGTTTTATTTATTCATTTGAAAATGAATGTTAGAATAAGTTTTAAAGCAAAAGTGTCTCATAAGTCAGTCATGGCTGGATACCGATATTTTAACTTCGATTAAAATTTTTATTTTTAATTTTTTACTTATATTATGATGTATGATATTGTTCTGTATTGGTATGTGACACTATAATAAAATATGCTGTATGTCTGTCTGTCATTGTTTTTTTATGATAAATAAAATTAAAAAAAACGTGTATCGTGTTGGCAAAAATCATATAAACAAAACATTCCACAAACAAAAGTGACTGAATGTTTTAAACACATATACAAGCAGCAGCAGTATACACAGAAAAATCTTTCTTAATTTTTCAAATCCCATTACCTCTAGATCATGCAATCTTATCTTCCTCAATAGTTGTAACAAAGCGAAACAAGGCTCAAATGAAAATATAAATTCATACAACAGGAAGAGAATTTCAAAAAAAAAAGCAAGACCATGTCAAGAGAAAATAGCTTCACTTAAAAAATAAGACCGAGTCGGCAATAAATAAAATTGAATGTAATTATATTTCTATTTAAAATCTATTTTCAAACAATAATGGTTAATAATCAATAAAACATTGATGAAGAAATAATACAAGACTTGAAATTTTATGTAATCTTTCAAAGTAGCAGAATCTATCAAGATAAATTACACATAATGAGTTTGATAATAATTGAACGGAAAATAGAAATATTAGGAGGGCGCTTTTCCTAGCTTGAAGTCCGGATACGAATAGTCATGTAATTATTTCACTTTGGCAAGCAGAAGGAAGACCGTTGATAGCAATCGCGTGTGTTGAAATTAAATGATTATAATATCTTTTTATTTACTGACATTAGTTTGCCATTCCGACCGGATTAGCTCAGGTAACATAATAACAAAAAGGTCCGTATTTGGTTCGGATAATATCTTTAATTGTTGTCTCCTGCTATCGGAAATGAGGTAGTTCATGCCATTGCAAAAAGATTTTCAAATGATGTTTTAATGTTAAGTGGTTAAATTCAGTGCGATCTTGCTGTTTGGGGCTATTGAAAATACAACTTTTGAAATTGATAAATAATTAATGGATCAAAATACAGTTTATGCGATTAATTTTCTTTATAAGTTAGGATATAATAACACTTAAACTGTTACTGTTGAAAGGTGCACTCTCACTGAGATAATTGTTGACAATAGAATTCAATTTAGTTGTTAACGTTTTTAAAACGAGCACCATCATCTTCTCAAGAGAGCTTATGTCATATTAAAAAACAAAGCTTAGAGAACGGGCATTCGTTAAGCCGTAAACTTTGAATAGCTAGAACAATACGAAACAGTGGTTCTACTGATTATTTTAATTACGAATACTAGTTTGCTATATTGTAGCAAACCTTGCTAGATTTATAGGTTATTTAAATTAGCATTTTCGATATGGGTTCTGGTATCATTCTAATACCTCATATCAGACTGGGGTTTTTCCCCATTGAAATGTGCAAGTTGATATCAGTCCGCTGGTCTAACACATTTTTTTCTTTTCATTTTATGCAATATTAGAAATGAAAAAAAAAAAATATTGGTATTAAACTTAAAATATCTTGTAACATAAAGTAAGTTTTTAAAAGGATTTGTCTGTCCTTGTTGAAGATTTTTTTCAAACGGCAGCTTTGTTTCAATTCAATGCCTGCTTATCATTATCCCGTTTAAAATAATTATTTTAATATTATTACATCACATTTAAAAATATGTTGTATGTTCTTTTAAAAAATGAAAAATAAAGTAATCATGTTTTAAAGATATAAAATAAAAATGAAATATTATATTTTTTATAAACTACAGACCTAATAACGAATACATCCATTCTTTGATAGTTTTATAAATTTATTAAAAGTGGAAAAGAATGATGTTCAGAGAAAAGTAAAATGTGAATGCTACCTTTTATTTACGGAACCCCTGGTGAGGTCTTCAATATAACGGACGATGATACACACTGTCACAGATGGTTTACTAAATTGAATTTTCATTTCAATGTAAAATGTTTCATCGAGAATTTATCAAACACAATTTCTCAGTACGTTTGTGAGTTATAAAAATGACATAAAGTTTAATGTAATTACAACAATTTTTCTCTTAACGTCATCTTGCTGTTTAGCGTTTTTATCTTCGTATAGTGTTAGGTTTTGTTAAATAAAGCAAAGCGCCAGGAGATTTGGTTTTGCCATTGAAAAGTGTAATAAGGAAGGCAACAGATTTTGGCATAAAATTTGTAAAATGAGAAATCAAAAGGAATACACGATTGGTGAATGGCTTTGCTTTTATCAGTTTAAGTATTCTAATATCAAGTTTAGGTGAATTCATCAGCAATAAAACAGAAACCCATCAACAATATGAAAGAGGTGATATTGTAAATAAACTTTTAAATTATACTCTTTGAAATATAAGAAAAATAACAAAAATACGCAGTTTACAAAATATATTGAATTAAAAGGATTTTGAAAAAAAAATATTAATATAAAAATTTGAGTATTTTTCTTATAAAATCGTCTCACTGTACACTCGGTAATAATAATAAAATTTGGTATTTGTTTTTTATTCTTCTGTATTATTTCATCTTTCCTTTTTCTTAAGGCCGTGTATTGTCTGTACTTTTTCGACATTCGATTTTGATCGCTCTATTGATATCTTCATACTTTTTCTTGATATAAGGGTCTGGATGGGTTTTTTTTTTATTCATTAATTTTCTAGACCATTTTTCTCTATTTTTTCTCTCTATTTTGCTTATTATTCTCTTTTCCTTATATCTGTTTTACACTTCTATTGTTTGTCCCTTATTTGGCAATTTGTGCTTATTATGCTCTATTTTGTAAACCCCTTCTAAATTCTCTGTTATAACTTTCAAGCGACTCTCCTCGTTGAGGTTACTACATTGTACATTTGTAAAGAACTGTAACAGTTGTATCAAGGCTGGGACTATTATACTAAGTATAATAGTCTCATAGTCCCAGATCAAGGTTGCAATATTTGAATTAATTTTATTTCTACGGTTTAATCTATTTACGTTTCACTTACACTATCAACACAAAAAAAATGTGTTGTTATATATATACTTCATACTACATTATCCAGAAAAGTCATTTTTCTTTAGTGACATTATCCAACTATAACCGTTGTAACAACCTTTCAGCTTGTTTCCTGTAGTAGCGAGCACATTTTCACGCACATGTATGCAGGTTTCATTTATTTCCATATTAGCGGTTTTATTGTTTGTAGCTGCAATTTTGTTATTTGTTTTAGTTTTACGACTTTTGGTCTAGATGGGGGAAAGAGAGGGAGTGAGCTTTAGCATGTATAAAAAATAAAATCACAAAAATACTGAACACCGAGGAAAATTCAAAACGGAAAGTCCCTAATCAAATGGCAGAATCAAATGATTTTTTCAATCGGATAACAAACTAAAACTGAGGGAAACGCATTAAATATAAGAGGAGAACAACGACACAACATTAAAATGTAGCACACACAGAAACGGACTAAGCATTAGACAAAATCCTATGAGAATAACAAATATAACATCAAAACTAAATACATGAATTTGGGATAGATAAGTACCGTGACACGTCTTATAGTAATGTGAATTCACACTAAAAAAAAGAAGAGAAAACAAACGACACAACGGAAACACAACGTTAAAATGTAACACACACAGAAACGAACTATAATATAACAATGACCATATTCCTGACTTGGTACAGGCATTTTCAAATGTAGAAAATGGTGGATTGAACCTGGTTTTATAGCGCTAAACCTCTCGCTTGTATGACAGTCGTATCAAATTCCGTTATATTTACAACGATGCGTGACAAAAACAGACATAATCGGTAAAATAGTCAAAATATGGTTACAACAGTTATCACTGTCTTTCAATCTCAAAACAAACTTGCAAACATTTACAAAAAGCATCTATAATATTTTCACATTTTGTGCCTGTACCAAGTCAGACTAGCTGGACAACATGTTTGTGTTGTTTTGACTTTTTCTATTTCTTTCATTTTTGTTTTTGTTTTTATACTGTGTAGTATTTTGGCAATTCCTGTTATTCCTTTTATGTAATATTCAGCCTCATTTATTTAGAACATCTACGAGTAAATATTGCAGATAGTGCAGGAAAGTTTGCCTTGCAAGGTCACTTACAAATTCTTAAAACAACAATGTTGGAAGGATTAACACATTTTCTCTATATACAAAAGACATCTGATATAATGCCCGGATTCGTACAAATAATAAAAACGTGGCGGTGTATTTATACCTCCCGTACATCCAAAAGATCGTTCATACAAACTTTTACTTAAAACTTTCATGGAACCTGAGTTTTCAATATTGATTACGATTTCTAACAGGCTAAATGTATATGAAAATATATACCATGTAGACCAATAGTTGTTACAGATAACTACAGAAATTGTATAATAGTAAATTAAACTATACATCCACAAATATGAATTGAAATTTTTTTTTATAGAGTTCACGTTATTTTGATTATTAGCAATGGCGGAAAGGACAACACGCAAAACCCTAAATATGTTCTATATAAATAGTGAATGAAATGAACAGACCACAAAAAATCAAAATCTTGACCCTACCATCAAATACATTTCTACATAAATTAGGCCGTCTGTTTTCTCGTTTATATAATTTTGAATTTGTCATTTCGGGGACTTTTATAGCTAACTATGTAGTATGGGCTTTTCTCATTGTTGAAGGTCGTATGGTTGTTAATTTCTGTTTCTTTTGGTCTCTTCTGAAGGGTTTTCTCATTGGCAATCCTACCACATATCCTTTTTATTAGTGAACAGAAAACATATTTAGAGAGCAAAAACTATACTAAGGATATTCCTACCTTGGTTAAGTATTCTTGAAAATGGTGCGGTTGTGTTATATTTTTGGCAGTACAAAATAAAAGTGGGCGGTAAAAAATCAACAATGAAAATTAAATTACCAATGGAAAAATTAATTCAGCTAGATAATTACAGAAAACTAAAACACATCTTCAAAAGAATAATACAATATAACAACCAATCAATGAACACTTCGTGTTGCTGAAAACAAGTTAAGAGTCCTACTTGATAAGAAAGTCATGCCCCCTTATATACTCTCATCTTGGTCACCTTTCTGCTGAATGTATTTAAACATTTATTTTTTTCGTTAAACCAAAATAAAAGGCCGTCCGACTCGAAACCAATTGCAAGAGCTATGACAAGGGCTACACCAAACTGCGTCCATATCACGACCCTCCTCACAAATCATCCTATTGTGGATGCTATATTGAAGTAACATTTAATTCAAAAATGAAAGACTAATTTTCAAAGCATTTATAACAGTGGCTGGGTTTAAAAGTCTTTAACTCTTTCTTTAAATTCACAGTATCACAGTTTTATGTTGTTTTTTTTTTTATGTTTTACTTCTTTTAAACTGAGTTTTACTTTGCGCATATTGCTGTGTGTTTTTTTTTCTACATTTATTTTGGCTAAAGGTATAGGGGGTGTATATATATAAATTATGTACCCTGATTTCTACTTAACCGTCACACCGAGTCATATTTTAACGTGCTAGTTCACAAGGTTACAGTCCGAGCGAAGGCATAACACCCTATCGAGACCAATTATTCTAACTCTTGGCCAATCTTTCTCCTCACATTCATTATGACATATATTTGTATTGTGTTTCAACTTATATTAACTTATTAAATATCACATCAACATGTTTCTCGTCCTGAATATTTAATCAACTTGCCACTGGACGTTAAACAGCAATTCATCCATTTATCATTTTATAAACAAAAGCGGATAATTTGATAGAAGTATCATAGAAAGGCCTTTTTTCGATCTTATAGTTAATGAATACCGGTTACTTCAGAGTATACTCCGAACTCGTGATACTAAACTATATGATATTCCGATAGATTGGAAGCCATTTTTCTAACAATTCATTCGTTATTAAAGAATTTTTTATATTTGATTTAAAAAAAATAGTGCAAAGTACCTATGGATTTTAGTATTTTTATTTGTACGTTAAGATAGTAATTGATTATGAACCCTGGAAGTCTTTATAATTAGTCACTAGAAGACACCCGTGAAATCGCTGGTCCCTGACTGATTATGACCCGTGTATGAAGCAAATCCTAAATACACTGTTTGGTGGTGCGCCTGTCAGATGCGGAACGTACATATAAGGTATAGGTAACATGTGAATATACTATTGGTATCGGTATCGGATTAAACACGGAACTTGTTAATTATTGGGAAAACAAAAGGGTCTGGAGTGGTGTAATTTTTAATCAGCCCCATTGTCCTATATTAACTATATATAAAGTTGAATTTTTTTATTTTTCGTTTTAATCCGATGACGGCTGACAAATTTTACTATTATAGATAAAAACAAGACCCAATACTATAGTATGAACGTTGCCAGTCTATACCTAAACCCGTAATCGGATCGTTCCCCTACACAAGCCGTATAGACAGAAAAATAAAGTTGTACAATAGTAATTAAAATCAAAAAGATCGGTTTTTTTCCTCAAAGGAAATGGAACGGCGGGAATCGGCAAAAAACGCATACAGAATAGTAACAGAAATAGAATCCAAAACTTAAAAGATATCTTTGTCCTCTTGGTCTATCATAAAAGAACTGCAATTAGCTTGATAATTAATGGACCATGTTTTCCCTACGAAACTGTTTTATACAAGTCAAATACAATCAAAATCAATGTATACATGTCTGGGCAATTTCTTTATATGAAACAGTTTCGTAGGGGAAAAAAGGAGTAAAATGTTCAGTTATCAATATTTCGGACTGCGTATCATTAGTGAGCAGTAGGTCGCAGATTCACTTTTGTTTAGAGCAATAATTATATATATGGCTACTTCAATTTTTTAAAGGCATCTTTTAGATTGTGAATTAATCTTTTTTATATAATATATATTTTACAAAATAACGGAAGTTTTTCATTTATAATATTCTCAATAAAAATTGAATCATATGACTTACATTGGCCATGACATTTATTCCACTCGGACAGTGCTTAAATGTTACTATGACAAAAGTTTTAAAACAATTTCATGGCATTCTTTTTAAAACAAATTTAATCTATGGCCCATTTTAAAATTGTTGATTGTTAAAAAAAAAACTGCGCATGATAATTCATTCCAAAATAAATCCCTGTTGGATTGCCTTCATTAATTTGACCACAATTTGTGCGTCAGTATATAAAGATTATTCAGTTCACACAAAATTGATATTTATAAAATGATAAACATTATACATCAATATATATTTTATATCGATTTTAATAGATTCTTCCATTATTTGTTGAATTGAAATTTAATTGGTTTTGTAGAAACAGGTATTGGGTTTCGAGTTTGAATGATGTCTGTTCTATGAGCTCACCTGGATGACAAGTTGCACGCAGCGCAGTTGACGGCTAAAATTGCCGTTTTGTATAGCAAATACCAGCTACTTCAATTACATCGCAGCTAGAAACTATCACAAAATAACAAATACCTTCAAAATTCTGAAAAGAACTAAACGATGATCTAGGTGTGTAAAAACATATTAAAATCAATTAATCTTCAGGTATGCCACTGTTATGGCGATGACTGGAAAAACGCCACCACAAAGGGTGATATATTCAGTCTATTCATTTTGTGCTAAGTTATTAGTAACGCAAATAGAATGCATCAGTCCCTTTACAACAGGTTGAAACTATAAGAAAGCAAAACAATTGCATTACAGTTGACTTGCTGAAATCTATGTATCAGTAAATAGAGCCTGGATGTGCATCAAAATATAAATGGAATATAAATAAATGCTTGAGAGCCAAGCGAAATCACATCGATATTCACGGGGATACATTGAAAAGATCAAGTCTTTTTCTATTAAATTTTTTTCACGTTATATTATTCGTGAAGTTGAAATATTGTAGGTTAAATCATTTAAGAGGTGAAAAGTAAGGCAGTTGCGAGGTTTATGTTATTTAAGGTAAGCGCGAAACACCGGCCAATAAATACTCTTCCAAAGTTGACAATAAAAAAAGACAAAATGTTAAAACTTATCGTTTTAAAAAGAACATTGATTGTCCTTTATGTGTTATCATAAAGTCGTTTCATTTTTTGTAAACGAGATTTGTCGTATAAATAAGGTTTGAGCACTATTACTTTTATAAATGAAAGCAACATAGTATTTCAATAAACGAGGATAAGTAACAATATAGTCTTTACCGATAATATCATTTCCACGGCACGGAACTAAAAGGGTTTATTATTCAGCACAAAGAGGACATATATTAATGTATTTATGTATTTGACATATATTTTAAATTAATTAATTTATTTATTTATTTAATTTTCATTTTATTTTAATTTTTGATTTGTTTTGTCTTACTGTGCAAAGGTGACGACTCGTTTCAACGCTTTCGCCACCTTTGCTTTTTCTAATCTGGTTTTTTTTTTGTTTTTTTTGTTTTTGTTTTTTTTGTATGATTTCAAATATGTACTTATGTATCGTATCATATGTTATATTGCTAGTATAAATAATAAATGCAAAAGTATTACCGAAAGACAAAAGATGCAAAGCTCCAAAAATGAAATAGCACTTTTGTTCTTACATTGATATTAAATTTAAAAAGGTTATTTGTATTTGTTATTAGTTTTTCCTAATGATTTCCAAAATATTAAAACAATGCAAGTCTATGCAACGTTTCCTTCTTTCTTTTATCTAATCGAATATTACATGTAATTATAAATAACTGTTAATTGTTTAAATCAAAAAAATTGTTTTAAAACCATATGCACTTTTTTGTTTGTTTGCGAGTATCTTCTAAGATATATTCCTACATTTTGTGTCGACTCATACATGCATTCTGTTTGTAAATCTTTTTTTTTTAACTCTTGATTTTTTGGTAAATATCAAAATTCTTTACTTCATATTAAAGTTTTTCAAATTCATATCATATGATAAGTATGAAAAATAAAAAATGAATAAGATCATATAATATACACTCCAAGTGTCTCATTTTTCGTTGCCAATAATTTTTAAACTTTATATTTTTTTCTTCGTTTTTTATTATTCTAATTTGAAAAATAATTAAACATTAAAATACATTTTAAGTGTATCAAAACTACAAATTTAAGTCTGTACTATAAATACTTTAATGCACTAATTATTTTTCAATGAAAACTCAAGAGAAATTTTCTTACCTTATAGGCATTCCAGGGAACATCATTTTCATTTCGACAAATGACCAGAATTTTTAATATAAAATTTCTCTAAATCTTGTTCAAGATAAATTAAGTTATCAATTGCAATCTTTTATATAAAAAGATGTTTTATATTATTAATATAATTGTGTGGTGGGAGTGTCTTAATATATCACATGATCATTTTATCGCTATCTAATTGGTTCTTTTGTGAGACACTTCTGTAAATTACCGGTTTCGGTTTTCATGACTATATAGAGCTCTCATATCACGTTGAAGAAAGAAATTGTTTACAGTAATTTTCGGAACAACATATAAATTGACAGACTCAATTATAACACAAAGACTAACTTTGATCAAAGGTAGACATCTTGAACGGTACAAAATTCAAGACAAGAACCAAAATGTTTAAGTCGTGATCTTTATTAAGTACGTACAAGCAAACGAAATTTGTTTTTCATTTACTTATAGAACAATTTTCTATTTACGGTAAAGCTCCATAAACAATATTTTGTAGCCATCTTTAAGTGAAATATTATATGGTATCATTGTCAAGACCTCAGCGGGGGAAAGTAATTGGCATTCTATTAAATTAAATAAATACAGTTCAACTTTAGTTGTTTCCATTCGCCTCCTTTTGTTCATGTATTTAAAGTCAATTCATGCTGACGAGACTCTAATTTTCAATTGTTGGCATCAACTTCCCATTCAAGTGCACCTACAGCGATAATTATCTACCAAATTTGAAAATAAAACGTTGAAGTGATATGGTACTCTGTCTATCGACAGCCTTGTAGAGTAATGATTGTCCATGTATTCATTGAAGTATCTCCCTAGCGCAGGTGAACGACGTCCATAGAAGGGTATCATGGTAAAATTATTCAAATAAAAAGTGGAATTCATCAACGAATGCTCTAATTATCCTGATTGCTCCCTAGGTTCGTAAAAATAACATAGATTAATTTCAAATCTTAATTTTCACAAAACTTGTCACTTTGTCAATGTATAGAGTCATCCTTTTTCCCACCCCTTCACAGCGCGTGCTTGCTAAGAGATATGCACGCGCGTAACCATGAATTTTTCATTGGTTTAGTTGCGTCTGAAATAATAAAGAATAATGTTTCGGGTTTCCTCACAGACACATGTCTGAGATTTTCTTAATTTCATCTTGTTGTCGAAACCAGCAGGGATTCAACTTAAAGCCGCCCATCTACATCTGCCCCTCTGCCTTTTTTAGAAAATAAAAGATAGTGGTCTCTCTAGAATGCTATTCTGTGAACATGAAATTATGAATTATGAAAAATGTCACAGCCATTCTGAATGAATATTTAAGCAAATTTTCTTTTAAATTGTCAAAATATCAATATCTTGTTTATGTATTTAGCATAACTATAGGTATTTCATTTCAAATGATGGATGTAAACATTTCGCGTGCCATACTACGCGTAAGTATATACAAAATAAGGTATCATAAATATACATTAAAAAGTCAAGATCACATCGGGGAAAAGTAAATAACTTTTTTTTCATCCTGAAAGTCCCTACTTCCATATTCTTAAGTGGATGTTTTATTGACATATATCTAACATGCAATATAGATTCTTTATCTGAAAAGTACTATTAAATGTACAGTCTAACTGAATGAAAAGTCAGTTGTCATTCTTTTCAAAAGCAATGGCATAACTTGACTTTTACACCTAGTGGTCTGGGAACACCGTTATTTTGTAACTGCATTTCTTTTATAGATAATAAGTGGAAATTAAAAAAAATCCCACCTGCGCTTTCTTAATAATAATTTTACAGTGTGGTGTATTACTTTTGGGACAAATTATATGTATATTAAGATTATAAAAAACTTCATCAGCCCTTACTCCAAATAAGGACACTTTTATGTTAAGTGAGTCTTCAATTTTTTTAACAGCTTTCGAAATACAAATTTTAACCTTTTTTTTCTGGACCAATTCACTACTTAAATTACAAATTCATGAATCACGTTTTTTAGTGTAGTTTCTTCTCCTTCTTGGTATTTATAAAACATGAAAGTGTATTAAAATAAAATGGCAAATAATACACTGCGCACAGTATAGGGATTATAATCGTAGAAAACGAAAATCAAGGGACGATAACTGTATTCTCGGACCTAGTGAGGCACAATTTGAGATTTTGGACTAAACGTGTGACGGTGTCAGTGTGATGCGACCTAGCAGTGGTCCAAATACAAAACTGGTGTAGCTAACTAATGTAAGCGTTTGAAGATGCAAAATCTCGAATGTTATACATATTTCATTGACCAATAATTGGTGTTTGCTGTACGTCCAGTGACAAATATTTCATGCATTTTTCAGAATAGAACAAATTTACAAAAATCCAATCTACAGAAAGGGTTAATAGGGTGTAGTGCATGTATTTTAACTGTAACTAGTAAAGAGGTTTATTTCAGATAAGAGAATTATGCCTTTGTAACACGCCCTCTTTAAGTTGAAAGAGTACATGTGGCAATCTCCCCACATAAGGATTAAAACGCAATATCTCATTTTTGAGAAGACGTTGCTGCGTATTTATACATTCAGTGTTGCCAAACGAATGCTCCTTTTACTGACAATATTTTATATGGTTATTCAGAGCATGAACAAATCCTTAAAGTAGAATCTGCAGAATGTGGAGAACGAAAGTGATTGAGGAAGTTTTTAGCTTCAACTGGAAATAAAGTATGTTCACTCACTTGCATGTGGAATGTCACTATTAATTATACGACCCATTGTAAAGTTGAATGTTTCTTCTCGATTTTGATCTCGATGTAGATTATCTCAATACATTTGAATGTTAGCTTAATTCCCGGCCTCAAGTTAAGACAGGTCCCTAAATAATGTAATCAAAAGAATCCCCTGAAATATTGTTTTATAAAGAAGAAGATGTGGTATGATTTTGTTTAGATTTGTTTATAATGAACATTATCAGATCATTTATTTCTTTTGACAGTTTACGTATAAGGACTTTGCAAAGACTTGAAAACCTATGAAAGCTGCCTCAAACATATGATTAAAAGAATGCTTAATAATGGCATTAATATGTGATAAATATTCATGTAAATGTATTTGTCAATACGTTAGTAGTAAGTGTCGGAGCAACACGTCGTCAGTATAGTAAGTGCAAAAGAAGACTGAAACGACATGAAGCTTCCACAAGTATACCTGGTGATTCTATTGACTCTCTATTATGGAATGCCGTAGCTGCCTTATGTGTACTTGTTTTTAGATACGCTTATACTTTTCAATATATGCACATAGTCTTTCTATATATGCACATACTTTTTCTCTATATGCACATAGTTTACTTTATATGCACATAGTTTACTTTATATGCACATAGTTTTTCTATATATGCACATAGTTTTACTATATATGCACATACTTTTTCTCTATACGCACATACTTGTTCTCTATATGCACATAGTTTACTTTATATGCACATAGTTTTTCTCTATATGCACATAGTTTTTCTATATATGCGCATAGTTTACTATGTATACACATCGTTCTCCGTGTGTATACTTTTCCCTTATTTTCTTGATAGTTCTTCAAGGATATACTTGTATTCAATATACTTTACTATTTCCTGATTGAAGGAATCCTGGGTACCGTAATGGTAAATAAAATGGCAGAGCCACTGATGCTGACTGTTTTAAGGAAAGTGGGATTGCAAGAAGTTTATGAAAGTTTTGAACGGGAAGCTATAACTCCTGATATAATAAGTCTGCTTTCAAAACAAAATTTGCAGTTTTTAGGTATTCCAAACACAACCGACATGATGAGATTGCGGGCAGAATGTGTAAAATATGGAAAATCCAAACCACAGAAAAAAGGAGGATACTTTGGAGCACCAAAATTTGATATTGATAAATTAACATTAGACAGTTTGTTAGATTGTGGATTCCAAATATCCGATATTGCAAAACTTTTATTGTATCAGAGCGCACAATATATCGCCGAATGGCTCAGTTTGGATTGTCAAAACAAGGCTTTTCAGAAATAGACGATGGTGATCTGGAAAGAGTAGTTTCGGAAACCATTAAAGATTTCCCAATGTGTGGCGAGCAAATGCTTCGACAACTGTTAAGAACGAAGGGTTTAAAAATACAACGATGGCGACTAAGGGACTGCATTCATGAAATAGATTCGTCTGGAGTTCGAGCAAGGAAAGCTGGTCGTCTCCATCGGAGAACTTATAACGTAATGGCCCCTAACCATTTGTGGCACATAGACACCAACCATAAACTAATTCGATGGAGGTTTGTAATAATTGGTGGTATTGACGGGTTTAGTAGGATGATTGTTTCTTTCGTGTAATGACAATAACACTTCTAAAACTGTTTTGGAAAGCTTCCTCACTGGTGTTGATAATTATGGCATACCATTAAAAGTAAGATCCGACAAGGGACGGGAAAATGTTTCTGTAGCAGATTTTATGCTGACGGAACGAGGTGAAAGCGGCATGATCACAGGTCCCAGTACACATAATCAACGGATCGAAAGACTCTGGAGGGACATTTTTGAAGGCGTCTTGTGCTATTTTTATAATCTTTTCTACTACATGGAGGATCATGATATTCTTGACCCCTTAAATGATCTACATTTGGCAGCGCTGCACTATAATTTCAAGGATGAAATTAACAGAAGACTGAATGTGTGGTCTACAGCATGGGGTTGTCACAGAATAAGGACCGTTAAGGCTACTCCCCTGCAGCTTTGGGGCTCAGGGCAAGTTCAGAACCCAGTTGGCATGCAAATGAATGAGACGGAATTACCAGAATTAGGAGTTGGAGAACAGAACAATGAAGCTACCAGAGATGGAGAAAGGCCAATATTTCAACCCTTAAATCTTATAAATGAACAATGTAGGGAGATCCTAAATAATGAATTGAATCGAACAGGCGAGAACTTTGGTATTGATGACTATTTAAAGTCTTTGGAGATCATTTCGGCAAATAATTAACATTAACAAAATCATTAAAATTGCATGTGATTTAAAGTAAAACATTGTTGTTGTTGTTGTTTTAGCATGATTAAAGACATAATATTGTTTTTGGTACTAGGAAGATTTTGTATTGATTCTGCACCTTTATCAACAGTTAAGATAACTTAGTACCTAAACTTTTCTCTATTATTCACCAGCAACCACAAAATATAGGCAATCTAGCATTACATAGCTCGTCTCAAACCAGGTTCTGATTACAGAACATATTGACATGTAGTAGTTATAAAAGTAAAACTAGAGGTATTTTATGCAATGCTCACACAGGGCTACCCCACGTACCCATCAACATAAATAGTAAATTATTCTGTATAAGGTACCCCCAGTTACAAGAGTTTGTGACCTTGACATACTTTATGTGCCTGTCCCAAGCCAGGATCCAGTGTTCAGTGGCTGTCTTTTTTTATTTGTTGTTTTGTTTTCATGGGGTCATTTTGTCGCTGTGTCTTCCAGGTTGCTTATGTCTAGTTGCTTGCACTTTTTGTAAGGAGCCTGCTTGAACTCACTTGGTAGTGTAGGTGATGCCATTGTTGAAGACCACTACAGTGACCTTTGGCTGTTGTTTTGTGCATGTCCTTGAGCTGTTCTGTGGTGGGATGATGTATCATGTGTTTTTCATCCCCTATCAGTTCTTTTATATATAATGATGGACTAGTGTTGCAAAGTGTTCAAAAGCTGTTGTATTTGCAAAGATGCGGCATAAAAATGACATGAAATTTCATTCAAAAAGATTGCATTTTATGAACAAGTAGATGTAAATTGTAATGCATAAAGCATTTACACTTTGAGCTTAGCATAATAATACATGTACGGGTTAAGTCTTCTGTGAACTTAATAAATATGGAAATAAGACATATTTGGCACTTGCAATGTTTTATGAGGTCAAAGTCAAGTAGTATACAGTGGAGTCCTTTTAATCACATAACCAATTTGTTATAGAACAAGAGGCTCAAGTGGTGAGCCTGTAACCTCACCTGGTATGCTTGGTATAGGACCTCCCATGGATGGTTCATACCAAGTTTCAGTTCATTTGGCTCTACTGCTACAGAGGAGAAGAAGTTTTAAATTTCAACCAATCAAAACATGTAAACCCTCATGGCAGCCATTTTATTTTTAACGGACCTGGATGATTTATGCAAATTTTGTAAAGGACCTCCCATGGATGCTTCATACCAAGTTTCAGTTCAATTGACCCAGGGGTTTCAGAGGAGAAGATCAGAATGTAAAAGTTTACGGACGGACAGACGACGGACGCCAAGTGATGACAAAAGCTCACATGGCCTTTGGCCAGGTGAGCTAAAAATGTGCAACTAACAGGAATATGCAATTATAATCAAAGCCCCAACGGTGCTAAAACTAATTGCAACTAGAAGTAGGGCTGTCGGAACGACATCAATACCCGCACCCCACATTGTTTTGAAATATTACTATTTTTAATTACTTATTGCACATCTACAGATGATGGACACTCATATGCAACAATGAAGAAGTAGTTCCAGGGACATTAGGCATGCCTGAAATATGACTTAGACACATTTGGGCCTCTTGTTTTGGCCCCTGGACCAAAATAAAAAATCCTAAACCTTATTGCACATCTGCGAACTATATACAACCATTCTATAATAAAATTGAAACCCCAAAATGCAGAAGGAGTTCCAGGGACATACCTCAAATAGGACTTAGACCCAATTGGGCCTATTGTTTGGACTCCTCGACCAAAATCGAAATTCTGAAACCTTATTGCACATCTGCAGATGATGGGCAATCATATGCAATAAGAATTATCTTACTATGGCTTAAAATGAAGGAGGAGATCCAGGGACACGAAAGTGTAAGGGACGGACGGACAGTCAGACGGACAGACAGACGGAGACGAAAACAATATACCCGAACTTTCTTTAGAAAGTGTGGGTATAATAATCAGGAATATGCAAATAACAGGTATGTGATTAAATGGAGACTACTGTATGATAATTTTACTACTCAGGCAATACATACAATGTTACATAATTTAATATCCAAATAAAATGAACTGTGAAATCTAAACACAAATAACAACATCTTAACTATATGAAGAGGCTCCTTAGAGAACAATGTATAAGTGTAAAATACTGTAAAGTACTGCAACAGTACCCAAACATTGTTCCCAATTCTTACCAGTACCTTATTTAAAAAGTACTGTTGCAGAGGTTTGTCACAGTATCAAGGTATAAATGATTAAAATAATTAAGATCTGTGACATTGCTGTTGTTCCCATAGCAATAGTTAATCCTTTAACTTTGTCTAAATAACTCAATAAACCATAATACATGTAATACTAACAATTGTCTAAAATACTACTAACAGTAACAATATCTAAAATCTAAAAACTATCTACATGGTATATCAGAGAAAGCAAGTCGTCAATCAGCACCTTATATAAACAGGTTTGTAGTTAAAAGTAAGTTTTAACATCATGGTGTCAATCATATGCAATATAGATTATATATATATAATACTGAGAACTCCAGAGGCCATACTGTATTTCAAAGAGGCAAATTACTTGCATATTAACCTCATATATTAACTTGGATGAACTGTTTAAGATGACTAAAAATATGACTAGAATAATGACTAGAACAAATAATACTACATACAATTAATAGTTAGATTGTTTGATTGGTAATGGTTCATAATAAGAGATAATAACTTTATCTAGAAAATGAGTAACAAAATGTTTGGCCACAATTGAAACTAAAGGAGACAAAAATCTTTGAAGCTATCGTCCATCTGCTTGATTCATGTATTCCATAGGTAACATTTAGACACATTGATCCTCAATAATGCAGGTTAATGTAATCTTCTATTACATTAAAGGAAATTAACACAGAGCATCTCGAATGAGAACTACACCAACCCATAGTAGGTATTTAAAAAGGCATAGTCATAGAGATCAAACAGCTTGTCATCTGCAGGAATTTCTAGTTCTGAAGATGGTCTTGGTAGCATCATTGAATTGGAACATGTATTAGCTGTAGGCAGGCAGGAAACTAATTCCAACTTCAACAAATTCTATCGAAGATTGTAGTGTAAATCCCAACACCGGCTCCTCTGATGCACCTGTTACAAATTCCATTAAATTACTCAGGGTCAATCCTGGTCTTCTTCCACCTGAAATACATGTACATTGATTTACTACTATATTTTTATTCACATTTTTATTTATACACATAAGGCCAAACAAAAATAGATGAGTGTTTACTGTTTCCCTATGTACCCTAATTTATTGTCCCCAAATATGCCTACCCTAAATTTTTTATTGACAATTTTGTATGAATTTCCCATAGGTTCCAATGTTAAACTATGTTCGGATTGGTGGCCATCTTGTTTTTCCAATCAGCACAATAAACAGTCCTTTTTAAGGTCCATCCAATGATCATTCATGCTATGTTTGTTAACATTTGGCCCAGTGGTTTCAGAAGAGAAGAAGAAAATGTGAAAAGTTAACGACAACAACGGACGCCAAGTGTGAGCTAAAAATCAGAAGGCAAACGTCTTGTAATTGACATAAGTCCAACGCTAACAAAAGAGGCAAACACATTACCACTCATCACAGTGACACGCTAAACTGTCAGAACTATTTTGGATCAGTTTATATAAAATCAGGAGTTGTCTGTAGACAAGATCACCTAGAGCATGCATTTCTGTTACTGTTCACTTCTAGTAATATTAATACGCTGAATAATTAATATTTTATTATTTTATTAATTTATTAAAATTGATAACAATTAAAAAATATTAACCCTTTTACAAATTCATTTATACGGATAAACTGTAAAATATTTTTTGCTTATCCTTAAATAAACCGGGTACTCCAATGGCCCCCTCGAATTTTTGAATGCAAACTTAAAATTTTCTTACTTCCAACAGATCTGACATATCTAACAAATGCTGAATAAGCACGGTCTTCTTGAATTCGAGTGTTAGATCCTTTCTCTGAAAATGATGGCTTAAGGATGAGTAGGACTGATTTCAGTGTCAGTGGTACAGAGCTTGGTCTTAGGAGGTGGAGAAAAGCTGGCAATACTGTTCCAATCTGAAAATATTTTAAAACAAGACTAACAAGAGTTCTTTTAGCACTACATGTATGAAGAAAACTGGAGGCTCTTAAGAGCCTGTATCGCTCACCTGGATTTACCTTTTCACCTTTAGTGAGACGAAAAAATTTAAGTGCTGCAGTGAATTTAGCTGGTTTTTCTATAGAGAACCATATGAGGACCAGTACTGCTTAGTCTTGTTCCAACTGGCTAAGTGGTTTCAAGTAAGAAAATTTTTAAATGAATTTTCCCATAGGATACTAGATGAAACTAAGTTTGGCTGTGTTGGCCATCTTAGTTAACAATCCAGGTGATTGGACACAGAGGACCGAAAAAATCTGTTTCAGGGGCGACAACTCCTACATCAGTTAACGAATCATTTTGACAAATTTCGGAATATGTCAGTCTAATAATACTGAACATTTTTATCCCTGCAAGAAATTTGCTAAAGGCAACGGTTTATGAGTTATTTGCATAAACTGGCAGATGACCCCTAAGTTCTATTTATAGTAACGTTGTTCATGTTTTTTCATGGAACAAAAATCCCAACGGTTATTTTGTGTGGGATACCCTAAGGAACATATATGCTAACTGAAATTGAATTCTGTACAATGGATCTTGAGAAGAATTTTCAAAGTTGCACATGCAAAAAATGCCAAAAAAAACTGTTTCAGGGGCCGTAACTTCTACATCGGTTGAGGAATCGTTTTGAAAATTTCAACATAGGTCTGTCTAATGATGATGAACATTTATAACATTGACAGAAATTTGCTAAAGGCAACGGTTTTTGACATATTTGCAAAAAACTGCCATCTGACCCATATGTTCTATTTTTAGTAACGGTGGCCATGTTTTTTCATGAATCAATAATCCCAACGGTCATTTTGTGTGGGATACCCTAAGGAACATATATGCCAAGTTTGGTTCCAATTGGCCCAGTGGTTTTAGAGGAGATGATCTTTAAAGAAAAGTTAACGCTGGACAACGGATGATGGACAACGGACGCCAAGTGATGGCAAAAGCTCACATGACCTTTTAGGTCAGGTGAGCTAAACATGACTTAGACACGCACAAAACACTATATCCCCTTGTTGGACTCACAGATCATAAGAATTCAATATTTTACAATGGTTTTCCATGTCATCATTCTGTTGGCTAAAATTCAATGATGCTTCTTGTATTTTTGTATGCTTACCCGTACAAGTCCTAAACAGTCTAGACCAATCCTCAAGTTTTTGGTGCAGATTGATTCAGGGTCATCTTTACCAAATATATCATTTAAAATCTCTTCACCTAAGAATGTTGGTATGGATCCATTCTGCAGTATGCTTAGTGCTGTTTGAAAGAAATTGATATAATTGACTGACATATAAACTTCTAATGTATACAAAACCAAGAGGCTGAAACACTAACCTAACTCAAATTAGCCATGTCTGCCATTTTGACTTAACTAAACTATAATGAAAAAAAATCTACACTCAACGCAGCATGATATGACCACAGCTTGTCGTCAAGGGAATCTGAACACTATTAAAAAAACATATTTTTGATTTAGACCCCTTTTTGGTACTTAATATCTCTGAAACGGTAGAAGTTAAATTAAATCAATTAAAAAGGGCAGGATTTTTTTCTAAGAATTACAATGAATAAAACAGTAAAACCCCATCTGAATCTTACTATTTCTGGCATCGCCCTATATAACCCCTCTTTGACTTAATTAATCTAGAAAATGTTAAAAGTCACACCAAAGCAGACAAAATCTTTAAGGCAAGGAATTTAATGCAAAAAAGCGTGTCAAAATCTAACTTCATTTAAAATTTTACTTTTAAGACCCTTTTCTCGCCCCCCCCCCCCCCCCACCCCCATTTCATGCATTTGTAGTATATTAATATCCCTAAGGCTGAGTAGCAGTCCTGATAAAGCATAATTTACCCATAATTTTTCCAATTGTTCTGTAGTCTGTTGCCATATAGTCTCGGAGTCCATTTTGAAAGTACTTTCTTTGAATTTCTGCCAGCACTATCCGAAAAAACTCCCGCCTGGGCCCACCAAAGTCTTCTGCTGTCTATAAAAATACAAGAATCAGTATGTGTATCAAGCAAATTTTTAGTGCATTTTTTTTTAACACTTTATATTACAAAAACTGATTCCCCTTTTGAATTGATTACAATCCTTTATTTTTTTCATTTGAGAGCAAACAGGACACAGGGGATGTTGGACATTATAATAAAACAAATTTCTGGCCCCTGCCCTTGCTATATTCAAAATTTCATGTAATTTGGTTTGCCCGAGACCACAAATAGTACTGTGTGCATTTTTATTTCAAAATTTTGACATATTAAAAAAATTGCACCAGCACAAACCGACTGATTCATATAATTCATTACATGTTTTTTTTCTATGATTTAATTCATCCCTTTCCTTTCATTTTGGGCATATAACACTAAACAGTTATAATGAGGAACTAAATTTGTGGACAACGAAAATCATGCCCAATAATTGAGGTCTTGGGCGACATGAAGACCCCTCCCCCCAAAACAAACCGGATTTGCATGGGGAAAAAATTTGTTCTAGTTGTTTACCTCATGATAGAATTGAACTTCAAGGGTCTTTCTCAAATCTTTATCTTTTGTCTGAGCTATTTCGTCCAAGGCAGTTTCTAATAGCTTCTCACGGTTGACCATTATGAAGTTTGTTTCTCCTTCACATGTCTCTCCACTGTGACAGCTGACATCTATATCAAGTTTTCTTCCAGTAACTATTTTTCCCTGGATGAATCTTAGAATTTCTACTGGATCTGTAATGTTTTCATTAAAAACTACCTCTATTGCGTTGGTAACTATGTAGTCAATTCCACTTTTATCCTCTGCAAAATCTGTATTGGATATATCTGCAGGACCTGTGCATGTTACAGTATTTGGAGGTTCAATTATGTATTGTGCTGTGTCTTCTGCATTTGAAATGTCAACATATTCTGCATGACTCTGAGTGCTAGCAGGTAGGTGTACATATAATGAACTAGATGTTGTAGTTGAACTAGAAAAGGATTTGTCAACGGGCGGATTTTGAATATATATACAAGTAACAATGTCTTCAGATGCAGAAGCTTTACTACATACAGGTGTACTTATATTTTCCAAATCCTGAGTACATGTACTAGTACATGCCACTTGCATATGCTCAGCCTCTTTGTGATCTAACTTATTGTCAACAGTATTGTAGCTAGGAGTCAAATGGGGATCTTTAAGATCTTCAGAATCACTACTGTGGGTAGAATCATCAATACAATCTATACTAAGAAAGCTTTTACATTTTGTTAAATGTTCCCGCAATTCTCTGACAGAATATTCAGATAAACAGTTATGACATTTAACTTTGGCTTCTGCATCAGAACATTTTTTAATAGCTGTTACAGAGATATTCTTCTGTATGGGTCTAATGTATAATTTAGCTTGAGGTCCTAAATAACATCTTAGATTTCGAACATTCCACTCACATTCAACCAGATTTAACTCTCTGGAATTCTGACGACAAATTAGCAATTCAAACCCACCACATTGCTTCAGTTGAGGAAACCTATTGTTTCATTATCAATGGTTTCATCAGAAACAATTTTTTCCATAACAATTGCTTCGGTGTCATCGGTTTGGAATCTTATTTTCCGATGACCTAATCCGGCTTTAAATAGGATCTCTCTTTCAGTAGGTGATGGAACAGTTTTTGCTTCCTTATCAGCCAAACAAACTACTGTTACAGTCCAAGATCTAGAATTAGTTCCACTTGCTTTACTTTTCTTTTTTCTCGAGTGCATATTTTTACCATCAATATCCAATTCTGGTAAGACATGGGGATTTCTTTTGTGTGATGCTCTCTTCCCCGTACCAAATAAAGTATTCCTGTGCTGCAGGATGTTTCTGGCAATTGATGACTGTTTAGTTGTTGATAACTGAGACTCGTCTTCCGATTTTTTCAATTCTAACCGGACTTTCTCCGTTATTCTGGCGATGTCACCTAATTTATGAACGCCTAACTTGTTAATTTGTGATTCATTAAGGCTTAAAAAACATTGCAAGTCAATACCTTCCTTTTGGAATTGGGGAATTAAGTGATTTAGACCTAAGTCTTCTAGAATGTTTTTTATCTGTTCCTCTCCGTTTTCCGCCATTTTAATTGAATAATAGTTTAGTCGATGTCGGTAAAGAAATATTAAATTTCTGGCAAAAACGTATCTTTTGAAAACTATGAGTCATCTATGTGCATATAGAGAAAAACTATGTGCATATAGAGAAAAAGTATGTTCGTATAGAGAAAAAGTATGTGCATATATAGAAAAAGTATGCATATATAGAAAAACTATGTGCATATAAAGTAAACTATGTGCATATATAGAAAAACTATGTGCATATAAAGTAAACTATGTGCATATATAGAAAAACTATGTGCATATAAAGTAAACTATGTGCTTATAAAGTAAACTATGTGCATATAGAGTAAAACTATGTGCATATATAGAAAAACTATGTGCATATAAAGTAAACTATGTGCATATAGAGAAAAAGTATGTGCATATATAGAAAAAGTATGTGCATATATAGAAAAACTATGTGCATATAAAGTAAACTATGTGCATATAGAGAAAAAGTATGTGCATATATAGAAAAAGTATGTGCATATATAGAAAAACTATGTGCATATATTGAAAAGTATAAGCGTATCTAGAAACAAGTACACATAAGGCAGTTACGGCGTTCCATACTCTATATTGGTTTAATTTATTTACATC
Organism: Mytilus galloprovincialis; assembly: GCA_037788925.1. NCBI lineage: Eukaryota > Metazoa > Mollusca > Bivalvia > Mytilida > Mytilidae > Mytilus > Mytilus galloprovincialis. Next base: position 43,466,923 of record CM075334.1, on the reverse strand, counting down.
TTATTTTCGTATATTTACTGGAGGAAAAAAACAAGATGTAGCATATATATATATATTTTCAAAAAATTCATGAAATGCAGAAACCTCCAATAACATATATAGCTATTTCATTTGTAATTGAGCTGAATCTGTACGAACAGAAAAAAAACAGAGATTGCAATCCTGCCATCAAGAATATGTAATAAGCACATCGACATACGATGCATGAATTGTCCGATTCAGCTGATTTTTCCGATTCAGCTGATTTTCCCGATTCATCTGATTTTTCCGATTCAGAACTTTAGATGTAGAACTTTAGATTCTTTTTATTGAATAGCAATATAATATTTCCCACAGAAGTTAGCGTGCAATAAATTCCAATATTGCACTAGTGCAATAAATCTTCCAAATTCATGACGTCATCAACGACAAAATCTTAGTTTTAACCAATTTTTACTTTCAAATATTATATTGCTACACAATAAAAGGGTTATTGCATGAATATTGGGGAATATTGTCCCTCGTTGAACATACATTGCACTCACAAGCTCGTGTAATATAAAATTCTACTCGGGACAATATTATACAAATATATCATGCTTACAAGGGGTATTTGCCAAAAATACCGGTTGAGAGGTACAAATTTCCAGAGCCGTTAGGCGAGGGAAATTTGATTACCTCGAAACCGGTATTTTTGGCAAATACCCCTTGTAAGCATGATATAATTGTTTAATTCCACCGAATGTTCCACCTCAGAAAGTTTATTATAATCAGGTATCATATGAATTTTCGACTTGAATGTATAATTTTTGTATACACTGTAGCTGTGCTCTTTGCGCAGTCAAATTGCATTGACTGTATAATCATTTCTTATCATTTTTTTATGTACAGTCACTGACTGTATATATATATCTCCCTTTTTATGATAATAAGCTGGTTCTCGGCTGACTACTTCACTTTGTTCATCAGTGTCAGTGAAGCGTAATACAAGTGGATTCCAGTTTTATGTGACCGGTTGACAATTCGTTTCCGGTGAGTTTTATTTATGACGTCATTCGCTCCAAATTCAATAATGATACTTTTTATCCTAAATATTTCATCTGGAACCATATATTTAGAATGACCATGAATTTGTCATATCAGAATAGAAATAATTCATTGAGTTATTTTTAGACATGGTATTCCCCATCTGCCATGGTATTTGCTAGGGTATTTCCCATCTGCCATGGTATTTGCTAGCAAATACCCCGGCACATGGAATTCCCTAATGGCAAATACCCCGGCAGAGAAAAGAAAATCTCAATATATAGAAATTGGTGAAAAATACCATGTTTCTCATCCAATCAAAATACAGCATTATTACATAAGGTGGAATTATCCCCAATATTCATGCAATAACCCTATATTATAACTCTCCATTATCGTTGGTGTTTCATTAGCGGGTTTGATTCCAAGCAATAAAACATCGGATGATGTATTTATAAGCATCGACCAGATTGTGAAAAACATTTTAAAAATTAGACTATTTTGATAGAACTTTATTTCTTAAATGTTATTCAATATACCATTAATATTGTAATACTTTTTTCAATATTTATTGTAAGTATATTAAAAGGCAACCATAAATTTAGCTCACGGCATTTTATTGAAAATGAAAATTATTAACAAAATTTTATCTGAATTTTATGTTTTTGCAAGCGTAAATTATTAAACCAACTTTACACTTTTTACAATTATTATACATGTTTGGGGATTTTTTGTTCTCCTTAAATACCGACTGAGAGCTTGTTAATATTAATATTTACTTTTCCTATGGACAATATGAAATCATAACGCTTTTACAATTTCTGGTGGATTTGCGGTTTGTTTTATTGTTTTATTCAATTGCAACCCGAAAGTATTTTGAGATCGTGGGAACAAGAACCTAAGAAAATTTCGTAGACCAATTTGAAAAAATGTCAGAGCATATTTCAGAGTGCAAGGTAAATCTGAAGGATTTTACACTATTATGAACAAACATATGACATCTTAAAATGTGTTGCCATGCACTCTTTTTCACAGTTACAGTCAGTGCTCTAGCTATACGCTGTGAGTTCCAGTGTCTTAGGTATTGCTTAAGTTCCTACATATACAAAAGAAATCTAATATAAGAATTGAAATCGCTGTGCATGCCAGTAAGTTTTTATTCTGTGTCTTCATCTCGTAAATATGTGAACAATTTTCTACCTGACACATTAATCAGTAATCGCAACACAATTACCGTAATTATTATCTGATTATACCGTCAAGATATCAGGTAAACAAGGGATAATTCTACGAATCACATCTAATATTCATTCTATAGTAATAACAATGGCGTGCTTGCTGTGAACGGTTTGACAGTAAAGTACGTTAGTGACACAACACGCGTTTTTGCGTAAGGAGTTCTTTAACATTTTATAGGTTTCTTTATTTTCATAATTATCAATAATTGTAGATGAATGGTTTTTAGGAATATAGGATGTTGGTAGTATCTCTGTATTGAAATAAGAGGACAAAAAAGCTAAAGAAATTTTTTATTTTTAATTTCTTTTTTCAAAGATACGAATTTTTTTTAGGGCGGGGGGGGGGGGGGGGGGGGGGTATGGAGCGTATGTGTTTTCCTACTACTCACTATTGCACTTTAAACAAACGTGAGAATTTTTTGAAAGGCCCATAATCACATCTAATATTCATTCTATAGTAATAACGATGGCGTGCTTGCTGTGAACGTTTTGACAGTAAAGTACGTTAGTGACACAACACGCGTTTTTGCGCAAGGAGTTCTTTAACATTTTATAGGTTTTCATAATTATCAATAATTGTAGCTGATTAGTTTTAAGAATATAGTATGTAACTGCAGTGTAGGACAGTCGGCGAGGGAAGAACAAAAAATTTGCGTAAGCAAATTTACAGATCTAATATGTTGGATTGATGTTTATACGAGTTGTATATATTTTTTTACGGGGCACAACATTTCAAGCCTGAAGTCTGTATTGTGGAATTCATCATTTACAAAAAAAATTGGTCACCGTCACGATTTGGTTGACCATTATTTTACAACTGTTTATAGACATGTAGTACATTTCCACTGTTTTAAGACAAGTCATTGATCATATATGTACTGCATTGTTTTCTATTTGCTGAAAATTTGCCATAGATTTGGAAACATCAAAAATTACAAAACTTGCCATAGATTTGGGATGGCATGACGTCACATTTGCCATAGATTAGGAATCTGTCATAGATTTGGAACTCACCATAGCTTGAGTCCTACATATGTATTAACTGAAGTATGCAAACAAATTAAAGCATATTAGAATCCTCTAGTTTTAATACTGTTAAAAGTGAGAAACTGTGTTCGAGAAAAATATATATAGCAAGTATATCATCAAATCTGAGTTGACGTTTTTATATTTTATATAGGGAAATTCAGTAGTATCATAAGTACTTTTATCAACTTTTTGTTGGAATTAAAGAAAACAAACAACAAATAACGCGTGGCACTTTTCTGGTACGACCGTAATGACATTATACAATGTTTACTTTTCGTGAGTTAAATAAATTGGTTTGACGCGAGATCTTTGTTTCGTAATAAAGACATGTTTTCATTTTTGACGAAAAATCACGATGCCAATGTCAAAAAGGTCAGAGACATCTTTGTTAAAATTACAATATAATAACATCTTAAAAATGAAAACAAATTTGGTTGGTACTAAAAGTTCAATTTCCGCAAAGTCGAAAATCGTTTGATCACCTACTTAATTTATTTCAACGATCTTAAACTTGATATGAATAACCACCTTCTCCTTGGTTTGAAATATGTCTTTAAAAAATGCTTCCTTTTTTTCTTTTTCTGTTTCTTTCCTTTTAATTCTTTATGTTTATTCTTATATTTTGCTTGATAGTTTATTTTTCTCATCTTTCCATACATATACATTTATAAAAAATACAGATATCACTATAATTCAAGACGATTGTTGGAAAAACAGCAGAAAGCGGGAAAAATAAAGTTGACCCGCGGCATTTCAGACCAAGTTACGTTAACATTTAATAATTTGTAAGTGATATTTAGCACTCGATAAAAGTAAAATAAACTAAATAAATTGTTTAAAATTTAAGAGCAGTCGTAGTTATACCTCACCGCAGGTATCAATTATTTCTATACCTGTTCCTTTCACGACTGTAACGCCATGATATCACGTGTCTTATTTGGCTTAATTGATGAGTTTCAAACGATACGCTTACGACCCTTCTCTCAGCAAGCCTTTTTAGCAATAAGAATTGCAGCATTATTTTACACATTATTCACTGTCGATTGTGTATTTGATTTCATTTTATAATTAATTTAATTGAAAATATTTGTGGCTCTTATTATGCTAATATTATAAATTACTTTTTTTTATTGAAGAGCGTAAAATACCACACACCTTAACTGTTAAAGAGGAAAACATTGTTGTATTATTGAAACGTTCACATATATATTAAATGGCGGTTTTACTGTGTATTGACGAGTGTTTTTGTTAATGTAGAAAAGTGGAAACAAATTAAGGTGTCCAAAACATTCAACGAAAATTTGTCGATACTTAATTATTCGATATAACATTACATGATATAGAAATTAATTCAATGCGCATTTCTATGTTGTTTGGGACAAACCCAAAAAATGTATGAAACATGGGAAACTATGATATCACCCCAGAAATAAAACCAAAAACATATTCCCAAATAAAAAAAAACAATAGACTCAAAAGGATAATTACACAATAAAGCATTTTCCATTTTTGAAAATCTTATAAACATATACAAAAGACTTATTAAAAAAGGCAGTGCTGTCAATTTGTAGAAAAGAAAAAAGCAACTCAACGTTGCAAATTGTCAGTTTTATATGAACCACTGAATGAATGAATACTTCATTTGCAAGAAGCATAACCATGCTATTTCAAACGAAAATATATTCAAGACAGGACAAACAAACAAACATATATACAATACATGACATACAAACAAAAATATATACAATACATGACATACAAATACAAAATATATACTATACATTACAAACAAACAAACAAATGTATAATACATGACAAACAGACAAAATTATATACAATACATGGCAAACCAACAAAAATATATATATATATACAATACATGACAAACACACAATATTAAATACAATACATGACATACAAACAGAAATAAATACAATACATGACAAACACATATTATTATATACAATACATGACAAACAAACAAAAATATATACAATACATGACATACAAATACAAAATATATACTATACATTACAAACAAACAAACAAACAAATGTATAATACATGACAAACAGACAAAACTATATACAATACATGGCAAACCAACAAATATATATATATATATATATATATATATATTGCATGACAAACACACAATATTAAATACAGAACATGACATACAAACAAAAATACAATACAATACATGACAAACACATATTATTATATACAATACATGACAAACAAACAAAAATATATACAATACATGACAAACCAACAAAAGTATATACAATACATGGCAAACACACATTATTATATACATGACAAACCAACAAAGTTATGACAAACACACAATATTATATACAATGCAAAAAGTCATTACAAACAAACAAAAATATGTACAATACATGACAAACCTACAAAAATATATACAAAAACACACACAAATATATACAATACATGACAAACCAATAAAAGTATATACAATACATGACAAACCAATAAAAGTATATACAATACATGACAAACCAATAAAAGTATATACAATACATGACAAACACACAATATTATATACAATACACGACAAACACACGATATTATAAACAATACATGACAAACACACGATATTATATACAATACATGACAAACACACGATATTATATACAATACATGACAAACACACGATATTATATACAATACACGACAAACACACGATATTATATACAATACATGACAAACACACGATATTATATACAATACATGACAAACACACGATATTATATACAATACATGGCAAACACACGATATTATATACAATATACGACAAACACACGATATTATATACAATACATGACAAACACACGGTATTATATACAATCGAGACAAACACACGATATTATATACAATACATGACAAACACACGATATTATATACAATACATGACAAACACACGATATTATATACAATACACGACTAACACACGATTTTATATACAATACATGACAAATCAACAAAAGTATATACAATACATGACAAACAGCAGAGAACAGTATAAGTAGTAACAGAATACTATTATGACAATATATGCGATTTTGTATTCCAAAGTCCTTTTGAATAATTGCACAGCTTTACTAATATAACTTTACAATGAGCTTGTAATAAATTATTTTACTGTACATACCGATTTGGCGGCCCCTGAACATAAATACATAAAATTGAAAATCTACGTATGTGTTACTACAAAAAATACTATTAACTATCGTCTAAAAACTCATAGTTTGCTGCATTCTTCTAAAGCTGTAGTCCGATTTTATCGTTCATACGTGTTTTAACACAATCAAATGATAAACTGTACTGGGATCTTGTGAAATCTATACATCGTTAAATACAAGGTTACATAATGCATTTTTTTTTACGTTAGAAGCCATTATTTGCATCTTTAGTATTTTTTTTTTATAAATAAATCTGTTATCATATGATCAACTAGCACACAGATAGCAAACAGTTTTAGAAATTGTTGACTTTTATGATGTTTATGGTTCTGTTAAGGACCAGTTTTAGTTTCGATGCTTCAATTTTGTTTGATGTATTTGCCTCCCCGAACGTGGTCGTTTATGATGATGGGTTCGTACGTTTTTAATACAGTATGAATAATACCTTTTGGAAGCAATATAGCTAATATTCACTTCGATCAAATTAAGTTACAAATACGTATACTATGGTAAAAAAAAGTTAAAACAATTGTCCGTTAAAAAGTATATGAATTTCGCATAAGGGTTTCTGTAATATATTTATTTATAATTGTTCTTAAACAGAAGTCTAAACCAACGCATTACATAATGATGAAAAGTAAAGTATGATAAGTTTCATATCAGTCGAACTTATTGTATGTTGGAGTACTCGTTCAAATTTTATTCTTTTTCTTTTTCTTTTACTGTTTTTTTTTTTTTTTTTTTTTTTTTTTTTATTATTATTATTTCGTTCGTACCATAAATATCGTGTATAATTAGAAGTATGTCTTGATATACCTTTGTGCAATTTGCATAATTGTTACCGGATGTTGAAAATAAATATTTGCCAACAAATCTGAAAAGTGATAACTAATCAATTATTCAATACAAAAAACTCATTGTATCTTTCACTTATCATTTTAAAATCATTTAATTTTAAATGGTCAACTTTTCGGGCTTTAAAAACAGGTTGCAAATTTAAAAATATCAAGACGAGTCGCAAAACTTTCGACGAGAGACATCTCACCTGAGAATGCGACTTCAAACGACTTAATTACGGCAGGACCACTCACAAAGTAATATGGCGCCTGACAAGGGTACATGTTCTATCACAATGTCTGTTGATTGATAAAACTTATTCTGTCAGGTAACATGTAATTTGAAGCGAGTCGTGTTGGCAGAGAATGGCGTCGGGTTCTATGAGGACATCAATTGTTGATAAACTACTTTCGCTTTCCACGAGTATCGAATGAAGTCAAGACAATGGCAGAAATTCTTGACTCTGACAACTCAAAGTAAGGTTGAAATTAACAATCAAACTACTATGTTTAAGAGATTGAAAGTCATTGACATATCCTGAATAGTTTGTTGACAGTTGATGCCTTTATTAAGAATAACAACATAAAGGTGCATCCTTTTTAAAAGGTAGATTAAGTCCAGCTGTCATTATCGTCTGATAGTCAATTTTCACTAATACCAACATGGTCCCATCAGAAAATCATGCGACAAACTAGCTTCAATAACATATTAAATATCATCTGATAAGCTATCAATAAGTACCTTGATTGTTATTAAAACAAAAATCTCTTTAGTAAAACATCTTAACACGTTCCGAATGAGAATATGGGCATTTGTCTGAGAGCTGGACATTCATGTCTCACAACTGCTGTGTACCCATTTTAAAGAATTTTAAAGTTATTTGCTTGATATCGTCATCTATGGAATAAATCTTAAAATCTATATTGAATTCATATATAAACCATAAGAATATAAAACTTACGTTCTGTATATTATTTATTTGAAAAACTATGTTTGTGTTAATTACAAATACCACTGTCGTCTCGAAAAAATATTAAAAAGGAAACTGTCTACTAAAAGTACGACAAGGACTTCCTATTTCAACTAAAATCAAATCTCCCGATAAAATTCCCTTATAATTATAATACTATAAATGTATTGATATGTATTATACCGAATTTAGAACTTGTAAAGTTTAGTACTTAATACATTGCACTTAAAAGTTAAAATTTAAAGAATCGAGAATAACATTAAAATTGTAATAGTAGTTCATGTTGTTCCATTTTTCTGGTATAATTTTATTTCTTTTTATTGATGGCTCTGTTTTTGTCTATAAGTAGGTCTACAGAGTAAACCTAACATCTCCTTTTATGTGTATAATTCGGATAATTTGCCATTTGTCAGCTTATATCACGATAAGACAGAAACAACATGTTATAAAAAATTACGTATATCTGACATGGAGGGCAAACCAAATAATAATGTTTAAGGACACTTTCAAAAACACCGATTATTCAATAGCTCCCTGAAGATTTTGCATATTGTTCGTGTAACTGATCTGCTGCCATATTGCGACAACCAACAATCCTCCTGGCGCAGACTATCACTCCGATTTCCGTCTCAGAATGACCAATCACCGTCTTCGTCTTTTCTGGTAACAGAAACCAGACCCAGAATTGGCATTTTTAAAGACAGAATTATGCAGTAACGAGACGTAATGTTTGTTTATAAATTAGTTGATTAAGTTAATAATGAAGGGGTGAGATTTTACAATAGCTCGTCGACACCGTTGTGAATAAAACAATTAAGGAACAAATTTATCACAAAAAGGGCTGATGAATGGGTTGTACTATTAGTTTGTCAAAGATGAATTTCTTTTCAAATTGATCAGCGTAAAAAGTATTGGAATTTAATTATTATATTAAAAACCATTTAAACATGGGTTACTCATTTGAACTGTTCATTCAATTTACAACTGTCATAATTATAAATAACAATGATATTGTATTTTTAATTGCCAATTTGTTGTTATGGATTCTAATGATTATTATCAAATTATTGTTACGGTATATAGCGCGCATGGTACTTATAATATTTAAACTATAAAAGCAACAGTAGTATACCGCTGTTAGTATACCCATGGAAGTAATATTCAATATTACTTCCATTGTATATTGCTTTTCGAGATTCATAAACTAAAACTGAGGGAAACACATCAAATATGAACTACAACACAAAAGAAACACAAAAGAAACACAACATTAAAATGTAACACACACAGAAACGAACTATTTGTTTTTCTATTTGCCAAGATACATCAACCCAACAACATAAAAGAGACATCAAGAGGTTTAACACATATAAAAGTGTATAGATAAACCATTATTCTTTAGTTTTCAATGTTGTGTCGTGTGTACTATTGTTTGTCTGTTTGTCCTTTTCATTTTTAGCCATGGCGTTGTCAGTTTATTTTCGATTTATGAGTTTGACCTTTCGTCCCTCTTTTAGAGGCCATCATGATTGACTTAGTAGATGAATCGTTGTTTCGGAGTTTACTTCAAACCATTGTTGGTACTTTATTATCAGCTAGAAATGAGAATATTAATGGCATACTTGATATCATTTCGAATTGTGCAGAGTCGAATTGTAGAATGGTAGATTGATATATCATAGATTTATTTCTTTCGATTATAGCTATACACACGAAACATGAAAGATGATACAAACACAATGTTTACAATGTCGTCAATACAAACAAACATATAATAGTACAACATAAATGCAAGATCACATAAAAGTAAAAATATAAACAAATATATATTAGCCATGACGTATTTTTATACATGTATTAGCTATAATAGATATGCAAGGTATAGGGGAGGGCTCAGATTTCCCAAACTGACATGTTTAACCCCGCTGATTTTTTTACGCCTGTCCCAAGTCCGGAGTCTCTGGTCTTTGGTAGTCAATACATGTTTCTTAGCTTTGTTTTAGATTTTAGTGTGACGTCCATTTTCACTGAACTTGTTTCATTTAGGGGCTGCGGTACGGACCCTTTGGTGGCCTTCGGCAGTTGTCTGCTCTTTGGCGGGGTGGTTGTCTCTTTAACATATTCCCCATTTCGATTCTCAATTTTAAGGCAGATACTTTTAACATACTAGGATAGTTAGTAAGACATGTACAGCTTTTGTTTTCAATTGGTATTTGGTAGCGAAATGCAGTTCATGATAAGACGTTTTAAAGAAAACAGAAATTAAAGTAAACAGTAACAGGATTTAAGATTTTGCAGCTTTTGACTTAGCTAGAACAAAAGCAAAATTAAAAGTCGCATTTTATGCTGCCTTATGTTAACTTTTATGACCCGAGCTTTAGTTTCATGTTTTTATGTGTTTTTTTTTTTTCTTGTGTTTTTTTTTTTTTTTAACATATTTTACTTGTAACGGTCGCATCAGAACGTTTTTTCTATTTTCCTATTTGTATTTCAGTTGTTTCGTGTTACTCAATGTTAATAGTTGTTTGTTTTATAATGATTGTCATTATTTATTAATTTATTTTGTATGAAGTGGCGAAATTTTCAAGGGACGTATATTGTCCTAGTATAAGTGTATCATTCAAACGCACCCTCATTAACGTCGTTCAAGAGATGTATGAGAAAACGTAAGATATAACATTTGTATCCAAATACCTGTTAAAGACTTCTTGCATGTTGCTTAACACGCGCTAATTGAATTAGTAAACAGAAAATTGGTTTGTAAGTAGCCCTAATTCAATCATACACACTTCTCACAGACATAATATAATAAATATTGATAATGTTTGTGTAAACTTATCTCTAAGTCGTGATTTAGTTTACCTGAAGTTTATTGGCTTGTTATAAAAGATGCATTATGTTTAGTATAATTAACTTTATGACTTGTTATATTGGATACGCTATCGGCTAACCTCGGGTGACTTCGCCTTTCTCCATCTATCTTAAATGGAGTTATCTTAGATGGTGTTACGGAATCGGCCGACTTTTAACGAATGTTTGGATACTGAAAACTAGAGGTCGATGCATGGGTATAACAAAAGCATTACTTTATTCTCAAATTTCTCAAGCCAATTTAATCTTTCCATAAAGGTTTGGTTTATTTTCTACACTTCATTTGTGGGTTGTTAGTTCGAATCAATTTAGCCAAATTCCTATTAGCGTTATATTCACTGGATTTGCTAAATATTGGAAAAACAACTAACAAAAAAGATGACTATGTTACACAGAAAGAAAAAAAAAAAACTTTGTTCTTTAGTCTAAAGATAGTTGCCTTATTGACAACCTTACCGCATTGTTTAATACAGACGAAAGGACGTAAGAAAAAGTTAAAGCTGACTGATATGTTGCCTTAAAAGAATTTCAGAATAAAAAAAAGTCTCATTGAGTCATCTTATATTATGCGACATATCTCTTTATTTTCAGCAATTTAAATTCAAATACTTAAGCATTTCAAGTAGTAGGATCTTTTTTCAATATTGTTAACACGCTTTTTAAATATGAATTGTTATTCAAACATTGTTATATATTCACCTAGTGTATAATTTTATTCGAAAAAAAAACATACTGTTAAAAACATTTGTTTATATTCAAACACTATTAAAAACGTCGTAATACTGATCTGTTTATTTAAAGCTTATTCAACGCATGACACATTTTTTAATAATTATACAGAACAAGAAATGGTGTTTTCATTTTCGCATGAAATTTTCAAATGTCATCGTATCTATGCATGTTACCAGACGTCTATTACTAGACGGAGTGTGTTACTCATAGTTTAATAGATCACACTGCGACACATCCTCCATAAAACAAGTGTTCTTTGGACATTCATATACATCCATTCGGTCTGGTCTACATCTTACAAATTTCTTACAAGTATATGGATGTGGTTTGTAAGCATCTCCAGTCTTTTCGTCACAGTAATTTTCTGAAATGGAGAACTTGCCATTGATATATTCTTTGTAACGATTATAACTATGTCTAGAAATTGTGCTATACGAGCTAGACGATAATGAATTCCAACCATTAAAACTAAATATACGTATATGATAGCACTGGTGCGTTCAATTCTGGTGCCGACAAACAAGTTTGTAATTTAGACCTTCTATATTTAGCGCTTCATTTTAAGCCATAATGTTTATTTGTAAAAGACTCAGAAACAATTAGAAATCGAGGCTTTGTACTCAAGTAAGTGTTATGACTGAAAGTGCTTGAGAATTGTCAATATAGTTTTACCTGGAATCACAAGTATGTGTTCCGTCCCAGCCTGGACACCATCGAATGAGGATACAGCGTATAATATGGTGTTGTTCATTTCTAGAGTAGGCTTGAACTTGACAATACTGTTAATGTATGTTTTACAACTATCCTCCCTTATTTTCATTCGCCATGAGAGGTCGGCTGCTTTAAACGTCTGTGGTGCATCTGTCAAATTACCTCCTTCATCATCTGAATACAGCCATGTTATATTGCCAATCGGAGTGGGATAACCGCCTTTCCATGTAGCCTCAATTTCAACAACCTGTCCTTCAATTATTCCAACTGGGCTCTTCATTTTGATACTTGTTGACGGTTTACCTATTTATAGAAAATATTTGGGGTTTTATTTTTTTAAGGTTTTTATTTACTTTCTTCTGTTTTTTATTTTTTATTTTTTTAATTTTCTACCTTCTACGTATTATACAGCTTGTTTCATTTTAACTGTTGAGAAGTCGACATATTGAAGATATGGACATGTTATACAATGATTACTACCAAACCATTCTAATCTTTTAAAAATAGCACATTAAACAGTGATACAAAAAACGAAACATATTTGTAAATAAAAAACACAATGATATATAATATAAAAGCACTAAATGTCAACGTACATTTTATCCAATTCTGATAAAATTTCATGAAAATATATGATTTTTTTAATTAACATTCGCATACGTTTTTAAAAACTTGATTAACAATTTTGTTTAGAATTAACTGATTTTACAAAATATGTATATCGATATCAGAAAAAAATAAAATGCATTCAACGATGATTGCTCAAAATCATCTTCCCCTAACTATACTTCTTGTGATTTGATAAACTTAATTTTGACAGACTTGTCCGCCTTCTGCAAATCTGTCACCCTCGTATTATCCAATCAAAATCTGGCATTTTGTTATGAAGAATAAAAAAGTAAAATATAACCCTCGTACTATCCAATCAAAAACTGGAATTTTGACCTAAAGTATTATTAAAATACTTAAAACAGAGCACAACCAACGACCACACACTGATCAATGTCAAAACGTGTTCGTATTGTGGGGTGAAAACCAATAAAACAACTATCAAATACATAAGTAAAATATTTGATAATAAGTATAATCTGGTAATATGCTTAGCTATAAAAAGTCCCTGGATAGTAAAATGAAAAATGATTCATCATAGAAAATAAACTGCCTGATTTAATCAAATAACAGTTGACGAAAAACAATTGAATGATTCGATTTATTGAATGCTCGTGTTTGACGGCACTTTTAGCACTATTGGCTGTATCTTGGTGATCAGTTTTGATTGGCTGAAGAAACCGTAGTGCCTAGAGAGCAGAAATCTGATAATCCTGGTCAATTGACAATGGGGTCGAACGAAACTAACGAACCCTCAACATCATTGTTGATAAGCTACACTGGTGACACATGTGTAAAAAACGCAAGTGATACGCATTATGTACACATGTGAATTTCATGCACAAGGAAACACACCTGTGATACATGCGTTTTTAGGTACATGCGTGATACATGCGTTTTTAGGTACATGCGTGACACATGTGTGGCATTTTTGCCCTAGTAGTGATATTTTCGATAGACTACAGACTAACATAGTCCATTGGCCATCGAATCCTCAATCATGATGAACGACAAGCAACAAAAACCAATGTACTTCAGTCTTCTATATTGGGACTTGCAAATAAAGAATGTGCTTGTGTAAACATGTTAGTGTCTAACCAGCTGATACAGTAGTGTAACAGTATAAAACGCTCCACAGTTAACATACTGACATTTATTGCTGTCAGTCAAAAAGCCACTGAAATATATTGCTGTCAGTCAAAAAGCCATAAGATTTCGATTGACAGGTAGTGGAAAGGTTGTCTTATTATTAATAATTAATATAATTGAATTATGATCTAATTACAAGTTGATGTCATATTCAAAAGCTGTTTTTCGATTAACATTATTATAATACATAAAAAAAAAAATCAGTTTTTCTGCACAATGAATTAAAGATTTCAAGTGTCAAATATATAATGAATATATCACTGTCATGTAAAATAAACATATGTTTAATATAAGGAAATCAAAATCGTTGAATACAAGTTTCACGTTTACCTTTGGTTTTATTTCATTAATCTATTTATCGTTCTTATTTAAAATGATCGCAGCATTTACGACTAGTTCAGTAATTTAGTACCTTGGAACATTTGTACTTATAGGATGACTTTCTCGTTTGTTTCGTCGTAGCATGTTCATATATGGAATACGGGAAGCCAAGGTTCGATCCTAGGCCGCGTCAAACCAAAGACATGAAATTCAGTACTTATTTTTGTTCCCACCAGGTAAACGACATTTTTTTAGTACTAAGCGCAAATACTGGTCAGTCAGGGGTCAGAATAATGTGTCTGGATAGTATGACTTGTTTTCCTGTTGGCTGTTACCTTGTGAAAAAGCAAGCTAAAACATCGCTCAGTATGTCGGTCTATACCAATAGTTATCAAAGGTACCAGGCTTATAATTTGGTACACCAGACACGCGCTTTCTCTATATAAGACCCACCAGTGACGCTCAGATCAAAATAGTTAAAAAGCCAAAACAAATGCAAGGTTGAAGAGCATTGATTACCTAAAATTCCTAGTAAAGATATGCCAAATACGGCTAGGGTAATCTATGCCTGGGATAAGAACATCCATAGTACTAGTATTTTAAATAATTCTTATTTTTGCAAACAGTAAATTTATAAAAATGACCATATAATTGATATTCATGTCAACACCGAAGTGCTGACTACTGGGCTGGTGATACCCTCGGGGCGAAACTTCCCCCAGCAGTGGCAACGAGCCAATGGTGTAAGTAGTTATCAAAGTTTCCAGGCTTATAATTTATTACGCCAGACGTGCGTTTCGTCTGCATATTAAACCCTCATCAGTGACGCTCAGATTAAAAAAGCTAGAATGCCAAAACAAGTACAAGGTGGAAGAGTATTGATTCTCCAAAATTCCAAAAAAGGTTATGCAAAATACGGCTCATGTAATCTATGACTGGGATGAGAAAATCCTTTAAGTTAGTATTTAGAATAATTAATATTTTTGCAAACAGTAAATCATAAAAAGCACCATATAATTGATATTCATGTCAACACCGAAGTGCTGACTACTAGGCTGATGATACCCTCGGAGACGAAACGTCCACAATCAGTTGCATCGACCCAGTTGTGTAAACAGTTATAAAATGTACCAGGCTTATAATTTGTTACGCCAGACGCGCGTTTCGTCTACACAAAATTCCACCCAGTGGCATCGACCCAGTGGTATAAATAGTTTTCAAAGGTATTAAAAGCAGGGTTCACGTGAAACATTAATATAAATATGTTCTTGCTCTAAATATGCATATAATTTACTAATCGACGCGTGAGACATTCATTTATCAATTTGCCATTTTATATTTAGAATTAAAACATAAAAGTGACATTCCTTGTATATGAAAACACTGGAAGTGGAAAACGGACCTTATTAACACGGATTTAAATATTGAATTATGACACTAAAGAGTGCACTCAAACGTGATACAAATGTTTATATTACTGCTCTGCTACAACAGAACCCGCTGTAAATGTAAATGACTGTTTCCCGAGTGTTCAGTTCTCGCATGAATCAGTTCTTCTATATTGATATCGCTTAATCGTCCAAGATTTTCTATGCACAAGTTTTGCTGTCTTTTAGAGCTTGAATGACAGAACACAAATTTTTCTTTGTGCATGTTTAGCTGTCCTTCTTTTCCATACTAAAGACAATGCTTTATATGAACAAGTTTGACTATGCCACGATCGCTCTACGTTCTATGAAAAAAATATGAAAATATTGACGATTGTAGTATGGTCGTGGTACTATCGTGGTTAGGTCTTCATGATCGGGATGATCTTGGCCAACGTTAAACATGTTCAAAACACGTGGTGCGGTCGTGGCAAAATCATGTAGTAGCTATAGAGGCGTAGCGAGAGCACAGTAAGGTCATGGTAACATCCGAAAGGTGGCTATACCATCGTAATGAGAGCGTAGCGAAATCGTAGTTCTAGTCGATCTCACAGCGACGTTACTTCGACCTATCTACGACCATCACTTTCTCCCGCGACCCAACAACTCTTCTACTACGACTATACCACGTTTATACTACTATTCAAGACCATAGTACGATTCTAGTACGATCATGCCGCCCTCATCACGCTCTTACCAACTGAATACGTTCATACTACGACAATTTCGAGTTCTAGCCATGATTATTGTCATTGTCACATAACATATATTAAAGCTCTCCAGGTTTCGTCGGTCTATATGTAATTTGGACCTCATGTCCCTTATTTCCAACAGCTCAACCATGCTTGACACATCTGTATTATTCCCACTATTGTTCAATAAAATATTGCCATTTGAACTTGACGGATCAGCAATACACTGTGAATCAGGTTGGATTGATTGATGCAACATCTCTTCTGGGTCCAGATTCGTACAAGGGGCCCACCTGACTCTATCTCTACACCTACCACCACGCCCACGATTTCTGGTAGGTGTTGGTGGCATGTTCGTGTTGTTTTCGAAAATTAAACGTTTTAATGACAATGGTGAGGAATGGAACAGTATGCATATGGAACATGATGTTGACATAACTTCTGAGAGCGTATGAACGTGGTACGATCGTAGAATTATCGTGATAAGAGCGTGCTATAATCGCAGCAGAAAAATGGAAAGATCCTGTTGCAATCATATAAATCGTGGTATTGTCGTAGTGAGAACGTGATGAGCGTGGTAAGATCGTGATAATCGTAGCGAGTGCGCTGAAAGAAATGTGAAGACGTGGTATAATTGTAGCGGGATCGTTGTAGAAGCGTAATGAGGACGTAGTAACATCGTGAAAACAACGAAAATCTACATTTTCATGCCGCTTATACCGCGACCTCATGATCACCACGATTTGACTTTATTTTAGATCGCTTGGTGCAATCGTGGTCTAGTGTGGGGCATTAGGCAAAGTTATCAATGCAAAGTTTGGCTGTCCTTTTGATTTTGAAACTCCCTAAAGCAAAGTTGCTGAAGAAACATGCATACATTTGCTCAAGCATTATAAAAAGCACGATGAAAACTGGTTGTGACCAAAGCTGCTCCTGATTAGTTAAATGTTTTTATTCATTACGACTTACGTTGGACTATAAGCTTTCCATGTTTCTCTGTTGTTGTCAAATTATCTTTGAATCCGCAAACAAAATCGTCTTCGTCCTCACATTGGACATCTTGTATTAAAACTTTTAGCGTTAGTTTTGTCATATTTGAACCATCCATGAGTTTGAAACCATAATCATATGTTTGCCTTGGCAGGAATCCGGAAGCTATAGTTTTATGTGATTTTGTAAAATTCAGCTTAATAGTTTTCCCTTTGAGGTATACAGAGTCCCACTTATTTGTTTGTATTATGCAGGAAAATGTTGCTTGCTTTTTGCCTATGGCTGTTTCAACATCTGATATAAGTACTGGTTCTGTAAAATTATTTAAGAAATTAGAGGCTGATTATAGTCATTACTTTAATGTAAACAAAACGAATCATGCTAAAAGTTATAATCTTACTAATCAATGCGGATTTTTTCTCAATGATAAAGTTTAAATCAATTTAATATCATACAAATATTTGCTGTCAATGCTTGGGAATAAATTAAAGATAAAACAATAGACTTTCACATCAGTTTATTGATTCAGAGACCTACCAATTGTTGGAGGCGAAGGCGAAGAAGGATACCATTCCACTGTTTCCTCAGTTGGTGTTGGTGGAATCAGTACTAACTTCGGCTTTTTTGTTGTCGTCGTAGAAGTGGGTTCGTTCTTCCAAAATGAACCCTTTCCTATTGGTTTTGCTGGAGAAGTAAACTTTAATTCATGTTCTGCATCTCGTAAATCAGTTATATAGTTTTCTTTGATAATATTCGTGTTGTTATCTGAAATGGTTTTAAACATTGCAATCGTTCAAGGTTTGTTTTTAAAAAATGGGCGAAAAATGCTATCTTGAAGATTCTAGTACCAAGAAGACGACAAACACGGGGTAGCCAAAAATGTAAAACTCTTTTCAAGTCAATGTGTTCCAAAGAGTTTTCCATATAATAAGCTAGATATACGTATCTTACGTGTTTTAAGAAGTCGAAAAAGACTGAATCATTTTACTCTCTAATCTTGTTTTATAATAATATTGTTTGTATACTATATGCCTTCCTGGGGCACTAATTTGGTAAGTAAAAATATTCTGTATTCTATATGAAAGCTATATAGAAGTGGTTCTCTGACAGAAAAGAAGATCAGCTAGTCCTCTTAAGCCTATATAATTGTAGATAAATTGGTTAAATTAGAGTTTACTTGTATCACCATTCATGGCTGGTGTCACAACCATTTACTTGGATATTTCAAAATACTTTCAACAGATGGATCAGAGCACACTCATATGGAAGTCTTTTTTTCGATAAAAGCATTTTCTCCAAAAATTAAAATTAGGTGATGTATTTGTTATAGTAAACGGCAACCGTACATATTTAACCCTAAAATCAAGGTCAATTCAAAAGACATAATGATGATTCGTCACAACTCGGCCGATTCCGTACCTTCAACTTCACCCGAGGATTGACGCTTGACATAATGATGATTAGTGAGTTCATACTTCAATTAAACTAGAAAATGATAGTGCGAATTGGGCATCCGTGTATTATGGACACATTATTTTTGTTGATTATTTACAAGTGTTATTTTTTTTTTTTTTTTTTTAAAGTTGTTTTTTTTTTAAATCTCAGTACCCCTCGCTCATATCCTCTGTCTTCCCCTTCGCCCCACATCTTATCATTATCTTACGCACACTGACATTCTCTCTTTCACTCACTCTGTCTCCACTCAAACTGCTCCATGCTCTCGCTCTCGCTCTTCCCTCTCACACACTCACTTAGTACTCTTTCTCTTTCACACACAGAAAGTCTCGCTCTCTCTCTTAATCAGTCTTCTCACTCATGCTCTCACACAGAAACTCTATCTCTCTCTCTCCTCTCCATAAAACATACATACACTCTTGCTCTCTCTCTCTCTCAACTCCTCTCTCACTCACATCCCCTGTCGCTCACTTCCTCTCTCCTCTCACAAGCTCTCTCACACACATACTCTCTCTCACCTCCTCTCTCCTTTCATTTGCTCTCTCTCTCTCTCACACATACTCTCCCACAAACACACTCTCTCACACACATTCTCTCTCTATCACACCTCTTCTCAGATGCTCTCTCACACACAAACACTCTCTCTCAGCTCCTCTACCCTCTCACAAACATACTGTCTCTCACCTCCTCTCTCTATCACATACTATCTCACACACGTACTCTCTCACCTCTCACATGCTCTCTCATCTCCTCTCTCCTTTCACATGCTCTCTCTCTCACATACTCTCCCACAACCATACTCTCTCACACACATACTCTCTCTCTCACCTCCTCTCTCCCCTCACGCAGCCTTTCCATCATGCAGCACTCTTTCCTTCACACACTTTAACTTCTATATTCTCTTCAATCGCACACTCTCAACTTGAGACCTAAAATGGCTATGACAGTATAGTTGTACTCCGTCAGGGCTGTGGACACCACAGTCCATAGGGGAGGACGCTTCTGTCTACCAATGTCTGGGAAAGGTTGGTACTCGTCCCTTCAGTTAAACTTCATTAGGTATGAGTACAACATTAGATAAGAAAATCTATGCTTTTTATTGCAATGAAAATGTCCTTCTTCACCGGTCTGTTAACATTTTACAATTTGCAATATATACCTGTATGAAGAATTAACTGTTTTGTTTTCATTTGCATATCACTTTCTTTTAATATTCTTGACCATTTTTATGTTCAATTAGCTGTAGTACTGGAAATCTACTTTCAATATTCGGTACTATTTTGTTACTTTAAAATTATTGTAATGTTTAGGTACTAGTACCTGTATTTTACAGGACTTGATTTGTACTTCAAAATTTAAGTACTACATATTTTTGGTTACTTCGTTACATTTTCAGCATTTTGAAAGTATGTCAATATCAAATCTCTTAAAATTATGATTTACAATCATGTAATATTGTGATCGCCTTTGGTATTATTTCTGTACCAAAATTTAAGTACGCATCAAGTACTGTAAAATACAGGTACGTAAATAGTACAATAATTTGAAAGTAAAGAAATAGTACTAAATATTAAAAGTACATTTCCAGTACTACAAATTTAAAGTGCAGAAATAGTACCTTTGCAAAAGTAGCAGTAAAAAATTATTGTCCTATCTCCGAGTACTCTTGTGACAATTATGTGCTAGTTTAAACGAGAAGTCTTGTATGACTCAAACGTTGGTCTGATGACGGGAACACTATCCGGACGTCTTAATTTTCGTTTTTCTCCCAAAATTATCCAAACTGAACAGTCATAAGAATAGATGACAAATGCGACTATGCATGGTACCTATAAAACACAGAGGCTTGGTGATTAATTTATTGTGGAAGGAAAAGAAGTGACACACAAAATGAGATCTTCTCGTTTAATAGTATAGACAGATACTAAAACGATTATGTATTTGCATGTTACTGTTTTGATGTTCATTCTATTTATCATGGGACTATCATGTCATCGTGTGATTAAAACATGCTTACCTTGAAGTATCGCTAATGTTTCATTTGCTGTAAAATTTCCAGAAATGTGAATAAAATTTTGTCCACTTTCTATTATTTCTTTTTGTGCTAAAATAAATAGTATAGTTCATTTAGATTTATAAATAGTTTTAAACATTCTCTATGAACCACCCTATATTTCTTCACACAAAAGAAACCTTGGATGGAGAGTTGTCTCTTTGGCACTCATACCACATCTTCATATATCTATCTGCTAGTAGAAAAAAGACGATGGATCGCTTTTTTACATCCAGTGTCAGCTACTCTGTTACAAAATAACAAGCTTTAACAAAGACTTGAATAATTGATAGTATATGAAAACAGGAAATAAAAAAGCAGAACAAATAAAGGGTCTGTGTGTTTTGTTTTCGAGATATAATTCATTGAAAATTAGGCGGGAAATAATTCTCTATATTTTTCGTGACATCTTTTCCTCGAAATACGATGAAAAATAACAAGGATTTCATGAATTTCAAAGCAGTCATTTATAACTATATGTAATAAAACTATCGAAAACGTAGGAGTTAATGGGCAAATTGTTGTAAAGGTACTAGATGGATAAAACCAGAGGATTTCGAATATCAGGTTAAAATTCAAAAACAAGAGGAGCAAACTTCCTTAAATGCTTTTAAAATGTAATGACGAGACTATGATTATGTGATATAGACATGAATCAGCAAAAGAAAACACTTTCAAGTCTTAAGTTTGACACTACCAGCAATGCTGCACACAATTTATTTAAAGCTAGCTTGATAAATTGTACAGACATTCGCAATTTGGTCTCTGGGTGTCTTTTGATTATATGTGACGTTGGAACCCTGTCTCATAAATACCGTCTATTGAAAAGCTCATTTTTTTTTTTACAATAATAATATTATGATCATCGATTTAAGTTGAGATTAAATTACATTTCATAAATTATATCCTGGCATCCAATCACTTATAATGTAGTTTAACTGTTTTATTGAAACATGTTGACTTCAATTTGATTAAGTTGAATTTAATTTTCAGGAAATATTTAACTCCAAATTGCCAATTTATTCATTTAGAGTTGTTTTGATAAAAGAGATTAATCCAATACTAAAATTCACCGTTTGGCAATTCAGAGTGAAAAAATAAGGTGAAAAAACTTGATATGAAATATTTCTGTGATAAAAAAAAGTGCTATTTTGAACAAGGTTTTTAGTTTAGAATTTTAAATTTATGGAAAATGTTAATATGAAATTATGTCAAATGATTATTCTAAATGTCGTACGTATAGACTAGATCATGGAATTTATTAAATGTTATTTACGTTTCCTACAATTGGGTTGTCAAAGGTGCCAGGATTATAATTTAATACGCCAGACGCGCGTTTCGTCTACATAAGACTCATTAGTGACGCTCAAATCAAAATAGTTATAAAGCCAAACCAGTACAAAGTTGAAAAGTATTGAGAACCTACAACTTCAAAAAGCTGTGCCAAATAATGCTTAGGTAATCTATGCCTAGGATAAAAAAAAATCCTTAGTTTTTCGATAAATTCAAAGTTTTGTAAGGGAGCTACCATTTGATTTTTCTTGGGGGTGGGGGGGGGGGGGGTGGGGGGGGGGGGGGGGCTAGGATGAAATTTGAAAAAATAGGCAGGACAGGAGTTTTGAGTATGCCAAAAAAAAAGTCAGGACGACACTTTAGGTAAAAAAAAGTCAGGATAAACTAAAAAAAAAAGCAGGACCAAACAGAGTGAAAAATAAAAAGGCAGGACAGAGATTACAGCTAAAAAAAATGCAGGACAAAATTTTTTATCCTAGCCTAAGACTCATAAGGCTCATCAGTGACCCTCCGATCAAAATACATGTAGTTATAATACCGATGGATGGATGGTTAGTACTCGAAGACGAACGATTCTATTTTCGGATACATACATAAGGGTATACCCTTCTCGAACAGTAGCCCCAAGTTCTGTTTGATTAAAGTTAATTCTAATTCGTTTAATTTAAAACTTAAACTCATCTTTTATTTGTATAATATCTCACAGTGTATATTTCAAGATAAAAGATTATAGGCAGCAACTGAACGACACAAACCCTAAATAAATCCATTCTTATTTGTCTCTCCTATTGCGTCACCCTGTAGTGACTTATTTATAGATATAGTAAAACATTTACATGCATCTTTGAATATGTTAACCAAGAACTTGACGATTTCTGTAATGAGAATCACAAATTAATTTGTCATTCTTACAGCATGTACATAAAGTCATGATATGATAATAAGTGTGGTCTAAGCATGATGAATGTAAATTTACCTATACAACAGGACAAAATTTTAGGTTAAATATCATTCCTTTTTGGACGTAATTTTGAATAATATTAAAAAAATATCATACTTTTGTTATCGGTTCTGTGTGTTTGTGTCGTTTGGTTGCTTACTCATTAATGTATCCAACATCTATATTTTACTTATGGTGAGTAATTAAATCTGACTTACTTGCAATGTAGAAATAATGTATAACAAGTGCAACAATTGCTGCCGTCAGTGCAATAAAAGTTATTCCTAAACACACTAAAAATCTAGTTCTGTTTCGTATCTTTTTATAGTCCATGTCTCGCTGTGAGCGTTCGGACGAAACAGATACAGACCGTGGGTGATAAGGAGGGGGCATCTCATCGTCATCTGTTTGGAATTTTGGTGGAGAATACCAACTTGTCTCATGCGTCAAAATTGGAGGTTGAATAGGAGTTTTATAATTACAAGGTAGAGTTGTTCCATTATTAAGCATCTACAATAAAAAATAAATTGGATGTGATTCACTTCAATTTGTTTAAATTTTGGTATTATATTTTATAATTGGAAAGAGTATTTACGTATGTTAAGGCTGTATTTATTAATGTATTTATTCTAAATATTTTAACATCAGAAATGTTAAAAGAAAGAATGAAATAAAGAAACCAATATTTCTAGCTTGGTGAACTTTCTTTCCTTGAATATGCCTGTAGTACCTTTACAGAACTTTGTCAACGTAAATGGTTCTTCAAATAATTGATTCTAATGTTAGATGTATGGTTTCTTTAATATGTTAATTCGTAAAAATTCAAGTAGATCTGTTCCCAAAACAACTTCTAAATGTAAAATACGAGAATGAATGATTTAAAAAAAGATGTATCATTCGTAATTTAAATAAAATACATGTACAATGATTATAAATACCTGTGATAAATCATGATGCTTCAAGTAGCGCAAATACCTCCTATAAAGTGTGCCTTCAAAGAACAGGGTCCAGGCAGGTCTATCGATCTTGTCATCGTCAAAACTCATCAGTAAATATATGTATTAGTAAATCCTAATTTGAAAAATTTTCTTTTGATGTATGCTTGAGAGAGAAAAAACGTGCATTGCTATTCTGGGCGTGACGGACGTGGCAACAAGGTAATTAATTAAGGGAGAAAATTTAACAAGTCAAGATAAATATGTGTTTTTAAAATTAATTAGCTATGTTAATATATGCAAATGAAAATTACAGATTATGTGTATGTAAACATCCGACTACTCAAGCGT
Source organism: Mytilus galloprovincialis (assembly GCA_037788925.1). Taxonomy (NCBI): domain Eukaryota; kingdom Metazoa; phylum Mollusca; class Bivalvia; order Mytilida; family Mytilidae; genus Mytilus; species Mytilus galloprovincialis. The sequence goes on along the minus strand of CM075334.1, from coordinate 43,442,106 downwards.
AGGATTTTGTTGTTTTACGTAAATAGTTTTATAAATGTTGGCTTCCGAATTTAAGGAGTAATAGATGTGTCCAAAACATTACAAATGCCTAGATTTTGACACATGTGGTTTGAAATTGTAATGTTTCGTCTTATTTAAATCGGTTTTTATTAATTTGTACTAATTTATCATGTCTTCAACGCGATAATTTAGTTACGAACGGATCAAGTTAACTCAGTGCAATGAAAAAGAAAAAGTTAACATGAAAATGGATTAAGATACAGTACACGTATAAAGATATGTATTATAGGTCGAAATATTTAGTTTATATACATCTATAAACTTTTACTGTTTCGACCACACTCGGTTCTTATTCACAAGTACATATAGGACATGTATTTTTTTTAAAATAGCAGGATAGAATGAACTTTCCTGAAATATGTTAACTTTGCTTTTAAAATTTCACAAAATTCAAAACATGATGATTGCAGTCGTGTGACTGTCAGTTTATAAATGTGGACATGATAGTGCTTTAAATTAACTCCTGATATTAACTTTTTTTTTTTTATTATTGGAAATTTTTTAACGTTCAGTAGCAAATATTACTAACATATCATCAACATAAGAGCATTATATATAACGGCATACGAAAATGTGCCTTTCTCTATGAATAATTATAGACAACCGGATTCAATGTGATTGTTTCAAATTTAAAAGTGGCATAAAAACAAGCTATTCGCTCGAAATCATTATTCAGATTTCTATAGCTTCAAGGCGGAGAAGCAGCATTTAAGGTGGTACCCAACACTTTCACTAAAATCAATTTGGCTCGTTTAATTTTCCTAAAATTTTCACAAAGTATTTCCTTTGACCCTTTAACAAAAATATAAAAATTTCAAAAAGTTTGAACCAACCATTTTATCAGAAAAATTACACTGGTTATATAGCAGTTTGACAAACACCAATTTTGATCATTGAGAAGCTTAATATTCCCTTTACAACACAACGTTATTAAAACGTTTAGCTGACTTTACAGAGTTATCTCCCTGTAGTTTAGGTACCACCTTAAATATTTTGATATTGTTGCTACTTTGAATCGAACCCTTGACCTCAAGGTCTCATGTTAAGCAAGCAACCACAAAACAACAGAAGCTGGAAGCGGTTGTCTCCAATTGCATAATGACTTTTTTCAGAAATGAACTGTATTTATTCAAATTGCGGGATGCTGGGGAAAATTTAGAAAGGACATATTCAATGAACATGATGAAAGCAAATACTTTCATTTAATGTACTTGTAGCATTCTTTCATTTTATTAATAATGTTCATGCATGCAATATATATATATATATAAAAATAAGATGTGGTATGATTAGAAATGAGACAACTCTCCTCAAGACCAAATGAACATATTGAATATTGCATGAGACACTATCTGGCTTGTAAGTCTGTGTTATAGTTTTTAAATCATCTAATTACAAGCACATCATTTGGATTAAATGTCAGTACTACATAAAGATATATACATTTGATTCTAATAATGCAGTTTCATTAAAAAAAAAGGTTTTTTCAGAAAACCATAAAGATGCCTGGATTAATGTTAAATTAATTTCAGATTACTTTCTGCAAATATCTATTATTTAAGATTTTTTAGGTTCATTGGTATATTGATATACATGTCCTTTATGAAACTCAGTTCTGTTGACCGCTACTGGAGTAGAGATGCCCTGTACAGATTCAATCCTGTTCCATCCTGCATGTCATGTGTAAGATTTAAGGCCATCCTTTCATTTCTACAGATTACACCTTTACCTGATGTTAACAAAGGTGAGAGACTGTCCAGGAAATTAATTCTTACATTAGTTAAGTGTATGAATTATTCTTGTTAAATAATGATATTTCTGTCCTATTTACTTTAAAATTAGAAAAATATGTTTTGTACCATGGGTGTTTCAATATACTATCTTATCATATGTTCTCTATCAATCTGTGTTTACTGACTGACTTAGTATTATATGAATGTTGAATTTTGTGTTCAGTTTATTATCATAATTAGTGTACACGCATCATAATCTTCTTTTTTCATGTTTTGTAGATAATAAACTTACAAGAGTAGAACCAATCATTGAACATGTAAGAAATATTTCAAGAGAACTTTTTCAACCTTATGAAAAGATTGCTGTTGACGAAAGAATTGTTAAGTCAAAGCATAAATGGAGTGGAATAAGACAATTTATGAAAGATAAACCTGTTAAATTTGGGATTAAGCTTTGGGTGTTAGCTGATACCATTACTGGCTACACATGTGATTTTTATGTTTATTTAGGGAAAAAAAGAACTCAAATTACCGATTTATCAAAAGGTCTTGCATATAGTGTAGTTATGAATTTAATGCCAAATTATTGTAATCAAGGTTATAGGCTTTTTATTGATAGTTTTTATACAACTTTAAATTTAATTAATGATTTGTTAGACAAGAAAGTCTACACCATAGGAGCTGTTCGTGGAAACAGTACTGCAAAGCCTAGTGTGTTTAAGAAAAATGATGGCTGGGAAAAACTTGCGGGTAGAGGTGACTTTAGATGGCATAGAGAGAGCAGATTTTTAACAGTTCAGTGGAAAGATTGCAAGGTAGTGACAATTGTTTCCCCTATACACACAGGTAGTAAAGTATCTGGTTGTACCAGAACTTTTCAAGCCAGAACTGGTTGGAAAAAACAGGTTGTAAAGCAACCAGAGTGTATTAAAAGTTATAATGATGGTATGTTTGGTGTAGACAAGTCAAACCAATATCTATCAAGGCATCGGTGTTATATAAAAACTAAATTTCATTGGTGGAAAGTATTGTTTTTCCATTGCCTTGATATGATGGTAGTTAATTCTTTTATTCTCTTCCAAGAATTCAGAACTGAATTTCCAAATAAATTTGAATCAATTCCTGCACATTTTGGCCAATTAGAATTCAGAGAGTCTTTGGTTAGATCATTGTTAGATGTTGGATCATTAGAAAAGAAGCATGAATCATTTGCTTGCACCCCATCTTTTAATGAAAACTCTAATCGACTGCGTTGTACGTTTTGTTATGCTCATGCAAAGATGTATAGTTTGCCTGTTCAACATAATAAAACTGTATTCTGTTGTGAAAAATGCTCAGTGTGTCTATGTTTAGTACCTGAAAGAAACTGCTTCAAAAAATGGCATAGTGTTGAAGGAAAACCAGTCAGAAATTGGGTTAAAGAAAATGGTAGAAAGAAAAATCAACTGTTGTGAATATCACAATCATTATGCATTAACAGTCCACTTTTAAATTAACAATATATTTATGTACTATGTATTATGTATTAATAATTTACAGTTCTTGATAAGTTAATAATTAAAAAAAAAAAGGAAAAAAAGTATGGGATAGAAAAATAAAGAAGTATTATGTTAAATATTACTTATTTGTTTTAGTGAGAAAAAAGATGGAAATGGAAAAAAAAAATATCCTTACTGGGGACTTTATATGTGTTGAGATACAATTGAATATCAACACTATCAAGTTCTTGGATAGGATGGAAAAAACTACATAATGAATGAATGTTTCAACATCAGAAGAAAAGTACAGAGATATTTTTAAAAGGTAGGTTAAAGCAGCACCTTTGGACATAAACTTATTTACAATTAAACTCTCAGTAGTATGCCATAGACCTGCTATAATAACAAAAGAGCAAAAAAAAAAAATGGTTTCAAATACTTTTGGTATTATATCAAAGTATATATTTACAATTAACCAAGACAATTTACCAAAGCAATTAACATAAACGGATCAATTCTTTTTTTTCTCATAATGATGCATACAGTGAGAAATTTCAATTTTTCTGTTGTCATAGCAACCACCTAGTTTTTCACACCCATTACTAAAATAAAAACATTAAAATCAAATGTGAATTCACTGATTTAAACTTGATACAGTTAACATAACAAAACAAAAAGAATGATCGTACCTACGGCCAATATTTTATTTTTTTAAACTTGCAGGGTTGCCATAGCAACCATAAAACTGAGTTGGTTTACAAGTTTTTACAACTCTGTAGAAATAAACTATATTAGTTTAACGTGTTACTAAGTATAAACTGCTACTTACAGTCAATATTGAAGGTAACAAGAAAAAAACAACATTTTTAAGAAAAAACGGTTGTTGCCTAGCAACACAATTTTATATGAACGGTTGGATTTATGGAAATCAAAACTCCATCATTTTTTTCAGGAGTCAATATCAGGTAAAGTTCTTGTAAGAATAGACCCTATTTGACTATATAAGTTCATGTTTTGATGGATGGAAGTCTTGAAACACAGAAAAAAACGTTGTAAAAACCGCGTTCACATGCTGTTCAATTCGTTGTTATGGCAACTGTTGTCATAGTAACTGACCGAAACTGTGTTTTAATATTTTGTGTTATACTATTTACCAATGTACAACATCAAAACAAACATTGGAAATTGTAAAAGCATTTTTTTTTTATGATTGGAAAATCTTGTTCATATCCATGTAAAATTCCTTAAAATAAGCACAAACGGTAAAGAGTTAAACTTCTCTGCGATCCGGAAGATAGAAAGTACAATTTTATTCTCAAATGTGTTTTTATCTGCCATTTCATGAGATTTTCTCTTAGTTACCTCAAACATTGGATTTGTTTGATTTCCATGTGAATGAGACTACTATAGGTCTCGGTGTGTGTGAATGAAAGTGCATTTCGACAAAACTGATTAGTACAGATACAGATTTCTGCGTATATGTTGCCGTTTGTTATTTGCCGCCTGCATGCTCAAGTCGAGTAATTGAACCAGATCTATTTTTTCAAAATCTGTTGGAGGGAGTATATAGTTATCAAAATAAAGGAAGTATTGTGATTTGCGGAGATTTTAACTCGCGTGTTGGTAGAAACTTGGACTATATAGAAGGTGTAGATAACGTAAAACCGCACACCGTAGTAGATTTTAGCGAAAATCACTCTGGAGATGTTTTTATAAACTTTCTTTGCGATACCAATATATCAATGTTGAATGGACGATTTGATGACCGTGAATTTACATATATATCTCCTACGGGGAAATCGGTTGTAGACTATATGTGTGTACCATATGAAGATATAGACAATATTTGAGATTTTAAAATTATTCCGATGTCAAAGATAATATGCGAATGTAACTATATACCAGACAGGATTCCGGATCACTCGTTGTTGTGTTGCGATATAAGACAACCGAAATTTGAACAAACCTCAAATTCCGCTCATGATAGTACCGATAAACGAAAAAGATACAAACTAAATTTAATGCCTGATGATTTTTAAAGTAACAATGAAATTCTCGATGTAGTGAATTCAACAATACTACAAATTGAAAACTCGATTCGTATTTCGGGGAATATTCAACATGCGTATGTATGATGCATTCACGACACTGATTCATAAGGAGATGGACAATAAAATTCCCGTGTCAAACGGATATAGTAAAAGAAAGAAATCGTTGTACAAGCCGTACTGGAATGACACTTTGAACTGTCAATGGGAAAAAGTTTGTGCAGTGGAGAAAAGCTGGCTAAAAAGTAGTATTTCTAACTCAAGGAAGCGCACATTTAAAAAACAATTTTGTACAGAACGTAAAACGTTTGACCGTTTAAACAGAAAGTATAAACGTAAATATCAATCAGACGAAAGACAGAAAATGGAAGATAAACTCTATGCATCAAATCAGAGGGACTTTTGGCGTTCTATCGGTAAAATTGGCATTCAAAACGAAAGAACAAAGTGTATACCATCAGCGATTGTAAACGAAGATGGAACTATTGACACAAATAAAAATAATGTATTAAACCGCTGGTCAAAAACTTATTTACCGAGGATTCTAACTTCGCAATTCCCGATGAACAGGAAAATGTGCATGAACAACGTGATATTTCTGCATTAAACGAATCGATAACTCGATAAACATTTGCGATCATAAGTGCAAAAAATAGAAAGTCGACGGGAATAGACGATATTCCGGCCGAGGTTCTGAAAAACGATTCAGCAGCAGAATTGCTGTATACTATTATCAGTGGATGTTTCGATCCAGGAATAGTACCGTCGGAGTGGAATAGAAGCATCATTAACCCTATATTAAAACCAAATTCAAATGATGACAGGAATCCATTGAACTATAGAGGAATAACGTTGATATCGGTTCCGTGTAAAATTTATTGCATCATTCTGAATGCACGGCTCACAAAATGGTTAGAAGACAACAACTACTTAAGTGAAGAGCAAAACGGTTTTCGGAAAGGTCGAAGTTGCGAAGAACACATTAATTCACTCTACCAGACTTTGAACGACAGGAAAATTGCACGGACATCAACTTTTTGCATGCTTCATTGATATGAAAAAAGCATTCGACACAGTCAATCGAACATTATTATGGTATAAGTTGCGAAAAATTGGAATACAAGGCAAGTTTCTTAGTGCTGTACAATCCCTCTGTGATAACGTCGAATGTACCGTCCGTGTGAATGACGATCTGACTCCATGGTTTGATGTCACGAGTGGCGTAAAACAGGGATGTATTTTATCACCATCTTTATTTTCGATATACATTAACGACCTTGCGGAACGTATTAACGCCTTAAATTGTGGAGTACCAATAGACGACTGCCAGATGAGTATACTACTGTACGCAGATGACATCATATTACTTGCGCCGAATGAACCCTGTTTACAGAAAATGCTTGATATTGTAACGGAATGGTGTAAAGCCTGGAAATTGTCGATAAACGATAGTAAGACGAAGATAGTTCACTTCCGACCACCTTCAATAGACATTTCGCAAAGTACGTTTACATGTGGTGGACATACTTTACTTTTTACCGACTCATACAAATACCTTGGTGTATGGTTTGATGAACACTTAACATTCCAGAAAAATGCAAAAGAACTATCTAAAGCCGCCAGTCGTGCTCTTGGTGCATTATGTGGAAAAGTAATAAGAGCTGGAGGTATGACCCATTCTGTATTTACTAAATTATACAACACAATGGTAGAACCAGTTCTCCTATACGGAAGTGGTGTTTGGGGATACAAACTTGTGACTAAACTTGATGTATGTGGTCATATAAGGGACACATCTTTATCCACAAAATACGTAATGAAAATAATTAATGAAAAGCTAGAACAATTGGACAATCATCAATGATGTGAAGACATTTTCAACGACCGTGGTACATTAAACGGAAACAAACTCCGTACATACAGACTGTACAAACAAACAGTAAACGTTGAGTCATATGTAAAAATGAACATTCCACTTAGTCAAAAGAGATACATGGCTATGTTTCGAGCCGGCTCGTTACCTCTGGCCTTGGAGACGGGCCGCTACTCCAGGCCGCAAGTTCCAATTGAAGATAGACTTTGTATATATTGCGATCTCGGACATGTAGAGACTGAGAAACATTTTCTGATGGAGTGCCCTTTATATGCAGATATACGATATGATTTATTTTGTGAATGTAATTATTTAATTGAGAATTTTGAAACAATGCATATGGACGATAAGTTTATATTTATAATGAGATCCGAGCAAATTCAGAAATGTCTATGTAAAATTTTGCAGAAATGTTTTATGAGAAGGAAATTATTTACATTTGATTGAAGAAGTACATTTTTATTTTGATAGCCTAGTTTTTGTCTAAGTTTTAAACATTAAGCATATTTGTTTTTCTTAAATTTTTAAAATAAGGTATTTTTATTTATTGAGTAATATTTTTATTATATTTATTTCTATTTTAGAAGACAATTCATAATTTTTTAATAAGAACTCTTATAGTGTTTTTCATATAATTAGTACTATCATTTTATATTTTTACAAAGTTGTTTTTTTTTAAAGCGATTTTGAAAAAGTAATTTATTAGATTTTTAACTCTAGAAATATTTTACCAATTTAACATGCAGTTTATTGTAAATATGTACATGTATGCTTTTAAAGTGTCTCATAAGTCAAATGTTTGGCTGGGCATTGATTGAATTTTAAAGATGTTACTTAATTTACTTGTATATATGTACTGTATTAATCGATGTGTGACACTCAAATAAAATATATATTTATTTATTATAATAATGTATGGTAAAATAGAAATGAATAAATGTCATGCATCTTAATCAGCCGTAACCGTTATATGATTGCTAATCACAATTCAATTATGCACATGTACATAGTTAAAATAGAGACAATATCAAAAGGGATAATCAAAATCATAAGTCGAAAACCAACTAACAGTGCCATGACAAATAAAGAAACCGACCACAGAACAAACAACAGTACAAAAAAAAACAACATAGAACTAGAGGCTCTCAAGAGCCTGTATCGCTCACCTGACTCTACTTGGGTTTTTGAAATCATACAAAAAAAGATAGTTTGGCTACAAATTAACAACACTTGGCCATCATTAGGAAAGGATCATTCATGCTATGTTTGGTTTCATTCAATTCCGTGGTTCTCTAGAAGAAGACTTTTGTATTCATTTTCCATAGTCCTATGTTAAACTAAGACCCTTGCTGGCGGCCATCTTGGATGATGGATTGGCTACAAAGTAACAACACTTGTTCAGCATCTCATCAGAAACATTCATGCTATATGTTTGGTTTCATTCCATTCAGTGGTTCTCTAAAGAAAGAAATTTGTTTGTATTTCCCATGGGGTCCTATGTTAAACTAAGTCCCCCCCCCCTTGGAGGCCATCTTGGATGATGGATCGACTAAAAAGTAACAACACTTGGTCGGCACCTCATAAGGAATATTCATACTATGTTTGGTTTCATTCTATTCCGTGGTTCTCTAAAAGAAGTCATTTGTATGCATTTCCCGTAGGGCCCTGTGTTAAACTAAGTCCCCTGCTGGCGGCCATCTTGGATGATGGATCGGCTACAAAGTAACAACACTTGGTCAGAACCTCATAAGGAACAATCAGTGGTTCTCTAGAAGAAGTTCAAAATGTTAAAAAGTTTACTTATGTTGCCCATTCTCTTGTTTTCTATACATTAGTTTGTGGACTTGGTTGTCTTTTTGTTAATTTTTGTTTGGTCAAATCTACCTCTCATTAGAATATTAAAACATTGAATGTTTATGCAATTTTGATAACTATTTAATTGCAAAAACTTAAAATTTCATTTGTTGTTAGATTTTCCCTACCAACAGTCTTTTTCTTTCTTTAATTTTGATAGATGATCATAGATAGGCAGTGCATTAACAAATACTGATGCAGAATACAAATTAAATCAATGAAGAGTCGTTTATGTCAAGGTTCCACAGGGTCACTGTAATATTTGTCACTAGATGCTTAACATTCCTGAATTAAACAATCATGGCTTAGTATACTATTGACATGCTGAATGTAGTGTTAGTTGTGGTATCTGTATGTTACAGACACAAGGTTTTTGGCCAAATTTGTCAAGGCAGATGAAACTATTGAGAGAAATATAGAGATCAAAAATTTTATTAGACATATAATATATGTTAAATAGAAAATATGCAGTGAACAAAAGACAATGCTAAGTTTCAGATAAAATATTTCATACAATTTTAAGTGAAATAATATATAGAACTCCATCTACATTTATACAATGTATCAGGAACTTTAGAGTGAGATATGTCAGATTCATATATTCAAAGCATACATAAAATATACACATACAGAAAGTTCTTTTTAACTTTATATCATATTGTTATCCTCATTGACAGATATGTAGTTTTTATGTACTGAAAAAAAAATTCTGAAAGATTTTTAAAGTTTAATTAAAAAATATACCTGAACTTAGTTACTATTTTATGAATTGTTTTTAATAATTTTCATACCTTCAGATGTCAGAGGGAAAACTGTTTTTGTGAATAAAACAAACTTATTGAAAATATGTTGGAGGTGCTAACTTTGATGACCTTCAGAAAATATTGGGTCATTTATATTTGTTTTTATATTTCACAAAAAACTTAAATTTGCATGAATCTTATACAAAATCTAAAAAAGTTTTCTACAATGTCAAGTTTCCAAGCTCATATCTTCCTCCTTGCAAAAATTTAAACTTATGAAATAAGCATTTGACCTATAATGGTTTACTTATACAAATTGTGACTTGGATGGAGAGTTGTCTCATTGGCACTCATACTAAATCTTCTTATATTTATGATCATTTATATATAAGGGTAGTAATGCCCTTTAACGTCAGGCGTCAAACAGTAATTTGCTGTTACCGTAAGCGTCAAATTGGTTAAAATTTTACCGTGATTCGTCATAATAAGCTTATCCTCATTGTCAGAGATCTCAAATTATTATCGTTACAGACATTTTTGGAAAAAAATGAACGGGATTCAAAACCTGTAAAATTTCCTAAAAAAATAACTATATCTGACATTTACCCAACAATAGGTTGTTCAATTAGCCTGAAAATTACATAGCAGATAGATCTTGACCTTTTCATCAATTTGACACCCTGTCACTTTTGCTCTTACTGATTTAGTTTTTGAGATATAAGCCAAAAACTTCATTTGACCCCTATGTTCTATTTTTAGCAATGGCGACCATGTTTGTTGATAGATCAAAACTTCGGATACAATTTATAAACTAGATACCCTAAGAAACATTCAGTTAAAGTTTGGAAGTATTTGGCCCAGTAGGAGAAGATTCTTGAAAAACTGCATTTTACCCTGTGTTCTATTTTTAGCCATGACGGCCATGTTTTTTGACGAAATAGAAAATAAAACACAAACTTTATTTTATACACCCTACTGATCATTCAGTTGAAGTTTGGTTGAATTTGGTTCAGTAGTTTTAGAGGAGAAGATTTTTTAAAGTTAGCAAATATGATGAACAAATTGTGAAAAATTGTCATTAAAGGACAATAACCCCTTAAGGGGTCAATTGACAATTTTGGTCATATTAACTTATTTGTAGATCTTACTTTGCTGATCATTTTTGCTGTTTACAGTTTATCTTTATCTATAATAATATTCAAGATAATGACCAAAAACTGCAAAATTTCCTTAAAATTACCAATTAAGTGGCAGCAACCCAACAATGGGTTGTTTGATTCATCTGAAAATTTCAGGACTGATAGATCTTGACCTAATGAACATTTTTACCCCCATGTCAGATTTGCTCTAAATGCTTTCGTTTTTGAGATATAAGCCAAAAACTGCATTTGACCCCTATGTTCTATTTTTAGCAATGGCGACCATGTTTGTTGATAGATCAAAACTTCGGATACAATTTATAAACTAGATACCCTAAGGAACATTCAGTTAAAGTTTGGAAGTATTTGGCCTAGTAGTTTCAGAGGAGAAGATTCTTGAAATAGTTTACGACGACAGACGACGACAGACGACGGACGACGACGGACGCCAAGTGATGGCATAAGCTCACTTGGCCCTTCGGGTCAGGTGAGCTAAAAATGAACAACACGTTTAACCGAATGTGATTTCATGTGCTTCAGAAAGGTAAGCAGATTATTCTCAACATGTGGCGCCCGTCGTGTTTCTCGGGCAAGTACAATTAAACGCGATAAAAAGTCTTAATGGAATAATGGAAGGGATTGTGTTTACGACAATTGGAACATATCCGTCGCCATCTATGAAACAGATATTTCATAACTGTTAGCAAACTAACTTCACTACATTTATTGTACCAGTTTTTATTATCAACCTGTTTTGAACAGTTTTGCAAGTAATGAAATAAGATTTAAGATAATAAATCAATTTCAAGAAATAAATACATTTTGAGTCTTCCTTTAGATACTGCTGCACCTCCGAAATAGCCAGGATATGATCTGTATTTTAGAAATTTGATATTGACAATATTTAGAAATCATTTAAATTAAGGTATGTATCCTCTTGCTATCGTCCTAGGTTTTGATTTTTAAATATATGATTTTAATGGGGTATTCACACTGTCAACGTTTGCACTTGGTGGAATTTAAGATTGTCAATTAATTTTGCTTCCGTCATCACTCCAGAATGAAGACATATTGATATCTAAAGATTTAGTGCATTCAAATTGTTGGTAATAATGTTATTACTACCAATGGGTTGGTACAATAACTTGTTGACTGTAAGTCTCCGAGGTTAACAACCACGTGGTAAAATATATTTATTGTCATATTTATAAATTAACTATTTACAAAACATTTGAATTTATTAAAAAACTAAGGCTTTTCTACCTCAGGAATAGATTACCTTAGCTGTATTTGGCAAAACTTTTAGGAATTTTGGTCCTCAATGCTATTCAACTTCGTACTTTATTTGGCCTTTTTAACTTTTTTGGATTCGATCGTCACTGATGAGTCTTTTGTAGACGAAACACGCGTCTAGCGTAAATACAAAATGTAATTCTGAGTTTATTTAGAAACTATTACAAGAAGATTTAAGCATAATATAAATGCCATTCGTAAGTAAAACCTTATGATATGCAAAAACATAATTTTCTCAAACAGAGCTATTATCTTTAGATAGTTTGTCAGGATGAACGACTGAAATTAGTATTTCACAAAATTCTAAGAAACCAACGAGTATTTGCTGGTTATTTAAGTGTCTCGGTTTCTCAACTACTTAAAACATTATCATTTTGTCGTAAAGCTAACATATCAACTTTATTCCTAAGACATCATTACTGTTTTCAGCATGTATCGAGCTTTGATACTCACTTGATATGGCATTGGAATCAAACGACAAAATAATCATACATGTACATGTATGACTCTAACCTTGATCTCACTCAAATTTTATTTTTATTACTGCCTTGTGAATCTCTCTGTACCCAGACTTGAGCCTTGTTTGACATTGGTATAACATATCCGAGTGTGAAAAAGGGAAATTTAAGTAGCGGCTCATGATTAGGATAAGTGAAGGATGCATAATTTCCTTGGTTTATTTTTGTAGACAACTAGTATAGTTTTGGCTTTGCTTTGTTTAATTTTTTCTTTTTTTATTGACTTTCTTTCGTTCTCTTTCGTTCTCTTTTTTTTTTCTTTCTTTTTTTAGTTTCATTTTTTCTTTTCGTTTTTTTTTTAGATTAAATATTGCAACAAACCATCAAATAAATTTATAATACATTTTTTGTTCTAATTGTAAGAATTCGCTTTTTTTGACAAGCATAGATGAAAGAAATACCTTCAAGTCTTTCTTAACTTGTCTCTTTTGTTATACATGTTAGTTTATATTCCTCGTTATATTTTTTTATAAACGTACCTGATGAATGTGTATAATGTAAATAACTCAATTGTTTGTTGTCGTACATTAAAAAAAAAGTGGTACAAAAGAATGAAAATCGATACAAAAGATACAAAAAAGGAATCCTTTATTGAAAATAAAAATAGGAATGTCCAATTGTATATATAAGTTCAATGTCGTAACGTTCTGGAAGGCCACATATTTTCTATCAGTAGAATATGATTTGTGTGGCTGTTCAAAGTTGTTCTGTACCAGTTGAAGTCGCTGGTTCAATCTGTCAACAAACACACTTTGTTCAATGTTCCATTGAAGTGTCTGAAAAAAGACAATAACACATTTAAAATGTTTGACGGACGCATAGACTATATCTCCATAAAACTATATAAATAGAAACAAGTGGCATGAAAATAAAGTAATTCATCAAATGGTTATGAATTCACGAGTTATGTCGCTTTGTGTGTTTTAGAAAGAAAAAAAATGTTCATAAAAATAACGAAAATCAAAACTGATTTGTTATAATTGAATTAAAGGCAGCAGTTACATACAAGTTAAGGTAAAGCCCATAACATGATCGATGAGGAGTCGCATTCACTCGGAGGGGAAGTATATCGACACCAAGGTTGTGAGTTCAAAAGCCGCAAGTGGTAGGTGCGTTCGACTTCGATCATTATTTTCTAGAAGTGCCAGTTTTGCCTTGTTGCTGAAGGTCGGGTTTTCTCTTTGGCTCACACCATCAATAAGATTTGGCAATGACAATGGCGTTGTCAGTTTTTTTTTTGACTTATGAGTTTGAATATGTCCTTTTCAGATCTTTCGCCTCTCTTTTATAATTATGTTATAAAAAGTATTATCGTTTCAATACCCATTTCCACTTCATAACTGATTTCAAACATTGAACAGATCAAGTTACTAAATATACAAATACAATAACAATTTTTTTTCGCACAAACAAAATTACAATAACTGGCAAAGGCCAATATGAATAGAGAATGATGAAATAATAGGTTTTGCTGGAGAAGATAAAATCTCCTTTCTATTTTCTGGACATTTACGTATGTAAAGACTAGTTACTGTCTTAACTTTAAAAGAATTGCTTTCAATGCAACATTTCATATTTACCTTTGCTGTGAACATTCTTAGATGATTAAACCTGCTTTATGAAAGATTTCAATGCAACAAAAACTACATCAATGATTCATTTCCAAAATTGCTATCTTCCAAAATATATTTACATACTTACCTCTCACTGGTAAACGCACGTTTGTGAATCCTCACTGTAACATAGTCCTTCTGGACATTCCATCACATCAACCTTGTCTTCTAGACATCTCATGTACTTTTTACAAGTGTAGGGATGACGAACCGTCGAAAACAATGGAACAGACTCGCAGTAATATTCTGAAATAACATATTTTTGGATCTTTGAAACAGATAAGATTCACAAAATGTGTTTGAATTTGAACAAATAAATGCTCTGGTTTTTATTGTATGGTTTTTGAAAGCTTGTAGATTATTTGTTTCTTGCATTATCGAAGGTTGTATTTTATATCATATTATGATTTATTTCTAACTCACAATGAGGAGGGTTGAGATAAATCACAACAAGCCACCTGATTTTTGTTCAGTCCCAATTTGGGACTTAGATAATACATGCGAATTCCTTTTTGTTTTTTTGTTTTTTTTATACAACCGTCTTATATAACTGATGTTATAAGGTATATATACGGTTCGTCAATCCATGCGGTAACGAAATAATGTATTCTTTATCTAATTAAACGTTTTACCTGATATCAGCCATATTTCTCGTTCTGTATATTCTTCAGAATCTGGGGCTTGACAACGGATTTTAGCACCATTCCACTGCATTGGGAAATGGAAGTCTACTTGGACGGTTTCTTGTCGACGACAATTTTTATCTGTTACTGTTCTAACTGCACTATGAAACCTATACTCCACATACTCTGTATGGTTTCTGAATTTTACCCAAAACTCAAGATGACCTTTAGGATACCCTGGATTTCCTGTACAAGAAAACTGCACACTTGTCTCCCCAAAGATTTCAGTATTTATATCAAATACTGGTTTACCGACAGGAGGAGCTGTAATAGATAAAAAAAATTATGTGTATTTTAACTAATATCAACATTGTAAAAATATGATAATGATCCTATTGGAATTTTCATTAAAAATTAACATAAGCATATTTTGGTTATATTGTCTCTGACAGGTTCAAGAATATGTCAACACATGTATATACGTTGGTGAAGTCATATCAATTTATTACTACCACTGAGTCGATGCCTCTGCTGGTGGGCTGTTAGTCCCCGAGGATATCACCAGCCCAGTAGCCAGTACCTCGGTAAATATAAGCTTTGGATTTCAAATATTTTGGCCACGAGCATCACTGAAGAGACATGTATTATCGAAATGCGCATCTGGTGCAGGAAAATTGGTACCTTTAATTTTATTACTACACATGTACCACTGGGTAGATGCCTCTGCTGGTGGACTGTTAGTCCCCGAGGATATCACCAGCCAAGTAGCCAGTACCTCGGTACTGGCATGAAAATACGGTATGTTTTTGTGTTATTGAAATTTGCTGTTACAAAATGTTAGAAATTATTGAAAATCAAGGAATGTATCTCCCTCATGCGAAGCTCTGATTCCTTTCAAGGATTTGGCTATACTTTTTGAATCTTTTGGATTAAAGCTCTTCATCTTTTATATAAGCTTTGGATTTCAAATATTTTGGCCACGAGCATCACTGAAGAGACATGAAGTGTCGAAATGTGCATATGGTGCAGGAAAATTGGTACCTTTAATTTTATTACTACCACTGGGTCGATGCCTCTACTGGTGGACTGTTAGTCCCCGAGGGTATCACCAGCCCAGTAGCCAGTACCTCGGTACTGGCATGAGAATACGGTATTTCTTGTGTTATTAAAATTTGCTGTTACAAAATGTTAAAAATTATTAAAAGTTAAGGAATGTATCCCCCTTATGCAAAGCTCTGATTCCTTCCAAGGATTTGGTTATACTTTTTAAACCTTTTGGATTATAGCTCTTCATCTTTTATATAAGCTTTGGATTTCAAATATTTTGGCCACGAACATCACTAAAAGACATGTATTGTCGAAATGCGCATCTGTTGCAGGAAATTGGTACCTTTAATTTTATTAAAGTGAGTTCGTACACCGACATATGTGAAGTGAATAACAGAAAGTAAATATAGGAAACTTTGTAATAGCTGGCCCAATAATCTGTCTTTTTAAATCATCAAATGTGATGTTTCCCGTGTTTTCTCGTGTTTTCCTTGAAAGCTTTAGACACTGGTACTTTTGATGTTTTAGGTGTTTCTATAAACGTATTTGTCATAATTGAAATTAAATTGAGAATTAAAACAGGGAATTTGTCAAAGAGACACCAAAACAAGCAAAGAGCAAACTACAGCCCATGACCACCAATGGGTCTTCAACACAGTGAGAAAAATGGCTTCATAATTGAATTTTCTTTTAATGCTTTGATAAAACTGCTAATGTATAATTTGGGCATTGTTCTCTGAATATTTCAGCAATTAAAATAATACAGACGTTATGATCATTCAAAATATGTTCCTGTTTACAAAGGAGTTACAACAATCGATGTGGTCAAGATGAACTTATTTTACATATGTATAAATGTGACACCCCCAGTTTTTGTTGGGTTCGTATTGCTTAGTATTTAGTTTTCTATGTTATGTCTTTTGTACTATTGTTTTTCTGTTTGTCTTTTTCTTTTTTAACCAGGGCGTTGTCAGTTTATCTTTTTTATCTGTGAGTCTGCATGTCCTCTGGTATCTCTTTTACGCTAGAAGTACTCAATGAACCTGCATGAGTAAGGTACTATAATAACGCCATCATTCTTTTTATATATGATTGCTTATAAAACAGTTATTGAATTTCAGGGTTTAATATGGAATACATACTTTTAACAACAACATTTGCTGACTGGTGATATCCTCTGTCTACAGAACAAACATATGTTCCTTCATCCTTGCAGCTAAATGTATTGAAAGTAAGTTGGATCTCTGCATACGTGTCTTGAATATCACTGGATACAGCAACAGTGCTCCCAAGGTTAGAAGTTGCAATTCCTTTAGATTGCAGAATAACCATTTCTCTCGAATTTTTGGCAATTTCTAGTTCCTGCCATGATGTGAAATTTTCAATACGACATTTTGCAAGAACGGCAGAAGCCCCTTCGAATTCTTCAATTGGCTGAAAGAGCAGCCCTACAAATATTATTGAAAAGTTTATTTGATTTGGTTTATTATGAAAATGTTTTATCATTGCACTCATTTAAAACCCATCCTGCACCATCACCTGTCTTTAGTATACGAGGTAACAAAATGAACCTAGGTGACTCTATTGTTGAAAAATTAAATGTAAGTGTTTTAAGTTACCATCATATCTCCTTGAAATTGAAAGAAATTCAAGATAATAAAATTTAAAAAAAATAGAAATTCCATGTTTGGTAAGTTCCTGCTTACTACTGAAATAGACTGTTTGTTTATAGGTCTACTGATTATGACTACTTGCTCTTTTTTTTCCTATACTCGGTTGTTTCTATATAACTAATCATGATAATGTTGCTTTTTGAACATCTTCATGTTTTCATACCTGGACAACCAAAATCTCCACAGTCTTGGACCTCAGCATTATTCCCATTACAATCTTTCCCGCCATATTGTGCAGCTGGATTATTACATTCTCGTTTTCTTTGCTGAAATCCACCACCTCCACAACTAACAGTACAAGATGACCACTGCATCCAGTCTGACCATTGACCATCAACTATATAAACAGTAAACTCAAATGAATATAGTTTGTTTATATTTTACAATTAGAAATCAATATATTATTACATCAAATAGAGATAACTAAATCTGTTTCATAATAATCGCGAAGATGAATAGCATTACAATCAAAGACCACCTTAAACATTCTTATATCATATAAATATTTGAATGATTTCCTAACTCACTTTTTAATGCAATTTCTTTATTAAAAAAATAAAAAATAAATAAAAAATCACAAATATACTCCGAGGAAAAATCAAAACTGTAGTCCCTAATCAAATGTCAAAATCAAAAGCTCAAACGCATCACACGAACTTTTTCAATTTTACCGTTTACCATTCAGTCTTTAGTTTGAATGGAAAATTTTGATTATTGCATTCCTTAAACTCAGCATATTCATAAACATCATTATAATCTGATAGATAAAAAATCTTTTAAATAATATCAACGCGCACACATTTTATCAGCAGGTTCGATACTCTGAGATTGCTTCTAGTAATTGTAATCAGTCTTTTGTTACATTGATGTTTATCAATGGTTTGTTTGTAATCACATTCACATTCAAAATATCAATTTTTAATGCAATTAAAGCGAATTTTGGAGAAAAAAAATCTTTTTTTGTGATGCCTGAGGTCCACATATTTGAAATTCTAAACTTTGTAATAGCGTTTTTAAGTATAAAGTATACACTAATCATAGTGTTCTTTGCTTTTTCTTTTCCTGTACTTTTTATTGCATTCGTGTTATGTTTCTTTAGTTTTTCACAGATGAGGCTTTAAAGGGATAGGGTTGAACTATTTTGTTCTCGCTTTTGTTGGTAAGATATGAACTGACATGTACATGGTTTTGTTATCTTGCTGCTGTTTCATTGACATTTACCACATATCTTCTGTTATGCACAAACTTATAAATAACGTTATATTGTATTTAAAATCCACAATCGAAGGCAGTAAATAAATACAGTACTGTTTATTGTAGCTCGTAGATTAGTTGTTAAATTGAAAAAGTGCGGAATAACTTTTTGATTTGCAGATTTAGAAAGGCAATTCCTATAAATCTAATAATACTATTTCTTATATCAAACTTTTCATATTTCACTGATCATTGCGCAGAAATGATTTATATAAACTTTACTTTAACTTTTAAATGATAGTATCGCGAAATATACTTAAATTTTTGTTATCTGTTACCTTTCTTACTGCACTATGAAATACTATGAATTTGTATTGAAATTGAGAAGACAATACGCAAAAATTTTATTTAACTAAAACCTTACCTGGACAATTGTTTGTTTTGCAAGCTTTGTTCTCTTTATCTTGTCCAGAACAATTACTTCCATTATACTGCGGAGTTGGATCTGAGCAGCTTCTTGTTCGTGCTGCTTCTCCCCCTCCACAAGTCACCGAACATACTGACCATGCACCCCATGCAGTCCATTTCCCGTCAACTAATGATAAAATAAAATGTATGTATAGATATATTTTAGATAAATATATAGTATGTTGTAAATATTAGTGAATGCTCTAAATATTAGTAATCCATGTATTTCCTTATTTAATCATCATTTCCAAAACAGTGAGATCATCGCATAGGCTACCATTCAAAGTTTCTATTAGTCGACGTTTGGTATTTACTCTTTTCATTCATATCTTAATATATCGTGGGGTTCGTGTTGTTTATTCTTTAGTTTTCTATGTTGTGTCGTGTGTGCTGTTGTTTGTTTGTCCTTTTCATTTTTAGCCATGGCGTTGTCAGTTTGTTTTAGATTTATGAGTTTGACTGTCCCTTTGGTATCTTTCGTCCCTCTTTTAATAGGGGAGGTATTAATGATAATCCGTCAAACTCAAACTCACTTGGACAATGCTGTGAATTACAAGGTTTGTTTTCTGTTTTGTCTCCTTCACATTTGGTACCACCATACATTGGTGCAGGATTAGTGCACGATCTGCTTCGTGAATGTTGACCGCCTCCGCAAGACACTGGACAAAGTGACCATTCACTCCAAATTGTCCAGTTACCATTAACTGAAATATTGATACTAGTATATAGTAAACCATTGCCTGAGGTGATAAATATAATCAATATATAGCATAAGCTTAAATGATTGTCTTTAGTCAAAGAATTAGATGATCTCTATTTTTACATACACTCCACACAGATTGCACTATTATTAAACAACTAAACATTCTTTTTCACACTTTTATCTATAATGTATTTTATTGGTCTCAAAAAGTAATTAAAAATATAGATGTGAAAAAAAGTACAAATGACTTTGGCATTAATTCAAAATGAGAAATTATCTTTCTAATGTGTGTCTGATGCAGCACATTTGGTACCATTAAAGGCAACTTAAACTGTAGAATTGGCCGAGCATGCATAGTTTCGAATAGTAAATAAACTGATAGAAGTTAAGATATGAATATAACTTGGTAAATATTTTTTAAAGTGGAAGAAACTACCAAAGGGTTATCAAACACCATAAATGCAATACAAACAGAGAACACAAAGGGCAAAACAAAACCAACGCGATACGATATCATAAAAAACTATTCACAAAACACAAAACAGAAAGCTAAATAGTGGAAACATGAGCTCCAACATCTATTAAACTGTCAATGAACTCCGGTGCTCGACAAGGATCAACAGTCTCTTCTTCATTAGTGAGTACTGTCGCGTTTCATAACCTGTCTGTTCATTATATGAATGCATATATTTTTTGTAGATGTGTAACCCAAACATTTATCACATAATGTTCTATACCATATTTGATTTCAGAATATATTTTTTTTGAGAAATACGATAAGGCATCGACTCAATTTACAAGTTTGCATTACTTACTAGGACATGGCTGAGTATTGCAATTTTGAGTTTGATTGTCGTCTCCAGGACATTGTTGTCCCCCATATTTCGGTTCTGGTTCTGTACATGATCTGTTTCTACTATGATCCCCTCCACCACAGGTCTCACTGCATGATGTAAAATCACTCCAGTTTGACCACTGTCCATCAACTGAAAGAAAACTCGATAATGGAAGAAACAACTCAGTTCGTACATACCATTTTTTGTTGAATCAAAACGTAGTACAATATAGGGGTCTGGATTAGAGAACTTTATTTCTGAATCCATTATGTTTAATGCAATTTTTTGGTTGTTATATCAAATATTACATTGCTTTTTAGGTATTGGTTGTATCATTTTAGTAGTCTCTGTTTGATTTATTTATTCATTTGTTATCTCTGGTATTTTTGTGAGTGTCATTATTGTCACATGGACATATACCTCAGACTCTTATACCTCTTTTGTTCTTTTTCATAGGAAAACCGTATCATACTACACTAGTATTAACACTTGAATAACTATGTATTTACTTTAATACTAGATAAACAAGTATATAAAAAGTATATAATACTAACTAGGACAATGTTGAGTATTACAAATCTGTGTTTCAGTCTTATTTCCTTCACACTCATCCCCGCCATGCTGTGGCTTTGGGTTTGTACATGATCGGGTTCTGGTATGTATGCTCCCTCCACAAGAAACAGGACATTCTGACCAGCTACTCCAGGTTGTCCAATTACCATTCACTGAAAAGGTAATTTGTTCCGGTACATGTAAAATGATTGAGACAAGTTTACAGTCAAAACTTATACAGTATTAGCTTTGGATTACTGAAACGAGGAATTACAATTGGTGTCACTTTAATCTTGTTCGAGATTTATCAAAATTTCAATTTGAGTTGCGAAGAAAGATGCTAAGATTTTTTAAAATTGTTCATTCAAATGACAAAATCAGCTTATACAATTGTTAGTTCAGTCAACAATTCCGAAATTATCGTAGTCGACTTTGCTCTTTATTTTATTTGATTTTATCCTCCAACTAGTGATTTTAATTCGACGAAACACCCGTTTTGAGTCGTTAAGCATTCATTTTGGTATCTTTGATACCTTTAAATCATATGATTCGAAAAGGTTTTGCAATTGCATGCATTTCACTTTTAAACTTTTGGTATATTTACCTGGACATGACTGCTTGTTGCATTCATTGGACTCGATCTCTTCCCCAAGGCATTGCTCTCCGCCATATTCTGGTTTTGGATTAGAGCATGATCTATTTTTGTATTGCATACCTCCACCACATGACTGGTCGCAATCTGAAAATTCACTCCATGGTGAC
Source organism: Mytilus galloprovincialis (assembly GCA_037788925.1). NCBI lineage: Eukaryota > Metazoa > Mollusca > Bivalvia > Mytilida > Mytilidae > Mytilus > Mytilus galloprovincialis. Next base: position 43,419,896 of record CM075334.1, on the reverse strand, counting down.
CATTGTCCATCAACTGAATTTAAACCAAAAAAAACATGGTTAAAGAGGGGCGAAAGATACCAGAGGGACAGTCAAACTCATAAATCGAAAATAAACTGACAACGCCATGACTAAAAATGAAAAAAAGACAAACAGACAAACAATAGTACACATGACACAACATAGAAATTTAAAAAATAAACAACACGAAAGAATAAACAACACGTAACATTCGACATTGCATTGTTTATATGATAGCAATTTGTTTTGAATAAAATTGTGATTTTGACCTTAAAAAAAACAATATTTCATTTGATTATTTGTACTGTATGTCTTTTCATACTTTTTGTTTGCTTTTAACGACTAACGTTTTTGATTTGAATTGCTTTACATAAGAAGCTAAACGTATAGAAAAGTAAACGAATGTTGCGTTGAAGGGAGGGCTTAAGTCTAGTAAAGTGCACTGTAGAGTTGATATGATTCTAAACTCAACGTAGAAGACTACGTTTAATCTTTTCGTAAAAGTGCATTGCTTTTGTGTACATTTTCATTTGATTTTTATACTCCAAAACAGTGACAAGCAGCTAGATTATTTTCAACTGCATTATTATTTTGTATTGTTAACACCACAATATTTATTAACATTGAAAGAATTCAATATCTCCTACTTTGAAATTAATTTGAATTACGGACGGATCTCTCTCACGCAAAACTTTCATTTCTTGTCCATATCTCGTTTTACTGTTGGTACATTTTTTGTTTGTTTAGCGTTTCAACGTTTTTACAAATTTTGGTTGTTTAAATGAGGAAAATAAATTTTCGAAATCTTTCGATCAAAAATAGTATGCAAGGGAAAGAATAATATCAAGAAAACAAGTTTGTGTAACAGTTTAGCCTAAACAAAATGCAAGCATAATTTCAAATGAAGCAACTAAAAGACTCACTTGGACAATGATTGAAATTACAAGACTGTGATTCAGTATTGTTGCCATCACAAATATCCCCACCAAACTGTGGCTTTGGGTTCGTGCATGCTCGCATTCTTGTGTGTGTACCGCCTCCACATGATACTGGGCAAGCACTCCAGCTACTCCATTCCGTCCAATTACCATTTACTAAAAGTATAATGAATTAACCACTTACAGTGTAACCTGTCTTATCCGACACACTGGGGGACCAGAAAAAAATGTCGGATTAGATAGGTTGTCGGAATAATCAGGGTTTTCTGAAAGGATAGACATATTTTGGAACCGTGCAAATGTGTCGGTTAAAGCAGTGTCAATTTAGGCAGTTAACACTATATTTGACTACAAAAAACGAATCTGGAGTTTATAATTTACATATCTACTGTGACTGGTAACTTTTAGTACCTCACATTTTGATGCACAATATTCAATTCTATATTGTTAAAATTTTAAGAGCCCTACCTATTTATCATGAATGTCAAACCATTTGTTAACAGTACAATGTATTTAGCACATCATATATTTTAACTTTTACTGTAAATGAAGAATTGAGAAAGACTGGATGATAATTTTAACAACCATTCATTTGAAAACCCTATTTCATGCAGTTTATTAAATTACTACTGATTTAATGTCTTTCTTTCATTTAATGATGATTAAAAAAAAATGATGTTAAATCATTGCATATTCATATTTAAAATACGTACTGGGACATGGCTTGTTATTACAACTGTTTGTTTCATTTTCCACTCCAACACAATAGTTTCCGCCATACTGTGGTTCTGGATCAGTGCATGATCTATTTCTATTTTGCTGTCCTCCACCACAAGTCTGGCTACATATTGTAAACTCGGTCCAGTTTGACCACTGGCCATCGACTGAAAAATGAAAACTAAAATGTAGGAATTCAACAACATAAACAAAACGTAAGTATCAAAGTATTTTGATAAAGTCTATAAAAAGCTAGAAGTCTAGCCTCCGTTCCAAATATTGAAAGTTAATGCTAACCATTCATTTTATGACAAGGACTGAACTTATTTCGATTACAAGTATATGTTCGCAGATATTATATCACATAATTTCTAAAGAAATCCCCCAAAAAATTATTTTGACTTTCGAACTAAATACTATTATCAAACCCTAAAAAGATTCACGAATACAAGATAATAAGTATTTCAATCATTTACAACTAGATATGGGTAAACACTATAAAAGAGTAAATTTATCTAAGTATGGAAAATTCGCTATCGTGTGAAAAAGTTTAGAATTATTAGTCGATTTGTTTTATTTTCATATAGTTGAGGGCTTGAAATATGAATTATCATCAAATATGTTTTGAATAATAATGAACACAATAAGAAAATGGTTTTTGATTTATTCTTACTTGGGCATGGGTCGTCATTACATTTTTCCGAGGTTGTAGCATTTCCTGCACATGGAGTTCCACCATACTGTGGTAAAGGATTTGAACATGTTCTTTCTCTGTCTTTCAATCCCCTTCCACAAGTAACACTACATTCATTCCAGGATGACCAATCAGTCCAATTTCCATCAACTAAAATGAACATTTGATAAATTTAATGGTAATAAATTTAATAAAATCATTAAATCCTTGGACATGAATTATGTATAAATACTACCTATCATTGCTAATTCTATCTAAACATAATTTTGTATCAACATCCTAAATGATAATGCAATAAGATGTGAAATATTGTATATGTCAATGGTTATGCAATATTAGAACTGACGATTAAATTCAAAAAAGAAAATTCTTCAACTGTAATTAAAGGCTACATCCATGTCCGTTTCAATGTTAAACTTATCTGTAAAACAATTAAAAGTTTGAATAACAATCTCAATTACTGCTGAGACTTTAAGTTTATGTACTTAACAGCTTCTACTTCTAATTATATTTAGTTGATTATATGATGACAATAAAATGACTCTATTGTCATATCTCATTTGACTTATTTACTTAATGGAGTAAGTGTAACATTATTAACTAGCTGATAATAATCTAGCACTTTTCATGTAGATATACTTGCAAAATACATACTTGGACAAGGATTGTCTGCACAATGAGAAATGTGAGTATCATTTTCTGTACAATATTTGCCACCAAATTGGGGTTCAGGATTTGAACATGTCCTGTTTCTTATCTTTAGTCCACCTCCACACGTGACGCTACATTCCTCCCATTCGCTCCACCAAGACCAGTTACCATCAACTACAAACAGACAAGACCATTACAATAATGACATAAACAGTTACAATCCTCTGGTATCTTTCATCCCTCTTTTACAACTAATAGTGGTTCGAAAAAAAAATATATATTGATCTATCTTTAGAAAACAAAATAATAATAGAATCATGTATTAAAGAGGTGATGAACATTTCATTACACAAATTTAATTTCAAGATCAGGTACATTGCGATTGTTTTCTTACTTGGACACGGGTCTTCATTGCATGTTTCAATATTTGTGGTATTTCCGAAACATGGATCTCCACCATATTGCGATACAGGATTGGAACACTCTCTGTCTCTGACTTTCATGCCACCTCCACATAAAGCGCTGCATTCATTCCAGGATGACCACTCTGTCCAATTGCCATTGACTGAAAATGACACATTATACTATTATCAACCAATCCACCAGCATTAACGGTACAATATGCTAACCACTATATGTAACATTTGTAACATATGGACCATTTTACAGTAACAAACAGATTAAAGAACAATCTTAACATAACATATTCGCTAGATGTATAGATTAACAATTTCAGATCTAAAAATCAGAAACATATGCTGTTATTATAAATGTGAATATAAAATGATGTTAAAGTTGTCATTTGATGATTCTTCTAGTGTGTGAGAATATAATGTGTGTGTGAATATATTACCTTCATACTGAGATAGAGGATAACGTTCATAAATTTTGACTTTCATACACCTATTGTTATTTCCCTTGTATATAAAAAGTAAAATCACAAAAACTCATCGAAATTGTTTTCCTTACTAATCATTGCGAATGTTAAAATTTGAAGAACACATTTTTTTGGGTTAACTGTATATTCACACAGTCATACTTTGTTTAAAATTGCAACTATTATTTCACAAATGTATTACAATCGTTGATTATAATAAGATAAAACGTAATGATAAAATTTACTGCAAATTACTCCTTACTTTAGATTAAGTGAAAAGTATATCAATAGTGCCCAACTGCATATTCGTACAGATAAAAATTGAAATACTTTGTTTTATATCTTCGCCGAAGAAAAATATTATCACTGTATAAATCTAATTCTTTTACATGAAGATGTACTTGCGCAATACATACCTGGACAAGGTTTGTCTGCACATTTATATATGTTAGTATCATTTCCCGTACAATATTTGCCTCCAAATTGGGGTTCAGGATTTGAGCAGGTCCTGTTCCTATTCTTGAGTCCACCTCCACATGTTACGCTACATTCCTTCCATTCACTCCATTCAGACCAGTTGCCATCAACTACAAAGAGACACGAGCATTACTATAATGACGAAAACTGTAACAACTTATTGTGGTTCGAAAAAGAATTACATATTTATCTATAGAAATCAAAATAATAAAAACATGCATTAATGAGTTAATGAATTTTCCATTAGACAAAATGTATTTAACTATGAGTTTTCTCAAAGTTTTCTTACTTGGGCACGGGTCTTCATTACATGTTTCAATATTTGTAGTATTTCCGAAACAATGTTCTCCACCATATTGCGGTACTGGATTTGAACAGTTTCTTCCTCTGACTTTCATGCCACCTCCACAAGTAAAACTGCATTCGTTCCAATTTGACCACTCTGTCCAATTCCCATTGACTAAAAATGACACATTATAGCTATTATGAATCAAACCGCCAACATGAATAGTAAAACATACTGATCACCCCATATACTATTTGTTACATATTGTACTTTTTATAAGTTACAAACAGAGTAATGGACAGTTTAGAAATCAGGTTATTCGGCGGAAATATAGATTAACTTTTTCAGAAGACTGCAAATCATGAATATTTTCTGTTATTATAAATTTGAATATAATTTGATGTCAAGGTTGTCGTGTGAAGATGCTATAAGTATGTGAAAATGTGATTTTTGTATGAACACAGTCAACTCATACTGAGATAATGACAATGTTGATATACATATTGCAATTTCCTTTATTTGTAAATTCATTAAAAGTTTGGAAAAAGAAAAACGAACTTTCTTTTTCTATCTAAGTCATAAAAATTATTTTACTCAATCAACCAATGCGAATATATAATATTTGAACAACACTTTTTTTCTGGTCTGCTGTATAAACATGTAGAAATAGATTATTTAAGATTATAACTATCTTTTGACAAATATTTCTTATCATTACCTAAAAATAAAAGTAGCCCTCTTCAACCTTCGTAATAATATTCCTCACAAAATACTCTTTACTTTAGGTTAGGTAGAAAGTATATCAACATTACCCGACTGCATATTCACACAGACAAGAATGTAATACGTTATTTAATATCTTCCCTAAATAAAAGTATTAATCTAATTCGTTTACATGTTTACTTGCACAATACATACTTGGACAAGGATTGTCTGCACAATCAGAAATGTTAGTATCATTTCCTGTGCAATATTTGCCCCCATATTGGGGTTCAGGATTTGAACATGTCCTGTTTCTAGCCATTAGTCCACCTCCACATGTAATGCTACACTCCTCCCATTCGCTCCATTCAGACCAATTGCCATCAACTACAAACATATAAGAGCGTGACATAAATGAAGTAAACTATAATAAAAAGTATTGTGGTTCGCATTAAAAATGAATATTAAACATCACAAAGCAAAATATTGATAAGATCATTTAAAAAAAGAGCTGGTATGATTACCAACAAGACTACTCTTCATAAGAGACACAATGACACCGAAATTACAAACTATTGGTCACCGTTAGGCCTTCAACGATGCGTAAAGGCCATATTTCATAGGTATCTATAATAGACCACGAAATGACAATTGTAAAACAATTCAAACGAGACAATTAACGGCCATGTATTTAAAAGATGATATGGCATTGTTTCTGATGATTTTAGATGGAGTTTAGGATGCCATATATGAGGCATTAGTACTTTACCGATTATCAAATCTCATAAATAAAGTTAAAAGGATAAAATCAAGATAAAAACGAAAATTAAGAAATTTGCAAGACTGACTGTGATAATTAATGAGATGTCATGTCAAAACGTAAAGAGATAAAACCTCACTTATAGTTTATAAGGATTTTTTTGTATATATAAAAACAAGTCTCGGTAATCCAAGTTCAACATATAATGGAGTTCTTTGTATATGAGTTTAAAGGTTGTTGCTTCCTTAATTAGTCGACATTATGATATCAAAACTGTAATGTAGAACTTTATCTAAGACAAAAATAATTTCACTATATGGTACCATTTAGGAATCGTTTTCTTACTAGGGCATGAGTCTTCATTACATGTTTCAATATTTGTAGTATTTCCGAAACACGATTCTCCACCATATTGCGGTACGGGATTTGAACAGTTTCTGTCTCTGACTTTTATGCCACCTCCACAAGTAACACTGCATTCATTCCAGGATGACCACTCTGACCAATTCCCATTGACTGAAATTGACACAGTATACATAGAATAACGCATTCCGCTAGTATGGATATTAAAACATACTGACCTACCTATGTGATATTTGAAACATATGATTCTTTTTAACAATAACGTACTGTATATTGAACAGTTTATAAAATGGCATAAATCACTGGAGATATTACTTAACCATAATTTCAGATCTAGAGATCATGAAAATCGTCGATTTTGATGAATTTTGATATGATTTGAGGTGATGGTAGTCGTGAAAATATAATTTTAGTATGAACTCATAATGAATTCATGCTGAAAAAGACTTTCCTTAAGCTAAAGCAATTTCACTTTTATATTAATTAGTCGAAAATTAAGGTAAAAGAGAAAAAAACTTTCTACTATTTGCTTAGTCATATAGATTGTTTTCTTAAGTAATCATTTCGTATATGAAATTTGAGCAACACATTTTTCTGGCATTCCGTATAAGCACATATATATATTTATAGATTTATAAAAAAATTAGATTAAGATGAAAGTATATCATAATGGGCCAACTGTATGTTCATGCAGAAACAAATTGTTACACATCAGTTTATATCTTCACCAATAACTGTTTTTAACATAGTACTTTACAATGTAGATAAACTTGCGAAATACATACTTGAACATCGATTTTCTGCACAATTAAAAGTATGCGTATCATTTCCCGTGCAATATTTGCCCCCAAATTGGGGTTCAGGATTTGAACAGTTTCTGTTTCTAGTCTTGAGTCCACCTCCACATGTGACGCTGCATTCCTCCCAATTGCTCCATTCAGACCAGTTGCCATCAACTACAAGCAAAGAAGAGTATGTATTTAAAAAGTAATATGAAATCGTGTCTAAAGATTGGAACTTATAATTTCAGATTTGATGCAATATTGCTTTACAGATTACTTGGTATTAGACTCACCAAACCAATTTAATAGGTTAATATCACAATGACCATCAAAAACTGAGTGAATCGGAAGACCTCAAACCGGAACAAGACTGGGTTTATCATTAGGGAAATGAGAATAATCAAAATATGTAGTGATGACAAAAATCTTAGAGTCGGGAGACTTTCCATTATGCAAAGTATGTTCACTTTAGAGATAGGCATTAGGACCTATTTCTTACTTGGACATTGGAATCCATTGCATGTTTCAATATCTGTAGTATTTCCGAAACACAGATCTCCACCATATTGCGGTTCAGGATTTGAACAGTTTCTGTCTCTGACTATCACGCCCCCTCCACAAGTTACACTAATAAAATTGAGAATGGAAATGGGGAATTTGCCAAAGAGACAACAACCCGACCATAGAGCAGACAACAGCAGAAGGTCACAACAGGTCTTCAATGCAACGAGAAATTCTCGCACCCGGAAGCGTCCTTCAGCTGGCCCCTAAACAAATATATACTGGTTCAGTGATAATGAACACCATACTAAACTCCAAATTGTACACAAAAAACTAAAAGTCAAAATGATACAAGACTAACAAAGGCCAGAGGCTCCTGACTTGGGACAGGCGCACAAATGCGGCGGGGTTAAACATGTTTATGAGATCTCAACCCTCCCCCTATACCTCTAGCCAATGCAGAAAAGTAAACGCATAACAATACGCACATTAAAATTCAGTTCAAGAGAAGTCCGAGGTCAGAAGATGTATGACAATAATACATAAATAACATCAGACTACTAGCAGTTAAATGACACTGCATTTATTCCAGGATGACCACTCAGTCCAATTCCCATTGACTAAAATTGACATATGATATGATATATATAATAACACATCGTGAATAGTAAAATTATACAAAGCTATCCACGGAACTCTTATTTCATATCTGTATAATATGTCTCATAAACACTGAAACTCAGGAATATATTTGTCAACATTATCATAAAAAACAAATTTATTTCAATGTTGCCTTAAAGAATTATGCTGGTGCATTCCTCGTTCCAGATATAATTCTCCGAAAGTATAGTAAAACGATAAAATATAATGATACAAAACACATACTTGGACAAGGGTTGTCTGCACAATTAGATATAAGGGTATCATTTCCGGTGCAATTGTTGCCTCCAAATAGGGGTTCTGGGTTTGAACATGTCCTGTTCCTTGTCTTAAATCCACCTCCACATGTGACGCTACATCTCTCCCATTCGCTCCATCCAGACCAGTTGCCATCAACTAAAAATAGAAAAGAACAGACCATAAATGCCGTATACTATTACAACTTATAATGGTCTGAATAGGAATCAAAAATGTGAATATAATTTAACTACAAAAAACGAAAAAGAAATGATATAATCATATAAAAAAAATATCACAAAAAATGTTTAGGTCTTATATAAGATTTTACTCTTTGCAATGTGCCTTATTAAACCAGAACCTTTGAACAACAAGAAAAAAATAATCAATTAAAACACTATGACATTTTGAATTTTAAAAACAACAGAGTTCTGTAAAAGTAAAGGATTTTCATATAAAAATTTCAAAAGCAGGTGGTTTAAATTTAACTGGCGAGATGACTGATCAAAAAGTTTTTTGCTAAGTATATTGTTGCCTTCTTAATGTGGTCAAGAGATAGATGAATATCGTTTTGATAAGAAACTTTATATTACATAAAATTATGTTCACGATCAGGTACGACATTACAATTTTTTTCTTACTTGGACATAGGTCTTCATTACAATGTTCAGTATTTGAGGAATTTCCGTAACATGATTCTCCACCATATTGCGGTATAGGATTTGAACAGTTTCTGTCTCTGACTTTAATGCCACTTCCACAAGTAACACTGCATTCATTCCAGGATGACCACTCTGTCCAATTGCCATTGACTAAAATAGACAAATGATAAAATTGAGAATTGAAACGGGGAATGTGTCAAAAAGACAACAACCCGACCATAGAGCAGACAACAGCAGAGGGTCACCAACAGGTCTTCAATACAACAAGAAATTCTCGCACGTGGAGGCGTTCCTCAGCTGGGTATATATATTATATATACATTGATACAATCCGCGAACGTTGTTAATAAAACACATACATATAGACACATTCGACAGCAATGTAAATGTCATAAACAGGTTAAAAACATACAAATTATTGTAGCAATACCTTTTAAAAATTGGAGCTTAGGAATATTTCTGTAAATATTTCCCATAATAAACTTCAATTAAGTGTGCATTTCAAAGTTATTTTATTGATTGTTTTTCATCGATATTCAAACAAAAATGAATACAAAAAATGTAAAATGAAGATTATTGTCAAGCGTAATTCGACATATTTACCGAATTGAATTCTTATTACTATTTATTTTCCAGTTCTTTTCCATGTACATATTACAAAAACATACTTGGACAAGGATTTTCTGCACAGTTAGAAATTAGTGTATCATTTCCTTGACACTTGTTGCCTCCAAATTGAGGTTCAGGATTTGAACATATCCTGTTTCTTGTTTTGAGTCCACCTCCACATGAGACGTTACATTCGTCCCATTCGCTCCATCCTGACCAGTTGCCATCAACTAAATAGAAAAGAGCAATCTGATAGTAATGATTTTTGGTTATGATAAAAATACAAATGTAGTGGCCCTTAATTTAAATTCTTTAATAACTCATCTTATCCATAGAGTAAGTTTGTTTTAAAGTAGTTTATACATTATAACCTTCTTATTTTTTTCAAGAGGCGGTTCATTGTTTTATAAATTGTAACATACAACTCTCAATTAGACAAAATCATGTTCATGTTCAGGAACGGAATCAGGATAGTTTTCTTACTTGGACATGGGTCTTCGTTACATGTTTCTGAATTGGTGGAATTTCCAAAACACTGATCACCACCATACTGTGGTTCAGGATTTGAACAGTTTCTGTCTCTTATTTTAATGCCACCTCCACAAGTAGCACTGCATTCATTCCATGATGACCACTCAGTCCAATTCCCATTGACTAAAATTGACAAATAATAAATAGTATAATGTGTCCTTTTAACGGTACCTGTACGAAATTATGAGGCGTATTACGCCTGGAAATAAGGCGTAAACCATGCGTAAGTGGTGGTTACGTGTCTAGATCCAGGCGTAAGGGAGCAGGAAACGTAAATTTGTAGTCCTTACGGGTGAAGAAAAAAGTGGTAAACCTGGCGTAAATTGAAATAAGCAAGGAGTAAATTTTCTTACGGGCGTGATATTGTTGGTAGGGCGTAAATCATAATACCCATAATGCTTTGTTTAGAGGATCATGGGATTTTTTTTTTCAAAATTTGGCTCCTGGTTTTAGTTTGCAAGAGTTGTACTTATGGCAGCTTTACATATTCAGGGATATTATAGTTAGCTTGTTTTGTGCTTTTTTGGAAGAATTTGTAATTGGAATAATTATTATGGAATCAAATTGAATGAAAATTGTGAAATAAAAGGAAAGTAGTATACATGGTAAATGATAATTATGTGAGTATAACTAAGTTATTAAGAGTTATTTTCTATCAGAAATTTTGAAATCCCTAAACTTTTATTCTTCGATAATAATATCAAAATCTTTTACTTTAGGTTAAATTGCATTATTATCATTTACATTTTAGTTCAAAAGATAATAATTTTAAAAAAACTTATTTAAAAAGTAATTGTCATAATTCTTATTTGAACTTAAACTTATTTGAGCCAGTGTCTGTCAATAATGTATTTACTTATATATTAGCTGCCTCAATGGTCAAAATTTCAAGTTTTTTGTCAAGCAATGGGAAATAAAATAAGTGTAACATTATGTAAGGATATTACGCCTGGTTTATTTATTGACAAGGCGTACTCATTTGCATATAACGCCTTTTTTTTGGGGGGGGGGACCAGGCGTACTCATTTAAAAATACGCCTAATTTTAGCCTAATTTTACGCCTGGTTTCCGCCTCGGTTACGCTTGGTTTACGCCTGGTTGATGCCCGGTTGACGCCTTAACACGCATTGTGTAAACACTGTAATGCCGCCCGTATATTGTACGATTATTACGCCTGGTTTCCCGTCATATACGGGCGTCACACTTCGTACAGAAAATGTACAAAGAAATTTATTTGAAACTCGACATACTTGGATGGTTTTACTTTTGTTTTTTTATCGGAGCTTGGTTCATTTTAGTTCACTATTGTAGCAGAACTGTAATAGTTGTACAAATAAAGTAAGTTTATTATTTGCTTTTGTGCATACTGAAATATAACAAAATATAATTGAACAGTCAAAGAACTACAGAAAAAGATTACTGTCAATCGTTACTTTTTTCAGTGCTTTAATCTAATTCTTTTCCTTTAAAAAACATGCATTAAACACATACTCGGACAAGGATTTTCTGCACAACCAGAAATGTTGTTATCATTTCCTATGCACTGTTTGCCTCCATATTGGGGTTTAGGGTTTTTACAAGTCCTGTTTCTAGTCATGATTCCGACGCCACATGTGACACTGCATTCCTCCCATTCGCTCCATTTAGACCAGTTGCCATCAACTATGAACAGACAATAACATCAAACTAATGTTGTAAACTTATTGTGGTTCATTTTAGAAATACATTTTAGAATTCACAAATGAAATTAAAATATGACAATACAACACAAACTGACAGGAGCATGACAATATTGCTGTTAACTATTAAAACTTGGAGAGACTCGAATACGATATATTTATTAAACTTCAGAAGTAAAATAATGATATGATCATATATACTATTTCAAAATATTAAGGATTTTCTAATCCCGGACATGAATTACCTTAGCCGTTTTTTGCAATTGCGGGTCCTCAATGATCTTCAACTTTTTACTTTTTTGGCTTTATACTTATTTTTGATCTGAGCGTCACTAGTGAGTCTTATGAAGACGAAACGCGCGTCTGTTGTAACAAATTATAAGGCTGGTACCTAAATATTAATAATCATTATCTATATACAGTAATATATTTTAGTTAAAATCATCTTGCATTTTCTAGAATTGCTGCCAAATATGGCAATAACCAATCATACATGTATTAAGATAAAATGTCGAAAAGGTTACAATGGATAGGATGGGTAAATTAGTGTTATTTTCATTTTCTAGCACTTGGTCGATATCGCTGCCGAAAAAAATGCTTGGCATCTTGGGTGTTTACAGTTCAGTATTCAGTGTGACGGTGCTGACAACATGATTTAAAATTAACATCTGTAATCTACTCCTTTGGTAAAGTAAGAAACTATCACGTAAAAAGGTTTTAACTTCAGTACCATTAATATGATTTTGACCTTTTTTCTTTATATGAAAATACATTAATTTGCGGTTACGGTTAAAATGCAGCTGTTATTGATAAAATGTCTGCATTTCAAAATTATGACATTGAATGTCTAAGATCTCAATTTATATTGCAAATTCATCATCCTTCTTGAATTGACATACAAATGAAATTATTTCCATTGAACAAAACCTTTCTCTTCTGTCACCAATACAATTATTGTAACTAATATCATGGTATTTAGGGTTCAGACACAACCTGTTACGAAACTGTCATCCACATGCTTATATCAAACGACACCATGTACCCAAGCTGTCCAATAATCATTAATTGATATTTAGACACAGGAAAAGAGGGAAACAGTTTAAAAATGACATTTGCTTTGCTTGTATTGATAACAAAAGCTTATTATTTAACTTCCAGCTTAACATGATTTTTCATGCTATTATATCACCAAAGGAACTTTTTTAATCCAATTAGAAATTATTGGAATACATACTATTGTTTTATTTCCGTTACTTTAGAATTTATTTAATTTAAACTCTAATAACTGCTTCCCATTTTCTTACCCTTATAATCCCTCCTCCACTCAATTTATTTCTCCTTTCTGAGAAACCGTAACCAATGGATTTGAGTTGATGTCACTTATGAGATGTCGAACGAAAACGCAGAAAATTATTGTTTTAACTACTAAAGACATATTCAGACAAAATAGCTTTTGAACCCGATTATTGTACCAGACATTTCTAAATTTACACTTAAACTTTGAATAAAATACAGTGACTTTTATATAATCTTAATTTTATTGATCTCACCTGGGCAATAATGCTCGTTACATAATTTACTCTCTGTGTTATTTCCTATACAATCCATTCCACCAAACTGAGGTTCAGGATCCGAACATGTTCGATTTCTAGACTTAATTCCTCCACCACATACATCAGTACAGTTGTTCCATTCGGACCATTCTGTCCAACTACCGTCAACTGTATATAAAAGGAACCATTGAAATTTTATTTTCGAAACGAAGGTCAAACGTATTTGAGACGTCGACTTCTTTCTGGAGTTAGGCTTGACTTTTATCTTTCGGACAAAATCAAACGATAATTTCCGGTTTATTGGCTCAATTTCAGTTGAGCCTGAGTCACATTTCGAAAGTATAAATCTTATGCTTGTGTAGTGAATCGTAACTTGTAACATGTGCATATGAAAAGAGAAATAGCAGTGTTATTTTGCTATATTTTACCGTACATAAAATGCTGTAAAAGCAAAATCAAAAACAAACTAGACTCCGAGGAAAAGTTAAAAAGAAAATTCCGTCATCAAATGGCAAAATCAAAAGCTAAATGGTAATAACCTTTTTACAATTCCACGATGTATATTTTTTATTATTTTTTTTTTTTTTTTTTTGGAGTGGAGAAGCCTGGAGAATGTTAAGCTCTATGAACATTTGGTTTGAATTCTTTGATCATTTATTGTTAATTACACTGACTGCTTTTTCATACACAGTTTTCTTTTTCAAAAACCCGGTTTGGTTTCTACTAACTATTTCAGATTCAGACTGTAAGTGTAGCTTATTCATACAATAGATTAATTATATACTGTCTCATGGAAATCAAATCTAATTTCTCCTGACCTTTCATTTCATTACAATTATAACTCATTTTTATAAAAAAAAAATATTCTTGAAATATTGTGTCATGAACATTGACCGTAACCCGCCCCTCCACAACTTTTCATTAGTAAAGTAAGAGTAGCACACAGATGAGAGCATACTTTATTATAACAATGAATTACAATATGATTGACAACTGTTGCACACTTTCTAGTCCGTTTGTTGCAGTCTCTATATATTCTTGTATATTCCTTGTGTGGTAATTTTTCTGTACTATTCCTCCTGAATACACTATGTTAATACTATTCAAATTTTCACAAATGTTAATTCTTGATGCATGCATGATGATAAACAAAAATATGTATCCTGTCAATTTGTTGTATCTTTAAACAAATTATTTAATTGTATGATAACGACATTTGAATGCATCATATATTTTTCCGGTTTCTATGTTTACTGACTCCTAACACCTTCATTTGGTGCACCGCTTGGTCGTTTTTCACTCTGCAGAATAGTATCATCTTTTACTCTGAAATGTAACACATAAATGAGTTCAAACAAAATTTAAAGGATTAAATCATACATATAAATCATGTATGTTAATAACTTTATACAATATGGTCAGTTAATGTATCCCTTTTTTTACTTTATAATTAAAAGATATATGTGCATTTTCTATTGATTTTTTAATTAACAATGATATAATATGAGGGAGATAATAAAATAAAAATCCTTAGAAATTTGTAATGGGTTAAGCAAACTTAATACTGCAATTTCAGAAAAAATTATAAAGATATATTCATAGCAAATGAAATAAAAAAAAACAGATATCAATTGATATTAATATTAGAAAATAATAATAAAAAAATTAATAACATTATTCCCCCATCACAATAGTTAAAAAAGGGGTAGATTAAGTGAAGTTTATATCCTATTATAAGTGCTGTTTTAATGTAGATATGATAATCAAGAGTTTTTAATGGGCCATATATTACTGTAACATCACTTGATAGTTTTATACTTCTATTATACAATAAACTTAATTGTGATTATGGTTATCAAATTAGTTCAATCAAAACATACAGTGTTTTACAATGAGATTGGAAAATATCTCAATTCACGTTTCATGTTAAATATAAAAATAACATCAGGTTCCCCCTTTTAAATTCAAAAACACAAAAAGCGAATCTAAACTATTGTGACGCTCTGGGTCGCTCCTTTATTTTTGTTATGATACCTATTTATAAATTGAGTGGTTGTGAATATTACCTTCTGCAGACGTCAGGATAATCTGGATTATATTGAACCATGCTTTATAGTTAGTCCGTGACATTTCATTCAAATCATTATAAACTATAACATTCCAGTGATAAGTGTTATGTAAACTAATCATTAGTACAATTACTTACCTCAATAATATATAATTCGCCTTTGTCCTTTAACTTCCTACGAACATTTGCCAGTGATCATCTATTGAAAAATAACGTGGTTTGTTTTGCGATTGCAAGTTCAAAAAACGGCATGACCGCAGAAGTTATTTTTTAATATTTTTTTATGAATTTGCTTTCTACATATTCATTTATTTAGGTATTTTTGTCATCATAAACAAACAAATACTTTTGTTTACATTGAAATGAAATAATTATTTGAAGGTAAGTTTTCTCATAACATAACATCAGACAGTAGTTTTCATCCTATCAGAATCGCTGATCATGGTTTTTGAGATTAGGATGCAATCACTGAAATATTTTACTTTTTTCTTTCTTCTTTTTAAGGTACACCTCATGCAGTATCTGATATATTACATATAAAAAATCAATATGATGTGACAAAACAAAACAACACCAGAAAACTAAATGACAGTATTTCGAGATAAAAATTATAATTATTTTATGCAACCAAATAAGGGTAACTGTACTCGCTTGTCTTACTACCAGTATAAAATGTAAATACATTAAGGTGGTACCTAACACTTTAACTAAAATTAATTTGGCCCGTTTAATTTTCTTAAAATTTTGACAAAGTACTTACTTTGACCATTTGACAAAAATATAAAAATTTCAAAACATTTTAACCAACCGTTTTATCAGAAAAATTACACTGGTTATATAGCAGTTTGACAAACACTTATTTTGATCATTGAGAAGCTTAATATTCCCTTATGAACACTACGTCATTAAAATGTTCTGCTGATTTTACAGAGTTATCTCCCTGTAGTGTTAGGTACTACCTTAAATAATCCTCTATTCTAAGAGTAATTGATTTTATTAAAAAATTAAAGTGTACGTGAATAATATCTTATAAAATATCAAATAGAAAGCATTGACATTCTATATTTCTGTTTGTTTTATGTAAATCTGTTCTTATCATTATGAAATTGAATGTCTGTCGTGAACATCTATATTTAAAATTATCATCATTACCTGACAAAACATACTGCATGCAAACCATTGTGACCAAGTTGTTCAAATACCGTTTACCTCCATTTAACAAACACAAAAAGTTTACAATGTGCGCATATTTTGTGTGATTTGTTTTATTTTTGCTGGCATCCGAAACAATAATATCTATTGTCTCAGCAAATTGACCTATTTGGCTTATGATACATTCTATCCTCGTGAAGAATTAGCTAAGAATACATGTCAGTCCATTGTACAATCGAAACAAACGTTTAGAATCGATATAGACTTATTGTACAGACACCTGTTCACACTTGAAGAATATGTGTGACTTCTGAACACATTTATGTCGATGGAAGGCCTCCTCTTTGAAGTATACAAACAGTAAAGTTTATTCATATCCAAGCGACGAGGCTGCTTATGATATATTGGATTACAAATTCAATAACAATTGTGACCCTTCTCTTCCAAAACAAATTAAGACAAAATAGTCTCTACCTTTATATTTGAACTTAAGAAACATAAAAAGGAAAACAATACCAATTTGCTATTTGTAATGTATTCAAAATTATAGCTAAATATGCTTTACCTGGACATTCATGTTCGTTGCACACATTATTGTCTACGCTATTTCCAATACAATCAATTCCACCAAATTGTGGTTCAGGGTCTGAACATGTTCTATTTCTAAATTGAAGGCCGCCGCCACATGAATCGGTACAATTGTCCCATTCTGACCATTCTGCCCAACTTCCATCAACTGTATTAAAAAAAATCTCGGGTGATTATTATATTTTATATGGGATAGACAGATGCACTGTAAAGGGAACAACCTGAAGATATTATATCATATTGAAATATCACGAACGTAGAAATATTAAAATAAATTAAAAAGAGAACAAAAATAATGTAAGTGAATAGAAAATTCCTAGCTAACTAAATATAATAACTGTATTGACAACAACTAATACGGTTCAGGACATTGATAAACAAGAATGTGTCCAAAGTACACGGATGCCTCACTCGCCCTATCCTTTTCCATGTTCCATGGACCATGAAATTGGGTAATAATCTAATTTGGCATTATAATTAGAAAGTTTCAAGTTGATTGGACTTCAACTTCTCAAAAACAACCTTGACCAAAAACTTTAACGTGAACGGACGCACAGACGAACGGACGGACGAACGAACGGAGCACAGACCAGAAAACATAATGCCCCTCTACTATCGTAGGTGGGGTATAAAAATTGCTTCACACCAATTAGAATAAATATTCAATTGCATATGTCATGTATTTTTGTTTTACACTTTATGAAGTTGACATGTAACAAAGTAAAAATGAATGTTTAATTGTGTCCAGCTCTTTTAATTCTATAATATCATCAGAAAACATCATTGACACATGATTATCCATGCATTTGATTGCATAAAGGATTTTGAAATGTTTATCCTCAGTTTTATTTCATAATGAGGTAGGGTCAAATGTCGCGGTAAAACTAACAAAGTCAAATTACGAACTTGTTAAAGCCGAATGGAATTCAAACACGAAACAAAATAAATAGTATACTCCAAAGCAATGTTTTCAAATGTTAAAAATTCCAATACAATCAAATTGTAATTTAACGCATTATATAAAAAAAGATGATAATCTTATTAATCAATTTCTATCTGAAAGACTTCAAATGTTTGATGCTCCTCTTTAAAATATTTGGGTACAAACTCAAATGTACCCAAACATGGTATAAATGCACTTTTAAGCACATTTTGTGGCATTTATAATTTGGTTAGATGTTCAAAATTACACACAAAATGCAAATAGTAATTGGTGTACACATATGCATCTACGATTTTGTGACTTATTGTTCTACACTGAAAGAGTTTCACAAAATAGCTATGCTGTTTAATAAGTTTAGAGGAGACTGAACCAATCTCTTTAAGAGTGAACAATTGATTAATTCAGAATATTATGTGAAAACATCAAAATATTTATCAAGTGATTACTTTCATTAGACCCTCAACTTCAGAACTCTTACGCCTGTGAATGTCTTCTAGACACTTGACAATCCTAACTGTAACGACAGTATTTGAACCTAACAAATAAAAATGCTGTAGAATAAAAAAAATAACGCTTGCTTGTTCGGGGCAGTTTAGGTTTCTGAAGCACGGAAGCAATATAATCATTATGTTATTTTTTATAGAATTGTATTTATAACCTGGGCAATAATGTGTGTTGCAGGAATAATTTTCTGTTCCATTTCCAATACAGTCAATCCCACCAAACTGAGGTTCAGGATTTGAACAGTTTCTGTATCTGAACGTAAGACCTCCCCCACAAGTATCACTACAACTGTTCCATTCAGACCAATCTGTCCAATTGCCATCAACTGCAAAATGAATCGTAAATACAGACTTACTCAACAGATGCAAAAATGTATCAGAAATGTATTATCTCAAGCTGGGATAAATTGTTAGCTATGCCTGTTAGTATATAAAATTGTGAAGTGTTTAACTCTGGCCATGCAAACTTAAACCAAACAGCTTCTGACATTATGAACGATTTGTTTTATTTTTTAGTAAATATTTTTCATTAAACCGTATTTTTAAAAGTCATGTATTTCAATGTAAATGCCTTAAAAATCTTGTAGAAGCAACGAATTAAGACTTCATTTACTTTCCGTTTAAAAAGAGTTATATTATAATTTATTATCATTATCATTACCTGGACAGTAGTGGTCATTACAAATATCGCCTTCTGTACTGTTTCCTAAACAATTTTCTCCTTCAAATCTTGGTTCAGGATCAGAACAGTTCCTTACTCTTGACCGAAAACCACCACCACAAGACTGTGTACAATTGTCCCATTCTGACCATTTTGTCCAGTTGCCATCCACTAAATGTTGAAATATTTAGAAGTTTAAGAATTCAGGAAATAAAAAGTAAATATCAAAATGAACTTCATTCAATCGCCTAGCGTTTAAAAATGTAACTGTCAAGAGTTGAGAGATATCTTATTACACGATATTTGAGGGAGGGATATTTTTTTAACCTTATAGATTTAAGACGAGATGTAGACAAATTTAATCCAACTTTTCGATGGCAATGTTCTTCCATGGTTACATCCTCAGGCGTGGTCGCCGATTATTGTGACGTCACAAGTGAAAATTCAATAGATTATTTCAAATATTTTGGCCACGAGCATCACTGAAGAGACATGTATTGTCGAAATGCGCATCTGGTGCAAGAAAATTAGTACCGTTAATTTTATTACTACCACTGGGTCGATGCCTCTGCTGGTGGACTATTAGTCCCCGAGGGTATCACCAGCCCAGTAGCCAGTACTTCGGTACTGGCATGAAAATACGGATTTTTTGTGTTATTAAAATTTGCTGTTACAAAATATTAGAAATTATTATAAATTAAGGTAAGGAATGTATCTCCCTCATGCAATGCTCTGATTCCTTTCACGGATTTGGCTATACTTTTTGGACCTTTTGGATTATAGCTCTTCATCTTTTATATAAGCTTTGGATTTCAAATATTTTGGCCACGAGCATCACTGAAGAGACATGTATTGTCGAAATGCGCATCTGGTGCAAGAAAATTAGTACCGTTAATTTTATTA
Organism: Mytilus galloprovincialis; assembly: GCA_037788925.1. Taxonomy (NCBI): domain Eukaryota; kingdom Metazoa; phylum Mollusca; class Bivalvia; order Mytilida; family Mytilidae; genus Mytilus; species Mytilus galloprovincialis. Next base: position 43,399,399 of record CM075334.1, on the reverse strand, counting down.
CTACCACTGGGTCGATGACTCTGCTGGTGGACTATTAGTCCCCGAGGGTATCACCAGCCCAGTAGCCAGTACTTCGGTACTGGCATGAAAATACGGATTTTTTGTGTTATTAAAATTTGCTGTTACAAAATATTAGAAATTATTATAAATTAAGGTAAGGAATGTATCTCCCTCATGCAATGCTCTGATTCCTTTCACGGATTTGGCTATACTTTTTGGACCTTTTGGATTATAGCTCTTCATCTTTTATATAAGCTTTGGATTTCAAATATTTTGGCCACGAGCATCACTGAAGAGACATGTATTGTCGAAATGCACATCTGGTGCAAGAAAATTAGTACCGTTAATTTTATTACTACCACTGGGTCGATGACTCTGCTGGTGGACTATTAGTCCCCGAGGGTATCACCAGCCCAGTAGCCAGTACTTCGGTACTGGCATGAAAATACGGATTTTTTGTGTTATTAAAATATGCTGTTACAAAATATTAGAAATTATTATAAATTAAGGTAAGGAATGTATCTCCCTCATGCAAAGCTCTGATTCCTTTCACGGATTTGGCTATACTTTTTGGACCTTTTGGATTATAGCTCTTCATCTTTTATATAAGCTTTGGATTTCAAATATTTTGGCCACGAGCATCACTGAAGAGACATGTATTGTCGAAATGCGCATCTGGTGCAAGAAAATTAGTACCGTTAATTTTATTAAAAGAGAGGTGAAAATCAAATTATCAGACCACAATATTTTGAATTGATTTTCAATAAGGTATAGACTTTTCTTTATTAACTATGCAAATGAATAATATGTGTTTACCTGGACAATTGTGCACATTACACATATCATCTTCGGTGACATTACCAAGACATTCATTTCCACCAAACTGAGGTACTGGGTTCGAACATGTTCTGTTTCTAGATTGAAAACCTCTTCCACAAGAGTGGCTGCAGGTGGTCCATACTGACCAATCTGTCCAATTACCATCGACTGAAATAGATATAAACTTAACCTAAGCCTCTTGTATCAATATCACTTTTGTTTCTGGATCCTAATTGCAATTGTGAATGTGTCCTCACATGTACAAGTATAATTCATAATAAAATACTATTTAAATCAATTCTCGACAGACAATGTAATGCTTTTGATTATTCTTATTCTTGTATAATCAACACTATGAAATTTGTCACATAAAAAAGTATCTTCTTGTTTTATGTAGCAAATTATTAACTTTATTTAGAATATATCGCATTCAATGATAAATCACCACGGTAAACAATTTAATATTCACAATTTTATGTTCCATGTAAGCTTTTTACAACAAACAAATGAATAGGGAATATTGTACAAAAAACAGTAGTTTTTACGCATTGGTATCCCTTACATAATCCCACTCGTATTTAAAGTATAGGAACACAGGAAGTAGGCGTTTAGCAGATACGAAAAGTGATAAAACGATACAACTCATTTATGTTCAGAGAATAACTAAATATGTAATTGATCTATTCAGTATTTCTTGAGAACTTGTCGAGTTAGACAAATGAACAGACAATATGATTGGTAAATAACAGGTTGATGAGTCTTTATATACTGAATCATTTTATAGCATAGCTTCCTATGATGATCAAATACATTTTAATACTGACGAATATATCCCGAATTTCATATAAGTAGTATGAAATGAAGACAATGGGTATTATGATGATTTACTGTTTGTCCAACATGCCATTTGTCATTTCGTTTGCAACGCATATTGTCAATGTCCCACATAATCATGTTGTAAGACGTGGTTTATTGTACTTATGCATGGTTGTGCCATCATAAATCATAAAGAAAATTGAAACTTGTTTTACAATGTGACAGAGATAACTACAGATATAAATATAGGCAACAGTAGTATACCGCTGTTCAAAACTCATAAATCTATGGACAAAAAACAAAATCGGGGTAACAAACTAAAACTGAGGGAAACGCATTAAATATTAGAGGAGAACAACGACACAACATTAAAATGTAACACACACAGCAACGGATTAAGTATTAGACAAATTCCGATGAGAATAACCAATATAACATCAAAACCAAATACATGAATTTGGGATAGAAAAGTACCGTGACACTTCTTATAGTAATGTGAATTCACATTCTATAAATGTGGATATTCAAAAGGAGGTAAAAAAAATGAGAAGAGGTATTGACAAATGACATACGATGCTGACATAGGGAAGAAAATCCACTTATGTTATAATAATACCTGGGCATTCATTAGTGTTGCAGTGATTATTCTCGGTATTGTTTCCAATACAGTCGTCACCACCAAATAGCGGTTCAGGATTAGAACATGTTCGATTTCTAAGCATAAGACCTCCTCCACATGACTTGCTACAAATACTCCATTCTGACCAATTTGTCCAATTGCCATCAACTAAATTTAAGATTCAATTAATATGTTTTACTCATATGTCGTTAAATCTGAAGCACATTGTGTAGAGAACTGAATGAATAAAAATAATTGGAGTTATTTAAATACACGATAACATTTAGATTCCAAATATGGAAACAGAATTTTAACATTATGTCTTTAACTTCACTAAGTGCAACACATTCGTTTCATCTTTCTAAATCTCATCCTTTCCAAGTTACTTCAATATCAGCAAATGGTAGTCATCGGTATTTAAACTATTGATGTGATAAGATAATCGATACTCCCGTGATGTTAGCAGCAATGTCATGTCTTATGAATACAAACTAGTCCGCTTAAAATAACTGCGGCCTCAATTACATTCGGTTCTGTAATGAAATCTTTAAAGTTAGAACATCTGAACATAAATAAATCAAAGACTGAACTTACTTGGACATTTATCGTCACTACACGACTTTGTGTCTGTGGCATTTTCTATGCAGTCTTTTCCGCCAAACTGGGGATCTGGATTTGAACATGATCTATTTCTATAGACTATCCCGCCTCCACATGACACACTACATTCGTCCCACGCTGACCATGTAGTCCAACTTCCATCAACTACAAACGTAAGAAGTATTACACTTAATTTCTTTCATACTTACATTCCATACATAAAAAATCATATTTCCGTTTTAAGTCTTTTAAGGCAAAAATGTTGACCATGATCCATCAACTTAAGAAACAAAATTATCCATTGGTTCATGAAATTGCACAAAAATGCGAACAGTTGAAACATTTATCAAACGAAAGTATGTTAAAATTCATTATAAATAATACTATGTTTTAGTTAGAGTTTTCATACACAAATATCATAAAACATTTCTATCAATGTCTTCTTAATCCATGTATGTGGTAAACTTATCCTTAATACTAACTTACTTGGACAGTATTGACTATTACAGACGCTTATTTCTGTATCATTGCCAAAACAGTCCTCACCTCCAAACTGAGGTTCAGGATTAGAGCAGTTTCTATATTTTGTTTGAATTCCACCTCCACATGATACATCACATTCATCCCAGTCAGACCACTCAGTCCAGTTACCATTAACTAAATTACAAGATGAATATTTGCGTTATTTGTGCGTAAAAAAATAGTATTGTAAATATTTGTGGTGATGATACTGTTAACAAATGAATGGTTGCTATACGGGACATTCATTGTTAATTTCACATGATCAAGACAGACTTAAAAGTGTTTAGATTGTATAATGATAGCTACCTACAAAAAACATATAGAATTCTCAAATGTTTACCACTGTTATCCTATACTGAGATTAAATTTCATTAACAAGAATAATTTTCAAAAGACGCTTGCACGCTTTTGAACTTTCGTCAGAAAAGACCAATCGGAAACCCAGATATATAAAAAGAGTGACGAAGACACCTTTTTCTGCGAAACGTTTATTTTCAATGTTGCGTCGGTAGACGAAATAATTACGATTGACATACTTTGGTAGGATTGCTACGGATGATTCCAACAACAAAAGTAGACGTGGTATACACCATTGTAAAGATAAATCAATTCAGATTTACGATATAACAAGTTTAGAGTGGTTGACAGCGGAGAAATCGACATATAACGGAATTTCGTCACCACCTGACAATTTTTTTTAAAATGCGAGTCAAGTACCTTATGTTATATTAAGGTATATAGGAATTTTTTTCTGAAACAAGTGCCTGTGCTTAAAGCCCGTCTGGAGTGTCTGGGGTTTATTTCACAGTTTGAACATTTAACTAATGACTTGTTAAATATGCTGAACTTTGTTTTCGCGTTTAGTCATTTTACAGAATTTGAATACATAGATGTGAAACACAGTTCATGTGCAAATAAAGCATATTTTAAGAATTATTTCAAAACACTGTAATATGTACTTCATACTTGGACAGGGGTCATCGTTACAATTCTGCTCTTCACTTTTATTTCCAGAACAATGGGTACCGCCGTACTGTGGTTCTGGATCGCTGCATGTTCTATTTCGTGACTGTGAACCTCTACCACAAGACATACTACAGGCTGTCCATTCATTCCAATTTGACCAGATACCATCAACTGGGAAAATAAAAAAAAACAAACAGTAGTTGAAGAAGATGGATTAAAACCTGGTTTTATAGCTATTTAAATTTAGTTTCTTAATGTTAGCAATCCTTACTTGGACAAGCAATTTTGTAACATTTAATATCTTCTAAATCATTCCCATCACAATATTCTCCTCCAAGCTGTGGTTCAGGATTGTTACATGTCCTATTCCTACACTCATGCCATTCGCTCCAATCGGACCAATTCCCATCAACTGATAACATTCAAATTTTATATAATAGAATAAAGACATTAGCGTGTCAACGACAAATTTATAAAGTTCTACTTAAAGACCAAATGTGTTTAGAATATAGATTATAAGAATATCGGTATCCCATGTTTTTACATGAGCGTCACTTAAAAGTTAAGTGTAATCGAACCACGAGTGATATCTTAATATCATCACCATATATTTGACTGAAACAAAGTACATAAAACTCTAACATTTACTGTTCTTTAGTTTACATATAAGGAGCAAAAATATTACTGTCTTACTTGGACATAATATAGCATTGCAAATTGCAACTTCAGTATCATTTCCATGGCAATCTTCCCCACTATACTGTGGTATTGGATCGGTGCATGTTCTATTCCGAGTTTTATCTCCACCACCGCATGTTACACTGCATTCTTGCCAACCACCCCAGGTTGACCAGTTCCCATCTACTGTAGAAAGAAACAAAATATTCCTAAGATGATAACATTTCCAATATATTCTATCTTTCCATATGAACAGATAATAAAAATTTTTCCATCTACTTACAACACAAAACAAGCGTAAAGCTCTGATAGAGTATACGTTTTGAAAGCAGTATGTTTTATTTTCATTCCAATTTACATTCTAAGCTATATCATAATTATCTTGACAATCATAACTATTACATAACATACGGTGAATTAATTGCCATTTCATAACATACCTGGACAATCGTTTGTATTGCAGATATCTGTTTCAGTTTCGTTGCCATTGCAAAGTTTCCCACCTAATTGCGGTGAGGGGTCAGTACATGACCTATTTCTTAATTTATAACCTTTCCCACAAGAAATTGTACATTCAGACCACTCATTCCATTCTGTCCATTGCCCATCAACTACAACATATATTATCACAAGCTATAACCCTTGATATATATTGCGTTAAGATAGAAAAACGTTATAATGGATTGTTCAAATTAGTTTGTCAAGTACTTCAAATAGGTTTGTTTGCTCTGACCGGATATTGAAAAAACTGATAGTTGTTTGGGTCTACCTTACGTAATGTGTATCATCTTTAAAACTAGAGGCTCTTAAGAGCCTGTCGCTCACCTTGGTCTATGTGCATACATGTATTAAACAAAGGACACAGATGGATTCATGACAAAATTGTGTATTGATGATGGTGATGTCTTGTAGATCTTACTTTACTGAACATTCTTGCTACTTACAATTTTCTCTATCTATAATAAACTTGGCCCTTTAGTTACACAGAGGAAACTATTTTTTAAAAATTTACAAAAATTTACCAAATCAATGAAAATTGTTAAAAATTGATTATAAAGGGCAATTACTCCTTAAGAGGTCAACTGACCATTTTGGTCATGTTGACTTATTTGTAGATTTTACATTGCTGAACATTATTGCTCTTTACAGTTTAACTCTATCTATAAAAATATTCAAGATAATAACCAAAAACAGCAAAATTTCTTTATAATTACCAATTTGGGGGGGAGGGGGCAGCAGCAACCAAACAACTCTTTGTCCAATTCATCTGAAAATTTTAGGGCAGATTAATATTGACTTGATAAACAATTTAACCCCTTGTCAGCTTTGCTCTAAATGCTTTGGTTTCAGAGTTATAAGCCAAAATCTACATGTTCCCCCTATGTTCTATTTTCAGCCATGGCGGCCATCTTGGTTGGTTGGCCGAGTCACCGAACACATGTTTTAACTTAGATACCCCAATGATGATTGTGGCCAAGTTTGGTTGTTTTTTTTTTTTGTAAAAGTTAACGACGACGACGACAACGGACGACGGACGACGGACGACAAGTGATGAGAAAAGCTCACTTGGCCCCTTGGGCAAGGTGATCTAAAAAAGACATGGACATACTTCATTTTCAAACCCCATGAACTAGCCTTGGCTACGAATATGTTCAGTATAAAATTTAGCTATAATGTTTATCCTATGACAATAATACTATTATAATAGTAAAAATAAATACACCTCCTACCTGCTTGAAAAATCAATCGATTTCTTTGCTATTTGTGTATCCAAAGACAATGTATGCCTTATTTTCTCGTATCTCAAATCTTTGAATTTCGAATGTGCTTCAAGGCAAAATTAATATATCTGAATAAATAGTCTATTGATAAGATTTTCTACAACTTGTTACACAAATTATTAACAGTTCACTTTACATACTTGGACAGGAAATGATGTTACAAATTTTCACTTCGTCATCACTTCCTGTGCAACTAGAGCCTCCATTCTGTGGCTTCGGATCAGAACATGTTCTATTTCTTTTAGTCTTTCCAATTCCACAAGTCAATGAACAATCTGTCCATTCACTCCATCCTGCCCACTGTCCATCAACTATGGTCATACAAATTACACATTTTTTAGTTATAATTGTTTTTTGTTAGTGAAGGATTATGATCAGAATATACTTTTTGATTTAAATTTTTCGAAAATGAATAACTACACTGCACAAATCGCAGCATGCATATACAGTTGTTACGCAAAATATAGTTACATCTTTCTAAGAACATCAACATCCTTATCAGTGTAATGCATGTTCATTTTGGTTTTGTCGTACGGATTTCAGAAATATATGAATATTATATAGACTTTTGTTTTATTCCGACACCACATGGTAAGCACCAATCTTTAGAAGAACTAGAACACACCCGCGAAATCGCGGGCATTCAGAGCGTAGTTTAAAGTATGTAAAGTGTTGTTGGAAGAATTTTGTGAAATATTGAATGACTGGAGAATTTCAGCAAAATTATCATAAATCATAGGTTATTGGGGACAGGAAAATGTTTTTTTTTAATCCCTCCTCCTTTATTTCCAAAATTCCCAATGTGTGGTTTTCTATCAATTTCAATATGAATATTCATTTAGTATGTTATGAACATTTAAGTAAGGAGCCTGTACTTCAGTGGTTGTCGTTTGTTTATGCGTTACATATTTGTTTTTCGTTCATTTTTTGTACATAAATAAGGACGCTAGTTTTCTCGTTTGAATTGTTTTACATTTTCATTTCGGTGCCTTTTAAAGCTGAGTATGCGGTATGGTCTTTGCTCGTTGTTGAAGACCGTACGATGACCTAAAGTGGTTAATTTCTGTGTCATTTTGGTCTCTTGTGGAGAGTTGTCAACATGGCAATCATACTACATCTTCTTTTTTTTGTAATCAATGAATTTTGTAAAAGATTTAATGACTGGAGAATTTCAGAAAAGGTATCAAAAGTGCACATGAATAATTTTAGCGCTTATCTGTATATTATGAACATTCACTATATAAATAAAGTGTATTTACTTTCAATTCTAAGTTTTCTAATCGATCCATGGTGGTCATTGATATAATATACAGACCCTCTCTATTTAATAAACTCTGTGACCACCGTGGATAGTAAACTTCAAAATGATAGCAGATAGAATTCTGAAAATACACTTTATTCGTAGTATATGTATGTTCAAAGTATACAGAAAAACGCAAACCGGAAGTATAATCTGACTTAAAATTTTGTCCAATGACGGGACAATATCCGGATGCCCTTTTTCTCGATTTTCTCCCAAAATAACTCAATCTGAATAATCATATGAATGGATGACAAATGCGACTATGCACTGTACCTATAGGACACAGAGGCGTGTTGATTAATTTATTGTGGAAAGAAGAGAAGCGACACCCAAAATGAGGTCTTCTCGTTTAATAGTATAGATAAGAATCAAATTACTGTACATGACAGTATCAATTGAAAAAAGTAAAATCACAAAAATACTGAACTCCGAGCAAAATTCAATCGTAAAGTCCCTAATCAAATGGCAAAATCGAAAGCTCAAACACATCAAACAAATCGAAAAACTGTCATATTTCGTACTTGGTACAGGCATTTTCAAATGTAGAAAATGGTGAATTGAACCTGGTTTTATAGCGTTAAACCTCTCACTTATATACAAGTCGCATCAAATTCCGTTATATTTACAGCTAAGGCTCCGTGTTGGGGACCGTTCTATAATGGTTTAGTTTTATAATTGTGACTCGGATGGAGAGATGTCTCATTGTCACTCATATTATATCTTCTTATTTCTATACCTTCCAGTAAAACGCAGATAAGTTGATACATGCAATGTTTTAATCTATTATATATGAGCATAATTCACTCATTTTTATTGGTCTTTCATATCATAGCATTATATATAATATTGTAGTTTGTTTCGAATTTTCTTGAAATGAATGTGTATAAGGACAATATCATCATTTCCCTTAAAAATCATATGTGAAACATACTTGGACAAGGAATACTGTCACAGTTTTTGAAATCAAGATTATTCCCAGTACAATTTTGTCCACCATACTTCGGTTCAGGGTCATTACATATCCTCATTCTGTCTTGTGACCCTATTCCACATGACTTGGAACATCCAGACCACGTTGTCCATTCTGTCCACCCACCATCAACTAAATAAACAAATTATTCTAGGATAAATATCGATTTTTTTTTACATTTCACGTACGGCTTTACTGCATCTAGATGCGCTAAACAATTTTTTGTTGTCCATCTCCTTGTTCTGATTTAAATCTAAAGTGAAACTTAGAAATGTATTATGTTTAACTCTATCAAATAGAGTTCCACTTACAGACTGTATTCTCTTTCGCTCATGGTCAATTCTGAAAAAAACGGTTCGGACGCACAAAGTTATTTAATTTTATTTTCGTCAGTTACTACCATTCTCGATAGGACTCCTGGTAGACTAATTGTTCCAAAAAATATCATCAGATCAGTAGCCAGTGTTTGGTATTAACCCGATTAATATACTATTCGTCTAAAGTTGTTGAAAAATTCTGTCAGAAACTATGGTTTCAACTTTATCATGCAGAGTTGAATTTAGATAAATTATTATCCTGGTACGTCCTTTTTCCTTTTTGGTAACATAGTTCTTTACGTGTCTAAGTATTTGTAAATCCCTGGGTAACAAATAATTGGGTATGAACTTTCCTGATGAAGGTTTTACAATTTCGCACAACATTTATGAAGTGTTTGTTATTCTGTAGAAATGAATCCTGAACATTCCCTTTCAATTAAATAACATACACAGTCAAAATTAATCACTTAAATACCTGGACAAAATTCGACTCCACATTTATCCGATTCCTCTACATTGCCATTGCATTTCTTTCCTCCAAACGTAGGCTCTGGGTTAGAACATGTCCTTTGCCTTGTCGTGATTCCACCATCACAGGATAGGGAACAATCAGTCCATGCGTTCCATTCTGACCAGCTTCCATCAACTGAAATAACGTTATCCATAAGTAAAAATGCTTCCATTTGAAATACATACAATGCAAATGAAAATTTTATTTTTAAATTTGAAAATAAATTCTATAGTATTACAATTGCAAAAAGAGTCATCTATTGGATAATGTGCGTATGCATACTGTCTACATAATTTGTGTTCTTCAACTTGAAGTCATATCTTTACGATTTACCATTGCTATTGTTCGTAACATTATACTTTACACATTTTTTTTCGAAAATAGAGGATGTTGAAGTAGCAACGTATTAAATGACATAGTTTTTGATTTAAAAAAAAGAGAAAGAAATGAATATCTTGTACTTTAACTGAAATGTTCTTCTGATAATTATTAAACAAAATGTTACCTGGACAAGGTTGGTCATTACATATGCTTGATACGATTTTGTCACCGACACATGTCCGTCCACCGTATTGAGGACTTGGATTAGAACAAGACCTAGATCTTTCCTTCCTACCTCCGCCACAACTACCAGAACAGTCAGTCCATGAGATCCATTCAGACCACATACCATCAACTGAAAAATATAAATATAATTATCGAATGAATTCAATTCATTTCCCCTTCTGAATTAACTTCGAGTTCGGTATTTTTGTTATAATTTTTTCAATTATTCAAACCGAAATACTGACCCTTCCTGAGCATAGACTTACTTTTTCATTCAAATTTGTATTGCATTTTGTTTTGATCTTAGTATTGTTACTGTCAATATATTTTATGATATTTTAAATTTTTGAAATTGTGTCGGTCATTTTAACATCGAAGTATCATCACTTCAGTGTTTTCTAGTCTTTGCAACATATAATGGGCAGAAGTAAAGTGCAAACTTTGACTATACCTTTTTTTTATATTAAAAATGTCTTCTGAATAATCTAGTTTTCAATTTTCTATCACATAAGTTATTAATAAATCATACATGTGACGCATGTACTCATATTTATATTCATGAACAATAAAAAAAAAATATCTATTTTTGACTATCATGTCTTTTGTTTGTTTGTTGTTGCGTTGAAGATAATTATCAGTAATGATTTTACTTGTAATAAAAAGAATTTTAACAAACAACATGCTTCTTCGTAAATATAAAAAAAAATGTCTGACATTGATTTTTTGTAAAGTTATGAATTTCTCAATATAAATGAAGTGTACTTTACTGGGACAATATCTCTCTTGGCACTTTTCATTATCAATGTGGACACCAATGCAATTCTGACCACCAAAGGACGGAGACGGATTGGTACACTCTCGTTTCCTTTTCTTAACTCCCATGCCACAAGACATACTGCATTTCTCCCAGTGATTCCACTCTGTCCATTTTCCATCAACTGTATATTACAATGTATAGAGTTTTTGTTTTTCTTTTAGTTATTCAATATTAAAACTCTTATTGAATAATTTTTGGGTATATAATGTATTGGTTTTGTTGATAATAGAGCGTTGGCCTTTAGTCGTTGTTTTTACTTTATTGTGTCTTTGGTGGAGAGTTGTCTCAATGCAAAGCATAGCACATCCATTATGTATATATGCACACAAGTTATTACAGAATTTGTAGATGTTAATTCTGGCTATTTCTTTCGTAAGCCTACGTCTCGTTCACATATATCCTATATAATAATGTTGATATTGATCATTTCAATTATAAATTTATTCACAAAATGTAACTCATAAGATTGAGACCAGAATCCCTTATAACTGTTCTTTCCATGTTGTTTTCTAATTTTTACTCAAAATCTTTAAAAATGTCGATTTAAGATGATTTAAGATAATTTAAGGTAATTGGTAAATATAAAACGAACCTGGACAAGGATCGGATTTGCAAGCCTGTACTTTAAGTTCATTCCCGTCACATAAATGATGTTGTATATCAAAATCCGAACAATATCTTATACGTTTCTGAATACCTTCCCCACATGAACTACTGCACGTTGACCAGTTTGACCATTCCACTTCTAATTAAAATGTTTTTACATAATTAAAGATTCTAAATTGAGAGAAGAAGGTAAAAAGGTGACAATCAACAGTCATTAAATTGAAGTCGTTAACTTCTATGTCATTTTGGTCACTAGTGGAAAGTTTTCTCTTTTGGTTTTTAAAATTCATGAAACAGACACTCTTTCATATGTGATTGACAATTTCTTTTTTTTTTTTTACTTTGAATTTTCGTTCAAGCTTCAGCTATTTAGAATATTGGTAAAATATATATATTGGTATACTTATATATATACGTATCTATAAACATATGCGTGTTAATTTTATCAATTGATATTTTTACCAGTAAACTCACTTGTAAGATATTTATGTTTATCCGGAATTTCAACGGTTCCAGGAACATTAGCCATTTCCAGTGTTATATTGATGCTCTTAATGTTAACTAAAAAATCTCGAATTAAATAGTATAGCTTGTCGGTTTTAACAACTTTTGGAGACTTCTTTTTAATGATGTCCTCTACTATTTTTTCGGTGTCAATCGGTGAGTTCTTTAGGAAATCCAGATTAAAGAAGATTCCAACTTTACCATTAATATTACTGTAAAAAAAAATCATCAATATTAAAGTTTGGCTCTACCAGTCATTTGAAATTCTATTTAAAATGGGATACCACATTCTAATTTTACGGTATTTCTTTTTGGAAAGCACGTGCATAAAGATATGATCATTGAACCTATAAATGATTTTTGTCTTAATTGATATGAATTTATAATAGCAAACCGAATGACATCAATATCCTACATCCTTACTATTTTGTATTCCACAAGATCATGCATTTGTCGGACTGAATATGACGTGTAAATATTTAAGCCATTAGTTGTGTACTGATTTATGCGTTAGTGTAAATGAACATGACTTAAATATTATCTGTTATTAGCTTTCAGTTACTTCGAGTACTCATAATGTGATACATTGTGTTGTTTGTCTTCATTTAATTGATTTTGAGCATCGTGCCGATTTGACTATCATAGTGAGTTCTGCAAACAAAATAACAAAACAAACACTTACATCATATTGATAACATCACACTTCACGAAATGTGAAGCCAGGTCACTTGAGAGGAAATATCTATACATCTGAAAAAATGAAAACATTTGTCGTAATATCTAATGTTAATATTCAATCGTCACATAGGCATGTTTGTGTTATTGCTCTTGCTGCTGTTATCACTGATGTTAAATAAAAGTTATAACACCTTCTCATTTCATGATTATATGTAATAAAATTAAAACTTGTTACTAAAATATTTTCAGAACTTATAGATCTAAATCTTTTTTATATTAATCAATAATGGCATTATTTTGAGTCGATATGGTGTGCAAACAAAAACCTACAGCTAAGATGAACCTTATACTTAAGGCTATCTCAATAAAATTGTCACATCTTGTCATACTTTTCTAAACATTTCTTACGATATAGCATAGAGGTTTTGCTATGGAATGAAACTCATCGGATGAACTATCCTTCAAAACATCATTAAACTCTTCGTTGTCAATAATTAAACTGCTATGTGCTCGAAGGAGGGCTGAAACATTAAAAAGGAATATTTTTTATCAGGTTATGCAACCGTTAATATCACTATTTAATAAGTTTCGTGATATTTTTTGCTGAAAAATCTCTTAAATACAGATAAAACAATATACATGAATATCTATGCCAGTAAAAATATTTCTTTTACCTCAGATGTAAATCATCATTTGGTCTTACCGAAATATATCATTGCTTTCTACAACAGAATTTGATAGAACTGAATTTCCCCAAATTAGTTTAGAAGCTTCTATCGGGATCTTCTATAGCAATTTCCTGTTTAAATCTTGAAAATATACAAGGTAAAGAGGCTTAATATATCTCAGAACTATTGTTTAGTTTGGATAAAGAATGAATGAATGAAAATATACATGGACCCTTTCCTACTTAAAAAATGACGCCTTGCGATAGGAGAAATCTTCAAAATGTCAGTGATATTCCTTTATGAGGTACTAGATTGGGGTAATTTATTTATGTATTCTTTAATTTTTTATGTATTTTTCTCTTAGTTTTATATTTTTTGGCCACTATCCTCTTTTCTTTTTTTTTTTTTGGTCCATTTTTCTCTATTTTTGTCCATTACTTTATATTCTGTAAAACCCCATCCACAATCTCCTTTACAAGCGTTGCCTAACAAATGGAAGGAATGAGTGATAAATTGTACACCAAGAAAAATACAAAACTGTTAAAAATAATAGACTTAAATAAAAAAGTATTAAAGACTGAATTTGTAATATTCTTAGTAAAACGGCTGATTACAATAAGGTAAAAGAAACAATAAACTGTTGACACAAGTTATGTCTTGGTAATAACGAAAATTACTAAATGTTAAAAATGAAAGACAGCAATGTATAACTAGCTGTAGCCTTTGAAAATGAAATGATTGATTGACATCCAACATACAGTACAAATATTCAAAGTTAATGAAAAGTAATTTGGGATAGGACCAAATAACATCCATGGAAATGCCATATGCCATTGCTTATATACAAACTTATTTATTGATCATTCTGTGACATCATTTGGCTTCGGTGGTTAAAATACAAGTTATCTGTGGTATTCGGTTTTCAAGCAGTTTATGAATAAAAACTACAATTATCTCTCATTGGATTTTTAAATGAAAAAGTATTCCATTTGATGTTGTGATTTTTTTCGGTGATAAAATACAAAAAAGTGACGCACGTGACTTTATATGCGTTATAAAATATGTGAATCACACTTTATTACCAAAACAAATAAACTCGTTTTTACTATAATTGTTGTGGTGGCTTATCAATCACTATGAAAATAAATACATGTTCCAAATAAGCAAAAGGGGCTTGTCACAGTTAATGAAAATTGACAATGATGGATATTCGAGGGCAGCATGAGTATATTTGTACTTTTATTATGATCTGAATGACATTTATTGTATACGCTTAAGTTAGTACTGTTGTTTATTTAAATGTTTTGTCGCATACTTCTTTGTATAAAATTAAACGATGAACATTATGTTTGTTATTTAGAATAACAATTTGATATGTACTTTTGATGTGTTCCCTTTTTTTAATGTTTGGAAAGGGAATAAATTTCAGTTTGACCTTTTAAATTTGGTCAAGATAAAAACTTGATTACACAGTCAGGAATATAACACTCGTTTTCCATTCGCTTGATGTGTTTTGGCATTTGATTTTTTCGTTTGATAAATGACTTTCTATTTAGAATTTTCCTTGGAGTTCTGTACTTTTTAATTTGATTTTTCATATTCCTAATTGTATGTTTATTGCTTCAATGTAGTCTGTAAGTACATTAGGGACGTCAACCGCCAATAACCAATCACTCAATCTTTACGTAGCATCTAAAATCACCTCAGGTTTAAGTGGAGAACGTTTTGATTTTCATTATTCTGTGTATTTGAGAATATTCATGCTTTTATTTTATTTCTTTTGGTCGTGTTGAGGTCTGTTCTTTCCTTGATATATGAGTAAATAACTTTCCCATTATATTTTGCTTATCTTTAATGTTTACCAGGACAAGGATTATGTTGACAAGCTTGCTCGTCATATTCATCCCCATCACATAAATGATTTTTTATATCAAACTCTGTGCAATTTCTTGTACGTTTCTGGATACCTACATCGCAGGTTTTACTACATTCAGACCATGTTGCCCATTCCACTTCTGAATTAGAATATTTTTAATGAATTGATAATACGTTAAGGAGTAGCTTACAGCAGGGAAATAAAACAAGAAGAAAATATTAAAGACCGTAATTCGAATAAAATAAACGTTACTAAATTGAAATCAAAAATAGAAAAAAAACATCAGCACAAATAAGTAATTTTGAATTGATTTTTTTAAAGTTTTGCTGAAGGTTTTTAGCAGCTTTAACTAATTACTTGATCACTTTTTCAACTTTATGTAATTTAAATAATAGAATATTTAAAGAAATAAGTGTATGATTCACAAGTGTGATTTCTATGAACATATATCTATTACTAGTAAACTCACTTGTTAGATATTTATCTTTATCCGGCAGTTCAACAGGTCCAGGAACATAAACCGTTTCCAGTGTTATTTTTAAGCTCTTAACATAAACTAAAAAATCTCGAATTACAAGGTACAATTTGTCGTTTTTAACGAGTCTTCCAGATTTCTTTATAATGATGTCCTCTATAGTCTTTTTGCTATCAGTCTGTGAATTCTTCAAAAAATCAAGGTCAAAGAAAACTCCAACTTTGCCATCAACATCACTAAAAAGAGATAAATCGTCTTGTATAATATAAAAATACAGTTTAAAAACCAGCAGCGGTATTGACCCAGCGGCAGTTATTATATTCGCGGTACCAATTTTACTTTTCCATATTTTCAGGACAATTAATGTGTCTTAAGTAATGGATGTCTAGAGTGATGCGCGAGGCAAAATATTTAAGATCAAAAATCCTAATACATAAGTTGAAGAACTAATCAAACGAAATTGGATCAAAAATAGAGTCACAAGCATGTTTAACCTAACACATTCTACATGTAACTTTTATATGTCAAGAAACTGTAGTTTAGTGGTTGTTGTTGGTTACTGTCTATTTAAAAATTTAGAATAGAAATTGTGAGGGAATGTGTCAAAGAGACAACAACCCGACTAAAGAGCAGAAAACATATTTGCTTTTCTGTTTATTTACCTTTAATAAATCAGGCCATAGATTTTTATTTAATTATTTCTCAAGAATTGTTTCAAATTTTGTAATTTTGGGGCTTTTATAGCTAAAGGTATGGATGTTGATCATTACTGAGGACTTACCGTGACATATATCTACTGAAATCCTTTTCATATGACCTATATAAGATATTTGCAGCATTTGAAACCAAACCAAATCTCCATTTTCTTAATACAAAGCTATATAAGACGCTACCTAAATAACAAATTGACCAACACAAAGCCCATCATCCACGTGATATTAATAAACAAAAATACAATAATACTTACACCATTTTAATAACATTACACGTAACAAAATATGAGGTCAGTTCACTTGTTAGGAAATACTTATGCATCTGCAAATAACAAGAAATTCGTCATTATTCTATATATTCAAATTCAAAAACATTGGATTTTTAAAGGTGTTGCAGCTGTTATCATTGAGGTAAACAGTTTTGTTCAAATATTTCTTTGTTATTTGAAGAAGAAACATTAAAAGCGTGTTCTTTTAATCAGAATTAATTTATCGAAGACCATCTGATGTTATCCAGTATTATATCATTTGTATATTATACTATACAACAATGCTACAAGCAAGATGAAACTATTACTTTAAGCTATTTTATGTTAATTTTCACATTTTATAATAGTGTTCTGAAAAATCCTTGCCTCATTACATAGTGGTTTCGCAATAGATTGAAATTCATCGGATGTAGTGTCCTTCAAAGCATCATGGAATTCTCTGTTGTCAATTATTAAACTAATGTGCGCCCTCAGCAGTGCTGAAAAATATATATTTATTTGATATATCATTATTAAACTAATTTCATCACTCATTGTATATGTTTCTTAAAAATGTCTATTAAATTCACCATTTTAATCCATGTGAGCTATTATAATATGCAGTTTTATTTATTCGAGTGGGGGTCGAATTCTTGTTTGGAAGACAATAAGCATCCGTTTTATATGCAAAATGTATTGTGCTTTTCCATGTCAGCATTTGACAAGACTGTAAAATCATTATAACGGGGTATTGAAGGTTCCATCCGTCATCCTATGAGTCTTTTTTAATTGACGGAAAATGTGAAGGTTAAGAGACGAACTATATCCAAATCCGTATTCAGTCTATGGAAAAGGCGTATCAATAAAAACTTTCAGAAAATACTAATTTTTAAAACTTATTGTTCAAATAAAAACAACAATTGAGTCTAAATATACATTCAGAACTTAGTTAAAAGTTTATGTCCGTGTAAAATTTGAAGTACGGTGTTTTTCTTATATACATAAATACACAAATGCTATTAATTCTTATATCAATGCGATACTTTTAAATATCATAGCAGTGTTTTTGTTATATCAATATTAGTACGTATTAATATTAGACTGCTGTACCAATATTTTGACAATTTTACCTACCATGTCTGATTTGTTCACGCATCGTTATAAATATAACATAATTTGATAAGACTGTCATACACGTGAGAGGATTAGCGATATAAAACCAGGTTCAATCTACCATTTTAAAAATTTGAAAATGTCAGTACCAAGACATGAATATGACAGTTGTTGTCCATTCGTTTGGTGTGTTTTATCATTTGATTTCGCCATTTGATAAGGGACTTTCTGTTTTTAATTTTCCTAATTTTTGTATGTAAATAAGCAGTTTTAAAACCATTGCTATTCAAATTGTTTTTGGTAACATCTTCCAAATTTTTTAAATGGTTTTGGAAACAAAACTTATCAAATAAGGGGTTTATAAAAAAATGTCGTTTTTATATAGCTAATTATCACATATATAACATCTATAAATATCATAATGAACGCATCGAAATAATATATATATATATACTATATTCTCCGGGTGCAGGATATTTGAGGGAAAAAAAATAAACTACTAGGGGACATTTGAGCGCCAACATTAGAGCCCATTTAAGCGCCGGATTATTCCGCTCACCTGTATTTTCGATAGCCCATTTTATCGAAAATTTATCTGGTTGAATAATGCTCACCTTACTATATATACCATGAACAGTAATTTATATTGGTTTAATGTTTAAGTTGTTTATATTTCCTCATGGAAATACAAGTTGTTGAAACGAATAAAGGAAAAAAAGTTTAATTTGTGATGGATTTCGATATAGGATAGACAAAGTATTGAAAGACCCAGAAATAGCATGGAGATGCTCTCTAGGTTATAAATTCCAGGCTAGAACAGACTTTTAACATTTGATTTAACCTTTTAGACTTTTAGTGCTTTATTTTAATTGAAAAGTTTTATATTGTTTTATGTTGTGCTGTCTTGAGTCTATTAGTGCTGTATTTTAATGGACATGTTTTATATTGTGCTGTCTTGAGTTTATTAAACATTTTTTGATTTATTATATATTATTTATTTACTAAAAAGGGTTATAAGTATTTCGCTTAAATGGGCTTTGACAATTTTTTTATTTTCGCTAAAATGGGTTAAAATTTTGGCGCTTAAATGGGTTCTACTTTGGCGCGGAAACGTCCGATTTTTTTCTCTCGCTCAAATGTCCTATTAATGCGTTCAAATGTCCTCCGTCGATATTCTCCAAACGGATGCACGGAAGACTTTCTTTATTGGTAACAATAAAACTAACTTGTGCTAAAATTGAATCATACTGTCCTCGTTCAGATTGATACGACAAAATCTGACCTGTACTTTTGAATCTCATTTTTTATACAAATTAGACCGTTGGTTTTCCTGTTTGAATGGTTAAACACTAGTAAATTTTGGGGTCCTATATAACGTGGTGTTTGCTGTGAGCCAAGGCTCCGTGTTTAAGGCCATACATAATGGTTTACGATTTTTTAAATTTGAATTTATTGTTTGAAAGAAATGCACTACGAAATAACTGTGTTCTCGGGCCAAAAGGAAGAAGTTTATTTGCAAGGCATCTGGATAGTAATAGAGTATTGAACACCGGATGACCGCAAGTTCTTGTGGATGGTCACAAGCACTTGTCTTAGAAAATAACCATATATTACCTGAAAGTGAGGTTAATGTACAGAGATATATTCTGAGACATGTTCAAGCGTAAATGGTGAATTAATGACAGGTAATTCAACCTCTTCCTAATAACTTACATTGTAGTGATACAAATCAGTATACTCTGGTTTGTTGTTATATTATAATTTATATACCAGTAACATAAAATTGAGAATGGAAATAGGGAATGTATCAAAGAGACAACAACCCGACCATAGAAAAAACAACAACAGAAGGTCAACAACAGGTCTTCAATGTTGCGAGAAATTACAACACCCGGAGGCGTCCTTCAGCTGGCCCTAAACAAATATATACTAGTTCAGTGATAATGAACGCCATACTAATTTCCAAATTGTACACAAGAAACTAAACATTAAAATAATACAAGACTAATAAAGGCCAAAGGCGCCAGAGCCTCCTGACTAGTGACAGGCGCAAAAATGCGGCGGGGTTAAACATGTTTATGAGATCTCAACCCTCCCCCTATACCTCTAGCCAATGTAGAAAAGTAAACGCATAACAATACGCACATTAAAATTCAGTTCAAGAGAAGTCCGAGTCTGATGTCAGAAGATGTAACCAAAGAAAATAAACAAAATGACAATAATACATAAATAACAACAGACTACTAGCAGTTAACTGACATGCCAGCTCCAGACTTCAATTAAACTGATTGAAAGATTATGATTTCATCATATGAATATCAGGCACAATCCTTCCCGTTAGGGGTTTAGTATTATGTATATAATTTTCATCTATTTGTATATCATTCTAATTTTCTATTTTAATAATAGAGCAGTGCAAATGCATGATGGACACTTTTCTGTAATAATTCGAGTTATCTACTCGATTTAATTTTAGTACGCATTCATATGTTCCAACAAAACGTTTTTGAAATATTCTTCCGTGTGTGTAAACATATTTTTTTCTGTACCTGTCCATAGATAGTAATGATTAATTTTATGTATATATATATATATATATATATACATTTCTAACGTAAAAGACATTTACATCTTATTTATTTGTGTTCTAAAAATATTCTTTTTGAGTATTCATTGAAGAAATGAATTTATGACAAGAGATACGGATTGTTGTTTTGCGCTAAGAAATGTTCGCGTATTTATACGATATGGTACCAATCAAAAACGAAAGTCAAATATCTGTGGCAACAATACATCGGAATGCCCTCACGGTCACCGCGTTGGAAAAGAGCGTCCAAGCGACAAGCTGATTATGTTCATAGAGATACCGAATTACCCACGGGAAAAGTCTTTGATATCTAACAAGAAATGTTTTCCTTCTCAATATTTTTTTCTATGTTAATAATAAATACATTTTCTGTTTGACAAGATTTTTGATTTTCGTGGTATCTAAAGTTGTTCAATTTATAGTCTGATGCTACTAAATTTTAGTATCTTCAAAGTTCGGGACATCAGCAATTGAATATTTTAATTTGTTTGGAATATTTATTTTACCATTTGAATATTCATTGTCAAATGTAGTTTGGAACTGTATTAAATTTTTTTAATGAATTTTTTTTCTTTTAAGTGATGATATTTTTTGTCCAAGTATTTCGATATTACCTATGTAAATAAGCTATAGCAGTGTTACCTATATTAGAATCTAATAAGTCGGTAGAATATTTACAGCCGCATTTTAATTCTGCCATTTCATCATCACTTCAAACAGAATTAGTCGGTTAAGCAATGTGATTGAAAACAATGGTGGACTGAACAGGTTGTTAACACTGTCAACTGTTATCAATAGGGTCAAGCAACATTTTCGAAATGATAAGTTCATGTAAGCGTTGATTTTGTAAATTTTTGAAATTTTAGTGATATTGATCCTCACACATTAAACTTGTCATGAACTACTGTGAATTATGTATGCGGTTTTCTCGACATGCATTGTGACGTGTTATCGTAATCATTTTATATTAGAAAACTACAGCAGTTATATTACAAAAGTTTAGCATTCATAAATTTTTTATATTAAATACACATCGCTATTATATAAGACAAACATCGCATTAATATAATAAAATATAGCAGTAGCTTTGACTTACAGGTGATTTTGGCTTAGCAAACAATTGAATTCATCTCAACTGCATTCCACTGGATTTGCTACACGATATTTATTGTATGTGTACATTTACAAATGATAAATCGTGCATTTATGTTTCATTCATTCGACAATCAATTTTTCTCGTTTAAAAACACTTTGCTTGTTATTATATAAAATATTTCATGGAAATTATACAGCAGACGTATGTCGTGTTAAATGTCATCCTGTTTTAAGAAAAGAGCCGTTACTTTATACCGAGAAATCTGCCTTTCTTCATAAAAATGTAAACATTCGTCTGAGATTTCCCACAATGTAACTCTTTGATATAAGATAATATTGCTCTTTGATATAAGAAAAGTTGTTTTAAATTTTGGACGTCTATCGATAGGAGATATCTCTAATAACCTAAATGCTACTCTAAGTTCTATTAAGCGTTGCTAAACAAATTCAAAGAGTCAGTAATAAATTGTACATATATAAAAGGCAAGAAAGTGTAATGGTAGATGATATCATAAAATTGTTACATATACAAGGCCGATACTGTCACATTTTTAGTACTTTAAGGGACGATAGTTGGACCAGGTCTCGCCTTTTTTTACGAGTAAAACGATGCAAATGCCGAAATTCAAATACAACAATATGAGACTAGAGGGTTGGACAAATAATCTTCATGGACATACTATAGTTATGTCATTGCAAATACAAATGCTTTTAAAATACCATTAACGTCCAAATAGTCGAAGCGATATAAAAACAATCTCGCCTTGTATTATAGATGCCTGAAATAGCTAGTACTTTCACGTACCTATTTACACTCTAACGTAATTAAAGTTAAAACAAATATAGAGTAATTCGCATGCAATCTCTACATGACAAAGTAGTCCATTTGATGTGGTGAAAATTCAGTCTTAAAATTAGACCTTTTTTTAACTCATAAACATTATAAATAATGTGAAATAACAGTTTATAGCCAAAACAATAAAAACGTGTTATTATTATTTTTGTAATGGCTTATCAATCTTCATGACCATAACAACATGTTTGAAATAAGCAAATGGGTTGTGTTACAGTAAATGAAAACTGACAATAATAGATTTCCGCGGACAGAATGGAAAAATTTGTACTTTATTTTTTTCTGAAATTTTATTATAATATGTTCTCAGGAGAGAGCAGAAACATATGTTCAATATTGTTTAGAAAAAAATCAAACTGTATAATCATAAGAAAATGCTTACTTTGTTGGCGTTTTAGTGCTAATCATAATTAGATCTAAAAGAGGGTACAATGACATTTATTGTATACGTGTATGTTAGCGCTGTTGTTTCAGAACGTCTTTATTGTTAAGTAATCATAATTTATTGCATAAGATGTGATTCTCTTTAGAGATTGTACGATTAACTTATCTAATCTCTATAAATTAAATGTTATTAGGTATACGATCGCATTTAAGATGTGAAATTGTCTTATCTGTCATTCGAATAAAACGAATACGTTCTGGTCTGAGCTTAAAAAAATTTGAT
Organism: Mytilus galloprovincialis; assembly: GCA_037788925.1. NCBI lineage: Eukaryota > Metazoa > Mollusca > Bivalvia > Mytilida > Mytilidae > Mytilus > Mytilus galloprovincialis. The sequence goes on along the minus strand of CM075334.1, from coordinate 43,376,051 downwards.
AAGATCGAAATCTTAACAAATGTACTTTAAAGCTGTAAATAAGAAACAACAGCTATTTACCGACGTAATTAATTTTTTCTCCTTTGTGAATTAACCTTGGAGTTTGGTATTTTGGTTATACGTTTTTATGGGCAAAGGGTATTTGAATATGAGTGTCTTTGACAAGAAGACTTATTAATAAAAATATGAATATGTTGTTAAGGGTGGCACCTAGCAATGAAAATGAAAATGCAAAATGGTCGTGCTATATTTTGGAACAACTATGTCTAAGAGTAATACTACAGAGTTTCGAATGATATTAGGGTTACATTAAAATGTGTTACGGGTTCTTGTAAATAAGTTAAAACCTAACCTTGCTGTAAGGCTATGGACATGTAGTATTTGTGTTAAGCGTCTTTGTTTTCCTGTTTTTTGTTTCATTTACTGTCTCGGGATTCATTTATTTTTTTAACAAATACAGCCTTTATTAGACATTTTTTAAATAGTATGTTGTATGAACTATTTTAGATGTTTTACAAAAAACTAGAAAAATAATGTTGGCTAGTTGACATTGTTGAAGGCCACAAGTTATTAAACAACATCGCTCGCCACGGTCTCAACAAGTCCTACTAATTACAGCCGTAAGATTTCCCAAAACAACTTCGCCTAATGCATATCTTGCGTGTATATATTGTGAAAGTAGCTGCCTACACGACAATTACAACCCCGAATAAACCGAGGTGGGGAAACAATCATTATCGAGTTTCATAGGTTTATCGCAAGTGATTTACTGTCGTTGCATGATACATTTCGTAAACTTTCTATCGTTGATAGTAAAACACGTTAAAGATTTTTTCTTTCAAAAATTAAATAGTTATTTCATATCTATAAATCATTCAAGTTAATATTTATTTTATGGAAACTAACTTCTAAGGTATTATATAACAGTGAATTATGGGAATTTTAGACTGATGTGTGCTGTTAATACGTCAAAGCACTGCATCTTATCATTCTTAAAAGAACATCAATTACTTAGATTTACAACATGTGTTTTAATGCAAGTATAAATCACCATCCGTCAATGTTATCAATCTTAGTTTAAAGCTTGAAACACTAGATTTGACATGAACATGCCGAAAGGTATTCCAAAAAAAGATTGTAGAGAATATTTAGAGATAGTATTTCAAAGTTTAAAATTTGTAAAATTCTACAAGTTGTCGTAAAAAAAGATTTTTGTGATTATATGTAATTTTTCTTCTTCGATGAAATAGATCTTGCTGTGAAGTGAAAATATATATACGTTTAGAGGAGCAGGGACTGATAACCTGAAGCAGCTGAATTTACCCTAGTTTTGAGATGGCGTTTATATATCAACGTCTGTGAATTAGGTGTCAGGTTGTTAAAGTTGGAAACATTTATCCCTAATCAGAAAAGTTTGGATTATTTAAAAAGTGTTTTGAATACGTCTTTATCGTGTACATCTCTATGAAAGAGGGACGAAAGATACCAGAGAGACAGTCAAACTCATAAATCGAAAATAAACTGTTGTGCCTGACTGAAAATGAAAAAGACAAAAAGACATAAAATAGAACACATGACACAACATAAAAAACTAAAGAGTAAGCAACACGAACCCCACCAAAACTGGACGGGTAAGCAGATCCTGCTCCACATGTGGCACCCGTTGTGTTGCTTATTTTATAACAAATCCGGTAAATAGTCTGTTTCGGTAGGTCACATTCAGGAAAGGGAAGAGGATTGTAGTTACGACGTAAGGAACATATCCAATATCATTTGTGAAACAGTTATTCCATAACGGTCAACCAACTCGTGATGGCGTCTGTAAAACTTACGAAAAGATGATTTCAACTTCACCATTTGGAACTATTGGTTTAAAAGCTTCCTTGTGAGCAGCAACCCTCTATCAAGAAAATCATGATAGGGTATACAAGCACGGGAATATCGTTTCAATTTGGAGATATATACCCCGTATGCAGGTGCTGCTGGAATGTTGCTACTTAGAAATGGAAAGTTCACAACTTGAGAGCTGAACTCATCTCTTGTGTCGTACAGTTTTGTTTTCAACCGACCCTCATTGTCAATTTCTAGATGTAAGTCAAGATATGAGGCCGACTTAACTGTATCTGTTGTATCCTTTATCTCTAGTTCGAGATCTATAAACTGTAACAATGAATTTTAAGATGCACATGGTTCACCCATATGATTTTCTGCAATAGCTTATAACTTTCCTTGTTAAAACGTATATACTTACTTTGAACAACTTTCTTAAAATTATCAGTTTTTTTGCAATTCCCGTAAGAGTTTAGGTAAAAAAAAATAATCATATATATGTTATATTAGAATTTTAAATTATGAACTGCCAAAGACAAAATTTAAACATAACATATATACCAGGATTAGAATTGTGTATGCCAGACGTCAATTTCGTCTACACAAGACTCATCAGTGACGCTCGAATCAAATAAGTTAAAAATACCAAAATAATTAACAGTACTTAATTGAACAGCATTAAGGGTACAAAATATCTTTCAAAATTAATGTTCTGCATATTAAAGATAATTAATGATAAATATTGCATGTTAAAACAATCATTAATCGCATAAAATTTACACGAATTGTCGATGAAAGTGTTATATGTGCTGTCATAATATCAGGTTTTAAGTCGATCTTTGTCTAAAATTTGTTCAAATTATAAGGTATTTTCAAATGTATAAAAAATGTACAATAGATATAAGAAGATGAGGTATGAGTGCCAACGAGACAACTCTCAATCGAAGTCAAAACTTATAAAAGTAAACCATTATAGGTAAAAGTACGGCCTTCAACACGAAGCCTTAGCTTACACCAAGCAGCAAGCTAAAAAGGGCCCAAAAAGAATACTAGTGTAAAACCATTCAAAAGGGAAACCCAACAGTCCAACCTATTTAAAAAAAAAAAGAGAAAAGAGAAACACTTATGAACCACTTCAACAAACGACAACCATTGAACATCAATTTCCTGATTTAGGATAGGTGTAAAAAAAAATGCAGCGAATTTTAATTTTAATGGTACCCAACCTTCAGCCTTATCGGAAACATTTGTGTAACATCACAACATAGAAGGACACACTATAAAATATCAACTGAAATATCTCTACTCAATCAAATGACGTAGTGACACAAATGAGCATACAATTAAACACAGAACGGATAAATGTGATCTTTGATACAATGTAAATACAAAATTAATAATTAAAAACCAATTGTTCAGAGAACAATTGAAGGTCTTTCCACCAAAAACCATGTATTTTGATATGAAAGTAGTAAAATTCGGTTTAAAATGTAATTTCCAGCGTCAAATGATAGCTTATTGTTCGCTGATTCCAAAAATATATGATTTCTATGAAATACTTGGACCAAGGACCTCAAAACAAAAGAACCTAGGTCTCTATCACTTATGGTTTACCAAATACAATTACATTTTATTTATTTTAAATACAGAAGGGGAAATAACTCTCATATGGAGTATCTGGACCGCTTTATTATTTTTAAGATCCTGAGGATATAACAAGCATATTGGTGAAATAATTTTGTCGTAATCTTTAAGGTTAAAAGGAAGTAAATATAGATCGCTGGCGCCACCTAGATTTTACATCCAAGATAATAGGTAGAAGTAAGTTTATTTTCTGCTGCCTTGGTAATTAGAAATTAAAATTGAAATAGTGAGAAATGAGTGTTGGCCATTGGTGTAGAAATAGCGACAAATTTAGAGAAAACTCTCTAAGACTAGCAAGATTTTCTGTGCCAAATTAAGCAAGGGGTGTTCTTCATTCATACTATTTCGAAAATTCCGGAACCGTTGAGTACCCTTAAAAAATGCCATTTTTCTATCAAAAAAGCTGCGGCACCATATGTGTTTGACCATTGCAATTACACCCAAAGGTGTTGATAATTCAGAATTCGAAATTTTTTTTAATGGATCTTTGATAGTGAAAAGGCAGGACCAAATAAGGCTACCATTGTCGCCTATGTAAATAATTACTTCCTTGTAACCTAATTAAAAGCAAAATGACGATTTCTGGCGCATCACTGTATTTTTCGAGATATTTTAGAAATTAGATCGGTAAATTAATAAGGTACTAAGTGATTAACTATATCAGAAGAAAATTGCTGATCGCCGTGAAACAATAGTCTATATCAAATTTTTACTGTTTTTTTGTTCTTCTGTCTCAGGGGTAGGGTTCATCGATCTACTGTAAAAACGAGAATTCTGTCAAGGACTCTGTCTTTAATAATTTCTCCTCATCCTCGATAACACTGAATGTATTTATGCATATCTAAAAAAGGGGGGGCTTATTTTTGCTCATATAAGCGAATTTTTTGTATTTTTAATGGCTAAAATGTGCCAAAATGACCGTAAAATATTAAAAATTAGGTAAAAAATCAAAGGCTATACATGTTTCTCCTTAGTAGCGTCGAATTGAATATTCTGAACACAATTCATATAAAACACATAACAGCAATGATGAATTCTTAGTTTCAGCATTTTTATAGTCTATTTCATAAAATATTTTGACTCTTATGCAACGGTGTCCATATATTCGCGATAAAGACATATAATTTGGACACAGTTATTAAATCATCAGCCTAAAGTCTCTAATAGACCCCAATCGAACTTCATTAATCAAAAACCGCGTTTTAAATATAACCAAACAGTCAAAATAAGCTGGTCAATGGCCCCAAGTCTGTAAAAAGTAACGTTTTCTGTAAAGGGGGGTACCTGTAAAGAAAGTCATTTTAAATGGTGAATAATTGTCTCTTTAATCCAAAATTTTGAACTTAAGCAGCAGTAGTATATAGTAATCGACTAACGTAAAGGTTGTCCGATTTTATTTCAATATGTGTCAGTAAACGATTGCAAAGGAGATTTGTACACAAAAAACAGTGTTTGGGGAGATAACTCTTATAATAAAAAGCGGTCGGCTTAACAGGGTCAGTTTCAAAATCGTAATAACTGTTCGATATCATACGCAAAAAATCTAAGCGTCATCTTGCGAAACTAAAAAGCACCGTCAGAAATAAGAGTCGGAAGAAGAAAAAAAAATAATAATCAGAAGAAGAAAAACAATAGGTCTTTCCACAGAAAAGTGGAAAGACCTAATAATAAGGGATGAATAATAAAAGTGAAAGAATTATACCGCTGTGAAATGTTAAACAATTTCAGGGAATACACCAAAACCAAATTCCTCCGTTTGTAGTTCAAATTCAGATAAATAAAAATATTGTTTTATAGTTATACTTCTGTCTGTATAACCTTCCGTTTGGGAACACCAAGAAACTTCTTGTAAAGCAATAAAACTATTATAAAACTTGGTACAAACGTGTTCTTGGTAAGAATTGATGAAACAAAATCATCTATTAATATACAAATGAAAATGTACCAAGATAGTGATGTATTCAAATAGATGTTTAGAAGAATAGCAGGCACTGTCAAAAACATCGGAAAGTAAAGAAACCTTTAAAACAGATACCAAATCGTGACTTTCTTTTTCATAAATCAGGCTGTAACACTATCTTCAAAACTCGAACTAGGAAGATTATTACATGTACCAATTAACTATAATAAAGGCAGGCAGTGTGTCGACTTGCATTCACACATCGTAAAACTTACTACAGAGATAAATATTGTAATAAAAATCATCGGTGTCTTAAGCTTCAAGTAGATTAGAATCATATACTTTGACAAATAATACTGAAATTAACTTTGAATTATCTAACATGTGTCTTAACAAATGTTAATAGTAATATTACCATGAACATCACACACAAACAATAATAAAATGTTTGTCATTGTACTTACTATCTTGTTTCCGTATAAAGGAAGATAGTCTGAAGAAATTTAACTCAGAAAGAATTTTAAATAGCTGAAAATCAAATCGACCTTTGGTGTGGATTTTTTACTATATCCTGACGTTACATGCATGTGTTTGTCTTTTAAGTCTACACACAGTGGTAAACTAAAACATGCAAATTTTAAAAAGGAATGCTATTTATTTTAATGATTCTATATGAAGTTTACTAACCAAGTTATGGGTACAGACTCGAGTTCCAAAACAATATTCATTTTCAAACCTGCTTATATGATACCAATTTTGCATTTTCTCGATCGTCGATCTATTTATTGGGGAAACTTCATTTACATATTTGAATACTCGTCAGGTGAAAAATGCTGTGAAAAATATTAAAAATACATGAAAACGTACCTTTTTCTTTGGTAAAGAAAATAGATATTCCCACAATCATAGCTAGAGCAGCCAACAAAGCTATGGCTATTAAGATAATGACAATGATGTTTCTTCTGTGGTGTTTCTTCTTTTCTGATTTACGTGAAATTGTTGAAAATGACTGTCGAGTAGATGAACCTCCAAAACTAGATATCCAGTGGGATCCATGATATCTTATTGCAGGCTGAAATTAAATTATATAAAGAAATGAACATTGTTACTCCTTCCAACCTAGATATCCAGTGGAATCTATGATATACCATCGCAGGCATTACTTAAAGTATATAAAGAAATGGACAGTGTAACTCCTCCCAACCTTGATATCCATTTGGATTCATGATATCTTATTAGAGGCTAAATTCCAGTTATATAAAGAAATGAACAATGTAACTTTAATAAAAAAAGTAAAATCACAAAATTACTGAACTCCGAGGAAATTTCAAAACGGAAAGTCCCTAATCAAATGACAACATCAAATGATAAAACACATCAAACAAATGGACGACAATTGTCATATTCCTGACTTGGTACAGGTATTTTCAAATGTAGAAAATGGTGGATTGAACATGGTTTGATAGCGCTAAACCTGTAGTTTGTTCCCAGTTTTTGATTTATTTTATTATGTATACAATATGATATTTAATGATATAATCTCTTGCCTTTACCAACGATTTTGATTTCACATATAGCTCATACTTAGAATATCTACTCATATAAAGGTAAACATTTTACATTTATAGATAATAGGGTCGGGGTCCTGCAGAAACAATAGAACAAATCAGAAACGTTTTCAAGTCTGTTTGGATTGTTTTCTTATAATGAACTGTAAACTCAAAGAAATATATTGCCTTTCGAAAAAGACAAATATGATTGACAGCATCATGATTTATTTATTCATTAACTTGACCATTATCTATTGGGTTTGGTAGGACCTGGAAATAATCGTCATACGGATATGTAATAATAGTAATGCAACTTTCAACAAGTTAGCATTGATCTATTACAAGTAGTTCTTATCAAACTGACTCAACATTGAAAATTATTGATTTATTCAAAGTCACTGTACCATAACCTAGGGGTAGAGTCTTGAAATAGTCGTCCAACAAATATAAACTTATAGTAATGCATCCTCACGAAAATCATCATTGATCTATTCAGTCATCAAACTTATGTGTACTGATAATAATGCAACTATATATTAAATGTCAATTATGCATCATAAGCAGCTCTCATCAAACTAACTTAAGTAGAAAACTTTATAAAAAAAAAAAAAAAAAAAAAAAAAAAAAAAAAAAAAAAAAAAAAAAAAATGTTGAAACCGTCGCTAAAAAGCAATCCATATATCTTTCCGTAACTTTCGTAAGCGAGACAAAAAATAACAATAGTATTATTTTGCAGTGTAATTCGTTTATGATAGAATAAAAGCAAACTTTTTTTTATCAATTGTTAAAATATAATAACTGAATGATTTTTCTCAATCAGTTCAAAAAATGAATTATACTATTTCATTGATAAATCACGATAAAAATTTTAAAAAATCTTAAAGAAACGTTTTTCACAAAACAACGAATCTGTAATTTATCATAATTTTCAAACATGCTGAATAATGGTTATCTGTTACTTTAAAATATAAAAACTCTTACATGTTAATGAATAATTCAAATATTTGGTTAATTACTGTCAAGTTGTGTCATTAACGAGACTATTTCGTGAAAAGTTCACATGTCTTACGTTTTCTGTATCATTACAAATGTAAATGTATCACAATAAACACCATATACTAATTGATTTCAAGTCAACTATTTTATAAACATTTGAAATCAATTATGTTAACATTATCAATTCATGCATTTAAAATTTAATTACACGAATATAAATTTCTTTACTATCGTAAACCAAAGTACAATTTACAAATAAATTAACATACGTAGTGTGAATTATAAATACAAATTTAATGTATAGACAGTAAGTGATTACTCAAGAGATTCTAGGCATTCAATAATTGTTCGTATAAAGTTTGCACAACTTGTTTAGCTCAGATATTTTGAAAATTTATAAAATTTTTGTCTCTTAATGAAATGATACTTTAAAAGTGTTTGTCTACTTTCGTCTGTTATATTCTCTCTGCATATTTTATCATCTACCAACTTGAACATTTTTTTTGTTCATGCACTTAAAATTTTATTAAACAAATGCATGTCTGTCAAGCAGTAGTTATCAAAAACACATATCTTAACACTTTATGGCACGAGCAGTCATTTATCATTAGCAAAAAAAAACAACTGAAGATTAAAGTTTACATTTTTATTTAGTAGTGTTTCCATATGCTCTAATTGAAATCATTAAAAGTCAAAATGTTTTCGTTCAGTCATGTTCTGTTTTGTTTTAAATAAGTAACAAGAACAGCTACTATTTGTGGCATCTTTGATTTTTAAAGGACACGATATATGGTTGTTCCATTAGTTTTCATTGGTCTAAAATCTTGTCCTATTTTCTTATCGTTTTCAAATGTTTGTGATTGCAATTCCCTTATTTCCTTATCCATTTCTATTCTCGTTGTTATCGAATGGCTTTGGAAGTCTTATTGCTAAACTACACGTAGTAATCTCACTTTTCATCCAGATATTGTGCTTTACGCCATGAAATTGATACCGAGACTCTATTTTATGAGCCATGATTGTGTAAGATTTCTAGTACAAAAATTTTCATATAATAGTGAACGTGGATTTCCCGGAAATTCAATTTGGAATGAGCACTATGTAACAAACCACTACCTGGACAAAGTAGCACTTTCTTATGTCACAATTTTCGGTGAAGATTAAAATTAATAGAGAAAGAAGTATGATTTTGACATCCTATAAGAGTACAGTGAACAATACTGGACCTTTTGGAGGACATTTATTTTTTAACGTCCAGTGGCAACTATTTCCCATGGCAACTATTTCACGTATATTTCGGACATTAGCTGGTAATGTGATTCCGATATGAACAATGAGTTTGCTAAAGATTCCTTAGTATTTTCGTAAAGCCCAATGGCACATATATCAAACATGTTCAGGACGACACCATCTATCAACCATTTATTAAGAAAAAAAATATATCCCCCAAGTTTTCAGCAAATTTAGAGAAAATTTCAAAGGTGATCGATGTGGATGGATGAAAAATACGGCTGATCATTACATAATACTTACAGATGCCAACGCCAGAACTGTAAAGACTGGTGGACTAGTTAAAAAAATTATCGGCATTTATCGATACTTTTTAATTCGCATCATCAAAATGTTTGACCAGAGTTACTGACAAATTCAGATAATTTGTTAATACGATGTGCAAAGGCAAGTGATGATTACATTGCCATTGACTGTTAAAAGTTGATTTGTTATGATAATAAATCACGTTAAAGTGTACATAAACCGTTAATCCTCTTTTGTCATCCAAAATGACCTACCATGAATCAAAATATACACAATTACTACGATGCAGAAAAAAATAAAATATCTGTTTGCTTAGTTTCTTCTGTTACTTATTCTAACATCGGGCTCTTTTGAACTGAATTTTACTGTGCGCATTGATATGTGTTTATTTATTCAACATTGGCTAGAAGCAATTGGGAAGGGCTTAGATCTCACAAAACATGTTGTGCGCCTGTCCCAAGGCAGAAACCTGTGGCCTTTGTTAGTCTTGTATGTTTGTTTTTTTTTTTATTTTGGTTCATTTATATGTTTTGCAGTTAAGTATATATGATGTCCATTTTTACTGAATTACTATATTCCGAATTCCGAAATCATGTTAAATCAAGCCGATTGTATCTCTTTCATCCATAGCTCTGGATCCTTGTCCGAATTTTGTTTTTATTTAGCAGTTGCTATTTTGCAGACACCGATTAATAAAGCATAACTAAAGCCGGCAAGATAGCAAATGTCTATAGCAAATTCCCATAGCCATTATCCCGGTACTGACATTATTTATCGGTATATATATGTAATTGTTAAATTAATGAAGCATCATTTATGGATCCAAGAGAAAATAATAATGTGTAAAAAGAAAACAAATATTGAGTATCCTTTCATAACTATGACATCTTTTCGAAACATGTTAAATTTAAATTACTTCTAAAATGAATCAATTTAATGTTGCATGAATGCATAAGAATAAAATGTCAGATATTTTAACTGTATGTTGTGAATAAATAAAAAGATAAAAAAAATCTCTATGCATATAAATTTGATAACGAACAAAATCACTCATATGGCTTCAAATTAAAAAAAAACGATTGCATTAAATTTGCCTTTTGAATAAAAGTCAGTTCTTTGAATTGTTTATTTGTAAACAAAATTGTTTTCCATTTCAAAATTGGCTCCCCTTGCCTATGGTCGACAAAAAAGCATATTTCTATTTTTCCAGCGCCGCCGAAATAGCCACTGTTATAGGTCCAATTTAGATTCGTCAGCTTTTAAACATTTATATTGTGTTTTTGAATTTTCAAATATATGTTGGCTCCGATCTTTACTGAAGAGATATTAATTGTGAAAATGCATTTATTGTGCAAAAACATTGATACCTTTAATGTTATAAGCCTGTTTACACTAACAATGACCTGATATGCAAGGCTATACATACGTATTTACTCTCGTTAAGATTATTTATGTAATATGTGCAATTTTTCATTATATTCTGAAGTGAATACACTTCAATTTTGACTAATATTTACAAATTACTTGAAGTTATCCTTGTCCTGGATAAGAATTTAATAAGTACATTGATATTTTAATCATGTTTAAACTGTTGAAACATCGAGATGTGAAATATTATTAACATAATCAATTTTATATTTTGACTTATTGAGAGCTACACATCATGAAATTGGTAACAGTTCTTCTCATGTAAACTGTATGCACACAGAATAAAATAAGCTTTAGTCTTCAATGTTGAGTTTTGTAGACGGTCGTATGTCTTTTGGCCATGGTATTGTCAGTGTGTTTGTTTACCCCTTATGTCATCTTCCGCCTCTCTGTTGCAACCAATGCACGACAGATTATGAAGTTCTGTCCATTACATAATTATCATATTGTATTCCATATTCCTATGAAGACAAATAAATAAAAGTAGAAGTAGCAAGGTTTATTTTACATAACTTTGCATTTTGAGAAAAATCATTACTTGCTTTGTTTGCTTTCCATCCTAGAATTACAAGTATGTATGTGACTTTTGTGTACAATAAGTATCATACTTAAACATTTATAGTAGCAAAATAGCGACATGCTCTAAGCAATCGTCTTTGTAAAAGTATTTAATTAATAGACCTACCCTAAATAAGCCTCTGTCTATAGATGTAAACGTTCCATTTATTCTACACCTTCCTTCGGTTGAGCATTCTGATATTGGAGATACGCTGCTTCGTGTGCTGTTCTGTGGTTGCCTTAGCATACGGCCACCTATTTTCCAACTGTCCAATAATTCCATCCATTTTGCTTTACTCACACCTGGGAAATTGTCATATCTGTGTTCACTTATTGTTGAATTGTCTCCTTGTGATATCTGTTCGGCAGATGGAATCGTTACAGTATTTGCCCCCAGTCTATTTGCAATGCTATTCGTATTTATCATATAGTTCTCTGGACAAAAATCTACTGAAGAGTTCTGTTCCATTCCAGTGCATCTTGGTGCCATAGGTTCTGATAGTAAATCAGCGGAGTCTGGATAATCTGCTTGAGGTACCAGATTTTCTCTGGAACTTTTACCTGGTATTTCCGCTTTGTTTCTTGGTAACTTCGGTGGATATGGACAATAATACTGCATGTGAGCTGCTGTCCCGTCTTTGTCAATTATGCTGTCAGTATCAGTGTTTGAAACGGACGGTGTGGATCCAACATTCGGAAAATCGGAAAGGTTCTCCCAGTCGTTGAGATATCTATTGGAATGTTCTGCGGAAGTTTCACTGACAAAAACTGGAATATTTGGCTGAAGATCACTATGATTTTTTATATCCGACGGTCTTTTCATATTGGAATTATCGGTATATAAGTTTGTCTTTTCGCGTTCTCTTTGGAAATCCTTATTTTTGACAGGATGCTTGAAAAAACTTGGATTCATAATGCTATTCTTATCCTTTGAATTGTTATTTTCAACTCTATAATCTGCATTGTTTGTTTTTAAATTCTCAAAATTTTCTGAGTTTAACCCTATTGAGGTGTCTTCGGCATTTACATTGTCAATTTCGCTACTCGTATTCAAGCTGTCGTTTATGTTGTCTCTTGCTAACCACAAATATGATGGATTCAGAAAACTGTCTTCTGATTTAACATCATCGTTTTCAATTGTATTGGCTAATTCGTCTGTATTTAAATCCTCCGAATTAATAGATTCTGTCCAAGATGTTGGATTCGCTATAATGTTTTCCTCTTCTGTTTCGTGATTTCCAACTAAAAAGCCTACGTTTTCCAATTCGGTATTTCCTTTAGTCTCTGAATTATCAGTTTGCAATGTACAAGTTAAATCATTGCCAGATGACCAATTGATTCTATTATTGTCTGTCAAAAGATGGTCTTGTAACAAAGTATTTTCATAAGAATCGTCTTCTATATTAATAACTTCTTGATTTGTTACTTCAGGATATTCCCCGTCATCATTTTTAAGAGAAGAAAAACGGTGTGTGGCCAAAAGCTGTTTCCATTTCGGAATTTCTTCTCGGTTTGTTTCAGACGAAATTTTCCGTTCGTACCAGCAGCGCCATTTAGATTGTAATTCTTCACGTTGCCCACTATGCAAAAGTTGTACACCTTTACGATTTGACGGAATGTCATCCATTGTCTTTTAATTGACAGGTGTTAATTAAAAATTTATGCATAGATATCCATAAATAAATAAATAAAACATAAAACACTTGTCACTCAATGTGCAATACACAAATACTAGTGCATCATGGGAAACGAGAAACCAAAGTATCTTTTTCTACTTAAAACCAGAAAAGTAAAAACCGAACGATAATCTTCCTGATTAAATTGCACTCGTAGCACACAGCGTATTTCAAGAAACGCCCATTTTATAAAAACAAAAATTAAACACTTGATTTTTTAACTTTAATATTAATTTTAACTTTTTCACCTTAGTATCATTAATACAAATCTCACTTATGCAAATGTCTCAACCTTTACACCTCTAAGACGTTTAGTTGTTCCCCTCCTTTAGAAAGGAATGAAATTTAATTATTCTTAAATGAATCATTTTACACAACACATGTTGGAATTAAAGGTTTATCTTTCTTAGTAAAACACGCAAAAATTCCGTCACACGCCTGAGAGAGAAGTGCCATATCTGCATGTTTGAAGTGTAATCCATTTTTTATGATTACTTCAATGCATCATCGTATATAACAAACGACGATTATTTTACAAGTCTGTGTATATCAAAAATAGACGTATTCATTTCTTCGTACAAAATTGTAATAACAGATTCATCAACTTTAGATAACAGATAAAAAAAAAATTTTAGTCTAAAGTGTTTTGAATCTTTTCATACTTTCTATACGTTAAGTTCATTGAATGTTGGGTCACTATTAGATCTATATTGTTGACATATAGTTATTTGAAATACAACACTACGTAACGAAAACAGCATGCAACTGCTTCATCTCTTCTTATTGAATTCGAAGATTGATAGCTATAAAATTAAAATCGCTTACTGTAACATTTTTTGTTAGAAAGTATATTTGGAAACACATAAACACGTTTTGTAAAATTGATAATTTTAACTTTTCTTACCAAAGTGTATAGGGAAATATGTGATATTTGTATTGTATTAAAGCGTGCATTTCCTTTGTAAGGATGATATTTCTTATATAAATGTCTTCATAAGTAGGTTTTATCACTTTTCATTGAAAAACTCAAACTACTTTTTTAATGAAAAAAAATGAAAATTAGGCAATCTGTTATAAATTAATGTAGACTGTAAATAGTTATCAAAGGTACCAGGATTATAATTTAGTACGCCAGACGCGCGTTTCGTCTACATAAGACTCATCAGTGACGCTCATATCAAAATATTTATAAAACCAAACATGTACAAAGTTGAAGAGCATTGAGGATCCAAAATTACAAACAGTTGTGCCAAAAACGGCTAAGGTAAGCTATGTCTGGGAATAATATGGTATTTATAAAATGATGTGTTTTTATTTTGAATTGTAAGTTTTCGTATTATGCAATCATACAAAACTAAAAATGTTACTCACTCAAGCATCAATATTTAAAATGCCCTGTTTGAATATCTATTTATGTTGATGCTATTGATTTTTTTGTATAAATGTTGCGTTTCCAATCTTTTAATATCTATAACCAAGCACACGAGTATTTAGTTGCCGTTAGTTTTATTTAAGTTATACTGAATATTGAAAACTTTGTTTTTCTTTAAAGCAGTTGCCCATAGTTTGCATTCCAGAAATGAAACCAACGACATATATGCAAAGCTTAAATTTGTTTTAATATATAAATTTCGTAAAATAAAAAAAAATCTACATGTTTTACCCTATAGTCGCCGTCACGTAAAATTGGCACCATGTTTTTTGTCAAAATTTTCTTACATATCGACCGCGTTTACTAAAGATCATGTTTTTCAATTAGCGGAATCAAATATCATTCCAAAAATCAACTACTGTCCTACCTTTTATTGTGTTTGCACTGTATAATCCTGACCTTCACATAATCCAAGATTAATTTGTATGGTGGAATCCGACATTGTTATTACCGGAAGTGTTGCCGTGGAGTTCCACGTGCTCTCAATTTTCTTGTGTCTCTCGGAGCTTTTCGTCATCTTTACGTAAAAAGCGCGGGAAATTGTATCATCAATGACAATGATATTACCGGAGAGTAACGAATGTTATGGAATAAGGGACCCTCATAGAAACCAAGATGGCGGTTATACAATGTAAATAATCTTGAAAAATGTGAAGGTCAGGATTATACAGTGCAAACACAATAAAAGGTAGGACAGTAGTGGATATTTGGACAGGATTTTACTTCCACTAAAAGAAAAACATCATCTTGAGTAAACGCGGCTGATATTTAAAAATTTTTAAAGAAAAAACATGGTGCCAATTTTACATGACGGCGACTATAAGACTTTATATTCTTCATAATTTGCACTCTGCGTCCTTTTCGTTACATTGAAACATTCTTTGATGTAAATGCAGAAGAGAGTTGAGATTAAATTAAATTGAAAATTAAGGCTAAACTTAGCAGATACTCATAGCGTAATAAACCCTGGTGCAAAAAGTTAAGAATATGAATATTGGAAAGCTTGCATTCATACTTTATTAATGATTCTTTCCAGACAAAATTAAATGTGGTTAATTGAAAAGATCTACATGTTGATACTTAGTGAACCGTAGATTAGTTTTATGGTTCACGTGATGACAAGTGTCATCAAGGCTTGCATTAAACAGTAACAAAACTATAAGAAATTCAAGTTTTCTTAAGTACAAAGATAGTGAAAAAATTATTTTACTCTTCTCATTTTGACATTAGAATGACGATACTCTAAACGGAATCACTTTAATCGAAGACAGGTTATGTTTGCTCTTATTAAACAAAAGATAATTTATCTCAAAATGTACAGATATACAAAGTTTAAAACTTTCAATGTCTTATGAAAAGCTGATATGCATCTGTCTGGGTTAATTGTGACAAGTGTAGAACATTTATAAGAATATATAACTAATTCTAAGAATCTCAGGGAAAATCGCAATCAAATTATATATAGTTATGATACGTATCCTTATGTATTTGTTAATTTTAAAGTTTGTAGTGCATGGTTTTATTAATTTTTTTTTTGGAGGGGGGGGGGGGGGTCGTACTATAGTATAACTTAAAATTGAATGGAACCATACAATTATTGTGCACATTGACCTAACCTTATTTGTACCTACATGTATAAAAATAATTGATAGACGTGAAGTTGGTTCCGAAAATAAAGGTCTAATAAATTTTACCCTTAAAACCTGATTTTACGCTATAATCCAGGTCCAATCCACCATTTTCGACATTTAGAAATGCCTGCACCGAGTCAGGAATATGACAGTTGTTGTCAATTCATTTCATGTGTTTTATCATTTGATTTTGCCATTTAATTAGGGACTTTCCGTTTCGAATTTTTCTTGGAGTTCAGTATTTTTGTGATTTTACTTTTCTATTGAGTTTTGTAGCGCTGGTGGTAAAAAATAATTATATATAAGGACCATCAAGTTATTTCGAAAACTGTGTTCTCCATTATTTCGCGGAACCGATTGAAGAAATAATTAGTTGATGCATTGACATTCATGAAAATTTTGTGATATATATAAAAAGATGTGGTTTGATTGTCAATGGGACAAGTCTTCAACCGAAACCAAATGAATCAGAAGTTAACAACTATGGATCACGGCCAGAGTAAATGATCAATGAGTTAAACCCATACCTCATTGTAAGCTTTATTTTGATAAATTTTAGGTGTCATACCACCAATTACTCCCTCAAATTTAGAACGTATGTGAAAGTAGGCCTACTCGGACAAAAAATAGTGCATTTGATGTCATTGTTCACCTAAACTAACCAACAAATTTGCAGAAATGAACCTTTTGTTGAAAGAGATATATATTAAGACATTTTGAGCCAAATTTTACCTGTCTAAGAGTTTGCATTTAAAATTGAGGATTAATGCGCTCCATGGTATACTAATTTAAGATTTCCAGAAAACCAGGGGTTATTTTAAGTGGTACCTCCTTTCGGGAGCTCTCTTCTTTCTTATATGATTTTGAATGTATGTTGAAAATTGGCATGCAGAAAGGTGACACCTGTACAATTCAGGATATACCTAGTTTCTATGAAGTTAAACTTAAGGTAAAATATTTAGAAAGCTGTGAAAATTGCAAAATTTGGTTGAACAGATAGGGACTTTTAATTGGTGGTATGACACCTTTTACGTTACCGGAATTAGCAAGATTTTCTTGACACTTACCACGGTAGGTATAGTGTCCGGCTAGGATCGTGGTTTTTCGAGTGATTTGATCGGGCTTTTTCGAGTGTGACCACTTTTTTCGAGTGAATATGATCAAAAATGTAAACAAAGAGACTTCTTTTCTAACAAGACGTGATATAGAAGCTTGAGTTTGATATACAAAGTTATACATGATATGTCAGTATTTCAGATATAAAGATATATATATATATATATATATAGTATCATTCTCACATTGCTTTTCGTTTAAAAAGTTAAATTTAGCCATAAAATGCTTTTATTCCAAAATACAGAATAAAGCCATTTTCTTACACATACCAATGCAAATGTCGACGGAAATGCATACATAGAATCTATATATCCTTATATATACTTTCCAAAAACTATTGTTATTGCACTGAAAACGACTTTTTATGCCCCACCTAACCCTAACCCTAACCCTAACCCGATAGTAGAGGGGCATTATGTTTTCTGGTCTGTGGCTCCGTTCGTTCGTTCGTTCGTCCGTTCGTTCGTTCGTCCGTCCGTTCGTCTGTGCGTCCGTTAGGTTAAAGTTTTTGGTCAAGGTAGTTTTTGATGAAGCTGAAGTCCAATCAACTTGAAACTTAGAACACTTGTTGCCTATGATATGATCTTTCTAATTTTAAGACAAATTAAACTTTTGACCCCAATTTCACGGTCCACTGAACATAGAAATTGAAAGTGCGAGTTTCAGGTTAAAGTTTTTGGTCAAGGTAGTTTTTGATGAAATTGAAGTCCAATCAACTTGAAACTTAGTACATATGTTCTCTATAGTATAATCCTTCTCATTTTAATGCCAAATTAGATTATTACCCAATTTCACGGTCCATGGAACATGGAAAAGGATAGTGCGAGTGGGGCATCCGTGTACTTTGGACACATTCTTGTTGAGACTAAATTCAGTTTTTCATGTCCGGGTTTTTTCGAGAGCAGTCCGGGCTTTTTCGAGTATGTCTTTTTTTATCGAGTGATTATACACATTTCTTATAGCTAAAAATGTTATGTGTTTACGTTTAAAAACTATAAAATAAAGGCTCAAATTGATTATTTCAAGGCACTAAAGTGTATCAATGTTATTATGAAACAAGTATCGTTCATTTGTATATATTCTTTTTCTCACATCTTATAAATTGCATGTACAGTATATCCGTGATTTAAACAATCTAATGTGAGTGTTCCGGAATATATAAGTATTTGGACCTCATGGGATAACTATTACTGAACAAAAAAATGTCGACTTGGAAGATAACTTCCAAAAATGTCTTAATAGACTGTTAAACAAGAGTTCAACTGTTTTACTACCTGACAAAAATAATTCGATATGATAAAGAGTCTAATAATTGATACTAGAGACAGACAGAAAATAGATACACCCAGATTAAGACAATTAATTGAAAAACAATCGGTTTAAATTTGTTACTTATGTTGTTTTGGGTAGCCTTTGAACTATGAAATTAATACATTTCATGTAACCGTCATTGTTATAGATAAGTTCACTGTATTATTGAGTCGTTTCTAAGGTACACCTATATGGTCCTAAAATGGGTTTCCCCTTGGGTAATTATTTTTTTCGCCACCTCTTTCGTCAAAACAATATATTTTTTGCCACTTTATTACTTCTTTAGCCAAGTAACATAAATATATCTTTCGTTTAAAATTTTCCTTTTTTTCGACCCCACTCCACCCCAAAACCGTTTCAATGGTTTTGAACAAGTTATTGTGGGTCCTTTATATCTTGTTGTTCGTTGTGAGCCAAGGCCCCGTGTTGAAGGCCGTACCATGACCTATAATGGTTTACTTTTATGAATTGTTATTTGGATGGAGAGTTGTCTCATTGGCACTCATACCACATCTTCCTATATCTATCATATGGTCCGACCATACGCGTACAGTTTGGCCATATGAATATATGCATATGGTCGTGATCATACGCGTATGGTCCTAATACTCATATTGTCAGAAACATAAGCATAGACAATTCGAATTGAGACGTACATACATATATTGTATAAAATGAGATGTATGTTTGTTCGTAAAAGAGTATACATCTTAGATATTTCATTGTCTTTTTGTCTTGCATCTTGTATTATTTATTTTATTGTTTAAGAAATGAAAACCGAAAATGACTAAATTCTATAACTGTGAGGAGGAGTCTGATTATGCAAATATCATAATTGGTCATACAAAATTGCAACTAAACACCATGATAACTTCCTTTCAATAAAATAAAAGTGTCTTAAAAGTGGAAAATGTGAATATTAATCAAAACATTACAATGTTGTTCTTTTTTTGACTTTCGAACTTTTATATCTGGGCGTCACTGGTAAGTCTTGTTTGGACGAGGCGCGTTTTTGATGTAATGAATTTTAAACCTGATGCCTTTTGTTATCTATTATTCATGTGTTTCTATGCCTAATACGTTCTGCTATTTATTTGTATTGTAGTCCTGTATTATTATGTTGTCATTTTAATGTTATATTTAACAATGCCATCAAAGTGCGAGGTTTGGCATGCCACAAAACTAGGTTCAACCCAGCATTTTTTTCTTTAAAAATGTCCTGTACCAAGTCAGGAAAATGGCCATTGTTATATCATAGTTCGTTTCTGTGTGTGTAACATTTTTACGTTGTGTTTCCGTTGTGTCGTTTGTTTTCTCCTATTTTTGAGTGTAAATTCACATTACTATAAGACGTGTCACGGTACTTTTCTATCCCAAATTCATGTATTTGGTTTTGATGTTATATTGATTATTCTCATCGGATGTTGTCTAATGTTTAGTCCGTTGCTGTGTGTGTTACATTTTAATGTTGTATCGTTGTTCTCCTCTAATATTTAATGCGTTTCCCTCAGTTTTAGTTTGTTACCCCGATTTTGTTTTTTGTCCATAGATTTATGAGTTTTGAACAGCGGTATACTACTGTTGCCTTTATTTGTTCCTGGTGTCGTTCGAAACACTGGACAATCTAGCTGGTGATAGCATGTAATATTAACTATGTGTATTTCAGTTTCGAACAACTGTCATTAATTCATGTTCGTTTTATTATGCATACATTTCACAGATAAATTCAATATTGAATATCAATTATTAATACATGTTTAATTGCTTTGTTACTCTGCAAAAAAATAAAAAGTAAAATCACAAAAATACTGAACTTAGAGGAAAATCAATTCGGAAAGTCCATAATCACATGACAAAATCAAATAACAAAACGCATCAAAAACGAATGGACAAGAACTGTCATATTCCTGACTTGGTACAGGCATTTTCAAATGTAGAAAATGGTGGATTAAACCTGGTTTCTATAGCGCTAACCCTCTCACTTTGATGACAGTCTCATCAAATTCCGTTATATTTACATTGATCAATGCGTTAACTAAACAGACACAATAAATAAAATAGTCAAAATATGGGTACATCAGTCATCATCGTATAACAATTTTAAAAGGAACAATTTACAGAACACAAAAACATCTACCTACAAACACATTCATTGATTTGTGTGTCTGACGTCAGAAAATTTTATACGTCACATAGATCTGTCGTTCAATGTGCATACAAACAATTTTAAAATTTACATAGGCAATGTTAGCATATAGGGTTAAAAAATCAAAAGTATGTAAGAATAAATTACAGAAATAGTCCAAAAGTTATATATAGAATTTATAAGGATCCACAAATAGTTAATTCCATTACGCGATAGAATGATTTTGACGTTTATGGTTCAACGTATTTTGTAATTCATAATAGAAATATATCATAATGACATAAACTAGAACAATATACTGACGGGATCTTTTAAAGTACAGAGTCACGTTATAAGAACCAAAGAAATACAAAAAGTCGCATATATAAAACACGCCACCAAAAAATGAAAGACAATACAAACACATTGACGAGATGTATAAGTACCGAGCCACGTCAAACGGATATCACATAAAACCATTCAACAGTAAACGTAATATTAATAATAGAACAAAGACAAATGAAAGAACTATAAAACACGTTGTTAAGATGCACGATTTGCTTTGCTAAACAATGTTCCTATACAATGTTTACAAAAATGCATTACCTGTATTTTATAACTTCTGACAATATAGTCACACATCCAGAAAGGCACACCTCAAGAGTCGTGTCTAAGTTTCTAATTGTTTTAATTTTCAACAAGAAATTTAAATTTTTAAAAGCATGAGTGTATAACGCACACTCTTAAAGTACATTAATTTTATATCAATCAATATCTAAAAATACCACATGTCCAATACTAATTTAATAACCACATATGCACACATATAACCTTAAATTAGTGTAGAGCGAAGCAGTCCTATAATAGCTTTTTGAAAGCTAAAACTTGTTTTATTAATAGTTTTTTTTTATTAATCTCCGGAGTTCACCAGAAAAAAATATTATTAACTGTAAAATCAAAAGTAGCATGAAATGAAGTTAAAATGCATATAAGTTCCCTGCATAATGTTCTAGACACCGTTTTGTTAAGGATCAATAGTTAATAGGTACCAGGATTATAATTTAGTACGCCAGACGCGCGTTTCATCTACATATAAGACTCTAAATGAACACTGGAAATGTTTTGATGACTTATTGGTAATATATGATATTGTCCTCAGTCTACTTAATTACAGTTATAAACTAGAAAAAAAATCATGTTTTAAAGTCTAGAATACATTCAAATTTTCTGTAAAACAAACCCGGACCATTTATCTAAAAACCCGGACGATTTCACAGTTGCTCTCGAAAAAACGCGGACATTAACAAACACTATTTATTTTAATTAAATACAAGAAATTGAGCTTCTTTGTTGATCAAAACATATATAGTATTCAATATAAGATGGGTAGTAATGTTAAAAACTGTTATAATTAAGAAATATCTGTTAAAATAAAATTAAAAAAACAATAAGGTATTTCCCAACGTAAGAGAAAGGCCTTATATACTCATAATGAAAACCCATGTATAAAACCACAAGCAGGATACATCTCATAATACAAATGTCACCAAATTCAAAAATGAGGGTACATTTTGCCTGTTTGTCAGATCTGAAGTACCTGTTTTGGTACAGCCTAAGTTCTGGGAACCAGTTCTTTCTTATATGCCATTAAAGGTATGTTGATTTTTTCAGTAAAAGACAGCATAAAATAGGGACGAAAGATACTAGTCAAACTCATGGATTGAAAATAAAATGACAACGCCATGGCTAAAATAATAAAAAGACGAACAGACAAATCACAGTACAGAGACCACAAAATAGAAAACAAAAGACTATAGGCAATACATACCCCACCAAAAAGTGGGGGTGATCTCAGATCATCTGAAGGGTAAGAAGAAGCTGCTCCACATGCGTTACCCACAAAGTGTTGCTTTGACATAAAATGCTGTTCACTTCATTTGAATTTAAAACAAAAGTGCTGTGCCTGCTTGAAATTGAGCAATTAAGCATAGAAAGCAATGGGCTATGAATTAGTGTTGTACTTGCACAACGTGACCAGGTTAAACAAGATAACAGAAACAAGAAATATAACGAATAAAACTTTGGCATGACAGACATGATGAAATTAATATAAAAATGCACTTTACAAACTAAATGTATAATTCAGAAACTCATGAAAAAATGATAAGCTAACCTAACCTACTAGACTTTGATTTTTTCGAAAAACTAAGGATTTTCTTATCCCAGGCATAGATTACCTTAATTTTGCACAACTTTTTGGAATTTTGGATCCTCAATGCTCTTCAACTCTGTACTTGTTTTGCTTTATAAATATTTTGATATGAGCGTCACTAATGAGTCTTATGTAGATGAAACACGCGTCTGCCGTACTAAATTATAATCCTCGTACCTTTGATAACTATTTACACCACTGGGTCAATGCCACTGCTGGTGGAAGTTTCGTCCCTGAGGGTATCACCAGCGCAGTAGTCAACCCTTCAGTGTTGACATGAATATCAGTAATTTGGTCATTTTTATAAATTTCCTGTTTAAAAAACTTTGAATTTTTCGAAAAACTAAGGATTTTCTTATCCAAGGCATAGATTACCTTAGCCGTATTTGGCACAACTTTTTGGAATTTTGGATCCTCAATGCTCTTCAACGTTTTGGCTTTATAAATATTTGGAAATGAGCGTCACTGATGAATCTTATGTAGACGAAACGCGCGTCTGGCGTACTAAATTATAATCCTGGTACCTTTGATAACTAACTACTACACGGCTAAAGGTAGAAAGCATAACTCGAACATTTTCCGACCGTCCGCAAAATACACCCCTTTACCGTTATATAAACAGAATGCCATTCACATCTATAGTGTGAAGTAGCTGAATTTAAGATTATCAAATTGAAATGAAAATTAATGCAATGGTTTGTGGAAGGCGTGATCAAACCAGCTGCAAAAAGGTGTGAATTCGAGTTTTTGGAATAATTGCATCTACACTCGTAATGTCTAGAATGAATGTGTTTTGCAGACAACATTGAATGTGTTTATTCAAAAGTGAATTGGAATCAACTACAATGATACTTGGATTACTTTTTTGTTTTTCTTGATGACAGGTTTCATCAAGGTTTATAATTAAGAGTTGTCTTAAGTACACAGAATACTTAACGGATACGGATACCAAGAATCTCATGGGAAACCACATAATGCATCTGCTTAAATTACATTTGACATTATATAGTTATGTCACGTATGATAATTTATGTGTTTATTTAAAAGGGTGTGGTGGCTTTATACTTCCTTTTATTTAGGCTGGTTAGTACTCTCTTATACTAAGCTTCTGATTAAATTGTACAGCAATATTTTATATAGAACCATATAGTTATTGTACATATTGGCCTACTATTAGGGACGACATCAAAAGATCAATGTAAGATAAAAAAAAAAACTTAATTGAAATAGTTTGGGGGTGGGGTAGGGGGGGGGGGGTTGAACGGCTGCAAGATTTGGTTATCCGACATTGATTTTTACATATATCCATATGGGTCAATCAATTTTCCCCAAATTAAGAGGGGGGTGGGGGAGGGGTGGTGGGTTCAGTGAAAAAACTATGCGAATTAAGTTTTTTTTATCCTTCATTGAACTTTTGATGTCGTCCCTTATTTGTATGATATGTATAAATGTGTGAAAATAATTACATGATAACCGTGAAAATTTTTACCAAAAGAATTGACGTATATGAAATATTTTGTGAATATTTTGAAGAAAAGAAGATGTGGTATGATTGCACATGAGACAAGTCTCCATCAAAGACGAAATGACAAAGAGTGTCAGTATACAGCCTGGAATAATGGGGAAAACCCGTGTCGCATTGTAAGCTATACACTATTTTAATAAATTGTACGCCACCCGAATGAGCATGATTTTGTTACCACTATTTTCTGTGTGTGTTACATTTTAACGTTGTGTTACCGTTATGTCGTTTGTTTTCTCTTATTTCTGAGTGTGAATTCACATTACTATAAGACGTGTCACGGTACTTATCTATCCCAAATTCATGTATTTGGTTTTGATGTTATATTTGTTATTATCATAGGATTTTGTCTAATGCTTAGTCCGTTTCTGTGTGTGTTACATTTTAATGTTGTGTCGTTGTTCTCCTCTTATATTTAATGCGTTTCCCTCAGTTTTAGTTTGTTACCCCGATTTTGTTTTTTGTCCATGGATTTATGAGTTTTGAACAACGGTATACTACTGTTGCCTTTATTTAAACCTTTTTTGTTTTCTTTACTCTTTTGTGTTTGATTGTATGGGTAAATTATTTTATTCCCGCAGAATGAACAGATTACTTGGAGATCAATAATAAACCCTTAATGTTATTACACGACTAGAAAAACATGCTAAAGTTAAAAAAAAAAAACAATTCAGTTTCATTATTAGGTTGCATTATTAGTTTATTCATTTGTACCCTGTGAATTAAGTCCTACAAAAACGTTTATTACATAATGTAGCAATTAAATTCGAAAAAGGAAAATTAAAAAAATAATTCTAAACATAAAATTAGAGATAAACAATAAGATCTCTCCCAACGTAAGAGAAGGTCCTTAAATGCCAACAAATAATGTTTAGATACTTAATAAAACCTAATGCAGGATGAACCTCAAAATACAAATGTCATAACGTGAACCGGTTAAACAAGATAACGGATCCAAGATGTATAACAAATAAAACTATGTTATGACAGATATGAATCATATGAAAAATGTAAATACACTCACAGTTATGTTTAACAATCACCAAGCCATGATTCTGCAAATTAAAGTTATAATTCTGAAACTTAGGACACAAAGTTATAACCTGGTCAAACCTTAAGCACTTATATATTTTAAACAATTTGCAAAAAATCATATCCACTGTTATTTTCAATGTTATGCCATTCACATCTTCAACTTAATGTAGCTGAACTTTAGTGTATATGCTCGCAGGTTTGTTTATTTCTTCTTTATAATTAATAGATGAGTGGTATTCAGACTCGTTGGAATACAAAAACTGGTTAGCAACAGAGGGGCATAATAAGTACCCATAGTTGAGTGAATTGTTTGTCGGACATTCAGCAACAATAAATACAAAGCTGTGGTCATTAATACATGATAGAAACTTGAGTATCCTATGTAATTGTACAACATCATGTTCACTGTAGGGAATGTTGTTCTTTTCAAAATACATTGAAATATTAGAGAGCAACCAATGTGTGGACTTTGTTTATATTTACTCTAAAGGGGGTTCATTCTTTCATTTCAGGGCAAGTAGTGAAATATATAGGGTATCATTAAAGTGTTCAGCTCTCGAATTTTCTGAATATGCGAATCATTGACTGAGGTATAGAAATGTATATTGTCAGATTGACTTCTCCTTTTCAGTAGTTAAACTTGTGCTACAATCAGGAGTCACGTCAGTTTGGATTGAAGACGTTTTATTGGTGCTTGGTGTATAGAGATGCAACGCTGTCTGCACATGGTGAAGAACCCTTGCAACAGCTCCTTAAAAGATACATATATTGGATGTGTCAATAGTTAATACTTGTAGTAATCAAACTTGTGCTCTTTTACAGTGTGAGTAAAGTTTGAATTCAAACTTGTTACTCCAAGCTGACTAACTTTACAGAAATGATCTCTTGTTAATGTTTCCAATATGCATGAAATACGTTCCGCTGGTCACTACGGAAAAACTTATCAAGCGCATTTCTAAACTTCATGTACGGCTCAGAAAATGAAAATACTCATGAGAATTTTTCAGAACCGTATTCGGTTAATACAACAAGTAAAATTTGAAAAAGAGGTTTATACAATTTTGGAATTCTATGCTTGAAAGCTAGTTCGTTTTTTAATTTGCTGATCATTCAAAGAAAGTATCAGGGATTTATGATAACTTAAATTCACTCTTAGTCAAAGATTTCTCTTTTGTGGCTGGATTCTCCGAATGTACCCCAATTCCCTTTTTTATTGTGTATTTATAGTAACATGCTTTGCAATCAAGTAACAACCTGACAGATGCCTAGTTTGAACTACTTCATATCTATCATTTAAAGTAAAAGAGGATATATTAAAACCAATTTACACAATCAAATTTAAATAAAATATGTTCAGGTAAATACAACATTTTAAAGTGAAAGCCATGTAATATGAAAGGCGTAACTCACAGATTTTCAGTTCCAGAGAAAAATGTGACGAAATTTCAATTATGGGCATAAGTATATTTGATTAATAAGAAATTGATCAAGAAATGAATATGACAAGCTTTGTACATCATAGCATGCCAACGTATAGCCTAATAACAAATTCAGAAAGCTTTGATTTGAAATCCACATGACAGGAATATCATAAGACAGAAAGATATAAGGACCTGATGGCAAAAAGACAACGAGTAAAACAATTTACACCAACATCAAAAGTAGGCGTAACCAAATATTCACTTAAAATCAATGTTGCAGGACAGAAAAGCCCTTAGAAGAAGAGTTTCCAAATCCAGATATAAATTCTAAGAATAGTAACATTGACTTTAATGGAAAATTGGAATATATTTGTAAAAAGGGGAACATACAAAAAAAGGAATCAAGAATGAAAAGTCAAAGAAAGACCAAAAATACCATGGACACAGCAAAACGACAAACAAACAATAAGAGTCAGCACTAGCCCGGTGCTCTGCAGGGCACATCTTTATACGACCCCAGTGGTTGAACCCTGAACAGTTGGGGCAAATTTGGTCACAATATTCAAGCTTGATTCTGTCTGAATTTGGATTGTGATCAAATTTTTGACATAATATAGGTGTTTGTCACAAAATTAATGTGGTCAAAGATCTAACAAATCTACTGCACAATACTTAGCAATTGAAGATTTCTTCTTGAAACTTTTCAAAATTCGAAATTGAACCTTGTAGTACAATATCAGAGAGATCCATACACTTAAACACAAGTCATTGTCATGATTGTTTATGAACTAGAAACATGCTTCTTTTTTGGCCCTTTTTGGCCCCTAATTCCAACATATTTTGGGCAATTAATCCAAAACTTTATCCCAGCCTCCACTTTGTTATATGGTACTTTGTGGTACAATTTCAGAGAGATCCATACAATTACACATATTAGTTATTGTCTTGAAACTAGAAAAATGCTTGTTTTGACCCCTTTTTGGCCCTTAATTCCTAAACTTTGGCCCCATAACCCCTAAAATGAATCCAAACCTTCTACTTGTGGTTTTAAACATTGCAGTATGATTTCAGAGCAATTGAAATACTTCTACACAAGTTATTATCCTGAAACTAGAAAAATGCTTGTTTTGGGCCCCTAATTCCTAACAGTTGGGACCATCATCCCCAAAAACAATCCCAACCTTCCTTTTGTGGTATTGAACCTTCTGAAAAAAATTCATGAAGATCTATTCACTTAAACTAAATTTTTTATCCGGAAACCAATGTGTCTTCGGACGAGGACGACGCAGACGACGACATCATACCATTTAAATATAATTTTTAGGGTCGTATAAAAATTGAAAAACAAAAGCCACAGCAAAATTTTGGCAACAAATCAACTTTAATATTCTGAATTTGAGGCTTTTGAAGTTCTTTCTTTGATTAACATTGACACTGACATGAAACATCGAAATCATGATGCATGTGTTTGGTTCAGAAAACAGGTAATTCAATTGTAATTAAAGTTTGTGTTGCCATATCATTTCTATAATTTTATTTCAATATAAACAGATACAATAATCATTAACAAAATTTATAAAATTCTGCTGATACAGTATCTCTATCTCTGCACTTAATTTTCAAAGGTTACATAGTTAATATTATTGCACCTTATACATTCAGTTATCTCAAAGATTTATGCGAAACCTATTTTAAGAGGTAAAATATGCAAAACAATACTCAGTCAATAAAATTTACGAGTTTATTTGACTTTGAAAGAACATTTCATTTTAACTGCTGTAAAAAAACAACAGTAAATATTACATAGACGTAAAATTAAATTCTTTGCAAAGTCAAATGAACTCTTAACTAATAAAATAAACAAAGTAAACTTATGTAGAATTATGAAGTAACATAAATTTGGTACAAATTTTGGTAACAAAGAATTGACATATAGTTGTACATATAAAGAATGAAATATTTTCATAGACTATGATCCTTATATCATTTGCATAAAAAATATTGTGAATTCTCATCTCAATGTAGCCTATTTGCACTGACACAACACAAGACAATCATTAGTCAAGATGTTACAATAGATACCACAATAGTCTTTGACAAATCTGAAATGTAGTTAAAACTAATAGATTGTGGTATTTTCCACAGGATTCTCAAAATATCAGTCAAATTAAGGAACAAAATTTGTCGTTTTAAACTTTGTCATCTCAAACTTTTCTCCTTATTCATGAATACTTTTTCTATTAATAATTCTTTTGTTTTAATAATTTTCACTTATTATACTTCCATCAGTCAGTATTCCCCATAACAATTAATGCACTGAGTTGTGTGCTTAAAAGTTGATTACCACACAAATTTATTGACTCTAATCTTAATTAATTAGGATCGTTCTGTCCAGCTTCTGTCACCTATAAAACTGACCTCCATGAAATAGCAAGAAGTGCTGAAAGTGGTGTTAAACAACAATCAATCATTGAATCTAACCTAACATCTTTACCTTAGCTTATGGCAGTACATTCATCAAACTTTAAATAATGCATTTATGTCAGGCTTTTGAAATGACATAAAGTTCTACACAAAAAACCTGATAACGACATTGCAAAGGCCAAAGCAATCCAGAAAATAAAATATCTATATGTAAAATCAATCATTAATAATTATCACAGTGATCAACAAATAATCAAATTGTTTTATAATACCGGTATCTAATATTTTTTTATGAATCTATATCAACAAGTCATCCAGTTCTTTCCATAATACCACAGGTTCTGGATGTTTTCTCTGCTTTAAATAGGAATCCATCTTTCCATCAAATAAACCAAAAATTCCACCTGTAAAAAACTTTTGGTTTTAATTTATAATCAAATTGACATTATTTCATAAGTCAGTTTGAATACCTGTTAGTATATACAAATTGATTTCACAGCAATAACGTGAGGAAGTTTCATAACGTTATGTGTTATGGGACAATAGCTTTTCTTTTTAATGAAAACCACTCTAAATTTGATTTTACTCAGCATTAAATGAAAGTCTGAAGATCTAAATAGATTATTAAAAAACTAAGGTTCCAACTCTCAGCAGAAAAATTTACCAAAGATTGCTTTTGCTAATCATGATAAAGGTCATACAGCTCTAAATTTTTTGCATATCTTAACAGCTCTAGCATTTAATGTTCCTGATGAAGTCGAAGGTAAATCCAGAAAGGTATTTAACGACTGAACAAATCTATTTATGAGTTATCTATATGCCAAAGTGAAATTGGTTAAATAAGAGGCTGAAGATCTTAGGTACAAACACATACACTAAAGATCTGCTAAAATCATATAAATGTATAGACTATATACCTGTATCACCAAATGATTCACTTTATTAATTTTTAAAAAGTTTCAGTTCAAATAAGCCAGTAAGGAAGTTGTCCTCTGTTATTTTTAGATGTTTGTTATTGTTTGGGGAAATTGGTTTCGTGTATTTACCTGCATGTATGAATAAAATTCTGTTTCCTTGGAACCTATCTGGATTTGATGAAAGTTCTTGCACTAGCCCATTTGCTCCTTTACCAGAGTAACAAGGATCTAATATAATACCAGTACTTCTACTCACGGACTGTATAAATTCTAAAAACAAATTTACTATTAAATTTCATTCTTTGGCTACTGCTTTTCATGGTTTTGTGAATGGCTTTCTGAACTAATTATAAAACTGTAGACCAGATTTTTAATTCTCATAAAATTAAGTTTTGATGAATGAAAGTCAGACATCCAATGATTGATGATATGTGATGATGAAGTGTTCATTTTCCATCTTCGTAATTGTCATACATAAAAAATCGTATTAAGCTATATTACTATTTTATTTCAAATGAATTAATTAAAAAATTGAAAGTACATTTAAACCATTTTTTTATGTTATTGTTTTCTTTAAGTGACAAGCTTATGGCCAAATTAACACCTTTGATGATCATTTATCCGGCACAGGACATTTTAGCGCATTGATAGGACATTTTAGCAAAAAAAATTGGACGTTTTAACACCAAAGTAAAATGCATTTTAGCACAAGATTTTTAACCCATTTTTGCAAAAAATTAAAATTGTCAATGCCCATTTTGGCAAAATATTTTTAATAAATGATATATAATAAATAAAAGACTTTAATAGAATCAAGACAGCACATTATAAAATATATCATGTCCATTAAAATACACCACATAATTCAAATGTTAAATTCCTTTCTTGTCTAGAATTTATATTCCAGCTTAAATACAGCACTAAAAGTCTAAAAGTCTAATAGGTTAAAATAAATTGATAACTGTCTGTTCAAGCCTGGAATTCATATCATTGAGAAGGTATGTAATGGGCTCTGGATATACCCCCAGCAAAATACTGTTGATTTGCATTACAAACTGTTCTTTCTCTTGTCTAGATTGTGGAGCACATTCGGTTATACCTCATATTTTTATATATGTTGTTTGCAATTTGATAATAGTATATAGAAAAATATAAATAGCTGGGTGACAACTATAAAATTCCTCATTATAATGGACATGGAAAGACTCTGAACCATTATTTGTTCGCTTTGAATTACACAGAACTTCTGCCCATGCAAAGCTCAAGTGGGAACATAGAACCTTTAGTTACATAGTATTCAATTAGATAATCTGCAAATTGGACACATCTCTTATTGTGTTTCCATGATGAACATATAAACAACTTAAATATTAAACCAGAATAAATTACTGTTCATGGTTATAGTGAGGCAAGCATTTATTCAACAAGGTAAGTTTTTGCTAAAATGAGCTATCGATAATACAGGTGAACGGATTAAAGCCGCGCTAAAATGGGCTCTAATGTCGGCGCTAAAATGTCCTCTAGTAGTTTAAAAAAAATTGCTAAAATGTCCTGCGCCCCATTTATCTGCTGATTTTTCAAACTCAATTTAATTAGTGTCATCACTTCTGATAACAAGTGTGCAATATTTAAAGTGTTCACTTTGCAATTTCCTCCAATTGAGACAATGTGTGAGCATAGATGAATGGGATAATTTCCTAAAGCAATAATTGAATTAAATTTTTTTATTTAAAGTTGTCAGTAATGAAAGACGTACAAGTAAATGAAAATGAACACCTTATTTGCAATGTCCCACAAATCATAACGTAAGGTCGTTAAACAACGTATGATTATTTACAAGATTCAAATTTTTCAATTGATTTTTTTGGTGACAAACCATTGACAGGTTGCTGTCACATGAAGGTCTGGATGATAATCCTTCATTTCTGTATTCTTTAATATTTTAAGTAATTTTTATCAATTTTTTTTTTTACATTTAATGTCCATTATTCTCTATTCTATATATCTTGTGTCCATTTTTTTTTATATTCATCATATTTCAGCACTAGATTATTCTCTTTGTTTTTTGGTTTTTTTTTTTTTTTTTTTTGGTGGGGGGGGGGGGGGGGCTATTTTCCCAGTTTTCATGGATGGGATTCTGAACTAAACATGCAACAAGAATTTTACATATTTTACTTTAAAAAATCTAAATTGTACGACTTTTTTTATCATGAAAAATTATTTTTGATGAATGAAAGTCAGACACTCGATGATTGATGATATGCGATGATGAAGTGTTCCTTTTCCATTTCTGATTTTTTTTTCTCAGAAAACTTAAAACCACAATTTTAGAAAACCACCACATTTTGCTCAAACCATAAAAATTGATAACCACAAATAAAAGTACTTTCATAGTATGATGTTCAACATGAAACGAAATGGTTAAAGGTTCTTGTTTTACTTGTTCTACTAAAAATGATTCTATTTACTGCAATAAGTATCTATATGGTGTGTCATATGAGAAAATAAAAATTGAAGATGTATGAAGATGAAGACTCAAATATATTTTGACGCAATTATTAGAAATGTGTTTAAATAGAGTTTACTTCAGTGCAAAATATCTTCTTCCTTAAGCACTATAAACAAGTGTTTAGTACTTTTTTTTATCTGCTAATTTCAATATAATTTTAGCTATAAATTAAACAAATAAAGTGATAAGCTCCTTTTAGATTGAGTTGCTCTCTTTGCACTATTGAGAAGTGTTGAAAATAAAGTAAGCTTGAGAAAAAAAAACTTCCGGACTATGAACGATTATTTCTCTTAAGTATGCAGTTCAAAAAAGTATTTTAAACTTATTATCAGTAACTTTCCATCTTTCCTAATTTTTACAAGATATCTATGAACAAGTGTTTTAGACAGAGGATTTTTTTATACTTCCTAAACTTTTTAAAAATAGAATAAAGTTTTAAGGCCTCTTTTAACGAATCTGATGATAAAAATTGTTTGAAGTTATACTGAATTTTTCATGACTTATGAGTACTTTTCCTAGTAATAACTTTTTATTTAACTCCGCAATGCATAAAAATAAATTTAATTGATTATTTCATATAATTGTTAAGGCTATCCATTTAAAATAGCCACCACCCATCTAATTTTAATTAAAGTCCCTTCAAACTTTCCCATTCAATTAATTCTGGAAAAGCCTTAATATAAGTAAAATGACAATCAGTGTTTAAGCAAGTAACTGGTTTCAATATTTTTATTCTATTTAGGAATAAAGACATTTGACACTTAATATACAACTACAAACTGAAAATATGTCCCTCAATATATATTTTTATTTTATTAACAAACCTTGTTCTTCAGGAGTAGATAAGCCATACCCAAGTCCTATGTAACCATCAACAATATCTATTATGTCATCGGCACAAACTGAATCACCAAGTCCTACTTCTTTTAATGCGTCGTTGGTGAGATTAATAATTGATTGCTTGTTATCGGAAATAGTTATTGCATGGATTCTGTATCAAAAAAAGTTTGGGTAACTAAAGATAAATATAACAAATTGATAAAAACTTGATTTGTTAAAATATACGTTGATCTCTATTTTACGAAATTTTCCTTTTATCTTACTGACTGATTATTTCCAGCTCAGAACAGTAGAGTGATATGAAAAATCAACACTAGAAACTAAGGGCGCATGTGTCGTTTTTAAGGTAAACATCAACATCATCATTAAGCCAAAATTTGACTGTCCCTCTGGTATCTTTTGTCCTTCTTTCAAAAGAGAGATAAACAGATTTTCATTGATCATCTCACATCAACTGATTTTCTTATTTTTGCTGTACTGGACAGACCTTTTATTATAAAATTCTAAAAGTTTCATATTTCTCTACAAATAAAATTGAATAGGGATTCCACAGTCAAATAACAGTTACTACAACTTTTACGTTGCAATGACAGAACCTATCCTCATTTACATTATGTATCATATCTATCCTCAATAAGTTAAAATTTAATGATTTAAGCAGTTTAATATAACAATACCTGAGTTTTGATTGGTTTAGATAGTTAGCTATAGAAAGTCCTGCTGCTGTTCCACCACTTCCACAGGCAAACACAATATCATCAAAATCTTCTAAAAGTCCCTTAGAATTGTTAATATTACCAATAAGACAGAATTCATTTATTTTCATATAAAATATAAATCAAATACAAACACTGCATGTTGATTTAAAAAAAAAATTAAAAAAGTGTTGACAATACATTATATGCTTTTATTTCACCCTTAAGTCTGGAACTGATAATTGTCTCTCATAGTTGAAGGGTGTACAGCGAAATATAGTTGCTAACATTTACGTCATTTGATTCCTAGTGAATAGTTATCTCATTGGCAATCATAACACATCTCCTTATTTCTAGGGGCTTTTATGGCCAAGTGGTCTAAGTAGTTACTGCTGTAATCACTAGCCAGTCAACACTGAGGTTGCAAGTTCGAACCCAACTAGTGTTGGTGCACTTGACTCCAATCTTAATGGACTGGGAATGTAAGTTTTCCTATCAAGGTTGGTGGTTTTTCCCGGCATTCCGGTTTCCTCAACCAATAAAAATGGTCTCCAAGAAATAGCCCAAAAATGGTGATTAAAAGTGGCGTTTAATACACAAACAAAAATCAATCTTATTTTATACTCTCACTCAAGCGACTGACATATAGTTATTTTCTCACAGCTTTTCTAAAACTGGAAAACTATGAAGGACTAGACTATATCAAAAAGATAATTAATGGTATATGTTCAAAGTTGAAACAGTATTAAATATAAAATCATCGAGTACCATATGCATATGCTTAAAACCAATTCTTTGATAGAAATTGTGAACATATATTTATGCATCTCTGAATACCTGAGAAATCATTTCTTGGAATGCTGTAAGATAACCATATAATCCAACAACATTAAATCCACCAATCGGTAACAAGTAAGAATCTTCACCTGTTTCATTCCTATAGAATAAAATAACTGTCAATGGGAGATAACTCCAATCAAAATTTCCTTATTTATAGTTGTTAGTTTTCAGTTTGATACATATATACCATGTATAATACTAATCTTTTTGTACAAATGTTTCACAGGCACTTGTCTCTAAAAAAATATTCTCCTTTTTCATTCCTATAAAATAAAATAATTATCAATGGGAGATAACTCAAAATATAATTTCCACATTTAGTTTTCTGTGTGATATATACACATATAACATGTATAATAATAATCTGTTTGTACAAATGTTTCACATATACTTGTCTTTGCAAAAAAATCCTTTACACCATATATTAAGATATATAGGAAATTTGTTTTTAGAGACAAGTGCTAGTGACATGTTTAAAATAATAAACTGTTATCACAGAGATATGTCTCGCCTTTTAGTAATTTTGATTATGCAAATGTTGAAATCAAATTAGCAATACTTTAACATCTTACACAAGTTATGAAAGTATTCAAAGTCAATGAACCATGAATCAGTTACTTGGCTAAACATTCTCCATGCAAATGAGATGTGCCAATGCTTATACAACTGCATACTAAAGACCATCATTATCATTGACTTATTATAAGTCGATTCCAAATCTAAATACAAACATTTACTAATAAACTATAGAATAGTTTCAAAGTCAATAAGAGGGGGTAGGGCTATATAATCTCCATGGAAACGATACTTGCAAATGCCAATAAATTTGTTTACCAAATTTCATTGACTTAACATTAGCAGTTCATCTTAAAGTGATCTAATCACAAACTAATACATGTAAACTTAGATAAGTTTCAAAGTCATTACACTTTGACTGAGGGGTGAGGCCAAATATTCTCCATGGAAATGAGATGTGCCTACTCTCCATGGAAATATTTGGCCTCAACCCTCAGTCAAAGTGTAATGACTTTGAAACTTATCTAATGCTTATACAACTGAATACCAATTAACATTTGCCTTCCACGAATGGTTCCCCTTGAATTGACCTAATCACAAACAAATACATGATAACTCAGAAAGAAATGCAAAGTAAATAGACCATGACTATGGGGGTGGAGCCAAATTATCTTCATGGAAGTGAGATATGCCGATGCTTACACAACTATATACCAAATATCATTGACCTACCACTTGTGGTTCCCCTTTAACTAACCTAATCACAAACTAATACATGTAAAATAAGAAAAAGTTTCAAAGTCAATAGACCATGACTTAGAGGGCGGAGCTGAATTATCTCCATGGAAATGAGATATGCCGATGCTTACACAACTGCATACCAAATATCATTGACCTACCACTTGTGGTTCCCCATAAACTGACCTAATCACAAACTAATAAATGTAAGATAAGCAAAAATTGTGAAGTCAATAGACCATGACTGAGGGGGCAGGGCCAAATAATCTCCATGGAAATGAGATGTGTCAATGCTTATACTACTGCATACTAAATATAATTGACCTACTACTTGTGGTTCACCATAAACTAGACATAATCACAAACTAATACATTGTTGACGCCGCCGTCGCCGCAGACGCTGACACTAGAAACAGCATACCTATGCCTTGCTTTTTGACTCCGTCAAGGCAAGTCAAAAACCACAATGAATTTCTCTACTTCAAATTTCATTAGTTCCAGGTGTGAGGAAGTGGATGATGATTGCACAAGGAAGAACATCAGTACACAGTTAGAAGTTTAGTTTCACATTTTGGCCATGATGAATATATTAAATATCAAAGTTTTTGTACAATAAAATTTATATTTAGTTAGCTGAAGATTAATATAGCCTTCCAAGAAGGTTTATACAAACACAGAAATTGTTTTTCACATGTTTTATCTGTCATTTTTCTGTTTGAAAGTCTGTATTTTCACATCCATACCGCCCATAAGTCTAGAAATTATTGTAGTGTTTTTCAACAAAACAATGACCCTCAAACTTTCCAATAGAAGTTAATGGAAAAATGAGATAAAATGGATATAAAATTTTTTTTACCTCTGGATAGATAAATGTCTATGGTTTCAGGAAAGGTATCACTGTAAAAACTTACTTGATATGTGCTGCTAGTTTTTCCATCCTTGGTTTTATGTCTTTCACATATCTGCTTGTCTTTGGTACTAAATACATACTAGCACCACTCATTTTGTCCAATAAAACATTTCCTTCAAATGTTACATTGGTACTGCAATCTTTGTACTCAAGTTTACCAGTCTTAGTTTCTATTGACTCCATTGTATAAGGCTGTCAAAGAAATAACTTTACAAAATTAGTTTAATTCTTCTCTTGTAACAGCATTTCAAACATATAGTTGGTATATGAGATATTAAAAAATATTGCAAATTTTAACAAACAACTTTATTTGAACAATTGTAAATTTTCAATTAAGGTCAAATGATATTTTACTAATCAAATCAAATAAAATCTATAGCTAAATATTGATTGTCTCTATAAAGTTACATTCATCATTTTTATTATAATCTGTATTCAATCTAAACCTTTTCTGTCCAAAAAATATCCAACTTTTGTAAAGAAAATTACAAACATAATAATGAAAATAGGTTTATATAACACAGAGAAGGCTGAGAGACACAGGACAGTACCTCTTTCTAAGCATTATTAATCCGTCATCCCCCTCTTTTTTTATAAATAAGTTATAAATACAATCACCTTACCACTTCTGGACTTCCTAACAGAAGATGACACTTCAACCCAAGCTGTGCTGCAGCTACTGCTGTAGACCTGGCAAAATTAGACTGCATACCACCATAAGTGATTACATTCTTACAGCCTTGGTCAATGGCATCAGCAAATAAAAACTCAAGTTTTCTGACCTGGAAAGAAGCCATTGATAATTCAGTACCTCTCTAAAAATTTAATGTTCAAAATATACATAATATATGCTGTAAATTCAGAAATAATTGCATGCATTTTTTATTGCAATTTTTAAAGAAGGTCCCAAGTCAAGAGCCTTTGGCCTTTGTTAGTCTTGTATTATTTTTTATTTTAGTTTCTTGTGTACAGTTTGTAGTTGAGTATGGCGTTCATTATCACTGAACTAGTACCGTATATATATTTGTTTAGGGGCCAGATGAAGGACGCCTCCGGATGATAGAATTTCTCGCTGCATTGAAGACCTATTGGTGACCTTCTGCTGTTGTCTGTTCTACGGTTAGGTTGTTGTCTCTTTGACACATTTCCCCATTTCCGTTCTCAATTTTATTAATGCATGTTAGATATTGTGAAACCTGCATAGCAATATCTATATCAGATATCAAAATGTGAGTTCTAATTATTGCGATATTCACCATCTGCTCACCCAGTTGCATTATTTGCATAAATAAAAACCATGCAATAATTTCTGAATTCCAAATATTCAAGCATTATTTCCAAAAGTTTTATTTTTGCTCATTTCTAACTACTCCTCTTTTTTATTTCAAGAAATTGATTGGGTTTTGTTTGTATTTGCTATATCATATATTGTCAAGTGTCTGGTATTATCAATAAAAACTTTTTCATTTTTATTTGTGCTTATTGCCATAACATGATACATATCTGATGATGAAGCCTATTTTCAACTGTTTTTTTTTTAAGTTGGTTATGTAATGCTGTTACACTACTGTCCATTTCGGAGGAGAATTTACCACTTACAAACATGTTTAAACCATATTAACCCAACATGCTTTTTATTTCTATCCAAAGTAAATAAATTGTATTTGTAAATTGTTCCCTTCTGTCATAAATAAAGGCAACAGTAGTATACCGCTGTTCAAAACTCATAAATCCAGGGACAAAAAACAAAATCGGGGTAACAAACTAAAACCGAGGGAAAAGCATTAAATATAAGAGGAGAACAACGACATAACACCGAAACGTAACACACACAGAAACGGACCAAGCATCAGACAAAACACCACGAGAATAACAAATATAACAAGAAAACCAAATACATGAATTTGGGATAGACAAGTACCGTGCCACGTCTGATCTCAATATCTCAAAAATAAGAGAAAACACCAACGACTCAACGTTAAAATGCAACACACACAGAAACGAACAATAATATAACAATGGCCATCTTCCTGACTTGGTACAGGACACTTTTAAAGGGGAATAAAAGTGGTGGGTTGAACCTGGTTTTGTGGCATGCCAAACCTCACACTTTAATGGCAAAGTTAAATATAACATTGAAATGACAACATAATATTACAGGACTACAATACAAATAAATAGGAGAACATATTAGACAAAGAAAAACATGATTAATATATAACAAAAAGCATCAGGTTTAAAATTCAATACGCCAAAAACGCGCCTTGTCCACACAGGACTTACAAGTGACGCCCAGATATAAAAGATCGAAAGTGAAAAAAGTACAAAGTTGTACAGCACTGGAGATAAAAAGTTGAAAAGGTTTCGCCAAATACGGCATTGTTTTTATGCCCGGGATAAGAACATTCTTATTAATATATAGAACAATTCATGCTATTGCAAACAGTAAATTTTATCAAATGAATATGAAAGAGATATACATAAAGAAACTGAAGTATTAACTAATTACAGAAAACTAAACCCGAATACATAACGCCCAGATATAAAAGATCGAAAGTGAAAAAGGTACAAAGTTGTACAGCACTGAAGATCAAAAGTTGAAAAGGTTTTGCCAAATACGGCATTGTTTTTATGCCCGGGATAAGAACATCCTTATTATATAGAACAATTCATGCTATTGCAAACAGTAAATTTTAACAAATGAATATGAAAGAGATATACATAATGAAACTGAAGTATTAACTAATTACAGAAAACTAAACCCGAATACATAATGCTATTAAAGTTTAACACAGAATAGACACACCCGAATCAGTCCAGGCGTCAACGTAATTACAAAAATGTGACGTCACATACGATGGCGAAAAGGTACAAACGTTATGCCACATTTGAAATGTTTTTCTAATAAAGTTAAATGTTACTCAGCTTTAAAAAATCTGGCATTTGTTTCTATTTTTTTCTTGTTTGATATGCAATTTTGTTTAGTAATCATATAGCTTGCTTTACAGTATTGGATTTGCTAATTTTTAAAGCTGTATAGCAAATGATAGGTGTTTCCATCCATGTAAATTGGTCTTAGGTTGAATGTTGTTTCATTGAATATCATACCACCATGACCACATGTCCTTACTTTTTATCAAAATATGACAAAAATTCAATGTCCAGACAGAGATGGGTCCGATTACTTTCAATGTAATTGATTAAATTACAATTACTTTGTCATTTGTACGATTAAATTAAATTAATGATTACATCATTTCTGAAAGTATCTGATTAAATTAATGATTACATTGGCAAAGTAATCATGATTACATCTGATTACAATGAATTTAAAAACAAAACATTTTGAATGATGTGAATGAATAGAAGTTCAATATAACTATAGTCTTTTTTACGAAAGTATTTTATTTGGTTCAATTATAAAATAATAACTTCAAATTAAACTTCATCTATTTAAATAAACACCAAATTTCACTTCATATATATACATTACACTTTATCACCAATGATCTCTGAATTATTTTGAATTAAATTTAAGTAAGATATATCATAATCAAGAGGTTTTTTATTTGTCTTCTGACCTCTTTCATATGTATTCCAAGTTGCAGTTTATGGAAGTTTAAATATGGATGAAATACAGTTACCAGTTAAAACTATGTTAAATTTTAATAGAAATGTTTAATCAAATTGTAAACAATATGTAAGTACTAAAAATCATTGCATTTTACATGTTCAGTCCAAATACATTTTTTTAAATTTTAAACAACATATTTGTCCAACTTTTAATTTAGTTTGTGCTAATTAGATAAATTTTCATGTCTGATTTATCTTTAATCATATATATTTCCCTACAGCTATACTCAATTGGTAATTGCAATAAAAACAAACCTTAATTAGTCTCCTACCTGTCAATTCAAAGTTGACAAAAATCACAAAAATTAACAAAAGATTATAATTCAGGGTTAAAGAAAATTATTACTTGAATATATAACAGTTATTATCAAATATTAATATGAAGATCATTATAAAACGATGAATATACATGTATACAATATCTTTTACTAAGATAAAAGGTATATAATTGTAGTATATGTCTCTGCTTAGGCTAATGATGACTTTTCAATTCTGTAACAGTTTATTTGTTACTGAAGTAGGCATGTGTAAAGTAACCAAACCATTTTAGTATGTTAAAAATTTATCAAATATGAATAACAAAGAGGTTCATTTAATAACCAAAAACACAATTTTAGATTTTTGTTATTGTAATCAGAATGTAATCAAAAAGTAATCATGATTACAGGGTATTTTGAAAAGTAATTGATTAAATTAAATTACGTGTAATCAGATTTTTGGCTGATTAATGATTACACTGATTACTTGAAAAATTGTAATCAATTACAGCTGATTAACGATTACAATTACAATTACCCCAAGTCTGTGTCCAGATAAGCTTAAAGGTAACAATATCAACACACCTTATTACCTGACAATGTTGACCCTGTCAATATCAACACACCTTATTACCTGACAATGTTGACCCCGTCATATCATCTCTCTTAATGTAAACTTTAAAACCACTTGGTACATTTGGAAGTCTCCACTCATGGATTGGAGTATTCATATTACCAAGCTTAAAAAAATAAAAGACATCTTTTTGTCAAGTGTTTTCAACAAAATTCTAGATTTATATTTTTTTATACCATACTAAACATACATATCCAATTAGTTAAAGAACATATTAATACAAATTCAAATGAGTTGAATTATAGACTTGCAAGCAAATAATACATCAACAACATTTTTTTTTAGCTTATTTGGATTTTGAACCAAACTGACTGCTTCTAACATATACATGTTTTGATATTCTGCTTTTTATACAAAAAACTATGTCAATTGGACATGCTTTGATACTATATATGCCCTTGAATTTTTACTAGATAACATTTTTGTTCGCCTTGGGGATTCCGTATATCTTCAGATTATCGGAATTCCAATGGGGACTAACTGTGCATCACTTATTGCGGACCTGTTTTTGTATTGCTATGAGTTACAATTTATGACAAAAATAAGCAAAGACCCATCGAAACAACATCTGATAAACAAATTTAATAATACTTTTAGATATTTGGATGATATTTTGGCTCTCAATAATGACGACTTCAGTATGTATATTAAAGAAATGTATCCTGTTGAACTTACTTCAAATAAAGCTATTACTAACAATGACCACTGCCCTTTCCTCGATCTTGATATCTATATCACTAACGGAAAGCTGAATACTAAAATTTATGATAAAGGAGATGATTTTTCATTTCCTATCGTTAATTATACATTTTTAGATGGTGACGTTCCCTTGTCACCATCTTACGGTGTTCATATATCTCAACTTGTACGATTCGCTCGTGTATGTAACAATGTTTTAGATTTCAACGAGAGAAATTTATGTATTACTGAAAAAATTATTACACCAGGGTTTTCGACATAACAAACTAGTCAAAACATTTACTAAATGTTATCATCGGTATAAGGACATCATTCGTAAATATAACTCAACATGCAGACTTCTTATACGTTCAGGTATTTCACATCCATTTTTTTATGGAAATATTCTTTATAAAGCACAAAGGTGTCAGTATTCACCTCAAAAACTAACAAATCCTTTGAATAGACTTATTAAGAAGGGATATAGTTACGATACTGTTGTCAGGTCATTAAAGATTGCATATTTTGGCGTTAATATTGATTCACTTATAGGGTCTTTGCATCGGAACTAAACACATTTATTCAAAAAACAGTTGTTGGCATGACACGGGTTATGTTCTTCTCATATATGTTATGATGGTGGGATACTAAACCCCTAACGGGAAGGATTGTGCCTGATGTTCATATGATGAAATCATAATCTTTCAGTCAGTTTAATTGAAGTCTGGAGCTGGCATGTCAGTTAACTGCTAGTAGTCTGTTGTTATTTATGTATTATTGTCATTTTGTTTATTTTCTTTGGTTATATCTTCTTACATCAGACTCGGACTTCTTTTGAACTGAATTTTAATGTGCGTATTGTTATACGTTTACTTTTCTACATTGGCTAGAGGTATAGGGGAGGTTTGAGATCTCACAAACATGTTCAACCCCGCCGCATTTTTGCGCCTGTCCCAAGTCAGGAGCCTCTGGCCTTTGTTAGTCTTGTATTATTTTAATTTTAGTTTCTTGTGTACAATTTGGAAATTAATTTAGTATGGCGTTCATTATCACTGAACTAGTATATATTTGTTTAGGGGCCAGCTGAAGGACGCCTCCGGATGCGGGAATTTCTCGCTACATTGAAGACCTGCTGATGACCTTCTGCTGTTGTTTTTTCTATGGTCGGATTGTTGTCTCTTTGGCACATTCCTCATTTCCATTCTCAATTTTATTGAAACAAAAATAGGCATATCTAATATTTTTTTTTATAATATTGAAGCTGAGATTGTAGCTTATGCTCCTTTTAAGTGTTTTAAGATCTTGTTAAAAATTTGTGTTGTAATTGCATTGTTAAAAATTTGTGTTGTAATTGTTTGTTGAATAAACTCTTCCGTAAAGCTTATATATTTTGCTACAAGATGATTCTTCTTTATACCTTTATCCTCGGGTCGTTACATAAGCCAAAGGCTTCTACTTCTACTTTTTAGTGACCGCCTCAACACATCGAAGTTTATGTACTCAAAAGTGACTGATTAGTGAGCTGAGAAAGATATCTTTGTTTAAAACTCAAATTGTCCAAGACCAGTCATGTAGACTTTTAAATAAGATAATCTGATACTGATAAACAAGATAAAAAGCATCATGTGTGCAGCAATATATATACAGCATTGATATAGACAACTTTTGAGTTCAATGCATTTCTGTCAAAAACTTTGGGTTAAATGAACATCATTCTTGTGTTATAATTATTTGGACTACATGTAGCCTTAGTCCTTAACCAGCAAAAACTTGATTTGTGTTTGTTATCTTTTAAACTTTTTTATCTGTACATAAAATTTGTACTATCTGACTGTAGTTGCTTACCCTCACAAAATATTCAGGAATGTGTGACAGTCTGTTACACCAGTTTGGTGGTGAAAATGGTGTCAAAACTGAAGCCATGGTGCCAATTGGATGTACAGTTTATTTTGTTTTAGGCAGTAAACATCACTTTTGCAAATGCTGCTGGTCTGAACATATAGAATAGAATAGAATAGAATATCTTTTATTTCCATAAGAGGTACCCTCAAGGGGCATAGTGCATATACATATATGACAATATAAAGTTACAATTTACAAATACAATAAAGCAGAACTACAAAACAGTATGCTAAAGTTAGACATTATAAATATTGCTAACTGTATCCCAGTGTTATATAATAAATGTTTACTCAAGGCAGGTGTTTTGATAAGAAATAGCCAAGTTGTGTCAAAATATTAATAGACTCACAGTTTAATAACCAAATAAATTTATTGACCATATCTAAGGAGTAAAATTTTTTACATTCTTTAAATATCAGATCAAATAACAGATCTCTATCCTTAGAGTATACAGGACATTCTATAAGAAAATGAAGTTCATCTTCCACTTTATTTAAATTGCAAT
This sequence comes from Mytilus galloprovincialis, assembly GCA_037788925.1. Taxonomy (NCBI): domain Eukaryota; kingdom Metazoa; phylum Mollusca; class Bivalvia; order Mytilida; family Mytilidae; genus Mytilus; species Mytilus galloprovincialis. The sequence goes on along the minus strand of CM075334.1, from coordinate 43,331,130 downwards.
TAACACAAATTCTTTGATGATCTTCTAATTTGGAATATCTCCCAGTTTTAATTTTGAGTCTATGAGATGAAATCCTAAATTTTGTGATAGCTTTTCTCAGATCAAAATTATCCAAGATATCTAAATAATTTTCTTTACAAAAAGATGTTTTAAATTGACAATATGTTCTTAGTTTTCCTTGGCTATTTTGGTTATAAGCATTCTCCCAAGATTTAACATAGGATACTTTTAAACAATTAAGTAAACATTTTCTGAATTTGTATTTACTAAAATTAATAACGTTACTAGGCAGATCAATAATTTTACATTGGTGTCTGACACTGCTATACCAACTATTGTGAATTTTATCATCTAAATCTTTAGAGGTCTGTAAGGCTTTATATAATAAAGAGTCCTCAGGCATATTTTCAATTCTAAAATAATAATTTAGTAAGTTTTTTTTATAATACTAATATAAATACGAATCTACCCAGTTCAGATAGAACAGCAAAATTGCTGCTCTTTCTATTTACACCCAAAATAAATTTTGTTATTTTCATGTGTAATTTATCTGGTTCAAGATCTGAATAAATCTTAAATAAGAGTATACCATTTCTAAATTTACTATTCTTTGGGTTAAACGTACCCCAAATTTCAGAGGAATATAAAGAAATAGGTTCATATATATGTTCTAAATAAAATGAGTTGTTTCCCTTCAATAGTTTTTCGGATTATCTCTATTTGTTTGGCCTCGGGTCTTTTCCTAGACATTTACTTGAAACCATTCTGAGGGGGAAAATGAGCAATCATCACCTGTGTATGAAGTTGAGACTTATCGACTGTTGTTTAAGCTCTGAACAAAGTGTTTGAGGGAAGGTGTCATGCCACTAAAATCCTTTCAAATCAAAGTTCGATAAAACTAAAAACGAAAAGTGGAGCAAGTTAGTGACAAGATTGCGGGAAACTATTAATTGCTAAATTTGATAGGCAGTGGGACTTTTGGCCAAGCATGGCTTGCAAGAAACAAAAAAGATAATTCAAAATGTGTGATCAAAGTAGTAAAAATTCTAAAAATGTCTGAAGGTGAACTTGATCAAGCTTTGACAGAGGTTTCAATTCTACCAAGATGTAAAAATACCAACATTATAAAATATCTTGATGCCTTTGTTGACGAAGGGTCTCTTAAAATAGTCATGGAATATGCAGATAACAAAAACATATTTATAAGATAACAAAATCATTCTTTATATTGGTATATATTAATTTCAAACATTTCAAAACAAATAAAAGAAATTATAGATATACATGCATAAATGTCTATAATCAATAAACTAATGACAAATGCAAGTATCTAGTACATTACAGATTTTGTAACAATTTTAAATTCAATAAAAAAAAAAACTACATGTTTAAGATAAAATTATAACCCTGTTCAAGGTAGACAATCAACATATTGACTTTATGAAATTGAACATAGACTCATAGTTCAAAGAAATAGAACTCTTGTATACAAATGACACATCAATCGAATTATTTAGCGGCGAATTTGTGCGCCACCTTCAAGGAAGATTCTAAGTTATCAATATAACCACAAGTTGTTAATCTATAGATACTGACGACTAATGAATGCTACCCACAGTAAAGAATATTTGTTTGAAATTTTTTAACACTTACTTAAAAAACTGCTCGAACTACTTGACTTTCAAAGCTCATAATTAACGTGTTTACACACTGATATAATATGGTTGTTAAACATTACAAACCTGTAATCGTATAAGACAATATACATTGTACACCTCGTGTGCTTGCATTAACTAATCTAAAAATATATTTATTTCAAGCCTAAATATTTCGACATGTTGCTTACGTTTTATAAATTTTAGAATTCTAATTGTGTCACAAATTTCGGTTAAGATTTGACTAAATACCAATATCCTGATATCGTCAGGTAAATATGCTAGATAAATATTCATTAACTTAAATCTGTCCGTGATTTATTCTTAATCTAATAGTTCATGAACATACATAAATGTACTTTGGTAATTGTATCATTATTACATTTAGGACAAGTTTCGAAATTAGACAACAATTGACATATATTTTAACCAAATATAAAGTTTTTCTTGGGTGCTAACAAAAAAGTAATTCTCTAATCCAGCACATGTATACATGTACATTGTCCATTTGTACCTAAATATTGATGTACATGTAAAACAAGGAAAATCGAGAAATTTTACAAAATATACACAAATGTGTCATAGTTTGTTGCCTTGATAATTATGAAATTTGTTTTAATGTACCTTTGATAGTATAGTTTGGACATGTGAAGGATTATATATATATATATATATACATGAATATATGGTAACCTCAATTTTCCGTAATATTTCTGAAAAATAGGTGCTTTATTTGCATTACTCCTTTGCTGTTTTGGACTACCAACCAGAATGCATTGATGTTAAACAACCATCCATTATCATCAGTTTTGTCTTGCTCGTGAGATATAATTGTTTTGCTTTACCATGTTCAGCAGCGGATCCAGACATTTTAAAAAGGGGGATTCCAACCCAGGACAAAAGGGGGGGTTCCAACCTCATGTCCCCATTCAAATGCATTGATCGGCAAAAAAATGGGGGATCTAACCCCCTTGAACCCCCCCCCCCCCCGGATCCACCACTGATGTTTGTATTTGCTGCATCACTACAGTTTGTAAATTGTGATAAACTTGCACATGCATGACCGGCAAGACATATATCATTGTATTGTGTTTTTGTTTGTAATGATTCATATATATATCAAATGGCCATGATGGTGTTTTCTTTATAAATATTATATATGAAAGAATGTGTTATCCTTTTTTTAACCCTTCGTTTTCATGATTAGACATTTAGATTGTAGTATGTTACTGTCATCTTCCTCGTGTTTATAGAGATATATGATTTCTAAATTTTAACAAGTTAATAAAAAGAAATCACAAACATGATATTTTTTATTTGCAGGAGATCTGCACAAAAGAATAGTTAACCAAAAATTTTGGTAAGGAGGTAAGCAAAACCATGTATAGTATGCATGTCTGACATGAGCTGTAAATACAGTTTATGTATATTTCTTTTAACACTGGTCTTTCAGCATGTTCAGCAAAGGAAACCATGTGAGGAAAAAAGTTGTTAACTGTTAGTTATATAGCCTTTGACATGTTTAATTTTTATGTTTTAAATCATGTATATTATAACATTAAAGTTGTACATGCTTTTTCGACACAAACATCTTTAAGAGAATAAGTTACATGTAAAACATGATAATATACACTCATAATTTACAGTCTCTCTCATGTAACCTTAACATGTTAAAAAAGGTCATGACACTCAGTTTGAGATACACGAAAAAAGTGGTGGTCCAGGAGTACAAATGTATTAGTCATCATTTTTCTATTACATGTAAATGTTTTAAAAAATGAAATTATTTTTCTTTTCAGGCAATTCTTGATTGGTTTGTACAGATCTGCTTTGCATTGAAGTATATACATTCACAGAAATTATTTTTCATAGAGGTATTCATATTTGATAACAAAAAGTTTGAGACAGTTTGAGTAAGAAAAAAAAAATAATGAATGATAGAGATACATGTAATTGAAACTTTTGACTCAATTGGCCCAGGCCATTTTCTAATGATCAATTCTCAAACAAGATGTTGATTCTGGTTTTTTTTTCAGGCTTTCAAAACTTTTTTTACTTGTAACTTTTGTTGTCCTCCTTTAAATTGTGAGTTTTATAGATTATCGTTGGTTATCTCAACAAGATTGATTTTCTCCCTTGAGTCAGTCACGGCAAAAGCGAGAAAAGCAATCAAGTTGAGATGACTAATGATAATCTGTTTATTGCTATTTTACCTATGACGACGTTGTCAATTTCATTAGCAACGCCATGTGGCTCCTTAGTTTCTAGCGATAATTTTCCATATCAAGCGAGTAGCATGATATGAAAAATTATCACCAAAAATGATCAAAGGAAAAATGAACAAAATAGCGATAATGGATTTTATCAGTAAATATTAACCTTGGAAATTGAAGTCAACATTCCTCAGAAATAATAGAATGTGTTCATGTAACCAACAACGTTACATGACTACTTTATGTCAATCAAATATTTATAAAGGGTAACAATAATAATAATAAGATGTTTTTATTTTTAATTTTCCTGTTTGAAGATCATGTACAGAGGATATGAAGAGATTACAAAAATTATGATGTATGATCAACACCTAATTGCTGAAACTACAAATTTTTCAATTTATAAAGGGACATAAATCGAGATGGCAAACCAAAGTTAGAGAACAAAAACCAACTTTGGGTAAAACTTCATGCCCCCTCCCCTACGATGGGGACACCAAAAAAATCAACTCGAACTCCTGAAACAACCCCTCCCCTAGCACCTGCAAAAATTGAATTGGCTTTTAGCTCGGTCTAGCTTATTTTGATTTCCTATCATTCATATAAACCATTAGTATTGATATCTGTTTATTATTGCAGACTTGAAGACACAGAACATATTTCTTACATCACAGAATGATAATAATAAAAAGACGAACAGACAAATCATAGTACAGAGAACACAACATAGAAAACAAAAGACTAAAGCAACACATGTTGCTTTGACATAAAATGCTTTTCACTTCATTTGAATTTAAAACAAAAGTGCTGTGCCCACTTGAAATTGAGCAAGTTAGCATAGACAGCAATGAGCTATGAATTAGTGTTGTACTTGCACAACGTGACCAGGTTCAACAAGATAACAGAAACAAGAAATATAACGAATAAAACTTTGGTATGACAGACATGATGAAATTAATATAAAAATGTGAATACACTCACATCAATGTATAACAATCACCAAGCCATCACCCTACAAACTAAAGGTATAATTCAGAAACTCATGAAAAAATATTAGCTAACCTAACCTACTAGACTGATTTTTTTCGAAAAACTAAAGATTTTCTTATCCCAGGCATAGATAACCTTAATTTGGCACAACTTTTCAGAATTTTGGATTCTCAATGCTTTTCAACTTTGTACTTGTTTTGCTTTATAAATATTTTGATATGAGCAGTACAGATGAGTCTTTATGTAGACAAAACACGCGTCTGGCATACTAAATTATAATCCTGGTACCTTTGATAAATATTTACACCACAGGGTCGATGCCACTGCTGGTGGACGTTTCGTCCCTGAGGGTATCACCAGCCCAGTAGTAACCCTTCGGTGTTGACATGAATATCAATAATTTGGTCATTTTTATAAATTTCCTGTTTACAAAACTTTTTTTCGAAATACTAAGGATTTTCTTATCCCAGACAAAGATTACCTTAGCCGTATTTGGCACAACTTTTTGGAATTTTGGATCCTCAATGCTCTTCAGCTTTGTACTTGTTTGGCTTTATAAATATTTGGATATGAGCGTCACTAATGAATCTTATGTAGACGAAACGCGCGTCTGGCGTACTAAATTATAATCCTGGTACCTTTGATAACTAACTACTACATGGCTAAAGGTAGAAAGCATAACTCGAACATTTTCCGACCGTTCGCAAAATACACCCCTTTACCGTTATATCAACAGAATGCCCTTCACATCTATAGTGTGGAGTATCTGAATTTAAGATTATCAAATTAAAATGAAAATAAATGCAATGGTTTGTGGAAGGCGTGATCAAACCAGCTGCAAAAAGGTGGGAATTCGATTTTTTTTAATAATTGTATCTTCACTCGTAATGTCTAGAATGAATGTGTTTTGCAGACAATATTGAATGTGTTTATTCAAAAATGAATTGGAATCAACTACAATGATACTTGGATTAATTTTTAGCTCACCTGGCTCCAAGGGCCAAGTGAGCTTTTCCAATCACTTTGCGTTCGGTGTCCGGCGTCGTCTGTCGTCCGTCGTCGTTAACTTTTACAAAAATCTTCTCCTCTGAAACTACTGGGCCAAATTAAATAAACTTGGCCACAATCATCATTGGGGTATCTAGTTTTAAAAATGTGTCCGGTGACCCGATCAACCAACCAAGATGGCCGACATGGCTAAAAATAGAACATAGGGGTAAAATACAGTTTTTTTGGCTTATAACTCAAAAACCAAAGCATAAAGAGCAATCTGACCTGTGGTAAAATTGTTTATCAGGTCAAGATCTATCTGCCCTGAAATTTTCAGATGAATCAGACAACCCGTTGTTGGGTTGCTGCCCCTAAACTGTTTATTTTAAGGAAATTTTACTGTTTTTGGTTATTATCTTGAATATTATTATAGATAGAGATAAACTGTAAACAGCGATAATGTTCAGCAAAGTAAGATTTACCAATAAGTTAACATGACCAAAATGGTCAGTTGACCCCTTTAGGGGTTATTGACCTTTATAGTAAATTTTTAACAATTTTTCGTAAATCTTAGTAATCTTTTACAAAAATCTTCTCCTCTGAAACTACTGGGCCAAATTAATCCAAACTTGGCCACAATCATCATTGGGGTATTTAATTTAAAAAAATGTGTGGCTTGACCCTGCCAACCAACCAAGATGGCCACCATGGATAAAAATAGAACATAGAGGTAAAATGTAGATTTTGGCTTATAACTCTAAAACCAAAGCATTTAGAGCAAATCTGACATGGGGATAAAATAATCTATTAGGTCAAGATCTATCTGCCCTGAAATTTTCAGACAAATAGGACAACCCGTTGTTGGGTTGCTGCCCCTGAATTAGTAATTTTAAGGAAATTTTGCAGTTTTTGCTTATCTTGAATATTATTATAGATAGAGATAAACTGTAAACAGCAATAATGTTCAGCAAAGTAAGATCTACAAATAAGTCAACATGACCAAAATTCTCAGTTTACCCATTAAGGAGTTATTGCCCTGTATAGTCATTTTTTAACAATTTTCATAAATTTTTGTAAATTTGTGTAAATTTTTAGAATATATTTTCCACTGTAATTACTGGGCCAATTTCATTATAGATAGAGATAATTGTAGCAACATCTACAAAAACAGCACCATCACCAAAACACAATTTCGTCATGAATTTATCTGTGTCCATTGTTTAATATGCACCAAGGTGAGTGACACAGGCTCTTGAGAGCCTCTAGTTTGTTTTTCATGATGACAGGTTTCATCAAGGTGTTTATATAAGAGTTGTCTTAAGTACAAAGAATACTTAACGGATACCAAGAATCTCATGGGAAACCACATAATGTATCTGCTTAAATTACATTTGAATTATATAGTTATGTCACGTATGATAATTTATGTGTTTATTTAAAAGGGTGTGGTGGTTTTCTTCTTCTTATTATTTAGGCTGGTTAGTACTCTCTTATACTAAGCTTCTGGTTAAATTGTACAGCAATATTTTATATAGAACCATATAGTTATTGTACATATTGACCTATTATTATTTGTATCAAATGTGTGAAAATAATTACATGATAGCCGTGAAAATATGTACCAAAAGAATTGACGTATATGAAATATTTTGTGAATATTTTGAAGAAAAGAAGATGTGGTATGATTGCAAATGAAACAAGTCTCCATCAAAGGCGAAATGACAAAGAGTGTCAGTATACAGCCTGGAATAATGGGAAAACCCCGTGTCGCATTGTAAGCTATACACTATTTTAATAAAGTGTACGCCACTCGAATGAGCATGATTTTCTTAACACTTATAAGCTTTTTTGTTTTCATTACTTTTGTGTGATTGATTGTATAGGTAAATTATTTGATTCCCGCAGAATGGACAGATTGCTTGGAGATCAATAACAAATCCTTAACATTATCACACGACTAGAAAAACACGCTAAAAGGTTAAAAAAAAACAATTCAGTTTCATAGGTTGCATTATTAGTTTATTCATTTGTACCCTGTGAATTAAGTCCTACAAAAACGTTATGCTCTTCAACTTCGTACTTTATTTGGCTTTTTAAAAACTTTTTGGGGTTCTAGCGTCACTGATGAGTCTTTTGTAGACGAAACGCACGTCTGGCGTATATATAAAATTTAGTCCTTGTATCTATGATGAGTTCATTTACTGCATAATGTAGCAATTAAATTCGAAAAAGGAAAATTAAAAAAATCATTCTAAACATAAAGTTAGAAATAAACAATAAGGTATCTCCAAACGTAAGAGAAAGTCCTTAAATGCCAACAAATAATGTTTAGATACTTAATAAAACCTCATGCAGGATGAACCTCAAAATACAAATGTCATAACGTGAACCGGTTAAACAAGATAACGGATCCAAGATGTATAACAAATAAAACTATGTTATGACAGATATGAATCATACGAAAAATGTAAATACACTAACAGTTATGTTAAACAATCACCAAGCCATGATTCTGCAAATTAAAGTTATAATTTTGAAACTTAGGACACAAAGTTATAACCTGGTCAAACCTTAAGCACTTATATATTTTAAACAATTTACAAACAAATCATATCCACTGTTATTTTCAATGTTATGCCATTCACATCTTCAACTTAATGTAGCTGAACTTTAGTGTATATGCTCTTAGTTTTGTTTATTTCTTCTTTATAATTAATAGATGAGTGCATTCAGACTCGTTGGAATACAAAAACTGGTTAGCAACAGAGGGCACAATAAGTACCCATAGTTGAGTGAATTGTTTTTCGGACATTCAGCAACAAAAAATACAAAGCTGTGGTCATTAATACATGATAGAAACTTGAGTATCCTATGTAATTGTGCAACATCATGTTCACTGTAGGGAATGTTGTTCTTTTCAAAATACATTGAAATGTTAGAGAGCAACCAGTGTGTGGACTTTGTTTATATTTACTCTAAAAGGGTTTCATTCTTTCATTTCAGGGCAAGTAGTGAAATATATAGGGTATCATTAAAGTGTTCAGCTCTCGTATTTTCTGAATATGCGAATCATTGACTGAGGTATAGAAATGTATATTGTCAGATTGACTTCTCCTTTAAGTAGTTAAACTTGTGCTACAATCAGGAGTCACGTCAGTTTGGATTGAAGACGTTTTATTGGTGCTTGGTGTATGGAGATGCAACGCTGTCTGCACATGGTGGAGAACCCTTGCAACAACTCCTTAAAAAATACATATATTGGATGTGTCAATATTAAATAAATTGTGCTCTTTTTACAGTGTCAGTAAAGTTTGAATTCAAATCTGTTACTCCAAGCCGACCAACTTTACAGAAATGATCTCTTGTTAATGTTTCCAATATGCATGAAATACTTTTCGCTGGCCACTACGGAAACACTTATCAAGCGCATTTCAAAACTTCATGTACGGCTCAGATAATGAAGCATGAGAATTTTTCAGAACCGTATTTGGTTAATGCAACAAGTAAAATTTGTTTAATTTGAAAAAAGAGGTTTATATAATTTTGGAATTCTATGCTTGCAAGCTAGTTCGTTTTTTAATTTGCTGATCATTCAGAAGAAGGTATCAGGGATTTATGATAACTTAAATTCACTCTTAGTCAAAGATTTCTCTTTTGTGGTTGGATTCTCCGAATGTACCCCAATTTCCTTTTTTATTGTGTATTTATAGTAACATGCTTTGCAATCAAGTAACAACCTGGCAGATGCCTAGTTTGAACTACTTCATATCTATCATTTAAAGTAAAAGAGGATATATTAAAACCAATTTACACAATCAAATTTAAATAAAATCTGTTCAGGTAAATACAACATTTTAAAGTGAAAACCATGTAATATGAAAGGCGTAACTCACAGATTTTCAGTTCCAGAGAAAAATGTGATGAAATTTCAATTATGGGCATAAGTATATTTGATTAATAAGAAATTGATCAAGAAATGAATATGAAAAGCTTTGTACATCAGAGCATGCCAACGTATAGCCTAATAACAAATTCAGAAAGCCTTGATTTGAAATCCACATGACAATTCGAAATTGAACCTTGTAGTACAATATCAGAGAGATCCATACACTTAAACACAAGTCATTGTCATGATTGTTTGGGAACTAGAAACATGCTTCTTTTTTTACCCTTTTTGGCCCCTAATTCCAACATATTTTGGGCAATTAATCCAAAATTTTATCCCAGCCTCCACTTTGTTATATGGTACATTGTGGTACAATTTCAGAGAGATCCATACAATTACACATATTAATTATTGTCTTGAAACTAGAAAAATGCTTGTTTTGACCCCTTTTTTGCCCTTAATTCCTAAACTTTGGTCCCATAACCCCTAAAATGATTCCAAACCTTCTACTTGTGGTTTTAAACATTGCAGTATGATTTCAGAGCAATTGAAATACTTCTACACAAGTTATTATCCTGAAACTAGAAAAATGCTTGTTTTGGGCCCCTAATTCCTAACAGTTGGGACCATCATCCCCAAAAACAATCCAAACCTTCCTTTTGTGGTATTGAACCTTCTGAAAAAAATTCATGAAGATCTATTCACTTAAACTAAATTTTTTATCCGGAAACCCAATGTGTCTTCGGACGAGGACGACGCAGACGACGACATCATACCATTTAAATATAAATTTTTTTAGGGTCGTATAAAAATTGAAAAACAAAAGCCACAGCAAAATTTTGGCAACAAATCAACTTTAATATTCTAAATTTGAGGCTTTTGAAGTTCTTTCTTTGATTAACATTGACACTGACATGAAACATCGAAATCATGATGCATGTGTTTGGTTCAGAAAACAGGTAATTCAATTGTAATTAAAGTTTGTGTTGCCATATCATTTCTATAATTTTATTTCAATATAAACAGATACAATAATCATTAACAAAATTTATAAAATTCTGCTGATACAGTAACTATATCTCTGCACTTAATTTTCAAAGGTTACATAGTTAATATTATTGCACCTTATACATTCAGTTATCTCAAAGATTTATGCGAAACCTATTTTAAGAGGTAAAATATGCAAAACAATACTCAGTCAATAAAATTTACGAGTTTATTTGACTTTGAAAGAACATTTCATTTTAACTGCTGTAAAAAAAAAACAGTAAATATTACATAGACGTAAAATTAAATTCTTTGCAAAGTCAAATGAACTCTTAAACTAATAAAATAAACAAAGTAAACTTATGTAGAATTATGAAGTAACATAAATTTGGTACAAATTTTGGTAACAAAGAATTATTCAAAACAATCTTGACATATAGTTGTACATATAAAGAATGAAATATTTTCATAGACTATGATCCTTATATCATTTGCATAAAAAATATTATGAATTCTCATCTCAGTGTAGCCTATTTGCACTGACACAACACAAGACAATCATCAGTCAAGATTTTATTTTTAGAATGACCACAATAATCTTTGACAAACCTGAAATGTAGTTAAAACTAATAGATTGTGGTATTTTCCACAGGATTCTCAAAATATCAGTCAAATTAAGGAACAAAATTTGTCGTTTTAAACTTTGTCATCTCAAACTTTTCTCCTTATTCATGAATACTTTTTCTATTAATAATTCTTTTGTTTTAATAATTTTCACTTATTATACTTCCATCAGTCAGTATTCCCCATAACAATTAATGCACTGAGTTGTGTGCTTAAAAGTTGATTACCACACAAATTTATTGACTCTAATCTTAATTAATTAGGATCGTTCTGTCCAGCTTCTGCCACCTATAAAACTGACCTCCATGAAATAGCCAGAAGTGCTGAAAGTGATGTTAAACACCTATCAATCAATTTAACCTAACATATTTACCTTAGCTTATGGCAGTACATTCATCAAACTTTTAAACAATGCATTTATGTCAGGCATTTGAAATGACATAAAGTTCTACACAAAAAACCTGATAAAGACATTGCAAAGGCCAAAGCAATCCAGAAAATAAAATATCAATATGTAAAATCAATCATTAATAATTATCACAGTGATCAACAAAGAATCAAATTGTTTTATAATACCGGTATCTAATATTTTTTTATGAATCTATATCAACAAGTCATCCAGTTCTTTCCATAATACCACAGGTTCTGGATGTTTTCTCTGCTTTAAATAGGAATCCATCTTTCCATCAAATAAACCAAAAATTCCACCTGTAAAAAACTTTTTGGTTTTAATTTATAATCAAATTGACATTATTTCATAAGTCAGTTTGAATACCTGTTAGTATATACAAATTGAGTTCACAGCAATAACGTGAGGAAGTTTCATAACGTTATGTGTTATGGGACAATAGCTTTTCTTTTTAATGAAAACCACTCTAAATTTGATTTCACTCAGCATTAAATGAAAGTCTGAAGATCTAAATAGATTATTAGAAAACTAAGGTTCCAACTCTCAGCAGACAAAGGAGTAGGGGCAATAAGGCCCTTATTTGGCCCAAAAATTACTGCAAATTTAAAAGTTATAATACATATTCTTAAATAACTGAAAATTTTACTAAGGTATAAGGTACTTAGAAAAACAAAACAAATTTGACATTGAACAAGTTACCATAGCAACAAATCATGACTTAATTTGCATATTTTGTTAAATTTCGTGATTTTCCTTGTTTTTTCGGCAAATTTTAAGTTTATTTTAGATTGAAAAAGTATGTGCGCTCCCAAGAAACACCTTTATATTTGGTGAGGTTATGCCAATAGTTATAATAAAGCTTCTGTTAAATTATTGTGTTGTTTCTTGGCTGCGCAGGATGTTTCCACAACAGAAACAAAGATTGAAAACTGCATAAATACTGTATTTTTCATGACTTTTGTGAAAACAGTACATATTAGGACGTAATTGTGACGTCATCAGATAAAAATCTTTTGTTTTTCATTCATATTTCTTGACCCTATGCATTTCTAAACATTATGTGCCAATTTGAAATGGTTATCAAACATTTTATTTTCTTGGGCCAAAACTAGGCCTTAATGCCCCTACTCCTTTACCAAAGATTGCTTTTGCTAATCATGATAAAGGTCATACAGCTTCTAACTTTTTTGCATATCTTAACAGCCCTAGCATTGAATGTTCCTGATGAAGCCAAAGGTAATTCCAGAAAGGTATTTAAGACTGAACAAATCTATAAAGAGTTATCTATATGCCAAAGTGAAATTGGTTAAATAAGAGGCTGAAGATCTTAGGTACAAACACATACACTAAAGATCTGCTAAAATCATATAGCCTTATAAATGTATAGACTATATACCTGTATCACCAAATGATTCACTTTATTAATTTTTAAAAAGTTTCAGTTCAAATAAGCCAGTCAGGAAGTTGTCCTCTGTTATTTTTAGATGTTTGTTATTGTTTGGGGAAATTGGTTTCGTGTATTTACCTGTATGTATGAATAAAATTCTGTTTCCTTGGAACCTATCTGGATTTGATGAAAGTTCTTGCACTAGTCCATTTGCTCCTTTACCAGAGTAACAAGGATCTAATATAATACCAGTACTTCTACTCACGGACTGTATAAATTCTAAAAACAAATTTACTATTAAATTTCATTCTTTGGCTACTGCTTTTCATGGTTTTGTGAATGGCTTTCTGAACTAATTATAAAACTGTAGACCAGATTTTTAATTCTCATAAAATTAAGTTTTGATGAATGAAAGTCAGACATCCAATGATTGATGATATGTGATGATGAAGTGTTCATTTTCCATCTTCGTAATTGTCATACATAAAAAATCGTATTAAGCTTTATTACTATTTTATTTCAAATGAATTAATTAAAAAATTGAAAGTACATTTGAACCATTTTTTTACGTTATTGTTTTCTTTAAGTGACAAGCTTATGGCCAAATTAACACCTTTGATGATCATTTATCCGGCACAGGACATTTTAGCGCATTGATAGGACATTTTAGCAAAAAAAATTGGACGTTTTAACACCAAAGTAAAATGCATTTTAGCACAAGATTTTTAACCCATTTTTGCAAAAAATTAAAATTGTCAATGCCCATTTTGGCAAAATATTTTTAATAAATGATATATAATAAATAAAAGACTTTAATAGAATCAAGACAGCACATTATAAAATATATCATGTCCATTAAAATACACCACATAATTCAAATGTTAAATTCCTTTCTTGTCTAGAATTTATATTCCAGCTTAAATACAGCACTAAAAGTCTAAAAGTCTAATAGGTTAAAATAAATTGATAACTGTCTGTTCAAGCCTGGAATTCATATCATTGAGAAGGTATGTAATGGGCTCTGGATATACCCCCTGCAAAATACTGTTGATTTGCATTACAAACTGTTCTTTCTCTTGTCTAGATTGTGGAGCACGTTCGGTTATACCTCATATTTTTATATATGTTGTTTGCAATTTGATAATAGTATATAGAAAAACATAAATAGCTGGGTGACAACTATAAAATTCCTCATTATAATGGACATGGAAAGACTGAACCATTATTTGTTCGCTTCGAATTACACAGAACTTCTGCCCATGCAAAGCTCAAGTGGGAACATAGAACCTTTAGTTACATAGTATTCAGTTAGATAATCTGCAAATTGGACACATCTCTTATTGTGTTTCCATGATGAACATATAAACAACTTAAACATTAAACCAGAATAAATTACTGTTCATGGTTATAGTGAGGCAAGCATTTATTCAACAAGGTAAGTTTTTGCTAAAATGGGCTATCGATAATACAGGTGAATGAATTAAACCCGTGCTAAAATGGGCTCTAATGTCGGCGCTTAAATGGGCTCTAATGTCGGCGCTTAAATGTCCTCTAGTAGTTTTAAAAAAATTGCTAAAATGTCCTGCGCCCCATTTATCTGCTGATTTTTCAAACTCAATTTAATTAGTGTCATCACTTCTGATAACAAGTGTGCAATATTTAAAGTGTTCACTTTGCAATTTCCTCCAATTGAGACAATGTGTTAGCATAGATGAATGAGATAATTTCCTAAAGCAATAATTGAATTAAATTTTTTTATTTAAAGTTGTCAGTAATGAAAGACGTACAAGTAAATGAAAATGAACACCTTATTTGCAATATCCCACAAATCATAACGTAAGGTCGTTAAACAACGTATGATTATTTACAAGATTCAAATTTTTCACTTGATTTTTTTGGTGACAAACCATTGACAGGTTGCTGTCACATGAAGGTCTGGATGATAATCCTTCATTTCTGTATTCTTTAATATTTTAAGTAATTTTTATCAATTTTAATTTTACATTTAATGTCCATTATTCTCTATTCTATATATCTTGTGTCCATTTTTTTTTTATATTCATCATATTTCAGCACTAGATTATTCTCTTTGTTTTTTGGGGGATTTTTTTTTTTTTTTTGGGGGGGGGGGGGCTATTTTCCCAGTTTTCATGGATGGGATTTTGAACTAAACATGCAACAAGAATTTTACATATTTTACTTTAAACAATCTAAATTGTACGACTTTTTTTATCATGAAAAATTATTTTTGATGAATGAAAGTCAGACACTCGATGATTGATGATATGCGATGATGAAGTGTTCCTTTTCCATTTCTGATTTTTTATCTCAGAAAACTTAAAAACCACAATTTTAGAAAACCACCACATTTTGCTCAAACCATAAAAATTGATAACCACAAATAAAAGTACTTTCACAGTATGATGAAAATACTAAGACAACAGGGTAATTTAATAGTTTATCAATCCCTGATAACATACAAAGAGAAATAAAAAAAACATACTAGGAAACGTATTCAAAAAACATAACACTATAACTTACTGGTGGGATGTATAAATACCGAGCCGCGTTAAAGGGAAATTCCGCGATTTTTTACTTATCCTCTAATTATGTTCATCTTAACATAAAAAACACATTTGCAAAGTTTTAAATTTATATTCCTTCTAATAACGGAGAAAATCAAGTATTTGTAAATTTTTTGGTTGAATTCTCGAGTGGGTCGTGACGTTTTAGCCCGATTTGTTGAATTCTGGGAAAAAATAAAATCTGTTTAACTCTTATAGCTTATCGACAATATACGTAATTAAAAGCGCACAGATGACGAATGGTCGTAGTTATTAACCACAATATAAGAATGAACGAAAATGAATATGCATATACCGTTTTGTATTGATTGAATTAAACTCCTAAAAAATTATCTTTAGTAATGTTTTTGAATAAATTTCATTAATTATTGTTGAGATTTTTTTCATAAAATATTTATTGAACATTTTTACTGATATTGAACTGAAAATATTTCAGTTCTATTTACTGTTATTGTTTTGATAATCATTTCAATGCAACTAATGTGTGAGCAGAGCGTGTATATTATTTTGTAAAGGTCACTGTATATTTCTCGGCTTGAGGTCAATTCGTTTACCTTGTAGCTATTTAGCCGCAGGTGTGAGTTCAAGCGTACACAGGTATGAATGTTGTTATTTGGAAAGGATAAACAGAAATGATTAGAAAGAGTATGCTGATATTCAATACACTAAGATTTAATACACGATGAGAATAAAGATACAATAATTAAATTGTGTAAATTAATAATTGAAAATAAAATTCAGATTCGTAATTTTGAAAGTGGATAAAATAAAAGGAAACAATTTTTGATTACTTTCTTAGAGGCAATTGGCGTAAAGATTCAAATATGAAGTAAAAAATAGTAGTTTTAATCTTAAAGTTTAATAAAAACTAAATGCAATATTACCCAATTTGATATACCATTGTACATCTGTTTGATATCATTGACTCTACCGGAATTTCTTTACTTGCATTCAAATCTGGCTGTGTTTAAATGCTCATAAAACTATCGCAATTTTTAATTGAAAAAAATACAACATACAACATGCATGATTTTTTTTTAGTTTCTTTTTAACATTTCATTTTTACATAATTAAATTCATTTGACAATTATTTACACGAACTTTTTGTGAAAAAAATACTAATTATCTAAGCTACTTCTAGCAAGGATTTGTATAGTAAGATCTTACTATACAAATCCTTGCTTCTAGGCATTATTTTTTTTGAGGATTTTTGTACATTTTTTTTTAAAATTCTATGATAATATTTGTGCAATGTTGAACATGATAGCCGTCATTTATCCAAATAAGCAATACAGTAGTTGTAATAAAACTTATATTTTAGTTATGCATAACTGATATTGACGAATTTAGAATAGTTCGTCCCTGCATCGTTGTTCTTGAAACAATCATTATTAGTATACAAGTAAGTTTCCTGACGTATAAGCGCCATTGAGGATGAGCTCCAGTGAAAGCAGACTAGAAGCGTGTCGTTAGTTGTTTGTTGGGAAAGGAGAGGAAATGCAACCACTTGTACAGATAAACGACAGAATTACCATACAAGCATTTATAGTCAACACAACCAGAAAGAGTTCCCATCGTTGGACGGGGAATATGAAGGCTTCCAAGAATGGACAAGTGACGTGTCTAACTCTGAACAGTTAGAAAACGGACTATCGACATCGACCGCTTGTTCTTGATATTTGAAACTGCATGCATATATACGTATACGTTTATGATAGTGATGAGTTCTTGCGTCTGACAAAAACTAAATTCCTTCATGGTTATATCTTGCTATACGTTTATATTGGTTTGTAAAGTAAACGGACAGAAAGTCACAGAACAAAACGTCGCAGGACATAGTCACAAATTTGGTAGTACAAAAAGTCACAGGATAAAAAGTCACAAAAGTTTGTTGACAATTATTTGAATATATAAGAGAAATATCTTGAAATATTTGCTTTTTTATACAAATGTTCATATTTAAGTTTAGGAAATGTGTCATTATACTTGAAAAATGAGGATTTATTTAATTTTCATCATGCAAAGGGTATATTTCTTGGCACCATGAAGCCATTTAAGTGCAAAGCCACGTTGGCATTTTGTTTTTTTAACAATTATTTGATCATCTTTGATATTTTTTGGATAAACTTTGTTTACAAAGTTGGTTTATATACAATAGTTCCAGGAAAATACAAAAATATTTTTGTAGAAATGAGTGTTTTTTATTCAAAGAAAATATTCAGAAAAAAATGAATTGTGACTTTTTGTCCTGTGACTTTTTGTCTTTGACTTTTTGTCTTTGACTTTTTGTCTTGTGACTTTCTGTCCTACATTCGTTTGTAAGGTGATAACTCAAAATCGTTATTTGAAAATCCTGTTTGTGAGATGTAGATTCATTTCTATACAGAAATTTCGTCTATATATTAAGTTTCACAAGTGTATAACACGGAGAAGCTCTCAAGGTACATTACTCCCATTTTGTTTGGGTGTGAACCATCGATGTTTACAGCAATATCAAAGAATAAGATGATGATGGTAGAAAGACTTATGGGCGTCATGTGGCAAATATTACATGCATATCGGACTATGAGTTGTCAATTTGTATGAAAAGATTACCAATACAACCATATTATTGAGAAGGAATGTTTACATGCTATACCGTCTCGTACTAGTATTACAGGGTTCTTGTGGCGTTCACCTTTGACACACAACTTTTTAACGATGTTTAAAAAAAAGACAGAACCAATTTAATGTCATATTTCCCTACTTTTTAAATATAACTAAAAGTCTTTTATCTGACAAGAATACCCCTATTTAGCGGACAAGTAATTTATTCTTTTTTTCTGTTATTGAATACCAAGAAAGAAAATAAATCCCGAAATTAAGTCAATTTTTTTGAAACTTTGATACTCAATAGTTTCCCAGCAAAATATTCACATCCCTTAGGGATGATTAGTGTTCGTCCAGTTGCATATATAACAATTGTGATGACGAATTCCTTCCTTTGTTCGAGAACAATCTTATTGAAAAATAAATCTGTGATTTTACTATGTCCACAACTTCGAGGAACAAAAGCAAGTTATACATCAACCTGTATTTAAATCAAATTGGTTCTCTTCTTCTTCTTCTTCTTCTTCTGGTATAAAATAGTCTATCGACATTCGATGATTACATACTGTTGGCATACGTGGACTAGTCTATTTACAAAACTTTTACCCCAATTTATTCAAAATATATGTTTTTTTCTTATGTTCAATGTATTATACATGTTTATATTTTAAATTGCGCTATAGTTCCGTAACTTTCTACCCAGTCGTATAAACGAATCGTCAACAAGTGCGTACATTTTTTTTAAATCAATATTTCTGGTATGTTCCAATCTGTCCTTCACTATTGACAATGAGTATATTTTACATTTTCCCAAATTCACCCTTGGAAAAAATATTTAAATAGATTTTAATTTCATCAAATCTTATTTTTTGGGTATTATTTATATTTTTATGAATAATATTCTTTACACCAGACATGTTATTTATAAACAAGCGTATGAGTTTAGTAATGACAAGTAAGACAGAGTTGTTTATTATGCATCTGATAGTTCAAAATGGAAAGTTAGAAGTGATCGGCCGTGTACACTGATTAATACCTGCAGAAGTGAAACTATGCATGAACTTGCAAGCCCGACAGGCAATCGCTTGAATACCTGGACGTGTCACCTCACACCCCTCGCAATACCTTTGGAAGTAATACCTTTAGCCATGCTGGTGATCAGATGAGGGAAGATCAGAATTTATTTGAAAAAAAGTTTATTACTTTAAAGAATTATTATCAAATTATATTTTCGAAAACAATTTTCACGGAACACTTATATATGATTTCAACTTTGACTTTTTACTTAATTCCAATATTTACAGTTTAAAAACAACAGACCATGGTAATTTGAAAAATAAGAATATTCTCCGTATCAAGTTAGTGAGTCGGATAAAACAACCGTACGATTGACAAGATATCGACACGCAATTACGACTACATCAGTTACTGTAGTTATGTTCCTTTGTGGTTTATAGACATATCGTTGTTATAAATCGGGAAAGAAGACAAAATGGCCGAACGCAGAGAATTGATACTCTAAATTTAAAATCGATGGTGATCGCTTATCTAGCGGATTAAAACTTTAATATCTAAGAATTTGAGCATTTTTATACAGAATGAACATAATATCAATTTTTGATTTTTTTGCGAAGTTTCCCTTTAAAGAGTATTCATCAAAATACACATAACAAGAATGTGTCCAAAGTACACGGATGCCCCACTCCCACTATCATTTTCCATGTTCAATGGACCGTGAAATTGGATAAAAAATATAATTAGGCATTAAAATTAGAAAGATAATATCATAGGGAACATTTGTACTAAGTTTCAAGTTGATTGGACTTCAACTTCATCAAAAACTACCTTGACCAAAAACTTTAACCTGAAACATGCACTTTCATTTTCTATGTTCAGTGGACCATGAAATTGGGGTCAAAAGTTTAATTTGGCTTTAAAATTAGAAAGATCATATCATAAGGAACATGTGTACTAAGTTTCAAGTTGATTGGACTTCAACTTCATCAAAAACTACCTTGACCAAAAACTTTAACCTGAAGCGGGACAGACGGACGAACGAACGAACAGACGAACGAACGAACAGACGGACGGACGGACGGACGGACGAACGAACGGACGCACAGACCAGAAAACATAATGCCCCTCTACTATCGTAGGTGGGGCATAAAAAGAAACAGAGGTGTAAATAAACCGCAAACAGATAATTAAACTAAAATATTGAAAGAGTATGACAAAGCCATGGTGCAAATCGAAAACGTTGATAAGATGCACATCAGTTAATAAAAGTTTAAACCATAACCAGGATTGAGTACCACAAACCCCACATAAAACTTCTGTGGTGTAAGCATGATGTGTTAATAAAATCACATTTGGTGGTGAATGAGTAGTATAAACAACCGTGAAGGTTTCAAATATGATGTTAATGTCTACTACTTGTTGAAATTATAATTCTTAAAATTTTAAATCAAAAGTTACCCACATCTGAAAGTAAAGTTATGGACAGTCTGCTTAGTTTCGTTCAAAAAGTTACAAACGTCTTATGCATTTTTTAAAGTTGGCCTTGCGCTTTAGTGAACTCTATATTAACAAATTTATGGTAATTGTTAGTTATTTCTTTCTTCAATAATCCTATAAATATTTACATTCTGCATGAAAAACGTCGCAAAAGGTACATTTTGTATGAATCAAATATCAACAAGTATAGAATCCGCCACCGTTTAAGCACAGTGATTATCAGTAACTTTCCATCTTTCCATATTTTTACAAGATATCTATGAACAAGTGTTTTAGACAGAAGATTTTTTTATACTTTCTAAACTTTTTAAAAATAGAGTCAAGTTTTAAGGCCTCTTTTAACAAAATCTGATGATAAAAATTGTTTGAGGTTATACTGAATTCTTCATGACTTATGAGTATTTTTCCTAGTAATAACTTTTTATTTAACACCGCCAATGCATAAAAATAAATTTAATTGATGATATCATATAATTGTTAAGTCTATCCATCAAAAATAGCCATCACCTATCTAGTTTTAATGAAAGTCCCTTCAAACTTTTCGATTCAATTAATTCTGGAAAAGCCCTAAGATAAGTAAAATGACAATCAGTGTAAAAGCAAGTAACTGGTTTCAATAGTTCTATACTATTTAGGAATAAAGGCATTTGACACTTAATATACAACTACAAACTGAAAATTTGTCTCTCAATATATATTTTTATTTTATTAACAAACCTTGTTCTTCAGGAGTAGATAAACCATACCCAAGTCCTTTGTAACCATCAACAATATCTATTATGTCATCAGCACAAACCGAATCACCAAGTCCTACCTCTTTTAATGCGTCGTTGATGTGATCAATAAATGATTGCTTGTTATCAGAAACAGTTATTGCATGGATTCTGTATCAAAAAAAAGTTTGGGTAACTTAAGATAAATATAACTAATTGATAAAAACTTGATTTGTTGAAATATACGTTTATCTCTATTTTACGAAATTTTCCTTTTATCTTACTGACTGATTATTTCCTGCTCAGAACAGTAGAGTGATATGAAAAATCAACACTAGAAACTAAGGGCACATGTGCAGTTTTCAAGGTAAACATCAACATCATCATGAAGCCAAAATTTGACTGTCCGTCTGGTACCTTTTGTCCTTCTTTCAAAAGAGAGATACACAGATTTTCATTGGTCATCTCACATCAACTTATTTTTGCCGTACTGGACAGACCTTTTATCATAAAATTCTAAAAGTTTCATATTTCTCTACAAATAAAATTGAATAGGGATTCCACAGTCAAATAACAGTTACTACAACTTTTATGCTGCAATGACAGAACCTATCCTCATTTACATTATGTATCATATCTATCCTCAATAAGTTAAAATTTAATGATTTAAGCAGTTTAATATAACATTACCTGAGTTTTGATTGGTTTAGATAGTTAGCTATAGAAAGTCCTGCTGCTGTTCCACCACTTCCACAGGCAAACACAATATCATCAAAATCTTCTAAAAGTCCCTTGAAATTGTTAATAGTACCAATAAGACAGAATTCATATTTTTTTTAATACAAAATACATTTGTATAAACCAAATACAAACACTGCATGTTGATCATGTTGATTTGAAAAAAAAATAAGCATCTTTAAAAAATGTTGACAATACAATATGCTTTTTATTTTTCTTCCTTAAGTCTGAAACTGATAAATGTCTCTCATATATAGTTGAAGGGTGTACAGGGAACTATAGTTGCTAAAATTTAAGTCATTTGATCTCTAGAGAATAGTTGTCTCATTGGCAATCATAACACATCTCTTTATTTATAGGGGTTTTTGTGGACAAGTGGTCTAAATAGTTACTGCTGTAATTACTAGCCAAGCAGAACTGAGGTTGTGAGTTCGAAACCAACTAGTGTTGGTGCACTTGACTCCAATCTTAATTGACTGGGAATGTAAGTTTTCCTATCAAGGTTGGTGAATTTCTCCCGGCACTTCGGCTTCCTCCACCAATAAAAACTGGCCTCCAAGAAATAGCCAAAAAATGGTGATTAAAAGTGGCATTTGATAAACACAAAAAAATCAATCTTATTTTATACTCCCACTCAAGCGACTGACAGATATTTATTTTCTCACAGCTTTTCTAAAACTTAAAAACTATGAAGGACTAGACTTTATCAAAAAGATAATTAATGGTATATTTTCAAGATAGAAACAGTTTTAAATATAAAATCATCTAGTATCATATGTATATGCTTAACCAATTCTTTGACAGAAACACTTATCATGTATTTACATCTTTTAATACCTGAGAAATCATTTCTTGGAATGCTGTAAGATAACCATATAATCCAACAATATTAGATCCACCAATGGGTACCAAGTAAGAATCTTCTCCTGTTTCATTCCTAGAAAATAAAATAACTGTCAATGGAAGATAACTCCAAACATAATTTCCATATTTATAGCAGTTAGATTTCTGTTTGATATACATGAAATTTAATGTAGAGAAATTCATTGTGGTTTTTATTTTAAACATGTCACTAGCACTTGTCTCTAATAACAAATTTCCTATATATATGATATATCTTAATATAAGGTGTATAGAATATATTTTTATCAAGGGCAAGTGCCTGTGAAACATTTTTAAAAACAGATTATTATTATACATATTATATGTGTATATATCATTAGTTCCAGGTGTTAGGAAGTGGATGATGATTGCACAAGGGAAAAAATGTGATGACTTTTTTTAAAAGTAATCATGTAAGGTATCAATATACAGTTAGTTTAGTTTCACATTTTGGATATGAGGAATTTTTTGAAATTTGAAAGTTTTTGTACAATAAAATTGATATTTAGTTAGCTGAAGATTAATATAGCCCTCCAGGTAGGTTTATATAAACACAGGGATTGTTTTTTACATGTTTTATCTGTCATTTTTCTGTTTAAGAGTCCGTATTTTCACACATACTGCCCATAGGTCCAGAAATTAGTGTAGAGTTTTATCCAAAAAAATTTGACCCTCAAATTTTTCAATTCAATTTAAAGGAAATATGAGATGAAATGCATATATTTTTTTTTGGATCTCTGGATAGATAAATGTCTATGGTTTCAGGAAAGGTATCACTGTAAAAACTTACTTGATATGTGCTGCTAGTTTTTCCATCCTTGGTTTTATGTCTTTCACATATTTGTTTGTCTTTGGTATCAAATACATACTAGCACCACTCATTTTGTCCAATAAAACATTTCCATCAAATGTTACATTGGTACTACAATCTTTGTATTGAAGTTTACCAGTCTTAGTTTCTATTGATTCCATTGTAAAAGGCTGTCAAAGAAATTACTTTACAAAATTAGTTTAATACTTCTCTTGTAAAAGCATTTCAAACATATAGATGGTATATATGAGATGTTAAAAAATATTGCAAATTTTAACAAACAACTTTATTTGAACAATTGTAAATTTTCAATTAAGGTCAAATGATATTGCACTAATCAAATCAAATAAAATCTATAGCTAAATATTGATTGTCTCTATAAAATTACATTCATCATTTTTATTAATCTGTATTCAATCTAAACCTTTTCTGTCCAAAAATATCCAACTTTTGTAAAGAAAATTACAAACATAATAATGAAAATAGATTTATATAACACAGAGAAGGCTGAGAGACACAGGACAGTACCTCTTTTTAAGCATTAAGCATTATTAATCCGTCATCCCCCTATTTTTTTTATAAATAAGTTATAAATACAATCACCTTACCACTTCTGGACTTCTTAACAGAAGATGACACTTCAACCCAAGCTGTGCTGCAGCTACTGCTGTAGACCTGGCAAAATTAGACTGAATACTACCACAAGTGATTACATTCTTACAGCCTTGGTCAATGGCATCAGCAAATAAAAACTCAAGTTTTCTGACCTGGAAAGAAGCCATTGATAATTCAGTACCTCTCTAAAAATTTAATGTTCAAAATATACATGATATATGCTGTAAATTCAGAAATAATTGCATGCATTTTTTATTTCAATTTTTAAAGAATGTCTCAAGTCAAGAGCCTCTGGCCTTTAAAAGTCTTGTATTAATTTTAATTTTAGTTTCTTGTGTACAATTTGTAGTTTAGTATGGTGTTCATTATCACTGAACTAGTACCGTATATATATTTGTTTAGGGGCCAGCTGAAGGACGCCTCCGGGTGATGGAATTTCTCACTGCATTGAAGACCTATTGGTGACCTTCTGCTGTTGTCTGTTCTACGGTTAGGTTGTTGTCTCTTTGACACATTACCCACTTCCGTTCTCAATTTTATTAATGCATGTTAGATAATGTGAAATCTGCATAGCACTATATATATCAGATATCAAAATTTGAGTTCTAATTATTGCGATACTCACCATCTGCTCACCCAGTTGTATTATTCAGTGTTATTTGCATAAATAAAAACCATGCAATAATTTCTGAATTCCAAATATTCAAGAATTATTTCCAAAAGTTTTATTTTTGCTCATTTCTTCTTATCTTTTTAACTACTCCTCTTTATTATTTCAAGAAATTGATTAGGTTTTGTTTGTATTTTCTATATCATATATTGTCAAGTGTCTGGTATAATCAATAAAAACTTTTTCATTTTTATTTGTGCTTATTGCCATAACATGATACATATCTGATGATTAAGCCTATTTTCAACTGGTTGGATATGTAATGCTGTTACACCATGACTACTGTCCATTTCGGAGGATTTACCACTTACAAACATGTTTAAACCATATCAACCCAACATGCTTTTTATTTCTATCCAAAGTAAACATGGTAAATAAGCTGTATTTGTAAATTGTTCCCTTCTGTCATAAATGTTTTTCTAATAAAGTTAAAAATGTTATTCAGCTTCAAAAAAATCTGCCATTTGTTAATTCATTTTTTTTTTTCTTGTTTGATATGCAATTTTTTTTAGTAATCATATAGCTTGCTTTTGGATTTGCTAATTGTCAAAGCTGTATAGCAAATTATAGGTGTTTCCATCCATGTCAATTGGTCTTAGGTTGAATGTTGTTTCATTGAATATCATACCATCATGACCACATGTCCTTACTTTTTATCAAAATATGACAAAAATTCAATGTCAAGATAAAGGTAACAATATCAACACACCTTATTACATGACAATGTTGACCCTGTCAATATCAACACACCTTATTTCCTGACAATGTTGACCCTGTCAATATCAACACACCTTATTACCTGACAATGTTGACCCTGTCAATATCAACACACCTTATTACCTGACAATGTTGACCCTGTCAATATCAACACACCTTATTACCCGACAATGTTGACCCTGTCAATATCAACACACCTTATTACCCGACAATGTTGACCCTGTCAATATCAACACACCTTATTATCCGACAATGTTGACCCTGTCAATATCAACACACCTTATTACCCGACAATGTTGACCCTGTCAATATCAACACACCTTATTACCTGACAATGTTGACCCTGTCAATATCAACACACCTTATTATCTGACAATGTTGACCCTGTCAATATCAACACACCTTATTACCTGGCAATGTTGACCCTGTCAATATCAACACACCTTATTACCTGACAATGTTGACCCTGTCAATATCAACACACCTTATTACCTGACAATGTTGACCCTGTCAATATCAACACACCTTATTATCTGACAATGTTGATCCTGTCAATATCAACATACCTTATTACCTGACAATGTTGACCCTGTCAATATCAACACACCTTATTACCTGACAATGTCGACCCTGTCAATATCAACACACCTCATTATCTGACAATGTTGACCCTGTCAATATCAACACACCTTATTACCTGACAATGTTGACCCTGTCAATATCAACACACCTTATTACCTGACAATGTTGACCCCGTCATATCATCTCTCTTAATGTAAACTTTAAAACCACTTGGTACATTTGGAAGTCTCCACTCATGGATTGGAGTATTCATATTACCAAGCTTAAAAAAAATGAAAGACATCTTTTGGTCAAGTGTTTATATTTTTTTTATACCATACTAAACATACATATCCAATTAGTAAAAGAACATATATTAATACAAATTCAAATGAGTTGAATTATAGACTTGCAAGAAAATAATACATCAACAACATTTTTTTAGCTTATTTGGATTTTGAACCAAACTGACTGCATCTAACATGTACATGTTTCGATATTCTGCTTTTATACATGTTTGAAACAAAAATAGGCATATCTAATATTTTTTTTATAATATTGAAGCTGAGATTGTAGCTTATGTATCATGTGTGCAGCAATATATATAGCATTGATAGAAAACTTTTGAGTTCAATGCATTTCTGTCAAAAACTTTGGGTTACATGAACATCATTCTAGTATTATAATTATTTGGACTTTATGTAGCATTAGTCCTTAACCAGCAAAAGCCTCTCCTTGATTTGTGTTTGTTATCTTTTAAACTTTTTTATCTGTACATTGTACTATCTGACTGTAGATGCTTACCCTCACAAAATATTTAGGAATGTGTGACAGTCTGTTACACCAGTTTGGTGGTGAAAATGGTGTCAAAACTGAAGCCATAGTGCCAATTGGATGTACAGTTTATTTTGTTTTAGGCAGTAAACACCACTAAATTCCAAAATGCTGCTGGTCTGAACATTATAAATATGTTCTAAATAAAATGAGTTGTTTCCCTTCAAGAGTTTTTCGGATTATCTCTATTTGTTTGCCTCGGGTCTTTTCCTAGACATTTACTTGAAACCATTCTGAGGGGAAAAATGAGCAATCATCACCTGTGTATGAAGTTGAGACTTATCGACTGGTGTTTAAGCTCTGAACAAAGTGTTTGAGTGAAGGTGTCATGCCACCAAAATCCTTTCAAATCAAAGTTCGATAAAATTAAAAACGAAAAGTGAAGCAAAATAGTGACAAGATGGCGGGAAACTTTGAATTGCTAAATTTGATAGGCAGTGGGACTTTTGGCCAAGCATGGCTTGCAAGAAACAAAAAAGATAATTCAAAATGTGTGATCAAAGTAGTAAAAATTCTAAAAATGTCTGAAGGTGAACTTGATCAAGCTTTGACAGAGGTTTCAGTTCTAGCAAGATGTAAAAATACCAACATTATAAAATATCTTGATGCCTTTGTTGACGAAGGGTCTCTTAAAATAGTCATGGAATATGCAGATGGAGGTATATATTGACTTAATGACTAGCTATTAATTTAAATGTTCATCATAACAATACCCGACCAAAGAGTAAAAAACAGCCAATTTGCAACCAATGGGTTCAACACGGAGCAAGAAAATCCCAGTGTACATTTGTACATGTGTACCTGAAGGGTAGTCCAAATAATTATGACATCTTAAAAAGGCTTTACATCGACGGAAGGCGTCAAAGCAAAAATTTAAAATAGCTTCCAAGATGTCATAATTATTTGGACTACCTGAAGGGCAGACGTCAGTGGCCCCTAAACAATAATGTGTAGTTCAGTGAAAATGGACATCACACTTAATTCTAGTCCAAAATAATTATAACTTAAAAGATTATTTTATTTTTTGCTACACTGTAATAGAGACTGAGTGAGTCTGACTGTAAGACATGAAAGCAAAAAATAAAATAGCCTTTCAAGATGTCAATTATTTGGCCTAAATAAACTCCAAAACATAAACATGATAAAAATGAACATAAACTAAAATTAAAAAAAACATTCAACCCGTACGAAAAACATGACACGTACTCCAGCTGGACAGTAGCCGTACTGAGAACCGTACTTATAATAATCATTTGGACTTTTCTTTGAATGTCTTATAATGGATAACCCGGCTGGACTTTCAGCGAAAGTAGCCGTAAACCGGCTCGAAATATTTAAATTAGCAGGAGTCCGGTTCAGAAAGTCCAGCTGGACTTTCATAAAAGTACGTCTGAAAAAATCCAGCCGGCATTTCTGGCAAAAAAATGGCCTCTATAAAGTTCAGCTGGACTTTACAAAGTCCGGCTGAACTTTAAGAAGTCCAGCTGAACTCATAAAAGTTCAGCTGGACTTCAAAAAGTTCTGTTTGACCTTTAAAGATGATCTCAGCAGGGGTTGATCCACAAAAAATTAGGGGGGGGGGGGGGGGTCCACCCCCGCAGAACCCTCCCTCTTGATTACTACTGCTTAGTTTTTCTTCAGATGGTGGATTAATTCTTCTGATTTGATATGCATCCCTTGTTATAATCTGAAAATAAAAAAAAAAACAGATGGCATTATGCATATACGTACTGCTTATTTCTTTTTCTTTTTTCTACTGTCTTGCTGGCAAAATCAAGAAACAGGGAATTGTGAAGCTAAATGCTTACTCCTAAAAGTGTGTGGTTATAATTATCATGATCAATATATTAAGACTAAATAAATTTAAAGTGCATAAAATAAAGTAAAGCTTTGAAAATCACTCAAAATGAAATATTTTGCATAATTAAGTATTTAATGTAGTTTTTTTTAATTCTTTTTACTCTGACTTCAAAAATAAAAATTAAGCTATATATTTATAATGTTGTAATCATTTCATTAATATGTTGAAGAAAAAAGAGCATATCAGATTGTACTTACCAGAATATGCAATCCAAAATACATGCAAACAGCAATCTTCCTAAATTGAAATTGATGCATTCCAGTCAGAAGGATCCATCTTCTCTAATATAATGTGAAAAGAACAAACATTTGCTTTACATCCAATGTAAATTTCTCATTTTGTTTAAGTAAGAAGACAGATCTTCCTGTTTATTCCAAATTCAAATTTTGTTGTATTGCAATTACATGAGGTTGTTTGAGGAGCTGTGAAAAAATTTCTTCTTATGACTTCTTGCATATGTCTTAATTTTGAATATGTGATATATTAAAAAAAAGAAAATCAATTATTAATTTGTTCAATTTTGAAATGTTTAATAAAAGTGATAGTTATTGCAGATATATGTATTTAGAAATGTGTTATCCTTCAAATGGCCCCATGATCAACCTCTGTGTAGATGCTACTTCCTGTGACCTGTCCAGACTGAGGTTAATTGAAAACAGATGGCACTCTCTACAAGACTATAATACTGCTATTAAATCACTGTTATGGCTCAAGTTTCTACTTGATATTAATTTAAAGAATGATGATAATTATTTATTTTATGCATTCATCTAATTAAATATAAATATACTAGAAAATGTATAAATTTAACCTATTAATAGATGTAATTTTGCTAGGGGTTTTATTTCATGAAAAAGTAAAAATGTTAAATAATTGTTGAAAACATATTAACTGGGATATAATTCAATCAAAATTATATCAACTATGTTAAATTTCATTTTCCATTTACAGTCTATTTTAAATATTTTATAATGGAATTGAAAATTTTAGGGGAAAAGATCACATCTGATAGTTTAATCTTAAAGTATATTGTAAAAAAATATGATATCATTATTATAACTTGCAAATTTTCATTTATAACTCTTTTCCATTTTGAAAGAAATTGTTATACTTTCAAAGAACAGAATCCTAGTGACAAACTTTTTATTTCTGTAAGGGCAGATTTGGCTGATGAAAATTTTCTAAGTCTTAATTCCTGCTCATAAATGACTGTAAAGTTTTCTAAGACAAAAATCCTGCTGATCATTCTACAGAAAGAATAATTTCCCTCAAAAGTCCAGCCGTGTTTATTTTCTTGTCAGAATTACAAAAAGTGCGGTTGGACTTTTAAGAAAATACCGGCTGGCAAATAACCGAAGTATAAGAAAAAGTACGTGTACGGCTCAAGTCAGACTGGACTTTTCAAAGTCAGACTGGAATACGTCTCAAGTCCAGCTGAAGTCCAGTTGAACTCCTGTTGAAATTTTCGTACGGGGAGACTAACAATGACCAGGTACAGAGCTTGTGACATGGGACAGTGGCAAAAATGTGGCGTGGTTAAAAATGTTTTGTGGAAATACATGAAATATATAAATAAAACTAATTGAAACTTGTTTTTAGTAAATACTAAGTGTAAAATAAATACTTGCATAACCAGATTATCATGGGCGGAAATAAAGCGATTGTCATCCCAAAATCTGGGGATAGATTGGACATTCATCATGTTCATTTCCCCTGTCATGCCTGTGAAATGTCTATGAATTGCTCATGGCTGATATTAACGTATTGATGAATTCATGAAAAAAAATTAAGAACCATTCAATATTATGATCAGCAAATAGACCAGAATGATCATGAACCAATGAATGATAAATATTCATTAACTTAAATCTGTCCGTGATTTATTCATAATCTAATAGTTCATGAACATACATAAATGTACTTTGGTAATTTAATATATCATTATTACAATTAGGACAAGTTTTGAAATTTGACAACAATTGACATATATTTTAACCAAATATAAAGTTTTTCTTGGGTGCTAACAAAAAATTACTTCTCCAATCTAACACATGTATACATGTACATTGTCCATTTGTACCTAAATATTGATGTACATGTAAAACAAGGAAAATCTAAAAAATTTCCAAAATTATACACAAATGTATAGCTTGTTGCCTTGATAATTATGAAATTTTTTTATGTACCTTTGATAGTAAAGTTTGGACATGTGAAGGAATACATATACATGTATACTGTACATAAACATTAATTTTCGTGGGGTTAAAATTTCGTGGTTTTGTATCCAAAAGTAAGTTCGTGGGGATTAATTTTCGTGGTTTTTAAGTTTAGAAAAAAATTATACAAATGTCACTTTATAATTGACAATACTCAATAAAACTGATGTGAACTTTTGCCTTTGGGAAAAA
The DNA here is from genome assembly GCA_037788925.1 of Mytilus galloprovincialis. Taxonomy (NCBI): domain Eukaryota; kingdom Metazoa; phylum Mollusca; class Bivalvia; order Mytilida; family Mytilidae; genus Mytilus; species Mytilus galloprovincialis. Next base: position 43,299,491 of record CM075334.1, on the reverse strand, counting down.
TCAATAATTGCATTTCATAGTAACAGTGAGCACTAATCAAGTGTTGTAACCTGCACATGCTAATTGGCTGTTACACACCTTTGATGTTTTATCCAAGGACAATGATTGTATAATAAATGTATTACAACTTGAGGGCATTACAGACCCATTAGACTGTTAAATGACATTGATTGACAGTTCTTGGTGATTATTAATTACTTTACAAACAAAGGATTAGGATTATCATCTGACTTAAAGAAAACCTTTGAATATCGATGTCTAATCAATTAACCTATTTATTTCATTGTCTGCATTTATGTTCATCAATTATATAATGTCAATAAGATTTAGTCAGATCATAAAATAATGTAAATCTACAGTTAAATTTTCGTTGGGGTTTTAATAAACGAAATTAAATCCCCCACGAAAATGTGTGCTTTTACAGTATATACATATATACATGTATCATGTGTATATGGTAACTTCTCAATTTTCCGTAATATTTCTGAAAAATAGGTGCTTTATTTCATTACTCCTTTGCTTTTTGGGACTACCAACCAGAATGCATTGATGTTAAACAGCCATCCATTATCATCAGTTTTGTCTTTCTTGTGAGATATAAGTGTTTTGCTTTACCATGTTCAGGGGCGGATCCAGACATTTTAAAAAGGGGGTTTCCCAACCCAGGACAAAGGGGGGTTCCAACCACATGTCCCCACTTAAATGCATTGATCATCCCCTGGAGTCCCCCCCCCCCCCCCCCCCCTGGATCCACCACTGATGTGTTTGTATTTGCTGCATCACTACAGTTTGTAAATTGTGATAAACTTGCACATGTATGACAGGCAAGACATATATCAGTGTATTGGGTTTTTTTGTTTGTAATGATTCATATATATTAAATGGTCATGATGGTGTTTTCTTTATAAATATTATATATGAAAGAATTTGTTATCTTCTTTTTTTTAACCATTCGTTTTCATGATTAGACATTTAAATTGTAGTATGTTATTGTCATCTTCCTCATGTTTATAGAGATATATGATTTCTAAATTTTAAAAAGTTAATAAAAAGAAATCACAAACATGGTATTTTTTATTTGCAGGAGATCTGCACAAAAGAATAGTTAACCAGAAAGGGATACATTTTGGTAAGGAGGTAAGCAAAACCATGTATAGTATGCATGTCTGACATGAGCTGTAAATACATAAATATGTATATTTCTTTTAACACTGGTCTTTCAGTATGTTCAGCAAAGGAAACCATGTGAGGAAAAAAGTTGTTAACTGTTAGTTATATAGCTTTTGACATGTTTAAGTTTTATGTTTTAAATCATGTATATTATAACATTAAAGTTGTACATGCTTTTTCGACACAAACATCTTTAAGAGAATAAGTTACATGTAAAACATGATAATATACACTCATAATTTACAGTCTCTCTCATGTAACCATAACATGTTAAAAAAAGGTCATGACCCTCAGTTTGAGATACACTGGTCCAGGAGTACAAATGTACTAGTCATCATTTTTCTATGTTTTAAAAAATGAAATTATTTTTCTTTTCAGGCAATTCTTGATTGGTTTGTACAGATCTGCTTTGCATTGAAGTATATACATTCCCAGAATATTTTACATAGAGGTATTCATATTTGATAACAAAAAGTTTGAGACAGTTTGAGTTAGAAAAAAAAATGATGAATGATAGGGATACATGTAATTGAAACTTTTGACTCAATTGGTCCAGTCCATTTTCTAATGATCAATTCTCAAACTAGATGTTGATTCTGGTTTTTTTTTCAGGCTTTCAAAACTTTTTTTACTTGTAATTTTTGTTGTCCTCCTTTAAATTGTGAGTTTTATAGATTATCGTTGGTTATCTCAACAAGATTGATTTTCTCCCTTGAGCTGGTACGGCAAAAGTGAGAAAAGCAATCAAGTTGAGATGACTAATGATAATCTGTTTATCGCTATTATGACGACGTTGTCAATTTCATTAGCAACGCCATGTGGCTCCTTCTAGCGATAATTTTCCATCTCAAGCAAGTAGCATGATATGAAAAATTAACACGAAAAAAGATCAAAGGAAAAATGCACAAAATAGCGATAATGGATTTTATATCAGTATTAGTATTAACCTTGGAAATTGAAGTCAACATTCCTCAGAAATAATAGAATGTGTTCATGTAACCAACAACGTTACATGACTACTTTATGTCAATCAAATATTTATAAAGGGTAACAATAATACGATGTTTTTATTTTTAATTTTCCTGTTTGAAGATCAGGTACAGAGGATATGAAGAGATTACAAAAATTATAATGTATGATCAACACCTAATTGCAGAAACTACAAATTTTTGAATTTATAAAGGGACATAACACGAGATGGCAAACCAAAGTTAGAGAACAAAAACTAATTTTGGGTAAAACTTCATGCCCCCTCCCCTACGATGGGGACACAAAAAATCAACTCCAACTCCTGAAACAACTCCTCCCCCAGCACCTGCAAAAATTGAGAATTGGCTTTTAGCTCGGTCTAGCTTTTTTTGTTTACCTATCATTCATATAAACCATTAGTATTGATATCTGTTTATTATTGCAGACTTGAAGACACAGAACATATTTCTTACATCACAGAATGTGGTAAAGATTGGTGATTTTGGAATAGCCAGGGTTTTAAGAGACAGTGCTGATTGTGCTATGACAGCAATTGGAACACCTTTCTACCTAAGCCCAGAAATATGCCAGAAAAAGCCGTATTCTTGACTATGCTAAAACTAGAAATACTGCCACAATCATAAATAAGTTGAGTAAACAAACTATACATGAATTTCTAACAGGTCAAAAATAGAAAAAATTACACGGTAACCAAAGTTGGCAACATCAAAATTTTATACCAATGCAATATAAACTTTTCTCCAACAAATAGTTTTATTCTAAACAGTAGTTTAGGCATTCATGACAAATTGTGATTTCAGAATTCATTGTAATATGTTGGTGCCATGTTGGTTTTGAAATTTTTTAAAACATTTAAATACATGTATTTACAAATTTACAAAAGTACAACTTGTAGGTAAAAGAAGTTGTTCATACTAAAAAATCTCATTCCTACTGGAATTGGTGAATAAATTCATATGTAAAGACACTAACGTAGAAATAAAATGGAGTGAAAACAGAAACTGTTTTTTCAGTGCCATAATCTGGGGATATTTACTTCAAGTTACAGTTTTAAAAATAACTGATGCATTTTAGAGGCACGTGAAAATATAATGTTTTTTGTAATCATAATTTTCCTATAAATATAAAAATCTAAATGAAATTGGTGCTTACTGTTGATTTTTACTTAACGATATCAGATATAACCACAAAAGTGATATGTGGGCTCTTGGATGTGTTCTTTATGAAATGTGTACCCTTCATGTACCTTTCAATGCCAAGGATTTTGATTCTCTAGTGATGAAGATAATGACAGGCCAGTTTGACCCTCTGCCAAGGTACAGTACACTTTATAAAGGAGATTCAGTGAAGGTTAAAATTGAGAAAGGAAATGGGGAATGTGTCAAAGCGACAACAACCCGACCATAGAGCAGACAACAGCCGAAGGCCACCAGTGGGTCTTCAATGTAGCGAGAATTCCCGCACCCGTAGGTGTCCTTCAGCTGGTTGTATGAAATTATACTTGTTTTTTGTCATTTACATAATGCTTTTTTCAAAAATGTAAGATCATGTCACTGAGATTATATTCAAGCAGAAACAAATCCTCATGCATGTAGTTTTGTTTGTAGGGTTAAAGAGTAGAAGTAGTATTATGCGACCAGAAAGACATTTGAATATTAAACATTTATGAAATGACTAGAAGATATTGAAAGAAAAAATAAATTGTTGTGTTTTTAAATTATCTGAGCTGTCTCCCATATCAAATAGTCTAAATTTAAGATAATTTTCTTTATATTTTGAATAAACATAAACAAATTTGCATGCCAGTTTGCAAAACTGCAGAATACTTACATACTACTGTAAGATCTCTCTTGAAGATGAGATAATTACAAAATGAATTACTAAGTGATTTTGTCTGATTATAGGTGTCACACCACCAATTAAAAGTCCCAATTTTCATCCAAATTTTGCAATTTTCACAGATTTTTAAATATTTTACCTAAAGTTTAACTTCATAGAAACTATGTATATTCTGAATTGTACAGGTGTCACCTTTCTGCATGCCAATTTTCAACATACATTCAAAATCATATAAGAAAGATGAGAGCTCCCAAAAGGAGGTACCACTAAAAATAACCTCTGGTTTTCTGGAAATCTTAATTTAGTATACCATGGAGCGCATTAATCCTCAATTTTAAATGCAAACTCCTAGACAGGTAAAATTTGGCTTGAAATGGTCTTTATATATTTCTCTTTCAACAAAAGTTTCATTTCTGCAAATTTGGTGGTTAGTTTAGGTGAACAATGACAACAAATGCACTATTTTTTGTCCGAGTAGGCCTACTTTCACATACGCTCTAAATTTGAGGGAATAATTGGTGGTATGACACCTATAGAATTTATAAACATGTATTAAAAATCAGAAAATATCTTTGACTCATCCATAATCACAAGGATTCTCTGATAAGTCTGTCTGCATCACTATGCAGCATATAAAGATAAATGATAAAAGCAAATTTACAGAATCTGTTAATATTTGTTAGCTTCATAGCACTACTTTCTTGCATGTTGAAACATGAAACTTTTCAACAACAATATTCATTTGTTAGATTTTAAACTGTCTGAGAGCTTCAGGGCTTAGTTTGATATTGAATTAAATTGAGTATATGAGTATAATGATTTTTTCTCTAATGTTTGGTCAAATTTGATTCAGCCAATGGTTTATATAAGCCACACCAGGAAAGACTTGAAACATTTAAGACAATAGTTGAGGTTTTAACCAAAATTTAAAATGGTTAAAAACCATGTGATAAGCAACCTTCATTTATAAGGAATATAAATATAACTCACTGTCAGGGAGCAAAAGAAATCAGTGAAAGTAATCATATTTTAAGTTCAGGATGACATCACAGTGACAATGACTTTTACTTTCTATTTTAGTCACTTTGGAACAACTATAAGATATCTGTGTACCAGATTACTTGACAAAGACCCAGATAAAAGGCTTTCAGCAAATGAAGCTTTGAATTTTTCACCTTTGAAGACGTTTGTACAAAGATATGAACCTATCAAAAGAAAAATACCAACACTGGCCGTTAGACGATTTTCCAGTAATTCTGAGAATAAAACAATCAGGAGAAGATCGGGTTCAGATAATATTAAACCAATGAAAAAAGAAGAAAAAAGTGTCAAGAAGTCAATGAATTTTGGATCAAAAGATAATCAGGACCAGGCTATTAGAAAGCAGAGTGACCCATTATGTAGCATACAGGTCCAGGAAAAGGTTACCAGACGGCCAAGTATTCGAGCAGAATGTCCAAGCCCCAAAAAGAAAAGCATTGACTGGATGTCTGATAAAGAAAATGTAAATACCCTAACATTAAGATAGGACAGGGAATCTGATCGATGATAGATATCTATAGATTGTTATTTCTTGTCTGAATAAAATATCTATCTCATTAGCGTCAATAGTTACTGAATAACAGATATATGCTGTTAAAGGTATTTGCCGTGTCAACAATTGTTGAAATTTTGTTGTTTGGTCTTATCTTTATGTTGACGGGTTAGGGACAACATCAAAAGAACGATGTAGGATAAAAAACTTAAATCAAATAGTTTGGGGGTGGGGGGTCAACATTTCTGCAAGTTTTGTTAATCTAAAATCGATTTTACATATATCCCTATTGGTCAATCAATTTTTCCCAAATTAAGTTAAAGAGGGGGGTGTGGGGTCAGTGAAAAAACTATGTGAATTAAGTTTTTTTATCCTTCATTGAACTTTTGATGTCGTCCCTTACAGCCTTACAATAATAGTAGTGGTTGAAATTGGTGTACATCTTTCAGCTGGAACGTTGTTAATTTTCTGGAGCCTTGAAATCTACATGTATATCACCAGAGTACATCTAAATAAAAAATAATAACTATTTTTGTAAACAGAAATACAAATGTAAATTTTAACTGCTAAAACAATGTGTATGAATAAAATGAGATATGGGGTAATACATCAATGAGACAGCAAGCCAATGAAAAACAAACTAAAGACACCAAACAAAGAGTTCAAATTTAGTCAGAGCTATTCCAGAAAAAAATGCATTGGGGGTTGGAAGGCAGTTTTTGTCAGCACCGCCACCCAGACAATACTAATTGAGAATTATAGTGCTTTATAGTGTGAAAAGTTGCTCTGATACCCATCAGCCATGTTTTATTAATACAATGTGCCTTCCAACACTAACCCCCCCCCCCCCCGAAACATTTTTTTCTGGAATAGCCCTCAGATAAACAAAGAAGCTCATGTTTTGGACAGACATTATGTTTTAGTGAACATGTTAAAAAAACTATTCCAGAAATGTATTGTGCACATGAAAATCAGTTTTGTATGCTTTTGTGTTTGTTTTTTTCCTGGAATATATATCTAGGTTAAGTATCTAGAAAAGCAATGATAAAATATCAGTAAGCTTAAGAACACATTAGAATTCATAATTTTGATCACTGGCTTTCATTTCAGAACATAGTATTTAGGTATCAATAAAATATTTTTTTGAAAATTGGATAGAAATGTCTATCATAGCCAAGCAGCTGTCTAAAAGTTGTGCAATTTATTTGATTAAAGCAACTATAAATATAAAAATATTCTCTTTCGTAGATAGATCCTAGGCGGCTAATTGGTAATAAGACCTATCAAGTGAAATATCCTAAATTCCGTAGATTTTCATTGGCTACTCCAAGGATAAAAAGAATTGTCTCTCAGCAAAGATCATCTGTATCAACAGATGAACAAGACAAATGCAAACAATTTAAGGTACTGTAGAGTTAATTTCCTAATGCATGTAGAGTTAGACTTTGGTTTATAGCTTGTTTTCTTTGTATGTTTATTGTACAATAGTAATTGGGATAGAATTCAGTCAAATTTAAATATAATATTTACAATTCAATTCAATTTTCAATTCACATATTTATTGTCATATAAACTCTGAACAATAAGTTTGTGACAAATAATATAAACATACACAAAATACATTTAACAAACAAAACCATGAAAACAAAAAAAGCAAAAAAGCAAAACAATCTATCTATATGATATATAAATATATTTTATAAATAAATCAAGAGTCCCCTGTCCTCAGTTCTAATGCCTGTTTAAAATAGGACCCTAAGCTTTCTACTTCTTTTGAGGTTGATGGACAAAGAAGATATTTAATTTTTTCATTTTCTTGCCAGGACATAAAATCTGGCATATGTTTAATTACATTTCCTATAAAGTTATCTCTTAGTTTAGCAATTTTTTTGCAGTATAAAATAAAATGGGCTTCATCCTCCATTGTATTACAGGATGTGCATAGTCTTTTTTCTCTAGGTCTAATGTCTTCCTTTTTCTATCATTAAATTATGATCGCTAATTCTCATTTTTGTTATGTTACTTCTCTTTTCAAAAGATTTACAGTTTAAGTAGTTTTCCATTTCTAAATTTTGCTTTAAACTTTTATATAAATACAATTCACTTTTTTTTATCTATTTTTTCAAATTTTTGTTCAAATATATTTGTGTAGAAATTTAAGAATTGATGTTTTAAGGTTTTTTTTAACAACTTTGAGTAATTTTTTCTTTTGTTTCCCTCAAGAATGGATGCGTCCATGTTTACCTCTTTCAAAATATTTTTAACATATGTAAACCAGGTATAGCAACCTGAATTATCTAAACTTTTAGAAAGTAAAAAGGATTCGTATAATAATGGATTAATTTCAGAATTTAGTAATCTTGATAAGTAAAGTATACTTTGAGTTTTTATATGCATCTCTAGTGGGTATCTCCCTAGCTCTGTTCTCACAGCTATGTTTGATGAAGATTTTCTTGTTCCGAGGATATGTTTACAGAAAGACAAATGTAATTTTTCTAAACTTGATTTATCAGTAAAATTAAGGGGGTCTATATTTGTTTTGGAAATATTTGCACGTTTTTCTGCTCTAAATTTTGTAACATAAGTATCCATATAAGTTATTTCTGAATTATAAGTGGCTATTGGTTTAACTATAGAATCAAAAAGACTGCAAGCTACTTTAACTGGCAGATCATTTAAGGAACCAGTATAAGTTTTAATGGCAAACATCACTTTCCTTGCTTTATTTACAAGCTCTTCAGAGCTATGCAATAAGTTTCCATTTGATTTCACAAGAATTCCAAAAAATGAATACTCAGAGACATTTGACAAACTTTCATTTTTATATTTTGATAAAGATGTTTCCACTTTTTTATTATTTTGCTGCAGAATCATTGTTTTAGTTTTATTAATATTTAAAGTTAATTGCCATTTTTCACAATACTTTTCTAAGTTGTTCAGACTATTTTGTAGGCCTTCTTTACTTTCAGATAATATTAAAAGGTCATCAGCAAATTGTAAAGATCCTACTTTAGTATCAATTAGTTCTAATGGACAGCTATTTTCATTTGAAAACTCTGCATCTAAATCATTAATAAATAAATTAAATAAAGTAGGACTCAATGAATCCCCTTGTTTAACCCCTTGTGTGATTTCAAAATATTCTGAATGCCACTCTTGATGCTTGAAGGCAGATTTTGTTTCCTCATACTGTCCTTTAATAATATTAAATATTTTTTTTCCCTGCTCCTGCCTTATACAGTTTATAAAGTAAAGCTTTTCTCCAGACAGAATCAAAAGCCTTTTTTAAATCTACAAAGCAGGCATATATTTTATTTTTATTTTTGTGTAAGTATTTGTTTATTAAAGACTTAAGCACAAATATACTATCAGAGGTTCTGTGATTTTTTCTACTTATAGTATTTTCCATCAGTTTAATCAATCTTTCATTTAATACAGCATTAAACAATTTTGGTAAGGAACTTATCAGAGATATTCCCCTGTAATTATTAGGATCAGTTATTACTTCTGATTTATGCAATAAAATTAAGTATGAGTATTTCCATTTTGATGGGTAAATACCTGTATTCAAAATAAGGTTAAACAGTTTAACAATACTTTTGATAGATACATTTTTACTAAATTTTACTATTTCATTTATAATGGTATCTGGCCCAGGCACTTTTTCTTTTTTTTAGCTTACTAATAACATTTTTTATTTCAGAGTATTTTATTGGAGCATCTGTTTCTCTATTAGATATTATGTTCTTTTCAATATTAACAAGTTGTTTTTCTATTTCCTCTTTCCATTTTATATTTACAAATGTGGGTTTTCCTTGGTCCTGAATATGCTTCGTAATTTACAAGTGTAACTATGCATGCCTATATAGTTTGCAGATATCAATCTTCATTACAATGCTTGAGTTTCATGTAACATTTATACAAACAAGGCAAGCAGTGCAAACATAGTTTTACTCTACAAGTATTAGAGTTTACAAAAAAAATGGCATCAAACATGCCATCAACATACAAATTGTTTTCAGGTGATTATTTAATTTGAAACCCGCAAATTGGCAGAAAATGTTTCAAAAATAAAAATAAATAAATAATTTGATTACTTATGTTAAAGACATATATGCATACACAAGATGTGCTTGATCTAAGATTTTTTTTTTTTTATTGAAACTCAATTTATGACATCCCATTTCCTGGCAGTTCTAAAAAGTGTATTCAGACAGGCAACCTTCAATTGCAATTTCATCAGAAAATAAGTTTGTTCATGTATTATCTAAAATTACTAATGAAATACACATCATTCACATTTTGTATTGACATAATTTTGTACACATTTATCTCATGGCCATGGATAAGATAATAAGATTAATATTTCTCACCACTTTACAGTAGTCTGTTTTGGTTTAACTATTACCGGTACATATTATATAGGGATTTTGATTTTTATGAGAATTTTTCACACAAATGTTTCAGTGAGATTTAAAATATAAATTTAGCTCTTTTTTTTTAAGCAATCATTGAAATTGGGGTTTGGCATTTACAGGACCGAATTGATGAGTCTTCAAATTTTTCTTAGGAATTTATTACAAAATTGACAAAAATAAACAAGACCAAATATAGTTTTACAGAACATATCCAGTTCATTCTGTGCTAATTAAGAGGGCTTTTTTATGCAGTATTTCTCTCATAAGATGGTTTCTCAATTGCTTTTCACCTTTTCCTTTTAGGAAGAATGTGTTAGATCAGTTTTATACAGAAATATAGAAAGAGAAAGTAGACAGTCGTCACATCCTTCTGACAGCAATAAAGAACAAGAAAATACCACTGTCGATGAAAGCATTGATGATGAAGTATTCAGTGATGCTAGCTTGGTGTTAGCCTCCCTGGATGAAAGTCAGCAAACTGTTGTCAATGTAGCTAAAAGATCATCTGTTGAAAGTGGTTGCAGAGGTCCAATGGAAAATGGTAGAAGGATGTCTAATGGAAATAATCGTAGAGCTTCGGTTGAAAGTAATTTAAAAAGAATATCTCTGGAGAAAGGTAGGAGAGAATCTATAGACAATGGTAGAAGGCATTCAGTTGAAAACAGTAGAAGAGCTTCAATTGAAAGTAATTTGAAGTTTTCCAAGGAAAACAGAAGAGTGTCCCTGGAAAAAGGTAGAAGAGAGTCTGTAGAAAATAGTAGAAGGTCTTCAATTGAAAGTGGCAAAAGAGCGTCAATTGAAAATGGTCCAAAGGCATGTAGAGGGAATGACCGAAGAAAATCTGTTGAGAATAAACAAAAATTTGGAATTGATAATCGTCCTAAAACCGCTGCTAAACTTCAAAGAAGGCCTACAGTAGATAAAAATTATCGTAGAGTTTCTGGGTCAGAAGGTTGTTTAGTCGTACCTAACCCTGCCGCAGAAGATCCAAAGACTATCAGAAGGTCATGCTCCTATGATGCCATCAGGAATGAAAAGGAAAGCTTAAATGTGGGAGACAGTTCATCGTCCTTAAATAAAAAGAAAAAATCAGAATCAGAAACATATTTAGTGAAAAAACCTCCTTCTGGATCTCTTGATAATTCAATTTCTGGTAAGGGATACAAATATTTATCTTAAGGTAGTGCCCAGCATATGGTTCAGGAGAAAATGTTAAAAGTTTATAAAAGGATGAATTTTTGTTTGGTAGTTTGAAATTAAGCAAGTTTAATGGAATATCTAAACACTACAGGGAGATAACTCTGTAAAAATCAGCTAAACCTTCAAATCACATTGTATTGTTAAAGAAATACTAAGCTTCTCAATTATCAAAATTAGTTTTTGTCAAACTGCTATATACCCAATGAAAATTTCCCGAAAAGGTATATGGTTCAATGGCTTTGAAATTTTTTATATTTTTGTATAAAAAGGATCAAAGTAAATATTTTGTCAAAATTTTATGAAAATCAAACGAATCAAATTTCACTAAGTCAATGTGTTTGGTACCACCTTAAATAAAAGAAAGTAGAAACTAAAAAGAAAATTTCTGTCAATTTGGTCTCTTGTGGAGAGTTTTCTCATTGGCAATCATACCACATCTTCTTTTTTATTTAAAATGTCATGTACTACATTATGAGGTGGTAATTTCTATTTATTAACATTTTAAATTAGAACAACACAATTTGCAAACACTAGTACAATTTGATTCAGTGGATATGAATTAATAAACAAAACTTTTTCTCATGTGAGAAATATTATTGTGATATAAACTTGAAAAGGTGAATACAAAGATATGTGTCTGATTTCCGAATGTGATCGAGTTTTAATTATTGCGATACTCACCCAGTCCCATTATTCACTATAATAATAAACTGGCAATAATTTCTGAATTTACAGTATTAATTTATGCATATTTTCTCTGAATGCTAATGAGTTGCTAATACTATATGATGTCTTTTCAGCAGTCAATGCTAAGGACACATCGTCGTCTGCTGATAAAGAGATGTCTAAGTATATCAACAAAGCATTATACATGTCCCTGCAGGACTATTTACAGTCACCAAATACAGCAAAAAACAAAGTGTTCAAGAGACTTGGGGATATATTTGGAGAAGAAAAGTTAGACGAAATTTTGGAAGTTTGTCGAGAATGTCTTTACAACAATGATAATTATGACACATTTCATTCAATGTTGTCTGAGACAGACGTCATATGCCTACCTCTTGTTTTTCAGTATTTACAATTAGAAGGATCTCAGTAATGTGTTGTATTGAAAGTTTCATTATTAAGGATTTTTGGAATTATTTTGGAAGGGGGTGACTCCCAAACCCATTCTTCTAGAAAGATAAATAATCTTTCGTTATATTAGGTGTTTTTAGAAATCCAAAAATAAAAAATTGAGAAATAATACAAATTGTTCATGATGGTGCTAATTTGAAAATCCTGTGCAAGTGTACATGTACTGGTAATATTGCTTATAAAAAACTTTATAATGTGTAATCTTTACAAGTTACACATGGCATGTAATAAATTTTCTCAATTTCCTGAATGCAAATTAAGGTGGCTCTTGGGTACAAACATTATTTTATTTATTACACTATTAGTTATTACTTAATGATATGGTACAAAAAAACAACCCAAAAAATTGATTCTGTTTGGCCCCAGATGACTTTTAAAATGTTTATATCATTGGAAAATTCCCAAATTATCTCCCTTTTGGCATTAAATTTGAAATATCTTTTTTAACTCATCGGTGACCTATGTTTTTTATTATTGTTTTCAAATAAGCTGTATATAAACGAAATAATTGTAAAATTTAAGCGATTTCTGTAATTAGGTTATTTTTTTATTTTGATATTACCTCTTTTTCTCCTATTAGTTCAACAGAAAAAAAGGACATTAACAAAAATGTATGCTTCTTCCAGAGGCAGATTGTGAGCTTAAATGAACGGTGACCTAATTTTTTTATTTCATTTTTCTTTTAAGTATATGATAAAGTTCATTTACAAAAAAATATAGCAAAATCCTATATTAGAAAAAACAATTGATTTATATCTAGGAGCCTCCTTAACTTAAAGATGTTTTACTTTCAACAGTTTATTAAACTGTATATGTTGATTTTCAATATTTGGCCTATATTTTGGGTCAAATAAGGACCTTAATATTCCATCATAATGTTTGAAGTATTCATGGGTTTGTTTGTGCAATACAAGATTTGCATGTTTAATTTCATTTTCATTGCAAATATATTTTTGATATTGGTATTGTAGTCAGAGTAAATAAATATACAATGTCTATATACATATATGTACTATACATTGCCCCTATTGGCATAAGATTGTCCTGTGATCTGAAATTTACATTTACTATCAGATATACTTATTTATTGTTTATCTTTATTGTAGTTATATTTATACAGTTTGTAGAATTGAATTTGGAAATTATTAAAAAATTGTTGAATATGTGAATGTTTTGTTTGTATGTTTTAGTATTTAAACAGACATGGGACATGTTGGCTTAATTGGGTTGTTTTTCATGTTAGAATTTTGATACAGATCAGGCCTTATATTGGAGAGTTAGCTATTGGCTGTTTTCATTACTAGTGTTGCATGGCCCAGTACAAGTAATTTATGTGATGTAAAATTCACAGTGTAATACCGACTTTAAATTTCCACTCGGTATACAGTATACATATGAAATATTATCAGAAGCTGAATTCACAAATACCACTGGAAGCATTTGCTCAGTGACTCATGGAAGCCTTTCTCACCATTTAGTCTATGTCATCCTAAATTAAGATTCCCATCTGAAACAACTTGTCAATTTTAACTTTAGTTTTATTCTTATATTGGACGCTTTACTGTTGTTTGCCAAAGGGCCAGTGGCAAATATTTCATGCATTTTCTAGACGAAAACAATAACAATACATCTATAAGGTAGCAGGAAATTTGAACTGCCCCTGGCATGGATAATGGCAAAAGATTTGCCTTCGTGCCATCTTCAGACCTGACTGTGAGTTTATATGCAAGAATTATTAATTGCGAGAAACTGGCATATTGTAAGGTATACACAAATACATGGAAATAGTTGCAAAATTTTAACAGAATGACTTTAGATGGATACAAGGTATAAATAGTTTATAGATGCTTCTCTCTCAACTAGTCAGATATATTATATTTCAAGGTCGTCATTATATTGGCAAAAACACTGGATGTTACCATATCAATGTGTTCATTATACTCCCATTACATAAAGTATTTTATAATCAAAGTGCTTGTAAGCACTGAAGGTGAAGATTTCTTAAATTAGCCAGCGTGAAACAAAATTAACATTGTATGGTATTAAGCATTGGTTGTATTTTTTTTTTCAGTTAGAAGCAACACTAAAAAGTTTCTTTTGGTGTCAATCCTCTGACTTCTGTTGCAAATAGAAAGTCATAGGCATAGTGATCGGTGGCAACAAAATCTTTAATTAACTCCTTTCATGCTTTATATTTTGCTGAAGGTTGAAGACCTAGATGCCTTATGATATGAAGTTTTGGTCTGTCATATGTCTATTGTTCTTTACATCATTTTCATGTTTCAGACTATTTAAAAAAGAAGTTAATATGTTTGTAATGTTAATTTCTCTCTTATGAGTAATAGGATACTATATTTAGTATGTGCATACATTACAAGGTCCTCAAACCTGTCAGAACTTTTTTACCTGACCTCAGCCTCATTTTATGGGTCAGTGAACAAGATTAATAGTCCAGCCAATCTAGCATAAATTTGACCCTAACCTTAAAGTAATTGCAACAGAACATTTTAAAGTTTTAATCTTTAGCATTATGCCCCAAATATTCACAGAAAAAGTCCAACAAGATCTAATTTAAGGAAGACTAAATAAACACGATTTTAAAATTCCTATGGAGATTTGTATTGAAATGGGAGATAACTCTGTAAAAAAGGTAGAAATATCAATAAAAATTGATCCAAAATTATAACTTTAAAGCTTCTATTCAGCAGAATGTTTTAATTCTTGATATGTTAGCTGCCTTTATAGTATAAAACTCTCAAACAACTCTCAAGGTGCTTTATATCTTTTATCAAGCTACAACCTAGATTTAGTAATTCATTGGTTGACCATTTATTAAATTTTTCAACAAGTCAAGGTAGAGAATCTCTTTTTGTGGTTTAAAGTTTCTTTAAACAAGATAGATGCTGAACAAATATAACTAACAGATATAAAACAATACCAAATTTTTACATTATTTTTTCAAAATGGTCACAAAGCCAAAAATTTGCAATTACCTTAATAAAAAATGTGCAAAAAAAATATATATACCCATAACACTTCAGTTTTGTACATTTCATGAGCAGAAGATTATATAATATAGTAGTCAAAATCAAACTTGTAACCCCAACAAAGTATCATATTCTACATAAATTTTATGAAAATCAACCAAAAACTGACATAAACAAGAATGTGTCCACAGTACACGGATGCCCCACTCACACTATCATTTTCTATGTTTAAAGGACTGTGAAATTGGAATAAATTCTCTAATTTGGCATTAAAATTAGAATGATCTTATCAAAGGGAACATGTATACTAAGTTTCAAGTTGATTGGACTTCTACTTTATCAAAAACTACCTTGACCAAAAACTTTAACCTGAAATTTGCACTATCATTTTCTATGTTCAGTGAACCGTAAAATTGGGGTCAAAACTCTAATTTGGCATTTAAATTAGAAAGATCATATCATAGGGCACATGTATACTAAGTTTCAAGTTGATTGGACTTCAACTTCATCAAAAACTACCTTGACCAAAAACTTTAACCTGAAGCCAAAAACTTTAACCTGAAATTTGCACTATCATTTTCTATGTTCAGTGAACCGTAAAATTGGGGTCAAAACTCTAATTTGGCATTAAAATTAGAAAGATCATATCATAGGGAACATGTGTTCTAAGTTTGAAGTTGATTGGACTTCAACTTCATCAAAAACTACCTCGACCAAAAACTTTAACCTGGAGCGGGACAGACGGACGAACGGACGAACGAACGGACGGACGAATGGACGCACAGACCAGAAAACATAATGCCCCTCTACTATCGTAGGTGGGGCATAAAAAACTCATTTTTGCTTCCAATGTTCATTTCCTTAGGAAATTAAAAATGCTGATTTTGAGTTTTCCTCAATTTACATTTTATGGGACTTTTTATGCCCCACCTACGATAGTAGAGGGGCATTATGTTTTCTGGTCTGTGCGTCCGTTCGTTCGTCCGTCTGTCCGTCCGTCCGTCCGTCTGTCCCGCTTCAGGTTAAAGTTTTTGGTCAAGGTAGTTTTTGATGAAGTTGAAGTCCAATCAACTTGAAACTTAGTACACATGTTCCTTATGATATGATCTTTCTAATTTTAAAGCCAAATTAAACTTTTGACCCCAATTTCACGGTCCACTGAACATAGAAAATGAAAGTGCATGTTTCAGGTTAAAGTTTTTGGTCAAGGTAGTTTTTGATGAAGTTGAAGTCCAATCAACTTGAAACTTAGTACACATGTTCCTTATGATATGATCTTTCTAATTTTAAAGCCAAATTAAACTTTTGACCCCAATTTCACGGTCCACTGAACATAGAAAATGAAAGTGCATGTTTCAGGTTAAAGTTTTTCAGGTTAAAGTTTTTGGTCAAGGTAGTTTTTGATGAAGTTGAAGTCCAATCAACTTGAAACTTAGTACACATGTTCCTTATGATATGATCTTTCTAATTTTAAAGCCAAATTAAACTTTTTACCCCAATTTCACGGTCCACTGAACATAGAAAATGAAAGTGCATGTTTCAGGTTAAAGTTTTTGGTCAAGGTAGTTTTTGATGAAGTTGAAGTCCAATCAACTTGAAACTTAGTACACATGTTCCTTATGATATGATCTTTCTAATTTTAAAGCCAAATTAAACTTTTGACCCCAATTTCACGGTCCACTGAACATAGAAAATGAAAGTGCATGTTTCAGGTTAAAGTTTTTGGTCAAGGTAGTTTTTGATGAAGTTGAAGTCCAATCAACTTGAAACTTAGTACACATGTTCCCTATGATATTATCTTTCTAATTTTAATGCCTAATTATATTTTTTATCCAATTTCATGGTCCATTGAACATGGAAAATGATAGTGCGAGTGGGGCATCCGTGTACTTTGGACACATTCTTGTTTCTGTAATTATTTTGGGCTAAATGCTATAGATTAGAACTTAAACCAGATGCTCCGCGGGGTGCAGCTTTATACGACCGCAGAGTTAGAACCCTGAACATTGGGGCAAGTATGGACACAACATTCAAGCTCGATACAGCTCTGAATTTGGATTGTGATTAAATAGTTGACACAACACAGGTTTCTGACACATAATGAATGTGGTGCAAGAACTTAAACTTAAAAACTTTAAATTTTAAATTGGACATTACCTATTATGGTCTTATATCCAAAATCAAAATACATGGTTAGATTCAGCATATCAAAGAACCACAAGAATTCAATTTTTGATGAAATCAAATAAAGTTCAATTTTGGACCCTTTAGACCTCAATGTGGACCAATTTGATAACCGGGCCCAAACATCAAAAATCTAAATACATGGTTAGATTAATCATATATTAAAGAACTCCAAATATACAATTTTTGTTGAAATCAAACAAAGTTTAATTTGGGACCCCAATTTGGACCAACTTGATAACTGGGCCTATAATCAAAAATCTAAGTTCATGTTTAAATTCAGCATATCTAAGAACCCCAAGGATTCAATTTTTGTTGATATCAAACAAAGTTTAATTTTGGACTCCGGTTTGGACCAACTTGAAAACTGAGCCCATAATAAAATATCTAAGTACATGTTTAGATTCAGCATATCAAAGAACCCTAAGGATTCAATTTTTGTTGAAATCAAACAAAGTTTAATTTTGGACCACAATTTGGACCAACTTGAAAACTGGGCCCATATAAAGTACAAGTTTAGATTCAGCATATCAAAGAACCCCAAGGATTCAATTTTTGTTGAAATCAAACAAAGTTTAATTTTGGACCACAATTTTGACCAACTTGAAAACTGGGCCCATATAAAGTACATGTTTAGATTCAGCATATCAAAGAACCCCAAGAATTCAATTTTTGTTGAAATCAAACAAAGTTTCTGATTTGGACAAACTTGAAAACTGGGCCCCTAATAAATCAAAGCGCTGTAAGCGCTGCAGGCAGTTAACCAAAAACCAAGGCAACCGTAATTATGAAAACTGTGGCAATGTTGCCTCAACATTAAAATATAGTACATTCATGTTTATCTAATGATTTATTTATTAAGGCAAATAATTTATATGTTATCAAGGTTTCAAAAGCAATGCATATATCAATGTATATTTTTTATGGTGAGTCTGCAGTGTTACAAGTTCCCAATGATTGCAGTTGTTCTACTTGGTAGTTAACCTTGGTTTTATTTGACTGCTAGAAGTTCAATTTGACAAATTTCCTTAAAATTACCAATTCAGGGTCAGCAACCCAACAACAGGTTGTCTGATTCATCTGAAAATTTCATGGCAGATAGATCTTGACCTGATAAACAACATTACCCCATGTCAGATTTGCTCTAAATGCTTTGGTTTTTGAGTTATAAGCCAAAAACTGCATTTGACCCCTATGTTCTATTTTTAGCAATGGCGACCATGTTTGTTGATAGATCATAACTTCGGATACAATTTACAAACTAGATACCCTAAGGAACATTCAATTAAAGTTTGGAAGTATTTGGCCCAGTAGTTTCAGAGGAGAAGATTTTTGTAAAAGATTACTAAGATTTACGAAAAATGGTTAAAAATTGACTATAAAGGGCAATAACTCCTAAAGGGGTCAACTGACCATTTCCGTCATGTTGACTTATTTGTAAATCTTACTTTGCTGAACATTATTGCTGTTTACAGTTTATCTCTATCTATAATAATATTCAAGATAATAACCAAAAACAGCAAAATTTCCTTAAAATTACCAATTCAGGGGCAGCAACCCAACAACGGGTTGTCTGATTCATCTGAAAATTTCAGGGCAGATAGATCTTGACCTGATAAACAATATTACCCCATGTCAGATTTGCTCTAAATGCTTTGGTTTTTGAGTTATAAGCCAAAAACTGCATTTGACCCCTATGTTCTATTTTTAGCAATGGCGACCATGTTTGTTGATAGATCAAAACTTCGGATACAATTTATAAATAAGATACCCTAAGGAACATTCAGTTAAAGTTTGAAAGTATTTGGCCCAGTAGTTTCAGAGGAGAAGATTCTTGAAATAGTTTACGACGACGGACGACAGACGACGGACGACGACGGACGCCAAGTGATGGCATAAGCTCACTTGTCCCTTCGGGACAGGTGAGCTAAAAATCTAAGTACATGTTTAGATTCAGCATATCAAAGAACCCCAAGGATTCAATTTTTGTTAAAATCAAACTAAGTTTAATTTTGGACCCTTTGGACCTTAATGTAGACCAATTTGAAAACGGGACCAAAAATTAAGAATCTACATACACAGTTAGATTCGGCATATCAAAGAACCCCAATTATTCAATTTTTGATGAAATTAAACAAACATAAAAAAGAAGATGTGGTATGATTGCCAATGAGACAACTATCCACAAAAGACCAAAATGACACAGACATTAACAACTATAGGTCACCATACGGCCTTCAACAATAAGCAAAGGTTTAATTTTGGACCCTTTGGGCCCCATATTCCTAAGCTGTTGGGACCAAAACTCCCAAAATCAATCCCAACCTTCCTTTTATGGTCAAAAACCTTGTGTTCAAATTTCAGATTTCTATTTACTTATACTAAAGTTATGGTGCGAAAACCAACAAAAATGCTTATTTGGGCCCCGTTTTGGCAACTAATTCCTTAACTTTTGGGACCTCAACTCCCAAAATCAATCCCAACCTTCCTTTTGTGGTCATATACCTTGTGTTTAAATTTCATTGATTTCTATTTACTTATACTAAAGTTATGGTGCGAAAACCAAGAATAATGCTTATTTGGGCCCTTTTTTTAGCCCTTAATTCCTAAACTGTTGGAACCAAAACTCCCAAAATCAATCCCAACCTTCCTTTTGTGGTCATAAACCTTGTGTCAAAATTTCATAGATTTCTATTTACTTAAACTAAAGTTATAGTGCGAAAACCAAGAAAATGCTTAGTTGGGCCCTTTTTGACCCCTAATTCCTAAACTGTTAGGACCAAAACTCCCAAAATCAATCTTAACCTTCCTTTTGCGGTCATAATCCTTACATGTAAATTTTATAGATTTCTATTTACTTATACTAAAGTTATAGTGCGAAAACCAAATTTCTTCGGACGACGACGACGTGATACCAATATACGACCAAAAAAATTTCAATTTTTGCGGTCATATAAAAATGACTGTTGCATTTAGTTTCAGGTTAAAACATAGTTCGACTGGACTATAAGTGTTCATGGTCAAGTTCATCTCAGATACTTTAAGCAAAAGATCTAGTATATTTGGTGTATGGAATGATTTAAAATGTACATGTTGAACCAGTAGGTGTCATCTGACATTTCATTTTCGTGGTTTAAGCAGTCCGAGACCACAATTGTCGTCGAATATAGTCCCTAGTGTTGACAGTGGGTTACTTGCCAATGTTTTTTATACCCCTTCCAAATTTATTTCTCCATGTTTTATGCCTCAAGTTGCAAGTAGGGGGGTGAAATTACACTGTAAAAAAATTTGGGCTCAGAATTTTAATTAAAGCAAAGTAGTGATTTGGTCCAGCTGAAAAAGCTTAAAAACTAACACTTGGGAAGCTGTCAAAAGATTTCAAGACGCCTTAAACATAAAATTGTCCATATTTAGAGTTCGGGCCGATAAAGTTTTCTATAATTTTGATATATTTTGTCCCAAAAGTAGTACAACACACTGTAAAAATTTAATTGAGAAAGCGCAGGTGGGATTTTTTTAATTTTCATTTATGTTCTAAAAGAAATGCACTACGAAATAATTGTGGTCTCGGCCCAAGCTATCTTAATTTTATTGATGTTTAATATGCAGAAGGTCAACTATATTTGGTGAATGGAAATGTTTTATGATGTGCAGGTCATTCTGGCAGTTTTATTTGACCTCCCAACCTTATTTTCACAGTTCATTGCTCAATGTTTTTGTGACTGCTTTTCCTCAACTAAAAGCAAGAAGTAAACTATATTTGATAAATGGAATGATTGTAAGATGTGTCTGTCTGGTACATATCATCAGACCTTGTTGATTGGACAATGTTAATTTTCTAGGTTTTTCTTCTTAGATACTATTAGCAGAAGGTCAGCTATATTAATGCAGATTGATTGTAGGGTGTACTTGCATTGTCTGTCTAGCAATTCATTTGACCTTGACCCCCATTTTCATATTTCATTGATCAATGTTTAGTTTTGGTCAATAGATATAGGAAGATGTGGTATAAGTGCAAATGAGACAACTCTCCATCCAAATAACAATATACAAAAGTTAACCATTATAGGTCAATGTATAGCCTTCAACACGGAGCCTTGGTTACAAGTTTATTATTTAGACATCAATCAATATGTCAACTTTATTTATGGAATGATTGTAAAGCATACATCTATTTCTGGGAGGTTGACCACATTTTCCTGGATCAAGTTACGTTTTTGCGATACTTCTAGTAAAGCTTATATTTAGGATAAACGCCACAAATTCAATGGTCAGTATAGCAGGCTTTCAGCATGTGCACTCCCTATTTTTATGAAGTTTGTTCTGGAAATTGAACTTGGTTGTGTCTTCCAATTATGTTTATGCATTGATGAATGCAATTTTAAGAAATACAATAACCAATACTTTGCATGTGGATATTATTGTATGTGTCGTTTGTTGATGTGTTTCATAAATGTTTCTCATTTTTTTATTTAGATTAGACCTTTGGTTTTCCCATTGTAATGGTTTTTATACACTAGTCATTTTTGAGGCGTTAAAGCTTGCCATTTGGAGAGTCAAGGCTCAGTGTTGAAGACCATATTTGACCTATAATTGTTTACTTTTACAAATTACGACTTGGATGGATAATTGGAAATTCACAAACTTCATATTTAGCATTTTAAGTGATCAAGACAGACCAATTTTAGTCCTAATAAATGTTGTAAGGAGAAACAAAAATAAGAAAGAGTCTATAATCTGTGCAAGCATTGTGTTTTTAAGTTTCAAAACATTTGGTTAAAGAGAAAATGAGTTACAGCAGATATAAATTTTGGGATAAAGGATGGACATGGGTAAAACTTAATGCCCCCTCCACCACAACAGGTCCATAAAAATGTAATGCCATAGGGTAGGAATGGCCCTTAAGATAAGGTGAGCAGAGCTGAGGGGGCAATATTTATCTATAAGAGAATTTTAACATGAAAATCATATACCCATAAGGACAGGTAGACATATATACATTTTCATCATTGCCATGTTTGATGGTGAATCAAATGAATTCAACTAAAATTATGCAGCAGGCAGGATATGGCCATGTTTTGTATTTTCCATTTTAATGTAATTTTTTCTATATTAAAGAGTCATGCATCCTTTTTACAAGACTCATAGTATCTTGAGCCTAGAGAAACCTACTATACATGCAGATAGAAGATGACTGATGTTATATAAAGTAATTCAAAAGCAACACAGATGAATATAATAAATAGCATGTTTTATTTGACATAGAATAGGTAATGTAATCATCGTCGTCGTAACAATGTCAAGAAATATTTAGAATGCCCGGTCTAAACCAGCTGTAATCAATGCCACAATTATACACAGTTCCCATAATTATACATAGTATAGTTGGGTTAAAAATTTTAAATATGACGGTTCTTTGAAGCAGAGCGTAGTGATTGCATTATGATATAGGATGTATAGATTTTCACAATGAAAATGTTAAATAAGACGTGCTATTTGCTGCTGTTCTATCATTGTCAGGAGAGATGTTCAGCATCCATAGCACCAGTTCGCCGATATCAACTACAGTTCTTAGTTTTGAGGTTCACTGAAATAGAGAGAAAAATTTCTTTACTCCACTTTGAAAATATAATCAGTATTAAAGGTACAAAATTTCAGATTTTTCAGACAAACTCTTCCGAGATTTTTATTCGGAGGGACTTTTACTGAATATTCATTTTTCCTTGGAACACATTTGAATATTTCATCAATATTAAAGGGGCACTAGCTACGAGATATATAGAAAATCTGAAGTTTGATTTTTTTCTGTTCAATCGATAATGAAAGTGAAATAGTGAAATAACAATTCGCTTTTTGCAGCCAAAAAGGTTCAATTTTGTCAAATTACGCTAAGAAATATTGATAATTAGTAATTCACTTGCAAGTGAACGAGTCGACCTCTTTAAATCCATATTCATGTGAACTTCAATGTAACCCCTAGCTAGAGATTGACAACGCATGTATTGTACCTGTACAGCTGGTTATTTAACAAATGTTTAAAGAAAAAGAATGTCAACAATGAAAGTGAAACTACGGTAAATCATTTGATTACTAATTCGATGCACATAAAATCATTCTTATACGGTTAAAAACAATGAGAAACATCTATTTTTAATCTATAAAATAAAATCAAACAGACCTATAAAAATCCAATTGCACGTGTTGGTTTAATCTATTGATATCTTTATTTATGTTTACATCGCTTATATGGTCATCTGAGGTAAAAACGATAGGTAATTAGATGGCGTCTGGACTAAAATTCACTTTCATTTCAACATTCTTAAAATAACTGAAATCATAAAACCTTTAAATATTTTTGGAGATTTACTTACATATTTTTCTGCAATAATTCCATCTTTAACAAACCAGAAATAAGGTGTTACTCCGTCTTCCCTGTAATCCATTAATACTATCATGCCTCCATCAGCCATGTTTTCTCCTAAAAAATTATTTCAACTTGTTAATACAACACCGAACAACCTTAACAAGTATTAAGAAGCAGTTTAATCAAAATTCGAATTTAATGTAGTATACCACCATTCTGGTAGTCGAAAAGTAACCCATATTTCATATATATCATATTTTAACTGAAATTTTGTTGCAGAAACGCACTTCTTGTGGATTTTCCCTAAAATCAATTACATACAACCAATCAATCAAATACTACTGAAGGTTTTTTTTATTATTAAAATCTTTGAATTGTATTGTTTAAATTTCAACTGCTTGCAATATTGAATAAGACATTTTGCCATTGTATAATTGAGAATGGAAATGAAGAATGTGTCAAAAAGACAACAAAACGATCAAAGAGCAGAAAACAGCCCAAGGCCACCAATTGGTCTTCAACAAGGCAAGAAAATCAAGCACCCAGAGGCAGACTCCAGCTGGACACTAAACACAAATGTGTACTAGTTCAGTGAAAGTGGACCTCACACCAAACTCCTTAAATATGCATTACAGTTTGCTTTAATTGGAAGAGTAAAATACTATAAATAACCCAAGGACAAACTAGAGGACCTAAAGAGCCTGTGTCGCTCACCTTGGTCTATGTGCATATTAAACAAAAGACACAAATGGATTTATGACAAAATTGTGTTTTGGTGATGGTGATGTTTGTAGATCTTACTTGACTGAACATTCTTGCTACTTACAATTTTCTTTATCTATAATAAACTTGGCCCTTTAGATAGAGGAAAATATTTTGTAAAAATTTACAAAAATTTACCAAATTAATAAAAATTGTTAAAAATTGACTATAAAGGGCAATAACTCCTTAAGGGGTCAACTGACCATTTTGGTCATGTTGAACCTTATTGCTGTTTATCTATATCTATAAAAGTATTCAAGATAATAACAAAAAGCAACAAAATTTCTTTAAAAATTACCAATTTGGGGGCAGCAACCCAACAACCAGTTGTTCAATTCATCTGAAAATTTCAGGGCAGATAGATATTGACTTGATAAACAATTTAAACCCTATCACATTAGCTCTAAAAGCTTTGGTTTCAGAGTTATAAGCCAAAATCTACATTTTACCCCTGTGTTCTATTTTTAGCCATGGCAGCCATCTTGATTGGTTGGCTGGGTCATTGCACACATTTTTCAAATACCCTAATAATGATTGTGGCTAAGTTTGGTTATTTGACCCAGTAGTTTCAGGAGAAGATTTTTGTGAAAGATAACAAAAATTTACGAAAAAATTGGTAAAAAATGACTATAAAGGGCAATAACTCCCTACGGGATCAACTGACCATTTTTGTCCATTTTGGCCATGTTGACTTATTTGTAGATCTTACTTTGCTGAACATTATTGCTGTTTACAGTTTATCTCTATCTATAATAATATTCAAGATAACCAAAAACGGCAAAATTTCCTTAAAATTACCAATTCAGGGGCAGC
Organism: Mytilus galloprovincialis; assembly: GCA_037788925.1. Classification (NCBI taxonomy): domain Eukaryota; kingdom Metazoa; phylum Mollusca; class Bivalvia; order Mytilida; family Mytilidae; genus Mytilus; species Mytilus galloprovincialis. The sequence continues at coordinate 43,274,093 of CM075334.1, read as the reverse complement.
AACCCAACAACCAGTTGTCTCATTCATGTGAAAATTTCAGGGCAGATAGATCTTGACCTGATAAAGAATTTCACCCAGATTTGCTCTAAATGCTTTGGTTTCAGAGTTATAAGCCAAAATCTACATTTTACCCCTATGTTCTATTTTTAGCCATGGCGGCCATCTTGGTTGTTGGTCGGGTCACCGGACACAATTTTCGAACTAGATACTATAGTGATGATTGTGGCCAAGTTTGGTAAAATTTGGCCCAGTAGTTTCAGACGAGAAGATTTTTGTAAAGGTTAACAACGACAGACGCCAAGTGATGGGAAAAGCTCACTTAAGGGCCAGGTGAGCTAATAAAATTACAAGTGTGGTTCCAGTTACATCCTTTTAAAAAATAGGGTCTGTATGTCGGCAATTTTTTTTTCTTTAATTTTTATTTTTGATAGTCAAAATCCAGAAGAAAAAAAAGAATTTACCGAAATTGATTCCAGTTTTATACACTTCTTGCAAGAAGTTCACCATTTTACATGTGTTTGGTTGTAAAATAAACTGCCATGTAACGTTTTAAGCTAATTTTGTTGCACTCAATTAAGAATTTGTTGCATTTGAGCCATAAAGGAACTTCTGATAGAAATTCAGATGACAAAAATCTGTGAATTTCATTATATAAAATTAAATTCACAATCCTCAAAAATTGATCCTATGAAATAGAAATGAAGAAAAAAAGTTCTAGGGTTGGAGGGCAACTAGGACCACACATATACTTTTATTTGGCCTTTAATATATATTACTACATGTAAATATACCTTGGAAAAATTGCCAATTTTTGAAGTTTTCTAAAACTTTTTTTACACCTGTGGCTGCTCGCTTTTTGAATTCATCTGCAGCTTCTTTGCCTTTTTCTTCTTCAATTTTAGCTAATAATCTGAAATATAAAAAATATATTTTTTTAAGGATTCAATCATTAAAAACTTAAGTTTAGAAATCTTGATGATCAAATGCAGCATTTGATTGTGTTATAACTGTATAGCCATTTAATTTTCTGTCTCTAACATGCATGCACAATTTATCTTTATATATACAAATGGTACAAACATGTGATCAATATATATAATTTTACAATATAAAAGACAAATTAGAAAGTGTTCAATAATCATGTGTGCATTATATATCTTTTAACTATTTGAATGATCAATTTCAACTACTTTCTTTATACTTTCTACAGAAATCTGTGAATTGTTCAGACATTTGTAAGCCTTATGAATTCTGAATGTTGGTTTCCCTAAATACAAAAAAAAAATAAAGGGTCAGCACTGCAGACAGGAAAACCTATTATTTTCATTGAATTTCATGAAAAAAGCGAGAGAGGCACATGCAGTATCCTTTTACGAAACATATTCTCAGAAATGATCAGAAACTTAATCCCCATTGATACAAAAATTAATTGTCTTTAAGAAACGCTTGCTCTTTTCTTCTCATCTGTTTAAAAAAAGAATTGGCCATGGTGGAGAAAAATAGACCCTGCAGGGTAAGGGGAAATCAAAACTCATTATTGTATGTCCTATTCAGTTGAGCTAGTTATAGTTCTGCAGCAAGGACCTGGAAAGTTTATCAATGATACTCCATATCAACACAGAAGTGCAGACTACTGGGCTGGTGAAAAGTGCACTTATTGAATCCTGAATTTTAATTCATATTCAAGGACATTAAATAGTGTAAATAGAAAATCTTTCGATACTGAAATGATGCAATGAAAAAAACTGCCTAGAAATTAAAATGTTTTAGGAATCATAAATTATAAACAGAAGTGGTCGTATGGAGATTTGTTGAACCTGCATGACAAAATTTGACATACACTTTAATATATTCTTTGATAAATGTCTGGAAACCTTTCTTGTCAAAACTGGTTTCTTGAAGTTTGTGACTGTAAATTACATTAATTTTGGTTTCTACTAAGTCTTCTTGGCCTTCTGCTGCCTCCTCTGCTGAAGCGTTGGCTCCAATTGCAGATTCATCAATTTTATTGCTGACAGAAATATTCTACAAAAGATAAATGTACATTGCAGTTTGTCAAATACGTTGTAACATGTTGGATTATTTTTTTATTTTTAACATACATTTTAAGCCAACAGATGAATTAATATTATCTCTTCAAACATGAGTGAAAGCCTGAAGATTGTGAATTCTAATCATAGAAAACCAGATAACCCTTTAGTTCTTTTACTGGTATTTCCTCCCTCATTTTGAGTGTTTTATGCTGGACGTCTCACACATTATGACGTTGCTGACAACTTTTCTGCAGACATTGTAATTCACTTATATTATCTGCTTACACATAAAAAGCCTTGGTACAAGAATAACGTCACACCTCAAAGCCTTGGTACTAGAATAACAAAGCAATTGAGCAGGGTGATATAGATGAAGAGAAGGATGATAATGTAAATAATAATTACCTTTCCCTCAATTTCATAGAAGAAGTCTTCTTTCACAATCAATGGTTCAAAAGCATCACTGAACAATTCATCTCCTGAAAAAAAGTAATTCAGTAATATAATTTCTCAAGTAATTTTGAAGAGACAAATTTTAAATCATATTTTCACATTAAACATCTTTGACTGGCAAGATCAAACTGGGACTTTGCAATTGTTTATTACTTGATTTAGTTATCATTTAAACCGTATTTTAGTTTCAACAAAAAACTTACACAACTTATTACATATACATGTACAATGCAGGCGTCTTCAATTTCTGTTAGTTTTATGGTGAGGAATAATATGAGAAATGAGAAGACGCAGGGATCTCCATGGCTGGTTAACAATGGTGCCCCGCCATCGTTAAATTGTCTTCCGCCATCGTTCAAAATTGTTATCGTTTTTATAGCCCCGACTCCATTTTTTTTAGCAATTATAATCAAATGCATGTAATTGCATAACCCTTAGGCTTTTTTATATTATAATCCAATACGTATACAGTTCTAACGCCTGAGGGATATCCGGATTAAGATCGCTAATCACTTCTACCTGAGCTTGTACAGGTAGATCAACAAACCATACAGGGGAATACTATCTGTAGATAGACGATTCATTTGTCAAATTATTCAACTTAGTTTCCACAAATGCTTATGATAATTTATATTAAATAAATGAATTATTAATCCAAAGAAAACAGTTTAAAAAGTCGAACACATGCTTTTATTTTGACTTGCGCAATCAGCATCCCCCTTTTTGAAGAAGTACTAAATAAGACGTAAAACAGCAATTATTATTTCATCGCAAATAACTCGAGTGCTGCTGCAACGATAATACAGAATTACTTTAAAAGTTAACTAGAGGCTCTTAAGAGCTTGTGTTGCTCACCTTGGTATATGTGCATATTAAACAAAGACACAGATACATGTAGATTCATGACAAAATTGTGTTTTGGTGATGGTGATGTGTTTGTAGATCTTACTTAACTGAACATTCTTGCTTCTTACAATTATCTAGTCCAAATAATTATGACGTCTTGAAAGGCTATTATATTTTTTTTTCTTTGACGCCTTACTTCGACGTCATAACGCCAAACTCATATGTTCAGTTGGACTTTGAGAGGGAATTTATTGCTTTATTAAAACGTTTAGCTGATTTCTCCTCAAGATGCTTAATTTTAGGAGTATAAAATATATTTTTGAACCAAACTCGGTACATTTTGACGGACCTGAATTTCCGAATAATGTAAAACAAAGGTTCCGGAAATTCGGGTCTGTCTAAATTTTACCGAGTTTGGTGTAAAAATTATTTTACAATCTCCTAAAAAGAAATCAGATAAACGTTTTAAAAAATGCAGTCGACATGTTCCCGCCTCGGATGGAATTGTTATTTATATTATGATTTCTGTAGGGATTAATTGGAAATATTTTGCACAAACAAACACATAAAAGGTAAGAATTTTTATATATGCAATTTTTTTTAGCCTTCAATGAAAATTTGATGGCTAAATTGGGTCTCAAAGTTGAGAGCAAAATATGCTCTCAAAGTCCAACCGAAAATGGCGGCTTCAGCATTATGACGTCGAAGTAAGGAGTCAAAGAAAAAATTATAATAGCCTTTCAAGATGTCATAATTATTTGGACTAACAATTATCCAGTCTTACATTATGACGTCAAAGTAAGGTGTCAAAGAAAAAAATTATAATAGCCTTTCAAGACGTCATAATTATTTGGACTAGGGGTAAATACAAGAATGTAAGGCGATGAAGATTGCAACACTTTCCCAGAGATGTGTTACATATGTACAGCAACAACTTAAAATCACTATCAAGGGATTAAATTAAGAGTATTGAACCAAATCTCCTGAAGTCAGTAAACAGAAAATCTAATGTACCAAGATACATATGATATTGTTCTACCCTTTTCTTTAATAATCTGTATCTGTATTTCCCACTTATGAATATGGATGGGTACGTCACAGATTTCTTTCTGTTATAATAATTTGTTCAAAGTAAAATTGTATCACTGTTAGAACCAAGTTGACCATTGTTGACAGGCGATCTCTACAGGGATTTCTGTTTTATTATCTACATAAGTTTTACAACAAATCATTGAATGAAAGACACCAGTTTTTAAACTGGGATAGTCAAAGGGAGTGTTTGAAATAGCTTTACAAACCAGCTGACTAATACACTCACATAAAAGATTCTGTTTTCTACTTTGATCGTAAAATTCAGCTTATCAAATTTACAAAAAATATCAAAAAGTGTATAATTCATTAATTTACCTGATATTTTACACCTATAAATAATCATTTTGGCTGATGTTGCTAGATTATTTTCTGTTATACACAGAAGTGTTGCGACACCGGCTGTCAGAACTGGTAAAAGGACCACTTCCGGTTTTGTTTGTCATCAAAACGTTTTAAACAAAGAAGGTTTAAAGTGACAGTTCTTCCAATGTGGGTTAACTCGGCCCCGAGACAAGTCGTCCGGCTACTAGCTATTACTACCGACTACTAGTCTACGTCATAACAAACCGTCTAGGACGACAACTCGGACCGTCAAATGCATCCAGGAGTAGACATTTCATAAAGACCGATGATTGGTTTGATAGAGCAGCACATGTTTACAGTGTGAATGTCCTAATCAGATATTTCCAACTTAAGAAATAATTCATGAAGCCATAGATTGTTGGAAATTTACACATGGCCTGGGCCGTGATATTCGAATTTTATCCTGAGCGTTAGCGAGGGATAAAATTAACGAATATCACGGCCCAGTCCATGTGTAAATTTCCAACAATCTATGGCTTCCATGAATTATTTCGATTCTAATAGGACAAATACGGTCTTTAAAAAACTGAAGCGAGGGTGGATATGCTGTGTATATGTGGCTGTTCTTTTTTACTCCCTGTTAGATAAAGCTCAAATATCTTTATAAATATGTAACTTGTGTAGGTTATTTCGAGAATAACTGCTAGAAAAAAACTTTTTTATTCTTTAAGTTCTCAAACCCAACATTTGTCATTTTTAATTTACATGTTTTTCTCGTAAGCTTCCGTCAAATCAAAAGTTGACATTTTGTAACTAAGGAGCCGCCATGTTGACTTGCTGAAATGGGTAAATATGCGAATAATGCAATAGAATAGAAAATAAAACAAAACCTACCTCAAAAAATCAGTTTTAATACAATATCATACGAATTCCGATGGTTCACGTAACAGAAAACTTTCAAGTTTAGCGGTTTCATTTGTATGACGTCATGTTTTGGAATGACTTAAATGCGCCAAAAAGATTAATAGACTTTCGCGGAATTTTATTTAATTTTTATTTTGTTGATTTCTCCGAGCTCTTGTGCATTACTTCTTTTTAGTATGCATACGAATAAGAATAAAAGTTATTTTGTCTTTTTTAATTGCACTTTTTAAAACAATAAAATTGTCAAAGGATCTGCAAATAGGTTCCAGTACATGTAGATTTACGTGGGAAGTATATTGTAACAGCCATTATTATGCATATCTCTGAGTCTGCGCTAAGTATATTTTATCGAGAATTTTATCACAGTGTTGTTTACAAAGCTAAAGAAGCACGTCATATTAGAATAGAAAATAACGTGAGGTTCAATTTGTCCTATCCCATGCACATTTTGTGCCTTATGTACAAATAGAGATGACTGGTCAAAACTATGCAAATCGTCCCAAATATTTCTTAGGGAGCTACCATTTGATTTTTATGGGGGGGCTAGGATGAAAAATTTTGTCCTGCATTTTTTTTTAGCTGTAATCTCTGTCCTGCCTTTTTATTTTTTACTCTGTTCGGTCCTGCCTTTTTTTTTTTAGTTTATCCTGACTTTTTCTTACCTAAATTGTCGTCCTGACTTTTTTTTTTTGCAAGTGTCTCATCCTGCCTTTTTTTTTTACTCAAAACTCCTGTCCTGCCTATTTTTTTCAAATTTCATCCTAGCCCCCCCATAAAAATCAAATGGTAGCTCCCTTAACTGTTAATTTTATGATTAAATACAGGATTTTAAATCATACTATAAGAAATCAGAAGACATTATTTCTTTCCGCTTTTATGAAGTCGGTAGGGAATAGTAATTAATTTAAATAACCGTTTTAACGTTAAAAATGTTATTTTGCCAAACGAAATGGTATCCACTAAAAGATCTTAAAAATTCCACAAGGTACGAAATGATGCACATCAATCAGACAGTTTTCTACCACAAAATGAAGCACATAGAAATATCCATTGAGGTTTGAAATAACACATATGATGGTGTTTTCCTTTATTACAGCAATAAAGTTGAAAACTAGAAATGGTTTTCCAAAGGAAAAAAATGGACGCCTTACAGATGAAAATTCGCTGCCTTATTATCCAACCAAAACTTTGGTGGCAATTACATGAATAGTACTTTTCAACAAAGCTGGAAAGAAATGGGTACTTCACAAATATTTTTTTTGAATTTTTGTCCATTTTTCTTCTTTTAAAGTAGTATTGGCGAACGACGAGATTGATGTCGGATGGGGTCTTCAACTGTAATCTAAAGAGGATTACAAATAGATATAGGAAGATGTGGTGTGAGTGCAAATGAGACAACTCTCCATCCAAATAACAATTTATAAAAGTAAACCATTATAGGTCAATGTACGGCCTTCTACACGGAGCCTTGGCTCACACCGAACAAAAAGCTATAAAGGGCCAAAAATTACTAGTGTAAAACCATTCAAACGGGAAAACAAACGGTCTAGTTTTTAACCGTAAGTTCAGTCGTTCAAGTGGTTTTCGAGATCCTTTAATTGAATATTTTATAAAATGTTTTATGCTAGTACCAGTGGGCAAAGCATGAACATATTTATTCATAAAAACATTTCATTCTTTTATAGAAATTGATCCTTCTAAAAAAAAAAAAAAAATCTCGGTTTTTTTTGCCCATGCATTTATTTCCCATAGAAACGTAGAATATATTAGAAATCAGAGGAGATTATGTTAATCTATATGGTACTTATTTGCTAAAATGAAATTATTTAATGATTTTTTTTTTCTCCATTGTCCCAGGTTAAGGGAGCGGTTGGGTTCCCGAAAACATGCTTAACCCCGCCACTTTCTATATGTATATATGTGCCTGTCCCAAGTAATGTAATATAACCATAACGAGATGACCCCAGAAGACCGCCGACGGTCATATAACCAAATGTAAACATACATTTAAGCATAAACAGATATAGCGCGTCCTTTTGCAATAGGATTTTTCTAGATGTGTTTGATATCCAATTAGACCTTATTGAATCCGTATTCATGTGTATCAACCCCTTAGCTGACTGTAGGTTACACATGTATTGAGCTATTAAAAGGAAAATAATGTCAAAATGTAAAGTGAAACCAGGATGAACCATTTGGGTGACTTATTCGATCCACAAGAAAATCAATCGCATATTGAATACGGATTCAATAAGGTCTATACATTCACTTTTTTTTTTGGGACAAAATTGACCAAATCGGCTACTAAACGCGAAATAGTATTTCACTATATCATTTTCATTAATGGTTGAACAAAAAAATTAATCATATGCAATATTGTGTTAAATCTCGTAGCTAATGCCCCTTTAATAATTATTGAAATGGCTCGTGATAATCATAAAGTTTACGATGAACAGGACGATTTTTTCATTCCTATTGTTTATTTTCCTTTTCTTAATGGTGATCTTCAGTTGGCTTCTTACTGAATTAACATTTATCAATTTTTGTCGATATATATATATATGCTGTTTTTTAAGTAACTAAAATACCAGGTGTAATATCAACCATTTTGTATACTGAAGGTCCGGAAATGCCTGTATACAAAGTCAGACATGTGGCAGTTGTTTTCCATTTGTTTTTTTGATTTTACCATTTAATAAGATAATTTTCATTGGAGCTTGGTGATTTTGTTATTTACTTTTGCAGGGATTTCAATGAACCTAATATTCTCAGTACTGAATATTTATATATAACAAAGATATACGTTCCTTAATTTTTGAATTTGTCAGAACTTTTACTAAATTTTATCTAAATTTTATCACACATGTAGACAGTTGTCATGTGTGATTCTACCTTCAGGAATTTGATATTAATAAAAGCAATTGTATAAACGATTAACAAGTTAAAGAAATATTCATCAAATATTTTTCTTTGGTGTTATAGACTTTATGATTAAATGTATAATATTTTATACTGCTTTTGTTGTACAATCATCGTACGTGATATTATGTATAGACTGTATGTTGTTCTATATATTTGTTTTTGTTGTTGGCGTCATTGGGTAGCTGTCTTATTTAAGTATACTTCACATGTCATCTCATTCGTGTACGCTTTGTTTCTATAATTGGTCAATGAGTGACGGACGACAGACAAATGAAATTTAAATTAGGTCAAATACTTTTCCTTGAACCAAGTGAAAAAAGACCATAACACAATCAATGGTATACAAAACACAATATATAAAACTAAATACTGAACAACATTAACTCCAACAGAAATAGGAGGTGATCTCATGTCCTCCGAAGGTGTCAGTAGAGATCCTACTCCACATGTGGCACCCATCGTGTTGCCTATGAAAGTATTAACCTGGTAATAAGTCTAATTCGGTAAAACGAAGATATTGTGGTTACGGTAGTTGTAATATCTCCATTTTCATCTATGATACAGAAATTTAATAACTGTCAACTAAATCGTGATGGCGTACGTAAAATTTACGAAGGGATGATTTCAATTAAGTTCACCACTTTGGATCTTTTCGTTTTCAAGCTTCATTGTGAGCAGCAACCATGCATCTAATGATCATGATAAAGGAAACGCAAGCCTTAGAATATAGATATAAACTGGGAAATTCTAATTACATATACCCCATATGCAGGCGCTGCCGGAATGTTGGTACATATATAAATGGAAAGTTCAAAATTGGGAAGTTTTGTTCTCATGCTACCAAGTTAAACCAAATGAAATGCAATTAAGTCCAATTGATTCAGGAATAACTACATGATTACATTGTAATTATACAAATGAACATTTCCCAATAGGCTTCTTTAGAAGACCTCCTCAAATTGATTCGTTTTCAACTTTTTTAAAAACCAAAGTCTGCAAACTTTAACTTAATGACAATTAATGACAAAGGGCTACATGATCCTATACTATAGTTTTGAAAACATTTGATTTACGATTTACGAGAGATGTTACGAACAAATTCGTACGGCATAGAAAGAAGAAAGAAAAAATATAATAAGAAACGGATCAAATTAACACAATAAGTCTACCAACTTAATGATCTTTGTCCTATTTATTAATTCAAAAACAGTTAAAACTCAAGTTTCGATGTCTGTAAAATCTTCTTAACCAATCAGATTGCTTGCGAGTGGATCCAGAATACCATACGAGTCTTGAAATGACGTTAAAGCGGAAACTGATGGCACATATTTACGACGGCGGTGAGACATCTTATACACCACAGGCCATGATACTCCGAAAAGATCTTTTCTGAATGAAACCCGTCTTCCTGTCCCAATCAATCTACTCCTGAACGAAAACAAGTTCCTTAAAGACCGCTTGTGTTTACCATGCTTAGACGAAGGTGGACGTTTGTCGTTTGACTGTAAATGATCAATATCTTCCGATTGTTGAGTTGCAGCATTTGCCATGTTTATCGTTTCCGCGACACCAGAAATAATTTTATATGTATTTTCTCCAGATTCTAGTCTTTCTGTAGCTGTCAAATTCTGTGAGTTGAGCGTGTTGCCTTTTTCATCAGTAATTGTTATTTTAATCCCTTTGCTTTTTGAATTTCCAACTAATTTCAAACTCTTAAGTTGCTCAGAAATAAGATATCGCATCATCCTAAATTTGATACCTTTTGAAAACATTTCATCATATACGAAAGACTTGTATAATTCATGAAAATTGGAAGCCTGAATTCCAATACCATCAATATTTTCTAAGGCACTTCTGGTAATCATTTTGCCATTGCTCGTATTCTTTGACTTTGCATTTGCCCTGCAATTAAACATTTTACATACATATAATATATATATATATGGAGTTTTATGTAAAAAAAAAAAAAGGCAACCTAACGCATAATTAAAACATAGGAGAAGGAAATATCTAAAAAAAAAATTAAAAAAAATATTTTAAGATGTATTTAATTTATTACACGATGATGCTCAGATCCAACTTTGAGAGGTAAAATAACATAACAAGACCGACATTCTTAATTGTTTGGTACTTTGTAGAGAAGCGGCAACTACCATTATAAATAATGTCCAAGTATTTGGTTTTAGCCGGAGAGAGATTTAACAGCTCGGCTATTCTAGAGCACAACTCGGAATTTATGATTGCTGTAAAACAATTTTTAATCATGAATGAATACACCAGAGATGTCAAAACTAACCAGGAAGCAAAGAAATCAACTAACGATACTGTTGTCATAGTCGGAAAATTTCAGGAACTGCGAAATGTCAACTTGGAATTGAGAAAAGTCAAATCGTAAGTGAGAAATGTCAGACTTTAAAGGAGAATTTGAAGGAAAAAAATGTTGACATTTATGTTATTTCTAGAAATTAAGCATTCTGTCAATCAATAATTGGCATTAGAATAAGGAAGTAACAAAACACGGCTGTATAGATATGTTTACCTGTGATTATTCAGACATCCATGATTGATTCTTCGGTCATCCCCACACACAAAAATACAAATTTGAATGTATCAACCTTATTTGAAATCTTACTATAATCATAAGTCAAAAATAATATGATATTCTTTTCTGTACCTTGCGTGATTTTTTAAAATTTTTTAAATAGTTAATGATTTTTTTTTACAGTTATGTAGTATGATGAAATTGGTGTATACAATTTTCTGTATCGAAGATATCATTCCTAATACTTGTACAGAACATATATAACGTTGCTGTATACAATCTAGTCGGAAATACAGCGGCCAATATCAGAGTTTTTTACACATATTTTATTGTTCAAAATCACAAATGGATCAGACACAAGTTTTTCAACTTAGAAACGTCTTATCAAAGTGTACGGTTTCTATTTCTGCAACATTTTGAAACTATTTTTTCAGTAACAAAATATTGTGTGTTTGTTGCCCATAAAACCTGTATTACAATAAGGCTAATCAGCTAAGTTACTCCACTGGTTGAATCATACCGAGTGGCAAACAAATCTTGATCGTCGCCAAAATAACATTGGAACTGATTATCATCGTATATATGCAAGTGAAACAGTTGGTGTGGCTTCGCGTATTCATTGTGCATGATGCTAGCCTATCAAATATGCATGTTTTAGTACATTTTATATATGATTGTCGGTCCTAAGGAAGATTGCTGAAAAGGAGTAATTAATTGTAGATATCCATTTACAAATTCTATTTAAAGTGTGCAACATAGGAATTAATTACAATACAAAGTTCTTATATTTGATTCAATTCATTTAAAAGAGAATTATTTTAAGTACTATTATTTTATACAACTTAGGACTTTTGTATTTTTAAAGTTTGAAATAGGTCACAAAACCCCAAGTACATGCATACACCATTAATAAATTGAATAGATATTATATCTAACCGATATATGAGATCAGTTCGACTTCAGTCAGGGTGCCCGCATAAACCAGATAGATTACAATGATATAATGAACTTAAAACTGTTTTATAATTATATAGTGCAAATTCAATTAACGGTTCATACTCGTTAACATATTATAAACACAAATCTTTATGTTGGCTTCTGACGTATAGGAAGATGTACATGTATTTGGGGCAAAGTTTTTATTCACACCTTAACAATTAACAGCCATCAATTTGAACACCTTATAAGCTCACAAATATGTTGGCGTCTGACGAGGGATGACGTACGTTGAATAGTGAAAGTTAAACACCGGTTAGTTGAACACATATTTTGGGCTATTATTTTTCTTTTCTGGTGTCATGTCTGTATAAAAATTAACAGTTCACATTTGCAAACACCTTATAAGCAAAAACAAATAGTTTGTTGACGTCAGAAGATGTTCTACGTACGTCGTCTCTCGTCAACATGTCTTCCGTTTACAGGTATTACTGTCAAACAGAATGTAGATATACGAAGATGTGGTACGAGTGCCAATGAGACAACTCTCCATCAAAATCATAATTTTGTAAAAATAAACTATTATCAGTCAAAGTACGGTCTTCAACACGGAGTCGTGGCTGAAACCGAACAGCAAGCTATAAAGGGCCTCTAAAATGACTAGCCATGACAAACGGAAAAACGATTAACGGTCTAATCTATATAAAAAACGAGAAACGAGAAACACTTATGAACCACATCAATAAACGACAACTATACTGAACAAGGACAGGTGCAAACAAATGTAGCGGGTTTAAATGTTTTAATATGTACCAACCTTCACCCTTATCTGAAAAATGATGTAACATCACAACATAAAAAAAAGGACACACTGTAAAATATAACTTGATATGGCTGAAATCAATTAAAAGACATATTGACATGCACTAGTGAACATCCATGTATTGAATCAATAAATTTGATCTATACATATATTACAATGCAAATACAAAATCAATGTACAAGCATAAGAAAAAAGACAAGAATTCAGTCATGACTTTGGCATTTTGCAATATTGTTATATGTAGTGTAAAATTCGGATAAAAGTATATATTGGTCTCAATTACATGTAACACTTTAAATTACATATATTTTGGCCAATGTTTTTACTTTCTCCTATTCCATAAAGCCCCCTCTGAATTCCTACAAAAGTTTAAAACCTTTTTAATCATGTATTCGCCCAGAACATGTATGTAATATTTACCACTGGACGTTGAGCAAACAACAATCAAAAGAACATATTAATGTACTTTTTTTGATTATGTTAAGCCTGCCAATGGATATTTTAATATGTGTTTTTCTATGTTGTGATGTTATGCTATTGTTTCAAAAACAGGGAGAAGGTTTGGATCCATTAAAACGTTTAATCCCGCTGCAAATGTTTGCACCTGTCCTAAGTCAGGAATCTGATGCACAGTAGTTGTCGTTTGTTTATGTAATTTATACGTGTTTCTCGTTTCTCGTTTTTTTTATTTTATATAGATTAGACCTTTGGTTTTCCCGTTTGAATGGTTTTACACTAGTAATTTTGGGGCTCTTTATAGCTTGTTGCTCGGTGTGAGCCAAGGCTCCGTGTTGAAGGCCGTACATTGACCTATAATGGTTTATTTTTTTTAAATTGTTATTTGGATGGAAAGTTGTCTCATTGGCACTCACACCACATCTTCCTACATGTATATCAATCCAATATCAAATTAAACATATAAAAACTTACTGTGCTTTGTAAAAAGCAAACGCAAACAGGATGTACTTGAATAAGGTCCGTCTGGATAAATGCATTTCTAACAATATCCTGGAAAAATATTGAAGTGAGTGGGAAGCTTCTATATTAGGCCAAATAAGAAAAAGATGTGTGTTTCTTATTACCCTACCCTTCCTTTTTTTAAAGCTCAAATTTGCCTGCCCTAAAGTTAAGTTGTCATTTTTTAAAAGCACTGTTAATTTCCCTCCCATAGACTCGATGTAAAAAAAAATCTGGAATAAAAAAAATCCCAACCTACCTACCCTATGTTTTCAACGATGTTATAAGAAACACACATATCATTTTGTTTGGCCTTATCAATATATCTATATTACATCATGTTTTCTTCTTCATTTCAATATTGAAAATAATTATTTAAAAATCATCTGGTCAAATAACAATGGCAGTAAAAATGTGTCAAATAAAATATAAGCAACATTAAAGTTAAATTTATACGATTTGAATTTTGATTTTTAAAGGGAAATCTTGATAATATAATTTATACCAAATGAAATAACTTTTCATTATCAAATGTAGTCGAAATAAATATAAATTTCGAATTTAACAGAATACTACAAAACAAACATTCTAGTTATAAATGTCTGATAGTAAAACGGCTCTTTATCAATGGTTTCTGAAAATGTGATATATTTATATCAAATGAAATAATTGATCGTAACAATATACTTACAATGTATAGAAGCTATCTTCCGTTACTTAGCTGCCTCGCACCTGTTTGTCCATCTATGCGGTTGTTTATGAATAAAATGTTTTCTTTTTTTTTTAATGTTTTTCCTTTGGGTGTTTGGAAAATCAATTTTCACCTTTTAACGTGTGAAGGATTGGGCTTCCCGAAGATGGTCATAATGCATTAAGTTGTCATGAAAAGAACCGGAATGACGCATTCACATGTTTTCTTGGTTTGTCGCTTTTACAAACGTTGGAAGAAAATTATGTCCACTTAATAATTAAGGCTATATATTTAGCATATTGTATTAGAAACACAGCATAGTCCCATGGAATCGTAATATCACACACAAATGTTATGATCAATATTATACGTATTGTCCCCATCCGATTAAAGTGAAATTTTAGATCTATCATTTATGGGCATAGCGAAATCACAGATCTATTTTTGATAAGATGGTAATTGTACGATTCTGCTTTTGCAAAGAAACCTTATTAATAATGTATATATTGGATTATATAACTTGTCTTTATATAGGTTTGTTGTAGCAATACAGGAAAGCTAGGTTTCTGGCAGTATTATCATTTGTATATGTTTCAATATGCATTTTATTTTTCATAAACTGTTTTCTTATTGCATTAGACCTAAATGCATGAGCTTCGTTAAAATCCTAAGCAGGACTTACAAATGCATATACTCTCGTCCATATATTCGTATCATAAAATAAGATATAACAAAAGTCTCTTGGTTTTGCGGAATGCACTTAATATATAATCCCAAATTTTTTTCGTTACGAAAAAAGAATCTGAGAATTAATATATACACAATGGCAAACTGTAAGATGATTACATAAAAGTTTCATCGGGGTAAAGGGTCATTGCATTTGCCAGAAGTCGTAAATAAAGGGTACTCTATAGATGTGGATTTCTCCGATTTCCTGTGACAATATATATACTGCTATCTTCATTCAGACAACTGTCTAGTATTCTTAAGTTTGGACACTTTTCTGCGTTTTTTAAACATACCACATACGGATTATACTCAGTGTTATAACAAAAGTTCTTTAACTTACAGAGAGTGTGGTAATTTCTCTACACGATGCATCTCACCAAATTATTTTTTTCCAAAGTCGATGCTCCGAAAAATTTCATATTGCAACAAAATAAACTTTCTCCCAGTCGAGTTTTGACCAACGCAATACCATTAAAAGTTTCTCGTTCGCCTGACGCTCCATATAGGGTTGATTTTATTATCATGTTTTTTCATATACAAATTAGACGGTTTTACATCTTTCGCCAAACCCGTACTTTTAAGTCTAATGCCCGATTATGGAAGATGTTGTAATGCCACGGGTGCTTAAATACTAGTCGAGTGTGCCTTTTTAGTGGACCTGTGGACTTCACATTACTCAGTGTAGTTGAACTCGCGGAGAAGAAGAAAATTATAAAACTTTTACAATTTCCAATGGTACGTGTCAGAACAAATATAATTTTGTATTTATGCATTCGTAAGTCGTTTCACTTTGAAACATAACTTTTATGTTCTGTAAGAGTTGTTATTTCATATGAATAAAATAAATACTGCAATTTATTTTTAATGTAATGTACATGGTTTTACCATAAGGAAATCTTGACTATAGCAGTGAGTTTCCAATAATAAAGTAAACACAACTATATCAGTACTGAATTCACTACAAAAGATGTCTTTCAAATAAATAACGAAACTATAAGTACTAGTAATATACAAGGTCCATGAGTATAATTTAAGGGTTTTCCTTTCGACAAACGATCATGGATTTTTTTAAATGTAAGTATTATTTTTCATTTATTTTTCAATTTATAAAGAATGATACACAACTATCAAAGTACAAAACACAACTGTTTGAATGCGAGGTGTACTCGATGCATGTTTCTTGAACCATATATATATATAGTCATTCTGATTTATTTGTTTTGCCGAAAAAATATTAAAAAAAAACACATTCTTATTCGTTTACACCATGTGCACAATGGCCTCACTTTACTGCACGAGGACCGGACGGTTACTTTGACTAGCTTTGGTGGACTGGTTTTTCTATGTGTAAGATTGTTCCACTTCAGAGATCGTAGTGATTATAGCTGTCAGTCATAATTTTAGTAGCAGCTTTCACAATAGACAGCATTCATTTTTCCGTTATAAAATGAATAGGAAGTTGGAATATTCCAAGTCCACTACAAAAAACATGACTGAGCATTCTATACAATACGATATATACACAAATTCAGAGTCGGATTTTAGGGCATTCAACGGAGGGATGACAAGTCACGGACCCGTGACAAGTGTAAACTTTCATGGTATAAGATCTTATAAGTATCACTCCAAACGACGGCTTGTCTGGTCCCCTTTCAAAATCTCGTTAATCCCTGCACCTGTAACTAAGCACTATACAAACAGTCAAACACATAAAAGATGATACAAAATACTAACTTCTAGTTTGAGACTTTTCTATTATAAGTATAATCCAATTTGATTTTCCGGAAAATGTACAAGATTTTTTCGGATGCGGGATTAATTTATTATCCATAACTTACTTCCTGTTTTAAAAAATATCCTCGCTGAAAAGAAAATACATAAAAATTAGTTTCAAGTGATCGGAAATGGACCTTAATGACTGGTAACTGACCATTATAAACGATTTTACAAAAAACTTAAGTAAATGAGCAAATATAGCTACTGGTAATTATGAATCAAAATAAAAAATATATGCTTCACAAAAATTGTGTTTCACAAAAACAATCTTATTAAAATAAGTTCTCATCACTTGCTCCTCGATTTTTCTCGCCGGCGACATATAAAAAATCGAGGAGCAAGTGATGAGAACTTCAAACTTTTTTTGGTAGGGTTGAGCATCTGAGACCTCATGTACCCCACCCTTTTCATATATTTTGTTAATCAAAAATATATTGTAACGTTTGTGGGTCACTTTATTTGGTTCATTTATTTATTTCATTATTACTATTTTGAATTATTTTCCCAGAAAGATTGCTTATTATTATTTTATTACTTTCCGATTTTTATTTCATTCATTAAATTTTAGTGACGTAACGAACCTCGCATTAGCATTAAAAATGTTTTCCCTTCTCAACCAATCAGAGAGCTCGATTGAATTCCCGGGGAAAATTTAGCTCGTGCAGATATTGTCTGCTAGAAATCATTCTCAGCCCAGACTTCCAGGTGTATAGATGTAAGGTAAAAAGGGGAATTTTCAACCATGTGCGCGATATTTTTGGAAGTGGTCTCGGTAGGAATCACACGCTATTTTATATACTATAATTAGTGTATAAAATAGCGTGTGATTCCTTCCTAGCGTGTTACACTTGTCAGTGTAACGAAACTGGGGTACTGTCTATGCGACCTTAATCGAAACTTTCTATAAACTAGACAGCAACCCAACTTTTCATTTAATCTATCTCGAGGGTAGGTTCGGCCTATGCTTTCGCTCTAGGACTTGTATTATAGTGATGCCCGACTAAAATATATTAAGAGTTTTATTAGGTATAATTTTTACCGGTCTATGCCACCAGTTTATAATTCATTTAAATATGTGTTCTGGAACAAGATGTCTCTGACGTTCAGTACTCTCCAAGTCTCAGTTAAGGGTGACTTCTGGATTCTATTACCAAAGATAAACAAAGAAGATCTAGACTACTCAGAGGGCCAACCAGATCCTAACCTTTGACCTTGACCGCAGTCGTGCTATCCTAGTGTAGAACTTGATGAACAACTGAAATGACAAGCTGGACTGTTACCAAATATAGGATCTGGCAATACCAGTTTACCAGAGAAATCACAGTCCTAACACTACAGTTAGGGTAGTAGTCCAGTAATATTCTGCACCTCTAAAAATATGTCTAGGTATTTTTATTGCTCAAGTATGAAGTACCGTTCCACGCTAATTCTATATTATAGATCTGTATGGGTTGGAGTAAAACTAAAACATTTCCAATAAACCTGAAGGTAAACAATAAATAAAGGGGCAGACAGACAGACGGACCAAATGTACATAGCCCGACCCAACAAGTGTGGTCGTTTCAGGTACGATACCACAAAATAACCGACTTTTAAAACAAATCTATTTCAGGATTTCCAAACCCGTAGTTGGATTTATATACCAAATACACAAGCAATTCAGGCAAGGGACAAGGCGTTTCTCTGCAATAAAATAATTCAGTAAGATACAACTTTTATTAAACAACACGCATATGATTCAGCTGCACATTTAATAAGTTACAGTTTGGAGAGTCCATGGACTATTTCTGCAGTCTATAACAAGATTTCTTAGACCAAAAATAAATTCTTTCAGTATCTAACTTTCTTTAACGACTCACTCTGCCGTTCTGATCAGGGCTTGCATATGGATTTCGCTTGTTAACACTTTAATACTTAAATTTACCGTCCTTAAGTTCAAGTCATAGCTTTGAGTCACTCACGTAAATGCCAACAAATAATGACTCCGAACTTTTACTTGCTTTAACCCGCAAGTTATAAATAACTTTAACCTTAACAACTGAACAGCTGAACAGTTAACCGAATCTCGTTATTCGCCAACTGACAACTTTTATTCAGTTCAAAGAACTTTTCAAAAACTCAACTCATAATTTAACCAGCGAACCGCTTTCTAAATAATTCACGCCTCAACACGTAAATATTCAAAGTTTTCCGCTAAATCTCCAATGCAAACCGTGATCAAAAACCAGCCAGTTTTATTCACTCAAAATATGTACATGAAAATCATAGGAGGGGGAACTTCTTACCTAAAAATACTGTAAAACACATTTTCTTCAATACACTAATTATAGTATATAAAATAGCGCGTGATTCCTACCGAGACCACTTCCAAAAATATCGCGCACATGGTTGAAAATTCCCCTTTTTACCTTACATCTATACACCTGGAAGTCTGGGCTGAGAATGATTTCTAGCAGACAATATCTGCACGAGCTAAATTTTCCCCGGGAATTCAATCGAGCTCTCTGATTGGTTGAGAAGGGAAAACATTTTTAATGCTAATGCGAGGTTCGTTACGTCACTAAAATTTAATGAATGAAATAAAAATCGGAAAGTAATAAAATAATAATAAGCAATCTTTCTGGGAAAATAATTAAAAATAGTAATAATGAAATAAATAAATGAACCAAATAAAGTGACCCACAAACGTTACAATATATACCTTGTCATATATTAAAATTAACAAAAAACAGATCTATAGATATATTTCAATATTTTCACCGCTCATCATTAGTTTACGTTCTTGTTAAGAAGCAAAATATTACTCCATGTAACATCCTGCTGCACAGAACACAAATAAGCCAACAATCATTTCAGGAATTTTTGATCAGATAACAAACATGACAAATTTTCTGTTGATTGCTTTCTACTATCAATTACCCTTTCTGTTATCCATGTATCATGGTTATGTTAATTTTAAAAGTTTGCAAGGCCAGTAAGATAGTGCACTGAATCTTTTAATAGTACCTTGACTTGGGAATTTTCCTTTAATAAAATATTCACTTACATGTCATGCATGTACTCCATATATACATTGTACTATCAATAAGTTCAAGTTCCAATATTTGATTATTGTCAATTAAAGACCTAGATAACCATGATTATAGGCAGAATAATCAACTTAAAATTTGTACAATGATTACAATACTTTGGTTACAATTTTATTAATGAATAAAGTGAGAGAAAAAAGAGAACATAGAGAAAATATCACAATAACATGATAAAGTATATTTATATAAATATCATGATTATGGTTTTACATTGACAATTACAAAAGAATGAAATACATGTAGAGTGATACTAAATATATAGAAAATTAGATTTAGACAGGTCAACAATTCATAATAACCTGACTTTTACGCTCACCTGGCCCAAAGGGCCAAGTGAGCTTTTCTCATCACTTGGCGGCCGTCGTCCGGTGTCCCAGCCAACCAACCAAGATGGCTGCCATGGCTAAAAATAGAACACAAGGGGTAAAATGTAGATTTTGGCTTATATCTCTGAAACCAAAACATTTAGAGCAAATCTGACAAGGTAAAATTGTTTATCAAGTGAAGATCTATCTGCTCTCCAATTTTCAGACAAATCGGATAACCTGTTGTTGGGTTGCTGCCCCCGAATTAGTAATTTTAAGGAAATTTTGCTGTTTCTGGTTATTATCTTGAATATTATTATAGATACAGATAAACTGTTAACAGCAATAATGTTTAGCAAAGTAAGATCTACAAATGAGTCAACATGACCAACATTGTCAATTGAACCCTTAAGGAGTTATTGCCCCTTATAGTCAATTTGCAACTATTTTTCTAAAATTTTAGTGATCTTTTAAAAAAATCTCCTCCTTTGAAACTACCTGGCCAAATTTAACCAAACTTGGCCACAATCATCATTAGGGTATCTTGTTTTGAAAATGTGTCCGGAGACGGCCAACCAACCAAGATGGCCGCCATGGCTAAAAATAGAACATAGGGGTAAAATGTAGATTTTGGCTTATATCTCTGAAACTTTTAAAAGCATTTAGAGCAAATCTGATAAGGTAAAATTGTTCATGAGGTTGAGATCTATCTGCCCTCAAATTTTTAGACAAATCGGACAATCTGTTGTTGGGTTGCTGCCCCCGAATTAGTAATTTTAAAGAAATTTAGCAGTTTTTGGTTATCTTGAATATTATTATAGATAGAGATTAACTTTTAACAGCAATAGTATTCATCAAAGTAAGATCTACAAATAAGTCAACATGACCAAAATTGTCAGTTGACCACTAAAGGAGTTATTGCCCTTTATACATGTAGTCATTTTTTATGCCCCACCTACAATAGTAGAGGGGCATTATGTTTTCTGGTCTGTGGCTTCGTTTTTTCGTTCGTTCATCCGTTCCTTCGTCCGTCCGTTCGTCCTGCTCCAGGTTAAAGTTTTTGGTCAAGGTAGTATTTGATGAAGCTGAAGTCAAATTAACTTGAAACTCAGTACACTTGTTGCTTATGATATGATCTTTCTGATTTTAAAGTCAAATTAGACTTTTGACCCCAATTTCATAGTCCACTGATCATTCATGAACATAGAAAATGAAAGTGGCAGTTTCAGGTTAAAGTTTTTGGTCAACATGGTCAAGGTAGTTTTTGATGAAGCTGAAGTCCAATCAACTTGAAACTTAGTACACATGTTTCCTATAATATAACCCTTCTAATTTTAATGCCAAATTAGATTTTTACATGATTTTACGGTCCATTGAACATGAAAAATGATAGTGCAAGTGGGGCATCCGTGTACTTTGGACACATTCTTGTTTAACCATTTTTCAAAAATTTTAGTGATCTTTTAACCTTCAAAATGTTTTCCTTTGAAACTTCTAAGCCAAGTTCATTATAGATAGAGAAAATTGTAAACAGCAAGAATGTTCAGTAAAGTGAAATTGACAAACACATTATCATTACCAAAACACAATTTTATCATGAATTCTAATTTCGTCTATAATTTGTGTCCTTTGTTTAATATGCTGCTTGCAAATAGACCAAGGTGAGTGACACAGGCTCTTTAGAGCTTCTAGTTTAGCTTATTGGTAGCTGCCCCACTCACATACAAATGACATATTACATGTACCGGTAATAACCAAATCTTATTTTTTTTATATTCACAATCATATCATAAAAAGCAAGTCAACATTTTTTAACTTAACTTCACTTGAAAATGATATTTGTAATCCAAAGTTGTATAAATATTTCATTGACCATGTTTACATGGCTATAAAGATATGTTCTTCATTGGAATGGCCAGTTAAAAACCCTTGGTAAAGTTAGCTGTCTTTTTGGTTGTGCTGGATGTATAAATCAAAAGAAATGTACATGGATATTACATGTATGTCTAATAAAATTTAAAAGTTGATTATCCTCCACCTTTGAACATGTTGAAAAAAAATAGTGAAATGCTTCAAATGGGGGAATTTATTTTTATACGACCGCAAAATTTGAAAAATTTTTCGTCGTATATTGCTATCACGTTGGCGTCTGCGTCGTCTGCGTCGTCGTCGTCGTCGTCGTCGTCGTCGTCCGGCGTCCGAATACTTTTAGTTTTCGCACTCTAACTTTAGTAAAAGTGAATGGAAATCTATGAAATTTTAACACAAGGTTTATGACCACAAAAGGAAGGTTGGTATTGATTTTGGGAGTTTTAGTCCCAACATTTTAGGAATTAGGGGCCAAAAAGGGCCCAAATAAGCATTTTCTTGGTTTTCGCACTATAACTTTAGTTTAAGTGAATAGAAATCTATGAAATTTTGACACAAGGTTTATGACCACAAAAGGAAGGTTGGGATTGATTTTGGGGGTTTTGGTTCCAACAGTTTAGGAATTAAGGGCCAAAAAAGGGCCCAAATAAGCATTATTCTTGGTTTTCGCACAATAACTTTAGTATAAGTAAATAGAAATCAATGAAATTTTAGCACAAGGTTTATGACCACAAAAGGAAGGTTGGGATTGATTTTTGGAGTTGAGGTCACAACAGTTTATGAATTAGGGGCCAAAAAGGGGCCCTATTAAGCATTATTTTTGGTTTTTGCACCATAACTTTAGTATAAGTAAATAGAAATCTATGAAATTTAAACACAAGGTTTATGACCATAAAAGGAAGGTTGGGTTTGATTTTGGGAGTTTTGGTCCTAACAGTTTAGGAATAAGGGGCCCAAAGGGTCCAAAATTGAACTTTGTGTGATTTCATCAAAAATTGAATAATTGGGGTTCTTTGATATGCCGAATCTAACTATGTATGTAGATTCTTAATTTTTGGTCCCGTTTTCAAATTGGTCTACATTAAGGTCCAAAGGGTCCAAAATTAAACTTAGTTTGATTTTAACAAAAATTGAATCCTTGGGGTTCTTTGATATGCTGAATTTAAAAATGTACTTAGATTTTTAATTATTGGCCTAGTTTTCAAGTTGGTCTAAATGGGGGTCCAAAATTAAACTTTGTTTGATTTCTTCAAAAATTGAATAAATGGGTTCTTTGATATGCCAAATCTAACTGTGTATGTAGATTCTTAATTTTTGGTCCAGTTTTCAAATTGGTCTACATTAAGGTCCAAAGGGTCCAAATTAAACTAAGTTTGATTTTAACAAAAATTAAATTCTTGGGCTTATTTGATATGCTTTATCTAAATATGTACTTTGATTTTTGATTATGGGCCCAGTTTTCAAGTTGGTCCAAATCAGGATTCCATATCAAGTATTGTGCAATAGCAAGAAATTTTCAATTGCACAGTATTGCACAATAGCAAGAAATATCTAATTGCACAATATTGTGCAATAGCAATTAATTTTCAATTGGAGTTATCTTTCTTTGTATAGAATAGTAGTTGATAATATATGTTGGAAATTTGCCAGACATGACTATGATGTCATTTTCTATTTTTATTTGCCAATAACTTTATGTAAATAACTTCATTGGAAATTTGCCAATATAAAATGTTGCTGATGAAGCTTTTTTTCCTTATCTTATCTAAAATGTTTTAGATAATGTATGTTGGAAATTTGCCAGACATGACTATGATGTCATTTTCTATTTTTATTTGCCAATAACTTTATGTAAATAACTTCATTGGAAATTTGCCAATATAAAATGTTGCTGATGAAGTTTTTTTTATTGTTTTATACAATAAACAATGTATATTCACTTTTACTACCAACCAATCTTTACCATTCAGTGATAACAAGCACTTTATTTTACATTTTAATATTTTATGATGTATTTAAAAGAGTAGTTATTGTTGCAAACTCCATTAGAAATTTGAATTGATATCAGTTTTGGAAAAAGGGAAACGGGGATGTGAAAAAAGGGGGGGGGGTTAAATTTTTCTCATTTCAGATTTCATAAATAAAAAGAAAATTTCTTCAAACATTTTTTTGAGAGGATTAATATTCAACAGCATAGTGAATTGCTCAAAGGCAAAAAAAAACTTTTAAGTTCATTAGACCACATTCATTCTGTGTCAGAAACCTATGCTGTGTCAACTATTTAATTTTAGATTTAAATAAGAAGAAATCTTTAATTGATTTGTAAAATCTTGACATTTGTTTTTTGTAAAAAAACCCATGTAATGTCAAAAATTTGATCACAATCCAAATTCAGAGCTGTATCACGCTTGAATGTTTTGTCCATACTTGCCCCAACTGTTCAGGGTTCGACCTCTGCGGTCGTATAAAGCTGCGCCCTGCGGAGCACCTGGTTTTACTTCATTTGAAAATTAAATGTGTACTGGCAGTCTGGTAACAGAAAAAAGTAAGTCCATTAATCATAATGGTGAGCAGGGGGTTAAAAGCATTGATTTTAATTGACTTGAAGTAGCCTGCTATCATCTTCTTTACTAAACAAGCAAAGCTCTGTGGCATGTTAAGCATTATGAAAATGCAGTTTGAACTTGGAATACAACACTACCATGATTTAAATATATGACCAAGTGTATTAAATTTTAATCAAAAGATTTCCAGACATTTATTATGATTTTTTTTAATTTTTCAAAGGTCTTGGCCATGAAAACAGCCCACAGTAAATGTTGAAATGCCATCAAATGCAGACTTCCGTTTGAGTATACTTGTTGGTGACACGCTATTGCCTGAATATGAAAACGATGGGATTGTATTTGTAGAAAGTAGTTTTTTTACACCTCACAGTTACAAGCAACAAGCTAAGGAAACTGTGAATGGTGAGACGGAAGTCCAGGTTAGTGTCATAACTAAGAAATTCAGTAAATTATCAATGAGTAAAATTCCAAATACTCATCATTGACATCAATTTCATTGTTAATTTGTTTTATTCTAATGTATTTATGCATGTATGTGTAGTACTCTAGACCTGCTCCTCATTTTTCATTGGATAGTTAGATTTGCATTTCCATCTGGTTGTTATTCAGTGCTTGGCAACAATTGATATTCAAATGTATGCATGGTTTAAATGATATATTTATTTGACCTACATTAATTTTGTATTTACAATTTTAAAAAAAAATATGAAAACTTTAAAGTATAAAATATACAGTAAAATGCAATATTGAATGAGAATTGAATTGTAATTTTAGAGTTGGCCAGTTACACCATTTTCAGTATGTATAGAAACAGAACCAAGCAGTCAGGCCTGTTACTATAGAGTATATGTTGATGGTCAAAAAGTCACAAGTAAAAGTGTCACTCCTGGAACAAAAAGGTCAGAATAATAGAAAAATAAGTGTTCATGGCATGAAGATTTAGTGTCTAGTCAGTAAAATTGAGTAACAGTAAGCTATTTATAAGACAATCACTTTTTATAATCATAGAATATTTCAGTTACCAAAAGTTGAAACTGGTCTTTTGAGTTATTATGTGTGAATATTCATGATATTGTAAAAGAACATTTTAAAGACATTGAATACTACAAGGGAAAGTAGATTTATACTTCTAACAGTCAATTCATTGGGTTGTCATCGTGTAACATAATCAGCATTACAAATCAATGTTTAATTTGAAGTTCACATTGCAAGACCCAGCAATGGAAGAAAATTTTACCCTTTGCTCACAAGCCGTAAAAAAAGTGATTTGTTTAATAAATTAATATCACTAAGGGCCTTGTGAGATTTTGCCAACACTTGATCCCTGTCAACTGTCTGTAAAGTTTTTCAAAAATCTTCTCTGAAATAACTGGGCTATAATTGAACCAATATTGTCCACAATCATCCTTAAGGTGTCTAGTTTATAATCTGTTTCCAAGGATTCTCCTGGCTAACCAACATGGCTACCAAGACTCAGAATATAACATAGGGTTAAATGAAACTATTGACTTTAGTTTTTGAACACTGAATTTAATAAAACAACAAGCATAGATATTAAAAGCTTAGTATTTTTTTTCTATCTTTCATGTCTTTCCTGCACCAGATTAGTAGCTATTCTTTATCCTGTGTACCCTGTCCCTCTGAAAAAATAATAAAAAAAAACAACACTTCAATATACTATGCTTTCTTATTTACAGGGTAATTAAAGGTTTTAGAGATGGTACCCTTGTTAGAGAATTTTTGTTTTCTTTACCAAGATTTGCCAAAAATGAGGTAAATATTTATTGTTATTCATTTTAGCTTGACACCTAAGGTCTTATATAATTACATGTATGTTTATGTTTCATAAAGAAGTTGGGACAGTTTTTAGAGATTTAATATACTTGAGGTATTATAGACCTATTTCCTTTTGTTTGTTCTTTAACTTGATCATGTTATATTGCTAACATTAATCAGTTTTTATACGACCCCAAAAATTGAAAATTTTTTGGTCGTATATATATTGGTATCACGTTGGCGTCGTCGTCTGCGTCGTCGTCGTCCGAATACTTTTAGTTTTCGCACTCTAACTTTAGTAAAAGTGAATAGAAATCTGTGAAATTTTAACACAAGGTTTATGACCACAAAAGGAAGGTTGGGATTGATTTTGGGAGTTTTGGTCCCAACATTTTAGGAATTAGGGGCCAAAACGGGCCCAAATAGGCATTTACTTGGTTTCGCACTATAACTTTAGTTTAAGTAAATAGAAATCTATGAAATTTTGCCACAAGGTTTATGACCACAAAAGGAAGGTTGGGATTGATTTTGGGAGTTTTGGTTCCAACAGTTTAGGAATTAGGGGCCAAAAAAGGGCCAAAATAAGCATTATTCTTGGTTTTCGCACAATAACTTTAGTATAAGTAAATAGAAATCAATGAAATTTAAACACAAGGTTTATGACCACAAAAGGAAAGTTGGGATTGATTTTGGGAGTTGAGGTCCCAACAGTTTAGGAATTAGGGGCCAAAAAGGGGCCCAAATAAGCATTATTTTTGGTTTTCGCACCATAACTTTTAGTATAAGTAAATAGAAATCAATGAAATTTAAACACAAGGTTTATGACCACAAAAGGAAGGTTGGGATTGATTTTGGGAGTTGAAGTCCCAACAGTTTAGGAATTAGGGGCCAAAAAGGGGCCCAAATAAGCATTATTTTTGGTTTTCGCACCATAACTTTAGTAGATGTAAATAGAAATCTATGAAATTTAAACACATGGTTTATGACCATAAAAGGAAGGTTGGGTTTGATTTTGGGAGTTTTGGTCCCAACATTTTAGGAATAAGTAACCCAAAGGTCCAAAATTGAACTTTGTTTGATTTCATCAGAAATTGAATAATTTGGGTTCTTTGATATGCCGAATCTAACTGTGTATGTAGATTCTTAATTTTTGGTCCGGTTTTCAAATTGGTCTACATTAAGGTCCAAAGGGTCCAAAATTAAACTTAGTTTGATTTTAACAAAAATTGAATCCTTGGGGTTCTTTGATATGCTGAATCTAAAAATGTACTTAGATTTTTGATTATTGGCCCAGTTTTCAAGTTGATCCAAATCGGGGTCCAAAATTAAACTTTGTTTGATTTCATCAAAAGTTGAATAATTGGGGTTCTTTGATATGCCAAATCTAACTGTGTATGTAGATTCTTAATTTTTGGTCCCGTTTTCAAATTGGTCTACATTAAAGTGCAAAGGGTCCATAATTAAACTAAGTTTGATTTTAACAAAAATTGAATTCTTGGGCTTTTTTGATATGCTGAATCTAAACATGTACTTAGATTTTTGATTATGGGCCTAGTTTTCAAGTTGGTTCAAATCAGGATCCAAAATTATTATATTAAGTATTGTGCAATAGCAAGAAATTTTCAATCGACAGTATTCAGCAATAACAAGAAATTTTCAATTCACAGTATTGTGCAATAGCAAGAAATTTTCAATTGCACAGTATTGCACAATAGAAGAAATCTTCAATTGCACAGTATTGTGCAATAGCAAATATTTTCAATTGCACAGTATTGCGCAATAGCAAGAAATATCTAATTGCACAATATTGTGCAATAGCAAGAAATTTTCAATGGGAGTTATCTTTCTTTGTCCAGAATAGTAGCTGAATCAACTTAAATCATTGTTTTATACAATATACAATGTATATTCACTTTTACTACTAACTGATAAATTAAAACAATCTTTACCATTCAGTGATAACAAGCACTTTATTTTACATTTTAATATTTTCTGATGTATTTAGATGAGTAGTTATTGTTGCAAACTCCATTAGAAATTTGAATTGAGATCAGTTTTGGAAATAGGGAAAGGGGGATGTGAAAAAAAATGGGGGGGGGGGATTAAATTTTTCTCATTTCAGGTTTCATAAATAAAAAGAAAATTTCTTCAAACATTTTTTTGAGAGGATTAATATTCAACAGCATAGTGAATTGCTCAAAGGCAAAAAAAATATTTGAAGTCTCATTAGACCACATTCATTCTGTGTCAGAAACCTATGCTGTGTCAACTATTTAATCACAATCCAAATTTAGAGCTGAATCCAGCTTGAATGTTGTGTCCATACTTGCCGTTCAACCTCTGTGGTCGTATAAAGCTGCGCCCTGCGGAGCATCTGGTTTTATTTTTGAATTACATATACTGGGGCGGATCCAGAAATTTCCAAAAGGGGGGAAAGGGGGTGGGGGGTGTGTTTTCAACCATATCTTCTTATTAAAATTCGTTGAATGTCCAAAAAAAGAGGGGTTGAACCACCCTGTTACTCCCCCTTCTGGATCCGCCACTGATGCATGAACAAATTATCTTTCATTGACAAAAAAAAGATGTGAGCACAATTTAAAATTAATTTGTCACATTTCTTTTATGCTACAATTTGAAAGTACTTGTTTGCTGTTTCAGAATATCTGAATTAAAATGTGCACCTTTTTATACGACCAATTTTTTTGTAAGAAGGTTCAATACCACAAAAGGAAGGTTGAGATTGATTTTGGGGATGATGGTCCCAACCGTTTAGGAACAAGGGGCCTAGAAGGGGCCCACAACAAGCATTTTTCTAGTTTCAGGATAATAACTTGTGTATTAGTATTTTGTTTGCTCTGAAATTGTACCAAAATGTTGAAAACCACAATAAGAAGGTTGGGATTTATGTTGGGGGTTATGGTGCCAACAGTTAAGAGTTCAGGGCCAAAAACAAGCGTTTTTGTAGTTTCCAGACAATAACTTTAGTGTAAGTGTATGGATCTCTCTGAATTTGTATCACAAGGTTCCATACTTCAAAGGAAAGACTGGGATTGAGTTTTGGGGTTTTTGCTTCAAGGGGGGGATTAAAAAAGTGAGGGGGGGGTCAGAACCCCGGGTTCTCTATTTTTTTATGAGGTCTACATTATTTTTTCAAAATTTTTCAAATTGTTTGAAAAATTTCAAGAAGAAACCTTCAATTGCACAGTATTGTGTAAAAGATTTGTAAAAGATCTTTGACCACATTTATTTTGTGTCAGAAACCTATATTATGTCAAAATTTTGATAACAATCCAAATTCACACAGTATCAAGCTTGAGTATTGTGACCAAATTTGCCCCAACTGTTCAGGGTTCATCCTCTGCGATCGTATCAGGCTGCACTCAGCGATGCATTTTATTATTCAAAGGCTTTTATAACTTAACATGAACCAGATAAAATGTTTAACATTTTGATATTAAAAGAGCGTGCTGATACAAAGTTATAAGTTTTAACCAAGCTAATACTTTTTAGAAAAGTAAAGATTTTACAGCTTAAATAAATATTGTCTTATGTGTGAAAATATGACTTATTAAATTCAAATTTTTTTTCTTCAGTTTGACAGAATAGATGGCAATATATCTTCCAAAGTTGGTATCATTGAGGTTGAAAGTTGTTATGCCACATTAAAAACAACACAGAAAAGGATACGCAACAAGAAACTTGAATATGACCAGGCTAATAAAAAGGACTGTGGCAGAGTTACTGGTGGTAAAGTTAATTTAGTTAAATTATAAAAGTTTCTTGAAAGATAAGGTATTTCTATTTTACAAAACCACAATAAAGTCACTGACATCAATGCTAAAAGGACTAACAAGGACTGTGATAATATTAGAATCAAAAGGGGAAAAAAACTGCAACAATCAATGATGCCCAGGTTTTATAAAATGATAATATAGTCATATAGTCTATGATAGGGAGGTTAGTTTAATTGATTTACTAAATGATATTCATGTTGATTGAAAAGGTTATACAGTTGAATAGACCAAGCTATAACAAAATCACTGATGACAGTGTCTCCAAGCTGCAATCCTATTTTTACTGATAGCTTCTCTTACTTTTGAAAAAGAAATATAAAATTTCTGTCAAAATTGAAAATGTAGAGATCTTTAATTTCTATTTCAAAGTTAATTTTTAACATTCATGGGACCTTATACAAGCCTTTATGCAGCAATATTAACAGAATCTGTGCCTAGGACAAAACTGTGTATTTTTCTTATTGTACTGGCAAGAAAGATATTATTGAATTATTAACCTTTCATTTCTGTTGTAGGTAGTTACCTCATGTCAACAACTAAAGCAGGAAGGGTTGTTGGAATGAAGAACAGCTTCAGAAATGTGGATTTTTGGAATGTACATTCCGTAACCAGTAGACTTTCAGTAAAATATGTAACAGCCCAAACTCTTCAAGATATGAATGTTAGTATTGTGCCTATACCCTTTCCACAGGGACTGTATGATACTAGATCTAGAGCTTTACATTCAAGACCAAACATATTAAGAAAAAGATCTGGTAATAACATAAATTCCAATGCTTCTACAGAAATAAAAACTGAAAAAGATGAAAATGTGATAGAAAGTGTTAATCATGTGATTGGAAGTTCTGATCACATGGTGGGAAGTTCAGAGCAAGTTGAACATGTGGTAGACAGTGTCAATCATGTGACAGGAAGTTCTGATCACATGGTGGGAAGTTCAGACCACCAGTACACTGGAGGACCAAACTTCATTAAAGAAGAAGTGTTTTGCCCAATCTTAATAAATGGGGAAACTATTGATTTAACTTTTGATGATGATGAGTCTACAATTGAGATAATAGACTGAAATCCTTGATATCCTTTATATACTTGATTGTTTTCTAAAAAAATTGAGGTCACAACAGATTACGTTTCTTACTTTTACAAGAAAAATAATGTTTATATATAGAAACATTTTTTCATACAATTATTTCATATTAAACTTATAGCTTTTGTCAAACAAAAGGCAATGATATGGGAAATTTATAACAACAAAAAACAAAATTCCCACATTTACAGGATAAAAGAATAACATAACTAAGTTTTATGGAAAGCATATTGCATATAGCTTAAAACTTGATCAATTTGAAGAATACTACATTCAGGACTAGTCAAAGATTAGTGTTTTTTCATCCATATTATATAGGTATAACACATAGTTTTCTATTTACATGAAAAAAATAAGGAAAATAATTTCCACTTAGTTCATTGTAGTTATTTAAAGTCTTTACTAGTTTTATTGCTAAAGCATTCAACTGATTTTGTGGAAAAGAACAAAAACAGCTAATGGCTTCAACACTCTCATTCTCTATAAGAAATGAAGATTGAAAATTGAAGAATCAGTAAATACTTTTCCAATAGAGCTACATTTTGTAACTTATTCTAGCTGTGAGTATGGACAAGGCTAACAGCAAACATCATATTTATTTGCATGTAGAAATAGTTACATGACCATATCAAAGAATGTTATATATACAAGATTCTAAAGCATTCCTGTTTCACATATTTGACTGTAAATATTTTTACTTCATAAATTATTTAGGAAAATTCATATTTTTAATTTATTTAATTATTTATACTCTAAAATACTGCAACTCACTAAATGCAGTTTTGAATATCCATATATATAGTACAACCATGACCAAAAAAAATCAAATCTATTATATGAAGCGGTAGCTTTGATGATCCTTTGAATTTTTCAAATCTATCAATAATAAGTCTCAAGTCTGCTTCACAAGACATATCAATATATATTTGAATACTGCATTCAGATTCCATCTAATTTCTTAAAAGATTGATTAAAGCCCTCAAACATTGCATTTATAAAATCATGATTGACCTTTTTGTAATAAAATGACATAATTATTTTTTTATTTGAACTTTAAAGTTGCAAATTTTGAAAATTTGAGGACCTCATGTAAATGACAAAAACCATCTGGTCACATCATACATGTATTTCTATTTTATATCATCATAAAAGTAAAGTGTTCAATAAACAAAAATAGACTATATGTATAATGTCATAGAATTTTATAATATGAGAAGAAAATTCTCACTTGTTCACTAACTTTTGTAGCACTAGATGTAACTTTTAAATATATACTAGTTATTTATATGTTTATTCATTTGATTTTGACAGATATTTGTCTTAAAAAAGTCCAATGTATTTTTAAACAAAGTGTTTTCCTATTTAGTTTTCATTACAACTATATTTTTACACCAGATGAATTCTAAATATTCTTACAAATCTATAGTTATTTAGATATGTTGTGTAATTGCTTATTCTAATTTGTACATGTTAGTTATATCTTGCTGTGCAGCCATTAATATATATATGTTTTGTCTTCATGTCTGAAGAAATATCATTGTTAACCTAATAGATGTATATTAAACCTTGTTAGTAAATGGATTTAATTAACTAAGAGATTATGTTTTAATACTGCCAAAAGGAAATATGTATGTTTTAATACTGCCAAAAGGAAATATGAGAACTGCTCCAAAGTATGTGATTGTAAGATCAATCCCCAGCTTGCTCAAACCAAGGAAGAAAAATTAATAATTCTATGCTCAAACCATACACATGAATTGACTGCTTCTCCACTTTTTATGTTGCAAGTATGAGCATAGACTGATGGGTTCAAAGTCAGAACAATGTGGCAGACTCGGGTAACATGTCTTTCTTTGGACTGTTACCTTGTCAACTACCTATCAATCTTTTTAAACCAAATTCTGTGAAAATGTCATTGCAACTCAAGATGGCGATGGGGCGATGGGGCAATTATATTTCCTTGACTCACAGTGTCCCAAAGGGATAGCTTCGATATAGAAATATGGTCATCCCTTGATTTCTCCTACACCAAAAACCCATGCTAGAGAGTACATCTCTTTGGTTGATTTAGTGCCACGCTCATAGCATGTTGAATAATCCTTATAACAACTCATTGAGAGGTCCCTATCTAGCATACACTCTTTCTGGTGGAAGTCGAAATTCCCACCCTAAATCCAAGTCAACATACTCATTAGATTTAGTGTTAGTTTTTCTCATCCCGGATAAGTATGAAATATTTGCCACTGGACACTTATCTAATGACAATCATTCAATCTGTTTTGTGTTTCTAGACAAACCAAAAGCTGATATATTTATTGTAAGCCAAGACAAAAACAATCTGGAGTTATCTTTCTTTGTACAACTTACTAAAAAAACCTATAAAACTTAAAGTGTTAAGCGCCTGTAAAATAGAAATTTGTATAGTTTTTCTATTGTGCCACTCTTAATTTAGAATATTCAGTATATTAAGTTATGAGTTGAAAGAATGTAAAGACATACAATGATATGTTTATAAGAAATCTCTAAAGAATATGCATATCTTCTTATTTTATAAAAAACGTAACTTTTTTACACAATCAAAGCAAGTCTGAAATATTATGCATTTAATATACATCAGAACGTACTTGTTATAATTGCAAAGTGTATACCAAGTTTGGTCTAACATTGTCAATGAAAGATGTCATGAAGGACAATTTAGCTAGTTTTGACAATTTCAGTTTTTTGTGTTGCTTATCATCTCAAATGTGTGCCATTCGCAAATGTATAAAGTTAATAGTTAAAAACGAAGAAGCATGTGTGCATGTATATAGTGATGAGACAACTTGACTAACCAGTGGATGAAGATTATGGTCTTGGTGCCATGAACACTGCAGTACATTATTGCATCATAAAATTTACATCGTAATTAAAGGTTTTGTTTGATTGTCTAGTTTTCATAAGTTTTATTGTTCTTCAATTTTTTTTTACAATGAAGTGTAGCCTCTTCCATTTTTGAACATCATTGAACAAGATATTTATTATAGACTGTAAAAAATGCCACCAAATAACATGCAAAGCTCTATTTAAATCTGAGTTGTATGCAGTAAAATAGCACATAGAGGTTTTTTTTTATATTTTTGCGGAAAAGGGACTTGATTTATTTATTTTTATTTACCTATCGGAACAAAAACATCCAAATAAAGAATGATAAAATATTGGTTTTCCCTATTACAGTTATCTTTCTTTTACTGGCTTAAATACCCTGGTTGAGAAATTTCCAACAGGTGTATTTCTGGTCCAATATGCAAAATAAATAACTGAATTTAGTTAAAAATCTTCATACTTATATAATTACATTAGATGTATGTTTCACTATAATACGTTATTCTGATTGGCTAACTACACATCACATGTTATTCCTTAAGCAATGGCATTACTCAATAAAACTTTTCATTCATGATAACACGAGGTCCCACAATAAAGTGCACAAGTAAATTAAATAAAAAATTGATAAAATTCGTGTTTTCATGATCCTAGCTAAAAAAATGTTATTATAAGTATTGAATGCTTCTTTTTGTAAATTTTTGTAAGCTTCCGCGCTCATACAAAATGTACTTCGGTCAACGCTTTTACACCCCAATGAAGTTACAAAAAGAAGCATTCAATTCTTAAATAAAACTTTGATATACTTAAAAAGTTTTACGTTTAAAAGATGTTGTCAGGCTTTGAATATGTCCGTTTATACAATTGACATGTTCTGAGAGCAATTGTGTGTTGCTGTTTTCATGCATGCATTTAATAGTGAGGGGCATTGCCAAGCTAGCTGTTATCTTTGCACCGTTTTAACACAGATACCGTGGTACTAATAAAATTGTCCCACATACAACTTATCATTCAGGTATAGCATCGAAAGGGAATTAATTTATTGTGGTTTTTACCATTTTTGTATCAAACTATTTGTATTAACTTTTTTAAAATAGCCTAAGGTTTCTTTTGTAATTTTTTTTAGCCGATTTTAATACCAGAACTTCGATCTACAATTAGGAATAAAAGCACAAAAATGTCTTTTAATATTGTTTTTATCTCTTCCGTCATAATTGTTTTGAAAATGTTAAATCTCGTTCAAGTGTTTTTGGCTTAGGGCTAATCACAACCAAAACAAGAGATGAACTAAATTCCTCATAACCTCAACTTTAATTATAACCACTATAAAGTAGCCCTTCCTAAAGTATTTAAGAGTATTGCCATGATTGAATCATCTGTAGAGTTGTTTACTTGTTTGTTTCTATCTATCTGTAATTTTGAAGATACCAGTCATGTATTAAGGGCCCCTTTATTCAAATATTTTGAGAATTATAGCTAACTGTTGCTGATTGTGAAAAGTAATCCAAAGTATTGAACATTTTTTTTCCTTTTTACATGCCTGCAACAGAATCAAATTTCCATGTTCATTTTCTGTTAATGAGTTAGGACATTATCAAACGCGAAAATGATATACTTTGTAATAAAAAAATAAAATCATGTTCAATAGAAACAAACATATTCACATCGATAAAGGATAGACAAAACAATGGTTAAAATGTAAAAAAAAAGGAGAAATAACAAATATCGATCCCCAGAACACACACAAAAAACTGAATATTAAAGAAAACGGAACCAATCCCTCTTGTTCCGTACTCATCAACAGAAAATTTCTAGCAAGGAAATCCTGCATGATAGAAAACGCAAGTTTCAGAATATGTCTAACATGGGAATTGTTGTATTGTTAAAAATGTCTTGTATGTCGGTTAAAAGCTCATTAGAGCTTATGTTTGTCTATGTTTGTATACGTTGCCGACTCTAAATAAAGCTTATTTATTTATTATTATATTTACATACGCCGCATGCAGATACTTCTTGAGTGTTGGTACATAAAAATGGAAAATTTACTATGTAAAAAATATAATATTAGTTTAAACCAAGGTATGAAGCAAACGTACAAATCATCTATCGCAAATTTATCTGGATAGACGTGGTTACCTTAGTCACCAAACTTTAAATTAAAAAATACTAAACTCATCATCGATATCGGGCATTATTTTTTTTTAAATCTTGAAACAACTCATCAGTGATGCTAAAATAAAAAAAAGATAAAAAGGGCATAAAAAACCAACGAATTTAAAATGCAGGAAGACATAAAAATTCGAAAGGTTTTGCCAAACACAGCTAAGCAGTCAGGAGTCTACTTCGTCAAAATTATCTCCCCATTACGCCAGTTCATTTTCACAATCGTAGAAATGGAAGCCATTGTAGGGATGACGCGCTACCAATATTGCTCTTTGAAACCGATAAATTTATCCACATTGCACCATTACGATCCTTATATGTCAGTTGTATTTTAAAAGACAAATGTATTAACTAGCTAATGAGCATCAGTTAAAAATCTAGTCTGCATTGATTCAACTTAAAACTATAATTGTCTGATCGGTTGTCAGGTGGAATTTTCGAAAATTCATAAACATTTAAAAAAATTCTAATTAAATATTTCGTGGAAGGGCAGACTAGATTTTTTTAGTGTATGAAGACTATAAACCCTGGTAATCACACTCAAAAAATTAGAATTTTTCGAAGATATGCATTTTCATCATCCAACTTGAAAGACTCGTCAAATACTTTCAGTAAAAAAATAGCTATTCGAACACACCTTCTCTGTTTTTGTGACTCATTAGATAGGTATTTCACTTGACCCATATATTTCATCTTTTAGGACTGTGATTTTTTTGTGTTATAAAGTCAACCTGTAGCTTTAATATATAAAAATGATAGAATTTGAAGCGAGACGATGTATGAAATATTCTTACTTTGTACGATATCAAGACAAAATACTCAACTCAAACACGCCCTAACATAAAAAGGTGCACTCGATTTTCTTTTTTCGATACAATTGTTACCCATTTTTTGGAATTTTTTATTCAGTCACATAATGGAAGGGCAGACACGAAAATTACTGAACTAATAGATTGATATGTTTTCCGTCCGTGGTAATTTTTTCATAAAAATCGGAGGTTATGCATTTTCTTCATCCAACTTGAAAGATACCCATGTCGTCGACTTGATATCTAATTGTTCTGCTTAACTATGTACTAGATAAATTGAAAACTTATGCAAATGGTGTTTTTAAAATAAAACACCTCGTAATTGAGAAGGAAATTGCAATTTTGTTTGTTTCTATTAACTTTTAAAAATTTTGTCACTATAGTAAACAATACAGTAAACATTTATCGCCTTCTCTAACAAAGAGCTTCGATTCTTTTGTTCTATTTCAACCTAGTTTCCGACTGTAAGATAAACACGGAAGTACTAACAATAAAAAAGCGGCCTCTTCATAGTTGAACCTATAGTAAATATTCCCAGCTTCTTTTTGTTTCCTAATTAGAAACACCATTTTCACGTCTCCGTCATACTTATTAGGAAAAAAAATTATCCTCATCGTATATCTGCTTTGAGACATATCATCTATTATTTACTGATCACGAGGAACATGACGGGTGCCACAAGTAGAGCAGGGCATTGCCGGTAAATTTAACCTTGAGCACAAGAAATTACCCATGTATGGTTTTTAGTAAGGTTCGTGTTGCTTGGTAAGAATTGTACGATGTAGTGTTTAGTAGGCTATTTCTTTTTTTGCTTTTTTGACATGATTGATTATCTGTTTTTGTTCGACTTGTGATTTTTATAGCCCTTTTATAATCTACATCCCCATTTTGGCAAAGGAGCATAGTTAGTCCCTCAAGAATTTTAAATTATGCCTTTTGAAAAATGTGTTTTTGTCGATGAAAGAAATTCAAGCATTTTGATGTTTTAAGTTTCTGAAAACTGTGATACTCATAAAGCAGTGTTCTAAATATATTCAGCAATCTCCAAAAGTCAAAACTTTGGAAAGCTGATGATACATTAATACATCATACACGAGAATCCGACATAAAAGATGCAGTTATACACCTTTATTAAGGTACGCAAATATGAATGGTCAATTTTTTTGCTGAAAGAGTTTAAAGCTTAGTTTTTGGGGGATAAATATACCTAATAGTTTCAATTGCTTTATTTACTAATATCGTATTTTAGACTCCTTAAGGATGTACTTAGGTGAGGTTAGGTGAAAATTAATAAATTAAGAAGTTAAAATTAATACTATAAACTGGCTGGCAGAGCATCAATAAAGGATAAAAATAAGCTAAAAATATTGACAGGTCATGGACCTCCTTTTCGAGATATTTGAGATTTAAAATATGGCGGGAAAAGGCTGACTCGGACTTTTACCTTATATTTGTATTGGTATTATTAGTTCTCAAAACAAAAGAAAAAAAATTAAGAATCTTCTAAAATTTTGGTAAATGACCTTTCATGGGCTATTAAGTCTTATATGAAAAAATAAATGGGTGTTATGGGGCAAAATATTTTACATTGTATTGTATGGGAAAACACCAAGGAGTCCGAACATATGACACAAATTCCAAAACCTCACCTAAGTACATCCTTAAAGACGTGCAATTTTCTGGCTTTTACTTTTGTTGCATCATTTCCTTTTGGTCATCAAGTTGATCCCTGGTAAAGGAATACCGGTGTTCTATAAAATAATGGTAATATAGATCACACACAAAAATAAACAGCTGCGCCATGAGCGCATGATACGACCGACGTCTTGTGTGGAAGTTTTATGCAATAATCATAAATAGTTTCTGAGAAAGTTTTAAGCAATAACCATATATTGTTTTTGAGACACGGCGAGGACATGTGAAATCCCCAACCCTGTTTTTTTTACAAAAAACTAAATTTCACGAAAATAAAATTTTGAATCAAAACCAAAAAGTATACAGATCTTTAGATTAATATAACAAAAAAGTGTGTAAAGTTTTAAGCAATAATCAAAAAATATTTTTGAGATACGGCGCGACATGTAAAAAAAACCTCCACTGTTTAACAAAATACTCAATAACTCCAAAATAAAGTTTTGAATCATCACCAAAAAGTATACAGATCTTTAGATTAATATAACAAAGAAGTGTGTAAAGTTTTAAGCAATAATCATAAATGGTTTTTGAGATACGGCACAATATGTAAAAAAACCTCCCCCTTTTTTACAAAATACTCAATAACTCAAAAATGAAATTTTGAATCATCACCAAAAAGTATACAGATCTTCAGATTAATATAACAAAGACATGTGTAAAGTTTTAAGCAATAATCATAAATCGTTTTTGAGATATGATGCGACATGTAAAAAACCCCTCCCCCTTTTTTACAAAATACTCAATAACTCAAAAATAAAATTTTGAATCATCACCAAAAAGTATACAGATATTAAGATTAATATAACTAAGAAGTGTTAAAAGTTTTAAGCCATAATTAAGAATCGTTTTTGAGATACGGTGCGACATGTGAAAAAAACACACCCCTGTTTTAGTTACAAAGTGCCGTAACTCAAAAAGTTTTAATCTTATTTTCACCAAAAAGTATACAGATCATTTGACCATCATAAGAAACAACTATGTTAAGTTTCATGAAATTTGGATAAGTCGTTCTCAAGTTACGGTGCGACATGTTTACGCCGGACAGACAGACGGACGGACACCTGACATTTGTATACCATAATACGTCCCGTCAAAATTTTGACGGGCGTATAAAAACCCGTCAAGTATACAAACAAACAAGAAACAAACATTATACTGTATCATCGCATGTTTGCAGCTACTGAGAGCTACTCTTCAAAAGTCCTTTACATTTTGACATGAACTAATTCCGCCGTAAACATGTAAACGGTCGTATTGGGTACATATATTTATGTGCGGTTCGCGTATGATTTTTGAAGTATGTAATTTATTCTATTGGAAACCGGTTTTGGCGGTCAGTATATAATAAAAAGTTTGCACGAGATTTATCTGATTGTCGTACGTTTCTTTTGTATTGAAGTTTAATTTTCATTAAGAATTCTGTTTTTTATAATGTATTGAAGTTTTATGTAAAGAATTAATGTGTTATGTATATATTTGGTAGATGTTTGATTGCTGTCTTTTACCGGTATTGTTGATTGTGTGATGTTTATAAACCGGGATTTGTTTTCGTAGATGCATGGTTTCCGTATTCAAAACATGAACTGTTATAATGTTTGATATTAGAAATATTGTGATCTCTGGATCTATAGTTATTAAAATCAAGATGGTCATTGCGCGTTACAGTACCTAAATATGTATTTAGTTTTCTATTATGCCTTTATCGTATAAAGGTACATATCTGAATGTGCTCAGATATGTATGC
Source organism: Mytilus galloprovincialis (assembly GCA_037788925.1). Lineage (NCBI taxonomy): Eukaryota > Metazoa > Mollusca > Bivalvia > Mytilida > Mytilidae > Mytilus > Mytilus galloprovincialis. The sequence continues at coordinate 43,233,306 of CM075334.1, read as the reverse complement.
TTTACAAAAATCAAAAGAGATTTAGCACATAAATACTTTATGTTCGTTTGAACACAGTGAATTTAGAACATAATTCAATTTATGAAATCATAGATTTCACAAAGCAATGTTTGAAACGGTTCATTATGTAACGATCTTAAGCAATGCCAGAACAAACTGTACATAATGTCAAGAAAGGTGAAACAAATGATCCCTAGTGAAACATTGTAGTTTTTCGGAAAACTGGTTTTTTTTTTTGGTACCTTAGCATTATCTATGATGTAGTAGTAATTTTAGGGCAAACGTATCAATAATGGACCAGAGAATCACGCAACAGGTACATCCCAGATAATTTCTTCTCTCCATGGTTCATGTGTCTCCACTTCATTTAAAATTTACATGTTCCTTAATCGTGCTGTGCAACAGCATTTTTGAAGCATATTTATTATTTAAAAAAAAAATCAAAACATTTGGCATTCATGATAACATCGCATAAGTGCGTACCCTCGAGTGATATAATTTTGTAAAAAATTTGAAAACTGATATGCGGTCTTGGTTCAGTTAAAGCAGGCCTCGGTTTATCATAATCATACAAAAACAAAGTGTGGGCAACCTTACGTAAAATATTTGAATGGCATCTTAACAATCTTCTAAGTGTTATTTACTTGAGTTTTTCTCATTGTTTACTGCCAAAACATCTGATTAGATACCTTCCTTGGATTATTATAAAGATGTCTGTCAGTGTATCACAAACGTAGTCTTCCATTGAAACATTTTCAAAAACATGTGGTTTTTCATTGTTTAAATAATAAAACAAATTTTAATCTTCATCATATCTACCCTTAATTGAACTTGAAACATGTATTTACACTTTTGTTAGAGAGATAAACATGCTTTAAAGATCTTTAAATGGAGATTTATATTTTATAAAGTCATGATGATGAAAAATTAAGGGTCGGGTTCTAAAGTGTTTGGTCGCGCGTGCCAAAAAAATGTCCGCACGGAATGTGTATTTCGAAACCAGATTCAAGTAGTTTCAGTATATCTCTTTATAGTTTGCCTTCTACAAAGTATGCTTGCATTTTGTCAAGTTTTTATTGCCCGTTTATAGTACGATTTGCTGGTTCATCGAAAATATATAATATGAAGAAGAACGTATTAATTGGAGACGAATCTAAAGGGATATACGATACAGTCGGGCTATTTTCAAAACTAAGAATTTTTAATTCATACATGTACAGTACGTTGAATAGGTCCGTGTTACACTTATCAATTCAAAGTTTTAAAAAGTTTGATACCTCAGTGCATTTTAACAAATTTTGCGTCATATATTATGTATAATGACATATTAAACTGAATAAAATCAGACATAATTTGTATATTATGCACCTAATTATATTTGAAAGAATTTCATTGATAATCTATACATTTTGAATTCATTTATATATGTGGAGCATATCTAAACGTCAATTAAGCCACTTCAAAGGGAACACTATTTAACCATTCCATTCATGAATGACGTACACAGGGATCTACTTATTATAGTAAAAACTTCATTCTGTAGAGTGTGTTATGCATATCACGCAAGTACGTAAATATTTGACATTTTTCGATATAAACAAATAAACATCGAAAAAAAAATCATCACATAATTTATATGATTGAATTTTTTTCTTACAAATCATAAGAATAACTTATACTAACCAAAAATAAAGATAAAATGGGGTATATATACAACAAACAGTTGTAATCAAACAAGTACGTTCTTTCTATAATACTGAACAACAGTCCAAAGCTCTCTCTCTCTCTCTCTTGATTTCTCTTACAGACGATTCCAACTAAACCAAGCAACAGCAATCAAGGAGGAAATGGGTCCGTGTAACACTTATCAATTCAAAATTCTAAAAAAGTTTTCAAATTTTAGATTTTTGAAATTTTGATCAATATTTAAAAAATTATATCAAAATAAAAAAAAAAAATCTAATATGTTTAAATATAATAAACTATTTGCAATAAGTGTGAAAGCATAGTGCAAATTATAAAAGCATTTCATTGCTATAACCAACTAGAAAAGTGCATCTCAGCTTGAGTTTAAACATTGGTTTCATTAGAATTTAATTACAGTCTTATAAGAATCAATTAAATATTAATATTTATTCATACAATTCATATATTCAGAAACAAATTTGATATGAGCATTTGATTGATATTTTTTACAAGATATCAAACAGTGCAATCAAGAGCAATTTATTTTTTATCCGACTACACTGAATAAACTGTTCGAAGGCATGTTTTAAATAAATGTCTCCTTTTTCTTATACAAGTCTACATATTTAAGATATTTTCTCTCTTGTTACTTCGAAGTTCAGTGTTAATAATCAAAGAAAAGTTTGAAAGACATCTAAGGCATGCATAGCGAATGCGTTTCACTTTTAATTCTAAATGAGAAAAATGATAAATTATATTATATATAGACAATTTATTCAATTTCACGAAATTTCATAAAACTATGTATTTTAGAATAGTCATGCTCCTCTTTTCATAACCATAGAAGATACTTCATATTCATTAGTATATATTGGACCAGTCAACTGCTAATTGGGGATCATGGCTGTCACATTGTTCTAGATTAAAAAAATAAGAGTCAAAAACTACATTACACAAATTGAACTATTTTGTTATGATTTTTACCATCAGCCTCATACTGAGCAGCTGTAATATAATTGTCAGTGAGCCATCCATCCACTAGATACGAACATGTGAGTGTGTCCACCGCTCCCTCATAACCAAAGCATGGTTTCTATGTCGTAAATATCCACCAATAGAATATATATATTTTTATTTCCAAAATTACAGGGCCCATAAAGCGCATAAAATCAGATACAATTGATTGACATAATTGGTAACTACAACAATAAAAGTCACAGAGTATTATAGCACTGGACAAGAATGAGAGCCCATTCAACAGCTCCATTATCCAAGCTCTAAACATCATATACTGATAATTTTTAAAAACGAAAGGCAATTTTGATGGTTATTCATAGTTTATTTTCGACAGTATTAGTTTGAAAGTCACTTGGGTATATGTTGTCTCTTTCTAAGAAAAAAAAAAACAACACACAACAAAGAAGTTTCTGGCTAAAAAAAATTGACTACAAGTAGATCGTCGAGTCGAAGATTCGACACAAAGCACCATGGTCAAAAGAAAACGAAAAAAAAGAAGCAAATGACTATTCAAAAAGAAAATCAAAACATAAAATTCTGAAGAATGAAACAACCAACAATACCATAAGCATTTTGCTGATTCCTCCTTAAGTTCCGCTGATAAATTGTATTTCAAATGTCAAATTAAAAAAAAAAAGAGGACGGAATTGTAAAAACGTAGGGTGTGTTTAGGTAAGTGTAAAACATTTCTGTAATGTTATAGATAATTAAGACATAAAAGAGGTTAAAAGAGGTTACCATATTTCAGTCCTTTTGGTTCTCTGGCTAACACATAATCATAAGCTCTATCTAGTTAATCAACCTATTGTTAGAGTATAGATTCTCACAAACCACGACTTAAAACTGTACTGTTTACTCTCAATTCTGCAGTGAAAACCCTCCGACGTCTTCAGATGATGACAAGGTTAAATACTGGTATCTCATTTTATTAGGGCAAATGTAACTACAAATATGTATGTCCCATTTATGAGCATTATGTTTTCTGGTCTGTGAGTCCGTTCGTCGTCCGTTCGTCCCGCTTCAGATTAAAGTTTTTGGTCGAGGTAGTTTATGATGAACTTGAAACTTAGTACACATGTTCCTTATAATATGATCTATCTAATTTTAAAGCCAAATTAGAGATTTTACCCCTTTTTCACGGTCCACTGAACATAGAAAATGATAGTGCAGATGGGGCATCCGTGTACTTAAGACACATTCTTGGTGGGTTTTTTTTAATTCACAGTTCAAAAGACCGTCGCAAATGTCAAAACGATCAATTCACTTGTCATAATATATCTTATTAATCTATGTGATTGTGAATTTATCTAATTTCATAAACATTTCATTTGTATGTAAAATGTAAAAACACATATCATGTAAGGAAGTTTTAATCACTTTATTAAAATATGAAATATTTAAGCACCGACTTTTACAGTAAAGAAAACCATATTGCAATCCAATGTAGTACAATATGTTGTTTACGACGAATATATAAACAATCATAATTTACATATATAAACAATGTTACACTGAAATAACTAACATCAAAATTTTGCAGAAGTATACAAAGTAAAAAAACAAAAATACCGAACTCCAAGGAAATTTCAAAACGGAAAGTACGCATTTAATGGCACAAAGTGTACAAAGTTTAAAACTTTAAATACGTATCAGCAAAGTCGAATTAAACGAAGTATTATAAGACAATTTTACCCTTTATATTTGAATAAAGAATTGTGCATATCTCACTTTGATCAGCTCATCGTAAAATTCTGTGACGTAAATACGACCTTATATCAACAACATTCGAAATTTATTTCAAGAACTTGGATGAAGAACACATGCATACATTTTCAGAGTTTTGGGAATAAAGATATAAATTTAAGTGATCAACCTCTCTCACAATCTGACTTCATATTGTTTGTTCTAAAACACATCTGTCCCAGAGTAGGATAGTGTTGGAGCTCCGAAAATAAACTTGTTTTACCCTGCTTCATTCTGTAAGTGCATGTAACAAGTTATGAGCCTTTAATTCAGCGGTTGTTACTATATATCATATTTGTTTTTCGTTGATTGTTTTGTGACATTAGTCAAGCCATTTTCTCGTTTGAATTGTTTTATATTTGTCATTTCATGGAATTTTATGGCTTGCTATGTGGTATGGGATTTGCTCGTTGTTGAAGTACGTTGGCCTTTATATATAATTGATAACTTCAGCGTCATTTGGTATATGGTGGAGAGTTGTCATGGGCAATAGTATACCACATCTTCTTATTTTAAGATTGAAGGAGATGTTACCGTTGAATTTTCAATGACAACTGGAAGGTCTCTTACATTCTGGAGAGCCCAGCTGATAAGATAGGAATTATGTGTTATGTTATGTGATCGCAAAGTCTCTGACATCTCACAACTACCACTGTAACAGTTTTGGTTCTTTTGAATGACAGACACGGGTCTCTTCACTGTGTTTTGTTATTAACAGGAGTATAAGACTAACTTCTCTCGACTCTTTTTACTGACATCCCAGAGTCTCTTTCTTCCGGGCTGTTTTGTTATTTCACTGACACGATAGTTCGCAGGACTGCTTCGACTATTTTGAGTGGAGGAGTCTGTTCGCCGGATATTGTGATTGTTTCTTTTTTCCTCTGCATTTAAATGTATTCAATAAATCTATATCAAAATGCAAATTTATGTCTATCTGCATATCTATTAATTCTAGTCGTGAACTTTAGATTTATCTATAAATGCAATAAAGTTTTACAAATCAATAAAAACTTGGCACACACAACTTATAAAACCCACCTTATCGACAACAGGTAAAAACGACTTTTCCTTGTTCGAAGTGTGGTCCGTTATTCTATGATAGACGTTTGAACATTAATACCTTTAAATTAAACAGGTAAAAATTTAGTATTGAAGTTTAAATTTTAGTTCGATATTTAAATTGAGAACACTCACACGTTAAGCATAGTGAAGGATATATTTTACCTTCAAAGGATCGAAATGAAATAATATGTAAAACAAAATTTGGAAACTTGAGAAAAGTATATTATATGTATGAAAAAGAGTGTTGCTTTGGAGTTACTAGTAACACACATCTAATATCAAAATAGAATAAAATAGGCTCGAATGAGACTGGAGAATACATAATTCTTGGAAAAAGGATCTGGTGTTTATAACATATATTTCTAAGGATAATAAGTGTGAAATTAACATATTGTGATAAGTATTGTGATATTAACAACATTCATTATTTAGATAATTCATAAAATGGCACCTGGACAGGTGGTGTATCCATCTTTGTTTTAATTATCAATATCATAACTAATTTACATGATATCGTCTGTCGAATAATGTCACCATACTATCTACCTGATGTAAAACTGTAGAATCGATCTATGACTTTGATTGTTGTCAATTTCATCAACTCAGCAGATTAATTAACTCCTATGAGAGTATCCAGTTGAGAAGTATAAGCGACAATTTGTGTTAAAATGGGATGTATAATTTAATTTACATGGTTGTGCTATGGAAGAATACGTCAAGAGGAATTACGAGAAAAGAAAATCAGGAACTGCTCATAGCAAGTTCCCAGTCTGGGATTATAGGTATGTAGTCAAAAGATTTTACAACTTTTATTATGATTCAATATGAATTAAGGGGATATATATGATGCTAGACAGTTATTCCGTTCGTCCGGAAATTTCGTTAATTTATAATGTTAACGAAATGAAGACCTACGGGACGAACGAAAATGAACGGTCTTGAGGGGCAGTTAGGCAGGTAAAACACAAAACAGTTTTAACTGCCTTGGTTGTGTACATGTTCCGGACCATATGAGTATTTGGACCATACGCGTATGGTCATGACCATATGGGTATATACTCATATGGTCCGACCATACGCGTATGGTCGGACCGTACCCGTATGGTCGGGGTAATTAACAGGTACGTTTATGCTTAACTCTTTATATAACCCTTCTAGTTGTCACGTTATTAAAAAGACACTACCAAAGGTCATTTTTTCATTAAAAATTAGTAATAACAAGATTAACAAAATAAAATAAGCAGTTTCACACAGTAAATTCCATCACTAGTCAAAACTATAGTAAACGCATTTTTTTCATTACCGATATGTTATTACGAGTGAATGGCAAAATGTCGACCTGGGAAGATAACTTCCAAAAATATATTAATGAACTGTTACACAAGAAGTCAACTGTTTTACTATAACCTGACGTAAAGGTCCACAGGATAAAGAGTCTAATAAATTGCTTACTTTTGAAACTTAATATAATTAGCAAAACTAGCAGTGCAATATTCATAATTTTTATACTTATACGTGTTTTGTAAGAATAAAATGAATGACGTCACCGGCAAGGACACTAGTTTATTTTTTAAAGTTGTCTGGTGATATGATTTACTTCAGTCATGTTACGATATTGGAGATCTAGAGCTTTTTCACCGTAGACACATCGGAATGACCAAGGACCCAAACAAAGCTATGGTACCGTGTGGACGTAAATATCACCCTACGCATCAATGCAAGATGACAATTAGCGATGAAAACTTACTTTGGCATCAATATTTAATGTTATTTGAATTGTAAATAATACAATTGCATGTAGCAATCATTGTTATTTTATAAAGTTTTCTCATGCATATTATTGAAAAATATACCTATATGGTCCAAATACTCATATGGTCCGGCCCGTTTATAACCAAACGAGTATATACTCATATGGTCCGACCATATGAGTATACGTATACGGTCATGACCATACGCGTATGGTCCAAATACTCATATGGTCCGGAACATACATATAACATAATCTAAATCTGTCAGGGATATTTGGCATGGATATATTTATATACATGTATAAAAAGTCATTTGTTCTTTAAGCCGAAATTACAAGTCTATTCTTTAACGGTACTTTTAGAAAACGGATTACTTAATTTGCAATCATATTTACTTCATTAATCTTATTAATCTATTCAAAGGTTTAAGGTTTTATAATTTTCTTATTATATTTGTATTTAATTAAAACGTTTTAAATTCTAATCTTTGTCATTTCTGAATTTAAATTAAGTGTGCAACACTTCAAAAAGATATGCTTGAACATGAGGTTTTATAAATATACCCTCGTTGGCTCGTCTTGCATATGTTTATTTTACTTGTTTGTTCTATGTTTGCCTGTAATATTGATTCGTTTAAAATATGTTTTGCATATCATAGATATGTATGGCTTATATATCTCTACTTATAGATGCCTATAATCGGCCACAGTATAGATCTATATGTAAGGACGCAAATAACTAAATACAACAACAAAATCCGAGCCTTTAGATGTCTTTTCATTTTTGTTATCTTTTAGATTTTTGTTACAATTTGGGTTTCTGTACGTTTTACGCGTATTATGCAATTCTTTGTATACATTGTAAAAATTCTTTAAAAATATCAAGCTACAAAATTTGAATACAGATGAACTCATAGTATTTATATATAGTACCGTGTATTGATTTATATACCATTCTTCTGATCTGTTTAACAAAAGTACCAATACACTACATTTCAAGAGTGTTTATAATAAAAGATCAATAAAACTTTTAATAAATATATAGTAAAAACAAATGTTTACAAAATTAAATACACCATATAGAAACGCGCTATTTGTAGACACAGGTGTGTTAGTTTACTCATTTAAGTATAGGCCAACCTGGCATATTCAACTCCGTGACCTAACCGGGACAAACTTAAGTATTGTTTATAGAACGTTTGCCTATCAACCCATCTTATAATCTCTAAAACATTTACCACTTTCTTAAGGATCTTCTTAACTTTGATATCGGTTTAAGTAAAACAATCCGTTTCCTTTTGTTGACTTGATAGAAAAATTAAATTTTATTGCTATCAAATTCAACAAAAATCAAAGCGAAGTTTGTAAACATTTACATTTGCTTTCAAATATCCAATATCATCGAACACTTTTCTCACAAAGGTAGTTGGTTTATGGTTCCCGTGTATAAAGGGTATAAACTTAACAAACCTTGAAATAATTTGGATGGAATAAAGAGAGCGTATTTCCTACACTCCGATCAATCAGATTAACAGTAAGACATATTTAGTTCAAACAACTTTTAAAGTTTGAAGCAATAAAACTGAACATTATTGTTTTAAACCAAATACTTTCACTATGGAATACTACCATAATTTTTGGTACTTAACAGACCAGGATTAAATCGGGGCGCGGTCGATACCCACCCAAAACAGAAACAAATTTATATGTAAATGATAAAATGCCAATTTGTTGTAAACAAATGGTCCTCTAACTCCAAATTCTCAGTAGCGCACCTCAAAACATTAAATCCTATTGAAGACTTTTTGTATTACAGACATATTCTTGATGATAAGATACTGATTCTTCTAACTCATTTAGTTGATCCATTGAATTGTTTGGAAAACATTTACAACTCGTCTAGACCCTGGCCAACAGATAACTTGTAATACGGTGTGGACACGTGTCCAAGTTTGTAGACCGGTTCTATTGATGTTTATTCGTGGTGTATTTGACTGAGTTGTTAGTTTGCTGTCTAATTGACATATACAATCTTTTCCTTCAACACAAGACTCTTAGCTGTTGCCAACTCATTGCTGGTTAATAGGTTTACTGTGTATATGCATGATTTAAATAATGCCGGATCAAAAATGTTGGTTTTTAAGTCTGATTATTTGGAAATCCTTCTAGTGCGATTGTCTGTAGAACACGGATGTTGACAAGCATTAAAGATGTAATCCGTTAATGTTAAGGGAGTAGTAGAATTAAATACAGGGAATAATAGGACTGCATTAGAAAATCTTCAATGTGTGGTATATCGAGATTGTATTTGTATATATAAGAACAATATGAATGGATTAATTTCACTTTGGAAAAAAGGAGGCTATTTTTGAAACATAAAACTTCTTCTTAAAAGTGACATATATATATATAAAAAGAAGATGTGGTATGATTGCCAATGAGACAACTCTCCACAAGAGACCAAATGACATTTACAACTATAGGTAACCGTACGGCCTTCGACAATGAGCAAAGCCAATACCGTATAGTCAGCTATACAAGGCCCAATAATGACAAATGTAAAATAATTCAAACGAGAAAACTATATATCTATTTCATCGTACACTGGACGTTAAGCAACCAACAATCACTCAATCAACGTAAACTTTGATTATGAATGAATCACCGAAGCATATATATATATATATATATATATATATATAAAGTTTGAATACATTACACGTCAATAAACTTTTCCGTTTATATTACATTTAATTTAATATGTTAGTCATTTTGTTTACGTTAAATGATCTCTAATGCCATAACAATACGTTTAGAAGTCTTTATCTACACTAATTATATTTCTCTTGTTGACTCATTTATCAGTTTAGGACAAACTTAAGCCGTTTTATACGCGTATTGTCCGCGCGGACAAAAAAGTGCGGAGATTGGCAGTGCGATTCAGACATCTTGGAGTTTACCTGGCACCAGGCGCGCGTACGTTTATTGTTTGGGTTTCGGCTGCACCATAGTTGCATTGTTGCAAAACAACAGACGCAATGGGGCATTAAATGAACCATTTTAAAATTAAATGTAAATTGTTCATTTTTATTTATTTATTTATTCATCTTTGTTCCTTTTTTGCTCTTTGGGTTTAATTTAAACAATGAATGTAAAGTGTCCTTGTTTAAAAGGACAAATCTCTAAAATAAAGTCTACATGATTAAAGATAATTCGCATTTAATTATATCTATATTTTACATATCTTTAGGCTTGTTTATCAATTGGTCTACTTGATTAAACTTCAATTCGATAAACTCGATCGTATCACCTATTGAAGTGTCCACCAGTAGCCCCGCGGTATATATCTTTATTGACACAAAATCTGTGAATCGCCCTTTTTATCAGTCCACTTGGACACTAATATTTGTATCTGAACATAAAAAACCTAGAGATTATTCACACCACAACTTTGTATATATTTATCATTGTTTACTTAGCCTGGTTTATAGTGGATCAACAGTATCATTCGATATTCGTCGGGTCGTTACGTCAAACATATTTTCTATTTTGGTTTGGTACCTATGAAAGTTTTGACAACAAAAGCGTTGAATCATCAATGACCATTTTCTTTATCATTCCAAAATATAATTCCTTGGTATTGAAAATGTCAAATCATTCCGTGTCTGACAAGTGTTTGAGTACATGAAGCTTTTGAAGAATGTAATTAAACATTGATGTTTTTGATCGGAAAGATATTAATCTCGTGCAATTAGCTTCCTAATATGTCATTAAATGGCTAATTACTACTATACCGAGTTCTTTGTATACAACTTCAGATTTTTCCTTTTTAAGATTTGCACTTTGGTATTGCTGTAGAAGCAGTCCTTAGTTCCTTGTTCGATATACAATCGTTTAATTGCTCATAGAAATTAATTGAAACCACAGTTTTCTAACAAATGAAAGATATAAAGCAACTTATTTTTTGATATTGTGTATACTTATTTCAAGTCTCTGTGTGAATAAGTATTAACACAAAGCAAAATGCCAACGAGGTAGGGTTAATTTCCTATACAAGTCACTCACATATTACAAATATAAAAACCTAACATTACAGAACGTCGGTAACCAAAATGAATTGCTATTATTCAGTACATACTAGCTTAACTTCTAACAGAATTTTTAGTTAAGATTGCCCTTCTTTCACATTTTTTTGTGATATATACAAAAAAAAATACAAAATTTGTCAAATTGTATTTTGCGGGCGTAACATATTTTGGAAATTGTAATGAAATAAGGCATGTATTACTGTAAGCTAGTACACAAATTGAGCCATGATGTTAGGAATTGAAATAGTATTATACTCATTTTTAAAATTGCCCTGCTGTGAAATAAAATCAGGAGGAAAATTGTTCCTACCTCTTTGAACTCTTGCTTTATTGACATTTACAAATCAATTAGTTGAGATAGTTATTGATAGTCTAAGTTTATGGCAAGTTATAAACAGTTTTATTGATAGAAAAATTGGTTTTTGGTTCTTCGGTTTTCATCTTATGACCGCTGTGAGGTTAGTATAAGGTGGCCCATTATGGCAAGACATAAAACAATATAGGTGGTGGACCAAGGTGCAAGTACTATCCCGTTTCTCAAAGATAGTACAACATTATGTCATTGTTCTCATTTTTCAGTTTAAACTGTAAACCATCAATAAATTCTTGTTGTTCTACTCCGTTCTCAAAAGAAATTTCGGTAGCTCAATTTTAAAACATTTTCTTATATTGTTTTGTCACAGCTAAACCTGTAGGTCTTTTATACATAGGTGCTTAAAAAATGGGTAAATCTTTTACTATGATTACATTTTAAGTATAAGTGGGTAATTCTGCACCTTTGCTTTAACATCCATGGATTGGCAATTGTCAAAGAATTATTGGAGGAAAAAGCCATTAGCCTAGATAAATTAAACCAGACAAGCATGAAAACAATTACACCTTTATCTATTTAAATCAAAAACATATCTGAATTCTCTCAAAGTGGTAAAATAAATTCGGTTTATGGTTATGATAACAAGTCCATCTACATAGATCAATGTTAAAAGGTCCTCTCGAATAGTGAAGGCCAAATTGATGTCTATTTTATTCATATTCGAAATGAACAATTTAAATTTAGTTTTAATCTAATGATGGAATTTAAAGAGTCATCAAAACCTAGTGTAATAAAATAAAGAATACTTAGATTTGCGAATTTATGGGACCATTGAATATGTAACCTAATAATACGCTTGAAAGACATTCATCAAACCTACAACTTCCTGGCTTTCATTTCGGAATTACTTTGATTATAGAGATAAATGTTATAAAAAGGACATAAACGTTTCTTAAAGTACGGAATACTTAAATGTAACAACAAGATGGCCTATTTTTAATTCGAATAATGGACCGCTCGAACAAATATTAGTTTGAGCCTAAGGGTAAGATGTTTACCTTCCATAAACAAAACTATTAGCGTAAGAGCAAATTTATGAATGTATACCCTAAAAATATAAACCTAGAGAATGCATTAAACTATTAATTGCAAAATTGAGCGTTCAATAACCCTTTCATCACCATTTTAATCTTAAAGATAAGTTTACTTTTAAGATTTTTCTTTATTTATAGTACATCTATTAAAGTGTAAGAATGATTGTGCTGAGCTTTACTTTCCCATTGGAATTGACCTTAAAATGCATTTAATGTCTAGAAAACATACACTGTTGTTTTAGTTTCACATGAACCTTGCAGTGGCTCAAATTAACTTCAAACGAAACGATAGTTCTGTAGTCATAATAGTCCCCCATTGGATCTGCTAGGTTATCCCATGTTACACATGGGAACCTAATCACACATGATAAATGAGGAGAGAAATTGTTCAGTGTAAAGATATCTCTATTGTTGTAAGGTATGAAAGTATAAACCTTTTGAACTTCGCTTCAGTTTTCTCTAAATATTTATGTTTAGTCATATACATTGCCTGTTGTTTGAGGCTTGTGGTGTAAGTAAATATATTAATTATATCCAAAATGAACTTGATATTCTTTTGTTTACACCGTAGTTTAACTTGTGATATTCCCGTGCATCCTTTTACTGTTTATTTGGTTTGTCTTTTGTTCATATATTTGTTTTTGCACTGAAGACGTCGGTATTTTGAAGTTATATTTTCATTAGGGCAATTTCATAGAGTCTCGGTTCAAATCACATCTAGGCACTTTTCTCCGACCCCCCCCCCCCTTTTAACAGTATTATATTAAGGTATATAGGAAATTTTTTTCTGAGACAAGTGCCTGTGGTTCAAATACAGCTAAGCTCGGAACTACAACAGACACATCTATTTAATAACAAGTATAATATTGCATGCTAACTTTTCTTTCGTCTGTTGGAATTATAATTTTGCCATACAATAAATGTGTATACAACACTACAACATTATGGGAAAGATAATTATTCTTTCTTGTTTTTTACTTCTGTTTGGCTTTCACGAGGAGGACAAATAATAACTCACGACATGCAGACTAGAAAGAAAGACTAAAACAAAACATTAAATTATACGGCGCTTTCCATGGGTGTATCTTTTTGGTTGCAGGCGTAGCCACTGCATTTCGTTTGCTTCTATGGGTGCGTGGACAATTAGCTGAAATGACAAAAAAACATTTTTTTTTAAATTTTACAATAGTATACGTCTTTCCCCCTGTTCGCTCATCATAAAGTGCAATAACTTTTGTGCTATAATATCTTTGCTCATCATATAGTGCAATAACGTTCGTGTTCTAATGGCATTTTGATTAATATGACCTACACCATAGCATGTATGATAGGTACTCACTATAATCCCATAAACAACTTTATTGACTAAAAAGTAGTTTTGTTGTAGTAAAATGTCAAATGACCCGTTTTCCATCAAATTTATGAGCGGTTTAATATTGAGATCGCCGGTGATTAGAGTAATTCATGCCAGGTGCAAAAAGTCATCATATCATTTTGATCTAAAATTGTTATTTTCTTTTTTCAAATGGTCATTTGTTATTGCAAATTTAAGAAATTTATTACCTTAAAAGCAGGAGAGCATAAAATTTGATTTCACTATCTTGAATAAGGGCGAGATATGGCGAAACGACAAACAACAATATAAACACCCAATAGAAAAGACATTCTAAACCAAGAAAATTTGATACATGAAAGCGACACGAATTTGCATAATGTACCTAGATTTTAAACAAAGCTAATGGCCTCAGACTTAAACAATGAGCAGGGTTCTGTTACAAAATTTCATTATTTGTTCTCCATTACAATTCAATCCTATCAAAACTTTGTGCAGTATAGTTGATTAAGTTTTGCAATAAAACCTAATAATTTGAAAAGAAGCGAGATTGTAAGATAAAAATTCAAATTATCTATAAGTAAATATCAATCATGTCCTCTCAAGTTCTTATATGATAAGTATATCGAAAAGTTTTAAATCTTATATAGGTTTAACAAATAATTAAAGTTCAATCTGATAAAGTTTCAACTTGACAAGTTTACAATTTATGAAATAAATGAAACCAAAGAGAGTTGTATATATTTTCAAGTATATTGAAATTTACAATAGTTTAATTTCCGTATGCTGGGGAAAATCAGAAATAAATACCTATAATTATTCGCTGTCGTATCAATCTATGAAACAAGGCAGCCGAATAAGAAAAAAATAAATGTTTATATGTGAAAATATCACATTGTTTTAATTGATGAGTTTTGCTTGCTTAACAATCAGTGGCAAATATTTCATGTACATTGAGGATAATTTGTGTAAATTAGTCCTCTTGTACTGCAATTCCAAAAGTTCCTAAACAAACCATTCCTGTTTTTGTTTTGTTTTATTAGTTGGTAACAAATATCTATATGTGTTAAGGTTAATTTGTGTTGTTACATATTATAACTGAATGGACACGATAAGAGTTTAGTTGGTCCCAGGTCTGCTTTCATGTTACTTACTTACTTATCCTCTTCATCCCAAGTGGGACATAAGGCCACAACAAACTGCCTCCACTTCTCTCTGTCCTTAGCCATGTACTGGGATTGGCCCAGGTGTACCCGTTGCTTTTAATTCTGCTGTAACAGTTCTTCGCCAGGTGATTCTAGGTTCCCTTGGTTTCTTTTTTCCTGGTGGTGTTTAATATAGAGCTGTTTTAGGTGTGCAGTGTTGTGGCATTCTCAGTACATGGCCTAACCATCTAAATCTTCATTATTTAATTTCTGCTGTTATACTTTTAGCATTACAATTCTCCAAAAGGGCTCTTGTTGCTGATCTGCTTTCATGTAACTGATGTAAAATATCCATTCACTAAACATTCAGTACAATGCTAATTATTCAATAGAATTAACATTCAAAAGGAAAAAAAAAGTATCCATATAATCCAGAATCAATCTTGTTAAGTATGTTTTTAAATTATGATCAATATGAAAGAATTATGTTTTTGTTCCGAGCAATGTGCTTAAATAGATCAATTTGCTGATGGACTTGAGTTCATTCCACTTTTGTGAGGGCATGTAATAAAAACGATAGTATACGATGAACTTTCCTTACAATTTTGACACAAAATCAATTTCGATAGGCCCTCTTGAAATATGTCAAGAAAAAATACATTTATACTCAAGTTTTTAACTCCCATATATACAAGTTTAAAATGTAAAATGTAAAAAAAGGGGCATTATATTCATTCAGTTCTGTTTAGTGTCTATGTGTATAATTAATTATTTTTATGCAAACGTCAAGTGATGACCGTGTCAAGTTGAACTCGCAGACTGAATTACATACTCTATAATAATATATATATATTATTTTGTCATAAATTGTCGTAGTCGTGCGCGTCAAATATATCAAATGTACAAGTGGATTCCGTGATATCTTTGAAAAGACATAAATATTTATGATTATCATAAATTAAATGAAAAACATGTATACTTATATAAACGATCTACTTCACAATGAAAGACTTATAAAGCTATAATTCTACAGACTTTATAGATACTTGTAAGTGTGATGGTACTCTAGAAAAGATAGGAATTTGGATACTTATCAAATGACGTACCAAAAAAAAAAAAAATCACCGATTTTTTTATTGGTATAAAATTTCTGATCAAGAGAAAGTGAATAGGTCTTTTAAGTAGGTTTAACAATTTCAGTTTTAAGTTCTGCATTTTTTATTTTATTTTGACATATTTATGATGCCATATAGTATACGCAAACTCTTTACTTACTGTTCTTTTTTTTAACTAACTTAGTAAGCGAGCAATAAACCTAAGACTTCCAATTGACATTTAAAAATGAAATTTTCAAAAATTAAATCCCTTGATTATTTAAAACATAAATATTTCATCTAGGATCAACAAACTTATGAAAGAAAATAGTCCTATGCAACCTTTGATCTAAATAAGCATCAAATGTTTCATTTACATCAATAAAATACAAAAGATCAGCTACGGAATTATTTTCATATTGGCTTTTGTTCAAGATCTTTTTAAAATTTCGCTACGTTCACACTTTAAATCCTGACATTCGATACCCAACTCCACACCCTGTTTTGTAAATGTATTTTAGTCATAAAACCACAATATGCCGGACAATTGTTCTGACGGAGAGGCGTGGAGAAGGTGAACGCCATCCTTCTGGAGTCTCGTCGGTCAACGTCTTCAGACAGGTTTAACAATGACCGAAAGGTGGACAACTGACCACAATTAATCACAACTCTGTTGTTCTGTGTCTTATCCAGTAACAGTCTGTCACATTGTAATTCAAGATTGACATTTTGAATTGAATTCTGCACATGGAGTCAATTTGTCTCTTTTCAAGAAAACTCTTAAATATCAATCAATTGTTTGTTAACCGGATCTCTATTGTTTGAACTGTGAATACATTAGCAAACTGTTATCGATAACAGACTAAGTTGTTGGCATCTGAAATATGCTTACAACTCACGTGTTCGGAATGTTGCTTGGCCAACCAGTCTCTTCCTGTACGTAATAACTCGTCTTCTTGCGAATCTTGAAGCTCTTATCAAATTATTGAAATATTGGAAAGCTTGCTGCTTCCGTTCTTCATAGAAACACTATTTGTTGGAAATATTGATAGATAAGTGCCTGAAAGGAATTGGCTTCAAACTCGTCCAATTAGTGTATGATGTAGGTTTTATCATAAAGTTTTAAGCTATGGTATACAAATAATGCTTGAGACCTCATACTATTTTTGGTATAATATATCGTTTAGTACGTATATTTGTAACGATCGAATATTCAGGTGCAAACATACAATGGTGCCTATTCCTTTATCCTATATTGATTTTATTCACATTTTAACTGTTCTTACAAACAGGAGGTGATCGTATATTTTCAGTACACATTTGACAAAAACTCAAACAAGTTTATTGGTGCTTCGTCATTGCTATCAATGATTGCACCTGTATCATTTCAAATTTGAACTTTTTACTTAAAGCATAATATATAATTACTAGAACACACCCGCGAAATCGCGGGCATTTAGAGCGTATTTGAAAGGATGTAAAGTGTTGTAGGAAGAATTTTGTAAAAGATTTAATAACTTGAGAATTTCAGGAAAAGTATCAAAAGTCATAGGTACTTGGGAACAGGAAAATGTTTTTTTTTAACCCTCCTCCTTTATTTCCAAAATTCACATTTTTTGTTTTCTATTAATTTCATTATGAACATACATTTAGTGTACATGTATTATGAACATTCCAGTCAGGAGCCTGTAATTCAGTGGTTCAGTGATATTTGTTTTTCGTTCATTTTTTGTACATAAATAAGGCTGTTAGTTTTCTCATTTGAATTGTTTTACATTGTCATTTCGGGGCCTTTTATATCAGACTATGCAGTATCGGCTTTTGCTTATTGTTGAAGGCCGTTAGGTGACCTTTAAATGTTAATTTCGGTGTCATATTGGTCTCTTGTGGAGAACTGTCTCATTGGCATTCATACCACATCTTCTTTTTTTTGTAAAACATTTAGTGACTTGAGTATTTCAGAAAAGGTATCAAAAGTCATAGGTAATTTGGGACAGGATAATTGTTTTTCTAGCCCGGCTCCTCCTTTTTCCACAAAAAAATCCTTTTTATGACACATGAATAATTTTAGCGCTTATCTGAATATTATGAACATTCATTAAAGGGGGGTCGGGGCAGAGGCGGATTTAGGGGCGCCCCCCTTTTCTGGAAAATAATTGGTTGCTTATATAGGGAATCACTGAAGCATGACCGGAGCGGGCCCCTCTTAGGCAGTCAACGGGCCTCTGCGTATGAAAATTTCTGGATCCGCCACTGCGTAGGGGCCCTGATCCCAATATCCCGGGCTTGAAAACATGAAATCCCGAGGTTATGAATTTATTATACAAATTAAATATCTCGACATCCCGAAATTCGAAAAAAGAAATCCCGGATCCCGAAATGGTCAATCCTGAAATTTCGATCTTAAAAACACCCGTTCCAGACGTCCCGAAAGTATATTTTCTTTTTACAGTCAATTCTCAGTGTAATAATTGATCCACAGCGGTCATCAGACCCTCTCTATTAAATAAACCCTGTGACTGCCGTGGATAGTAAACTTGAAAATGATATCAGACAGAAAATACACTTTATTCGTAGTATATGTATTTGTTTCAAAGTAAAAAGAAAAACGCAAACCGGAGGTCTAATCTGACTTAAATTTCGTCCAATGACGGATATAAGACAGAAAATACACTGTATTCGTAGTATTAATGTATGTTCAAAGTATACAGAAAAACGCAAACCGGAAGTCTAATCTGACTTAAAATTTCGCCCAATGACGGAAACATATCCGGACGTCTTTTTTCTTGTTTTTGACCCAAAATAACTCAATCTGAATAATCATATGAATGGATGACAAATACGATTATGCACTGTACCCATAGGACACAGAGGCATGATGATTAATTTATTGTGGAAAGAAGAGAAGCGACACCCAAAATGAGGTCTTCTCGTTTAATAGTATAGATATGTAAAAAGACCAGAGTTCAGTAGGTTTGATGAAAATGTTTCACTGAGTATGAAGTTAGATCTATTGCAGGGAACCCTGCTGATATATTGAGTACTTTTCAATTATTAGCATTGTTTGTATCCTGTGGCATATATTCTGCTAATACCTATAGATTTGAATTAGAAATAGACCATGAAATTAAGTTTCTACACTTCAATTTGACACATTTTTAATTTCCATACTACTCTCTAAACACATTCAAATTTTGTTTACATACGAAATCTGGTTTTCTCAATGCATTAGAATGATCCTTAAGAAAATGACTTTTTAAAATACTCATTATAAATACAGTCTATGGTGAGAAGCTCTCAATAAAGTTAAATACTTAAGAAAAGACTGAATAGCATATAAAAGCTAACACCAACAATGAACATAACAAGAACTTGTTTATATTTTGTGTATTGAACGATAAGACGGTGTAAAGCAGCTTCTTAAATGATTTTAATTATTTATATACTGATAAGATACAGCTTTAAATTCAAGTGCCAAATATAAGTAAGCTCTTTGAGTCATTTATACAGTTGGAAGTAAATATAAATGTTGGATATAATGGTGGATTCTGTTGTATGTGGACATCATATCCTACTACATTACAGCAATCTTATAACAATGATTAATTTGGTGGTTGGGAGGGGAGATAGAGTGTTGGGCCAATTTTATATGAATCGAATTTTCATTGCAGTTTTTCATGAACAGGGTCATAATCTTTCTGAAAGGCATGAACTGCTTGATATTTTGTTTATCACGAAAGGTGACAGACACTTCTATAAAAGTGTAAGATATGAAAAGGCAAGTTCAAATTACCACAGGATTCCTCATTTTCAGTTATTGCTCTCAACATTTTTTTGAAATTCGCGTCATGCAATGAGTTAACGTTAAAGCCACAATTCTTGAACCACATTGTGCACATTTCCAGTCACATGTGTTTTCCGCAGAACTTGTTCCAGATCAGTCCTGAAAGTATTTTAAACAATTGAAATCGTGTTTGTTAATGAAGGCATATATATCAGATTTTAACCAGAGTAGCTGTAATTTAAATCACAACCCATGATAATTTTAATGGCATCGTCATTCCAAAGCTTCTTTGATGGCCTATTAAGTAACAACGCTGATACAGCACACACATGTATTCAAAACAGTCTGTAAAAGGGATTGTAGAATGTTTTTAAAAAAACAAGTGTCCGTCAGCGATCGACCATTTCACATCACTAGTTATAATTGTATGAAAATATCATTGCTTGCTGAAGGCAATCTCAGCATGAATGTCGTTATGGGAGTGTGAAAACTACATTAAATTGGTAAAATTTCAAATTGAGACATACACTTAATCCAAATTAATTATACTTTATATTACATTATGTATACTCTTTCAGTATCAGGCCCTCTTTTAAACACTCGTAGACGGATTCATATGGAGTTACGCTCCTTACTTGTAGCCTCTAACCCTAAGATGATTATAGGTTTCGTTTACTAATTGGTATACATATCCTAAGTCTATTATATATAAATATCTAAACTTACGTAAACTCATATTAATCTTATTTAATAAAAACATGACACTAATACTGTTACAAAGCAATTTTCTACAATCTGAGCCATAGTTTTAAATTAATTACAGCATTTCAAAAGCGTTTTATTGTATTAGTTTCATTGAAATGGAAAGTAATAAACATAAAAATTTAAACATCTACGATATAGACTAGTATGCTTCACTAGCATATAGTCCAATAACCTTAAGATATAAAATATTCATATTTAACTTCCTTATAAATGTCGAATGTAATATTGTTGCGGAGCTTGGCAGATTCTTATCTGCATGTTAAGGGTCATCAAGATTTCAAAAGCTCTGCAATAATGGTTTCTTGGTTCGCGTTTTTAGTTCTCTTCCTCGCTGAAGGTTCTGGATTCAATCTTGCAAAGGACCAATTCGCACTGGTTTAACACCATCATATTGTTTCTGTATCAAAATCGTTTGTTTTAGCGATGACGGTTGTAAGTGGTTGGTCTGGATTGTAGTACTGTAAACTGACTTTGATATATATAGTTGTTATCCTTTGTATAATTTAAAATGGCTATCTCCTGCTTCTCTGTTAAGCTTTTATTTACTTTGAAATATAGCAAAGACAAGTCTGTAAGAGATAAGGAGGTTGTTTATGGAATATTGTAACATGTATTTTAAACAAACCTGTTGTACCTTGTAAGCTAAAAAAAAACCCACCAAAAACCAAAAAAGAAATGAAGTTCGATGATTAAGAACGATATGAAAATGTGAAAAATTAGAACTTGTATTTATTAACGATGTTAACACACCATCTTTACACCTTGTCTGTTAAAAAAACCGATCAAAACGATATAATTTACACTTATTACAACTAAAGTCAGAAAAAAACCTTGTAGGAGGCATTGCTTGATGATGACATAAATTACGAAAAAATGTAAAAGTTTGACAAAGATATGTCATGCAAATGGAAAATTAATTTTGAAATTTTACCAATTGAAGAAACAAGTTGTAAAATATTTCGAAACACGTATAACGTCTGACACAAGCCACATTTCACCGTGTTTTACATGTCAGAAATTAAAAGTTTCTCTTGCATGTTGATCAGACATATATTACAGAACATCAATTTATGCCTTCATTACATCACGTCCTTGTGCACTGTGTTATGTCACCTTCAGTGGTACAAGGACGTACCTTTATATATGCTACACATCTGTACATGTTGAATTCTCATTTTGTGATGGGATGACATAAGATATTAGTAAATGGTTTATTGAAGGACAAATAAAATCAAACAATCTTTTATTTTATTTCTATTCATTTCTGTCGACTTGCTACTTTAAAATAATATCATTCAAAACGCCACGTTCTAAAATGAATTTTAAAAGACACTCAAATATTTTACATTTTTATTTCTGATGTGCTATGTAGACTGCTGTTTATCTTTTGGTAGTTTTTACCGTGGTATTGTAATATTGTAATTTTTTCTAATTACGGAATTTCTCAACTCTTTTTATTTTCTTTCCTTGAAAGGACAATCATTTTGTTTTTTTGCTAGTAAATGATGGATGTTTTAAACAGACGGAACCGATATATGTCTATATTGAAGAACACTCCAGATGAGATCAGATTTGGAATTCACCAAAAGATAACAATAAATATTTTTGTATAAAATTTAGGAACTTGAATAAGTTCTAAGGCTCGTTAACCTTTTTCGCTTCCCTACATTTGTATGGAGAACAATATTTCAGACTAAACACTTTCAATCGACGACTAGAGTATGATGAAGTGTTTGTAACTGCCCAAACAAAGGCCAATAAAAGTGATAATACACAAACTAAGTCGTAATATACTTATAGGAGGTTAGAAGCATTAAATACATAAAAGGTTATTCTTATAAATTTTCCCCAAAGCTACGATTATTGTTACAAATAGCACAGTAAATACTTATAAGCGGCTTATGTTTACAGAGTGATAAGTATAATGCAGGTATAATACAGGTATTTACATGTTTACTATTATAAATTGAATTACTGTTGAAGCATGTAAATTTAAATGTTAAAGTACGATGAGATAAATATGAACGTATGTGGTTATCATTCGAACTTGCAAAGATTTGGATTTTCCCATTCAAATAAGTCGTCTTTTCGAAAATTTATGTAATATTTGCCACTTGACAGTTAGCAACACTCGATCAATCTATTAATTTAGTATATGTGGAGTGTTAAATCTCTGGTTCTTATTATTAAGTTCTATTTAAAACCTTTTTTTCTTATTTAAGTCAGCATTATGTGCGTTTAACATATGGTCACATATATGTACTAGACTCACGAGTGTTAAAAGTTTAATTACGAACACATTGAGGAATAAACTAGAGACACTTTATTTCAAACTTTCAGTCATGGTCTTATTGTCTGTCATTGTAACGATATTAAGACCTCGACAATCAATACAACATCAGAAGTATGTCTCACATCCTGAAAAGTTTCATCACCATCTGGCACAGACATATAGTGGGCTAATGTTTTAAGCTTTTTGTCGGTTTCTGACAGTTTTTGAATCATTTAAACTATAACGTAAAGTATCAAAGCCCATGAAAAAGTTTGCACTGATAAGCTTATGTTATTATAGCAGTCGTGACCACAGCTTGCTTTGACATTAATGTTTGCTCTAGATGTCATAACTCAAAAACCTATAACAATCATCAGCCAGATTCTAGTGTATACTTTTAATCAACCCGTGTCGAACATAAACACGGCACTCAACAGTAGTTACTGAATTCGTATTTCGTTTTGGGATCATAAATAGCTCGAAAAATAAGAAGATGTTTTATGATTGCAAATAAGATAATTACCAATCAGAGACCAAATGAGGTAGATGGAAGCAGCTATAAACCGTTAGCCATGAGTAAATATCGTATCGCCTGATGCACTTTTAAGGATATGCCTACCATTTCGGAGCACTTGGTGTTCTATGTCACTTCGTGATTGTAGCTCGTATTGCCTTAGTCGTTTTTTTTTTTAAGATCTTGATTTCGTGTTATTAAAAGCGTTTGTATTGTGCTTTGTGTTAGTAATCGTCTTTCTATTCGTGTTTGTCCTTACATCTGTCCTGTCAGTCATTGCATACCTCGTTCGTGCATTATTTTCTACATTCGGAAATCTGATTTCCCTTTTGTGTATTTGCCTTGAGATCTTTTATAGTTATTTCCCACAATACCTGATTTATTGAAAGTTGATGACAACAACCAAAGGATTTTCAATATAACTAATTCTATAGATTTTGTGATTTGAAACTTTTCTTCGATTTATGTAGAAGTGTTTATTATGCATCGACAGTAATCCATCTGTTTAATAAAATTTCTAATTGGCAGGCGGCTTTGATTGATGGTATACTTATCAATGTTAATATTGATTGATCGTAAGAGATGTGATAGTTCTTTGAAGCACGCAAATTATTGAGTACAATATGATAACTGTATCCCAAATGGTGGCCTTCTGTTTGTATATTTCTGAAAGAGAGAGTTACTAGGTGTGCGGTTTAATCTATCATTTGATATACGAAAAAGTCTGACTACACCGAAAGATCACCAAACAAAAAAGTAGTTTAATGTTCATGAGAGGATATGAGATGTAGTGAATATCGTTTGAAATACAAGCAAAATTGAAAGACCTCTAACGGTATAAATATGGTCATCAACACAATACATACTAGCTTTCATAGAAACCGTGTAACAATAGTATACTACACAGTGTCTTGCCTATGATTGGCCACAGTACTAGTACGTAGTTCTCTGGACATCATTTTTTTTTTACTGATACAAATATGTCAAAGATTACGGGACATGACTACATTTTAGAAAACCGACATTTTATTTCAAGTCAAGAGTGAATGCGGAAATATACCAGTTAAACTGTTCCACCAATTAAGTAATAAATAATCTCCAATATTATTGCTTTACACTACAACTAAGTCTTCCTTTTATGTCTTGTTTAAATAGTAAGTCGTAAACGTTATGCAAATATTGATGTCATCAGTGCTAACAAGGACTTCTACAGAGCAAACATAGCACTTTCTTTTACATTCACACAAAACTTGTTTACAACACATGCAATGTTCTGTTTTAAAACGATTGCAATAATTTTTGAAAAGGCGTCTCATCGCTTTAATTACTACGTTTATTTCTTTGAAAACAAATCTCGGTTGTAACATTAATCTGATAGGAAACAAACGCGAGGGTTTACCCATTTCCGATTACAACCTCTGTTTTCCTAACAAAACAAATTAACATTTTGATAATTCGAATATTTAATTATTATTCAACACACCATTGTTGCAAAACAATCGTATTTTCCTATTAATGTCAAATTCATCAGGTTTTTATCTGTCATCATAGGCGGCAGGACACAGATGAAAGTGGAAAGAAGCTCTTCCTACAATCTAATTTTAGAATACCATGCAGAGCTATGTAGTTTATCAGTGCATGGTTATCGATTTTGCTTTATTGTTTTTACGAAATTTAGGCCGTTGGCTGTAACTTTTCAAATATTTCAGGTGTTGTCATCAATGAGCCTTCAAAAGTGCATGAATTTTGCTTATTGTTGAAGTCCGTTTACGGTTACATATGAATTGTAGTTGTTCGCATGCAACTTTGTCTTTGGTGCATATTTATCTAATAATCAATAATACAACACAATATCTGTTTTTTTACACCGAAAGTTTTGGCCTCATTTTAAAACTGAGAAGGGACAGTTGTCGCTGTCCATCACTCCTAGTTCCATCAATCAATATAACGACATTTCAAAAGTTTAAGCTTTATAAAATGAATAATCATGGCACACTCTATAATACAAAATTAAATCACCAAAAGATGCAAATTCCACTCCGCAAATGAGAAATGTATTGCTTGATCTGCTAAACCTATGGAATATATTTTAATCTACAAGTATTGAAAGTGTACGTTTCCGACAGTGTCAATAGAATCTTCGGGTAACAGCTTTACCGTTTCGAAATCTGTATTTTCAATTAGGACAGTGATATCAGTTATGTAGATTTGTTTTTCAGGAAGAAAGTACCAAACCTACAGTTCGAAGGGATTGTTACCTATATGTTTGAGTAGTTTAGATCTTTAAGATATTAGTTTCTGTTTGGATCGTTAGCCACCTGTTATATTACTAGTATATAGATCATACGAATTAGTTCATGCAATCATTGACTTTACTATCACGACACAAAAAAGAACAAAGCGACTGATTTTTAAAGGAATAGTGACACTTTTGTTTTAATCACATTCCTTTGAAAAATGTAGGATAGGGCGTAACTTATCAGATATTTCAATATTGAAAAAAGTCCAACTGTGTTTAGTCTAACAGATTTAGTGATTTAAACTTGGCTTACACACATTTTTGAAATTTATAACATTTTGTTTTTATTAAAACTTTTGAAGTTATATCTCTAACATGATCATGATTTTCTTTTCTTGGTCAAACAAAGTCATTTTATATTTACGTACTTTGCATATCTCCGAATTTCAGATTAGAGTTTTTTTTAAATTAAAGCTAACTTTGAGATCTTTTATACGAAAACGTTTTTTTTTATATGTTTTTCTCTGACATATATTGCTATTCTTTGCTCTAAGCTCTAAGATTATGACTATAATAGGAACTTATTATTCGTACTTTTTAAGAGCCTAGATACAGACTGGGATATAAAACACATTACAAACAGAATAAGAAAAATTAAGAGAGCGAGGGAAGCAAACGAAAAAAAAATGAATAGAAAAGTATTTAATAGCATGTTAGATCTTTCAGATCTATAGCAAAGCAGACGGCTTTATAAACTTACGAACTTTTTTTCAATAAAAAAAAGACATGTTTTAATAAGATCAAAGACTGTAATTCACTCATCTAAATATAATTGTTAATAATTTCATTATTTCCTGATGTTTTCACAAACCTTGACAAATAATGGGACTCAAAGATGGATCTTCAGTGAGATCAGCATCAGCTATTCAAGGCTTTATCTGATTTTCGCCCATAAAAGTTCTGATTATTGTTCTCTTGGTCTGTTTTAATTGGATTACTAAAATTGGATTATTTTACGATCGCAACTTTGAATCGATCTTCTTTTGTTTGAGGGAATTTTGTTTTTGTTCTGAATAGAGTAGTGAAATCGAATAGATAGTGCCATATCACTCTGAAAAAGGGTTCTTTACGGTAGATTACATTTCCATGTCATTTTAATCTATTGAAACTCTCAGCCTGCAGGGAAAACTTAAATGATGTTTACAACTTGTTTTCATGCATAACATCATTATGGTAGGTTGTTTTAGTTTTCTTTTTTGTATTACGACTAGGGAAATTTTTGACATGCAATTCAAAATAATTGCAGATGTCTTGTTTTTTAATTAAATTACGTTAAATTTTTCATCCGTTCACGCAAAAAAGTAATTGAAAGCGATATTTTAGATTACGGGAAAATGAAAACGAACAATGAAATCGATTTATTGGCATTAATACCAAAGTAAAATAATCATATATGTTGTAATGCTACAAAATTATTTCTACATAGAAAAACTATATATGCAGAGTTAAAGAGCCATGCATAACTTTAATACCACTGAGTAAACATAAGCATACAACATAAAACCTTATTACTTAAAACATATATACATCTACGAAACACAATTTCAATAGCAAAGCACTACTGCATAAACTAATCGAATTTTGTGTATCAAACAATATGCAAAAGTACTTTGCCTATATCAAAAATAGTCCAAATAGTATAGTTTATTTGAACTATTTAATCTTTCACACCTTTCATGAAGAAAGTATCAGTCACGTGTGTCTGAGGTCGCGCCAGAATGTATAAGTGAGGCGTTGTATATTCTTTGATACTATACATACAATTCTGTTTATTTTGCCGTGATTTTCAAAGTCAACAACTCTTACGATAGCTGCGAACTAGGTATCATTAACCTTTTATAATCATTATTATCATCCTAGATAAATTTGCAAAGAAGGTGTTGTAAATAAGCCCACTTAAGAAGGACTAAATCAATTTTTATCATCAAGTACTATTGAGTAGATCCGACTCTGTACTTCCGATATCAATAAAAGTATTTGTGACTTGACGCCAGTAAGTGTCTATATGAAAGGTAAGAAGAAAAGATTTTATATGTATAAGAAGGGTAGATTCTGTAGAAATTATTAAAAGGATGGACAGTTAGGCACCGCTTATTCTACGTGAAACAATACATCTTTCCTTTTGGGTTTTTCATCTCGGCCAGCCAGAAATGTTATGTTATAACTTGCTTGTATTTAAAAAATGTAGCCGAAAAGAGAAAACCGCCGCTATAGCTTGTCTTCTTTTACGGTATCGACTCGTGGCTATTTTTTGTTTTGTTTACTGCTTTGTAAGTTTACAGTCGCATTGAAATTTAGCACGTTTACGAAAGGAAATATTTATATACAACTTGATATTTTTTAAACAATGTATAGTTAATGTTGTTAAGTAGTTGTTAGACATACATTATTAAAAGACAATCTAACAAATTTGTTCCCATTAAATGTAAACATTATCGGACTAAATATACAGATAGAAATCAATACACGGAATGACCTAAAACATATTTAACTAAATGTACGTTTATAGATATTGCCATTTCCATAATTACCAGTCAGTGTAACCTTTATCTTACTAATTGGTATACATATACATGTAACTAAAGTATTAATGAGACCCACAGCGGTTCGTTTTCTATTTATGGGCATGTTCAAACCATGAATGCTCGGAATTCCTTCATTAATCGGTTGGATAGGTGAATAATTGGTCAAAAGCTAACAAAAAGGTGATTACGACAAAAATATTTCTTAAGATGAACTGCCACAAAGCGACTGTAGTAATAGTATAAAATCTTAACTCTGACCAGTCAATAGACCACCAATTAAGGTACTCATACCTTGACCATCATTACACACATGTATGACTCTAAATACTTTCTAATTTGATTTGTCAGTGGTAGTTTATCAAAATGTTCAAGATTTTAAAGATTTTAAAGATGCTGGTCCTAATATGTTGACACTTGACATTGGCATGACACTTGAACACAACAGGTTGATTGTTTGATAAATAGTTTTTTTCGGTTGTAGTATTTTTTGTATTTACTTCTAGTCAAGAGTAAAATTGGAATTATATGTTTTAAAACACTCAAGGAAGTCCAATTATTCTACGTTTTTGAAAGAGAAAACATGTAAAGTAATGTGTAGCATTAGAATTTGCAAACAATTGTTGGTGTCTTAGTACTTTGTTTTTTTCTTGAGCATTCAAAGAGGAATAAAAGTATTTTTTAAACACTTAAGGAAGTCCAATTACCGGTAGTTGAAAGATTTATATTTCTAACAGGAAAAGTAATTTCTAGCATTTGAATTTGTAAACAGCATTTCTTAAATCTTTTGAGGCTTTAATACTTTGTTCTTTTCCATGGGCATCGTAACTTGAGAAGAAAAAAGTTAGACATGAAATGGTAGAATGAATTGAAAGAGAACTAGGAGAAAAAGGGAAAAAATGCAAGAAACCACATCATTTCAATAAATTTGAATAAATATGTTTTGCTATAATAAATCCATTGCAAAATTCCATTCCGTATAATATCATAAACGGTGTAATATTTATCATAATATCATAATAAAGGGTTATTTACTGCAGTCTTTATGTTATACTGCATGGGTACGTTACCCTTTCAAACAATGTTCTATTGCAATATGCATTGGCGTGGATAACATATGAAGCAAGCCTCAATAGATTATATTCCTTTCGTATTAAAGGTGTTCATGTTACTATGATCGTGTCCTTTAATTTTTCATGTGTGGTTCCGTCGTAAATTAAATCTTTCCTGCAAAATGAATGCTTTATAAAGACTATAAAGCATAATGATATCAGACCACATAACGACTGTACTAAAAGTGCAATTTCTCACTAGTCAATTCCTCTGATTGTTGCAAAATGAAATGAAATTTGATTTTAAATACAGAAACGCTAAAAGACGGCGTATCTTTCCCTTATGCTTTTTAATGATTTTCAACTAAATTTGAATAATAACAGTCGGTTGGATATTGAATATCAATTATCGAATAACAAATAACGAACATACCGCTAGCTTCACATACATATTTGAAACGGAATGAAATGCTTTTAAAACCAGAACAAGCCGTGAAATTGTCGATTTCCGCTGTTAGTTTGCATTTAACTAAGATTTAGCGATTTTTTGAACGTTTTTTTAGACATATCACTAAAATTGGCTGCTGGAAAAAAGTGGCTGCTATCTTGATTGGCCGATAAAAGTGGCTGCCAGCTTGAGTCTAGTGCTAAAAGATTATGTTATCATGTGCATTGCAGTGTCAGTTCGGTGTCAGTTTGAGTTATCAATAACGTTTTGTATAGATGAAAGGTCTATTATTACAGTTAATAATTATCAATATGTGCACAATGCCATAATATTTGTCATAACCAGCAAACAAATCGGAGTTATGACATTTTACTTTTACTTTTAAAATGAAATTTAAAAACGTCGATACGTCATTAAATTGACAGGATCATAAAATGTTCCATTGAAATTTTTAATAGCCTATTTCAGTAATTGATAACTTGCTGTGATCCCATTCAGGTGATCAAAGTATGAAAACAGACCTACTGTCAAATATTATCGTTTACAAATACGTCAGCTATTAAAGTACATGTATATCTAATACTCCAACAACTTGTCGAGAGACAGCCTTGGTTTAAATTAATATGGTTAGAAATTGATCATTTAAAGTACTAGAAGTACTAAAGGACATTGCATGGTTACAGCATTTTCAATTCGCCCTTGGTGCATTGAAATGGCTCTAAATGAAACTTATAGATAATAAGACAGACTGTTGAAACACTTGTTAAAAAGACAGAAATAACTACAAGGGGAAAGATTTGAAAAGAGAGCAGTCAGAATATTTTCAATTGTATTTTTAAACATCCTGTAACTTAATGAGCATAGGCAATAATTGACTCATACGCAATTGTGAAAGACTGATTTTGTAAGGACAATCTCACTTTTGGTTCTCTGAACATAGTTGACACTAAAAACACCCCGATTGACACAAATCTAAAGGAGGCATTTGAATCAATGTGTATTACTACATGTTAAACAGAATAAATACATGTTATATAATAGCAAATGTATTTATATATTTTAGCCTGTAACAGACGAGTTGTATACAAATGTATTAAAATACGTTAGTGGTATGAATTTACGAAGTGTAAACATGTTTTAGGGGTAACAGTTATCAAATGGCCTGTGTAAACAATATTTAACCCATACGTTGCATAGTGTGCCGAATTACAATAAAAATAGTTCCAAGGTTGACTTCACAATTTAAATTTTCATATTCTATACATATGAAAATTATGAATAAACTAACCCATTTTACCTGAAGTGTCCTTTTATTCTACTTTACTCCGGAAGTTAAAAGTAATATGATGTTAAGATGTCAGGAGAGCACTTAATGGAAGTTTGACCTGTATTGTACAAGTATTTCTTTAAACAAGGTATGTGACACGACAAACTATTGCTGGACATCATGTTTCACTGTTTACTGAACGCCTAACCAAACTATTTCGGACATTTAACTTGTTTTCTGGCTGTTGTGTACTACATGGGTGTTTTACATTTGAAGTCATTATGGAATTGAGAAAATGAAGGATAATGTACGTAAACTTGCTTTAAAGGTAGGCTTTTGTATGAAGGTCTTTTCAAAATGTACGTGTTTATACTTTACTGCTTTTCCGTGATAGATATAAATCTTTCTCTGTTGATTATTTGTCTAAATTGCTTACAGTTTTTAATACAAAGAAAAATGAGTCATAACATATAACTTTAAAATTCAAGTTTTTTTTCCAATTCACTTTCAAAGCAATTTTTAATCTTGATTTACGTGGTAGATCTTCCTGCAAGATTTTGGTATCCAGTTAATCATGTGCCTGTATGGTTGAGACTTCTGTTGTGTGTTCCTTTTGTTTTGAATTAATTTCATTACAGTGGGAACTAAATGCATGCAATTGTACGCTTATTAAAAATTCTATAATTACTAGCATGATTTATTGAAAAAAACATTTTGGAAGTTAGTCATCTTTGTACAAATTTAACCATGGAAGTAAAACGAAATGATAATTCCATGATTGAACAGTAACCAAGGTTGCAATTCCATAAGGCAGTGCAAACTTTAGACGATTTAGTTTGTCACGTTTTTTGATCTCTAAGTTTTGAACTCCCTCTACGTTTAAAGTACTTGACTTCTCAATATTTTAATCTTGAACCTGTCTGATAAAGGCTGCACAAAAATCTCGATTCTGCGGGTACTGCAATATGTTTCTCATGTTTATATACTTTGGTTTTCTTAAAGTTTGGGGGCGCGCGGCTTATGGCTTATATATTTATTAGAATGGTGGAGGAAATCCTCATTATTTCAAATCAAAATCGTCGTGAGTGTTCAGTTCATAATAGAAAGAAAGTAAGCACACATTGATTTAGTCGAATACTAATTCTATGACTAGTTCTTTTGTAAGTTGTCAAGAGTATGAATTGATAAACTGACCAGTTATGACCATTTAAGGTAAAACGCACAACTAATTAGCCCTATCAAAGGAACAAGCAGGTGGGCTGGTAAACAAGTTTTTATGTGCGTGATTACAATCCTTGTTCTGTAAATTAATGGTTTTAATACCAAAATTACATGTTTACAACTATAGGTGGTAATCACGCGAACTAATATCATTCTTGTTTTCAATGCTCAACAAAGTTTTCAACAATCCATATCCCAATTGTAAAAAGTAAAAGGAAAGTGAATGTATTTAGTAAAGAAGGTATAATTTGGGGATTACGGCCTCTGTGATTTATTGCGTTGAACTTTCCTTGGTGTTCTCTTTCTTGAAGCAAACGGCTATCTTTTAGGACTGTGTGTTCTTTGTTTGAATCGAGATATGGGGTTTCTTCTCCATTGTAAATAACAGTGGTGCGTTGACAAGATTACCCAATATAGTGATATAAATGACATTACTATTCATGGCTGTAATTTGGCAAAATAAATTATAGTTTTTTTATTCGCCTTTTTTATTTGAAAATTATCAAGCACATTTAAAATATACAGGAAATGGTACAAAGAAGTGGAATGATTACGAAATTAAATTTGTAACAGGTGTTTTATGGCCATAAAAATGTAAATCACTATGGTCCAAAAAATGGATTTATAACCATTAGCAAATTTGCAAACGTTGCATTTTTCCCAATTCAGGTGATACATTTTAAATATGTGTTAATCATTGATGAACTATGACTATTAAGATTTTGTCTTGTTAACTTAAAACACTTAGACTTGCAAAAACTGGGGATCAAACTTTGAAATTCCTTTATAAGACAGAACAATTTTCAACTATCCTTATCTAAAATATTGAGATACAATATTATATATTCTGGTATAAATGTTGATCATGCATGGATGGTGTGGATATTTTATTATGTCCATAGGATGGCACGGGCGTTCAATATTATCGACAAAGAAAAAAGATAAATATTCAATATGGAAAGACAAGAATTGTTTTACATTCGTCATTTTGGTGCCTTTAATAGCTGCCTATGCGGTGTGTCATTTGTTCATTGATGAAGGCTGTTTGGTTATTAATTTCTGTGTCATTTGGTCTCTTGTGAAGAGCTGTCCCATTGACAGTCATACCACATCTTCTTTTTTATATATTCAAACCGTTTTCGAATTATATAGTGAAAATACAATTGTTTACATATCTATTATATTCAGCATTTATTATGCTTACTCTTTAATAAAATGAATGAGACCACACAAATCACATTCATTGATATTTCAAAACAAGCTATCGTGTTTTCAGACGGATCCTGATGAATGAAATGCTACTTTGTTAAGGTGATTTGATACCATAAAACACATTTTTATGACCGACCATAGTCGTAACCTTAGATCTATTGATATCCCATAATAAAAATTCTATTTGAAATAAACAAAACGGACTATTGAATAAATGAACGTTGACAATTTCATACAAAGCTTACTTAAATTTCAATTCTGGTTTTGTTGAAACAGGTTTTAATTAGAGTAATATAAATATTTAATAATAAAGTGTAAAATAAACACCGATGAAAAAAAATAAGAATTTCCCACCTGGCAAAAACGGAAATTGGGTTAGATATTGATAAGAAACAATTCTGGAGCAAATATTTTTGTTCTTTCTTCTTTTTACATCGATATTTATCACCAGATTTATCATTGTGTTCATTTTATTCAGATATTTGTTATAGTTATTGTTTGCCGCGCACCTGCTGATATTAAAGATTGAAACGCACATAATTTCATTGTTAAATTACTACAAATATAGTATTTTTGTAAAAGGGAAAAAATATAGCGTACTATTGAGAAATCATTTTTGAATGGAACAAAGTGATTCGATTCTGTTTCATTTACTGAATTACAGGAAACATATAATCATAGCTATTTATTACCGTTAATACCGGTACATGCTACACTTTTGTTAAACATTACTTTTTAATTTCAAAATATGCTGATATATTCAAAAAGGAGGAGGGCAAACAAAAATGACCTGTCCACAAGTACCTGGATTGATTGGTAATGAGCTAACCGTACATTTAGTTCAATGATCCGTTATTTAAACATCCTCTCTCCCTACCACTTCCTCCATCGTATATAATGTGTAAAATAAAAATATTCTAACTAGAAGTTTTTGATCTTACAACTTTTAGGATTTCATCTGTAAAGTACTTATTGATTATTACTATTTTTGTTTAATTTCAGATCACGTCGAGGAAGCTTATCGGCGTCTGCATCAAACTCTTCAAATGACGGTATGTCTATAATTATAATGTATATTATGAACTGTAAAAAATCTAATAACATACATACATTTTATAAAGTTTATAGTGAAAATCCATCTACACGCGTAAGTGTAAGTTTTCCGAATTAACGTAGCACTTTTCGCGCAACAGAAAAAAGAAATTGAGAAAAATGCAGCATTTTCATGCAAAATACAATCAAAGTACTGAAGTACTGAACATCGGATAACCGCAGGTTCTTGTGGATGGTCAAAAGCGCATGTCACAGAAACAGATCACATCTCTATACCTGAAACTTGGGTTAATTTACAGAGATATTTTTTTCTGATAGAAGTTCGTGCTTGGATGATGAATAAATGACAGGAAATTCAACCTCACCGTAATAACTATTATATTGTAGTGCAAGAAATCAGTATACCTTGGACTATTATACTTATATAATAATAGTCGTAGAGAATACACTGGTTTGTTGTTATATATATTATTAATATTACGATTGCATGTATATATAATTTTCATCTATTTGTATATGATAATTCTATTCTACTATTATTATAGTGCAGTGCAAATGCATGGTGAACACTCTTCTGTAAAAAAATCAAAGCCTTAAAGGCTGTAAAGCAATTGCTGCCATGTTAATGTTTTGGGGACTTTTATTTTTCATCTACATATATAAGAATTAAACCTGACAGGACATGGTTGTCTAGTGAAAAGCAAGAAGGTTTTGACTTTATATCAATAAAAGACTTAAGCAGGAAATCATTTTTAATATGTTTTATATTTCACAAGGAGACAACAAGTTTACCAGGCTAAAGTTGGGGGTAATTATGGATTATCCCCTGGTAGTGTTTGTAACTGGGCAATAATTACTTTTATTTATTTAATTTTAACAATTTTCATAATTAATTTAAATTAACCATTCAGTTAAAACATTTCACCTTTCGAGACGCTAATGTTGAAAAATGGGACAGAAATAAAATAACTAACATAAACATGTAAAAAAAAAATATATATTTCAGCTTACTAAAAATATTTTCATAGTGTTACTTTGACATCATTTCTTAAAACTAAGTCCCACACATAATTGTTCATTTGATATGTGACATCCTCATGCGATACGAGAAGTTTTCATGTCGCTAAATAGTCTTCTTGTCGCTTAATTTATTCTTCTTGTCCGTTCTTGACGCTTCTTGTCGCTAAAATTCTTCTTGTCGTTATTAGTGAGACCGCTATTTTTAGATTCCAGGTGGTCATTTACACTACACGTATAACCTGTGTAGTGATTTTTATTTTACGATAAATTTATGAATGAACGATAATTTTATGAATGAACAAGAGCACCTGACCTCTTTCTGAAACACCAATTAAACATATAAAATCGTATTTATTAAGATATAATTCAGTCAAATTTTCACCACTAAATCAACAACTGAAATGATTCCATATTTTGTTGAAACATCGTACAACCGGAGAACAGAAATCGCAGTATGAAAATGCACTTTTTTCACTGGTGTTGAAAACCCAAAATTATTTGACTATAATTTATGAATGACGGAAATTTAAGCGATAACAATACATCGGAGTGACCTCAAGGGTATCCTCTGTAAAAAGGTAGAAAAGAGTTTTATAAACAGGCTTTCAATAATATTTTCTTTTGCCGTCTCTATTTGTTTTATACATTATATGCATGGTCAGTTTACACATTATAAAGATATTCAAGTGGTGTGCTGCTGTTTTTATAGAAAACTATGAAACATATGGCACTTCTGCTTCCTTTAGTTCTGTTTTTGTGGTGTTCTAATTACTAAAAATATCTCAAAAACATAAAGGAAAATATTTTATTACGAGGAATCGAAAAGGTTAGTAATTTCTATTCTTTGTCTTATCCTTTGTACAGTTAGCAATTGTGACCTTACAATTTGGTATAGATCTTCGAATTATCAATAAAACGAGCATTCATTTTGAACCATGACTTTACTGTTTTTTTGTTTCATGAGACCTCGTCTTATTAATTATTTCAAATCTACGGACTGCCAGATGTCTATACGTGTACTTAATTTTGTGGTAAAACTTAAAGAAAACGGTTCTCTTTCTTCAGAGATAATCCGTATACACAAATTTGACAAAGGCAAAATACTAATTCCATTGACAAAGACTTTTATTAAAGACGGCGAGTTCAGTAGTTCTAATGATGACTATCCAATTATCGGCCATAAAGCTATGATCTACGGGTACCGATCTACTCATGTCTTTTGTTGTATCTGTATTTGTCAACAATCAACACCTCTTTCGGTCAGGTTAAAAAGAAAATACAAATCTTCAAAGATAACATCTTAAAGCTAATCTTTTCAATCTTGTTTCAAATAGGCTCTACGACGAAAAATATAATAATGTTTACATAAGAAGATAATTAAAGTCTTATTTTTAAACCAAACAATGTCTCTCTTTGAACTTTTCGGTTTGACTAGTTTCTCGTTACTTTTAATTTTAAAGAGAAATATGCGAACATGTTCGAAGTTCTTTCTGTACTCGTGAAAGAACACAATGGAATATTTAAAGATACAGTGAAAACTAAGGATACAATCAAATAAACATACCATCGGCAGTCCTCGTCTTTGTTCATCATAATATGGTAAATACGCTGATTTTATTATTTTTCCCCCATATTCCGCGCGAGAGAGGGTATATGCTATAATTTCAAATAAGATAAATCTTTATGTTTGATATGTTGTACTGTACGATATATATTATATGTATTATTTCAAGTGAGCATCACTAGTTTATACCGACATTTGCACACAGCCATATGATTTTAACAAGGAAAGAGTGACCCACAAACGCTGTTTAACACGACAATCAATTTAAGAAGGGAAGAAAGCAAGAATATTGAGCATTTAAGCAATTAAAAACACAGCTTTTCTTAATATATATTTTACACATATAAATTCATGTTTTTCAGGCAGCAGCATATCCTCTATTAGCTCAATGCGTTCAGAGACTGAGGCAGAAAGTGTTAGTTTGTCGGGAACCTCAGATACAGATTCCATAATGCTCAGTGATCCGTATCGTCTGACAATCCATTGTCTCACAGACTGTCACGAGATTTACCCAATGATGGATATATATCAACCAGTTATTGATTGGATTGACCCAGATCTCCATGTGGTCAAAGTTGCGGAAATGACAGATACAAACGGAAACACTGAAAATCATTTAGATGTTTATACATCACATATACCAAGTATTTCTATAATGGTATTTTTACACGAAGAAGGAATGTTAGGTTGTGAACGTATTCAAGGTGCAAAACGACATTTTGAAAGGTCACCTTGGAAATTTCATCATTCAGAACAAGTTGCGAGGGGAAGGGTAAACCCTTACCCTTATAATAGTCAGGACTTTTATTACACATCAGACGATCTACCTCTTTGG
This sequence comes from Mytilus galloprovincialis, assembly GCA_037788925.1. Classification (NCBI taxonomy): domain Eukaryota; kingdom Metazoa; phylum Mollusca; class Bivalvia; order Mytilida; family Mytilidae; genus Mytilus; species Mytilus galloprovincialis. The sequence continues at coordinate 43,195,153 of CM075334.1, read as the reverse complement.
GCTGTCAGACAAGTGCATTACGGGAAAGAACATATACGGATGGTTGTGTTCACTAGTGAAGATAATTGGAACGATATGGTGCGGTTTTATAAATTGATAATCGGATCAGAACCGGATTTGCATCGAAACGATTTCTGTTTATTCACAGTTCATACTCACATTCATTATGACATTCAATTTGCATTAAAGAAATTAGGAGGTGAAACTAAACCACGACCTCCATATTGTGTGAAATTACAGTTCCGAGTACCGGAAGTAGGACATATTGTGCCGTTGTTTCCAAATGTGTGTAAACCATTATCTGATACTCGATGGGAAACAATGGACCATGATGGAAATACAATTATATTAGAAGTGACTGGTTGTCCGACACCTGTGCTAGAAAAATCGTTGGACATTAACAGGAAACGTTCTGATAGTTCGGACAATTCCAGAAAATCCTCAAATTCGGACAATTCCAGAAAATCCTCAAATTCAGACAAGTCTGACACGTCAGACAAAACAGTACACTTATCGGGTTTTTATGTATGACAAAGCAGATTTATCCTAAAACATTGCCAGTAATTTCGTCACCTCAAAGAATCAAATTTTGTTTGCACCCATTTTCATCACTCTATATCATTAAGTATTCCATTTGATCAAAGTGTACCAAAGTCAAGAAAATTAGATACTGCATTTAAATTACCTACTTAACCCAAACTGCACAATGCATCACAAAAGATCCTAAAATACCTGAACTTCATTTCCCAATACAATTATTTATGTACACTTTAATTAAATACATTGTTTCTTCAAACAACATCAGCCTGAAGAACAGACTGTTGACACTCCATATGTATGTTTCATAACGTACCTTATCATTTGTTGCCATACAATATGCTCGTTAAAGTACGAACAATTAGCAGGAACATGCGTAGGAACTGAAGTCTCTAAAACAGTCTCTAAAACAGCAAACAAAAGACACGAACGTACGTCAACAAAACACAACTATCTTTTAAATAAGTGAAGCTCTAAAACGCTTAGAATTAATATAAAAATTTCACAAAGACTATCACATGATTGGCTTCAACACCAAATTCTCAGGACAAACACATTGTTTCCAGTCGATAGATGAATAAAAAGAATGAGGGTCAAATTTTAAATGGGACAAAAAAGCTAACTTCCTTCAACAGACATAGTATCTTTCTCATGTTTCAAGAAAAATTATACTTATATAATTCAGTAGAAAAAAAAATTAGACGGCCTAGTTAAGCGAAGTTTTGGAATACTTCTTATTTATGTCAATTCGATATAGTGGTAGTGTCCACGTTGCGAATGTATCTATACCTTCTCCATTTCTTACTTAGCATGTATTTGTTCATATACACACACGTTCATTCCATCTTATTTAATGAAATTTTAATATTATTGTATATTGTATACATTACTACAAAAAAATAAAATGATATAGTATGAATCGTTTTAATTGGAATAAAATTTTAAAGTAAAAAAGATAGAATAACTCTAGGTTTCTGACCTATTCTAAAGACGGCAATAATGGTATATATGTTGCACTCCTGCACGAAAACGATCAAACATATATTTTTGTCATGTCTGTCTTATATTCTTATAGACCTCATCCAAGTTGGATGAAGCAATTTACTTACACTTATATGTTTGCATTTAATCAAATTTACTGCCAAGTAATTGCTACATAAGAAATTTTGATTTGGAAAAGCGTATTTTTGTTGTATACATACTGAAGAAATGGTAAAGCAAAATTTTTGATATTTGTTATCAGTACTTTTCAACTCTGTGTAATGATGGTTTTTGTATTAAAACATGCAGTATGTCAATTCATATGAAATTCTGATGTCTTTAAAAAGATGCAAAAGCTACAGAAATTAACAGACTTTTAATTGTTGATATAAATTATATCTTAAGTCTAATTCATCATGGAAACATGAACACATTTATTCATTTTCTTTTAAAATACGGATTTATCAAACTTTTACCCCGGAAAGGCAGCAATCTAATAAATTTGTTTTGTAGACTAAGCTTTCTTTCAAAGCAAAATTGACTGTAATTTCTTCCAAATTGGGATAATGGAATAATAATGCATTTACTAGTGCTACTGAACTGTTTTGTAAGAATATGAAGCGTTGTTACAACATTGTATTTATTATAAAATGACAATTGTATTTATTATAATGAATAAAATATATTTATAAACTATGTGCAGTGTATTTTTAATATTTAAATATATGATATACGGAAAGCAGATACAGAGTATACAACAGGTACAATATATAGAAAATGAAGTGCTGTATGCATTAACATGAACTGTGTTTATCGGCGAACAAAGAAACGCCGATCCTATATATTAAACATGCATCGCAAAACAAGTATACAACATAAGAGATATAATATAATTTACTATATAGATATAGGAAGATGTGGTGTGAGTGCCAATGAGACAACTCTACATCCAAATAACAATTTATAAAAGTAAACCATTATAGGTCAATGTACGGCCTTCAACACGGAGCCTTGGCTCACACCGAACTACAAGCCATTCAAACGGGAAAACCAACGGTCTAATCTATATAAAAAAACGAGAAACACGTATAAATTACATAAACAAACGACAACTACTGTACATCAGATTCCTGACTTAGGACAGGTGCAAACACTATACCTATTTAATGGAAATTCAAAGTCATATGTCGAAAAACAAACTAACAACGACATGGCAAAATAAAAGATGACTAAGTGACTAACAGACGTATACAGCACAAAACAAACACAGAAAAACAAAGGTTGAGCAAAACGAGACCCTCAAAAGCGAGATCAAGATTTCCAATACAGAAAATTATGACTTACCTGTTAGAACGATTATATTTAACCGACAATAGTATTATCTCTACAAATGCGAATCGATCGCCTTCTCAACTTGTCTGATCTCATGTGCTCCGGAGTGGTAAGCAGATATGCTCCACATATGTCACCCGTCAATTAGAGAACCATCTGTCAAAGACCAAAGGATAAGGATGTATATAACTTTAGGTGATGTTTGGCTTACAGATTGCACTTTGTAAATACAGCAGTTCTCAAACCACGCCTCTTTTGGGGAGATTTAGAATATTCATAGAAAATTAATTTTGTACATACTGGTTCCCAGTTATGCTCTCTGTGTTCCATCTCATAGAGATATAACTTGGGAATGTTACCAGTTAATATACATGTGGATATTGTTTACATTGAAATCTGTGGTAACCCTTCATTCGAGGTAGGGGTAGTTAAGAAAATCAGTGTTAGTTTAAACTCTGAAAAGTTCAGGGCATACATGTATAAACGTTGAAAATATGCCGCACAGCCCTATATTTTGACCTTTGAAAAAAAGTGTAGTACATATGAACTTTCAATTCTAGAATAAGATTTTTTTCAAAACTTCATAGTAAAAGTGGTACAGTTTTGGCCGTAAACGGAGTTCCTATGGGAAATTGCATTGTCAATATTTACAGAAATACAACCTACAACAATGAGCAGCACTCATATATATGATAACCAATGTCAGATTTGTTTAAAATAATTATTCATAATTAAGTGAAGCGTAATTGCATGATATGAGCTGTTGTCTTTAACTGAGACATGCAACACCGATGCGAGAAAATCTTGTCTAACTATATCACAACGTTTCAAAGAAAGACAAGCGCAGTTGTTGAATGCGTTATATACGAACTACCAGAATTTTTATATATTTTTAACACACACTTTTTTATTTTAAGATCACCAGAAATTAAGACATTCAAACCACACAGAAAACCAATTCAATCGTTACAATCTAAAGTTTTGTTTCTCTTTTGAAATGTTCATTTCTATAACTAGATTAAACCCAAAATGGCATGACATTTGCTTTCAATATCTACATTGTGAAAGGCAAAACCACCTGAAAAACGAAATCTTAAACCTAGGAGTAGATATTTGATATATCAAGAGAATTTAATTCTTTATAAAATGCAATAATAATTTGAATGGCGTTAAATAAACCATCCTTTTTTAAAACAAAAGACGAAGATTGTATATACCTTATTTCATTATACATGTATTCAACTAGAACCATTCAATTCTTTATTGATTAAATTTTAAAAACCGTTAGTGTAAATAAAGAAAGCAAGATGGGCAGATAAAAATCAAAATAATCAAGAATTCACAATCATTGAAGTCTGGGTATATTTCTAAAGAGACGGCGAAACCAAATCCGAAACACTTTATCAAAATTCCTTTTTTGACAAGTATACAATATGAAATATATGTGAAATCGGCTAATTGTAATTATGTAGACTAAGGATTCAAGTATTTATAAAATATTAACCGCAAAATATATTGAATTCATTGTTAAAAAAATAAGACTGATCATATATGGGAGATCATCGCTAGTTGTCGTAATCTAGACATGCAAAACTCAAGTAATCGCATAAACAACAAACTTGCAACATTTTTATAGAAATAACAAGAAACTGGATTATTAATGTAACACTTCAATTACCAGATTAACAACTTCTTGTGTTTTCATGTTTATTCTCTTTTTACAAAGCCGCCGGACTATTATCGAGTCTCATCAGCTTTTTCAGATTTTCCTCTTCGTGACAACATGGAAAACGACATAAACACCTTTGTAAAGGTCTTAAACTTAAAACCAGTGTGTACATATATTTTCCCCTCCGGTAAACATGCAGTTCTAAAGATGATGTTCATGTTCATATTTTCGTTTCTGCAGATGATGTCATTAACATTAATTACTGCTAAACCGCATACATTGAACGAGTAACTGTATGTATTGTTTTTCTCTGTCATACCTGTCCAGAAATGATTTCAAGAAGATAAACCCCCGTTTGCTACAACATGCAGTGAAAAAGCTATATATATATTCTCTTTGCATATTTAGAAAATAATCTTAAAAATAAAATTGAGAATGGAAATGGGCAATATGTCAAACGGACAACAATTACATTTATTTTTTACCTTAAAACAGAATTTTGAGAAGCAAATAAAAAGAAACTCAACGTTAAAGACATCACTGTCGAAGACCGACATAAATATTTCAAAACTATATAACATTAAAATTACCTGAATTTATTTTAAATTAACTATCGTGAATATCATCTATGTCGTAAATTGTACAGTGTAATCTAAAATATGCACTTAAGTCAATAGCCAATTTTACGATAAAAGGCTTGAAAATTTGTGTATCAAGTATGCCCATAACTATTATGGTTCTTTAGAGACCGGTACTTAAGGCTGTTGCTATGCATGTTTCCCGGAAGGAAAAGGATACATGTACCTGGTTTTATAAGTTTAAGACCGTTTGGCAATACAGTCTTTGAAAATCTATACATTTACCATTTGTATAAATCACATTTGTATTTTAAAATCCAAAAGATTTAAGTTTTCCTATATTGACAACTTCACGCTAGTTATAGTAGCAACACGAAGTCAGGGGTATGATAGTTGTTTTTCATTCGTTTGATATGTGTTTGAACTTTTGATTTTACCATTTGATAAAGGCCTTCCCTGTAGAAATTTTCCTTGTAGTTCGGTATTTTTGTTATTTTACTTTTTCTGCTAAATCTAAAATAAAGCGGTAACACAACGAGATGTTAAAGCCTGTCCCCATACTGTCGTTTCACTGACTAAATGAATAATAAGTATTTTCTTTTCTTTACTTTCTAGCGGATATTTTTTTATTGTCACAATTCCTGTCAGCCATTTTTACCAGGTGTTGACATTTTCTTGACTTTGCTACCTGTAACCAAGGATTTGTATAGTGTCACTATACAAATCCCTATTGTAACATGGCAGTTAATTGGGGCAAACAGAACATGAGATACTCTACTTATCGAGCGCCTATATATTTAACTCCAGTGTCTGTTAGTTTATATTTAACTGAATTGTGTTGGTATTTTTTATGTATAGTCTTTTCTTGAAATAAACATTTGACTGGATACAAGTCAATAATCTGTGATAAAACTAATCGTCCTTGGATCGATACAATTTTAATGTAATATGTGTTTTTGCCTTTAAATACCCTTTCCCGTATTATGTTTGAAGTTTTCTTTGTTCAGCGTTCAGAAAACATTATATAATAAGCCATTTACACACCCGATATATTTACACATTTGAATTCTAAACCACAGCGTGATAAACAACTATAGTAACTCCAAAGCGTAAAGGTAAATGGCAACATCACAGTTGCACATGGTTAGTCTTATAATGGGTTGATTGATAAGTTATTCGACGGTCGGAAGATGCAATGTTCTCTGTCCAAGCAACAATCAGGGATGAATGGGGAAGAAATGGGGTGGGGGGAAGGGGGGAGGGGGCGAATTGCAGAGTTACACAGGGGTATATATTGAGGTCTCGGTTTAGGCATTTTAGGTGTTTGGTTCCAAATGGCGTGCTCGACCATGCATGATGTACCATTACCCAGTCACGTCCAGTCGGTATGGGATCGTTTAACCCTATGCTTTGAGTTATGGAAAATGCCCATTCCCTCGTGGCACGTCACGTCAAAATTCTTGCTACAACCAATACATATTAGATCTATGATTGTCATTTGTTCTCGTCTCTAATACGCATTAACGATTGGTTCATTCCTTAGACATGTAATTATTCTATATTATGAAGGTTATTTAGGATACAAGAACTTTTTTGTATTTGAAAGAAACAGAAAATGAATTAATACCACTTTATGTTGTTATTCATTCGTTTGATGTGTTTGAGCTTTTGAATTTGCCATATGATTACTGACTTTCTGTGTTGAATTTTCCTCGGAGTTCTGTATTGTTTTGATTTTAATTTTTAGTAATTTCATGTCTGAAGAGCATTTCTAAAGGTTAACTTAATAAGGAACGCCAAAACCCAAACGTTTAAAATCCAAGAAAGTATAAATGCTTGGAGACGTGAGGAGCTAAATGACAAAAATGACCTGAACGGATGCCAAGGTCATCTTAATTCAACTTTGCCTTCGGGAGTTGGAATTTTACTTTCTTTGTCATTCCTTGATGTATCAACAGATAATTAAAAACGTAATTTGAAAATCATGCCAGTATCGAGGAAATGACAATTGAGCTGATATACGAACTATTTGCATGTTATATATGAATGCTTTAATTTGGTATTTTCGATTTTAAAGAAAACTATTCAGAATTTGATTTTTTTTATATCAGTTCAAAATACAAAAATAAGAAAGCAACGAATGAGGTTGTTACATTTGAGATATATGCCTTTTTGTGCTTCTTTGTCAAATATTTGCTTGTTTTTATTGTGATTAAGGTTACAACACAATGTTGACTGCTGTATCCCTTTTTGAACATTTTTACCTATCATGTCTGTTTGTTTTGTACACGCATCGTTGTCAATATAATGGAATTTGATGCCACTGTCATACAAGTGAGAGGTTTAGCTAACTATAAAATCGGTTCAATACACCATTTTCTACATAAGAAAATGCCTGTACTAAGTCAGAAATATGGCAGTTATCCATTCGTTCGATGTGTTTGAGCTTTAGATTTTGCCATTTGATTAGGAACTTTCCGTTTTGAATTTTCGTCTGAGATCAGCATTTTTGTGATTTTACTTTTTTCAAGAAATACAAATGTATTGAATGACATTTGATATCCGTTTTTTTTTTGGTGTAGCAATATTCTAGTCCCGCCTTCATATCCAACATAATTATATCAAATATTCCTGTAGATACAGTTTTTGTACCGTTGAAGGGTGTTTTGACAGGTTATTGCTGCTTTCGAAGATATGAAGATATAAACAAGATACAATTAACTACAAAAGTTAAAATTTCCGAAAATGGAATATATTTTGTGTATAAATTTGAATAACTTGGTCTGCGAAATACTTTACTTATACATTTCGAACTCTACATTCTTTGATTACAAAATGTAGGTTAAAGGTGCTTTTAAATTGACACGTTATACAATCAGTGGCTATCTTAAGTTCTAATTTTACAGTAAATTTCAATCTTTAATTGATGAATTTGTCTTCTTGGCCTCCTTTTGTATATTTTTCAAACTTGTTAAATAATATCGCTATCTTGTCTCAGATGAAATTACAAAATTGCACCAAACAAATTTTTATCTTGATTTTTTTCGGTGAATTCTAAAGTTTCGTAAATGTCCGTTTAGTCATTGGTCCAATTATAAACATATCTAACATATTTTAGTTAATTATATAATAGTCCAAGTTTGAGTTCTGTAACCGCGTTTAAAAAAGAGGATTATGTATTCTACTACCTAATTAGCGTACATTTCATAATCGTACTATTCGTAAGTAAAGTAAATACACCAATTCACGTAAATTTTGGCAAAATGTAATATTTATACGTGAATTTTGTTTAAATCGGTTAAATTATTACCATTTCAAATTTATGCACAGTTATAAATTATTATCAACATGTTATACATGGATCATATATAATATGAACAAATTCTGTCTTTTTTCTTGAAAACTATAATGGTCAAATAGAAACGGTTACAGCAAAATGATGACCAATACAGTTCTTCAAAAGTGACAATAAACTGAAACCATTAGACAGCTTCTTTTTCTACTATTTGTTTTAGTTTTTGACTATTGTTTTGTACAGATGCTCGATTCGGATTATTACGCGTCTCTTTTTTCTTTTCTAAAACAGACACATTTCATATCGAACTTTTACTTTATGCTACACATAATACAAGGTTGCTTGGTTTGACAAATTCTTATATGAAAAATGAAAATACTTTATTTTACGCAACATTTTCCCAAAATATATATTTATTTTTGTATTATTGAAACATATGTCACCAACACCTACAATTCTGCAACAGTAAGTCTTTTTAGTTAACGACATTTTGTTAACAACATTTTGTTCAAAATAGATTGCATTAAAATATCATTGGATGAAAATTATGCAAGGAAGGAAAATGTCATCTTTATACAATTTATGGACAATCTTTGGAAGTGATATATTGATATTGGACTAAAAATCTTTTAGAATTATTATCAATCAATTAAACAGTACAAAATCAAAATCAATTCAACGGTGTCTTTATACTCCAAACCAAAGAACTCTTTCAGTTAAAAGCAGATTGGAATATATTCCAAAATTTAAAAAAATAAATTGATATAATTCTAATGAATGCCGATATGCAAGATCACCTGAAGTAGTGGTATTTTTATAGTAACAAAAATTACTTTATAAACGCTCACCAAACTTATTAGTTTTAATTTTATATGACAGACGTATGTTTGTTTACAAAAGACGCATCAGTGGCACTCGTATCAATTACATAATGGCAATTAAAAAAAGAATATGAATATAGCATTGATAAATACCCCAAAATACGACTTGGGCTATCATAAATTACACATTGCAGCATCGTTACCTTATAATATTATCTGCAGATTGATTATTATTTTCCATTTTCCTGATATAAATGTTATTTTCGTCTGTTTGTTAAAAGAGTTTTTAACTCCTACACTTAAAGTAAATTTTTTCTCCTGAAAATGGAAAGATCAACTTGTATAAAAATCAATGGAATAAAATGTCAAAAGGATGCAATGTATCTTTTAAAAATCAACATTATACAATGTTTGCAAAAACACTGAATGATTTGAGAATTATAGATACAAAGGAACACAAAATATCAATAGAAATATGGCTATACTCTGTACCAAAAAACACCTGTTGGACTGCACCTCTATTAATATTATTTAAGAATTGAACTTTTCTGTTTATGATTCTGATAGGGTGTTATTTCATATTTTAGTACACATACATGAATATATAAATCATTCGTCTTTCCAAAAACCCATGTCAATTTATTTTTGCGTGTGGTGCAGTGTCGATAGCAATGGCAACATATTTACTGATGAGTCTTATGAAGAGTCTTACATGCAAGCCGGGTATCATTGATGAGTTCTTCCATCCAATACCTTCATTCTTAAATTTACATCAAGCATATAGATAAGTTATACATATGAACATATAGATAAATCATAAATATGGATTTGGCAAATAATGCCATGCAAATGAAAGTTAAGTATTTCTAAAGGTCTTCGAGAAGAACAACGATAAAAAAAAAAACGTCCCATGTATGTCAGCGTTACAATGTTGTGTCTCTCTTGCATATACATCAGATCTAAAGAAAATTGTTACTTATACTATATATTTTGGTATGCCCTGATACGTAACTTTAAAAGAAAAGAACACGCGTCCACGTGTTAATATATTCTGAATACATGCATAATGACAGAATGACATACAAGTGTTGCTTAAGTTAATTTTTTGTGCCATAAATAGATTTCATTTATCGTACATTTTTTAAAGTCTCCTTCGAAAAGGTTAATAAACTGTTTGGTACACAAGAGAGAGCGCTTAAACTGTACTTTTCTGTTAATATATATTTAAACAAAATGTTCTTTTAACTTGTCTAAGACATTGCAGGTCTAAACCTTTCATGTAAATTTCATAAACATCTGGGAAGAATTGTACAATGAAAAAGCGCTTACAAGACCGACTAAGAAGTTGCACTTGGGACTATAAATGCTGCTATCTGCATTTCCGATTCTGATTGCAAATTGTTAAATCTATATTCTAAAAATTTCGAATGCGTATTTAAAAAAAATCTAGTCTCGTATTCTTTCTGTGATTGTTTTAAAAAGTTAATATTAGCCTTTTTATCATGATCCCCCTTTTTAAAAGAAACTGAAAAACATCATTGAATTCAAATACAAAACTTTCGTTAAACATGTTAAAGGAAATATTGTTGATTTCTTTCATACTATCTGAATGAGAGATTAAAAGAGACAACATTATGTTACACTCGTTGTTTAAATGCAGTGGAGATCGTAAATTACAATGATCTTGTAGGCACGACTTCCTTTATACAGATCAGACATCTTACATATGATTAAGTGTTAACTTTGCCCGAACAACACGTTGTAAAATTGATACCATGCAAAGTAAGCTGTAATACTTCAACATGTTTTAAAGAATTAAATACATAGAATAAGCATGTCTAGGTCATAACTATAAAGTTATACGTAGCTGCAACTAAAAATACAAAGGGCATAGTAAATACTTTTAATCAGCTTACGTTTACACAGTGATAAATATTATGCAGATATCTAATACATGTATTTACATACTCAGTATATGTATAATGCATTATTATTTCAGACACTTATTTCTTATTCTAAAGTACAAATTGATAAAAAGAAACAGATTATATCCTTTAATTGATATCATTTACATTATATAATATAGATAAACCGACATAAGAAAAGTTTTTGGACGCCTGTGAGAACGTTATGATTGAAAAGTTATTGAACCCCAATCTTCATGTTGTCATTTTTATTTTAACTTGTAAAATTTGCAATTGTATTACGTAATACGTCAAACTGTTATGTGAAGGATGATTTATTTACATGGGAAATATGTTTGAAAAAAAGAATGAAACCTTTGATCACAGAAAAAAAGACAAAATGAAATTCAAATTTCTAGTACAAGAAAGAAGAATTATGATATTGAGTTACAAAGCATCGCGACACAAATTAAAACGGGATGGTTTTCATATCTTTCTGTATCAGATTTCATAATCATTTAACGTACTAATACAAACAAGTGGTGAAAGATGTTAAAAGGCTATTTCGACTGATAATTCGAATACATAATTACAATCTCATGGCAAAAAACGAAAAACTACAAAAGTAACATGAACGATACACTATACATAACATAGAAAACTAAAGACTGAGCAACACAAACCCTACAATAAACAGGGTATGATAGCAGGTGCTCCAGAGTGGTAAGCAGATCTTGCACCACATATGGCACCCGTCGTGTTGCTAAAGTAAGTACACACTCGGTGATAATTCTAATGCTGGAGGTCACATTTGAGAAAAACATAAACATACACTGAAACTACTTAATATGAGATACTGCGCATTGAGTATTGGTATAAACATATTATTTACCTATTTTGATAATTTTAAAAGTATGTTTGTGTTGTCACACATAGTTGTCAATATATTGGAATTTGATGCGACTGTCATGCAAGTGAGAGGTTTAGCTAGCTATAAAACCAGGTTTAATCAACCATTTTACTACAAAAGAAAATACCTTTACCAAGTCAGGAATATGACAGTTGTTATCTATTCGTTTGATGTGTTTACGCTTTTGATTTTGCTATTTGATAATGGAACTTTCCGTTTGGAATTATCCTCGGAGTTCAGTTTTTTTTTGTGATTTTACTTTATATAAAAGGCAGTACAGAATTTTTCGATCATATATTCTTTTACCAGCATCGTCATATTAAGCATTCCTGCTATTTTTTCAAATTACGTTTGTGAAGTTTTGATATAAATTCAGCAATTTATCAAAAATATTGACATTTTCTATTGTACAACTTAATCACTAGTCAGCAGTTATCGGTTATTTCACTGTAGGATAATTCTTTTGTAAATATTATGTAAATTATGATGTTAGAAACTTTGATTATGAAGTTAATGTCTCGTTTCCTTGTACATTTGAATATAATTTGTCGTCAGTGGAAATAATTATTGATTGTTAAATTTAATGGCAGGAAATTGATTACATCATTATGTTAATTGTGTAAATTTTATCTACAGTGTAAAATACAGTTTGAAATTTAATTGAAAAGCAATTGAAAAGGAGGCAATGAAAAAGGTGTTATCATTTCCGGTTACAAATTATGAATTTTCTTTCGTAGATATTGAAACGTTCTGATAATTTTAAAGATATCTTAATTGAATAATTAGAGGAACAATCGGATTGGAAGATGGAAAACTGTGAAATATCGTCGACGCGACAGTTTCCTTTTATCGCCGCCACGATCTTAAGTTAAAAAAGCAAATATAAATACAAACAAATCAAAGTTCTGTAATAGAACGCATCACTTAAAGTAATCTTGATTTAAATAAACTTTGAAACATTAAAATGTTTTTGCATAAATCCTTTTTTATTTGAAAAGCTAACATTATGAAGTTATTAGATCGAATAAAATATGCTAATTTTCATCAGTTTAGATTTACTGATTTCATTTTTAGCGGGAACCAACCACCTGTCATCTTCAGTCTTTTATAGCCATAGAAAAATGGTTTAAATTTAGTAACAAAAACCATGACAATGGTAAGCTTCTATATGGAACAAGTACTAGGGACATAAAATTCACTTTGTGTTACATAAAAATAAAACAACTTTTTATTTATTTCATCCGAAGCGCTTTTCTAGGTTTACTTTCATCAGGAACCCTTTAAAACCGAATATTTAAAAATGTAGTATGTATATAGGAACCGAAACAGTTGAAGTCCAAATAATTCAAACTTGATAGTCAACTATTGGTAAATTTATAACTTTTATGCAGTATATACTTTGGTAACATGTCCATAAACATAACTTATGTTTTAGAACCTTTATGTATACACCCACAAACCTGCTATACAAAGATTTAAAAGTAAGAGCATCTGTTTGACAATAATCCTTGGGTGAAATAAATTTAGGGGAAATTGGTCGTATCTCCTTGTCAGTACACATTTCAGTGAAACAGATGCTCATAATGTGTACATTACTCGGCTGACTTCGTTAATACTATTTACTCTTTAATTACGATACAGAGTGTCATATAGGGTCAGCTATAATACACTATAATAATACATTTCTTGTTTTGGAACCACCACTTATGGTGTTCAAACTTGGACATCATTAAACACAATTATGACTACCTAAAATCCTCAAACATGAACATCATTTATCATATTTATGACTGAACAAAATCATTTCATTTCTTAAACCCTGATGTGTGATTTATGGAACGTAAAATTATCCGTTGACATTTGATACTTGCACAAGTGTTCATTTGAGGTGGCAGTTAAGGATCATATTGTCAGAAGAGCAGTCCTGCAAATATGCTTTTTTATTTGTATTGTAGTCTTGTCATGTGATGTCGCCATTTTAGTGCTATATTTAAGATTGCCATGAAAGCGGGAGGTTTGGCTAGCCACAAAACCAGGTTTAACCCACCATTTTTTTTCTTAAAATGTCCTGCACCAAGTCAGGAAATAAGCAATTGTTATTTTATAGTTCGTTTCTGTGTGTATTGCATTGTCGTTTGGTTATTTGTTGCACTTTAGTATTTCTGTTGTTTCTTTGTGTTCCTCTTATATTTGATATAAAAATTTTAGTTTGTAACCCGGATGTTTTTCTATTTTAATCGAGTTATAACTTTCGAACAGCGGTATTATACTGTTGCCTTTATCTATAGTATATTGTGTTCTGTAAGATTTGGGAATTTGTTCGCCCTTGGCAGTCGGTTTGTCAGGGAGACCTTCAAGAAATTGATAAGATCGCAATAAGTTATCTGAATGCTCTTCAACTTCGTACTTTATTTGGCTTTTTTTTTTTTTTTTAACTTTTTTTTTATTCGAGCGTCACTAATGAGTCTTTTGTAGACGAAACGCGCGTCTGGCGTATATATAAAATTTAGTCCTGGTATCTATGATGAGTGTATTTATATGGTATAATGTTCGCTTCCTCGTTTTTCATTAAATTGCTACTTAATGCAATCATCAAACCTAAAACGGGTTTAACAGATCTACATATCGTTTACAATTAATTTTTCTCGGAAAGGTCGCCAGCTTAATTGTCTTCTGGACTTTGAACTTTGAACTTCTCTAGAACGATCTAAATTACTTTAAGTCGGACGTCTTCAGAAGTAAATGCAAGGAGAATACAAGACCAATTTAGAGCACTCAAAATCGTTGAGGATAATAGTTTAAGACCACCATATGTCAGTTTACCACTAACTCCGTTCTGTATGAATTACTATTGATTGAATATCTGAATTGTTGCATACCCTACACCTCATTCCATTTACAATATCAAATAATTATACATCAGTAACATGCTCCCGGTACCTGAAATAAACAAAATACTTATCCATTCGAGTCCTATACTTGGAACAGCCTCAAACCAGTCTTGTTTCAATATAAAGTAATTAACACATCAACATATGAATTAGATTGGACAAACAACATCCAATGACTTTGTTACCTTGTCAAATGAATAAGCCGGTGAGCCCCTTTACAAGTTAAATGCACATAATTACTGTATTGCATCCCATAATTATAAGGTTCGGTATCTTAATAACGCTTTTAAACACAAACTACCACTTATTTTTTTACTAGTATCAAATCTCAGAGTTTATTTTACAAATCCATGTTCTAATACTAGAAACATAAAAGATGAAAAAAGAGGGACGACAGATACTAGAGGGAGAGTAAAACTCATAGATAGAAAATAAACTGACAACGCCATGGCTAAAAATAATAAGACTCACAGACAAATAATAGTGAAGAAGACACAACATAGAAAACTAAAGACTAAGCAACACGAATCCCACCAAAAACTCGGGGTGATCTCAAGTGCTTCGGAAGGGTAGGCAATTCCTGTCCCACATGTGGCACCCATCGTGTTGCTTATGTTATTACCAATCCGGTAAATAGTATAATTCGGTAGGTCACATTCGTGAAAATGAAAAGGGTATTGTATTTACGACATAAGTAACATAATCGATATCATCTGTGAAAAAGTTATCTGATAACGGTCAACCAAATCGTGATGGCGTCCGTAAAATTTACGAGGGGATGATTTCAACTTCACCATTTGGAACTCTTGGTTTAATAGCTTCATTGTGAGTAGCATTCCTTTATCAAGGAAATCATGATAGGAAATACAAGCCCGGTAATATCGTATCAATTCGGAGATATATACTCCGTATGCAGGCGATGAAAGTGTACGTAAAGAAGTTGAAATTAGGTATAACTGTCACGCGGTGTTTTTGCGAAAAGCTTAAATAAGAAACGACAAGTTTGTCTTAAGCGCCTTTTCTTGATTTACCTTTATCAAGAGCGCACAAAGAAGACTTTTAAAAGCCAATGATGTTTAAGAACCAGACCAGTTGAAGAGCTATATAACAAAAAAAAAAAAAACTAGTATCTCAATTGTTTGTAAAACAATTGAAAGGTCTTTCCTGTAAAAGTGATGTTTTCGTATTGTACTTTGTACGACCTTTTGTTTGATATACGACAAGCACATCTTCTGAAACTTTTCGCTTTTTACACTTAATGACCTCATCCGTCTACATTTTTGAGATCGGAATTATGATATATGGAACAGAGTAGATGAGCTTTCGTTTGATATGCGACAAAACCATGTTCTTGAAAGTTTGATTTTTGCACTTAATAACCCTATCCAACTAATTTTTGGAGGTCGGGAAATTATATATTTCAAATGTACACATCATGACCTTTCATTTGATATACAACAACCCTACCTTAAAAGAACATTTATTTTTTGCACTCAATGACCCCATCCAACCCATTTTTGGGAGACGTCAATTTTAAACTTGAAATGTACGCTTTATGTTCTTTCATTTGATATGCGACAACCTTACCATCTGAGAAATTTGAATGTTTGCACTAAATGACCCCACCCGTCCCCCTGGGATGAAAAGGGGGTTTAAAATTTTCATTTTTAAGTAGAGTTTATTAAGAACTTCAATTTGATATATCAGATGACCCCATTTGACAAAGTGCAAATAATGATGCAATATCAATTATATAAATAGAAGTTATGAAACTTACAAAGTCAATGCAAAACTTGAAAATTTCAAATTGATTTTTTGGTGTTTTTTTCCATGGAATGTTTTTGGTATTTGGTCAAACATATAACTATGTCAACCTCTTTAATTTCTAAAACATTTTAAGTGGTAAGCTCTTGATGATTCAGAAATACATGCCTCCGCTCGAAAAACTTCAAACTGCATTATCTCTAAAACGACAATAGATATCTCAAATCTGTTAAATGGTAAATGATCTACAGTTAAAGGACAACATTATAGAAAAAGAATTGGGACAATTTCAAAGTTCACCAAGGTCACAATTAATCATCAAATATATGATGCAATACCAAACTTGAGAACCGGAAGTCGTAGAGACATGGGACTATCACCATTCAACTCAGGACCACTTGACCTTTCAAATATCACAAAGTCAAGGTCATATTATAATGTGAAGGTCAAGGTGAAATTTCATCATGACCTGAGATTGACCTCAAATTGAAGGTCTTGAATTACTGATCATCTTTGCAGTTTATAGTAGGTTGATATCTGTTACCTTTAAAAAGATATACACACAATACTATACTTTTAAGAATCATCCCGTCGTAACTTTTGAACAGACAGTCGGACTCTTTTGAGGTCAGTGTATAAAATGTAGAGCTCGTTGAGAGGAACATTTTATACGCTGTAAGTATGCAGCAAACTCTTATCGTTTTCTTAATATGAAAGCTTGAAATTGCAGCGTAATTTTTTTTTGCACTTGGTGACCTTTGACCTTGGGTGCAAATTAAAGGTCACATGAACTTAAGATTATTGGTGTAGGTCCCAAGTCTTTACGACTTCCGGTTCTCGAGATACAATTTTTCAAAAATTGTGTATATTTTTTCAAGGGAAATAACTCCTTATAAGGGTTAACAACAAAATGATTATATATGTTAATTAACATTGCCATCTGGTCTTGTACATGTTGCCGTTTTCAAATGGATTCTATCTTCAATACTTTTTGAGAAAAATGTAAAAGAAAGAAATTGCTTCAAGGGGACATAACTCTCATAGGGAATGATGAAATCCTTAGCAGCCTCATATGGTAACACATCATGATGAGATCTAACTATTGTCCAAATAAGGTCATGATATCTTCAAAAACAACGAGGGGGGCCATGTAAAAAAAAACCAATAAAAGGGAGATAACTTCTAAAGGGGATGATGAAATCCTACACAGCCTCATCTGGTAATACTTCTTGATGAGGTCTACCGATGGTCCATATTTGGTCTTGATAACTCGAATAGAAACGAGGGGAGGCCATGTCAAACAAATGCTGGATGAAAAAAAAAAAAAAAAAAAAAAAAAAAAACAGGAGAAAAACAATAAGGTCTTTCCTCGCGGAGAGGAAAGACCTTAAAAAAAAAAAACATTAGAAAAACAATTAATAAGGTCTTTCCCATGTAGGGGAAAGACCTTAACTAGTATCTCAATTGTTTGTAAAACAATTGAAAGGTCTTTCCTGTAAAAGTGATGTTTTCGTAATGTTCTTTGTTCGACCTTTCGTTTGATATACGACAAGCATACCTTCTGAAACTTTTCGCTTTTTACACTTAATGACCTCATCCACCTACATTTTTGAGATCGGAAGTATGATATATGTAACACAGGGTAGATGAGCTTTCATTTGATATGCGACAACGCCATGTTCTAAAAAGTTTGATTTTTGCACTTAATGACCCCATCCAACCAATTGTTGGAGGTTGGGAATTTTATATTTCAAATGTACACATCATGACCTTTCATTTGATATACAACAACCCTATAGTAAAAGAAAATTTATTTTTTGCACTCAATGACCCCATCCAACCCATTTTTGGGGGACGTCAATTTGAAATTTGAAATGTACGCTTTATGTTCTTTCATTTGATATGCGACAACCTTACCATCTGAGAAATTTGAATTTTTGCACTAAATGACCCCACCCTTCCGCCTGGGATGAAAAAGAGGCTTAAAATTTTCATTTTTTAGTAGAGTTTATTGAGACCTTCAATTTGATATATCAGATGACCCCATTTGACAAAGTGCCAAAAATGATGCAATATCAACGATATAAATAGAAGTTATGAAATTTACAAAGTCAATGCAAAACATGAAAATTTTAAAATGATTTTTTGGTGTTTTTTTAAATTGAATGTTTTTGGTATTTGGTCAAACATATAACTATGTTAACTTCTTCAATTTCTTAAACATTTTAAGTGGTAAGCTGTTGTTGATTCAGAAATACATGCCGCCGCTCGCAAAATTTCAAACTGCATTATCTCTAAAACGACAATAGATATCTCAAATCTGTTAAATGGCAAATGATCTACAGTTAAAGGAAAGCATTATAGAAAAAATTTGGGACAATTTCAAAGTTCACCAAGGTCACAATTAATCATCAAATATATGATGCAATACCAAACTTGATAACCGGAAGTCGTAGAGACATGGGATTACCACCATTCAACTCAGGACCACTTAACCTTTCAAATATCACAAGGTCAAGGTCATAGTATAATGTGAAGGTCAAGGTGAAATTTCATCATGACCTTACATTGACCTCAAATTGAAGGTCTTGAATTACTGATCATCTTTGCAGTTTATAGTAGATTGATATCTGTTTCCTTTAAAAAGATATACACAAAATACTATACTTTTAAGATCATCTCGTAACTTTTGAACAGACGGTCGGACATTTTTGGGCTTATTATATAAAATGTAGAGCTCGTCGAGAGGAACATTTAATACACAGTATGTATGCAGCAAACTCTTATCGTTTTCTTAATATGTAAGCTTGAAATTGCAGCATATTTTTTTTTGCACTCAGTGACCTTTGACCTTGGGGGCAGATTAAAGGTCACATGAATTAAAGAATATTGGTGAAGGTCCCAAGTCTCTACGACTTCCGGTTCTCGAAATAAAATTTTTCCAAAAATGTATAATTTTTCAAGGGGAATAACTCCTTATCAGGGTAAATAACCTACTAATCGTTTATGTTCATTAACATTGCCATCTGTTCCTGTACATGCTGCCATTTTCAATTCTATTCTATCTCTAATACTTTTTAAGAAAAATGCAAATAAAAAAAATGCTTCAAGGGTATATAACTCTCAAAGGGGATGATGAAATCCTACACAGCCTCATCTGGTAATACGTCATAATGAGATCTATCGATGGTCAATATTTGGTCTTGATGACTTCAATAGAAACGGGGGGAGGGCATGTCAAAAAAATGTTGGAAGAAAAAAAAACATTAGAAAAACAATAAGGTCTTTCCTCAAGAAGGGGAAAGACCTTAAAAACCATAAACATAGCCAAATCCAATAAGGTCAACTTTGTCTGAGGAAATTGAAACCTTAATTCCTAATTTTCTAATTTGTGAAATTTTAACGTACAAGTTTGTTATACATCCTGTCATTACCGATGTAATGGCTACTGTGCTGATGATACCCTCAAGGTAAATGTATTTGTGACTTGTAAAATTATGAATCCGTGACGATCTGGTACTGCAAAAAATCAATCGCAAAAGACGTGATCCAGTTACAGATAAGCATATAATATATACCTATTATCCTAGTGTATCATTGATAAATCATGTTAACCGTATACATACTGAATAAAGATAACTATACATAAAAGGACACTTTCTAGAGTTTAAGTGTATTAACTTAGTGATGACATGTCCTTTTCACACCGTTCCTAGCATTAGCCTATACTCCTTTTTAGCGCGATGACACATAGTCGGTATGTAGATCACCAAGAACCTTCAACTTGATTAATATTTTGCTTGATTACTGTGACATGCTTACTATTCATTGCAATGGAAAATATGTCAAATCAGCTGTTTGTTTTTGTTTTCTACATCTTATAGCTAACTAACTTTTTTTTTTTATTTTTGCAGTGTCGATCGATCTTCGTTTTAACAAATCTAATACAAAAAAACACAAAATGATAATGCACGAACCCACAGACAAAACCAAAAACGTTGGAAAATAGTAAAAATGTCACTGTAAAGTTCATAATTTAATTTTTAATGTTCGTTGAATTAGTTGGAGGTATAAAGCAGTATCAAATATAGGATAAAATTATCAAGACGTTGGTAGATCACATTAGTGAAAAGCTTCATTGTGTGTGTTTTATTAGGCTGCTACGAAATTAAAATTCCTTGCCCACCAAAGTCGTAATTTAAGATTGATGATCGAGTGTCCTGTATCACAATTACAGTTGAAATCAATTAAATGGTGTATTGAATAAATGCTGATCAGTATACAAAATTGTATAAAAGTGTTTTTTTTAAGTTATGGATAGGTAGAGCTAGTTTGTTAACAATGACGATCTGTGAAGAAAAATGCAAGAATGTACCACCTTGAAAAATAAAGATATGTTTGAATATCAATATAAACAAGTCAGTATTTATATGTTTACCTTCTATATCATTCAATTGAAGTTAAGTGTCTGAAATAATTTTTTCATGTTTTGTTTAAAGTGTTAATTGTGTTTAATATTTCTCGCATAAATATTGGCGCATATATAGTACTATGAATTGCGGACATTATCGTTATGTTCCCCTCTTTATTTTAATATATTTTATTTTCTGAACACCTCGTCAATGTTTTCTATATCCTGAAAGCGGTAACCATAACATTCTCGAGAATGAGGAGTTAAGGCGATTTATAGATAGTTTATACAGACGGACAGAGTTGGAAATAACGAATGAACCTATACTATAACATCCTTTACTATAATGCAAAAATAAAAAATATAAGTTCATATTCATTCGACCAACCAATCTTAACGAGGTTCTGAATAGTATTTTTATATGCGTACATGCGATATGTTTTTGACAATTTTCAACTTTAAAAATCATATTTAACTAACACTCTTCATTTTTAACAATTTCACTAATCTTGCGGACTAAATAATTATCAAAGGTACCAGGATTACAATTTAGTACGCCAGATGCGCGTTTCGTCTACATAAGACTCATCAGTGACGTTCATATCAAAATAATTATAAAGCCAAACAAGTACAAAGTTGAAGAGCATTGAGGATCCAAAATTCCAAAAAGTTGTGCCAAATATAGCTAAGGTAATCTATGCCTGGGATAAGAAAATCTTTAGTTTTTCGAAAAATTCAAAGTTTTGTAAACAGCAAATTTATAAAACATAACCACATTATTGATATTAAGGATTATATTACAGGATTTGAAAATTGCTTGGTGAGGTGTTTGTTTTTAGGTCCTTTTTATAATGTTTAAAATTAAAATAATCTGTTTGTTACGACTATCAGATCTTGATGAGACACAGAAAACTTTGCAAAAAGTAAACGTTTGTTTATTCACGATTGGAAGATATCCTCATATATGCTTACAAGTAAACATTGGAATAAACAGGCAATAACTGCAACCGGACAAGACTTTCTTTGAAATCATTGAAGTTGTCTTGAACAATAAAAAATCATCACAGGCCGGACGTGTTCATAAATTAAAAAGAGAATAATTGGATCCTCTAACTCAAGGCACTAAACTCGTTAAAATCAATTGTTAAGTGACCTCAAAATGTCATTTTACCACTCTCAAACATTTACCGTTAATTGAAAATCTAACTCTCACTGTATTCATTGATTGATTAATAAATTCGTTGCAGTCTCATTGATGTATACCTTAAATGTCTATTCATATTATGAAAATATTTTACAACATAACAAATCTTTCTGGTGCTAAAGAGCATATTCCTCTGGTTTACGTTATGCCGTGCAGTCTAAAATAACCTTGAGATGAAATAAGAAACACATTGACGCATGGTAAATTGAGACAAAAAACATCCAACGTCTTTATTAATTTGTCAAGTGAATAAGCAGGTGAGACCCTGTACAGGTTAAATGCATATAATTACTATATTGCATCCCATAATTATCATGTTCAACATCTTTAATAACACTCTTTTAACACTTTAGCTACCACTTATTTTTGTAATCAAATCGCAGAGTTTATTTTGCAAATCAATTTCCTAAAAACACAAAAGATGAAAGTGAATGAAAAGGAGGTTAAAATATTTATTTGTCTCGTGGAGTTCTTTGCTTCGTGCTTTCACACAATTTTATATCTTATTGGTATTGTGGAAGCATTCGTGTGGCTTAACATGGGATTGCAGTGGAAAATTCAAACCTGAAGCTGTATTATATATTTTTTATTTTTAATCAATAAATATCAAATTAAACATAATAATACCAGGTATGACAATGATTATTTCTTTGAAAACTAATATGTGTTTTTGAAGTTAGAAATTGAATGGGACCTGATATAACTTGTGGGAGTAGTTGTATGCAATGCAATCAAATTGTTATCAAATGGTAAAGACATTTCGATATTTATGAAAGTGTTCTTTCTAAACAAACATAATTCCGTATGAAAGGTCATATTCTTAACTTTGACAAATCCCTGTTACATCACTTCTCGCATAAGCCTATAACCCGTTTGAGTGTGAGCGCTTGAATCCCGAAGGAGATACTATATTGGTATGTATATTACCATGCAATAACGTTGTAATTTGTATGTATTCTGCTGAATCAATATGATACGCTTAATATTAATCAGAATGGAGAATATGTCACATCAATTATTATGTTTTGTATTCTACGTCATCTAAGCAGAGTGCTAATATATATATAAAAAAAACAAAACATAATCGGTTGTTTTGCAGTGTCATTAAATCTTTCTAAAGAATCTAATATAAAAAGAATATAATGCATACCTATAAGCGGATCCAGGGGGTATGGGGAGCCCCGGATCCCCTTTCGTGGGAACAATTGGTTGATTATATAGGGAATCACGGAAGCATGACTGAAGGGAGCCCCCTCTTATGGCAGTCATTTATAAAAAGTTCTGGATCCGCCACTGATTACATAGAGAACTAAACGAAGGTACCAAACCAACTTCTAGTATATTTATAAAGGGAAATAATTATCAAATTTCGAAGATTACACTCGAAATAGACAAACCAAAAGTAACGAGATCTGCGCACGAGCCCACACATCAAGCCAAATAGCGTTGAACAGTAGTGAGAATATCACTTATTAATGCATATATTTCATGTTCAATTTGCATTAAATTGGATGATAGTTTTAATAACAGTATCAAATAAGGCATAGAATAGTTCAAGAGATTGGTAGATCACATAATTGAAACGGTTTATTGTCTGTTTATTGTGCTTTTACAAAATTGAAATTCCTTGCCTACCTAAGTCGTAATTCTAGATTGATGATCGAGTATGCTATATCAGAATTTCAGTTGAAATCAATTAAATTGTGTATTGAATAAACTCAATGTTGATAAATTACCACTTTCTGTAAGTTATGGATAGGTAAAGCCAGTTCTAATTACTGTTATAATTATGTATGTCAACAATGATGATTTGTGAAGAAAAATGCAGGAATGTTCCACCTGGCAAAATTGAGACATGTTTAAATATCAATATGAAACAATAAAAGTCAATATTTATATATTTTCTTTCCTTCATTCTATTGAAGTTAATTGTCCGTTATCATTTTTCATGTTATTCAACTATTTATAATATTTTGCTATATCTTCGCCTAGCACCTGTTGATTTTAACCATTAAATATTCTCACGGATGTTGTACTAAACGAAAATTTACACACTCCTTAAGGCTTGTTTAACTCTTTGGTTTAAGTTTATTTGCCAGTCTTTCTTATCATAGTATGTTTAAAATAATGCAAATTCGTAGATGGTTTGTATCAATTTGTATGCGACTTTCAATTATTAAAGCATAAACAAAAACTTGTTGACAGTGAGTCGTTATTGCGATCTAGAATTTTTTTGTATCTACAATTAAATATAAACTGACGAACGCATGAACGTTCTTCTGTAATATACTTTACTGCTAAACAAAATCAAGGGATCTATGTTGTAAGATACATCTAGGTAGTTATGCATTTCATAAATCATAAAGGAAAATCGAAAAACAAAATAAAACAAATCTAGCAAACAAACAGTTGCCTACATCCTCGTCATTAGGCTCTGGTTAATTGTTATTTATTGGTAATTATACCACATCTCTGTTGTATTAAACAATGGCGGAGAGAACAAAACATTCCCCTGTACTATATAGGTAGAACAAAACAAACCCTACCGATTCCACGTTTGGAAGGTACGTAGATGTTGTTAAAATAATGATGTTTAAAACAAATAAAAATCTGATGAAAAGCCACATACTTTTTATTGTATCTTTTGTAAGGACACACGGAAAACTAAACATAGATGTCTTTTTCTTTACATCGGATATAACTCATAATTTAATCAAATAAACAGAGGAAACGATATTTCTTTGAACTTGTGATTTTTTAGTTTCTGAATATTTTCTGCAATTTTACTAAATGTTTTTGAGAGTATAACCGTTGATTGATAGTTTGATAACATGCGTTATTATAGGCTTTCCCTAGAAAATTGGGTTGGGGGTTCGATAGTTATACTTTTAAAAGTTGTATACCCGATTCAAATAAATGTATGCAATTAAATTGTAAAACACAAAAAGGTATATATTATCATTTCAATTAAACAATAGACATATTATATTCCTTTTTTGATATTTGATACAAAATAAAATATGTGATACGTATGTTATCTGTCATAATGATATACAATTGCCTTAATTCTACTGATAACATTTCTTCAACTACCAACATATTATTAACAGGCATTTCGAGTTATTAAGGTTAATTTTATAACTTGACAAGCCACAAAGCTATGATTTTATGTTATCCATTGTAATCATTGTTGTTAAAAATCAGCAGCTCGTTTATCCTTTGAAAAAGGAAACACGAATTACTGAAATTGAACATCTTAAAACTAATCTTTTGGATCTTGTTGTGAATAAATTACAAAGGATGGCAATTTTAATGTTGATATAAGCAGATAATTAAAATCCAATTTTTAAACAAATAAACTGCTTGTTTGAACTTATTCCATTACTATTCAACTTAAATGATAACACATCAATTCAAAAAGTGTATTGCCTATTTCACATATCATAGGTTTATAGACTACTAAGGATAACTGTTGGTCTCTTACAAATTAAAGGTATACCGCTATAAATAGAGCTCAGCGCTAGTGAGGTGAACTCCAGTTCTGATGATGTAGAGCTCTGGAAATACAGCACAGGTTTTTGCATCTTCAGCACACAAATTGTTACAGCCGTAGTCGTAGAACTTATCATCGCGACTTCTTTCCCTTATCATAAACATTTTTTTTATACCAACTATTAATTTAGATATAGTTACTCGGAAAGTTATTTCACGCGTCGAGGAGATATAATGTTTTGTCAAATATAGCGTACTCAAGTTTATATATGTCTAATTTTCAACCTGTTTTTCTGGTAACTTTGTCTTTATATGTTGCAATCTTCCAATATAACCTGCATGTGCCATGCACATCTATCAGTTGATACGGTATTCTAGAGTTTTATGTCACATTTGGATGTTTTTGTACAGAACGTTGGTATACCAACAAACCAACGAACCAATGAACAAAGAATCATCTATACTTCACAATCATCGTTTGAATCGAATTCTGACCATTATTCAGATCATGACATCCTCTTTCCATCACATTTAGATATG
Organism: Mytilus galloprovincialis; assembly: GCA_037788925.1. NCBI lineage: Eukaryota > Metazoa > Mollusca > Bivalvia > Mytilida > Mytilidae > Mytilus > Mytilus galloprovincialis. The sequence goes on along the minus strand of CM075334.1, from coordinate 43,168,824 downwards.
ATGTATTTCTAAATTCTACCCTTCTTCTAACAAAAGGTAAACGCGATTATTGACAATTAAGCAAAATAGTTATTATTCCGATTTCTTTCAGCCATATCTACTGGTCCACCTCATTAGATACCTGTTCAATAAAATTTATTATCAGTTCACAATGCCCAGATGAAGCTGGGAGGAAGATTTGTTATTGGCGCATAATATGCGAATCGCCCTTTTTATCACTCAACTTAAGTACTATTTGAAGTATTTGGACCTTGAATATCAACTAAGCGGCAACAGATTACGTCATCAGTGTTTCATTAAGCTTATCTTCGGTAATTTTAGCCTTCATTCGGATGTAACTTGATATTTTTAGCCATAATCCGGATATATATTGTCGCTCTATACCGATATTCTTTGAGATTACTACAGGTTGACAAACAAAAGTCAGCCATTAATAGTATTCCTTAATCATTAGTTTATTCAGCAGGAAGGGAAAGTCTAAACCTTCCTTGACATGCACGTATTCAAGTTATAAAAGCACTCAAAAGAATATTGAACTGTACAATTTTAATCTAGAAGTGACCTTAGTTAGCTATGTATGCTCTTTTGCTTTGTTATTGATTTGGCTTTCCCACTATCTTGATTTGTAGACACTGATGAAGCCAAATTTATTAAAAAGGGAGTCTATAAAACTGACAAAATCAAACGCTACAAATTAAAACGCGCGTCTGACGTACCACATTAGTAGCATGGTATCTTTTGGATACGTTTATATATATTATAGGCAACAGAAAGTTCCCGATGTTCAAATCTCTTAAATTTGCTAAGAAGATAAAAATCACGAAAACAAGATAAAAGCTGAAGAAATCGCACGACACAAAAAGAAGCAAAATCGGTTACATTGATATAGTAAGCGTTACTCGACTGCTTTTCATAAAACCTCTTCCATGTGAATCCACTCTCAGAGAAAATATAATAAACAGTAATAAACAGTAATAGGAAAAAATCGGCAAATTAAGGATTTCTTATCCCAGACATATATTACCTTAGCCGTATTTGGCACAATATTTTGGAATTCTGGGTCGTCAATGCTCTTCAACTTTGTTTGGCTTTATAACTATTTTGATCTGAGCGTCACTGATGAGTCTATTATACCGGCGTCACACATCAACGTATAGTCCCGACGTACGCCGGGCGTGTTAAAAAATCATGTACGCCGCCAATACGCTAGTAATTTTTGATGCATTCAACCTGTCAATCATATCTGTAACGTGTGCACAACGAGCTTTAAGCGTGTATTGGGCGTACGAGAAGCGTACCTAAGCGTTTATCGGGCGTTCAAGAAACGTACGGTTGCGTACACCTGGCGTTTGTGTAACGTAGATGGAATGCACGCTATGCAGATAAAAAAAATCTTGAACGTATTTGAGGCGCGACCCGGTCGTATCTTTGACGATATATCATGGGGTGTTTGTTACAAACAAACCCGCATACGTTTTAGTTAAAGTCGAACGATCTCGAAGCGTATACAACGTGCCCTAAACGTGTCTCAAACTTATCTGTAGCGTGTTAAACGCGCGTGTAGCGTATGTATAACGTGCGTGTAGCATACAGGTATACGCTAGACACACGCTTGACCTGGATGAAATTGTTGTAACGTTCACCAAGCGTATACCTTTGTATTTCGACGTACTTCAAACTAGTGCAACGCGCGTTTAACGATTGCTTAAGAGTTCCTCTGGCGTGCAACTAACGTATACCGAATTTGCCAATTTTCTCTGTACGTTTGGTGCACACTGGTCTATACACCAATGTGTGACGCCGGCATTAATGTAGACGAAACGCTGGTCTGGCGTATAAAATTATAATTCTGGTACCTTTGAACTATTCCAAGATCATACGACCATTTTGGTATCTAAAGATATATGACCGTGAGGATATGTTGTTAGTTAAAACAATAAGTTCATCGGAAAATACCTAGACCTTGTTTATAAATATTTTGTATCAACTTCACAAATAATACACGATGATTTTGAATTATATATTCTATGTTCTGATGTTGTGTATCATTTTAATAAAGTGTTATGTTTTCTTTTATACGTCTTCGTAAATTATTCCATTTACGGTTAAGTCTATTTTTGGTAATATCAATTTGACGTGGCTAGGTACTTATATACATCCCCTATGGTAAATTTTTGCATTCTTGTCTTTCTTTTTCGCTAATGATCTTTGTATTCATGCTTTTTTTTTGTTCTCCTTGTTTACATATGTTTTTTAAAATTATTAAGATTATAACACAATGTTGACTGCTATACCCCTATGTTTGACATTTTTACCTCTTTACAATTATAATTTAACATTGATGCCAAAACTTTAAAACGGAAGGTTTCTGTTACACCATATCTAAATGTTCATGACAGTACCGCAGCACTGACTTCTTGGCTACTTGGCTATTGATTCTTTCAAGGATCAACAGTCCAACAGGGGTTGAAGTCATAAAACTTTGCTCAGTGCTCGGAGCACAGAAATCATGCTCGAAACATGAAATCAAACATTTTGATTGGTTAAATTTGGAGTACGAGTACAAAAAAAACTGACTCGAAAGTTTTATGACTTCAAGACCAGGAGAAATATCAAATTTATATAGTGATATTTTCATTTTCAGATTGATGTGCTTCTTCACACCAAGAGTAATGTGTGAAACAAAGATTCGGCGATGATATTATGGCAATATATATATCTTAAATTAAGAGAGTGATCGAAATTTCTATTTATGAAATTTATAAACACTCAATCATGGTCCAATATGATTACTCTTAAAACAACACAGCTACAAAGATTACCTCCAACATTGAATTTTCAGTTTCACGATCTAATTGCATTATAGTAATATTTTGGTTAAGCTTATGGCTTTAAACCAGGTCAGATCCACAATTTTCTACATTGAAAATGCATGTACCAAGTCAGGATTATGACAGTTGTTGTCCATTCGTTTTTGATGTGTTTTGTCATTTGATTTTACCATGTAATTAGGGACGTTTAAATTCAATTTTCCTCGGAGTTCAGTATTTTTGTTATTTTACTTTTTTTTGCATGAATTGTAGTTAATTAAAATTTTGAAAATGTTTACATAATATATTTTGATTGTGTATCTGTATAAACCGAAGACACAGGAAGTAAAGAGGTTATCTTCCCTAATACCAAGTGAGTACAAGTAAGTTAAATAAATTTTCCGATAAAGTACTTTCTGTAATTAAACAAAGACACTCCAAAGTCCTATTTGATACACATTTAGAACGAGAATATTGACCCTTGGTGCGTAACCTGAGGGATAAGTAATACACAATAATTTAATTAAATTTGAATCCGTCCTTAAAAAAAATATATGCAGGACACCTTTTTGGATTAAATTATTTTATATGCAATTTTTAAGTTTATTTAGTAAACATTTATTATTGGGTCCTAGGTCTCATTGCTTAATGAAATGGATTTTTTTTCATTTTGCCCGTTTATGCTTACTAAAAATTTAATTACAATTTTATTATCTAAAATTTGAACTATTTTCTTATCAACTTCAAGAGTCAGCGCCCTGTAGTCAAAATAAAGTTCAAAGACACAGTAGGCAACATATACAGACCAAAATATACAAGATAAATGAACTGTAAATTGTTTAAGTGCAGAGATATCAACATAGGTGTTCGGCATCCCGAGTATTACCGTTATGAATGAACCCTGTCAACTTTTATTTTGCACAAGCTCTGCAGCCAGCATGATCATTTATTCGACATGGAAGTAGGTGAGATCATAACATTGAAGTCAAAGAGGGAAATCAACTGATACCCTTCCATATTTCGTTGTAGTCACTTGAAATGATAGTTTGAATCAAAATGAAAATAATAATGAAGACCTTGACCTATAATGGTTAACTTTTATAAATTGTGACTTGGATGGAGGGTTGTCTCATTGGTACTAATACCATATATTCCTATATCTAAATATAGTAATTTGTGAAAATTGCAGTTGTTATCTGATAGTTCGCTACTATGTATGTTGCATTGTTGTTTCTTTTTTGTTGCACTTCAGTGTTTTTGTTGTTGTTGTTGTTGTTTTTCTCTTATAGTTGATGTGTTTGTAACCCATATTTGTTTTCTCGATGTATGACTGTTGAACAGCGGTATACTTCTGTTGCCTTTATTTGTGATTACTGTCCGAAGTATAATTCAAAGTACAATTATTATTTCATAGAGATGCAACGAAAATGAAGTACATTGCCTAGATTTTCATTCTTTCATTTTAAATTATTGACAGTACTATGAGATTTGTGTTTTATACCCCTGTCAAATATTTACGAGATACAGTTATTAATAAAGCTGGTATTGAAGTGGGTTTTGTTTAAGAAAGAGAGATTATGCTAAGGCGCAATAAAAATATCTTTTCCAACAAAACAGCCACCGCGATGACCAAACATAAAAGCGACGATAAGACAAACAACAATCACAAAAGTAAACATAATACTAAAAACCATACATAAAAGGCTATGAATTCAGGAGCTGCGCTTAATTTTCAACCGATGGCACCCGTTGTGTTATTCGTGAGTGTCTTTCACTGATTTCGATCCTTTTGTTTCACTCTTAACACCGTCATTTCCCTAACTTTATCTTCTCAATTTATTAAAATAAGCACATGCTATTGATCGCTGTGAGTTGTCTTTATTGATCTGTCTGGTTTTTGTTGTTCGGTTGTTAATGTTTGAGGTAGACTGTTGTATACTGTCTAGTTTCTTTGGCGATTCCTGTCATTGATTTAATGAGTTATGCAGTAAATGTGAATAAGACGACAAGAGTACTGTTCATTTTCCTAAATTTATTTTTGTCTCGACCTAGATGCAACATTATTATGTCCTTATTGCAGATTCTGAATCTGAATCGCCTAATGACCTGGTGTATACCATCTTACTTTCATCTTTTTGATTGTTTTCTATACAAGTCTAGATTTTATTTACGTCTTCCATGATTTGAAGATATTTATTTATTAGCACAGTGTGGCATTTTTCCTTTGTCTTTCCCTCTTTTTCTATGTGGGTATTCAAACGAAATTACTGATAAAGTCTTTTGATTCTAAGATAATGTATTTTGTGTTAATCGTTATTTCTTTTTTATACAAACACAATTAAACTGTAAATGTTTTCCGTACACTGAATAAAAACAACTTCAAAAAAAGAAATCAAAGATACCAGGCTCATTATTTAACTACGGCAGACGTTAAATGCGTACAAGATTTAATTTAATTCAAAAGGTGTTCATCCTTAACTCCCAAAAGTAAAAATATTCAATGGGACAATATCATGTACTCGAGATTTTTTCTTTTAATAATTGACCATCGAAATGATATATGATACAAATGCACACACCCAGTTAGTTAACTTCTTATAGAAAAAGTAAAACCACAATATGTAGGCCATATAGCCTGACATATAAAACATGGCGACACACGACACCATCCTTAGTAAATGACCATTTCCTTTTCATTGAAATGATTAATTGTGAGGCTGCTCTCCTTCGTTCAATACAATTCATAAATGTCACTAACATCTTGACCAAGGGTTCAAAAATCAAATAAAATACTGCATTATTGTTTTGTGGAACAAAATCAATTTGCTAACCGGATTTGTTTTATTTGTTTTGTGGTTGCTCGAGCAAAGTTTCCGATGACGTACAATATACAAGTATCATGTAAATATGTCCCATATGTCAAACGTATATTTTTTGGCTGATTTCATGATGGTAATTCTTCATCAAACATATTGTGATTACTTTTTATTGTCAAAGATGTTTTAATTAGAAAGGTTAATACATAGACAATCTGCTGAGCTGAAACAGTATTAGTTTTTTTTAGAAAAAACTCTACAGATATAGTCTTATAGATAGAATGAAATTCAAAACAGTGTGGCTGTGGCCATTGATTGACACATTAAATTCATCCATTGACTGGGACAATTTTGGTGAACGTTTGTATGTAACGACCACTGCTCACTATGTACTTTTTAAAGACACTTAAACTATGGGGTCACCAAAGGTTCTCAACACCTTAATAAAGTAATTCGAAAAATTAATCAGAAATAACAGGATGTTTTGATTTATACCAATTATATAAATCAAAACATAAAGGTTATTCCTGATTAATTTTTCGAATTATTTTATGATTAAAGGCGGTAAGAAACCTTTGGTGACCCCACAGTTTAAATGTCTATCGTAGGTACGTCGTGAACAGTGGTCGTTACAGACAAACGTTCACGTAAAATGTCCCAGTCAATGGATGAATTTAATGTGTCAATCAATGGCCACAGCCACACTGTTTTGAATTTCATTCTAAAATCATTTTAATAGTTCTATACAAACACATACATCTATCAGCGCAATGTGTCAACAACGCATAACGGTGTAGTTAAAGACAGGTCAGCAGATACCAATAGACAAACAAAACGATTCAAATAGTAAAATTGTCAATGATAAAGACGAAACAGCTGTAAAAAATACAACAAAACAGCACGTATAGCAAACCAAAGAATTAACAAAATGAAGCTACAAAAGACTGGGATGAACTTCTGTAAGGTAGTAAGTTCTTCATTAGGTACACGTGCCATGTATGTCGTTTCATTGCAGTCATACCACATCTCCATTTTTTTTATATTTCAATATTGCATTTGCATTTTTGGTTTTGAGAATACTTGACGAAGGTAGCTTGACACTAGTCATGCACAAAAAGTTGATATTTTGTTTTGACTCACTTTTAATTTCTTTCCAATTAACTGTATACTAATTAAAAATTTTAATACACCACGAACAGAGTCATATTCTTTGAAAGCTTGACTGTAACGGGTAAACTTTAACAAATTGTGACGCAATTCAATTAAAAAACATGTAATACTTAAATACATATGTTGTAATTACGACTATCGAATTAATAATTTATTACGTTTGTGCAATGTGGAATGAAACAGAAAGCAATTAAACACACAACTTCAAATAACAGAAAACAAGCTGACAGCATTTTAGATTACAAGTTCGCTATTCAGACATAAAAAACACTTTAATATTGAATTTAATTGTGCTTAAAATTTCAAGGTTGCCGAACAGAGGATATTGTAATCGGCGAAAGTGATGATTAATAATTTAATAAGTCATCAAATGAAATGCTTCATAAATGTATAGGTTTACAATTCATAGTCTTTTCAACATCAATCATTCACTCCTACACCATCACAGTGCTTTTGTATAGCAGTGCCAAGACCAGTTTATTTTTTTTATAATAGTGTTATGACAAAATACAGTTACATGCAAAAATAACACGCCATTAAATTTGATTTTCCGACCCACAACCTCTTTTATTAAAACTTTGAATTGGTAATTCCAAAATTGTATGAAATTACCAAATTCAATAGCTGTACAACAACGAAACTAAAACAGTCTTATAAATAAAACATACACATGATTTGATATGACGGGATTATTTCTGATCTATCAACCATAACAAGACGTCGATTGTCAATGCACGATAATTGGAGAAATATGAATGAAACTTCTATTTACAAAACGGAAGAAGATAATTTCATTCAGTATCAAACGTTCATGAAACAAGCAGAAAAAAATCCCATCTATAATGGTTTCTACAGCAATGTTTATCAGCGGTTGTATGACACCATATAAAAGTTTTAATAAAATTATTTATATTCGCAGCCTTTGTTCTTTGCTTTTTAGTATTGTTTTGTGTTTTCCATTTTTTGCCATTGACGTAAATAAAACTTTGTCAGTGTAGCTTCGAATTGCGAGTTTCGAAAGTTTACTTGCGATCTTCTGTCTCTTTTTTGTTAATTGTTTTGATTGTTAATATGTTTTCGTCCTGGATAAGCGTACTCTGAAATCAACCTCATATAGGTTTTAGTAAGGTTCGTGTCTATGTTGTGTTTTATTTAATGGTTTTGTCTGTTTGTCTTTTTCTTTTTTACGTCATGGCTTTATCAGTTTATTCCCGACTTATGAAATTTAATGTCCTTTGGTTTCTTTTGCATTCTTGATTTGAAATGATTTTAATTTATATAACAACGAATTTTAATAAAAAAAATCTTATTTGAGTACTAATTGCATTAACTCAATATTCTCTAATAGTATTCTAATCAAGTTTGTGTCCAAGACAGTTGGTCTAATGGAATCATGATTACTATATTTAAAAATAAAGGATCAAGATCTGATTCCGAAATGTACAAAGGAATGGCTTTGAATTCATGCTTTAGTAAAACTTTTTCTGCTATGCTGAAATACAGGTTAAATAATTATGCAGATCACGTAGATCTGATTTCAAAGTCACAAGCAGGTTTTCGTAGAGGATTCTCTACTGTTGATAATATATTTGTATTGTATTCTTTAATTACTATATATTGTTCGTTTGGTAGGTAGCTATTTTGCACTTTTATAGACTTTAAAACCGCTTTTGACACTGTATGGAGGTCAGGATTGTGGCAAAAAAAATGCAAAAATCAAACACTAAAGGTAAACTATTTAATGTGATCTATAATATGTATCAAATTATAAAAACATGTGTCATGAAAGGAAATGAATTTTCCGAATTTTTTTATATCTCATACAGGAGTAAAACAAGGTGAAATTCTACCACCTTTTTATGTTCTTTGTTTCTAAATGATTTAGAAAGTTATTTTGTGGAAAATAATATAGAAAGACTAGATAGTATTTCAAACCTGTGCTTGGAATAATTAGAAATGTATGTTAAATTGTTTATTATACTGGACGCAGATGATACTGCGCTATTGTCTGAAAGTGCAGAAAGGTTACAAAAAACCCTTGTATGTTTTGAAGAATATTGTAAAAAATGGAGACTTAAGATTAACACATGCAAAACCAAAGCAGTGATTTTTAGTAAAACGAAAGTAAAAAGAAATCAGAATTTTATGATATATGGAGAAAAAATTGAAATAGTTGATTCCTACTGCTACCTTGGTGTACTTTTCAATTATAACGGTAGCTTTGTACTGCACGAAAAAAAATTCTTGATTAGGCACATAAGTCTTTGTATGCTCTATACCGAAAAATTAAAAAATATAGGTATTTCAGTCGATTGCAGCTAAAAGGCAGTACACCAAATTATATGGTGTATGGCCATTGTTAAACGTAAAATGTGTTGTTTTGGAATAACTTATTATTGGAAAATAACAAGTTATCTTCGATTATGTATAGATTAATGCTCAAATTACATTTTCAAAACAACACAAAATTTAAATGGATTACGTACGTTAAATCCATATTTGACGAAAATGGAATTAGTTTTATTTGGCAAAATCAACTTCCATTGGATAAACTGGGTTTAAAGAACATTATTTCACAAAAACTGAATGACCAATTCATCCAACATAGGTTTTCACAAACGAATAACTCTCTAAGAGGTGCATTTTATTCATTTTATAAAGAGGAATTTCGTTTGGCAACCTATTTGATAAAATTGAAGCTGTGTGACAGGATTTATATGGCAAAACTCAGATGTTCAAATTTAAAATTTCCTGTAGAAACGGGAAGCTGGTCCGGAATTCCAAAAAATGCACGAATTTGTCATCTCTGTGGAAATGGAATTATAGGAGATGAATTTCATTATCTATTTAAATGTCAAAAACAGTAAATAAAACTGCTTAGAAATAAATATTTACCACAATATTATACTGCAAATCCAACGAAGTACAAATTGAAACAGCTTTTAACATTTTGTCATGTAGAACTGTACAAAGACTTAGCAATATTAAAAAAAATGTCTTACACGATACTTTATTTGATTTATGTTAGTCTATTTTGAGTTGAATGTTATGGTAGCTTGTAAATTGACATTCTGCTATATTTTACCATTTATATAGCATTATTATCTTTAGTGTGAATGTATTGAGTATAAAAATGTGTATACGTGTATATATGATGTCCTCTTGTACGCCTATGTGTCTGAGGTTTATTAATAGAATATTGTCTATTGTCTATTGGTGACTGATTAAAAATTAATGACAACAACAAAAGTTCCATTACCTTGTAAGAACTGTTTACTGATTTTTACATTGAGTTTAAAAAGGGTAATCTGGTTTTTTTTAAGTGCAAGCGGTAACCTATTGTGATCGATGGAATACTTATCTATGCTTGCTCTGTGTGATCAATGATTATACAACTGATCTCTGAAGAACCATAGTATCATTGGATACATTTCAAGATGCTGTATTTACGTTACATCCTGCTGGATTACTTGAAAGAGAGAAAGAAATAGAAAAAATGATTTATAGAGCAGTTTCTCGTTAATTCAAAACTTAAGACATATAAACAAGAGTAAACCCGTTGTGTAATTCTGTGTTTTTATTGAGTTAAGCCATTCCAATTAGTAGTTTATAGTGTGTATTTCTATGTTGTGATGATAAACTATTGTTTCAGATAAGGGAGAATATTTGGTACCATTAAAACGTTTGATCCCGTTGCAATTGTTTGCACCTGTCCTAAGTCAGGAATCTGATGTTCAGTAGTTGTCGTTTGTTTATGTGGTTCATAGAATCATATTCAAAACAGTGTGGCTGTGGACATTGATTGACGACCTAAATTATCCCATTGACTGGGACAGATTAGGTGAACGTATGTCTGTATAGACCACTGCTCACTACTTACTTATTATAGAATTTAAACCGTGGGGTCATCAAAGGTTCTTAACGTCTTTAATAATAAAATAATTCGAAAAATTAATCAGGAATAACCTTTATATTTTGATTTATATTATTGATGTAAATCAAAACATCGTGGTATTCCTGATTATTTTTTCGAATAACTTTATTTGTGTGTTGAGAACCTTTGGTGACCCCCACAGTTTAAGTGTCATTAAAAAGTACATAGTGAGAAGTGGTCGTTACAGACAAACATTCACACAATCTGTCCCAGTCAATGGGATAATTTAGGTCGTCAATCAATAGCCACAGCCACACTGTTTTGAATATGATTCTAAGTGTTTCTCGCTTCTCGTTTTTTTTCTATTATAGATTAGACTTTTGGTTCTTCCGTTTGGATGGATTTACACTAGTATTTTTTGGAGCCCATTATAGTTTACTGTTCAGTTTGAGTCATGGCTCCGTGTTGAAGACCGTACATTGACCTGTAATGGTTTACTTTTAAAGATTGTGACTTGGATTGAGAGTTGTCTTATTAGCAGTAATACCACATCTTCCTATATCTGTTTTATTTTAAGAAGAAATATACAATTCAATTAAGCATACTCAAATGTTTTTGGCATCAATGTTCTTCTCCATTATATTAATATTGAAACACATACAGCTGTAGTTAGTCGACAAAGTTTAAATCTGTCTATATAAGTTGTGGGTATGATTAATGTACGATAATGGACTGTTATTAATATTGCTACTGATAATTTTGAATATTAATAACAATTTTTTCTTATCTTAAAGTAAAATTTCCTCATATGAAACTACTATTCTGTTTCTTAATCCATGTTTATTAAAAACACCACATCATGTTAGTCTTGGGGGGTAACAGCGGCTTAATTTGAACAATCAAAGATTATCCGCGATCTGCAAAATTATTTTATTTGGCTTTGGTTGGCATATATATTTACTGTTTGAAAAATATTTGAAAACGTGAAAAGATCAAAGTCATAATGTTCCAACAGCGCTACAAAAAAAAATGGCTTATTTGCATATACTTACATCTTAACACTCATTCAACATTTAATTTTAAAGCGTTTAGTTTGCGTTGCAAATCTTTTTCCAAACACAATATTATCAAAGTTGGTCTATATTAAAATTTTCTCTATATATAAATATAGGTATAAGGTGTGTTGGGAATCATAAATCAGTTGGTTGGTGATCTCTTTTGAATTGTTTCACATTCTGTTATGCTGAGAATTTTTATAACTGACAATACACATGTTCAACATTCAATTTTAAAGCTTTTAGTTTGCTTTGCAAATCTTTTTCAAACAAAAAATTGTCAATGTTGATATATTCTACAGTAACTCTTCTATGTATATAGTATACCATGTATTGCAAATTTTAAATCAGTCCGTTGGTGATCTATAATCTTACAATACGATAAAACTTATTGTTCATTGTTCAATGCCATACGATAAACTATATGTCCCGTGGACTCTGGCGGAAAGTTGTCTCATTTGCAACAATTGTACATCTTTTTAAGTTCAAAGTAAGTAACTATGCCTATAAAAAGTAGTATTCCCTAGATTTAAAGGTACACTGATTCAGGATCTCCAATCTACAAATGCTATGAAAGACAACAAACGTTAAATGAGTATTCATTAAATGTATTGATATAGAATATGGCGTCAATATTTGCTCACTGCTGTGTTATTTGTTAAATAGATTTGGCTATACTTTTTGAACCGTTTGGATTATAGCTCTTTATCTTTCGTATAAGCTTTGGATTTCAAATATTTTGGCCACGAGCATCACTGAAGAGACATGTATTGTCGAAATGCGCATCTGGTGCGAGAAAATTGGTACCGTTAATTTTATTATGAAGTCAGAGGGACAGAAGCCAAAAAAAAAAAACAAAATGGCATTCAAACCACAGAAAATGAAAGTCATATTTGTTACAAAAATAATGGGCATTAAACCCTGAGCATTTTAAGTCTTAGTATGTTATAAGTTTGAATGTTCTTTTGGTAAATTCATCAGAACGAAACATACTAAAGCATACTGTAGCACCAATAAAATGCTTAAAGATCCAAGATATCAAAATTGTATGCCAGATGCTCATTTCATTGTAATAAGATTAAAACATTGGAATGCCAATTTAGTAATTACTAAGTTGAAGATACTTATACATAATTATACCGTTAATTAGTATTTCGAATGGTTTTATTTTAAAATACCTTATACCGGTAATCAATCAGTGGTCACTCGTAAAAATGGTAAACATACTTTTTTACTTTCTGCTCTTGCTTACCACAGAATATTAGATTTCGTACACATTAAGTAAAAAGTAATATTAGATTTCGTACACATTAAGTAAAAAGTAATGTTTTAGATTGTTTGATTGTTTGCTGTTTGATTTGATTTAACAGAGGTAAATAATTCATAATAGACTGATCATAGATACCAGGATTGAAATTTTATAAAAGCCAGACGCGCGCTTCGTCTACAAACGGCTCATTAGTAACGCTCGAATAATAAGATTCCATAGAACGATTATGTTTTAAAAATTGTTTATACTGATTAGATAAGTGTCCTGTCGCGCAATCTTATATTTATTGCAAGATTCGTACAATTACAAGCTTTAAGTTATTGGAAAGTTTTGATTTTAGTCTTGATTATTATATATATATCACGTCGATATTTGTAGTTAATTTTCATTAATTGAACTTTTGATCCAAAAGAAAACAATACACCTTTGCCATTATACTATGATTTTTAGAAAACAATATACAATTCCGATTTATATGTGTTTCAATACCATTAATGATATTTTTTATAATTCTCCTGGGTCTTTGTTAGTAGCATACTGAAACTGGATTAAATTTTAATGGCCTGTTTATTGTTTCAGGGAGAGCATCATTTCATTATTCAGGTTTTTAATTAGCAAAGTAACATGTAGTTTGAAAGAAAATAGATCAGAAGATTATAAAATTGAGAAAGGAAATGGGGAATGTGTCAAAGCGACAACAACCCAACCATAGAGCAGACAACAGCAGAAGGCCACCAATGGGTTTCCAATGTAGCGAGAAACTCCCGCACCCGTAGGCGTCCTTCAGCTGGCCCCTTAAAAATATGTAAACTAGTACAGTAATAATGGACGTCATACTAAACTCCAAATTTTACACAAGAAACTAAAATTAAAAATCATACAAGACTAACAGAGACTCCTGATTTGGGACAGGCTCAAAATTTCGTCGGGTTTAAAAATGTTTATGAGATCTCAACCATCCCCCTATACCTTTAGCCAATGTAGAAAAGTAAACGCATAACAATACGCACATTAAAATTCAGTTCAAGAGAAGTCCGAGTCCGATGTCAAAAGATGTAACAAAAGAAAATAAATAAAATGACAATAATACATAAATAACAACAGACTACTAGCAGTTAACTGACATGCCAGCTCCAGACCTAAATTAAACTGATTGAAAGATTATGTCTTCATCATATAAATATCAAGCACAATCCCTCCCGTTGGAGGTTAAGTATCATACTATCATAAAATATATGAGAAGAACATAACCCGTGTCCTGCCAACAACTGTCTTTTTTTTTAAATAAATGTGTTTAGTTCCGATGCAAAGACCCTATAAATCAATATTAAAGCCAAAATATGCAATCTTTAATGACCTGACAACAGTATCGTAACTATATCCCTTCTTAATGGGTTTGTTTAAAGGTTTTGTAAGTTTTTGAGGAGAATACTGACATTTTTGTGCTTTGTAAAGAATATTACCAAAAAATATTGGATGTGAAATACCTCAACGTATAAGATGTCTGCATGTTGAGTTATATTTACGAATTATTTCCTTATACCGATGATAAAATTAAGTAAATGTTTTAACTAGTGTGTGATATCAAAAACCCTGGTTTAATAATTTTTCAGTAATACATAAATTTCTCTGGCTAAAATGTAATACGTTGTTACATACACGAGCGAATCGTACAAGCTGAGATATATAAACACCATGAGATGGTGACAAGGGAACGTCACCATCCAAAAATGGATAATTAACGGTAGGAAATGAAAAATCATCTCTTCTATCATAAATTTTAGCATCAGACAAAATCCCACGAGAATAACAAATATAACATCAAAACCAAATACATGAATTTGGGATAGACAAGTACCGTGACACGTCTTATCGCAATGTGAAATTACACTCAAAAATAAGAGAAAACAAATGACGCAACGTTAAAATGTAACACACACAGAAACGAACAATAATATAACAATGGCCATATTCCTGACTTGGTACAGGACATTTTTACACGGGGGGTCAACTTTCTATTATTGGGTATACGGGGATGTGCCAAAAATATGGGTCATAATTTTACGAGATTTTATATAAAAATGACCCTCCTTTTTAATGACATCCTATATTAAAATGCATTTACGTTTGTAGTCCAAGATTTACTCTGACGTCCAACGGCTGTTTTGCCAGACAAGCTGGGGCCGTGGGACGTCCCATGGCCCCAGCTTGTCTGGCAAAACAGCCGTCGGACGTGGTCCCACGGCCCCAGCTTGTCTGGCAAAACAGCCGTTGGACGTCAGAGTAATCTCGGACTATTACGTTTGATAACTATATATTGATTCGGGGTATGATCTACATATCATATATAAATATGCTATTGAGAATCATACATTATTAATGGTCAATTATTATATTAAATTAAATCAATTCATTTGAAAGTTCACCTTTCAAACAAAGTGCTTTCAAATAAGTTCCCAAATGAACCCCGGTGAGTTAGTGCTTATATAAGTAGTGCTTATATAAGCATGGGTCATATTTCAAATATTGTATATAAGTATAGGTCATTCTTTCTTAAATATTTATGTAACTATAGGTACTGAATTTCAGTGAATGTTATATCAAAATGGGTACGTTTTTTGAGGCAAAAATGGCACACCCCTACCAAGAAAATATCGAAGTTACCCCCCCCCCCCCCCCGTGCATTTTTAAAGGAAAAAATGGTGGGTTGAACCTGGTTTTGTGGCATGCCAAACCTCGCACTTTAATGGCAATGTTAAATATAACATAGAAATGACAACATAATATTACAGGACTACAATACAAATAAATAGGAGAACGTATTAGACAAAGAAACACATGATTAATGAATAACAAAAAGCATTAGGTTTAAAATTCAATACGTCAAAAACGCGCCTCGTCCACACAAGACTCACCAGTGACGACCAGATATAAAAGATCGAAAGCGAAAAAAAGTACAAAGTTGTACAGCACTGAAGATCAAAAGTTGAAAAAGGCTGTGTCAAATACGGCTATGTTTTCATGTTTGGGATAAGAACATACTTATTATTTAGAACAATTAATGCTATTGCAAACAGTAAATTTTATCAAATGAATATAACAGATATATATAATGAAACTGAAGTATTAACTCATTACAGAAAACAAACACGAATACATAATGCAAAGACCAACACAGAATAGACACACCCGACTCAGTCCAGGCCTCAACGCAGTAAATTGTGAAAATGACGTCACATACGATGGTGAAAAGGCATTAAAAATTACGTCACATTTGAATTTATGAAATTTCTGAAACAGCAGAAGAATGACGTTACATATGAAAAACTATATCTCAAAAGTAAGATAGAATTAGGATTGATTAAAGATTATAATAGAACTAAATACTGATATTGCATTTAAACACAATGCATATTGGAATACTTATTAATAGTAATTAACTATAATATATATATGTCCAGTTTGTTATGAATCCAACTTCAAACGTAAATTATCGTACAGATTACGTTGACCAAAATTAAATCTAATAAATGACGGCGGTGATTAATTTTCTTTCCATAACACATAAATATAATAGAAAAAACGTCAACACATTTGACAAAATCCGAAGAGAATTACAAATATAACATTAAACATTTAAACTAAATACATGAATTTGGGATAGACAAGTACCGTAACACGTCTTATAGTAATGCGAATTCACACTCAGCAAAACAGTCAAAATCGGGAATAAGTCACGTTTGGTAATTAAAAGATTAGACGACATAATGACAAACCACAATCTACCATGTGGTAAAAATGTCCTTAGCTAGTTTGGTTAAAGACACATCGTATGGATCCACCAATTCGTGATGGTGTCCATATAATATACGGAGTGTCATTTTTAATCTGTCCTCCTCATAACTTTGTTGGAGTAGTTTCGGCGTAAGGAGCACACTCCTGTATATGAAGTTCGTATAGTGTGAACAAGCACGTGAATAACGTATCAATTGTGATATGTAAACACCATACGAAGGGGCAGATGGTATGTTACTGCTGTATATTCGTTAACCATTTAAAACCGTAAAGTTGAAATTGTTAATCATTTAATTGATTATTGTTTTAAGTGGTAGAGGGTTGCTGCTCACAAGGAAGCTATTAAAACAAGAGATTCAAATAGTGAAGTTGAAATCATCCCTTAGTAAATTTTACGGACACCATTACGAGTTGGTTTACCGTTATGGATCTGCTTCATAGATGATATTGGAAATGTTCCTGATGTCGTTACTACAATCTCGTTCCCTTTTTCACGAATGTGACCTAACGAATAAAACTTATACATCCCTTGTTTCAACTCTCACAGGCATTTCGTTTTGCCATTCAGTAATTTGTTATTTCAGATGGTTTCCTTTTTATATCATATACCTCTTCAACTGTTTCGGTTCTAACACATTCTATGCCTTCAAATTTTTGGCTATGAGTATTCCACATAAATCCAGTAAAGTGCTTCGAATACTTGACGTTTATAACGTGAACGTTTTCATTTTTTATCCATTTGAGATAGTCAAAATATCAAAATTAACAACTAAGTACTAGAACAAGGTCAAATTTTAGAATCTTAATATTTTGGATGAATGGAATACACCAAGAGCAATGTTCTTATGTCACCCACGGTTGTTGTTTGGGATAATGTTGCACAGTCATTAGTTTTCTATGTGGTGATTTGTGAATCGTTAGTCATTTTAACATTTCTCGATTTTTTGTTTTTTGCGTGGTGTTTCAGTGTGTATTTCATGTAGGGTTTGAATATCCCTTTGATATTTTCCGCCTCTCATATCAATAGACATTGCAAAATGTTACTTGTTTGGCTTTATAAATATTTTGCTATGAGCGTCACTGATGAGTCTTATGTAGACGAAACGCGCGTCTGGCGTACTAAATTATAATCCAGCTACCTTTGACAACTATTTACATACAGAAAAGTTAGTAATCGTATTTTTAGACACATTTATCAAGCTGAACAGATCAATGAAATTGCAAAAAATGTTAAAAACTCAGAAGTTTTAATCATCTACTAATCAATACAATGTATGCAATTACATATAGCTCTGCTGTATATGCACCAATAGTTTAAGCAGTGATATGTTGCAATTAAAAATGCATTATGCAACTTTGAAAGACTCTACAATTCTGGTTACCACTATTCTACAAATCAAACAGTTACTTTGTTCTCTGATTGTGAAATTTGATTGGAAACGAACTTGATAATTTAGAAAAAAGAATATGAAACAAATCCTAAGGCAAAGTTCCATTAAAACCCAGCTTTAATAACTGTTTTTGGATTTGATGGTATTTAACATTTAGCATTTGCCGGACCTATAACGCTCATATTATAACTACAGTTTTATTCGCATAACATAGTTATTCTCTTTGTGTAAACAATGTTGATAGTTGAGGAGAAAACAACATAAAACCTCCAAACAAACCACACAAACAGAATAGTTAAATGGTTATACAAGCTATACAAGTAAATGTTTATTTTCTTTCGTTGAATTAATTGTCCGTTATAATATTTCATGCCATTCAGTAATTTGTTTTACGTTTTCTTTCTTACGTCGTCTCCCACCTGGTACATGGTATATACCAGGTGGCATTGAAAGTTTGAACAAATGAATTCTACAATGTAAACCTCAGATGAACACCCAGATTGAGAGACATCACCGGAATGTAGAAATAAATGCTGAATTGTTCCTTGTTTTCTACCTCAGTCATTTCATAAAAAGCCAAAAAAATATAAATCGTAGTAACTCTTAGATTCTTGAAACAAATATTTTTAAGATGTTAAAGATCTGAAATGTCTCTAAAAACCTAGTTAGATCGTATATCTTTGGCTTTTAAATGTTTGGGTTTGAGCGTTCCTAATGAAGCCCGAGAAAAAAGGGCGTCGGACTCACAAAATTAATAAAGTGATTCATTAACTATACCATATTAAGAAGACGAGACAAAGGGACAAACAAAATTCATAGAAGGACAAACAAAATTAACGAAAAATTCACTATTGAAAAAGGGAGGCAAAAAATACCAAAGGCACATTCAAACTCAAAGAAGACCAGACTTAGATGGAGAGTTGTCTATTTGACACACATACCACATCTTCTTATATATCTAAAATATATGTATATCAAAACTAAACTGATAAACAACTGTAGACAAAACAACATAGAAAACTCAACACCGAGCAACACAAATCACTTCAAAAACTGGCGGTGAACTCAAGTGATTAAAGTTATTACTAACGCATTGTTGGTTGGTTTGGCAGGCAGTATGACCACCAAACGTTTTCCGAGTATTTGGTTTGGAGGTGTAGCAAAATTTACCCATCTGTCTTTGTTTTATAAAATAGTTTCTAATTGGTAGCGTCAGGAAAAGATCAATTCTACAAATCACTACACAGAAATAAAAAAATGAACTATAATAGTTGTATCGAGACTGAGAGAAACCTCCTCAGGTAACCCCAAGAAACTGCACAACCAGTATGATATACAGAGAGTAAGAGTATTGAACAGTGGTATACTACTGTTGCGTTTAATAGAGGGACGAAAGATACCAGAGGGATAACCAAACTCATAGGTTGAAAAAAACCTGATAATGCCATGGCTAAAGAAAACCAGACAAATAATAGTACAGAAGACACAACACAGCAAACTAACGACTAAGCAACACAAACCCAACCAAAAACTTGGGGTGGTCCAAGGTGCTCTATATCTGGAAGGGTAAGCAGATCTTGCTCTCCATGTGGCATCCGTCGTGTTGCTTATGTTATTACAAATCCAGTAAATCATACAGTTGCGAAGTGACATTGTTGTCTGACTCATTACATCTATAACTATTTTATAACACAGATAGTATTTGTATTCAAATGAATAGCCCTAAAGGGCATACACATTGGACATGACAAGCGTCGTCGATAATATACTGTTCCTTTAGATTTTTGTATACCAGGAACATACGAACATTAAGTCACATTTACGAAGGGTACAACGTAAAACAGCTTTTACAATATACTATGTAATAAACTGGTTTTATGTTGCACTTCAGTGTTTCTGTTGTTTCGTTGTTTTCCTCTTATAGTTGATGTGTTTACCTCAGATTTAGTTTGTAACCCGGATTTGTTTTCTCTCAATCAATTTATGACTTTTGAACAGAGGTGTACTACTGATGGCTTTATTACACAGAGATATGTCTCATTTTCGTGAACATTGAAACGACAGCACAATTTCGAAATGATTACTATATATATAGAGTTGTCCGGTTTCTGGGTTTCAACAATAGACGGCGCAGTACTGTCATGCAGTTGCGTAGTGACACTGGTGTATGTCTTATTACACCTATAATCACTTCATAACAGAGATCAGATTACCTGCCGCATAGTTAAAAATTACTTTCATAAACATTTTCCACTTTCGAATTTTAACATACAAATATATACAAAATTAATGCATATATCGTAGTTTGGACCGCCCTTCTTGTTACGTTGTATTCATATTCGGCATATATCATCTATTTCCTAGACGATAACATTTGTAAGTGTTCGATCTGGATTATTTCATTACAATACTGATATAAACATCGATAACTGATATCATAGGCTTTTATAGTTCTTTTATATTTAATATGTTTGGTATATCATTTATTGATACTCTCCGTGGTCTCTTATTTCCGTATATAAGATAATTTGGCACATCGTACTCAGTGTTTATTTTTTTAAACATTTGGAATGGAACTTAGTATTAAAGAAACTCATAATAGATACATGGACAAGGATTGAAATTTTGTATTTGTGTAAAACACGCGTTTCGTCTACACAAGACTCACCAGTGACGCTCAGATCAAAATAGTTAGAAAGCCAAACAAGTACAAAGTTGAAGAGCATTGAACACAGTGGTCAACACAGAAGTGCTGTTTACTTAGCTGGTGCTACCCTCCTCGGGGAAAAAACTCAACCAGTATTGGCATCGACTCAGTAGTTGTTAATACACTAATCATAGATACTAGGATTGAAATTTTGTTTTTGTGGCAGACGCGTGTTTCGTCTATAGAAGACTTATCAGTGATGCTCAAATAAAAAAAAAGTTAAAAAGGCAAAATTTGTACAATACTGAGAAATAATTTTAATGTTGCATTACATTGATATTCAATCAAATTACAAAAAGAATCCTAGAAACTTAACTGCTATGACATTGCATTTTATTTGATTGTGTTCACTTACCAACGAATAAAGAAACTGCTGATTGAGTGTTTCCATAAATATTATATACAAACATCATTGTACATAAAATTTGCATGAGTTTTCTGCCTAAAATAAAATAAAAAAGCGATTTAATGTGATGTTTTATATATAATAGGCTTTAGAAGTCACTTCAATAATTTACAAGGTCAGGCAAAATAACCATTTTATCCTCAACAATTTTTCTTTGAAGATTACAGAATCAATATTTCTAATGATGATTATCCAATTTTAACGGTAAAACTACTACCTGCTAATGTCTTTTCGTGAACATTATCTGTCAAAAATTATTATCTTGGTTTCAGTCTTCATTATAAACCAGAAATGACGTAAATATTGATGGATCAGCGTGTTATTTTGTGCAATCAACTCTTTCTGCAGCTTTAAAAATAATTTATTGAAATTGTCCATCATTCATTTTATAGAATTGTTTTATGTTTGCTTATTTTGGTGAATGATGTAAGAAGTAGTTTCTTCTTAAGAAAATGCCTGTACCAAGTCAGGAATATGGCAGTTGTTAACCGTTCGTTTGGTGAGTTTGAGAACTGTTTTTGGCTTTCCAGTGTGAATTTTCTTCGGGGTTCATTATTTTTGTTTTTGTTTCTTTGATTTTTGAAAATGTGTTATCGCAACAGTACATGCATGCATGGTGGGATAACAATATTCATCAGATATCTGCTATCTCAAATTGTTATAAACCAAACAATTATTTTCCTCTCTTTATCCTCTTTAGCGGCAACGATGTCGATTCATTGAATATCATTTGTTAAAAGCATTTTTTAGCAAAAGAAAGCCATATATTCACAAGCCGAAGACAAACCAAAATCGCCTTTGCAAAAAAACTACAACAAAAAACAACAACAAAAAAGTACGAAAATAAAAACAGCAGTTTTTATAAATTTCCTGTTTACAAAACTTTGAATTTTTGGAAAAACTAAGGAATTTTCTTATCCAAGGCATAGATTACCTTAGCATTATTTGGCACAACTTTTTGGAATTTTGGATCCTAATGCTCTTCAACTTTGTACTTGTTTGGCTTTATAAATATTTTGATATGAGCGTCACTGATGAGTCTTATGTAGACGAAACGCGCGTCTGGCGTACTTAATTATAATCCTAGTACCTTTGATAACTATTTTTATCACAACATAGAAACTAAAGACTTAACACACGACACGACCCCCAAAACCCAAGGTTTCTTTTTGCCTTTATTTGTGTTCAGGGGAGGATATAAAAAGGTGCAAAGCTGTCATAATGAACAAGTCTACTATTACAAGAGGGTCAACCATGGCTATTTATCCAATCATTCGCAATCCGGTTTTAGAGGTTCAATAGAATTGTCTTGTTTTCAGTTTTTGAAATATAAGATATCAAAAATACCCTAACATCAAATGTTTTAACATTGATCAAGTTTAATGTTTTAAAGCTTTAAAGTAAAAATGAGAAACACGAACAAAGTTCACTAACTCAAAAACGATTTGTATCATTTAAAATTGGTAAATTTTAGGATGAGAACAAAATATAATAGTTATCTATAGGGATATATTTGAACTGTCCCTAACAAAGTGTATATTGGTTAGACATTTTTTAATTCAAAAAGTGAAAACACAAAACGAATTATTTCATTTCCTTTTACTTACATTCACCATGCGCTTTTCCAAAATCATATTATTTTTCACAATTTTCAAAAGATGAAGATGATGAACTGTACCTGTTATTCGTCTTTTACATTTAGGACAAGAACTATCAATTAGTATACTAAGTATATTTCTATAAGTGGTGTTTAAGATGAACGAAAATGCATTCTAAGAATCACCTAAATTGAAATGTAAACTGAATTTAGTTTGAAGTTTTCTACAATAAATCAACAAGAGACTGGAATTATACTCCAACAACACACGTCATCGATTTCATATAGACTTATCTACAGGCACAACGAGGGTGTGCAAAATAGTCAACTGGGACCTTTAGAACGGATTCAAATTGACTGTCAAATTTGAGTTTAGGTGACCATACCGCTATATATCACTGTAAACCACGTGATATCATTATGAATACTTGGGCCTCGCAAGAAGAATGTATCGCACTTTTAACTTTAAGTTTAACGTATTAGAGCTTAAAAGTAAAAATGTGAAATACGAACAAAGATCACTAACCCTAGCACGAATGCAGATGGTAAATTTTATGATGAGAATATGATAATAAAAGAGTGTTTTTTCAACGAAATAATGACGACGGAACATTTGAATTGTCCCTGTAAAGAAGAGCATACTGATAAGGAATTTTTCAACTCAAAAAGTCAACACACAAACCAATTCATTTCAATTTCCATTTACTTATATTCAACATGTCGCTCTATCAAAACAGATCATATTATTTTCACTAGAAAAAGAGGATTAACTCTAACAGTTATTATCTTTAAATTTGAAATGAAAAATGTAAAATTTACTAAAATTTCCTTTTATTTTAAATGCAAGTGGTAAATATTTAATTCATATCTAGAACAACAAAAATAGAAAAAATGTTCTATAAAACGGCGATAAAGATTGAAAAAATTAATTGCAATTAGCAACTGAAAAAAAAAGAAATGTATGCTAAGTCTGGACTACCGTTTTTCTTCAATATTAAAATAACCATCAGATCCGTGAAACGAAATTCAATACTATAGTATTATATTTACATATAATTTTAATGACACTTAATTAACAATGCAATCGAGTAAATCGTACCTTTTCGACACATCGAGGGTGTGTATAAGCAGATTCAGCATAGTCAATCTGGAGGCACTGAAGAGATCTCAATTGTCGATATACGCATCTCGGGCAGTACTTTGGTTCTATTAATGTTGTTATGGGCCGAATATGTTTAAGGTTGTTGAAATACATTTTCTCTCAATATTAGTCGTAAGGTTAACTAGTTTTGTAATTTGCGTAGATATATAATATCGAAAAACCTTTATGAGACCTCAAAAATAAAAATAAACATGGCCTTTAGGACATATAAACAATGAAATAAAGATTTCACTTGAACCAAAAATATATATATATTGTTTTAAAGAAAACAAAATGAAAAAAAGGAAATGTCAGCCTCGGACGTACAAATAAAGTTTGAGGGTAACTGTGATGTTAAAACTGAGCTTTGGTCCTGTCAATTAAGATTTTACTGTTCGAAAAAAAGTACATAAAGTCAACAGTATTATACCGCTGTTCGTAAATCATAAATCGACTGAGAGAAAATAAATCCGGGTTACAATTTAGCTAACCTGTGTTACCATATTTTTTTTTATATAAATCCAGACGTCTGGTGAGGGGCATACTATCATAAAGTGCAAGATAATTGTTATGTGAAAGCACAATCTGGCGATACAAGCTTATCTCAGTTTGTAAGTGGTGCAAACAGTTCTAGAAAAAAAGACATGGATATTTTAAAGTGTTTGGCTATTTGCAGCCTTCTATATGGATCCAACTGTCTTCTTTTGGATGAAAATCTAAGGAAAGTTGATAAAACATTAACAGTAAGCAATGGAGACGCATTTGGTGCTTGGACAACTATGGAACTATGCCCTCCAGAATCTTACGCAATTGGATACGATATGAAGGTATGGTCGTCAATATTCACTTTTCGCATTTTTATATTTTTTTCTAAAGATTTATTTGTTAAACTTGAGCTGACTTCAATTTTATTTGAACATTTTAACATGAAGGTCAAAATAATTTCGTAATAAAAAAATAAACATATTATGAGTTATTGGATTTCATATTAGGTAAAGCAAGGCACTGTTTGCCAAAAAAAAAACCAACCAAAAACAAACCAACCCGACATAATAATAAAATGATGACAATTGTAAAAACAGTATACTCTAAAGTTATTAATATCAACACAACAATAAATGGGGTTTCCTTTGATAGAACGTCGTCACTGGTTGTCTTTATATAATATCTTTTCCCCAAACTGGCTATGTATTGTATAGGCTTGCCATCATTTGGCGTGCAGTGTCAATGTCCGATATTGACGTCTTCTAACTAAAAACATAGTGTAAGTGTAAACTATTTGAAACAATATTAAAAAAAGAATTTTCTGTGTCATAAATATATTTTAATAGATTGAACCAGATCAACATAGTGGAGATGATACGGCCCTTAACAGTATCAAACTAATATGTGGGTCAAAAGACGGCCATTACGGTAGTACGGTTACTTCCGGTGAGGGAAGCTGGGGAAGCTGGGTAGGATCCACGATGTGTAGTTACAGTACAAATCAAACATATCTGACATCCTTTGCTTTGCAAGTAGAATTATTACAGGTAAATATTCATGTTTTGAAATCTTCTTACATTCTTCTAAATGATATTGATGGAAGCGTTTCTCAACTATTATATCAGCTGAGTATTCCCACTGCTGGTGGGCTGTTAGTCCCCGATGAATATCACTCAAAAAATCACATTCAATATGACAGTTGTCAGTACTTTATTAAAAAGTGTTGTTATATACTAGTAATGGAAATTAATATCGTTCTCATTCAAAGCCATGATTGTTTGTTCAGAATTGGCTGGTTTTTTTATTTCGTTTTGTTTCATCAACCATTCAACGTTTACTTTAGGTTATATACTTTCAAAGTGTTGATCTGGGGTATCACTGAAGCGACACATATATCTAAAATGCACATGTGGTTCAGTAAATCATAAAGTTAACATACTTTTGGCCTCGAGTATCACAAAAGTGACAACTATTATCTAAATGCGACCTGGTGCAGTAGGATTGGTGCTGTTACTACTACTTCATTTAATTTGAAAATCGTTCTTTTAGTAGTTTCACGTAAAAGTAACTAAGGTTTCAACTCCCTCAGAAAATTGATTATGCATGAATTTGGCTATTTTTAAATTCGTGTTTTTCATATAGCTTTTCAACTGTTTCGGTTCTTATACATTCTTTGCTTTCAAATATTTGGCTTCGTGCGTTCTTAATGTAGATAAATCAAGAACAGCGCTTTAGAAGCTAGAAATCTATTACTTCTTGTCTTCATTTTTTTCAAGTGGGATCGAATGTTCCCATACATCTCTTTAAAAAATACAAATAAAAAACGAAAATGAAAAAATACAGATAATAAAATACATATGAAAAAAAAAAAAACAGTTGCTGTAAAAAAAAAAAAAAAAAAAAAGAAAATGCCGGTGAGTTGTATGAAATCATAATTTCTTGAAATAAATATTTTTTAGCCTGGTGACAGAGACGATGTTGCAGCAACCTATGTAAAATTCTGGTGCAGCGATTTAGATATGAAAGATGAACACGAAATAGCCCACCCACCTGGACATGGCTTATTGGGTGTTTATGGAAATCAGAGCGAAAAATGCAATCCAGGTACGGCAATATGTGGACTTCAAACCAATATTGAAGCACCGATATTTTTTGGAGATGACACCGCGCTCAATAATGTCAGATTCTTCTGCTGTCCATAAAGCAATGACAAAATATGAAGAATACATATACTATCAATGTCGTCATTTTTGTTTAGATAGATATGATTTCAGATAAAAATCTGGACAATATAAATTAGTCTTTACATTAAAACAAAAACATTGAGGTGAATTAATCAAAAGTGTTAAATAATTTAAAAAAAAAAAGATATTCTGTGCAATGAAACCTGTATAATGAAAGTTAATTCCTTGCAGTTAAATTTATTTGATTTGATTTATCAAAAAATAGTGTCTTCCAATTTGTTTAAGTTTTTGTATGTCATGAACAAAACAAATAAAAGTAAAGGCATGCGTGTGCTTGTTTAATTTGTTTTGCCTTGAAATGTTTATTGTTAAATTGTAAGAGAAGATAAAAAGTGCAATCTTAAGCAATTAGACTGGGAAAACAGTCAATACCATACCCAAAAAGAAATGACCAAAAAAAAAAAAAAAAAAAACAGACAAGGCTCACAGTTTAATTGAGGGTAACCTCATGTACAACAAACTGGTAAGCAGACCTTGCTCCTCAGGCGACACCTCCCGAGTTGCTCTTGTTAAAATTAATTTAAAATTGTATATCACATGAAACACAACACAAAACAATGTAAAAACAAAATCACTCAATAATGTATTGTAACATGTCTCTAATCTTGTCTGATCTTTCTACCCGTAGGAGATTTAAGTTTCATCATGAGGTTAATGAATGGTAAAGTGGTATCGTCCAAACAGAGGATTCTCTTTTTGACCGTTAAACAAGTCTTACAATGCACAAGGTTATGTTTTACTCTGACTGTTTATAACGTTTTTACACTAAATTCATTAGAATTTGGATGTGTACTGATTGATAATTTAGTCTTAGATGTATGATATATGAGTTGTAATAAGTTGTTGTTGGCGTTGAACTAGCTGTCAGTAACTGCGAGTACTCTCAGATCATTTGTTGGAGAGTACAAGTACCTGGCCACATCCACTTTCTATTTTTGTAAGATGTATTGTTATGTGTATTTATGCATCTGATGAGGTTAGCTTTTTTCGACTAATTGTTATAGTTCGTTCTTATGTTGTACTGTTATAACACAACACTGTCCAAGGTTAAGGAAAGGATTGGATCCAACTAAAATGTTTAACTCCGCCACATTCTGTATCTACATTAATTATGCCGCTACTTTTCCCTTTTGGATTGTTTTACATTTGTCATTTCGGTGTCTTTTATAGCTGACTTTGCGGTATGAGTTTTGTCCATTGTTGAAGGCCATACTGTGACCTATAGGTGTTAACTTCTGTATTATTAATTCTCTTGTGAAGGGTTGTCTAATTGACAATCATACCATATCTTATATTAATCAACAAAAACGTAAAACTTTAAACATAATTTCAATCATTAATCTACTTTTTATTTCCTTGACTCATTCAAACGACAATTCGGGGGTCAAGAATCTGTAGAACAAATGTTGAACCCTTTTAACAATTGATGAAAGATACAACAGTGATAATCAAACTCATAAGTCGAAAAATAACTTGCAATGCCATGGCAGAAAAAGAAACACAAAGAAAAGTTAAACACAAGTCCACAAACTCATCAGAGAAAACTTAACACTGAGTAACATGAACCCCGTCAAAAATAGGAGGCTGATCTTAGGTGATCCGGAAGATTAGTCAGATATATATGTCAGACGACTTTTCCGATTTCCCAAAATAAAAGACCAAAAAAGTGCAATATCGTCGTTAAAAAAGTCGTATGTTCTGATGTCGGACTAAGAAGACACAGTTAAAGGCCAGTTGCCGATTCATGAATACTCTTTAAAATACTAGTTAACTATATATATAGCTAGTAGCAACTAACTTAATCAAATAAATAAACATGAAACATCATTATCATTATCATACCTCTGCTGATAGATGTTACAACCACGAGCATGACGAGGGTATCACCAGTCCAGATGTTAGAAATTTTGTGTAACTTAACTTATTATAAAATGTTAAATTGTTCAACGAAAGGCTCCCATTGGTGGTGTCTAGTTTTGCATAGCATTGATGTATTTTTGGGTTTTCCAATGCACTTGATTAAATTCTACTTCGTTTCTGATTTAGAATTAAACCGTTTTATTTCGATCACAACTGATGAGTTGTGTTATCCCACCTCCCTATTAACCATTTTGTTTTTAGATTCCTGTGTCAACATTGAAATGTCTGTTTTACAAATAATGTTAAATTATTCGAAATACTAAGGTTTTAAACCCATGGTATATATATTGCCTTATGCGGGGTTCACACATTGCCTATTATTATTGCTCCCGTTTGAGATCAGACAGCGATAAGACACGACAAGTGAAAAAGTCGGATTACTATCCTCAATTATCTGGAATGTCCTATCATTGTCTGGAAGCAGTCGTTTAAGTTCTTGACAGATTCATACGGGTCGGGAATGGTCCGGATAGTTCGGCAAACACCCCGACAGTTAGGTGCGTCCCGTAACATTCGGGGAAACTAAGCCGATTTTGTCTAGTCGGATTACAAGCATGACTATGTCGTGAAAAGTAAAATCACAAAAATACTGAACTCAGAGGAAAATCAATTCGGAAAGTCCATAATCACATGGCAAAATCAAATAACAAAACGCATCAAAAACGAATGGACAAGAACTGTCATATTCCTGACTTGGTACAGGCATTTTCAAATGTAGAAAATGGTGGATTGAACCTGGTTTTATAGCTAGCTAAACTAGACAGATTCTGCTGTATCGAATCAAAATCCTAACAATGTTCTGTATATTCTGGACGGTGTCCTGTGGAACGGGAATGATCTGGAGAAATTTTTCATTGTTGTTTTCCTGCCGATTGAGTCCAGATTGCATTCAGATCTTGTCGATTGCGAACCGTTTTGCCGAAACCGTTCCGGAACAGTCCCGTTATTTATACGAAATTCATCAATGATACCCACGTCAGAGTCCCGATCATTACAGAATACAATACGACCGAGACCAGACAAAGCCGTTTGCAATGCGATAGGGCGGACCGTAATAGGATTGCGTTCCGACAGTACCTGATCATCCCGAATATGGCGACAGCTTTCAAACGGATAACTTCCGTCAGCTTCGGTTCACTATCTGGTTACTATGTGATCTCTGTCGGATTACATTCGGTAAAATCGGGACGCAGTCGTGACAGACTCGGTCGAATTTTACCATGCGAAAGATACCAATCGGAATAGAATTGGATTGAGAACGGGATTATCGGGACAAATTCGCTTTAAAACGGTTGAATATCGACGCTTCCTAAACAATATCTGATTGTTGTCGTGATTAAATATTTTTTTTACAAATTTTAATTAAAGTTTGAATTTCCATCCACGACACACAGGATCTTGATCAGACTTTTGACAAATTTTAATCTGGAATGGTCCTGTCAAGGACGGCAGTTAAAATCGTGAATGTGTGACCCCAGCTTAAAGCCCCAGTCCTACTAGTCTAGACCACGATCGAACCACGCTCACCGGGATCTAAAATAAATTTAGAGCGTGGTGAGGTCGCGATATGAGCGGCATGAAAATGTAAATTTTCGCTGCTTTCACGATGCTACTACGTCCTCATTACGCTTCTACAAAGATCCCGCTACGATATACCACGTTCTCACCGCACTCATTCTACGACCGCACTACGCTTATCAAGATCTTTCTACGCTCTTCACGTTCTAACTACGACCATACCAAGAGTTATCCCATTGCAACACGATCTTACTGCGAATATAGCACGTTCTTACCACGATTATAATACGTTAATACCGCGATCTTACTACTTTCTCAGCATCGTGTTCCATATCAATACAGTTCCATTCCTTCTATTTCTGATTGATACGTAGATTTCCCGGAAACAATACAGTCATGCCACCAAAATCTACTAGAACACTTAGGCGTGGTGGTAGGGGTTAATGTAGAGGCAGAGGGAGCAAAGTAACGAATCCTGATAAAGCACAGATGTCGGA
The DNA here is from genome assembly GCA_037788925.1 of Mytilus galloprovincialis. Lineage (NCBI taxonomy): Eukaryota > Metazoa > Mollusca > Bivalvia > Mytilida > Mytilidae > Mytilus > Mytilus galloprovincialis. The sequence goes on along the minus strand of CM075334.1, from coordinate 43,138,128 downwards.
CCGACCAATCCAACGTAAATTACAACCTATTGCTGGTCCATAAAGCTCACATGACGATAGTTTAGTGAACGATAGCAGAGATGACTCAGATGTGTCAATAGATATAGGAAGATGTGGTATGAGTGCCAATGAGACAACTCTCCATCCAAGTAACAATTAATAAAAGTAAACCATTATAGCCAAGGTACGGCCTTCAACACGGAGCCTTAGCTCACACCGACCAGCACGCTATAAAGGGCCCAAATAAATTACTAGTGTAAAACCATTTAAACGGGAAAACCAACGGTCTTATCTATATAAAACGAGAAGCTTGGTTGAACAGTTAGAGGAAATAGATAATTACATTGAGACAATTAAAATCTAGGGAGCTTTTTTTATATATTTTTAAAAATGCGGAATGGGCTTTATTCATTGTTGAAGGCCGTACGGTGATCTACAGTTGTTAATTTCTGTGTCATTTTGGTCTTTTGTGGAGAGTTGTCTCATTGGCAATCATACCACATATTCTTTTTTTATATTTGATGTGGTTTTAGTGTTTATTCTATATGTTTATATTCAGTCTTTTGTACAAATGTTTGTCTTTTCCATTTTGTCTTAATGGTAACATTTTTTTCTAATAAGGGATGCTCTGTAATATTTTCTGACGCAAAGAATAAAATCTCCATCCCTGTATTGTTGATCCTCATCTGAAGGTCACACCTCGTCCTTCAACAAGAATCAGCATCTGACATCTCAATTATTTGCTAAATGCCAATATAAAAGGTACATTTATAACGCTGACGAATACAGATGTGGTAGGTTAGACTTGGACTTGAGGCTTGTTAAAGCTCTTTAGGTGTAATTCATCTTTTTGTATTTAAACACGTTAGTTGTACGTTTTCTAGTTTTCGCTACTTTGAAATAATCACTGTGAAATTATATTTAAAACATTAAATGACAAAGTTTAAAAATGTTCATCATATATTTGTTTTTTTTTTGTAGATGAACATGTCTAGACTTGGCATGGTATATCCTTTCAAAGATGTCAATTGTTGACGTCTTCATATTACCGGTATCCTCGAAATAGAATCATATTCAAAACAGTGTGGCTGTGGCTATTAATTGACGACCTAAATTATCCCATTGACTGGGACAGATTGTGTGAATATTTGTCTGTAACGACCACTGCTCACAATGTACTTTTTAATGACACTTAAACTGTGGGGTCACCAAAGGTTCTCAACACACAAATAAAGTTATTCGAAAAAATAATCAGGAATACCACGATGTTTTGATTTACATCAATAATATAAATCAAAATATAAAGGTTATTCCTGATTAATTTTTCGAATTATTTTATTATTAAAGACGTTAAGAACCTTTGATGACCCCACGGTTTAAATTCTATAATAAGTAAGTAGTGAGCAGTGGTCTATACAGACATACGTTCACCTAATCTGTCCCAGTCAATGGGATAATTTAGGTCGTCAATCAATGTCCACAGCCACACTGTTTTGAATATGATTCTATATTTATTTGACTTATTGTATCTATGGTTCTATATATATCATGGAACAGAATTATCTTCTTTGTAAAAATCCGTATAACATAGGACTAGAACTGGTGGAGTTGTTAAAATAGAGTTAACGACTTCCTTTGAACACTCGGTATATCGCGAGTAACTATAAAATACTGCAGTTTTATTCAAATACCAGCCGTCCAAATATAACTTATGCAAGAAACTACTCACAATATTTCAATATTTCATAGCTGTTTTATTTTTCACAACAAAAGAATTTGACATTATTCAAAGAAGTATCATCACCATGTATACCACCGCCTTGTGGTCCCTCAATCCTTGTTTGTATCCCACATATTGCAGAATGTGTTGGACAGCTTTCACTCCATCCACCATATCCTCCAAACAAGCCGTGTCCAGGTGGATGAGCTAATTCAGACTCATCTCTGTCATCGTCGAAGTCACGACATTTAAACTTGATATAGTTCGCTGCCGTGTCATCTCCACCGCCCTTAAATAATAAATTCGAATCAGTTTAGTGATAACAAATAGCTCTGTTACAATTATATAAAACGTCAGCTTTATAGTCTTTTAAGAAATTATCTAGCGAATGTTTTGAAAGATCGAAGCAATTAAATATCATTCACTTGTCATAAGTGGTTCCCTATGAACTGACCTAATCAGAAACTTAGACTTGTAAACTAAGCAACCCTTTCAAAGTCAATAGACCATGAATAAATTGGGCTAGCCAAATAATTTTCTTGACAAGGAGATGTGCGAGTGCTAATACAACTGTTTACCAAATATCTTTGGCCTAGCAATAGTAGTACTAGCAACTAGGCGGCTTTCATCCTAAGAGACTTAAAATTAACCATTTGTACCAACCCGGTTTGCAAAATTAATATTACAAGTTTTTTTTTTAGTTTAAATACAAACGTTGAAGAGCTGATCAAACCAAAAAGAACCAAGGATAATTTGAGCGGGAAAGAATTTATCACACCAACTGGAGATGACGAGTAGCTACCAACTAAAAGTTTACAAATATCCACCAACTAAAATATACAAGTATAGATCAACTAAGAGTATACAAGTATAGATCAACTAAGAGTATACAAGTATCCACCAACTAAAGTACACGAGTATAGACTAACTAGGGTATTCAAGTATATGTCAAATGGAAAATACCAGTATACGCTAAATGCAGATGACAAGTTTACTTCAACTGCAGAACAAAAGTAAAAGTACATTATAGAAAAAAAGGAGGGAATTGCGTCTATCAAGAATATTATAGATATAGGTACCTGATCTCCTTCGACTTGAAGAGAAAATGATGTCAAATATGTCTGATTTTTATGCACACCAAACTTCTCACAATCTGTCCATCCTATCCAATCTCCGTAACTACCTTCACCAGATTCAATAGTTCCTCCAAACTGATACACCTCAACAGTATGGCATTTAAAGATGTGTCATCATGACCATGTTGATTACCTTCAATCTGCAATAGAAACAGTTACTTTATAGTTTTTATGAAATATTTCATATCAAATAAAAAGGTATGAAAAGTTAACGGAACACATCCTACTGGGATTGCCAAGACCAACACAACATAAATAAAACAGCTAAAACTGTGAAAGATCGTAGTTACAGAGGGAGCATTACTTGACGTGTAAAAGATATCATAGATACTAGGATTTAAATTTGGTAATCTTATTCTGAGGTAGAAAAACCGTAGTACTTTTAAAGTAGCAACATTCCAGCAGCACCTGCATACGGGGTATATATCTCCCAATTGATACGATATTCCCGTGCTTGTATTTCCTACCATGATTTTCTTGATAGCGGGTTACTGCTCACAAGTAAGGTATTAAACCAATAGATCCAAATGGTGAAGTTGAAATAATCCCTTCGTAAATTTTACGGACGCCATCACGCGTTGGTTGACTTTTATTGAATAACCGTTTCACAGATGATATCGGACATGTTCCTTACGTCGTAACTACAATCCCCTTCCCTTTCATTAATGTGACCTACCGAATTAGAGTATTTACAGTAATTGATATTACATGAGCAACACGACGGGTGCCACATGTGGAGCAGGATCTGCTTACCCTTCCGGAACACCTGAGATCACCCCCAGTTTTTGGTGGGGTTCGTGTTGCTTATTCTTCAGTTTTCTATGTTGTGTCATGTGTACTATTGTTTGCCTGTTTGTCATTTTCATTTTTAGCCATGGCGTTGTCAGTTTATTTTCGATTTATGAGTTTGACTGTCCCTCTGGTATCTTTCGTCCCTTTTTTAAAAATTCAAAGTTTTTAAATTTTTAGATAATTTATAATTTTTACCATATCAATGATAATTCATGTCAATACAGAGGTGTTGACTACTAGGCTGGTGAAACCCTAGGGGAATAAAAACTTCACCAGTAATAGCATCGACCCATTGGCTGTAAATATACTCTTACATGTTATAGATACCAGGATTAAAATTAGGTATGCACGACAGACGCACGTTTCGTCTACAAAAGACTCATCAGTGGCGATCGAATACAAAACAGTGAAAAAAGCAAATAAAGTACAGAAGTGCTGGCTACTGGGCTGGTGATACCCTCGGGAAATGAGAACTCCACCAGCAGTTGCATCGACCCAATGGTTGTAGATAAAATTATCTTAGATACCAGGATTGAAATTTTGTATTTACACTAGACGCGCGTTTCGTCTAAAAAAGGCCAAATAAAGATTACAAGTTTCGAATTTGATAGAATTATTGATTTCGAATTCAACGTATATGTGTCAGAATAAGTTTTAATACTAAACCTTTAGCCCAGTCGTTAGCACTTCTGTATTGACATGTATTATCATTGATATGGTCATAGTTATAAACATAAAATTTTAATCCTGGTACCGATGATGAGTTTACTGATACGCCAGACGCGCGTTATGTCTTCAGTGACTTTCAGATAAAAAAGTTAGAAAGTTGGAATAGTCACAAAGCCCAACACCTAAACAGTTGAAGAGCACTGAGGACCCAAAATTCCCAAAAAGTTGTGCCAAATACGTCTAAGGTAATCTTTGCCTGGGATAACAAAATACTTAAGAGTTTTGAATAATTCATATTTTTGCAAACAGTTAATTTATCAAAATGACCATATAATTGATTTTCCGAATTGCAGACTACTGGGCTGGAGATGCCCTCAGGGATGAAACGTCCACCAGCAGTGGAATCGGCCCAGTCGTGTCATAATCTTGTTGTCCTCAATAACGAGAAATATTTTAAATACGGATTTGATTAACTCCGGTAATAATTAAACTCATCATAGATACTAGAATGAATATTTGTATTTGCGCCAAACGTGCATTTCGTCTACAAAAGATTCATTAGTGACGCCCGAATAAACAAAAAGTTAAAATGACCAAATGAAGTACGAAGTTTAAGAGCAATGAGTACCAAATATTTCTAAAAGTTTTGCCAAATGCAGCTAAGGTTTATCAAATTATAAGCCTGGTACCTTTGAAAACTATTTGATCAAAATATTGATTTTATTTACTTGTATACTACATGTACTAGTATTCGGTTGTCATGCTAAGATCAATTTGTATGTGATTTTTGTTGTGATAGACAACCATAACACATTTCCTTATTTTATAACTTAACTCTATACATTTTGTATGACAACGATACATTTTTATTGTAATTTTCAGTGCTGGAAAACATTTGGCATTGTTGGGTTTCCAAGAAAAAAATAGAATAATGAATATTTAATTGTGATAGCTCAAAATTCACCTTCATTTTGTATTCAGTTGCGAAAAATCCATCAGCACAAAAATGAGGAGGATGCCAACCCCCCACCATCACCATTTGAAACGCCACTGGTTTTGATATGCTTTCGAGGAACATCTGGTAAATTAAGATAGGCATAGCTGCTATGATAAACATAGCAAAGAATGAACAAATATAATATCTCCATGCCTTAATTTGGTTAGTAAATATATTGAAGGTTGACAGAATGGTCATAATCTTGACATTGACTTTAATCTGATCATCATGATTTACCGAGTAGAGTGGTGTATCCGCGCATCTGAGGTTTTTGGTGTTACTTTGGTTATCTCATAAAACCAATAATCAGATAATTTTAAGTGATTCCTGACATACTTTAATTTCACGAAACTTTCTTTATATATGGTTTCATCCTTCCGATTTGATGTAATGCATGTCCAAAATTAAGGAAACACTTGTTTTGACAATTCCTCAACTGTCAGATGATTTCATGCATGTCTTTTGAAAAAAGCTATAGTTCTTTTGAAAAGGAAATATTCCATGTTTCAAAAAAAAGTTCAGTTTGACCCAAAAAGGCTGCAAATCACAGGATGTGTAGCAAAACTTGTTTTAATTTCAATTTTAATAAAACAAAGGACATGACATGAAATCAACTTTATTTGATGATGTGATTTTGTTAAATGGAAATGTCAAAATATGGTAATCACAAGTATGCCTCTTGTTTCACGATAACATAGTCAAATAAGGGTTAACGATGATGATGATATATGTAGGACTGTAAAGTAATGCGACAGCAGCACAACGATACGGAAAAAGATAAAGACAAATACAGTAAATACAATAACACTATTTCAGCAGTTTGAACATAAAAAAAGTAAAATCACAAAAAATACTTAACTCCGAGGAAAATTCAAAACAGAAGGTCTCTAATCAAATGGCAAAATCAAAAGCTCAAAAACAACAAACGAATGGATAACAACTGTCATATTCCTGACTTGGTACAGACATTGCCTTATGTAGAACATTGAAGATTGGACCTGGTTTTACAGATAGCTAAACCTCTCTAAATATTCGTCTATAGTTATACTATATTTCACGCTTTATATCGCACGAAATCTAAATGATAATAGTGTCTACCAGAGATATGCCATGAACATTATTTAATTATTTGAGCAAACTACGAAATGTTAAAATTAAGGTATTTGAACATGTAACAGTGCGAACGTCTTATCAAAATCACTTTAACTTGAAACGTAGTTCCAAGTGAATGATATCGGACTTCCTGGTAGTTATATGTGTATATCCTAAGACAATACTTTGATTGGCATTGTAGGCTTATCTCTGACAGTAAAGGGTGAACATAAATAGAGATAATGACAGTTACAAAGTATTTCCTAGTTTTCAGCTTTGTTGTTTATTGTGAATCTCTTTTAATTACACATGATTCACCCCGCAATGTGGTGAAAGTTTTACAAATTGACAATGGTGATGACTGGGGCACTTGGAACCCTCCTCAATATTGTGCTGACGGGCATTTTGCAATGGGATACAATATGAAGGTAATGTACTGAAGAACGTTTTTTTTATTATTGTTTTTCCCCATGGTCATGGCTACTTTATAATGAATGTAAAAATAATTACGACCATATATATAATTAAAATTGGAAATTACCAACAATAAAAAATGTTCTGGCTGCAAATGACCTTACAATCCGGAAAAAAATTATTGAAGGTCAAAATTGTGTGTTTAAAGCATGAGACAACAAAACCTATCTGGATTCACCATCGCAACTGAAAAACGATTGTTTGACCGAAATACTGAACTCCGAGGAAAATTCAAAACGAAAAGTCCTTAATCGAATGGCAAAATCAAATAATAAAACACATCAAACGAATGGACAACAACTGTCATATTCCTGACTTGGTACAGGCATTTTCAAATGTAGAAAATGGTGGATTGAACCTGGTTTTATAGCGCTAAACCTCTAATTCTAGTCACCAATATGATATAGAATTTCAGTTTCTTAATAGACATTTTGACTCTGGTCTATTTTAAGAAACTGCCATCACCAAGTACCTGGTTGGAATGGTTCATATTTAAAAATGACTTGTTGATCCCTTATACTTGTGTCGGATTAATAATTTTGCAGCTTAAAGACAGATGAACTTTTCATTTTTACAACGTTTGTTTACTTTAAACTTCATTTTTTAAAACAGATTGAGGTCCCCCAAGGAAGCGGGGACGATACTGCACTCAATAGCATTCTGCTGAAATGTGGATCAGCAGCTGGTCAGTATGGTGGATATATAGTTTCCGGTCAAGGTACATGGGGTGGATGGGTTGGAGAAACATTATGTGAAAACTCTGAAACTCAGAAGTTCTTGACATCGTTTGCTCTACAAGTAGAAAATAGACAGGTAATCATCCAGTTTGCATTTTGTATGTACATGTATATGACTCAGATAGCTACGCACACTGATGGTGTTGACCTGAAATTATATATTTAAAAGATCACAACTATTTAAAAAGAAACATACGAAATCATACGACGGAATTTTGCTAGCAAATTCAAACTAACTGTCTAAGCTAAATTATATCAAATTATTTCAGTTATACAAACCACAGGTCCTTAGTTAATGTTTTAGTATGATGTTTCATCAATTATTCTCTGTGAACTACGTGACCATTTGAACATATAAATACCAGTATACCATTAAGTGATTTGACAATTTCGCTCGTTACCAATGTTTAGATTGAAAAGAGTACATTGTAACTATTTGATTGTTGTTTGCTTAACGTCCAGTGGCCAATATTTCATAAATGTTCAGGACAAGTGTAATAATATTTTGTGTCATGTGCTGCAAGAAGGGAGAAGGAGAAAGGGGACAATTGATCTTGGTAACTTCTAGTTCTGTATGGTATATCAATACAGAAGTCAGTAATTCGCCACTGACATGATTCTCCTAAATTTGTTTTTTTTAAAACTTATATTTCACCTATTTTCTTTAAATCGAGGATTTAAAAAAATCCAACGTGACGATTATTAAAGTAATTCCTTTTATTACAGGGAGGTAGCGATGACACAGCAGCAAATTTCGCAAAATTCAAATGCCGAGATTTAGATGTAGAGCCTGAGTATGACCTTGCACATCCCCCAGGACATGGCGAATGGGGATCCTATGGGGCATGGAGTCAGAGTTGTCCTCTTAGTTCAGCTATTTGTGGTATTCAAACTAGAGTAGAATCTCCGCAAGGTTCCGGAGACGATACAGCGCTAAATGACGTCAAATTTTATTGTTGTTCTGTATAAATATATCGGCTGATCGAGCTATTCCTGTCTTTTCTTTAACTATTTGTGTCAAAACAAATTCTGAGGTGCAAAGTGGGACATCTTCACGGTGAAAAACAAAATGACAAAGCTATACACGTTCAAAATACAAGGAATGAGAATCTAGAATTGAAACTTCTATAACATCTTTAAAACTTGTACTTCAAATCTTTCGTTATTTAAAACAGTTTCTTCAGAATTGCTCGTATACCTTTCGATAAAACAGTTGACAATCTGTTACATGTGATTTCTTTTGTCTGAACACCCAGTCCACTACCAGTCAAAGTGTATGATAGTACATGTATCATTAATTTGTTTTAATAATTTCAAAAACTCTGCACAATGGTGAAAAAAACGCAACCTCGCCTTGTCAGAATGGAGTGGAATAATACGGTGCCTCGTGTAAGGATAGCATTATCATATCTATAATACACGTAACACTTTCTTCGCAACAATTTTTTGATGTTTCGTAGGTGCACTGTTGCAATGCAAAATACCTGCCTCTATTTTCAAGTAGTCTAAATGTTTATGCAATTCGCTCACAATCGAACGACTTTTGCACATAAAATATTCGACATTGAAGGGAGACAAACATCACAGTCAATCAGCCTATCAATTGGGTAGCCAAAACGAAAACAATCAAGTTTCGCATTTTTTTTTTCTTTAGTCTCAGATATTTGAGTATGCAGTCTTCAGTTACTGAATCACTGAACAAATCAATAAAACGTTACCTTGCTGCCCAATTGTGACTTTGAAGCCAATTATATGTTTTTTGTCATACTGAAATATACTTAAACAAATAAACGAAATAAGTGTAGATGACCTGTCATAAACACAGACTAAACTCATTAAAAAATCATCACGAATAAATTATTGATTGATTGGTTGATGTTTAATGCCACTTTCAACACTATTGTTCGATTGAGGGGTAAGTTTTTTTATAAGTGAAGGAAGCCAGAGTGCCCAGAGATAATCACCAAACTTCTGTAAGAAAACTAACGTTCATTTGGTTCACAGTATTTCACCAGAGACATGTTTTATATGTCTCTGCTGTTATATTATTGTACTTTATGCTACTGGTAATCATTATTAAAAAGGATTTATAAACGATCAGAATTTGGGTCACAACTTGTGCATACTTACCTTGAATTAAGAGATAAACTTTTTTTTTCAAAACAACACAATTAGCCCATATTTTTTAGAATGGAAACTTGAAGGGGTTAACATTGCAAAAAAATAATCAGCTAAATATGAGAAGAAAAGGTACATTCAACAGTCCAAACCCTTTAAGTTTTTTCAAAAATCAGCAGAGAAACCAAACAATAACTCAATCAAAAACTCATCACAGTAAAGACACACTTAAATTTAGCTCAATATGTGACAGAGTATTGGAATGACGACAAGGGTAAAACAATAAGGACCACCACTTTGTGGCATGGCCATGTATAAAAAAATGTAGATTAAAAACATAATGAACTTTTAATCACTCATAAACATTAGCACTCCAAAACAAATACATGATTGAAAAAATAAATATTGCATCAGTATATTATTAAGCCCGAAATAAATATATGCATGGAAGTAATATTCAGGACTATCCCAGAAAGATGAATGTGGGAAGGTAGGACAAGAAGTCTAATTGTTTTGACCTAATGTAGGTTGTTTGTCTATTCCATGAAAATTGCTCAGAGCATGTTGGTCTTTTCCAGGTATTATTCAACTTTCTGACAGCTAATTTACCTTGATTTTAATGCGAGGGTAATAAAGAAGGGTCAGTTCAAAAAGACCGCAAAAACTGCATTTTTGTCTGGATTTTGTTTTAAAATGGCAAACCCATTTTAAATGTCATTTTCAGGTTTGGCACAAGTCTTGAATATTATCATGATTATTTATCGGTAAAGTCCAGACAATAGGACCATTTTGGAAGCCCTGGTCTGTGGTGTAATTTAGTAAGTTTCTTACAACCCTCCCCTAAACCTCATCCATTTTAATAATAGTCCTCACTCTTTGTCTATTAGTATAAATGAAGATATGCAATACATTAGATGTAAAATAACCCATATCAAACATCCATGTACAATGCAGAGAAAAGGTGAAATTGTTAACTTTGTAGACTTAAGATCACTTAATAAAGTCTAAAAGGTCTCAATAATTTTCAATAAATGGCACAGTCAAGAATACAACAATGAATGATGGCTACACTAGGTGCAGCATGATATATGTCATATTATAATAACAAAAAAATACCTAAGATTTTGTTAAAAATGTTGATTTATTATGCTGTTAGGTTTCTGTTTCAATTTTTTTTAACTCAAGTGTCTTCTTTTATTCAGTTAATATTTATGGTGTTTGTCCTCTTTCATCACTTCTGTCTTTGAAATTGTTACTTGCTATGTCTTTCAGACAAGCACTTGTACTACAACTTCAGATATTCAGATACAGGTTCAAATATTCTGGCTTTAAGCCATTTTCTTTTGATTATGGGTTGGTATAATTAATATATATATTTCAAAATTAATGACTTTTTGCTTTGCAAAAATAATAAATCACAATAATAAACACAATGTAATAATATAATGCATCTGTTTCTTAGACAAAAAAGTATTTTTTTGGAATAAATAAAAGAAACAAGTTACAAAACATCTGAAGGTACTAAAATAAAAAAAAAAGCAGTGTGTAACTGTAGAAAAGGTTTTCAATGTAGGTACATGTATTAAAAAAGTGATAACTTCTAAGATATATCAATAATTAAACAATCTGTCTGAAAATACATGACCAAATTCAAAAGGGAATAGACTAGAAAACTAGCTATGGTCATGTTTGGAATACAGAAGTGGAATGATTAATTATACATAAATTACTGTGGATTCTTTATTATATGTGGTAACCAATTTCTGTTCAACTAAGTATAAATTTTCTATAAGCTGTATGACAAGTTTGACAAAACCACCAAAATACATTTTTTTCTCAATCTACAAAAATTGGTACCCACTAAAATAAATGAATCCACACTACATGCACCATGATATAAATAATACAAATTGATTGAAATTTCTACCAAGTTATTTTTTATGAAAATAATATTCAGATGATAATTAAGAACTCTATCATTTTGTCTATCAAACATATATTTCAATGAATACTAGCATTTGATTAGAATTAAGCCTCACCAAAACATTTCTGTTAACGCTATACCAACATTTTGAGCACCAATAAGGCCGTCAAGCTTTTTAAGCTTCCTTAAGAAAATAATGTATGTTATTAAAAGTGAAAACAAGAATGTGTCCACAGTACACGGATGCCCCACTCACACTATCATTTTCTATGTTTAAAGGACTGTGAAATTGGAATAAATTCTCTAATTTGGCATTAAAATTAGAATGATCTTATCAAAGGGAACATGTATACAATGTACTAAGTTTCAAGTTGATTGGACTTCTACTTTATCAAAAACTACCTTGACCAAAAACTTTAACCTGAAATTTGCACTATCATTTTCTATGTTCAGTGAACCGTAAAATTGGGGTCAAAACTCTAATTTGGCATTTAAATTAGAAAGATCATATCATAGGGCACATGTATACTAAGTTTCAAGTTGATTGGACTTCAACTTCATCAAAAACTACCTTGACCAAAAACTTTAACCTGAAGCCAAAAACTTTAACCTGAAATTTGCACTATCATTTTCTATGTTCAGTGAACCGTAAAATTGGGGTCAAAACTCTAATTTGGCATTTAAATTAGAAAGATCATATCATAGGGCACATGTATACTAAGTTTCAAGTTGATTGGACTTCAACTTCATCAAAAACTACCTTGACCAAAAACTTTAACCTGAAGCCAAAAACTTTAACCTGAAATTTGCACTATCATTTTCTATGTTCAGTGAACCGTAAAATTGGGGTCAAAACTCTAATTTGGCATTTAAATTAGAAAGATCATATCATAGGGCACATGTATACTAAGTTTCAAGTTGATTGGACTTCAACTTCATCAAAAACTACCTTGACCAAAAACTTTAACCTGAAGCCAAAAACTTTAACCTGAAATTTGCACTATCATTTTCTATGTTCAGTGAACCGTAAAATTGGGGTCAAAACTCTAATTTGGCATTTAAATTAGAAAGATCATATCATAGGGCACATGTATACTAAGTTTCAAGTTGATTGGACTTCAACTTCATCAAAAACTACCTTGACCAAAAACTTTAACCTGAAGCCAAAAACTTTAACCTGAAATTTGCACTATCATTTTCTATGTTCAGTGAACCGTAAAATTGGGGTCAAAACTCTAATTTGGCATTTAAATTAGAAAGATCATATCATAGGGCACATGTATACTAAGTTTCAAGTTGATTGGACTTCAACTTCATCAAAAACTACCTTGACCAAAAACTTTAACCTGAAGCGGGACAGACGGACGAACGAACAGACGAACGAACGAACAGACGGACGGACGAACGGACGCACAGACCAGAAAACATAATGCCCCTCTACTATCGTAGGTGGGGCATAAAAAATCATAAACATAAAACAGTTGAATTAATTCAGTATAATATAAACTGTAGCACTATCATATTATGTACAAACAATCACAACTAAAATGACATCTATGCCCATCCTAAACAACTGAACATTTTATTCATGGATACTGCTTCTCAGTTTAAATAAATATGCTGTGTATAATGCTGAAAGTGTGCTGCTATAAATGTATTATTAAAACAAAAAGGGCAATCAGGGTTATTTTTCAGGACACCAGTTTCATTAACTTTCAAAAGTTCTGTTGGCCAAAAAAGAAAGGTTACATCTTTACAGACATTGTAGGGAGCCTGCATTTCTTTTTTAAATATGGATAGTGAAATATTTTGATAGGTCTGTAATCTGTAGAATATTAGCAAATAAGAAAATTGTATGGTATAATGACTAAATATTTGCTTAGCCTTCAATATGTCATTGTATGTTGCAAATGTGGGAATTATATGTATGTAAACAATCAACTTATAGTCAGAGATGTAAAATACTAAATAAAATTGTGTTTATCTTAAATATTTTTCATAATAAGTGACATGAATAACAAAAAGGTAATTTAAATAAATTCAAAATTAATTGGTACACAAAATGTTGTGTGTACAAGAGCATGAAGAGTCTTAGAAAATTATGCTATTTCATGGTCATGATATTGCATTGTTTTAAATGACAATGAAGGTAAACCTGTCATTGTGATCTGCCTTGTTAACTAGCCAAGCAAATAACAAAGAAAACATCCTCAGTAGAAGTCAGTGAGTTATTTCCCCTTTCTAGAGATTTGAAATACATCTTATATTTATTTTAACTTCTTCAAGTAAATAAAAATTACGTGTATAAGTAGTATCCCTGACTGTTTAATGCATTAGAAAATAGGTTTGACACAAAGCTTGTATGAATATGAATCAATTTTGGTTGCTTTTTCATGGTGTTATTACCCTGTTCTGATCCTAAGGTGGATAGAATTTTGTAATTGTTCTGAAAGAAATCATAAAGGATAAAGAAATTTGTTACTTGCAATGTCATCATATTTGTACATGACCTAATAGTCAATCATGACCTGTTTAAAGCTCTATTGATTCAATACAAATTGCAGATGTCCTCAATAAAACAGAAAAGAAAGTATGAACACAATATAGTAAATCATATATATATGTGTCTTTCAGCTGAAAACAAATGCCAAAGCCATGCAAACCATATTAATCCAGCCTGGTCCATCTAATAGTGTTATCAGCAAAGCGTAAATCAACTCACAAACCCTGAAGATTGTCAAATTAGGTGTAGGCATAATAAGTACATGTTCCATAATGAAAAGTACCATAACCTTTACATGAATGAATAATGATGCTACAGATCATGATTAATCATGTCATTGATCATGATTATGCTATTGATCATCATTATCACATCTTGCTGTTAAACCACATCATCACACACAATGTATTCAGATGTCTCAGAAATGATACCAGTAGGCGTTATAGCAGTAAACTCTTCATAAAATACCACTTGCATCTGAGTCTTGTAACTTTCTGGGACCTTAAACATTGGTCCATGACCAGGTATGATATAGTCTGCAATTTGTAACATGCCAATACGATTTGCTTCTTGATTTTCTGGGTTTTCACTATTGTCTTGCCATATACTTGGCTCTCGTAGATCTTCAAAGCATTCAAATAAATCTCCTGTAAATCAAAATAAAAGTAAATTTTCACTTTCATTTTCTATGTTACAGTGAATTATGAAATTGGAGTCAAAACTCTAATTTGACATTTAAACTAGAAAGATTACTGTAAATTCAGAAATTATTGCAATGTTTTTATTATTGTGAAAAATGCAACAGGATTATCATTGCAATAATTAAAACTTGCATTTGATATTTTTTATATGAATCAAACAGGAGTTTTCTGAATATCGCAAAACATAAAAATCACATTTTAGTTTAAAATGCCCGCAAGAATTTCTGAATTTCAAGTACATCACAGGGAATATGTGTACTAAGTTTCAATTTGATTGGACATCAACTTTATCCAAAACTACATTCCTTGAGTACACCTTACCTGTTATAGCAACAGTGCCTTTATCTGTTTCCCTAACGATAACTGAGACATCTTTTCCGGTGTGTCCAGGTGTTGGTACTACTTCTACAAAGTCATCTATCTCATAAGGAATACCCTGAAATTTGATATTAAATAAAAACAGGTATCACACAAGAACTGTAAAAAGCTCCAACAATCAAAGCAAATTAAAAGTCTGAAAAGGATTAATTAACTTTGAGAAAAATAACACATGAACTATGTACAAAAGTCATGTACCATCATCAATACAGAAATGTTTCCACACATCTATGAAAGGGAACTAACTTGATGATTTTCTCATAAAATGGTTATCCAATAGTTAGCTGACTTTTGGACCATGAAAATGCAGTTATGGTCAGACAAACCTACCAGACATTTGAGCCATAAAATAATTTTATACACCAAATATGGTTGACCTAATGTACAATGAGAAACAAATCTTAACTTAATGCTGTACAGTGAGCTTTAACTGCTTAAATTCACATCATATGAACCATGTAGGCTAGTTGTCTCATTGGCAATCATACCACATCTCCTTATATTATGTTTGTAAATTAAAGAGTTTAATGACAAATCCACCATATATCATGAATAATGTTCTGCTAAAATTAAGATAACTTGACTGCATACATTGTTCAATATTCAAGTATATCGAAACATTTACTGTATAGCATGTGAAACATTAATAGTAGTTAACGAGACAATTCTGGCATTCCCTAATCATGATAATATGATTCTGAAGAAATATAATATGCACCAACAGTCTAAATGAATGCCTTAACAGTTATTTTTAGTTCTTCGTTTTCTTTGGGTTGCTGTATCATAGAGGTATAATTCTAAATCTACTTTTAAATTAGTTATTTTTTAAATATAATAATTGTATACCAAGTCTTTACTGTTAGACTTATACTTCAGATCAAACTCTATTGTTACCTTGTCAAATTGATGTAACATATACTGTTAGACTTATACTTCAGATCAAACTCTATTGTTACCTTGTCAAATTGATGTAACATATACTGTTAGACTTATACTTCAGATCAAACTCTATTGTTACCTTGTCAAATTGATGTAACATGTACTGTTAGACTTATACTTCAGATCAAACTCTATTGTTACCTTGTCAAATTGATGTAACATATACTGTTAGACTTATACTTCAGATCAAACTCTATTGTTACCTTGTCAAATTGATGTAACATGTACTGTTAGACTTATACTTCAGATCAAACTCTATTGTTACCTTGTCAAATTGATGTAACATGTACTGCTCTCCCACACATACATCATAACACACTATGTGTACTGCATTAGTAAAAAGATTGTTGTTACCAACATGGTCTACATGGCCATGACTGCACACTACAAAACTAATCTGTTCTGGTTTCAAACCATGCTTTTCTAATCCTGAAAACAACATCTTAGAATTAGGCAATTCTAAAACTCAAGTATCATATATGATCTTTTTATTACAGTATATAGTTACATGTATTTTCTTCTTTACCTTTTAACATAAATATATTGCTACCAGAAAAAGTTCTAACAATTGATCTACGAAAAATAATTTGGACAATCCTTAAAAAATTCTTTGTTTAATGTTGCATACCTTATAGGGTTGTGTAGGTAGGTACTAAGATAGGTTTTCTTTTCAGGAGTCAACAACATAAGTTGCATGTGTTAGACAAGAAAATGATGTAACACTAAGAAATAAACTAGACACTGGTAGGAATCAAAGGGTCATGGTGTAAAATGTTCCCATTAGGATGCCTCACACAGAACAAGAATGTGTCCATCATGTCCATATGATAAGGATGCCCAACAGGCACTATCATTTTCTATGTTCAGTGGATTGTGAAATTGTGGTCAAAACTGTAAAATGGCATTAAAATTAGAATAGAAAGATCATATCATTGGGAACATGTATTCTAAGTTTCAAGTTGATTGGACTTCAACTTTATCAAAAACTAACTTGACCAAAAACTTTAACCTGAAGTGGGACAGTCAGACGAACAGACCAGAAAACATAATGCCAATAAATGGGGCATTAAAAATCTATAAATTTATAATATATTAAGACTGGTATGAAAAACTTATTTTGGTTTCTTCCATCTGATTCAGTTGTGGTAGACTTTAAAATCTGCTGAAATAGTTATTTATGAAATCAAATATTACCATCAAGTATTAACTGTTTGTCCCATGGATTTCCTGTATCCACCATTATATTCTGTGGACCTTTCAGCAAGGTTATTGTGCCTGCAGCTTTCATCAAACCTGCAAATACAGCATTAAACATGTTCATGATGTTAAATGCATTGTTTTTATTTTATATTGAATGCCCGTCCTCAATGGTATTGGTTATGTATGTTAATTGTGTTAGCTAAAATCACCGTAACATGTTTAATGATCATTTTTTGATTCATTATAGACAGCAGGAATATTTATCTGCCACATATTTATATACCTGTATCTAACAGGAACATTGTCAGTAGTGGATTCATGCCATGTCTTTAAGTTGGTTATTTTTATACTCAAATGCAGTAAAACCAGAAAAAAACTACATCATCAGTTTATGTACATGTATATGTACATGAACAAAATGGTGAATACGTATGCATGATGTGATAATTGGTTGCAGTAAAAAGTATTGTTATTGGTTTTTCTTCCAGTTCTTTTCAGATAGAGTTTTATTTATACATGTATATGTACATTTTATTAATACCAAACACAGTATGACAGTCACATAACAATTAAACAAGGAATATGTTAATCATGTTAATGGGACACAGATGATGCATATAACAATTATAAACTATAAAGGGACATAACTCAAGAACGGTAAAAGTGACGATTCCTAAATTCCTACTTGATCCAAGTGTTGTGGTTATAAGCATGATAAGCATTGTGTATAATCATGATAATTTCCAAAATGTTCCGTTTTTGTTAAGGCAAACTTCAGTTGTAAAGCATGTGAAAGCGGCATTAGAAAATCTGAAAGATAAAAGTGACACCAATTTATTAAAATTCATTATGTCATGTATGTCAGTATGTACTTTGTGGTAATAAAAACATGATTTTTGAAACATTATAAATAAAGAATTACCTGGTCCATCGGAAACACAATATCCTTCCTTTAACACTATCACTTCATACATTTCTAAGTTGTCAGAGCTGGCCAGTACCTGAAAAATTTACATTATAATGTTTAACTAACATTATTACGGTCAACAGGGTCAATGAAGGCAACAGAGCTAAAGACGTTTAAAATTTATTAGAGCTTAATATAATCAATTAGGCGATTAACAAAATGTCCAACTGGATAGCTGAAGTGAATATATCTACTAAACATCTAAATCAAGTGTGGACACACAAGTATATTTTTTAACATAATACACTGTGTAGTATTATCTTTACACAAGAATGTGCAGGTTTTTTTTTATATACTGAAGGAGCATTAATTTTCGTGGGGTGAAAATTTTGATGTTTTGTCTCTATATATGATTTCATTGGGATTTAATTTCGTGGTTTTAAGTAAATGGAAGTGATATTATGTGAAGGTTAGATTTTGTATGGGTGTTTTAATTTCGTGGATATATATTCGATCCACAAAATAAACGAAATTAAATCCTACACAAAAATTTCTGCTTTTATATAGATCTATAAAATGAACTCTTCAGTGGACTGTATAAATTCATTGTTACAGTGAGGACCTTAAAAAAATGTAGTTTGCCTTACTACAGCTGTAGTAAACCTTAAACTTTAATAAACCTTTTCGGTCACTTTCATGACTATAGCAGTAAAAAAACATAAAATTATTTTTTTTGGAAACGATAACTATCTGTTTTCAGGTTCATCTTGAGTTTTTGGGAGTTCTTGCGAAATTGTGGTACACAAGATTTTGTTGATATCAAGAGATGTAATGCTCTAGTATCTGATCTGATAAACCCTCTCACTCTGAGATTTTGGAATTTGTCTGTCATTGTCTGTCCTACCATGTCTGTCAGACTATTCATCAGAAAGTGATAGAGAAAATGAAAAACAATGAAGATTGTATTCTTATGGTGACAAAATTTGCCACAAAATATTAAATTATAAAATAAAAAATGTTTTATATAGTTTACTCCTAAATCATTTTTATTATCAATTAATTTCACCAACATCTTAGCGATGCTGAGGTTAATCACTAAACATGGATCAGATGTCGTCATGGTTTACATAGACCTTTTTCACCATTAAAGCAGCCATATTGAATAGGGGCAATTTCATAATGGAGGTAAAATTATTTGAAAATTATGAAAAAATATTATTGAAACAGAACAGTTGCTTGCAAACAGGCATAAGACTTCCCATATTTCCACCTCCATATATCCAACAAAAAAATATTTATTGAGACTGAATTTAAAGCGGAATAAGGCAACTTGTGCATTTTCTACATGCAGTCAGGGGTCCTACTTGTACAAGTAATTTTTATTAACTTGAAGAAGTAAATTTTAATATACTTATATATGTAAATTTGTATGATACTTATACAAGTTAATTTAATTTACTTGTATAGGTTAAAACAAAATTGCCTTAGACATTCAGATTTTTTTACT
Source organism: Mytilus galloprovincialis (assembly GCA_037788925.1). NCBI lineage: Eukaryota > Metazoa > Mollusca > Bivalvia > Mytilida > Mytilidae > Mytilus > Mytilus galloprovincialis. The sequence goes on along the minus strand of CM075334.1, from coordinate 43,118,334 downwards.
TGTATAAGTGAAAAAGTCATCCTATCTTCTTTTCTTAAATTCTTAGGATTTCTTTGCTCTAATAGAATTTTAAATTGTTTATCCTTTGCAGATGTCTTTACTAATCATTTAAGTGTAATTTCATGGACAATGAAAATCCCATTTGTCTATTATCTTTAGAACACTGCTGATTTACAAGCCCTCAATGAGCAATATTTGAAGGCCTTGTACAAATACTTAAAAGACCTTTGTGCAATCAGTTTCTTTGTTGAATTATAAATGAGATGAAACATTGAACTCTACTAAAAAATTATGAGCCAATTTGGGAAAAATCATTAAAGGCTGGTTTTTTTCATTTCAAAACTTGAGAATTTTTGTGGGATTGTAATTTTTTTACTTATACAAGTAAATTTTTGAGAAAATTTACTTAAACAAGAAAATTTTTGAGAAAATTAAGGGGAGATTATTCAAACATTATAATCACATAAGGCTACACCAATTTGATTTATAGTTCTTTGGATTTTCCCGCTCCTGTTTTTGAGAAGTTTTCAACAACAAAAAAACTACCGCTTCCGTATTTTTTGGTCCGCATGCCGCTCCGAAATCAGTCTTGCCTTGAATTTTTTTTTTCTTACTGACGCTTTATTTTTGCATATAATCAAATCTGGGTTCAAATGCATGTGTGATCAATCAATAAAAAGTGAAAGGAAATATAAAAATCAAAATGTCAAGCCATAAGTTGTTGTGGTTTCGGCTCAATGCCGAGGACAGGCAATCATTGAACAAACGGCTATCCGTTTTCGTCATCATTTACATTCGAAGATATCTTTTATGAAGCCAAAAGGGTAAAGTCTGTCAATATTTCGTTTGATGATATCAAACGCATACAAATTCGACAACGGCCTTCGGCATTACCTATCATAGTCTGAGATTACTCTGACATCTAACGGCTGGTTTGCCAGACAACCTGGGGCTGGGGCTTATCTGGCAAAACAGTCGTTGGACGTCAGAGTAATTTTGGACTACCCTTTTCAATGTTGGCACTGACATGGATATTTCTGTGTTGGGAGAGTTGAACTGTAAATTTGTGAATTTTGAAAAAAGATAGAAAAAACCCTCCGAACAATAATTTAAATGAATTACCAACAGGTCCCCCTAAAAAAATGTGTTTGCAGTGTTAATGAAAAAAACAATAGAACTCCCTAAAACCCTAAACCAAAATCGTGTGAACAGGGCAAGGAGAAATTGATAGGCCCAGAGAAACAGTTGTGTGACCTTATTGACCTGGCTAGTACTATAGAGTGTGGGTGATCTTCACATACTTTAGAATCAGGGACAATTGTGCAGAATAAACTTTAAAATGCTTTGTGGTATATACAAATGTAAAAAAACTACATCCATAAAAGACTGCAATTTACTGTAAAATATGTCAAGATCCTACTATCAAAATAAAATCTATCAGATATTAAAAATTTATTCATTCCCAGAGTGCATCTTGCAATTCACAGTAGTAGCTAGTTTTGATGAGAACACATATCCTTCTGTTTGTCTTTTAGTTTCCAATTGCAAGCACAGCTCTTAATATAACAATAAGGAGATGTGGTTAATTGCCAATAAGACAACTACAAAATGTATCCACCACAATTCAAAAGAAGTAGATGTAAGCAATTATAGGCAACCAAACATTTTTTAACCATGAGAAAATCCCATGTTTTGTTTAGGGCCTTTCTAGAATTAATTGTATGGGGGGAGGAAGGCACCTGTATTAAAATGTTATTGGTGGTGGGTATTTAAGAAAGAATGCTTGAACATTTAAAAGAAATATCCAATTTAAAATGTATGCATGGTGGGGTCAAATAAAAAGTGCCCTCTTTTCCTCCCCCCATACATTTATTTTTGGAACAGCCCTTAGTGCAATTTAATTCAATCTTAGACATTGCCAAAAAAGGCTGTTCACCAAAAAATTACTATCTAAAAGTATCAATTTAGTAATTGTCATGTGTTTTGCATGCTCTTTACATTTGTGAAGGTCATTGGTATTGCCATTTCTAAGTCACATTTAAGAGGTTTTTTTCAAATATTTGCTGCTGCAAGGTGAAAAAGTCTACAGTTGTTTGCTTAGAGTCAGAACAATGTAGTCAAATGTTACATGTATGACTTTATCTTTCAACATTTGATGCACCAACTGATGTACTTATTCTCTACTTTACTTCTGATCTGACTACATGTACAATCTATTGTTCATTATAATTGAAAGCTGTGATCAGGTAAATTCCACTCAGTTATGCCTCAATGAACACATTTCTACTGTTAGATTTAACATAAAATTAAGACTAAGAGGTCAACTGTCCCTATTGTTGATTATGTGTTCAGATAGGTACACAATACAATGTAGATTGCAAGGTCGAATTCTGTCAGTTTAGTTTAGCAGAAAACTGGGCATCACAATTTTTAGTAAAATGCAATATAAAATTGAGAATGGAAATGGGGAATGTGTCAAAGAGACAACAACCCGACCAAATAAAAAACAACAGCAGAGGGTCACCAACAGGTCTTCAATGTAGCGAGAAATTCCCGCACCCGGAGGCGTCCTTCAGCTGGCCCCTAAACAAATATATACTAGTCCAGTGATAATGAACGCCATACTAATTTCCAAATTGTACACAAGAAACTAAAATTAAAATAATACAAGACTAACAAATGCCAGAGGCTCCTGACTTGGGACAGGCGCAAAAATGCGGCGGGGTTAAACATGTTTGTAAAATCTCAACCCTCCCCCTATACCTCTAACCAATGTACATGATGTAGAAAAGTAAATGCATAACAATACGCACATTAAAATTCAGTTCAAGAGAAGTCCGAGTCTGATGTCAGAAGATGTAACCAAAGAAAATAAACAAAAAGACAATAATACATAAATAACAACAGACTACTAGCAGTTAACTGACATGCCAGCTCCAGACTTCAATTAAACTGACTGAAAGATTATGGTTTCATCATATGAACATCAGGCACAATCCTTCCCGTTAGGGGTTTAGTATCATACCATCATAACATATATGAAAAGAACATAACCTGTGTCATGCCAACAACTGTTTTTAGAATAACTGTGTTTAGTTCCGATGCAAAGACCTTATCAGTGACTCAATATTAACGCCAAAATATGCAATCTTTAATGACTTGACAACAGTATCCGTAGTAATTATATCCCTTCTTAATAAGTCTATTCAAAGGTTTTGTAAGTTTCTGAGGTGAATACTGACACCTTTGTGCTTTATAAAGAATATTTCCATAAAAAATTGGATGTGAAATACCTGAATGTATTAGAAGTCTGCATGTTGAGCTATATTCACGAATGATGTCTTTATACCGATGATAAAATTTAGTAAATGTTTTGACTAGTTTGTGATATCGAAAACCCTGGTGTAATAATTTTTCAGTAATACATAAATTTCTCTCGTTAAAATCTAAAACATTGTTACATACACGAGCGAATCGTACAAGTTGAGATATATAAACACCGTAAGATGGTGACAAGGGAACGTCACCATCTAAAAACGGATAATTAACGATAGGAAATGAAAAATCATCCCTTTTATCATAAATTTTAGTATTCAGCTTCATTTACTTGATCATGTTGATGCATATGAATTATAATGCTATAGATTATAGCCAATATAACTAGAAAATGAACATTCACCATCTTCCTGCTTAAAATGCTGTCTAAACAAATGTATCCCTCTATAAGTGTCATTAACAACGCATTTTCATGTTTAACATGCTTGATTAAAGTTATTTTCTTTTGATCAATTATATTTTCTTTTTAAGTTTTTCTCTTTTAAATACCATTTTTGGGAAGGACTAATGACAGACAATTACCCGGATAGTGACAGGACAGGTGACCTGATGCGAATTATATAGTCATAATTGTTTTGTTATTTGGTAGATTTTCTTAACTCTCTTGCTGCTAGTTGTTTTTCAAGGTTGCATTTCGTTTTGTCAGAAAATATGACAGCTCGACGTGACAGACATCGAATGTCTAACAATGATGTCATTCAATATATGAAGTCACTCCATCATGACTGTTCCATTTGGGACCCATTGAAGTAAAATGTAACACTGTTTAATAGTTGGTCTTTTATTTAAAAAAGATACAGCAATGAGGAGAAGCTTTCATAAATTGAACTAGAGGCTCTAAAGAGCCTGTGTCGCTCACCTTGGTCTATGTGCATATTAAACATGTTAAACAAAGGACACAAATGGATTCATGACAAAATTGTATTTTGGTGATGGTGATGTGTTTGAAGTTCTTACTTTACTGAACGTTGTTGCTTCTTACAATTATATCTATAATGAACTTTGCCCATTAGTAACAGAGAAAAATATTTGGTAAAAATTTACATAAATTTACCAAATTAATGAAAATTGTTAAAAATTGACTATAAAGGGCAATAACTCCTTAAGGGGTCAATTGACCATTTAGGTCATGTGGACTTATTTGTAGATCTTACTTTGATGAACATTATCACTGTTTACAGTTTATCGCTATCTATAACAGTATTCAAGATAATAACCAAAAACAGCAAAATTTCTTTAAAAATTACCAATTGGAGGGCAGCAACCCAACAACCGGTTGTCCAATTCATTTGAATATTTCAGGGCAGATATATATTGACTTGATTAACAATTTAACTCCTTGTCAGATTTCCTCTAAATGATTTGGTTTTAGAGTTAAAAGCCAATCAAAGAGCTGAAGAGCTCTGAGGGAAAAGACGGCCATTGTTTCAATTTTTAGGGGGGTATCTTTTGATAGTCTACATACAAAGAATGAGCAAAAGAACAGCTAGAACATATAGAGACGCTGACAATAATTAAACTAATTGTTGTTTATTTTTATTTCATTTCCTTAGTCAAGAATTCATCATAGAGACAATTTGGACCAATGAGATCTGCACCTTCTTAATCAAACCATTTAATTAAAGTTGGGAGTTAATTATCTATAATTCAATTGAATTTAACAACTACTACAATATATTTTAGAATTTTAATTATGTACAACTGAACGGCAGGCTAAGACCATTCTCAATTTTTTGTGACAGTTTTCTCAAGAAAGTGAGGACTGAAAAATCTATTCAGTTTTAATTTTCCATTGATAAATTTCCCAGTTACAACTCTTATCACAGGGATACATGTACTTATAAAATCAAATATGATTGATATAAGCTGTGTGAAGCTTGTTTCCAGATCCCACATTTTGATATATCTGTAAAATTCATGAATAAATAGCTTTAAAAGCAATATTTAAAAAAAAATAAATAAAAAAAATGACCACTACAATAATTATGTTGGTACGCAAAATGAATTTTTAATTGATGACTACTTATCATATATATACTTAATGGGACATTTTTAGTGTTCAGATACATTAACTTTCATTTTAGTGGGTAATTACTCATCAATTGAGGTGCCCCTTAATTGGAGAAAGATTCTAAAAACATAACTTTACAGAAAGAATGAAAACTGCAGTTGCTCTCCCCAATCTCATAAGGAAAAAGCAACATTTTAATTTTTTTTTTTTTTTTTAACCATTTCAATAATTATGTTGGTATACAAATTTTTTTTATATAAAAGACTACTTATCATATACTAAATGTCACATTTTAAGTGTTCAGAAACATTTACTTTGATTTTAGTGTATAATTACTCATCAATTGAGGTGCTCCTGAATTGGAGGAAGATTCTAAAAACAGAACTTTACAGAAACAATGAAAACTGCCGTTTCTCTCCCCTATCTCATGTATTCCCATTGACATTGTTTACCGCGAAAGTTGACCTACAAATTATCTGATTATAGCCTCAGATTAAAGCATTGCATGTTGGTGTGTGAATCATCTACACTACAGCAAACATCATTAGGTTTACATTTAACAAATACGGATTTTAAATTAGCATACAAATACTGTGAATGATTTTTATAATGAATAAAGGATATCCCTGTGTACATGTAGGTCTGCATTCCAACAATGACGTCACTAGGTTAGATATATTTAGAATATTTGGTAATACTGATTTTTCCGGACTGTAAAAGAAACGTATATAGTGTAAGGGAAAGCTCAGTATACGATAATTTCACGAGATACGGAAGGGAAATGTGTAAAAAATGTATTTAAAGTCAATCGGTAATCCTTGTCATCAATTTCAGTATGACATTTTGAGGGGGTTTCCAAACTATCAAAACAAAATGATTGACGTGAGGGAATGATACTATGGCCAACCCCATTAGGGAATTGACGGCTTGAAGCCGTCTTTCCCCAAAAACTGCATTTTACCCCTATGTTCTATTTTTAGCCCTGGCGGCCATCTTGGTTGGTTGACCGGGTCACGTCACACATTTTTTAAACTAAATAACCCAAAGATGATTGTAGCCAACTTTGGATTAATTTGGCCCATTAGTTTCAGAGGAGAAGATTTTTGTAAAAGATTACTTAGATTTATGAAAAATGGTAAAAAATTGACTATAAAGGGCAATAACTCCTTAAGGGGTCAACTGACCATTTCGGTCATGTTGACTTATTTGTAAATCTTACTTTGCTGAACATTATTGCTGTTTACAGTTTATCTCTATCTATAATAATATTCAAGATAATAACCAAAAACGGCAAAATTTCCTCAAAATTACCAATTCAGGGGCAGCAACCCAACAACGGGTTGACCGATTCATCTGAAAATTTCAGGGCAGATAGATCTTGACCTGATAAACATTTTTACCTCCATCAGATTTGCTCTAAAGGCTTTGTTTTCAGATATATGAGCCAAAATCTACATTTTACCCCTATGTTCTATTTTTAGCCGTGGCGGCCATCTTGGTTGGGTGGCCGGGTCACGCCACACATTTTTTAAACTAGATACCCCAATAATGATTTTGGTCAAGTTTGGTTAAATTTGGCCCAGTAGTTTCAGAGGAGAAGATTTTTGTAAAACTTAACAACGACGGACGACGACGACGACGCCGGACGCCAAGTGATTAGAAAAGCTCACTTGGCCCTGTGGGCCAGGTGAACTAAAAATGGACATATGTGTCCCTCCAGCACAGTCAGTGAGGACACATGTGTCCCTCCGGCAGCAAAAGGGTTAATTAATATTTGTAGACCTTTGAGATATTAAACTATATTATATGAAAAATCAAATAAAATTAGTGAAAAAAAATATTGCTGACCCTACAGATTTCACACTCACTGGATAAATATAAAACGTCTCAATAATAGTCAACGATTTTTCCCACGAGGGCGCTGGATCGTTAGTAACGGTTACAAGTAACAATACATGTACACAATAAAGTAAATTATATAAACGCCTAAAAAGTGTACACAACAACACCAATAACATAAAAAGGAACTATAAATGTAATTATTTATAAAATATTTCGGATAACAGATATCCTTCATCAGTATATATGATTGTGATGTTGAATGAATCATTTATCAGTCTACTTAGATTAAGCTGTTACAATCTTAAAATTTATACAATAAATAAACAAATTGCAAAATAATAAAAAGAAAGTATAAAATGAAATTCGGTACTTAGAACGCGGAACGGCCCTCAGCAGACGTCAAGATAATTTATCTAGACAAAACAAGCTACAAATAAATTTATTTAATGTAAGTTTTCCTACCTGACATGTCGGCACGCAAGAACAAATAGTATGTGCTTGCTTAATAATACTGACCTTCTTAAATGGTGTTGCAACAGAAGCTTTACTTCCATATAAAGATTAACCCAACTCTTTTCGAGAAATTTCTCGTTTCGATTTTTATCTAAATATATGATCGAATTCAAATTGCAGCTATTAATTATAGATATAGTACGTCATTAAATCAAACGCAAAGAAGACTTTATTTTAAACTCCCGAAGAATCCAGTCGTTTCGAGAAAATTTCCTGCTGATTGCCTTCGGTTCAGTTCAAGGTCAAGGTTCAACATTTTATTTATAGACGGAAATAACCTATATTTAGCATTTTGTCTTTTATAGGGAAAATTTACAAGCCTGGGGTGGGGGTAGTAGTTCAAATTTGTATACCACAGCCTGCTTAGGGTGTTTTGCTTTTAGAATTCACAATATTTCATAATGAAAGGATGGATAGTGAAGACCAGTTTGCATCAATTAATAGTATGTACATATTTAATTAAATTTGCAACTTAATTATATTAATTAATCCCTTTCCACTTTGCGGGTGCGAGTGCTGCCTTGTAGCGGCATTAGCCTGCTCTTTTTCAAAATCTACAAGGGTGTCTTTAACGTGCAAGAGATAAGGCTCTCTCTTAACAATTCAAATGTACATAAAAATACTAAGTATGGAGCTATTTTTTTTCTCTGCTTTTAAGTCTTTTTATAAGGGTATATATATATATATACGATACAGTTTTGATCCGTATTTACATTTTGTTGAACATTTCCATTTAGGCTATTTTTTACCTGATTAAATCAAATATGTAATAAAAAATATACCTTTTCGTAAAATGAGATTGTAATTACAGATATTTCCTCGTCAAAATTCAGATTTGTGGACATATTTTTCCCTTCGATAGAAATACACAACTTTTTTGTTTTAAAAGATAAACACAAGCTGTTTCTTTGATAAATTAATTGAAATTCCTATTTTTTATAAATATTCTATGAATTTGTATACATGTTTTTTACAAATAACTCATATTTATCAAATGTTCATAATTGCAGGATAAAAAACGTAATTTTTTGCGGTATATTTTTCAAATTTAAAAAAAAATGCACTATTTACGTTTTCATGAAAGTTGGTACACAAAATCTTCTTATGTAATCAAACCAAATGTCATTTTAAAAAAGAGGGTCCATGAATTCGTTTTCTAGTAAAATCGGGTTGAATGATAAAAATTAGTCATAAGCTGCATCTTTTCTCGATAAGTCACTGTTTGACGTCGCGAAAATAACAATTTACGCTAGCAACGTCATTACCTCCCCTGTAACTGTATCGAATGTTTTTCATGTTTCTGGCCTTATACCACAATTATTCTTCCCCTTTGCTACAATGCATTTTTGGGTAAAAGTCAAATTGAATTAAAAATTTGCACCGCTTCAAACATGAAATAAATGAAACTGCTTATAGACCATTATTATTCTAATAAAATGTGCTTTTGGACAATCCATCAGTGCTTTTCCTTTTGAGAGCCCTATTTACATGACAATGGTAGGATTTGAATCTCGTATAAATGACTAAGGCTCATTTGAGGGGTGGTCTGAGGGGCCCTAATCCCGAAATCCCGAGGTGCGTATTTTAACGAAATTCATATCCCGACATCCCGAAATTAAAAATATTCCCGCATGCCGTAAAGATCAATCCCGAAATACCGAGCTTAAAAACACCCGATCCCGACGTCCCGAATAAGTCCTGCCTCCCTCTAATCTCTACCCTACTTTCAATTTGGCCAAACACAAACTTTCACTTTCAACAATAAATTTTTATGCCACATTTATGGGAATTATGTTTTCTAGTCTGTTCGTCCGTCTGTCTGTTTCCACATGTTTTACTTATTTCAATATATATATGCAACTGGTATGACCCATTAGAAAGTAAATATTTCAGAAAAAAGTGGACAGAATACAGAGAGTCTCTGTATATTATAGTAGTATAATCGTAGTTTACAGGTGGATAAACGCGAAAACATTATTGTCTCTAAGGAGGTATAATAGTTGTGGTTCTTGCGATCTAAAAACCATGATATTGAGAACGCTCTGATTGGCTTATTTATTTTTCATTTTTGTAATCTATCATACGATTGGTTGTTCTTGTGCATGTTTAAAACCGGAAGTTTTATCTATGACTATTATAGTCAGTCTGATAACGGAAACAATATCCGGACACCTATTTTGTCGTTTTTCTCCCAAAATAACTCAATCTGAAAAATCATAAGAACGGATGACAAATGCGACTATGCATGTTCCCAAAGAACACAGAGGCATGATGATTAATTTATTGTGAAAGGAAGAGAAGCGACACACAAAATGAGGTCTTCTCGTTTATAATAGTATTGATAATATTGTATGTGTATATGTAGAAAAACTGTCAATAAAAGTCCGTTAAAAAGATTTCAAAAAAATATATTGGTGTCGTTTTTGGTTTGAATTTAAGCAAAATATTACCAATAGATGCAGAATTGTCACACGTTAGTTTGTTTAATTGGTTGTATTCTTTTTGTATATGATACTGGATGTAATAGACCAAAACAAGAAAACGCCCGTAAGTTTCCTGTTTGAGTTGTTTTGCATTTGTCATGTAGGGGCCGCTTTCATAGCTAACTATGCGGTATGGGTTTTACTCATTGTTGAAGGCCGTCCGATGTCCTATAGTCGTTTAGCCATTTGGTCTCTGATTGAGATTTGCCTCATTGGTAATCATACCACGTCTTCTAATTTGTATTAACATGTCCCTATTGTACTTCAATGTATTGAGAGATAAAAATTGAAGTATCGGCAAATGTACACTAATTGCAGACAGACAGATCAGAAAGTGTACACACGTCAAAACTCGTCGTATAGTTAGACGATCGGACAGACGAACAAAGTACTTTCAATATAGCTCTACTACTAGACAAACAAGTACGCCAGTATTCATACGTATACGCCGTAAAAAAGGTTATGTAACTTATCTATTGATAAAAACATGGTTCAATAGTATTCAGTCTTATACCTGCTGCTGTACTTCCTATGAAATATTATATTACAACTTCATTTTCAGTCGATTGAGGCAATAATGGCATGAGTTAAATTGCACGAAACAGCTCTCATTATAAAACAAGAAGTACTGCTTATAATTTAAATTTGAAAGATGATTATCTTTTGAATGTAAAAAAAATCAAAGTACGTCGGGACCTTTTAAAGTTGACGATACGGTATCGGTTTTGTCATTTTTGAAGGTTATACTGTTGTCAATTTACGGTGTCGCCTCACTTAATTTATAGCTGGTTCACATTTTGTCATGTCAATAATGTTGTCTATCCTCATATAGTACATGAAGCAATTTAGAACTAATGTCGGACGGAGATGCACCTTTATACTTCTATCAGATTTTCTTTTTTGCCGTACATCTGACAAAGCAATCTGCTAGAAACCCTTTTTATAGTCTTTTTTTTTTATCATGGGTTCCTGTCCAAATTTCGTTTCGTAAATGTTTAACACAAATGTTTTTCCATTTTATGATTAACCATCTTATAAATTTTTATGATAAGTATCAACGCTTTTAAAAACACCTGCATATACTTGACAGCGAACTCGTGTACGGCGGGAATGATTACACGACGTTGTTGCGATTAAAACTTAATTTAACGTAATTTAGCGCCATACTGACAGACGTCGTAAAAAAATAAGGTATATGGCTTTTATTGAAAAAACAAGCACATGGACCCCATTTTTTTCTTTTGCAATCAATCAAGTACTGTTTCAAGAACACTCCGCCAAAATTTCAGGAAAAAATCAACGATCAAATTTTTTCTGCACTTCCGAAAAGACGCAAAAATATGGTCAATTTCTTTATTTCGGATATAGCAATCTAAATACGGAACATAATGATTTGATTTAACCTTAAACTTGTTTCAGCATGTTGAAGCCATGGATCAAGGGAATATTTTACAAAAAACCCGGTTAAGTTATGACTTTTCGTTCAAAAGTATTGTTACTTTCTTTAAAAGTCATAATTTATGAAATTTCAGCGATTTTCTTCCAAATATGCAAATTTCGAACCAAATTATCTCAAAAAGTAAGTCATGAAGGTACTTTTTTCTTTGCATATTTGAAAAGTTCACATTGAAATTGACCTTATATCAAAATTTTAAGAAAAAATCAACGAGGGATCTCTACTGTATCGTATGCCCTTAAGGTATCTTAAGAGTATACATTTGGCCATAGTAGGTACTTGGGTACAGGACTAACAGGGGGGGGGGGGCTCCTATATCATGTGACAAGTTGATAGGACGTGTCGCTGTTATAGGTAATTTCCTCCAGCTTGAAAATATGGGATAAAGTGGGAAAAACTATCAAAAATATATGATAATTAAGCCAGCTAGGTCAGGCCGATACACGCCTTAAATATTTCACTTTTCAAACACACCCGACGAAACCCAACTCCAATATTGGAAAAGGTTACAATTTACTACGTAAATGATATATGAAAAGGTATACAATTTTAAGATCTAAATTATATGAAAAGGTTGTGGTAACTTTAAAATGTATCAATTAAGTATTAAAGTGTATACAGAGAGGGTGTCATGATCATGCTCTCTGCACATAAAAGAACATTTGCAACAAGGGTCCGTAGGTGGCCGCCTTTCAACCCGGTCGACACAGACAGTAGTATACCGGAATATCAAGTGTTAATTACTTCTCCTGAATGTGCCTGAAATATTTGCCACTTCAACTTTATATAGGTCAATTTGTGCGAAAATAACTGTTTTACCAGGTTTTACGTTTTTTTTCTAAACGTAAAGACATGTATAGTTTATCCTAAAGTTTTATTACTCAGAATTTGCAACAGCAATTGGTAAACATGTGCATAAGAAAAATCGAATGATCAAATCGTTTATGACAAGGTATATATTGTGCTACATTCAATTTTCATAGTTACATAAAGGAATTACAGTCTCTTTGGTTTTTTTTTCTTCAATTTTCTGTTGTTGCAATTCTGTTTCTGACTGTAATGGCTAGTTTATTTTACTAAATTACTTATCATTGTATCTATATTTATATGCTCTTTAGTAGAACTGAAATTTGGAGAAAAATAAAATATTATATTATCTGAGATTCTCTTCTCTTATATTTTATTTTAGGTGGCCTGTTGCAAAGCCAAATTTCTGTATTACTTATTGTGTATTTCACTAATGTTTATATAATCTTTGTATTATGATGTTTTTGTATCTTGCCCGACAAGGGCCCATGATTGGTATAATAAATAATGTCTAATGTCTAATATATGTCCCTATCCACTTTACCCTAATTTTTCAGTGGCAGTCTTATGTCACGTATTAAAGTAGGGTTATCTCTCTTTTTAAGTTAAATGACAAGCGGTATACTAGTATTCATTTTTAGGTAAATATTGCATGAAATGCAATCAAAACCTTATTGGACTGACTTGATATCTAAATGGTCCAAGATTTATCACCACCTTTTTTGATACACAAAATATAGTGCATTGATCATAACATTCTAAACATCCTATCCATAAACATTTCCAGACATTTATCAATGTAATATATGCTCAGATATTCAAGGCACAAAATGATGTTAGACTTGTCAAGAAAATTACATAACTTTTGCAAGGTGCAGGAATCTAATATCTAATCTAAAAAATATAAATTATGTCATTATAGCTATATAGTTAACCTCATCTTACAAATCTGAGTTATCTTCCTTTGTCTAGAATAACTGTTAAATCAACTACAACCAATGCTATATTTAATTTTACTTCCCACTGATAAATTGAAGCAATCTTTACCGTTCAGTGCTATTCCGACCGACTGATGCCATGATGAATGCTGAACACCCAGTGGTCATGCCTTTTAAGCTGGGGTATGTAGGTGGCCTGTTGCAAAGCCAAATTTCTGTCCCTATCCACTTTATCCTCATTTTTCAGTGGCAGTCTATTTTATCCCGACCGGGCCTCAATTACAGTACCTACCTATTGTATTTAAAATTGTTACTTTGTTCTTGTCAGAAACATGCATGAAATGTTTGCCACTGGACGTTAAGAACAACAATCAATCAATCAATCAATAAAAAGATAATTTAATTTACAAAAAAAAAACCAAAAAAAACCGCTCAATATAATAAAGTTTGTGTTTTAAAATTAATTACTAAATGAAGTACCCCTTTCTAATTCAGCTCTACTTGTATGATAAGATTCATTGTATTCGATCTTTCATATATATAGTCCACAGTAAAAAAAAAAAATCAAATGATTAGAAAAAAAGTATGTTGACTTTAATTTTAAAGTTGTTATTTTTTGCTCTAAAAAGATATACTAGTATATGTATGTATGTGTGTGTCTTAATATGTTACTTCAGAGTTGTACATCATAATTGGTTTTATAAGGGAATCCATGAGGTGGCATTCCACTCTGACTGGTAAATTATTCAAAGGCTTCCAAAAAAAACCGCTGTTTAACGGATTATCTATATTATAGAATATACGCATGTCTGCTCAACACCCAGTACAGGGGGGATCCAGGATTTTGGAAAGAGGGCGAAGATTTGAAAGATTTGCGGAGCGAGGCGAAAAATTTTGGGGACCTTTTTTAGGCTATAAAAACATAAATTAAGTGTAATATGCACTTTTTAAACGTTTTTTTAATGTTGTATTCTCCCTTTTAATTGTCTATTATTAAAATATAGCATGGATCCAAAGCTATGTACTATGTATGGGACTCAGTTAAAATAGATATGGAAATTGTCGCCGGTTTGTTGTAAGTTAAGTTAATATCATAACCTCACAGAGTTTTGTAAACTAGATATACGCCGGGCTATTCAACAAAATTTACAATACAACCGACACGAGTTAAAACAGACAAACAAGCAGTGTTTATCCAAATGTTTGGTTGATATGTTTCACCCAACAAAATTACGGGAAGTGAGGGGTTCCATATCAACCAAATGCTACAAATGAGTATTAAATGACAACGAATTTATGAATGACGGTCGACAATTGGAGACATAAAGGCAGGCAGGTAACAGTCTGGTCTTTGACAACAATACGCAATACATTCTGATTCTTAACACATAAACATATACTGAAAATAAAATTTCAATTCACATGAAGAGGATATAATATCATAGAATATATATATATCATATAAAATGTCACAACATAAAACAATTGTTATTGTTATTATTTATAAGATATTTTAGTTCTCTCAAAAGTTCATATCTTTGATTTTTTTGTTCTGCCATGCCAGAGTGCCAGCAAAAATAGTTTAATAATTTATTAATTCACCATATTAAAATGAGAATGGAAATAGTTTGCTAACAGAAGTCCACCTCGTTTCTTATCCATAAAAATAAGTTGAAGGAATAAATAATAAAAGTCACTAAAATGGAAAAGAGACCAAGGGCAAATGCACTTGGACATTTTAGTAAGTGAAATTTTAGATACCCTCTTAACCTCCTCGTGACTAGTGCACAAAAGTAAAAAATTGTTCACTTTAATGCAGAATTCACCAAGGGATGATACTAAAAGGTTTTGGCATCCAAAATCGTATATAATTGTATTTAAAAATGCATAAATATATACATATTCAACACTCTAGCATAACAGTAGCAGTAGCAGGTGCAAGTGAAGTGACAAGGTCCCACTATATATATATATACTCTTTAATCAGTATGTTCATGTTTGGCTATAAGACAACAAATTTTACATAAAATTTCACAATCTTCATTACTCATCATCCAAATAAATTTTTCAGGATTTTGTAATTTGGTAAAATTAGGACATTTCAAATAAATAGCATTAATAAGATCATAACGTTCACCTTTATACTTTGTACATGTTAGTAAAAAATTGTTCTCATCTTCTACCTCGCCAGATGAGCAATGGATACAGAATCTATTTTGCCTGATAATACATTGATATCTTCCTAACTCTATTTGAAGTCTATGAGCTGATATTCTGAATCTGGTGAAAATTCTCCTCTGCCCAAAATCTTTTATAATATTTAATATCTACTTTATATGAAATAAATAAAGGAGAAAAAACATGTAAATTATTTCATTTTATTAATCATTTTTATAACATTATGCAATTGAATGTACGATATCGCGAATAGTTTATTATTACCTCTTGGGTGCCTCAGTCTACAACACAACACTATACACTTACTGTATATATACAATATACAGGTAAAAGGTCATACTTATATCCGGTTTCGTCTATATTTATTTATTTGTGCGTCACAGGATATTTAACGGAATTCCCACATTTATATAGGACATACATTTCACAACATGTCAGCAGTTTAAAAGTTACCACGGCAATATTTTGACGAAATATGTATTTTTCATGATTGTTAATTCAAAAATGCCATCGCCGATTAATGGTTACCATCAAGACGAAACAGTGAAACCAGAAAATGAGGTAATGGGTCGCGAAAATATCCAACCGACAACTGCAAGACCTTCGTTCGTTCGACAGAGAAGTAATGTTCAGAAAGTTGAGGACTGTGTTGAAGATTTGTCAGATGATGTCGATGGTACAAAGCCACATAAACCACTGAGACCAGAAACGATAAACGGACGTTCAGAAACTGGAACAAAAAGTGTACATTTTGCCAAAAATGGTGCCTGTGGCTGTGGTTCCGATGAAGGAATTGACCTTCGACCACCAGAAACACCAGACGACGAAGAAACTTCGCTCACAGACGATAAACATGGCAAAATAAGACAAAGACTTAAAAAGAAAAAACAAAGGCGACAGCAATGGATAGCAATCTGTAGTTGTGGTTTCTTTATTTTCTTAATAGCTGCTGGAGCATTGTCTTTTGCTGTGTATAGTCATGTCCAACAAAAACAGAGCCCAAACCACAACCATGGTGTGTTGTTTTGTTATTCTTGTGATATTGTCAAAGCCGAAGACATCATTACATATAAAGAAGACTACAAAATGTGTTGTGTGGGAAAAGATGCCAAACTGAAAACCACTGAAGTAAAGGTATGTTTTTATTTTTAATAGGCACAATCACGAGTATGAAGATTAAATATTGATACAAAAATATTCACATAAAACAAGATATCAAAGTCAAATGATAGAATTGAAGATTAAGGTTCGAATGAATCTTATTTTTTGGACTTTTGTTGTAAGCTGTTTATTTAAGGTATGAGATGTACATAGTATTAAATGTTATATCAACTTTAGTTATGTATTGTACAGTTTTATAGAAAATGCAAAAAAAGTATGAGACACAAACAACCAAAAGATATCTTCGTGTCTAGAATTTTCTTGTGTTCTCTTAAATTAACAAATGATATCTATACAAATAAACGCAAAATACAAAAAAAAAAAAAAACAACCAGCAAATAACATGTAATATATGCACTGATTTATTGAACAACAACAGATAATAATTTGTTAACAAACATTTCATTCATGGTGAATTATTTCGCAGTCAAAACAACCTTGTCAGTTGTTAAAAGTCACCATGTACAAGTTATTTTATTACCTTGTTGTTATTTTAATGTCAGTGACATATTTAACACTTGTTAGGAAGCAATTATTTTAAATCTTGTACCACTTTAATTGTTATGAAGAAATCGGTCAAAGTCTTCTAACAGTTGTTTACAGGGAGCAATTATTTTAAATCTTTTATCGCTTGTTTTAAAGAAAAAGTCTTCTAACACTAGGGAGCGATTGATTAATCTTCGTTTTATTTGATGATCTTTGATAAGTTGTTTCTTCATGACTATATCTCTGTATATCATATATTTATTTAGCTCAAATATATTTTTAATCAGAAAATGAAAAAAAAACATTCTTCTCATACATATTATTTGCATGAAAAAAAATGTCAATACTAAAAATTGTTATATTTTTTAACAGGCATCACCAGTTACTGCAGAGATAGAAGAAGGAACAGGTAATTTAAATAAATACATTACCCCCACCCTAGTTATGGATTCATTTATATATTTAGTTTTGTTAACATATTTTCTTTCATTGCGTGTCTCCCGATACTGAACCCCATACTGACATTATATAACTCAACTACGGACATTATAATTACTATTGTCTTTAAAAATATAGATTATAAACAATGACATTTCGTAGAATTGTTTATCCCAAAATTGAAACAATTGTCTTCCAGGTAAATTTGTCTAGGCAATACTGAGAATATATTTGTCATTATATATTTCTTTCTGCAAAAACTAAACAACCTTTTAAACCTTACCCTTCAAGCACATATGAAGTCTCAAGAATATGCAAATGTATATGGAAAGATTCCCTTTATATGTTGTAAACAGTAAATATTTCTTTCATCTGATGTACTCAGATGAGATTCCCTTTATCTCTTATACCCCTTCATCTGTTGTACTCATAAAATATTCTCTTCGTCTGTTGTACTCATAAGATTCCTTCCGTCTGTTGTACTCAGAAAAGATTCCTTTCGTCTGTTGTACTCAGAAAAGAATTCATTTCGTCTGCTGTACTCAGAAAAGATTCCTTTCGTCTGTTGTACCCAGAAAAGATTCCTTTCGTCTGTTGTACTCAGAAAAGATTCCTTTCATCTGCTGTACTATAAAAAGGTTCCCTTTTATCTATTATACACTTTCATCTGTTGTACTCAATTCCTTCTTTTTTGTTTTAGAAAAAGAGAGCCACCGAGTGCAGTTCCAAGAAATTAGTATCGATGTAGACCGATCAGAAGGAGGTCAGTTGTTTGTTATCGCAATATTTACATATTAAATAACTCTTATGTAATTGATAGTATGATATATTATGTACATGTCAGTGAATCTTTAATAACAAAAAAAGTTCTAAAAAGATGAAAACATCAAATTACAAAAAGTTCATTTAAATTTTACCAACCAAAATCATCGACTGAGACAATTTTAAAACTTTTAATACTACACATTGTCAGTTTTCTTAGAAAAGTGAGTGTACATCTATAAATTATTTACTGTATATGTATACATAACAAAAATGTGTTGTATTGTCAATGTACAATTTTGATTGTAAAAAATCAAAATTATTTTGTATTATTTGAAATCTCTATCCATCTTTTACCCTTTAGGAGTACCTTTGGAATCTCATTAAATCTTCTACAATTTGAAATCACTTTACAAATGATGTGGAATCTCTTTACATCTTTATTACCATGGTATCACAACATATATGATATATATATTTATCACATATTTTGTACTGATATGTACGTTTTTGCATGGCCAATAATAGCCGGAAATCAAGGTTGGTTATCAGCCCTCAGGGCCGATATCGATATCAGCCCTCGAAATCCATATCAAGCCCCCGAGTTTAACTTCCGGTAACCTGTCAATCAAAGGCTATTTGTAAACAAGTTGAACACAATGAAAAATTTTTAAAAAGTTACAAATGTGCTGTAGAAGAAAAAAGTAGAAATCAACAGTGAAAATCACAAAAGTTCCCGTAAAATTTTGACGTCATGAGGAATTTAGAAAATATATGACGCCACATTGGAATGAGTAGCGATATAGGATTCTTCCTAAGCATTTTTTAACATTTGTAATGTAACACTTTAAAGTCGTTTAATATTTGCAATTCTTAGAATTAGTATATTTATTGTTAATTATTTCTGAAACTTTTCACAAAACGTTGTTAACCTACTGTGATACGAACTTTTTTTAACTCACAGTGATACATTTATCTTTTTTTTTTGTTAAATATCTTTTTGATTTTTGATGAAATATCAAACATAATTAGGTGTAAGCTATTTGTTTTCTCCTGCTTGAAAATATGTGATAAATAGATTATGACATGTCATTTTCCATATGGTCCATGGTATCAGCCCACGACCCATATCAAGCCCTCGGGCTAAAGCCCTCTGGCTTGATATGGGAGTCTAGGGCTGATACCAGGGCCATATGGAAAATGCCATGTAATAATCTATAAATATACGTGACGATATATTTAAATGCGAGAAAGTAAAAATACATATTGGTCGGAAACTATCATACAGGCTAGGAAAAAAATAACAAATTGCTGTTTTTGACAACCTTCTTTCCTTCGCACCAACAAAAATAAAAACCCACGAACACACTTAAATTTATTGTTTAACTTTCAAAATAAAATTAGGAAGATGATACTTAAAATTAAATTCTCAGTTTGTCGAGTTGTAGTAAAACCAGGGACGGTGCTAGGAAACAATACACTAAACTAAAAAAGCGAAAGTGAACAGTATAATAGTAAAAAAGCTAGTCGCAGTATGTAATGATAGGTTGTTAGCTATTTTTGCACGACCAAGATGTGTTACATTAAAATTGACAGCTAAGAAAAAAATCAATGGAAGAATATCAATACAGGATGAATTTTGTTTGCCACTGGACAAAACTGAAACAAGCTAGTGATTGTTTGGAATAATCATTATTATTTTTTTTCTTCAGAATCCCTTGGTTTTAGAATGTTGTCTGCAGAATCTTCAAACAATCCATCATTTTTGCATTTGGCGAAAAATGCAAATACGGAGATCGTAATACACGAATCTGGTCTGTACATGATGACAATGACGTTGACAACACGTGCGCCAAGATCTGAAACAAAAGGTAGTTATTACCGGTTTATGGCTTGTCTTAAATTCCAAAATGGCAACTTCCAAGATGACGAATGTCGTAAAATTACTCTGCTGCCCAACGTTGGAGATCCATTTGAAATCCACAAAACTATAAACCTGAATAAAGGAACAATCATACGCGCAACATCCACTAACTTAAACTTATTGGAACGCAATGTTATTTTAAACAAAATGCAAATTGTTCAGTTGCACAAATCATAGAACATATTACTGTATTACTATAGTATTTAGTATTTTGTTTGAGTTTTCAATACCAACCCAATGGCATGGTAAACATAGCCTTGCAACATATCGACATTTATCCTCTTATCCTCGATGTTTGATATTTGTTTTTAACTGGTACACATAAAGTTGGCAAGTCCTATCATGACCAATCAGACAATAGGGCAAATGAAAATAATATGTGGCAATGTGTTTATCATGGTCTCCACCAAAATAAAGTATGTAAATAAATGTCATATGATGAACATTTTGAGGCATAGAAAATATAGAAGAAAACGAACGAAACATGAAATTTTTTTTTTTTAAATATTAATCGGACAGGATGACTTTTGTATGATTTATACAGGTTTGTAATGTTGCAAATTCGATAATTCATACTTGTGTTCTGTTTAAATCAATAGAAATAGCTTGTTTTTGTTTGTTTTTCTGTGTGACTAGTATCTTTGTAATAACATTTAATTTCCTCTTATTTGAATATTTTCAAAGCAATATAGGTACGCCCGTAATTTAAACATTACAAACCTGTATAAATCATACAAAAGTCCGATTAATATTTAAAAAAAAAAAATTTCATGTTTCGTTCGTTTTCTTCTATATTTTCGAAATGTCAGCTCCAATGTGCATGTGCATGTGACTTTTATTTATTAAAAGTCTATGCATCTATCATAGAAAATTTAATATACGCAGAGATAACTTATGTCATGATTATAATACACCACATTTCTAACTGATCATTGAAATGATTACACATATGAAACTACTTAAATACTCATTTTAACCAAGTTTTATGAATATTTATAATCTCTGCATTTAAAACACGTCATCTAAAGCATTTAGGCTTATTGTGTTGCGAAATGTAGGTTTGTGCTTGACAATCATGATCTTAAAAACTATGCAGAAATAAATGAATGATTAAGAAGTCTTCCAGTACAGGATTGGTCATTTTTTTTTTAAATTTTACAACATACTAGTGGTATTTTGATATTCAAAAACTGCATTCTGGACAGAATGTTTTTTGTTCATCGTTTCTCACAGAAATATTGTAATAATTTCATATTTGTATTTATATGTTTATGTATATTTATAAAATGCCATGATATTATCTGTGATATATTATTGTGTTGTTATGGGCAACGATTCCATTAATACTCGCCAAATATGAACCAGCATTATAAATACCATACTACATGTACTATTGCTTCATTATTTTAATCTCCGTTTATTTTGTTTTTTTGTTTTTTTTATATATCTTTGTGTAAATAGTTTGTTTCATTTTTGTTATATTTGCTTGTTTCTTTATAATTATGAACAGAGGTGTACAAATGTAGTTGCCATCTCGGATCTCTAATCGTTGAAAGATTTTTATTAAAATTTTCTATCAGAGTTAAACAAAAATGCTATTCATTTGCATGCATTTTCATTTATTAATTGACATATAATTAAGGAAGTTATCTCAGAAGTTTAAGTCTTTACGATATATATTATCCTGAAATTTTACGTAATTCGTTTTGTTAAGAGTAAACGTGCTCGGTTATTTCCTTTTTTCTATTTATTTCAATGACAACTATCAAAATCGATTCAACAATTTCCTGCCTTTTCTTTTCTTAAAAAAAATAAAAATAAATTTCCTTATATGTATATTCTATTTCATTGAATTTTGCTTAACCTATAATATGAGTTCATTGCTATATTTGGACTGCATTGTTTTATAAGTTACGTAAACATCAGAAAATGTTATATTGTTTTCCTTAAAGATACAATGTTAAATGAGTTATTATTTATACTGACTGCAAAATATTTGCACCTTAATCGTCATGTGTGTCAATATTGAGATCACTTTTTATCTATGCAAATTGTAACAAAAATATTATAAAGAAATCATTTTAAAGCGTTTACAATTGTTGGTTTATTTGATAAAGTTAAATATTGATTATGATGTTAAAAAATTCAATCGTATATATTACATCAACTTAATATCATCTCGTCCAGAATATGCATGAAATATTTGTCACTGAACGTTAAACAAACAATTAATTAATCAACCTTAATATCATGTATAATATTACAAGGTTAATTTTATTAGTTAATCATACTCATTACATTAAAATGGTTGTATGGTAATGATATGTAGCCCAAAGATACATCATAATTTTGTAACCATAAACAGAGCCTTGTCATTATTTCACAGAATAGTGCATAAGTTCGTTAAAAATTCAGATGTGAACTTTTGAATTATATCATACAAAGCCAGTTGACATAATATAAAGGATATGCATTTGTAGAAAATGTCATAGTTTTTGAAAATCATTTATTGAATTTGTTTTAAATTTATTGATATATGAAATAATAATAAAAAAAATAATTTTAAGCAAGTCTATTGATTATTGTTGTGAATATCCATAAATATAAGAAGTCACAATTGTAAAAGTAAAGCATTATAGGTCAAAGTTCGGTCTTCAACACGGATCCTTGGTTCACACCGAACAGCTAGCTTTAAATGGCATCACTTTTGACTAGTGTAAAACCATTCAAACGGGAAAACCAACGGTCTAATCTATATTAAAAAAAAACCGAGAATCACTTATGGACTACATCAACAAACTAAAACCACTGAACACCAGGTGTATATTCATACCTTAAATGCAGATGTACAACAGTAAACGATGTGGTATGATTGCCAATGAGACAACTCTCCACAAAGGACCAAAAGACCAAATGACAGAACAATAAACAGCTATATAGGTAACCGATATAGACTACAACAATGAGCAAATATAAAAAAAGATGATGTGGTATGATTACCAATGAGACAACTGTCCACAAGAGACCAAAATAACAAAGACATTAACAACTATAGGTCACCGTACGGCCTTCAACAATGAACAAAGCCCATACCGCATAGAAAGCTATAAAAGGCCCCGATATGACAATTTAAAACAATTCAAACGAGAAAACTAACGTCCTTATTTATATAAAAAAATGAACGAAAAACAATTATGTAACACATATACAAACGACAACCACTGAATTACAGGCTCCTGACCATGGTATGATTGCCAATGAGACAACTGTCCACAAGAGACCAAAATGACTCAGACATTAACAACTATAGGTCACCGTAAGGCCTTCAACAATGAGCAAAGTCCATACCACATAATCATCTATGAAAGACTTTAAAATGACAGATGTAAAACAATTCAAACGAGAAAACTAACGTCTTAATTTATGTTCAAAATATTGAACCAAAAGACATAAATGAAATGCTACAACAAACGACATCCACCGAATAACAGGTTAGTTAGCGCCAAAACCCCGGCCTCCCCCTGACCTGGAACAACGCTGCAACGAAACAACACACGAACAAACTGTGCAAAAATATAAACGATAAACAAATTTTAGAAGCAGCAAAACAGAACAACCACTCAATAACAGGTTCCTTATTTGGTACAGGCACATATAAAGAATTTTATGGGTGGTATTAAACTAGTTTGTAGGCACTAACGTTCCCAAAACATGGTACAGTGGTGTAACAATACAACATAAGAACAAACTATATTAACATCAGTTGGGAAAGGCTTAACGTATTAGATGAATAGAAATAGAAATACATCCAGCAATGTTCAAATTTCACTATTTAATAAGAAGATGTGGTATGGTTGCCAATTAGACAACACTCTTACCGAAGAAACAAAATAACGTAGAAGTTGACAACTATATAAGTCACAGTACGACTTTCAACAATGAGAAAAACCCATACCGTATAGTTAAATATATAAAAAGGTCCTGAAATAACAACTGTAAAACATATCTCAGAATGAGAAAACTAACGGTCTGATTTTTGTACGAACAATGAACGAAAAAAGTATAATAAGTACAGCAACGTGAGATTTGATGGAGAGTTTTACCAATGAAGGAAGTTTCTAAACCGTGGATTTTAGTCTTGGTAAGCTAGTTTAAGTCGTCTCTTCATAAGTTTTATGGAAACTATGAGAACTTGAGGAACTCGTTACAATATACCTGTGGGAAAGATGACCACGGATATAGATAAGTTATCGTTACGGCAATCTTCCTTTACCGTATTTTTTAATCATTTGTAGTGAGGTAATCGACGGATACCTCTAGTAGAACAGGATTTTCTTAGTTCCGGATCATTTTAAGTTCATCCCAAATTGGCTTCGTATTGCTCAGCCTGTAGTACTTTGTAATTCGTCTTTTGAATTGTTGTTTTTGTAGACTTGGGTTTTTTCTCACGATCATGTTGCTGTCCAGATTTCTTTTATCGTCACTTGGAATCTTATTACTTTTTTTCTATAAAGTTAGAAGTAACTGCTGTAGCTCTCTGAAAATAGCAATTCTAGATAGTCGTTTTTTCAGACTTATGTTTTTCTCATGATTATGTTGCAGTCCAGATTCCTTTTATCGTCCCTTGTAATCTTCTGACTTTTTAAGGTTATACTGTTGTTAAATAGTAGGATTTCTGTGCTAGTTCTCTCTCTCTCTATATATATTTCCATTTTTACGTTGTTGTTTTTGTAGACTAATGTTTTTCTCATGATCTTGTTGCGGTCCAGATTTCTTTTCTTGTACCTTTGAATTTTCTTACTTAAAAAAAGTAAGGTTTGTGCGCTTGTTCTTTTTATATACAATTCTTTATACATTGTAATTTTGTAAAAGGATGTTTTTCTCATGATCTTGAAATTGCGGTCCAGATTTCCTTTATCGCCCATTTAATTGGTATCTTATTACTTTTTCTAAAGTAGTATATTTGGATTCTGATCAAGATATATTTGTATATTGTTCCTCAGTGGAAGCACGATATTTTTCTTTAAATTTGCGGTACTTTCCCTGTGCTGACTGCAGCTATAAAGTGTTCTGGGTAATTTATTAAGTCAAACAACGAATGATTCATACGAAACTAATGCTTCTATCCAGTCCCAGCATTGTTATACTTAAGTTAGTCACAGCTTTTCATTGTGTAAAAGTTCTATGCGTGTATTTACACAGATTCTTTTGTATAAATAACTATGTATGGAAATCATTATTATTAACTTACGATACTCGTTGAAATATTTCCGCTAAGAAATTTGAAAGAAAATAATTACCGAAAAAGGACTTAACATAAATAGAGATACCAATTGGAAGTAGTCCAGTTTGTATCACTGTTAAGTCCTTTTGTTGTATTACGCCTATTAGGTTAATGGGGAAACACCTTGTCATATATTAATCGAAAACACATACATTGTAACCCCAGGGGTAGGAACTGTACACAAAAGATAACGGAAATTACTTCCGGTTTATAGATGATTCACTGTTTTGTTGACAGGTTGTTATCAAAATCATTCAGTATTACATTTACACGTTTTTGTAACTTGTCCTTGATTTTAACTACAACTAGATATATCACATTTATATTCTTGTGGACCAGAAAATGAATTTGTTTACATTATTGGACCAAAATATCATCACGGTCTAAAATTTGTACTGAGAAAAAAAAATCAATTGATATATCAGATTAATATCTTTCGAGACCGATTCGGAATTTAAATTGTTTTTTAAACGTGTTATTTGACAAAAGATATAATAAGAAGAAGATATAATATTTTTTATTTTCCAAATTAAAGGGCCCATTATGAGCATAACATTAATTACAACATTGACATAAGTATTACAGAGTAAAAAATTCGGAGAAATTGCAAAAATGTATATAAGAATAGTATAAGATCATAGATTTTTGTGTTACCATAAAATTAATTTGTTTATTTGTTATTGGACCAAAAAATGTGGAGTAATTGCAAAACAAAGGGATGCACACACGTTTTAAATGAATCACCTTAAATATTCAAAGGGTTGACTTGTGTATAGGAATATGGACACCACTGGACGCCCCCCCCCCCATCCGTCTGTAAACCCCTTTAAAGTTGACGTGGGCGTTTTATTAGCGATGCGGAGAGGTATAGATACGCAGCCACGTCCAATCGAAATGTGAAACGCAACATCTCTGACTATCAAAGTTACCCCTTTTTTTCAAAAAGCACACCTTATCTCCCCATCTCGATCGATCTTCCTTACAGACCATATACATATTGTTTTAATTATTCTTTTTTATTCTTTTCCTAAATATGCAGGTAATATTTGCCACTGGAAATAAGCAGTCATTAATCGATCTATCAAGCATAACTATTGCGTGTTGACTGATGTAATGTAATGTAACACAAACAGTACAACAGTTTTACGTATACTCTTTATAGACTTACTATATATAGCGTCTACCTACATTTAAAATAAATTATATGACATTAATATAAGTAAAGATAAATTTGTAACTTGGGATTTTATGTGTGAATCATTTGATACGATAAAATTTTACTATCCGTACTCCGTTGTTCCTATCATCACTGTGTCCTTGGCAACCTAGAAAATTTATAAAGTTGACCGAGTTCAAAAATGTAACCGAATTCTTTTATTTTACTTAAAAAAAATAATTCGGATGTCCAAACTAGTATGATATTGCAAGTTACATTGATGTATCATGATGCAGGTACCATAAATAAAGATCACTCTTCTAATACCTCTATTGAACTTGCTTGGTATGGTGTCTTATTAGACCTAATATTCGCCACTGGACTTAAGCAACAACAATCAGTCAGTTAATTAGTTTATATATTATTACCATAACAAACAAAAAATGTTTCCTTGCAAATATCATGTAATATTTGAGATAAAATATAAATTATAATAAGCTGTTGATTTACAAAAGACTGCTGGCGTAATTCGCCGTTTCAGAATGTAATAAATTCTTGGCAATTTGTACAGAATCATACACCAATTCGTTGTGATTGGTGTATTTTTTTTAAACAATGTATATTCGACTAATGACATAGCGTTTTTTACATTTTGGTGTTACTGTACGAACAATTAGATTACCCATAGTCCCTCAGATTCTGGTTAATATTATGGCTTTGGGTTTTAAATCTTTCAATCTAATCAAAATATTGATCTCTGATTTCGTTATACTACATATGACTATAACGAAATAAGACATCAATATTTTAATCAGATTGCAAATTTTTATGAGAAATACTTTCTCTGTTCTGACTTGTTTTCAGTCATCCCAGCAAATTGTGTGACATATTATCTAATATTTTGAAATTGTGCCAAAAATGATTTAAAGCCTTATATGGATCTTGTTTCGTTTAATAAATACTAATTTTATCTTTTTATAGATATCATGTAAATGGGTCTCTATTTTGTATTCCTTGTTTTTTTGCCTATATATATTTTATTCTTTATATTTTAACATCCCACAATTTTCTTTTCTTTATTTGTTCGACTATATATTTTCCTCCAAGTGGTCATCTGTCGTGACCTATAGCTGTTACATACTATGCCATTGGGTCTCTGTTGGAGAGTTGTCCCATTTGCAATTATACCACATCTTCTTAATTTATTTTCATATATATGATCTATTTGGAATTACAAGGTTAATACTACCCCTTCTTGAATCTACATTCGTCCTCTGAGTATCGAGACTAGAAGATATCGTTAAGAGAGGCATTCCCCATACGCAGGTGAAGTTGTGATCATTCTGTGAAAAGGGGATTCTTATAAATCTAACAAAAAATCGAATAAATTATCATTTATTCTAAGATGGAGGTTCTTTGATCCCCCTCTCCACAGAATATATTTATGAAATCGAGTAAGTTTTATGGATTGGTAATGTAGAGAACTGTTAAACACAAGTTTGGTGTCATTAACTAGTCTTTTTGTTTCTTTTAATTTGGAACAATGTGCTGATTTGCATATTCAAGTACTGGAAGAAAACAATCATACAAGCGATAAATTTTCAACAAAATCTTAGAAGGAGTATAAAGAAATTATACCGAAAATCTAAATTCAAATATAGAAAAAAACACAGTTTAACCAGTTATCAAAGGTACCAGGATTATAATTTAATACGCTAGATGCGCGTTTCGTGTACATAAGACCCATCAGTGACGCTCAGATAAAAAAAGTACAAAGTTGAAAAGCCTCGATGACCCAAAATTCCAAATATATATTGAAATGAAAACAATATAAATTTAAGTCATTTCATGAAAAGAGCAAGGTTTTCCAAAATGTCGAATTTCCATTACTTACGCAATATCTTAACCTATTACTTATGATGACAATATAGAAATGAAATTATATCAAGAGACGGATGTAGAACTATAAGTACATGTATTATGTCAATGAGTCCTCGGAGGTTATTGAATATTTTTAAGTATGTGGCTACAATGTTGATCGCATCTAGCAGATAGAATCAGAAATACTGGATACCATATCTACTGTAGAAAAAAATAGAAATATTTAGTATGACCACCATTAAGACAACTTTTCACCGAAATATATCGATGTAAGCATGTATAGGGAATCGAACGACGTTTACAAAGGGCAATATCCACACCCTATAGTCACGTATAGAGATCCCCGAAATGACAAATGAGAATTATTTCAAACAAAAAAATCAAAGACCTAACGTTTTGGTAAATCACAAATGGAAAAAAAAATCACAGACATCGACCAGTGACAGGCCCTGGACTGTGGACAAGGTCAAACATATTGCTGTTTAATATGAAATATTGATATATGATTTGATTGCCAAAATGACAACCACACAATTAAGTCCATAGGAAGCGGATTTAAGCAATCACAGGTCACTACAACAACGAGCAAAACGCAAACTGTATAGTCAGCTATTGAAGGCCCAGCATGTCAAAATATGAAACAGTTCAAACGAATAACCAAATAGCCTTTATATGTGTACAGATCAATCAAAAGAAAATATATCATGAACAGACACCGTGCAAGAAAAGTCACATTCCCAAATGGCACGAATTCGAAGTTAAACATGTTCCTGAGCGCTCAAACATACCCATTAACATGGCAATGGTTTAAAAGCACAACAGATGAATAAACTATGAAAAATCAGTTGAAAATATCACGATTTATTAGATTGACACGAAGCACAAAAAACTAACACAAAGACACAATGTACCGATCTAAGATTTATACACTAAGTGTAATTTAGAAGGATATATATTAGTTTGGTCAAAAGCAGGGATGCATAACAATACAGGAACAAGTCTGCTAATAAAGGAGCACAATTGGTGTCCATAGAAATACTTAATACCCTTCGAATAACGGTACTGTCTAGACGAAAATTGGTATTGTTAAGGAAAAAAATATAGGTTTTATCAACTGATTTCTTCTTTCGTTTTGCTTATGTACTTATGTTTATTTGCCACATTGTGTTTCTTTGTTGTTTTTATAAGGATTAAGATTATATTACAATGTTGACTGTTGTATCCAAAAAGTTGCCGTTTTTACCTATTTTGTTTCTTTGTTTTGCTCACACATTGTTGTCAACATAATGGAATTCATGCGTACTAGTATGTGATTCAGGTGGGAGGTTTAGCTAGCTATAAAACCTGGTTTGATCCACCATTTTGTACATGAGTAAATGCCTGCACTAAGTCAGAAATATGATAGTTGTTTTCCATTTGTTAGCTTTTGATTTTGCCATTTCATAAAGGACTTTACGAATATAGTATGGTATTTATGCTATTTTACGTTTTTCTTCATCACAGTTCCAACTGAAGAAAATATTGAAAGGATCAACAGACACCGCAATTCATCTAGAACATCAACACGTTTTTTTATGCTACAAAAATAATAGTAATTAAATCAATTATTTACATACCCTTTATTACAAGAGTTAGTAAAGTTTTATCTTATTATAGTAATTGAACACGTTAGTTTTGTTTATGAATCAAGCAATGAGGTTATTATAATGAGGGTTTCAGAAAAGAAACCCAGTTTCTCGACATTCATGCAGTGAAAACTAAAATCTGTAATTTTAAACTCAATTTCAAAAGGTATGACAACTGATGAAATATAAATCTAGAGGTAAATAAAAGGCGTTCAGAAGTGTTTGATCATCAAGCGTGGAATTATATCTGCCGTCATCTATAAAATTTCAATATTCTAAATCAACAAAATGATACTACGTCACGTCGCAAAAATATGTGGAAACAGTTTAGATTGCATGAATATCAGATGGAGAGGGACTTAGTTGAACCATACACAGACACCATCCGTCAAATAATTCCAAAGTTATGTGAACAACACATTATACACTGTCACATATTAATAGTATTTATTAAAAAAAAAAACCAACAAAAAAAAAAAACCCAGCAAAACAATTGTTGCGTCTGTGAATGTGTCCTTTATGTATGTTTTTATTCAGTCAATCTGACTTCTTCTGATGATTTCAGACAGCATAATAACAAAATAAGAATTAAAAGCCTCGTATTTAAAACAGCTAATTTGTGGTTAATTTGAAAAGAAAAATTAAAAGATTTCTTTTTCGAAATTTAAAATAACGTGATTCATTGACTTAGTCATCACCAAATTTTGAGTATCCGTTGATATCAACATTTTGCGGTTACCTCAAACCAGGTTCCATTTAATGGCAATCTTTAGATTGTAAAGGTAATGCTTAACAATGTATAACACTATCTCAGTTAAGAAAATGATTACAAAGGCATCATGTTTTGTTTTGAAAGAATTATGAATAAACTTTAGAAGGTATTTGATGTTATATGGGTGAAGGATTTGAATATTTGTAGTGTGAATGCTCCCTCTCATGGTAAGTTATTTTTTTCTATTCATGTGGTTATCGTGTATATAAGAATTAGTATGCATATTCAAGTTTTACATATATAATAAATGGTAGTTTGTAAAGTCTATCAATGGAAAAAAAAGCATGTGAATTTCTGTGTTGCCGTGAACTATCATTGGTTTTATGATGTTTTATTTTAACTGAATTCAAAACTTTAAATTGTTTGCAATACTGAGTATTTTCTACCTCAGAAATATATTACATAATTTAGCTGTATTATGCAAAAACATTTGGAATTTATGGTCCTCAATGCTCATCAAGTTCTTACTTGTTCCTATTCGGGCTTCACTATAAAGAGTTCTAGCCTTGTGGTCATAAACATTTCGAGCATGATTTTTGTACTCTGACTCAGAAATTAACCAAACAAAAACCTGGATTTGGTGTTTCGAGCACAAATTTTGTACTCCGAGTACCGAGTAAAGTTTTATGACAGAGAGACCTGTAGACGAAACTCACAATAGTATTGCGTACAGCATTACTAGCCTGGCATCTTTGAAAAATCTTGTATTTATGTTCCTTAAAGGTCATCAAAATGTATAATAATAAAAATACCGAACTCAGAGGAAAATTCAAAACGGTAAATTCCTAATCAAATGATAAAACCAAAAGCTAAAACACACCAAACGAATGGATAACAACTGTCAAATTCCCAACTTGATACAGCTATATTCGTATGCAAAAAATGGTGGATTAAACCTGGTTATATAGTTAGCTAAACCACTAACTTGTTTGACAGTTGCATACAATTCCATTATATTTACAACATAGTGTGAACAAAACAAACAGACATAAAAGGTAAAAATGTCAAAATAGGGATACAAAAGTCAACATTGTGTTATAATCTTAACCAGTATAAAAAGAAACCAATATGTAAACAAAGAAAAACAAAAGGGCATAACGACAAAGCACAAACGCACAAACGGAAGGCGATAATACTAAAAATTATTATAGTACAATAAAACAATGAAAGGATGTATAAGTATCGAAACAGTCAAATGAATAGAACAAAAATAAAACAAACAGTAAAAGTAATAGTTTACAAAGACAAATCCAAGAACACTATAACACGTACATAAGATGATACACACGTCAGTGCCTAAAATCTATACTTTAAGAACACCGTGTATTTTAAGTGAACAGTGGTCATTTTTATAAATTTGCTGTTTACAAAACTTATCCCAGGCATAGATTACCTTAACCGTATTTGGCACAACTTTTTGGAATTTGGATCCTCAATACTCTTCCACATTGTACTTGTATGGCTTTATAAATATTTTTATAATAGCGTCACTGATGAGTCTGATGAGACGAAACGCACATGTGGCGTACTAAATTATAATCCTGATACTTTTGATAACTATGTGTTTGTTTCCAACCATTAGCCTAAAACTGTTTTTAATATAATGTTTTCTTGCACAAAACATCTCTTTTATTTTGCATAATCACGAATAATTAGGACAGATGCGAGAATCAAGTCCATCTTTTTAATTTTTTATACACATCCTTTTAACAATACAACCGTGTATGCCAGCATGCCTACTTGCAATGGTTTAAACATGAAATAATTGTTATCTCTATATGTACACTGATTGATGCATTCCAAATTGTGTTTTGGTTTTGCAATTTCGTTGTATTGACATACTATTTAAAAATAACGATTATGTTTAGATAAAAATAACACTTGTGTCGGGACATATGGAATTTGGTCCTCTGCATGTCTTGGACAATATTAAGTTCATTGTTTTTTAACCGTTCCTTCTTCTTTTGTGCCATTTAAATGATCTGTGCTGTTATACAAATGTTGTACAAATGTAATGTAAGCATGATCATATATATTATAGTGCTAAGTATATTAAAAGAGGGACGAAAGATACCAAAGGGACAGTCAAACTTATAAATCTAAAACAAACTGACAACGCCATGGCTAAAAATGAAAAAGACAAACAAACAACAGCACACACGACACAACATAGAAAACTAAAGAATAAACAACACGAACCCCACCAAAAAACTAGGGCCGATCTCAGGTGCTCCGGAAGGGTAAGCAGATCCTGCTCCACATGTGGCACCCGTCGTGTTGCTTATGTGATAACAAATCCGGTAAATAGCCTAATTCGGTAGTTCACATTCATGAAAGGGAAGGGGATTGTAGTTACGACGTAAGGAACATATACGATATCATTTGTGAAACGGTTATTCCATAACGGTCAACCAACTCGTGATGGCGTCCGTAAAATTTACGAAGGGATCATTTCAACTTCACCATTTGGAACTCTTGGTTTAATAGCTTCCTTGTGAGCAGCAACCAACTAAATTATCTCCAAAAGTCTGTTTGACTTGAATCTATTATAATTTGTGTTTATGCAGATACATATGTTTAAATTAAACTAGATACATTTTATAAGAGGAAAACTCATACATTATAACAATATTCAAAATTAATCGTTTTATCTAATAATTTGCTAATGGTCCACTTAGTAGAATATAGAGTACTTTATTTTAATTTTTATAAACTTTAAAAGGAGCATCAGCGCTTCATGCAAAATATGAATTTGAGTCACTTAATGTCATTACTCTATTGTGTGTTTTATTGAAATGGAATATAAAAATTGGCGCAATCGGATTTTTGACCTTTGCTCAAATGGAACTAGGTATTTTGTAAACTATAGTGGTGCAAAGGTATTGATACTATTATTCGTGCGGTTGAGTTGTGGTGGCACAATAGGATGTTAACAGATTTCGTCCACTCCTTCGCCATATAACATAAATATATATCTATCTATACTTTTAATTTATCAAAATGTACAAATATATGACAATCCTTCATTTAGTCTGACCTACTTGGCAATTATTCGTGTGGTTTTAATTAACTTTCTCAATCTCAGGTCAAGTGCAAGCAATACACTACGGAAATATATTAGGTATTTCCCTTTTCAAAATACGTCCGTATAACCACACATTTTACATCGATAAAAGCAACGTCTTCAACACTGGGTTGCATTATTTATAAACAGACGTGACAAGTATTAGTTTCTATTATAAGGACAAATATTTTTTTTTAAAATGACGTCTAATGCCAGCATCCCTAATTGCAACGATTCTAAACATGAAATAATTTTTATTCGTCAAGAGAGCAGAGTTCGAGCGATTCATCCAGACGAAGAACACGAACCTTTCCTAAAGGCAACATCACCGAAACAATGTCGA
Organism: Mytilus galloprovincialis; assembly: GCA_037788925.1. Lineage (NCBI taxonomy): Eukaryota > Metazoa > Mollusca > Bivalvia > Mytilida > Mytilidae > Mytilus > Mytilus galloprovincialis. Next base: position 43,083,874 of record CM075334.1, on the reverse strand, counting down.
AATTCAACAGAGTTAAAAGAAAATGAAAAGGACAACGAGTTGAATAAAACAAGAGAGTTAAAAGTTAATGGAAACTTGGTCATTTATATGCCTCCAAAAGACGAACCATGTACAGAAAATATGAAATACCAAAATGAGAGAGGTTTGGTAACACCGGTATCGTTTGACCATGTTGACGGTCCACAATTTCCTAAGAAGAAATCTGCATCTAAATGTTCATGTTTCAAGCCCCAGACATATGTAAACATTGCCTTAGCATTAGCCTGTGCCGTCGCACTTTTAGTAGGAGTATGGAGCTTTGTTAAGAACAATATTGACAATGATGACACAGGTAACAAATACTTGTACTGTTATTCATGCAGATCAACAACCAATATAAAGGAGAAATACAAGAAGGATAATATGTGCTGCATTAAAGAACCAATAAAAAATTTCAAGGTGAGACCGAAATTATTTTTTATACGAAATCAATATGCACTTCATAAGATTTCTATTTATTGTCACTTCTCATACAAATTTCTAGACTTCATTAACACCCATGGTAGTTTTTGTTCGAAGTCTTTGGACACAACTGATGAGGTTATATTAAAACACAAACACAATCTCATATTGGCCGAAGTGTTGACACAGTAAAAATTCAGCACAAATGAGTTTGGCTTTTATAATTGTCCCACTTAGCAGACTACTGCTGAATTCTATTATCGCGGTCTATTGCCACACATTAAATAATTTTTACATAATGCTTTTTCTAATCGAGGAGTTTTGTGAAATATGTACAGTTATTTTTTTAAATTATGTTCATCTTTAAATAGATTTAAAAACATGTAGATGTATCAACATAAATGAAAGTTCAAGTGTAGGCGTGCGGCGAGAGTTTCACTTTAAATTTTACTAAGTTAAACCACAATGTACGTATGTCGATTGGATTTCCCCCTGGATTTTCCCCTGGATTTCACCTAAGATATACTTGACCCTGACTTTTAAAATCACTTAAAAACGTATACATGTTGCTTTTGTTCACGTGGAATGGTCCTGTTTGACGAGGAAGTAAAAAGTATATAGTTATAATAATATGTGTTTACAAAAAGGAGTAGTGTGAAATGAATCAAAGATAATAAAGTGCAATAACCAAACCAATATATGACAGCATTATTTCACCGATAAAAATGGTGTAAATTTTTCTAGAAAAAAAATATGATTGATTCTTTTTTTAATAGTTCTCGGTGATGCATCTTAAGATCATCTTAGGACTTGCATGAGGTTGAATACAACAATCGAAATGTGTTTCAATATGAAATAATTTACATGAATGAATCAAGATGAAAAAAAATAGATCTTAACTCACAGTGGGGTCGTGGTTAAGTATTTGTTGGCTGTGCATGTCAATTTGATAAAAAAAAAATATTGAATACTTTCTATGCGTAAAAGTGATAGCTGTTAAATCGGTCAAATTATAATTGTCATTTTACATATAAGATTAGTTTAAATCTGAAATACATTATGCTTTATTAAGATATTACTTTTACGATGAATTTGCTTTTCACGGCAATGCTCCGAAAATATATCGCCAACTAATTCTAATTATATAGCGATAGTTAATCTGACATAACCATTCATAATAAAAACACTAACGTTTTTATGTCAATAAGGTATAGAATAATTATATATTGGCAGATGTGGAATGAGTTTTAATGACAGAGAGAGAGACAGAGAGAAAGAGAGAGAGAGAGTGTACTGATATTAATATAGACAACACGTGTCGTATGATCGTGTACATGTAGATAGTAAAATATATATTCTCTTGTGACTGACTAATATTATGCAATTATCAATTACATTACGAGTATATTACGATATAGGATATGAATAGTTGTAAATTATGATGATGACGACACAATATATTGTACATCAATCATTCTCGAATCTTTATCCGTCATGTTTTACATGATCGAGACTATTTTGTTAAAATGGAATGTATTAGGTTTTGATACCCACACATCATGGCTTTCAAATTCAAAATCTAGCCTTATGTGCATGATATGTTTCTGATTAACGTAAATCCAAAAAAGCGCATCAGATGCATAGTTTATGGATTCATTTTAATGTTTTGGTGATATTATTTTCGAGTTATTTTCATAACATGTAGACATCTTGGAACTCGTTTTGTGTACTGTGGCCATTTGTTTAAACATTTTGAATATTTGAAAATATATAAATTTAACAATCTATTCTTTAATCATTCCAATATATTTATTTCAGGATCAGCAGACCTCTGTTGGGGATGGATTAGGTTCACAAGGTAAAGTATTTAAATATATGTATTGCTGCAAAACTTCTATAAGAGAATGACTGTTTTTCATATACAGACATTAAAAAAATAACAGGTCGAAAAGGTGCCAATGACTTCTATCAAAAGAAAGACTGTTCACTGTACACGAACATGACGATCATAGGCGATGAGTTATAGCAGACAAATTTAATGTACATACAAGCAATAGAGGACATACACCAAGAGAACGACCATTTAACTTCAAGGGGTATGGTTTGTTCCTAAAACATATTCTGGTCCCCAATTTGATGGCAAAAACAAATATTCTGACTAAAAAAAACCAAACCATAATCTCTTGAAGTTAAATGGTTGTTCCTTAACAGTGAACACTCGTGTGTGGAAACATACAGAAGTCACAGAAAGACTATCAGTCACAGTGAAGACATACAGAAGTCACAGAAAGACTATCAGTCACAGTGAAGACATACAGAAGTCACAGAAAGACTATCAGTCACAGTGAAGACATACAGAAGTCACAGAAAGACTATCAGTCACAGTGAAGACATACAGAAGTCACAGAAAGACTATCAGTCACAGTGAAGACATACAGAAGTCACAGAAAGACTATCAGTCACAGTGGAGACATACAGAAGTCACAGAAAGACTATCAGTCACAGTGAAGACATACAGAAGTCACAGAAAGACTATCAGTCACAGTGAAGACACCCGTACAGATATACACAAATGTCTTATACTAAAAGTGAACACATATACTGTGAATTCATAATTATTCGTTTGGTACTAATTTTCGTGGATTTCGTGGATACAGGTGAACCATGAAATTAAATGGTCAACGAATAACATATTTTACATATGCTTGTATGACGATTTGAGCAAAATCTTCCACGGACATGTAAGTTTTCCTTGATCCACGAAAATTGGTAACCACGAAAATAAATGAATCCACAGTATGTGCACACAAGAATTATGACAAGATACTAGTACACAGAAAGGAAACAGTTGGTACAAATATAGATACAAGCAAGAATATTAACACACCAATAAAACAATTATGTACAGAGAAAGACAGGCATACACTAACATTGAACACTTGTGTACAGATATACAATACAACAACTTGCACCAGCAGATTTTAGATAATCATGACGTCTTCTTACATTTGTTCTGGTTTTGATTTTTAAAAGTCCGTAGACGTCAGGGTAAACAAAGCATACTAAAACTTCATCATTATTTGAACTAGTACAGACAGTGATCTCGGGTTACATGTATCAACCAAAAAAAATAAGAAACAAATTGGGAACACTGGTGTTCTAGAAAAAGATGATAAAAAGGGGAAAAACACACATACAAACATAAGAAGTAGTATACAAATCGGTGGACTAGATTTCGTAAACACTAATATTGTTACTAAGCCGAATGCTTGTGATACATATTTATTATTTTATTTTCCATTTTGCTATTAAGTTAACATGATATCAAAGGTAATAACCATTCATTTAAATAAACTCATCATAAATACCAGGATTAAATTTTGTATTTTCGCTAGACGCGCGTTTCGTCTACAAAAAGACTCATCAGTGACGCTCGAATTAAAAAAAAGTTAAAAGGCTAAAAAAAGTACGAAGTTGAAGAGCATTGAGGACTAAATTTCTAAAAGTTTTGCCAAATACAGCTACGGTAATCTATTCCTGAGGTAGAACAGCAATTTCATTTCAAAATTTCAAAAAATTTAAATTGTTTTACACAAAGAAATGAGATTTTTTTTATTGTTTACAATGAAAATGATAAAATGAATTAGAATGTTGATATTCATTGCAATGACTTCTAAAACTAGTAATATTCTTATAATAAATAATGTGTTTTATAGGTAAACAGTCATATAATGGTTCAAGAATTTTAGAATTTGAAGCAGATTTTCAGTCAAGAACTTGGATAAACCAAGTAAACAGTAAGTCTCTAAATAAAAAATGAAGTAATAATTGCAAACGACATATTTAACTAAAGGGTGACATGATAAATGTTTTCAACTACCTCCATATATCTTCAAGCTTAGTCTTTCACACTGCCATGTATAAGCTGAATTGTGGTGGCAATTTTGTTTTTTTAACTTTATTTATGTATCAGTGCACCCATTGTCATAATAGTAAAAATAAGTATTCACATGCAAACAAAAATGTATACAAATACTATGTTTGAAAGATGATGCAAATATGTCTGAGGTCTAGGAAAAAGTGACAAGGAAATATTAAACATAATATAAAACCATTTAATTTCTTTTTTTTAATTTTTTTTTCACAGTTAACGTTTATTTTTATTACACGTTTCATTGTCCCTTTTCATATGAAAATAAATAATATATCAATCCTTAAGACTTTTGAATAACCAACCAAGTTCTGATATAATAAAACAATTCATATTTTTACGTTTTGCAGCGTTTATTAGCTGGAATCCATCCTGCAGTATAAATAATTCATTCATTTTGCATGAATCGGATAACGGACACTTAACACTGACGCATGATGGTACGTACGTCATAACAGTTTCTTTGACGACGGATACATTTTCTGCAAATAAGAATGAAAAGTACATCCGGGGTTTTGTTTGTCTGGTGTTTGAGACAAATGAAGGGGAGATAACTGAAGAATGTAGACCAATTACGCACACTCCAATAATGAACATTCCTTTCGAAATAATCAAATATCGACAATTACAGAACGGCACAAAGATATACGCAAAAATCGATAAACCGAAAGTGCTTAATAATAAAGGAAGCCACAACAAACTTGTTATTGTCATGCTGTAGTGTAAGACAACCACATAGTCCTCCACCAAAACATGACTATATCTGTATAAATAGTTTGCAAAGCTGTGTCTCTGACATGTGTTGCTTGCGATATTAACACAGCCGACCCAGGTATTGATTAGAAAGACACAATTTCAATGAAGATACAATCTTCCATGTAGAGTTGCTTGGAAGATTGATAAAGATATTATCCATTTTTTATAAATCGGATACGGCGAGGGTATTCTTTTCATAACGAATTTGGAAAAAAATAAGTTTTAGAGGGAATTGAGTTAACTCAAACACATACTATTTGTAGCGTTTTATCTAAAATGTCACGAATTAGATACGTATGGTGTGGATTTATTTTTTTCAAATTTTTACTCATCAAATATGGACATCCAACTGATTAGTCACATTGTTTTAAAGCAACAAGTTTTAAATATTTAAAATTTTGGGAAATTTTCAGGAATCTAAATTTCTCCTTGAGAAAAACACAAAAAATATTTATGAAGGATTAAGTCAGAATTTAGTAAAGTTTTTAATTTATAGTTACTATTAAATAAACAAATTGTCAGATTTCTAAACAAATTTGACTAGTAATGTTACTTGAAATAGCCATGTTATTATTAACTCCTCACAAGTAAATGATAATAATATTTGCCTGTTTATATGGATTCAATGTGAAATTTAACAACTCAATGTATGTTTTGTTACATAGTTTGAGTATGTGTGAAAAGGATCATAGTTAATAATTACACAATGAAAGAGATGAGCACGTTAAAGTATGGAATTTTGCTTGCTTAAATTAAATCTTGTCTACTTAAAAGTTTGCGAACATGGATTCATTTTATAAATATTTTAATGTGTGTACGTGGTAAAATACAACCGAGAGTTTTTTCTGTGATACATGTATATTCTAATTGTACTTAAAATAAATTGAATACGTTTATTTTGAAAATGAGTGTTCTACAGGTATAAAACAGCCAGATTACTGTCAAACTTTGTATTATAGTTTAAGTGATGTAAATATTAAAATTTTTTTTTTAGGTGTAAGTCGATTTTGAATCCTATGCATACTTCAAGGCAGCATGAATATACAAATCTATGCAATGAAGATGTTTTTTTGTATTTTCAAGAAAGAAAATCTTTCCATTATTTATTTGTTTCATTAATATTCCAAAAATCTAATATACTTGTAATGATACCTCGATTATACGATTATTCAGGAATGGCATATTATTACAAAAGGTGTATTTATGTTCATATCAGTGTGTTATAGCATTTTATTTATTCTTCATAGTACAATAGAGGCGAGAGATACCGAAAGCATATTCAAACTCATGTCTACCTGTGCGAATTTCAAACGCACAATTTTACACCAGTACTTAAAACCCTCCATCCTTTATGGTTGAATTTAATAGATAAATTAAATCGTATAATATAAACAAAATGAGGATGTTAAATTTGATGTATGCCTTTTTGTGCTTCTTCGTTACATTTGTTGTTTTTATAGTGATTTAGAGGATAACACAATGTTGACTGCTGTACCCCTATTTTTTTTTACATTTTTACCTATTGTGTCTGTTTGTTTTGTTCACGCATCGGTGACAATATAATGGAATTTGATGCGACTGTCATACAAGTGAGAGATTTAGCTAGCTATAAAACCAGGTTCAATCCACCATTTTCTACATTTGAAAATGCCTGTACCAAGTCAGGAATAAGACAGTTCTTGTCCATTCGATTTTGATGAGTTTTGTTATATGAGTTTGCCATGTGATTATAGACTTTCCGAATTGATTTTCCTCCGAGTTCAGTATTTTTGTGATTTTACTTTTTTTCATAGATCCGAATACAAACGGCCATGACCATGCCATGGCAAAACCGAATTATGAACAAATACCAATCATCAGAAGACAAACCACAACACAGAATACTGAGCAACACAAATCACATACAAAATCGAGGGGGTATGGTCTCAGATGCTCCTTACTGGGTCAAGTATATTGCTGGTGGTACAAAAATGTATACATTCAATGATTGTTTTGAACTTTGTAGATGTGAGGAACGTTAGAGCTTGACATATAGATTTTAATTACATGTTTTGTAATGTATCAAATATAACAAAACAAACAATAGCAATTATAAAACATCTACTAAAGGACTTTTAGAGAAATATGCTTACTCCCTCCAAGATTAAAAACATTCTAGAAGACAATTTTAGATTGTCCATTTGGGCAGCTGAAATGTAGACAGTAAGAAAACCAAATTGTCATATATGGAACAAAAGCATCGCAATTTAAAATAAAAATGACAGACGTATAGAACAACGTTTATGAACTTTGTGAATTATTTATGAAGTTTCATTCAACAAATATCCAAATGTATGTCTTATTATTAAGTATTGTAAAGTAACTTGTATGAAGATTAAGACTATATCTGTCATAACAAAAGGTTATTCAACTTTAATGTTGTTAAATTTGTTTAACTTTTTTTTTAAAACAACATTTTTGGAGACAGGGTTCTATTTGTTCTAGATAAAACTTCATGTATCGTCTTTACAATCTTATAGTTTACATTTTATTGGTGAAATTTTACATGTGTTAATATTATATGTCATAATGCAGTCTTGTTTTGTATAAGTATGCGATACTAAATTATTGTTTTTAATAAAATATGTTTCTAAACAAACTTCGAACTTTAAATTTTTCATGAAAAAAAATCAGTCAAAACGACTAGCGTCCAGCATCATGAATAAAGGCAACAGTAGTATACCGCTGTTCAAAACTCGTAAATCCATGGACAAAAAACAAAATCGGGGTAACAAACTAAAACTGAGGGAAACGCATTAAATATAAAAGGAGAACAACGACACAAAATAATAATGTAACAAACACAGAAACGGACTAAGCATTAATTTAGACAAAATTAGATGAGAATAACAAATATAACATCAAAACCAAATACACGAATTTGGGATAGAAAAGTATCGTGCCACTATAAAAATACTCTTCATGTCAAAATTACAGACGAAAAGGACACATGCAGAAAACACAAAAGAATGATGACGTCAGGATAACGTTTTGAATTACTGGGAACAGCAATTATTGTTTTCAAGTTCATATGTTTGGCCGAATACAAAGTTAGTTATAATATGTCACATATTAATGTCTCCATGATGAAGGTGCATTGTACCTCTTTGTTTAATCAAAACATATTACAGTTTTCCCCCATGGACCTATAAGCTAACTATAAAATAAGGGGTGGTGCATGATTAACAATGTCACAGCTACCCAAGGCACCAAAATAACACAAATGTTAGCATCCCTTTGTCACCTTACAGCCATGGACACTAAGCAAACCTATGCTGAATAGCAATCTGTAATAATCACCGACCAGTAGCTCAATCTATAAAACCAAATACTTAATTATTGGGCAAAACAACAAACGAAAAACAAATAAGATGTACATCAATAAACAACTACTTATATGACAACCACTGACTTATTATCTCCTTGCTAGGTACAGGCATATACAGAATGTAAATTAAATCTTCATAGATACCAGGATTAAACGTTTGTACTTCAGACAAGAGTCTCGTCTACACAAGACTTGTCAGTACTGCTGGTATACTTTTAGTAACAGGATTAAACATGTTTGGGGCGCTAAACACCATCCTAACATTATACAATAATATTACAACACAACATAATTCAAACACTATAAAAAACATCGGTTTAAAAGGCCATGACTCAACGGATTGGTACAAAACACAAAATATCAAAATTCAAAAAGGAAAGTCCCTAATGAAATGGCAAAATCAAAAGGATCAAACGAATGGATACCGACGTTCAATAGATTTGACAATTCAATAATCAGAATTATTCTGTCGACTATACTATAGAACTGATGTGGAATTGTGTAAATGTGTTTGTCTTGTACACTCTTAAAATATTTGAAACACTAGAGTTGTTCTATTCCATGCATTGACAGTCTCTATTAGATTTGACACACTGTCATGGACTTATCGTTAAAGGTTCTCTTTGACTACATGTTTTTTTTCTAACTGTTTGAATTTGAATACGAACAATGAATCTCTTATAGATGAAAAGTGTTGGTGTATTTATTTCCTAGCCTGGTATCTATGATTTTTTAACATTGTGTGATGCCACTTCTTGTTGACGTATTTTCCCACGAGGATATCACAACTCGAGTAAAATCAAAAATGAAATATCATTGATGCGACCACTTTTGTCAAATAAAAGTAAAATAAAAAAAATATCGAACTTGAGGAAAATTCAAAACGAGAAGTCAATAAACAAATGGCAAAATCAAAAGCTCAAACACATCAAATCAACAGATAACATTTAACATATTCAATTTATTATATAAAAACGTAGAATAAACCCAAACACTGAAATAGTGTTCTACATAAAGCATAATTAAATAAGGCCTATTATTTAGTCATGGAGAGTTTGGTTTTCAAATCTGATTGTCTGTTTAAATCACTAGACTGCACCTGTTTAAAGTGCACCGTTTTCAATACCTCAGTTTATTCTAATGAATGAATTTATTTGCAATAAGCATTTACATGCTATGGCAATCAAGACATATATTACATATATGACACATTAATAAACAGCAGAAAACAACACATCATACAAAGTTAAGTAAGAATTTGACATCTCATTTTCCATGCTGCCTTAATATAATTACATAATTTTATAGTTACAGTTTTATTGGCAGTTTTTCACAATTGATCCACTTTATAAATATTTATAAATATTTGGCCAAGAACACAAGTATTTTGGTAAATAATGTGACCTTACAGGTTTGTATACAGGACAAACTAAAACAAAATGATATTCGTCTTCAACAACGTTCATATTACAACAAAGACATAATCGTTATTATCTTGGAGTATTAGTTTATCTACCAACTTCGATATTTAATTTGAGTGTCCCACTACGTAGTTTTGTAAGTAATCGAACATCACAAAAGAAATTTAAGTAATTTTCAAGACAAAAATATGTCTTGATTCTTCTATACATGCAAAGTTTTTCACAATCACATAAAGACGTGGACCACTAAATATTGATCAGTAATACATTTTTTAACAATATCAAAAACTACATTAGTTACATCCTGTGAAATCCACAAAAAGTTTAGGCCAAGATTAGACAATAAATCTCGTACATAAGAAACCCAATTTGTTTTACCATTAATAACATCTTTATAAAGAAACATGTAAACATCGTAAACAACACTTGGTTTTTTCAATAAAATACGAAACCAATATTTAAAAATCCAAATGTGCCTCGAAACCTACATAGGCAAATGCCCAAGTTCACCACATAGAAAAATAATAGGTACATTTTTACCAACCTTTACAAGAAATCTACAAAAACGGTTAAAAATTAATTCAATATCACGAGAACGATGAAAGCCCCATATTTCTGATGCGTAACTAAGAACGGAACTAACCATACTGTCAAATAAAATACAACATTGATCAGTTGAAATGAAAACGCTTTTGAGAGTATTGATGAGTATTGATAAGGCCTTGGATCCTTGCTGAGCCAGACGTTTCTCTGTTTGTAGAAATTTGCCATTAGAATGTAATAATATTCCGAGGTAAACGTACTATGATCAACTATTTGAAGTTCGTTGTTGTCATAGAACAAATATTCTTAACCCGCTGCCAGCCATTTCTAAATACAATCACTTTGGTTTTGTCAGTGTTTACTTCAATATTCCATTTTATACAATATGTTGACAATTTATTAAGTAACTGTTGTAAAATATCAGGGCAATAGTACCAATTTAACACTTCTTCAATGATGACGTTGTTTTTATTAGGTTACAGGATAATTACTGACGAGTAAACATAATTGGAAACAAGAGAAGACACTGTCAACCGTTTTTCAAATAATAAAAAACTACAAAAACAAACAAAAAAGGTTAAATTCAACAAGAATAAAAATTAAAAAAAAAAAAAAAAACACTTTAAAGGGGATGTAGAATGTTTTCCTAAATTTCAAGTTTTTTGTGAAGAAGTTGTGTACAATACAAACCCATAGTAAACCAACAATGTGTTGAAAAATAATAAATTGACAACACTCAGGAATTATGCTATCGTCTTCTGCGTATTTGTTGCTGGAATGAGTATGTTTTTAGTGTATATCTCCATCAATTACAACGTTTCGTAACAAACAAAAAAAAAGGAAAAACGTACCTACGATTAATGTGTTTTGGATAAACGAGAAAATGTAACCGATTTTTCAAGTGAGAATATTAGTGATATAGTACAAAGTAGAATAACAAAAAGTAGAATAACAAAGATACTGAACACGGTTAAAAATTAAAACGGAAAGTCCCTTTAGAATCAAATTGCAAAATCAAAACTGAAACAAGAGTATACATTACAGTGAAGGTGTCAACCCTTTCTTAAAATCAACAATTACAAAAACAAAAAGCTAAATTCAACAAGAAAAAAATTCAAAAACCGTTTAAAGGGAGTGCAGAATGTTTACTTTCAAGATTTTTGCGATGTAGGTACGGTACGTACAATGAATACCCATAGGAAAACCAACAGTGTGTTGAAATATAATAAATCGACAACAATAAAAAATTATGCTATCGTCTTCCACGTATTTGTTGCTGTAATGAGTATCATTCTAGTGTATATCTTCACCAATTACAACGTTTCTTAACAGGAAAAAGGAAATACGTACGATTGAAGTGTTTTGGATAAACGAGATGATGTAACCGACCTTTCAAGTGAGCACTAGTAATATAGTACAAAGTGTAATAACAAAAATACTGAACTCCGATGAAAATTTAAAACGGAAAGTCCAAAATCAAATGACTAAAAAAATATTTTTAACGAATGAATTAATTACTTTAATGTATTGCCAGCATAAAAGTCAGCACTTCTGTGTTGATATGAATCATCATTGATATGGTCTAAATTTTAAATTGTTTACACGTTAAAGGAACATTACCTTAGATAAATTTGATAAAACCTTTCGGAATACTCTATGGTCTTCATTGTACTTTAACTTCGCAATGTAGTTTGCCTTTTTAAACAATGAAAACAACACGTTATAAATTAGATGCGTCCGACGCACTTTTATGGATCTACCTTCATCAGACCAAATGCTTAAAACTGAATATTTGGAAGCCAAGGATGCATAAGAACCTAAACAGTTTAAGAGATATATACCCCGAAAATCTAATAAGATAGCCAAATCCATCTTAGGTCACTGACCTTCGCCTGATGCTACTGAAATCTTAGTTTCTAACAATTTTTAATAAAATTTATTATTAACGGACAATTTTGGAATGATTTGTTCTAAGTCATGTCACTACTGCAGTGCTGACTACAGAACTGATTATACCTTTGGGGACTTAAAGTCCACCAGCAGAGATATCGTCACACGGTGTAAAAATGAAAACAACACGTTATAAATTGCATGAGTTTCGTGTACATATTTAAAAAGAATAAACCATCGTTTATATTCCATTACAAAAGATACCAATGGGTGGTAAATATTCACTAGGCATTCCTATCTTTTATCTTTTTCAAAACTAAACTGTTTGCAACTTGATTTTGTAAAATTTTGGCCTATACATATGTATATTAAAGTTACATTTGTTGCAGCGTTATTGTTTTATACATTGTCTCTTATTCAAATATTCCTAGGTGGTTGTATTTCAACTCCAACATCTCCACCCCAAAACCGCAACAACAAAAAAAAAAAAAAAAACGATAACAAGTTTTCGATATGCAGCGAGGTGCAAAAAAAGCAGTTGTGCGTTATATAATCCAAAAACAAGATGAGTTCTCTCGTGTCAAACAGATATTATGAAAATGAAGACAGTTGGTAGTAACTTTCTTCAGAACTATTGTTATCTCTGTCATTTGATCTCCAACAAGGAAGTAAAGATGTATAGGTAATTTACAAAACATTCATCTAGGTATTTGATGTCAGAGAAAGGTGTTTTATTGGGTGTAGTGCAACTTATTACTGATTGGATCAAGTTCAATTCGTAAGGAATTCGACTGTCATAATCTACCCTAATATTATGATATGTCAAAGCGAGGTCCATCATTTAATAAAATGATGTAGATGTAGTTAATCGACCCCAAAACAAGGGTGAGTACTCTCTCTCACACCAACACTCACACTTTTGCATGTTGTGGACCAGATAAAAATTTTCAAGACTTTAATTTAAATTATTTAAAAGATTAGAAATATAATGTTTATTTAAATTTGTTCGTAATTTCCATTCATATTTTTTTTGTTATATATGTCTTTTTTGACATCGAATCTCTCAGTAAAGATGTACTGTTAATTTGAATATTTAAAGCGACTAAAATGACTCGTTGCATGATTAGATATTGATGTCATATAAAACACAAATTTAACAGAATTACAATCAACATCAATAACAACTTCATTTCAAACACAATATATAGGACGACTGGGCAGGCCACATCTGGATCGAACATTCTACATTAGTGAACCACTGATTTTTACCCAGTGTTGTGATACACAAGTCATCAAATTATCAGATCAGTCTTAACAGTACTCTAAACCGTATTCTTTCAAAAGAGTTATGTGAAATTTATCACGAAATATAATTATTTATAGTATAAACGAAATTCAAATAGTTATCGGGTAAACGTCAATAAAATAATAACAATACGACAAAATAAAGGTTTTTTTGGTAGATGCAGTTTCATCAGAAGACGGAAACCTAATTCATCTTCTATAATTGTTGTGACAGACGCAAGAATTTTTAAAACGTGTTGTTTTCAATTGTTTACATCACTGGGTCGATACCTCTAGATCTGCTGGTGGACTATTAGTCCTCGAGGGTATCATCAGCTCAGTAGTCAGTATTTCGGTACTGACATGATTTAACAAACGTTACTAAAATTGTCCGCTTATAAATTTTGAAATTATTAAGAAACTAAGGTTTCAACTCCCTCTGGCAAAGTTGGCTTTAGATGAATTTGGCTATTTTTTTTTTTTAATGTATAGCTCTTCAACGGTTTCGGTACTTATCCGTCTTCGGATTTCAAATGTTTGGCTTTGAGCGTTCCTGATGAAGGTAAATCCAGAAAAGCGCTTCGGACGCAAGAAATTTTTAAACGTGTTGTTTCAATTTTTTAACAGAAACAGTCAAACTTCTTCATCACTTAATTCTCTAAACAGCAAACATAGATAAGATAAGATAAAGAAGGAATATTACATCTATGGATGAAATAATTCTGTACTGACTGGGTTCCTCATTTGATAAAGAAGCATATATCGAAAAACATATATGTGGTTTGATTGGTAATGAAACAACACTTCACAAGAGACCAAAGGACACAGAAACTAACAACTACATGTATAGGTCATCGTACGGAAAACAACAATGAGCAAAGCCCATACCGCATAGTCAGCTATAAAAGTCCCCGAAAATGACAAATGTAAAACAATTCAAATGAGAAAACTAACGGCCTAACTAATGTACAAAAAATGAACGAAAACAAATATGTAACAGCAACAAACGACATCACTGAATTACATGCTCCTGACTTGGGATAGGCACATACATACACAATGTGGCGGGGTTAGACATGTTAGCAGGACCCCAATCCTCAAGGCTTCACTGATCAAATGCATACAAATAGAAATATGAATATTTTGCTCTGGCAAGTGCTAAAAATAAGTAAACTTACGCAAGTCTGGCTGAAAATGAAAAATAGTCTGCAACACAAAAGAACGAAATTGTGTACAAAAGTACATTTACATTTTGGAAGAAAAGCTTGTGCAAAAACAAGAACCGATTAAAATGAAAAGTCAATCCGCAAATATTTTTCATGAACCACCCTCTGCCCTCCTTGAAAGTCAAATGGTCACCCCAACTACATTATATAAAGAAAACAATAAACGAAACAGTCGCTAAGGGTTTAATACAATTCTAAAAAGAAAATGCTAACAACACATTTCGTGTATTTGATAGTTAAATATTCTACTAAAAAAATAAGCAGCACAACTTCTGACTTAAATCGCAATAAAACGAAATCTTGATTTATCTTTAAAGTTTTGTTTTTTTTAATCTTCAGTCATTTTTGTATCCAAAATTACCAAAGTTTTTCTTGTTTCAATGCAAGAGAGTTACACTGTTCGCAAACTTTGAGTGAAAGGGGCAAAAATGCTTACCATGCTTATTCACAATTTTAACAATTATTTGGACATGGGTTGTTTCCCTACACCCCATAAAAATGACAGAGTGGTGAAAGGATGGCAGAATTGATTAACATATGAACAGAAACTATAATGTAACATGGGATTCCTCATTTTTTTTTTTTTTTTTGGAGGGGCACCATTTCCCAATTAAATTTTTATAATTATTTGTTAGTTTTCTGCTTTAATCATTTCAACTTTATTACATAAATTAATCTTAATGTCAAAACACTTTGAGAATTATAAATAAAGATGACCACCCTCAAAGTTTAACCCCTGTTGTTTTCAATAGGAGTGTTGCAAAACTTTTTTCGAGTAGCATATAAAAGATAAGGGGAATTATTTTTCTCAACCAATTCGCTACTAGGTTGGTTATTTCCAAATTAGTCTAACGTGCATTGACTTTCTAATTATATTTTTTATTAAGGAACACGGAATATTTACTTTATTGTCAAATCATTCTTTCTAATTGTTCTTAACATGCAATAAAATATTTATGAAAAAACATGTTCCTGATTGATAACAATGCGTTAGTTTATTGTTTATATTTGGCTCCTGTGTGTCTTCGTATTCAAAAATATCATTTAGTTGTCTTCTTGATTTTGTTGGTAAGTTTGTTTTATTAATTTGCTTGAAAAGGATCAATTTATTTTTGATTGGCGTATTTGAGATAGAGATAAATGTTATAAATGTAAGACATCAAGTAATACATTTTCCCGCCTCATTATCGATATTATCAGTTGTACTGAAGATGCAATTAGCAACACGGATAAAAATATCAAGCACACGATTGCAAAATCCATTGTATTACAAAGGCAATTGGAATAGAAAATAATATCGGCTGGGCACGATCATAAAAAAAAAAAAAGAAAAAAGAAATGTCAAGTTACTCATGTGTCAGTCGTTTAATGAAATGGTTTACTGGGGTGCGATTTATTTAATTGGTAGAAATGGTATAATTGCATAATGTTATTTCACTCTTAAGGTCAAAATATTCAGGTACTAAACGTGAAACTAAATGAATGGCATACCACAAATAATGAATATGTGACTAAAGGTATCAAAATGATTGTGATGGCATAAAGTGTGTTAAAAGGTCAACTGTTTTCTTTGATTGACCCATATTAAATTATCATTAGTTTTATATAGTGGTTAAATACCTTTATCAAAGTATTTAGGACAGGAAATATATATATCGTCATTCTATTGTATACGACATGTACATGTGGCTTCATGTATACATAATCTAAGTAAACATACCTATCTATATATATGTTAATGTGTATTTTAAATCAGGTAATATGGGATTGTTCAAGGTTGGAGGTCAGAGTTCGTTGTTCTAATTTAGTGGGATTTTCCCAATGTATTTCACAACTGCCTCTCTCTGACAACGTTCAAAATATAGTTTTCATTCATGAAAAGAATCAGTGAGTCACCAGTAGTAGCGCTGTTTTGTTGCAAGTTTAAGTAGCTTTGGAAAATATTATGTAAACTTTAAAAATCAAAATTGTTTTGTAGTTCATCTTGGATTCTGGATACCAAATGCAAAACATTTTATTCAACAGATAGTACTGAGGGATATTTGCTAACTGAAAATGAGTAGAAATGCAGTTATGTTTCGTCAAAACAGTAAAGTGGAGAAAATTCCAGATGATGAAAGTGAAGAGCTTTTGTCGAAGGAAACAGACGAGGATAACAAAAATGATCAAACAGAAGATGCTTCACTCAAAATACCTCATTCGAAAAATACTTCAAACAATTTTATGCGGGCACTAAGCCGGACAAGTGAAAAAGATGAAAATACAACAGAACTAACATTAAATGGCAACTTGCATATTACTATGTCAAATGACGAAACATGTGGAGGAGCAATTAAATTACGAAAAGATAATTGTGAGGACACACAGATTGACATAGAACCTGATGAAAAACTAAAACGTAGGAAGCAAAAAGGATGGTGCAGCTTTCTTAAAAATAATTGCTCAAAACAATCAATTTTAAATATAGTATATGGATTACTTATTACATTAGCATTAATTATTGGGGTCAAAGCTTTAATCAAATACTCTTCAGATGAACATGAACGTTATTTCTACTGCTACCCTTGCCAAAATATGAACAGTCATATGAAATATACTAAAAGAGGGGAAAATATGTGCTGTACAGATAATCCCGTGGAAGAAACTGCATTGCCAAAGGTTTGTTATTCTTAATAAAATATATACTAGTCAACAAAAGAAACGATACACGACTTTGAAATAAAATTTATCAAAAAGTATTAAATATAAAACAAAATGAGATGCACTTTTTTAAAAAACTTTCATTTGCAAGGTATGCACATGTGATAATGAAAATCAAAACTTGTCAGAAAGTATCTACATTCCGTGTAAACGATCATAGGGTGCAACTTAGTTTTTTCGGAAAGTCGAATAAAAAATCGACACATAATTTTATAAGTACTAAATAAAATTTCAAATTTGTTTAAAAATATTCAATATGCTAATTAAGTCATGTTCATCATGTTCATGTTGTAACTAATGGGTTGAAATATTGTTTATTCAATTTTTTTGGGAAAAGTGTTTTTTGAAATCTCAAAAAATGCAAAATTTTTTTTTTTATTTTCGTTTTAAATCAATGCTTTAGATATGAAAACAATAAATTTGAAAATTTGAGACCTTTCGGATTAGTTTTAATTTTTGAATTTCACTTTACACATACATGACATACTGTCTGTGGTAAATCAGTTGATAATGTATACATTTTAACGATTTCTCGTGGGGCCGAACTTTGTTTAACAAATTAACGAAGAATTGCCGTTTTATGTAAATTTTGTAAAAAAAAAAAAAAAAAAAATCGCGAAAAAATGTCACGAAAGCAAAAAAAAAATTTTTTTTAAACGGATTTATATTTATTACTACCTTCAATATTGGTCCAATGAACGGAAAACTTTATCTTTAATATGAAAAAAAGTCTTGTATCGTTTCTTTTGTTGACTAGTATACGTAACAAGGAGGCCAAAACATACGTATACATATACGGGAATTTCCTATGTAAGCATATTAAACCGGTGTTTCTAAAAATAAAACTTAAACGTGATATATTTTACCCGCTTATATTACCACCTGACAGTATTTGTCAAATTTTGAATGGTTATTACGTTTGGTACTACGCCAAAAGATAATTTCCAGTTAGATATTTTTCGCCTATCTTATTTGATTGGATACATCATCATGTTTGTTTTCTTAGGCCAAAATAATAATATTTTCATTGAGGGTTTCTTAGACTACCCTAAAATGTCTACCTTTAAGTTTTTAGTAAAGAACTGTGAAAATGTATATCTTCACATATTCTCCTAAGGAAATTAAATAAAAAAAATATTTGTACTGTATCATTTTTCGTAAGAAGGAGCTAGAGCCTAAACACACATATAGTATGTGTATTGAAGCCGGTTAAAAATAATATTAATTCGCCCTTTCCCGTGACCGGGTTGTGACATATGATATATCTACCCTCAAACTAGTTATTTATTTTACTTTTCAACAAATCCTAAGCGATCAGAGGCGGATTTGTGGGGATGGGGTTACAAATGAGTCTGGTCTCTTTATAGGACTCCATATTTAGTTAATGATAGACTTTTTAAACATATATCATCTCAAACGGTTAATGTATTGGGTCCTCCTTTTTCAAAAGCGTTTCTCCGAATCAAGCCATTATTCTAAAAAGTTAGCAAGAGGGGACATTTGGTTTTCTAGTACCTTTCTAGCAAACAGAAGAGTTTTTAATATGTATTGTATTTTTTTTTAGTATTTCATGTGTTTACCCTCTATAAATCAAATATCGCCTCAAAATGAACAAAATAAGATTACGTAAAACAGTAATTCGATCTTTATTATATAACCGTTCGCACAAAATCTAAACAGGATGTAAGGACACAATATACCAAATAAATAAGGCAAAACTCATATTTTCACCTGTTATGTTTACCTTATTTGACTGATGCTTAGATACATGTTACATTGTTTAAACCTACTTAGTATACAGAGCATTTGCATAAAGCGCCCACCCACAGGCACTCGTCTCAGAATTTTTGTTCCTATATACCTTTATATGTTATATAAAGGTATATAAAAAAAAATTCTGAGACGAGTGCCTGTGCGCCCACCAAAGGGGCAAAATCTTTTCTTTGTAATAAGATGTGTTCCTTAAGGTGGTTAACATTTTCCTCCGACCATTTGTTGATACTATAATGGTACGAAAATCATACTAAATCATGGAACGCATCAGTCTATCTTTTCGTCAAATGATATTTAGCACTTTTATGATTTTCATTGATGAAGTACTAGTAGTTGGAATTTTACATAGAGTTATCTTTAATATTTTGTTATATTGTCATATACTTCTGAATAATGTTGTATATAGACCTGTATATATATACATGTAAGTGTCAAGAAATCTTTGAAAAAAACATGAAGCTTCATACTGATAAAAGTCAGGGGCAGATCCAGGGCGGAGCGTAATTCCAGAAAACGTTATAAAGATACTGACGAGCGGAAGAAGGCGAAAAATGCTGGATGATTTAATGCTAGAAAACAAATATATCGCGAGAAACATGACATTTCTTTGCGATTGAAATCGATGGCGAATGGCCTTTGCGCCATATCTTGGATAAGCCACTAAAAATGTCACGATGAGAATTCTTCTTAATTAAATTTATTTTACTCATTGTTGTCCCATCACCGTCCATTGACCTATAGTTGTTAATTTCTGTGTCATTTGGTCTCTTATGTGGAGTTGTCTCATAGGCAATCATACCACATCTTCTTATTTTTATATTATATGATTATCGCATGAAGCCATTTTATTTTGTGCTAACAATCTTATTTTTTATTTCAGAGCAGTTCTGTTATATCACGTGACAAAAAAGTTGTTGGTAAGTACAGTAACAAATTTAATATTTTTAATAACAAGTGAAACTGCGAGCTACTGCTTACTGATGATACCCCCGTCGCAAGTGGATAATATTAATAGTGTAAAAATATGCAAGTGTTCGGTAAACAGGAAGTTGTCGATTGATGAATCTGAAAACGCATCACACGGTATAGCTGACTTATAAAAATCCTGAAACCAAATTTCAGAAATCCTTGTATTGTAGTTCCTGAGAAAAATGTGACGAAAATTTTTAACTTGGTTATCATGTGTAAAATCATACAAGTGTTCGGTAAACAGGAAGTAGTCGAGTGATGAATCTGAAAACGCATCACACGGTATAGCTGACTTATATAAATCCTGAAACCAAATTTCAGAAATCCTTGTATTGTAGTTCCTGAGAAAAATGTGACGAAAATTTTCAACTTGGCTATCATGTGTAAAATCATACAAGTGTTCGGTAAACAGGAAGTTGTCAAGTGATGAATCTGAAAACGCATCACACGGTATAGCTGACTTATATAAATCCTGAAACCAAATTTCAGAAATCCTTGTATTGTAGTTCCTGAGAAAAATGTGACGAAAATTTTCAACTTGGCTATGATGGGTAAAATCAGACAAGTGTTCGGTAAACAGGAAGTTGTCAAGTGATGAATCTGAAAACGCATCACACGGTATGGCTGACATATATAAATGTTGATACCAAATTACAGAAAAGGTGGATGTGTAGTTCCTGAGAAAAATGTGACGAAAGTTTCATGGGACGGACTGACTGACTGACTGACGGACGGACTGACAGACAGAGGTAAAACAGTATACCCCCCTTTTTTAAAGCGGGGGTATAACTGAAACCAAATTTCAGAAATCCTTGTATTGTAGTTCCTGAGAAAAATGTGACGAAAATTTTCAACTTGGCTATGATGGGTAAAATCAGACAAGTGTTCGGTAAACAAGAAGTTGTCAAGTGATGAATCTGAAAACGCATCACACGGTATGGCTGACATATATAAATGTTGATACCAAATTACAGAAAAGGTGGATGTGTAGTTCCTGAGAAAAATGTGACGAAAGTTTCATGGGACGGACGGACTGACTGACTGACTGACGGACGGACTGATGGACGGACAGACGGACTGACAGACAGAGGTTAAACAGTAAACCCCCCCCTTTTTTAAAGCGGGGGTATAACTGAAACCAAATTTCAGAAATCCTTGTATTGTAGTTCCTGAGAAAAATGTGACGAAAATTTTCAACTTGGCTATGATGGGTAAAATCAGACATGTGTTCGGTAAACAGGAAGTTGTCAAGTGATGAATCTGAAAACGCATCACACGGTATGGCTGACATATATAAATGTTGATACCAAATTACAGAAAAGGTGGATGTGTAGTTCCTGAGAAAAATGTGACGAAAGTTTCATGGGACGGACTGACTGACTGACTGACGGACGGACTGATGGACGGACGGACTGACAGACAGAGGTAAAACAGTATACCCCCCTTTTTTAAAGCGGGGGTATAACAATGAAAAGAAAACTACATTCATACATTATCCAATCTTTTCATTGAGTAATGCTGGGACTATTATACGGTGTATTATACTATGACAGTCCCAGAGTAATGGCAGAAAAAAACATGAATTTTCATTAATTCATTATGTAACTTCGATAAAAGAACTGTTGAATAACAAGATTACAGAAAATAAAATCATGCAATGATCCATATACCCTGTTTCTTTGTGATCTATCGTATAAGCAAAATAAGTTTAACCCTCAACATATGTTCATGTAATTTTCTCAAGTCGGGAACCTCAGACTGTTTTTGGTTACTTCAGTATTTGTCTTTTGTCATTAAGTAAAATTGGTGTTAAATGTAATATCTTCTAAAGTCTCTGTTAAATATTTTCATAATTTTATTTTTAGACTTCATTGATTTGTGTCCTTTTTGTGTAGTTTGATTGCTGTATCAAGTTATACCTTTAATCTCCTTTCATTAACATATTGTAGTAAAATTATTGTTTATTTTCTTTCCAGATACATCATCATACAATGGTACTAGGATACTTGAGTTCCAGGCTAATTTTGACACACAGTGGGAGAGAATTGGCAAAAAAGGTTAGTCAAAAATACTCTGCGATATGATTTAGGTGAAAAGAAACAAATTAATGACATTGCGGTCACTTCATTCTATATCACCAATAGTTCAATTGAGAATGGAAATTTGGAATGTGTCAAAGAGACAATAACCCGAAAAGGATCAGCAAACAGCAGAAGGCCATCAATCATCAATGGGTCTTCAATACAGCGAGAAAGTCCCGCACTGTACAAGCATTCAACTCATTTCTTTTC
This sequence comes from Mytilus galloprovincialis, assembly GCA_037788925.1. Classification (NCBI taxonomy): domain Eukaryota; kingdom Metazoa; phylum Mollusca; class Bivalvia; order Mytilida; family Mytilidae; genus Mytilus; species Mytilus galloprovincialis. The sequence goes on along the minus strand of CM075334.1, from coordinate 43,061,282 downwards.
TTTGATTTTATTTTAACATCTTAATTTTTCAAATTCTGTACGAAGCATTTTTGAATGACCACAAAGTACTTACACAGCTAAACGTATTGATCATATTTCTATTTGAAATATCCTTTTTTTAATAATACAAATACTTTTTTTACATTTTACAGATATCATTCCTTGGACTCCAGTCACCAATATGGACAACAGTTTTGCAACGTTCATTAAAGGAAGAAGCGAACTGAAACTAGTGCATGACGGAAATTACGTTATAACGTTGTCTCTGACTACAGACACTTTTAGTAGCAAATCTGAAGACGTTCGAGCAATGGCATGCCTTGTTTTTCATCCACCATTTGGAGAAAACCCAAGAGAGGAATGTAGACAAATCACACATGCTGATAAGATGGTTGTTCCCTTTCAGATTTTCAAGTTCGATCATCTCAGACGAGGGACAATACTACATGCATTCATTTTATCATCAAAGGGCGGATTCAAAACACAATCAACACAAAACAAACTGTACTTAGTGCTGTTGTAAAGACTATACAAAGAGGGATAACTCTAACTAATACAAAAACTGTGATATACATATGTGTTTTATATGGGTTTTGTAAAACTATTAATATGAATGAAGGAATGAATGAATGAAAGTGGCGGTATGACATTAGTAAATTATAATATGGATGAATGATTTATGAATGTGTTAAAAATAGTCACCTCAGAGAAAACAGTTCGCCTTATATGTCAGTTTTGTTTATTGTGTACACATAAACATTTTTTTTTTTAAATATATGTAAAATAAATGTATAATTTAATGTAAATATGTATATAAAGGTAAATACAAATATTATATTTTTTACTTGCTGAAAAAAAATACACAAAAACAAGAAGTTCAAGATCATAGAATTCTTTGTTGATTTTTAACATTGACATAGTGTTAAAATATTGTCAAGATAAAGCGTATTATTATATAATTGTTTAAAATGAGATTTTAAAACAATAATAAAATAGTGGTCAATGAAAACTGATTTTTCATTCCAATTCCTCTATTTTCTCTGATTTCTTTCCTGAGAATAATATGTAAAGACCAAACATAACTATACCTCGATTATTTGATAGATTAATGAATATCAATTAACTCAGCACTATTTATTTTGAATCATTGGTGGATCATCGTAGATTAATGGATGAAGCCGTGCATGTTTTCGTGCATATATGACATCGAGCCGACAAGTCTTTTCCCTAACTCTAATTACCACGTCCCAAGTCTGCTTTAAGCAAATATTCTTCTTTATCAAACATACCCATATTTTCCAGTGTTAGTCTAAATGCATCACCCTATAAAAAATGAGAAGATTTGGTATGATTGCCAATGAACCAACCCTCAAACAGAGACGAAATGACGTTAAAGTAAGCAAATATAAGTCACCGCATGGTATTCAATCCATCCCACATAGCAAGTTGTAACAGGCATTTGAATGACAATTGTAAAACGAAAAAATTAACGGCCTGATTTATTCAAAAAATAATAAACGAACAACAAATATGATATTCAGCGACGACAAACACCGAGTAATAATCTCATGACATGGGACAAACACATTACATCATATGGCTTAGTCAAAATCATCGGATCGTTACAAAAGAATCCTGTATCTCGACGGAAATACCAATCAGTACACACCCAACATCCATATGTTCGAGATATTTGCCACTGGACACTAAGAAAGCAACACGAATACTCAATCGTTACTTTAGAAGATGAGATATGAACTGGTGATGATTTAAAAATGATAATTACCCAAAGTAGTGTACTTGCATGTCATCAACAGTTGTGTCATGTAGAGAATTGTTAACAGTTAATAAAACGAATTAAAAGTTCATCACAGTACAATGAATCAAGACTGTGTGTATATTAACGACATATATACAAAAAATATTACTTTTAGTCCAAGCTATCTATGAAAAACGTTAAACAAATTGCAAAGTTTTTTATGGTTATATAATGGAACATGTAAGTATACGAATTCAAGAATAGATACGACATATTTTGACACGAGAAAAGGCGACTTCATTATCATAGTAAAGAAATATGTTTTTCCGGATTTGTAAAAGGACCACTTCTGAACTTTGTGTATATGCGTCTTTTTCTGCTTTAATTCTCAGTCACGTCAGATAGGAACAGGGACATGAGTTAAACCTAATATACAGGGAAAAACTATTCAGCATACACACAGGCACTTGTCTCAGAATGTACTTTTCCTATATACCTTAATATAAAGGATAACAAGTCTAAAAGGGTACAACATCACCAAAAACACAATAAAACGAACAATATGTTAGATATTTCGGATAACAGATATCCTTCCTCGGTAATTGCACGATGACAAATGAATCATGTCAATTCAAATTAAGACTCTATCAAAATCTTGAAATTTATCCAATTTAAGCGAACGCTGGAACAATTTAAAAATTTCCAAAGTTTAACACGGCGCAAAGACTACAAATATATGCCAAAATAAAAATAGTTATTTACGATGTGAACTGGCACAACTCTCAATTCCCAAAGGTGGTGACAGTTGAGATGTTAAACAACTGCGTGGAAATACAGTCCCAATAAACAGTCCTGACCGATCTAAGCTGGTATAATATTTAAAATATGACAACGGTAGAGCAATTGCAACAGAGACTGCGTATTTAAACATCCCAAAAATATAGTAATTTGATGATAAGAAAAATTAGTAATAAATTTTTACTAAGGTTAAGTAATAGAACGTGGCTGTGTATTTACACATCCCTGCCAGTTGTAATTAAAACTAGTATAATTAAAAAATTCCTGAAAAGTGTAAGAGTCCAGTACGGAAGCCGGAGTTACTGGACACAACTGATGGTAGGGAAAATGAGTGACTCTTCTATGTTTTTTCATTAATGCCCTCTGGGGAAACTGTCCTAAGCTTTCTTATCCAAAAACTTTCCCGAGCAAGTCTGTCGGCCTTTGACCAGTCCTCGTTGTGATCTATGATGGTGATGGTAAGTTTTTTAAGATCAGCTTGGGCGTGCCCATGTGATCTTAAATGACGACTTACTGGGAGGTCGGGCTTGCAGTTGTAGTCACTACGATGACCATTCATGCGTTTGTTGAATGGCTGTTCTGTCTCGCCAACATACTGCATGCCACATCGACACTGAAGAATGTATACAACATTCTGGGTTTTGCAAGATACATTACAAAATATTGTGTACACAGACCCAGTGGAGTGGCAAGTAAATGTTTGAGTATTCAGTATTTGTTGGCAAGTCAGACATCGTTTGTTACCACATGACTTCCACCATCCTGTAGTTGAACAGCTTTTGTAAGAGGAGACGGCAGCTTTCACAAATAAGTCTTTTAGACTTGCTGGTCTCCGAAAAGCTAAGACAGGAGGATCGGGAAATATATTAGATAATTTTGGGTGATTGGCAATACTTTGCCAATTGGCACGGATCAAACGTGAAAGGTTAGTAAAGGCGGGATTGTATGTTGAAACAAATGGAACTATTTTGCTGCGCCTCTTCTTTTTGTACTGTAACATGTCATTGCGGCTGTTATTGTTAGCACGCGCAAACCCCTTATCTATGTCCCATTTCTTATAACCTCGTTTGATTAAAAATCCGCGAAGTTCCTGTAACCGTTGAGTGACAGCCTCCTCAGAGGAGCAAATCCGCTTTACTCTGAGAGCTTGACTGTACGGGATACTTTTTGTACAGTGTTTGGGGTGACAGCTTTGGGGAGAAAGGCACTGATGTTATCTGTAGGTTTACAGTAGAGGTCTGTTGATATGACCCTTTATAGATGTAGTTGTGTCTAAGAAAGATATCTTAAGAGTCGGATATAAATGTAAATTTAATTTACTGGTGGGTGTTGTTTGCATGTCTGATAAAAGCATTCAATTTTTGTTGGGATTCAATCCATTCCATGTCAACATCATCGATGAAACGGAACCAAGACAGAGGTTTGAATAAAGATGTTGAAATAATTTGTCTCTCTAATTTGCCCATGAAAACATTGGCGTAAGACGGTGCCATTTTCGTCCCCATCGCTGTCCCGTTTATTAGAAGGTAATTCTCACCATTAAAGGTAAAATTGTTGCATTTCAGGACCAGAGTAAGCAGCTGGACTAAACATTCGGCAGGTGGTTCTAAAGTGTTGCGCGAGTCCCATATTTCCCTACACGATTGTATTCCGCCATCATGAGGTATGTTGGTATACAATGAGGTGATATCTAAAGTGACAAGGAGGGTTTCCGGAGGAAGAGGGTTCATGGATTCCATTTTGCGAAGATAATCTGTAGTGTCTTGAATGTGAGAAGGAAGATTTTCTACATATAAAGGTATATAGGTATTTTTTTCTGAGACAAAATATGCCTGTGAGCATACACTCTTTTTGAATGTGTCCAATTCTGTATATAAACCATACCTATAGTTGTTAATTTTGGTGTCATTTTGGTATCATGTGGCGAGTTGTCTCATTGGCAATCATACCACATCTTCTTTTTTTTTTTATACTTACCAAGTTTATGTGAATTTTGTAATTTGATATCGACCTGGACATGGACGACATATGTGACACTGGGCATTTTTCATTAAAACAACAGCCTTCAAAACTTTAAATCATCTGATTAAACAGTACACTTGGGTATAGAATAGGGATTTCACATTGTGTTTTTTTTTTTATCCTAAAATGATTTGTCACTTACACTTGCTAAGTTAATAAAGTCCATATTTGGCTTCAAAAAGAAACTATGAAAAACTAACGCAGTAAAGTATTAGTTACTAGAAACGAAAACTATAGTACAAAAATGTAAACATAAGGAAGTCGTGAAATCATCCGATTCACCCGGATTGAAATGGTATTAAATTTTAGCTACTATGTTCAAATTATCAATTAATACGCTACCAAGTACACCTGTACCATTACAAAACTATAAAACAAATCATTTTCATGCTGTTTTAAAATATTTTTTTTTACTTCAAACAAAACATTTGTATACGAAATGTTAACTAGGCATAAAATTGATAATGTTTTATATAATCTGTTTTTTAAAACCACATTTGATGGACGATATCAAAGTACACAGTAATGGTATGATAGCCAATGAGACAATTTCACCAGAGTGCAGATGAATTAAAAGATAGCAACTACATGTATATGCCAATGTATGACTTTCAACAATTATCAAAAACCCATGTGAACAGCAAACGACAAAAGGCCCCGACATGACGCATGAAACAATTTAAACGATAAAAGTATCGACCTGATAGGTGTACAAAACAATAAAGGAAAAACAACCACATGTACAGCATCTAACGACAATCACTGAATTGAATGCTCCTGACCTTTGAAAGGGTCATATAAAATGTGACCAGCTTAAATGCTTGTGCAGAGCCCAACTGTCTTCATTAACTTTTACAGCCCTGGTGTTCTCGCACAACATAAGAACACACTATGAAATGCATAATAATATATCAGACTAATAACCGCGAGTTGTCTACATACAGATGCAAACAGTTATTTATTTCAACACCAAACGCCATTCCTAATATTTTTTGTCTGTTTGCCTTATTCTTTTTTAGCCATGGCGTTGTCAGTTTATTTTCGATCTATGAGTTTGAATATCCCTCTGGTATCTTTCGCCCCTCTTTTATACATTATATTAATTTAAAAAAAAAATGAATTAATCTACAACTAGAACATTGGCATAAACAATACGCAGTTAAAGCATCTTAGATGTATTCTGAAATTAAGTTACGGGTTTTATCAATCTCCGTACAGCGCTCGTTTCCTTTCCGTATACTTAGTACAGTAGGGATGTGAGCTCTGCGCCGGAAATTGCGGTTTTTATGCTGCTTTGAACTTTTTATTACTATTAAAAATTATGATAGTCCGTGATGCGTTGACAATGTACAGAGGCGTAGCATCCTAATTTATACTGGTACGGCAGAAAATCATGATGGGTCGCGAAGCGACGCATCCCGCCTCGTAGAGGCGGTTATGCGGCAAGGGGTTCGGGGGCCGCTCAAGGCCCCCGAGAAAATTTTAATAAATAGTGCAAAATCCTGCATTCTGACGACCTCCAGACACTTAAATTTGATTCTCTAAAACCCTAGTTTTATGGGTAACAATTTAAAATATGACTCTTTTTTTTTTTGAATCAAAATCATAAAAATTTATGATAAAAAGTAAAACTTGAATCCTGCATTCTGACAATCTCCTGACACTTAAATTTCGTTCCTTAAAAAACTAGTTTTATGGGCAATTATTTTACTCTTTTGTGTTTAATTCAATTTCAAACTATAGAAAACAGAATTTAAAACATGAATCGTGTCGAAAAGGCAGCAATTAAACTTTATCAAAAAAGTTGAAGGCCGTTGAACATCTTAACTAAAATAAATACACGCACTTTAACTTTGTGTTGGACACCTTGCCAGGCCTTGTCATGCTCCTACAATACTTGAAATTTTTTGACAGAAAAAAAAATGAGCACCGTATATATGCATACCGGTTTTAGGAAATTATTAAACTAATTTTATACTATCAAATCTTCGCTAAACGTATTCAGGAAGTAAAGGGAACTATGATCAGACCGATGAACAGATTTTCAAAATTCCCGGTTTACAAAGACCAATAAATAAACATGATGGATAAACTTCAGAATTTCTCATATAATATCAAGTAAGGGTAAGACAAACGACGAATCTATAACACTACGAAAAAATCTATTTTCATTGTGAAACTAGAAAATATGTAATTTGAAGCGGCATTGATAGTTACTGGCGGTACTAAGTTATCGTCCATAAACAAATTATACAACGAAACAGGATGGGAGTTACTATCAGAAAGACGTAAAAAACATGAAATGTTTCACAATAAGACCCCTGATTATTTAAGCGATATTATCCCTTAACAACTGTGTAATATTCATAACTATGACACAAGACGAACGAATGACACACAACATATAAAGTATAGAACAGCATTGTATCAGAAATCGTTTCTTATGTCAGTCATTCGATCCTGAAATGCTTTTTCGGACGATATCAGATTTGGTCCATCTAAGTTTACACTTCAGACTCGGACTTCTCTTGAACTGAATTTTAATGTGCATATTGTTATGCGTTTACTTTTCTACATTGGCTAGAGGTATAGGGGGAGGGTTGATATCTAACAAACATGTTTAACCCCGCAGCATTTTTGCGCCTGTCCCAAGTCAGGAGCCTCTGGCCTTTGTTAGTCTTGTACTATTTTAATTTTAGTTTCTTGTGTACAATTTGGAAATTAGTACGGCGTTCATTATCACTGAACTAGTAAATATTTGTTTAGGGGCCAGCTGAAGGACGACTCCGGGTACGGGAATTTCTCGCTACATTAAAGACCTATTGGTGACCTTCTGCTGTTGCTTTTTTCTATGTTTGGGTTGTTGTCTCTTTGACACATTCCCCATTTCCATTCTCAATTTTAATAAGAGGAAAATCTACTTGTGTTTAAACAAGTTCAACAATTTTTAGTAGATTCAAAGCCATTTGGAATATATAGTATAAATTTTCATGGTTAGGATCGTAGTTGGGTGAGACAGTCTTGACAAAGTCCTGGACACACACCACCCCGGTACATATCATATAGGAAAGATCAGAAGAAGAAAAAAATTATATGCAGTTATTTGCCTTTTTTTTACAGGGAGACCGATTAATATATTAAGGGAAATACTGATTCGAACCCTTAGTATTAATGTATTTCTGTAATTATATGCATATGACATGCATAAATGTACATGTTTTTTTTTATATAATATGTTTTGAGTAAATGTATTTTTTTAAAGAAAAAAAAACCCAGGTATTTCTGGGGGAAAGGTTGGTTACCGGGAAAAGAAATACTGATTCGAATCCCTTAGTATTAATGTATTTCTGTAATTATAAGCATATGACATATATATATATGTACATGTTTTTTTTATATAATATGTTTTGAGTAAAGGTATTTTTTAAAGAAAAAAAAAAAAACCCAGGTATTTCAGGGGGAAAGGTTGGTAACCGGGAAAAAAATACATAACAGTTAGATGCTGAGAGTTCAGGGAATATAATGGAATAGCAATTTCAAATAGCATTAAACGTATTTGTAAACCGTCGAAGATCAGACTTAGGGCTTCAGTGACTAAAATTAAAAAAAATCACTGCGACTAGGACTGGTCTATCATTATGTACTTTATTTCTTAGGATCATGCAAAGGTTGGCACGTCTACTATGTGACTGCTAGATTTATATCCACGGTGGCGGGATGTATAAATACCGAGCCACGCGAAATAGATATTACCAACACATGACTATTTACAAAACAGTAAAAGTGTGTTACTGTATGGTGTTGTTGAAGTTGGATTATATTCCGATCGTCTTGGTGCCTACAAGCAGAATGTGCATTTGAACAATGTGCAGATCGTTTATTTGTCTCTGTTGCAAATAGATCGGCACGCAATAAAATTGGGACAACTCGTTTATATTTTAGTCAGTATTACTTAAACTTTATGGTGCATGAATACAGAGTAACTGACAACATTTTTTATTCTTGTTTTCAATATAATATTTTTATTGCAAAAAATAAAATAGCAAAAAAACTGAACCCCGCCCAGGAACATTCAAAACGAAAATACCGTTATCAAATGGTAAAGTCAAGAGCTCAAACACATCAAACGAATGAATAACAACTTTCATATTCCTGACTTGTTACAGGTATTTTCTAAAGGAGAAAATTCTGGACTGAAACTGGTTTTATAGCTTGCTAAACTTTAATCTTGTATGCCAGTCGCACAAAATTCCATACTTGCTGCACAACGTTTGTTTCTCAATTTGAGAGTTCTAACTTTGATTCTTCCATGCCATTTGTGTTTAAACCAGAACAATTGCAGAAGGCAGTAACATGCTATTGATAGTACTATGACTGTTCATGACCATATGCATGATCAATTAAAATCTTTAGTAAGTAAACAATTCCGTACTTTGATTAATACAGGGCAATTACTCGTTATCGTATATACTACTTATACAAGTTTTCGAACTTTGCTTATGAATGTATACCGTATGTTGGTACGACTTCTACATGGACTTTTCTATCATTATTTTTTTTTCTGTAATATCTTTTTTTTCTTTATTCCCGTTGAAAACCCTTGTTTTTTTTTATATTTTATATATAAATTTTAGGTACGGCATGCCGTACCAACGAACATTATTGGTACGGCGAGTGCCGTACCGGCTGCTACGCCCCACAAAATAATAAAGTCAATATGTATACCAAAAATGCTTCGAGGGAAACATTTGCCTATCCATCAAAGTAGTTATTATAAGATCTTTTGGTATTTCCTTGTTCTTAAACATAATACAGGTGAATAAGCAACAATGTTATAAACATTTTTATTGTACCAGAAAATCTTTTTTGAAAAAGATAACAGCTTCCTAGGTTATGTGAGCTGATGTGCCAATCGATAACCAGGAAAAGTATTTAGTCATTTGAACGATTTTTTAGAAACATACTGTAGTTCGAAATTCCTCCTTTTTTTTTTGTAACTCAAACTTATCCAACTTCTCTTAGAATTCGGAAGCGTAATAATACAACTTGACCATTTAAGGAAGCAAACTGTTAAGTGTAAAAGTGAGGAATACGGAAATACGAGTTTTAAATGTGTTCGTATATGGGAAACAATTAAACATCCTAGTATACACGTAAAATCAATTAAACCATCAGCATTTTCTTAAAATAGTTATGGTGACACTTCCTTATATGCATATTTGTTGTATATGTATGTTCTTTTCCCTGGGAAACGAGTGAATTAAAAGTGGCATCGGATATACACTCGTCAACCCTCTCAAACATTTATTTTTATTAATACTTTTGTTTTTCTCGGAATCACTTTATACTCAAAAACCGTATTTATGTATTTAACGTATAATCTACATCAGATATGAGAAATAATAAAAAGTAAAAAAATTGTTTAAAAAAATACAGAACTTCAAGAAAAATACAAATGGCAAAATCAAAAGCCCAAACACATCAAACGAATGGAACACGAGACACATATTCCTGACTTACTCAAAGGAACTTACTTTAAATAAACTAGATTTTAACGGTAATAACTGTCCTTTCCTAGATTTAGATATTTCGGTTTTAAACGGGAAACCCCATACTAAAATTTAAGACAAAAGAGAGGATTTTTCGTTCCCTATTGTTAATTTTCCCATTTTGGATGGTGATTTTCCTATGGCACTATCTTACGTGGTTAACATTTCACAACTCGTTCGCCCTGTCCGTGTCTGTTGCGACGTTTTTGATTTTAACGAACGTAATCTATGTTTTACTGGTAACTTATTAAGCCAAGTGTTTCGTTACCACAAATTACTGAAAACCTTTACTAAATACTTCCATAGTTATAAAGATTTGGTTTTGAAGTTTGGTTGTACTTGTTAAATTTTTTTATTTCAAACGGGATAACACATCCTCATTTTTACAGAAATGTTGTTAAACGTGTCCGGAAATTTAGAAACGATCCTGGTAAACTTATCGATCCTTTAAATAAACTTATCCTAAAAGGTTACCAATTCAACACTGTAATTATATCACTGAGTATTGTTTTATTGGTATAACTATTGATTTTGTTATCAGTAAATTAAAAGCAAACTAAATATTATTGTTGTATTAATATACACATTCATGGATCTACAATCTGTCAATACCTGTATCTTGGCATTGCACTAGATCATGTTTTTCTCTGACTGTCTATGACGTCTTTACACTAAATCCAATGGATGTTGGATATGTACTGATTGATAATTTAGTCTTAGATGCATGCATTTTTATTAGATATTAGTGGCTTTGAACTAGCTGTCAATAACTGCGAGTACTCTCAGATCTGTACTTTTTGTCTTTTTAATGTTGGGATATACAAGTACCCGGCCACGTTAACTTGTATTGAAGTATTTGTATTTTTATTCATCTGATGAGTTATGACTTTTTAAACAGAATGTTATGGTTTGTACTTATGATGTACTGTTACACCACTGTCCCAGATTAGGGGGAGGGTTGGGATCCCGCTAACATGTTTAAACCCGCCACATTCTCTATGTATGTGCTTTCCCAAATTAGGATTCTGTAAATCAGTGGTTGTCGTTTCTTTATGTGTTACATATTTGTTTTTCGTTCATTAATTTACATGAATTAGGCCGTTAGTTTTCTCGTTTGAATTGTTTTACATGGTCATTTTGAGGCCATTTATTTCTGACTATGCGGTATGGGCTTTGCTCATTGTTAAATGCCGTACTGTGACCTAAAGGTGTTAATTTCTGTGTCGTTTTGGTCTTTTGTGGAGTTTTGTCTCATTGACAATTATACCACATCTTTTTTTTTTAAATATATCCTTTGATTTTTATTCACACCACTTAAAATGCTTTTCAATTTAAACTTGATTTAATGCACCGACTGTGCAAGAAATACCCTCATGGGTAGTCAAGACCCTAGCAGTAGTAATAACTACAGTATCAGTGCATCCTATTACTTCTTCATGCTCAAGTTATAACCTGATTAGGTCATTTAAAGAGCAAATTCAAAATGAAAACATAAAGTTATGATGCAGTCAACACATGTGACCATCATTATTTAACTTTAATATCAAAAGATATGTACCATTGTGTAAAATTTAGTATACAGTACAATTTTCAAATCAAATTATTTTACAGTTATCTCCCCTTAACTATGAATTTGCTGATAAAAGTGTATCATCTCAAGTTTTGGAAGCAGATACCTGCACGGACCCCATATCAATAACTTAAATTTCGAAAAAGAGGGGCGAAAGATATCAAAGGGATATTCAAACTCGTTAGTCGAAACTGATCATTTTATTTAAAAAACAGACATGAAGACAAACTACAGGTCACAAAACACAACATAGAAAAGTAAAGACTGAGTAATATGAGCCCCACCAAAACCGCAGTTAATCTCGGGTTCACCGGAACGGTAAGCACCAGTCCTGTTACTCGTGTACAATTTAGTAATCACCCTGTTATCAGTGCAATTCGGTAGGTCACATTCTAGAAAAAAAGAGGACGGGATTCGGGTACGACAATTGGATCATATCCGTCATTATCTAAGATTTAGCAGGTATCCAATAACGGGGCGCCCAACTTGTGATAGTGTCCGTAAAATGTTTGGAAAAACGACTTAAATTATTTAAGTAGAAACTCTTGATTGTTATTACATTTCACTCTGGTGATATAACAGTATAGTTAAAACATCCACACTCTGTGTTAGTTTCTTTTTATTTCTGAAATTGAAAAAAAACCACATTCATTTTGAGACCAAAAAACAAGTTTCAAAATTGGCACAGGATCCGCGACATAGTGAGCACATGTGTATACACAATTATAATGAATTTCTGTTCAATTAGTTAGACATATCAGTGTCCATTTGAGTATCGAAAGCAAATACATGTGAACAGTCAATCAATGCCGTAGCTCATGGAAACAGCATGTAAAGCGGAAGTTTGAACAGTCGAAGCTTACAAAAGTTAATCGTTAAAATCATGAGATGAGATGGACACTCATGACACTTCAACTCGGGTATTCAATGTAGAGGTTTCATTGAAAACAGAATACCAAACGTTCGTTCTATAAATTAAAGATATTCATCTCTCTATAATTTGCTAACATGTACTATATTCACAAACACTTTACAAATAAATATGGTTTAGATTAACACAAAATAAAACCGTTTGTAAATGGACATGTTTTGATTGCTGTAATATCCTGCATGCCATTGACAGTTGTCTGTTTGTTTTGCGTACACTGTTCACGATATAATGACATTTTAGGCGACTGACATACACGTGAGAAGTTTAACTGCAATAAACCTGAATTTTAATTCACAAGTTTCCTCATGAGGAAATACCTATATCAATCATAGTATGACGGTTGTTTTCCATTCGTTCGGTATGCTTGAGCTTTTGATTTTACTATTTTTTAATTGACTTTCAATTTATAATTTTCTTCGGAATTCGGAATTTTTGTTATTTTACCTTTTGATACAATGACTCACACTATGATGTAAACAGTTACATTCAGGATCCCAACTCCCTTTTTCAAGATTTTTGGTGAGGTCGGTCTAACACCGATCAATATCGTTACAAACATAAAATTGACAATTAGGTGGAATCGAATTATTTGCAGTAATTTTCTGCCAATTTAAACATCACAATGTTCAATTTGAACGAATAAAGATTGCCTTAGTTTAAATGGAATGGAAATGTAATTCCATGTCTGACATTCTTGATAGATCTTTACTCAAAATCACCAATAAAAACGTATAAAATGAAGATTAATATATTAATTCTTTAATATTGGCACACCCGAATTCAAAACTTATCTAGGGGGTGGACCATATGAAATGTCTAAAACCGAAAAATATTTGAAATGATGAACAGTGACACGTGTTTCGTTTGCAGATCACTAAAATGTTACCAAGCATAGGCGATACTATCTTATAATTCCAAAAAAGAAACCCACAGAAAGATATTAATGAATAAAATGTCAAATCTGCGTCAAGCCAATTGAAAACGAATTTCAATATTTATTTCAGTGTCAACATGTTATTGTAAAAGTACAAAAAACATATATCCTGATATCGGTATAGATTTCGAAGTACTAGTATTTAGATACGGAAGGGCTGCTTGCATTTATCAATACTGGATTGATGATTAACTTATCCCTATTTCGAATAAAAAAAGTAATAGTTATCAAAGGTACCAGGATTCTAATTTAATACGCCAGACGCGCTTTTTGTCAACATAAGACTCATCAGTGACGCTCAGATCAAAACATTTAAAAAGCCAAACAAGTACAAAGTTGAAGAGCATATTGTGCATATACTCTGATATATATTATTATATTATACAATAACTAAGTATTAAAAACACGACAGGTTTTGCATGTTGACCATGATCTGCTTATGGAGATCTCATGTGCTCCGGAAGGATAGTTCGGTGCACATGGTTTATCCCCCTGATTTTTCCGCGGGTTTGTGTAAATCAGTCTTCAGTTTTCATTTTATTCACCTTTGTTATATGTCGCATTTCTTTTGCAACCTGTATTCATATCCGCTGCTTCATTGTAATGGTTATGCACATAGCCTCTTGTTACACACACAAGTATGTCTATGTGTTTCTTTATAACGTATTAGTATATGTTATAATGCTGACGTAACCATGTCACTGTTAAAATATCAAGAAAAAATTGTTTTGAAACAGAATATGGTCAATATTCAAACAAAATTTAGACAAGACACAATTTTATATTTATGCTCTGATTTGTATGAAACATGGCATTATTCATTGATATTTTCGTGCTTTTTCTTTGTTTGAAACAGAGTAAATTTACAAAATTATTTTGAAATGTCATCGTTTGTCCTCAGTTTGTTGTTTCTATTTCAAAATTACTTTCTTCCTGATTTGTGTTACATATTCTCTCACCGAATGCACATATATAATTGAAAATTCTAACACAAAGAAATTGGAATAAAAATAAACCAAAAGTTATTTTTAAATTCAAGGTTTTCCTGTCTTCGTTTATTTTTTATTTATCTGGGGAAAATTCGGTAACCCAGATACCCATTCATTTTGATACATCGGATTTCTGTCACTGTGAGGTGAAGCAAACACATGCACTTTTGTCAGTTGTTTGAGTAACTTCGATTTGAAAAACAGTGAAAACCAAGATTCATTTTGTGACTGAATTGTAAACAGTGAATAATTCTATATAAAAAAAAACACAATAAGGGCAGGCGCGGATCCAGAGGGGGGATTACGGGGGTTGGAACCCCCCCTTTGTTTTGAACGATCAATGCATTTGAATGGGGACATGTAATTGGAACCTCTCTTTGTCCTGGGTTAGGACCCCCCCTTTTTAAAATGGCTGGATCCGCCCCTGAAGGGGAACGTTTAAGCTTGATATTCTGCATCTATTATTACAAATATTATGTGCATTTTAGTGATCTCTTTCAGCATTACAATATGACTCTTATTGATACAAGTTGCATCAGCTTTTGATGAAATAAATGATGAACATTAACAAATGACTGCTAAACTAAGTGTTTTGAGTATTAGTTTCCATCTGGATGCATAACCGAATATTTACAACAAACTAATGTGTAGTGAAAAGGTATCATATACACAGTTTGTAGTATCCTTTATTTCAAATTCGACAAACAAGTCACAAAGCTGAATGATTTATTGAAAGATCGTCATTTGTATTTATTTATTTATTTATTCATTACATTTTTATTTGAATATGTACGCAAATAGTTATCAAAGGTACCAGGATTATAATTTAGTACACCAGACGCGCGTTTTGTCTACATAAGACTTATCAGTGACGCTCATATCAAAATATTTATAAAGCCAAACAAGTACAAAGTTGAAGAGCATTGAGGATCCAAAATTCCAAAAAGTTGTGCCAAATACGGCTAAGGTAATCTATGCCTAGGATAAGATGATATTCAAAAATTATTTTTATTCATATAGTCGCTTTTTGAAATCCCTATTAATATTCTCTCTTATACAGTTACGAGTAGAAGTTGTCAATTTGGGAAATATGAAACTGCAATTTTATGTTTTGACTGGTATAGTGAAAATAATTGTATGAAGTTTAATATTACATATTCGTTACATAAGTGTGTTACATTTTGTTATGTTCTAAGCTGTCTCTCGTTGATGGAAGATGTTCGTTGATTTTCTGCGGTTGCATGTTGTATCGACTATTATTTGTTCGTGTGTTTCTCTGTGATGAGTGTTCTTGCATGTGTTTGTGCTGTATTACTGTCACGTAATGTATTAACTTTAAGGATATTTTTTTTAACATTGTCTTATTATCGGGAGGTATGGCTAGCCATAAAACCAGATTCAACCCACCATTTTTCTTGTCATTTTTCTAAAAACAAATCATCGGAAGGTACGAAGTCCTTGTTGATAAATATTCCGTATCAACTTAGCTTATAATACACGATGGTCGTGAAGTGTAGATTCTGGGTTCTGACGTTGTTTATCGTTTTAATAACGTTTAATATTATTCTTTTATTTGTCCCAATGATTATCATTTTTACTGTTTATATAGTCTGCTTTTGGTTATATTCATTAGAAGTGACTGTACGTATTTCTCCCTTATTGTGTTATTGTTCGAATAATTTTGGTATTCTTATCTTTCATTTTTTCTAATGTGCTTTGTCTATATACCTTTTTGTGTTTCTTTAATACACATGACTTGGCTCTGTACTTATATATCCCGTTCTTGTTTTATTTTTTTGTGTGATAAATTTGTATTCTTGTCTTTATTTTTGCTAATGTGCTTTGTCTATATGCCTTTTTGTAATTCTTTGATGCATATGAATTGGCTCTGTTCTTATACATCCCGCCATTGTTTTATTGTCTTATGATATTCTTTGTATTCTTGTCTTTCATTCTTGCTGATGTGCTTTGTCTATATGCCCTTTTGTTCTTCTTTGTTACATAGATATAGGAAGATGAGGGAGGTATGAGTTCCAATGAGACAAACCTCCATCCAATTCACAATTTATAAAAGTTAATCATTATAGGTCAATGTACGGTCTTGATAGTGATGAGGATTGTAACCCAATGTTGACTACTGTACCCCTGTTTATTTTTATTTCACTTTAGTGTTCCTGTTGTTCCTTTTGTTTAGATCTTATAGTAGATGTTTTTCTTTAAGTTTTAGTTTGTAACCCGGATTTTTTTTCTCTGAATTGATTTATGACTTTTGAACAGATGTTTACTACTGTTGCTTTTCTTTCAATAAGTGCTTTTTATCTTTAGTCTCAAAAGAATAATGTTAAGCCTGCGGAATTCAAATAATTTTTTACAGCAGAACTTCGATATATTTAACAAAAAATTCACAAATTGGGAAAAGCAATTAGATGACCCAATTTTCATGAACTCAGCGGTATTATTTGCAATTATGGCACCCTCAACGGAGTTGGGGTGACATATTGTTATTGTTCGTTTTTTTTGTTTTGTTATATTTATTCTTCCACACTTTTTTGTCCATGCTATTTCTCAGAATTGGCTTGAACAATATTGATGGAACTATACCATAATGTAGACCACTATATGAAATTGTGCAATCGGGGTATGGCATCATCAAGATGGCTGCCGTTGCCATGGAAACTGATAAAATGTGAAAAAAATTGCAAATTCTTAATCTTTCATTATAAGACCTTGCTGGATGAAACGTTATGGTAATGTTTCTTGGTATGCTCTGATATTGTGACAATATTAGGAAATTCCAAAATGGCCGCCATTGTCATGGCAACAGGGCGAAATTTTAACATTGGCCCTATGGGAAAAAACATTGAAGCTGCATATCCTACAAGAATATTAGATCAAACCTTCTACAACTTAATGGATATGTAACATGGCATGTCCCAAAGTGGCACCTGTCTTTGGAATTTTAGAAATGGTACCAGTTACCATGGATATAGCAAAAATTTCTAAAATTTCAAAATGTATGAAGGAATGTTACATCATGAATTATTAGTACTGTATACGATATCCCATGTTTAGTCCAGTCAATCTAGCATAAATTTGAACCTAACCCGAAAGTAATTGCAACAGAAGATTTTTAAGATTTAATCTTTAGCATTATACCCCAAATATACACAGAAAAAAGTCCCATAAAATCTAACTTGAGGAAGACTGAAAAAATCACCATTTAAAATTCCTATGGAGAGTTGCATTGAAAAGGGAGATAACTCTTGCAAAAAAGGCAGAATTATCAATAAAAATTGATACAAAATTATAACTTTTTATCTTCTATCAAGCTATAATTTAGATTTCGTAATTCATTATTGAATTTTTCAACATGTCAACGTGAAGAATCTCAAATTTAATAACAATGATTAAGCATGTATTCTTCTTTTTGTGGTTTACAGTTTCTTTAGATAAGTAAGATGCTGAAAAAATATAATGTACAGATATAAACAATACCAAATTTTCACATTATTTTTTTCAAAATAGTCACAAAGCTTCAAATTTGCAATTTCTTTGATGAAAAATGCAAGAAAAAAATAAAACTAGCCATAACACTTTGGTTTTGTACATTTCATGAGCAGAAGATTATATAATTTAGTCAAATACAAACTTATAAACCCATCAAAGTATCATACTTTACATAAATTTCAAGAAAAACAACCAAAAACAGACCAAAAAAGACTCATTTTTGCAAGAGTTATGCCCCTTCAAATGTTAATTTCCACAGGAAATTAAAAATGCTGAATTTGATTTTTCTCAAGTTAGATTTTATGGGACTTTTATCTGTGTATATAAAGGTCATAATGCTATAGATTAGAACTAAGACATTTTCTGTTGCAATTAGTTTGAAGTTTAGTCTTAGTTTGACTGGACTAGTTGTAATGTTCACTGTTTATTTATAACAACAATAATCAAAGCCCATACCGCAAAGTCAGCTAAAGAAGGCCCCGAAATGATAAACGTAAAACATTCCAAACGAGAAAACTAACGGCCTAATTTATGTACAAACGAACGAACGAAAAACAATAATGTAACACATCAACAAAAGACAACCACTGAAATACAGGCTTCTGACTTGGGACAGACACATACATACAAAATGTGGCCGGTTTTAACATGTTAGCGGGATCCCAACCCTCCCTCTTACCTGTGACAGTGGTGTAACAGATCTACATAAGAACGAACTATGCAAATCAGTTGAAAAAGGCTCAACTCATCAGTTGGATACAAGTATAAATACATCTAACAAAAAAACAGAGTGGACGTGGCCGGGTACTTGTATATCCCTACAACAAAAAGACACTAAGTACTCGCAGTTACTGACGGCTGGTTCAAAGACACTAATAACTAATAAAAAAAAATCATGCATCTATTTTTTGCATTTAGGTAAAGATTGAAACAAACTGTGATTAAAAACAGAATAATTTACTATTATTGGATAGTAACAGTTGTCCATGAAAAAAGAGTCATCTTGACCTAAATAATTCTGGTTAAGATACATTCAAGTCATAGAAGAATGATATCGTTTAGATCGCACTTCTTTGATAACAATGGACCTTGAAAAAAGTTGGTCGCCTCGACCTACATTTTGCGCACGATTGGTTAATATTGATTAAAATTTGTGTTAAGGTCCAGATGATAGCAACAACACACAAAAGAGGAATGCTATTTGTTACTGAGCACTTCTTTGATTTCAATGAAAAACCACCTAACAATCTTGTCACCATAACAGGAGCACAAAAAACGACACTCGTTATATTGTAATATAATTATAATAATGGAGAAATACTAGTATTGTTTTACTGTGCATTCTCCTCGTTGTTGTTATTGGCGTTCTAATTCTTCTCACTGACACATATAAGCTTGTCTATAGTCTGCGGAGTTCTGTTATTTTTGCTAGCAACGTTTTTCCATATCCCATGTTAGGATCAATGTAAGAGGTTGAAAATTTCATATCTGATTATTTTTCGTTATCTGGAAAGTTACTTTAGACGATGGATTTTGAATGTTTCTGTGGGGCTTCTTTCTCCTGTGTATGGATCACTCACGGGGTAAAAATTTGAAAATTTTCGAAACTTATTTGACTTTTATGTATAGCATAGTCCTTATTATATACTTAAAAGGATTAAATTTCACAAAATAGTTATTTTGCACTAAAAATTGCTGTGCCATGCCTTTTTAGAATAAGATTGAAAATCGTATTTGTTTAAGTAAAATTATATTTCGAATAACATCGCTGACCAACATTAATAAAAAAAAAAAAATGCAATGAACAGAATACTTCTGACAGATATTTGGTTCTACTTGAAAAATACTGGGTAATAACATAAATTATCTAAATTGCAATCCCCAGTAATCTGAGGATATCTATTTAGAGTTGAATGATCAGAAATGCACAATAATATATTATGTCTATCAATATATATGTTTTAATACGACCGCAAAAAAAAATATGGTCGTATATTGCTTTCACGTTGTCGTCGTCGTCAGCGTCATCCGAAGACAGATGGTTTACGGATTATAACTTTTGTATAAGTAAATAGAAATCAATAAATTTTTAACACAAGGTTTATAACCACTAAAGCATTGTTGGGATTGATTTTGGGGGTTATGGTCTCAACTGTTTATGAAAAAGGGGCAAAAAAGGGGGACCAAATAAACATTTTTAGTAGTTTCCAGACATTAACTTGTGTTTAAGTGTATGGATCTCTCTGAAATTATACCACAAGTTTCCATACAACAAAGGGAAGGTTATAATTGGCTTTGGGGAGGAGGGTATGGCTCAACCCGTTTAGTAATTAGAGGAAAAAAGGAGGGGAGAACAAGGGTTTCTTGGTTAGTGGCCAATTAAAACAATTTGAAACCAGTGTAAGGAAGGTAATCCAAATATATTGAGGTAATCAAACATAATGTTTGATTTGTTTAATACCTCCCTTACACTGCTTTAAAATTATGTGTAAAGAATTTTTTTTCTCATATCAGATTTCAGAAAATAAAAAGAAAATTTCGTCATATATATTGTTCTCCGCAAGAAAAGTGGGGGATACATTATTCTTTTCTTTTTCGGGTTGGGGTCAATATGCAACAACATAGTGCAGTTAAAAATGCCCTGGTGTGGAATAAATATACGGTAAATTGATCATACCTCTTAATTTCCTTATTTCAATCAGTTCTAAATATTGTATACTGCCTTAATGATAACATAACTTTAATAACTGTTTCAATTTATTTGCTGGGCATTACCAATTATGGATTCGGAAATTTCCACTAAAACAAACCGAAGCTTACCGCATCTGAACCACCACCATCACATACATCAACCATCATCATCAACATCACTGTTCATCAACAAAAAACGTATAATGTTGTGACCACTGCATATAATGTCCCGACAACTGCATACAATGTTTGGACCACTGCGTATAATGTTGTGAGCACTGTATATAATGTTGTGAGCACTGCATATAATACTGTGAGCACTGCATATAATGTTATGGGCACTGTATATAATTTTGTGAGCACTGCATTTAATTTTGTGAGCACTGTATATAATGTTGTGACCACTGCATATAATGTTGTGACCACCTCATATATTGTTGTGACCACTGCATATAATGTCCCGACAACTGCATATAATGTTTGGACCAATGCATATAATGTTGTGAGCAGTGCATATAATGGTATGATCACTGCATATAATGTTGTGACCACTGCATATAATGCTGATCATCATCATGGCGTTCCATACAATTGCACCTTTTTTTGTTTACGGTAAACACTTTTATGATTAATGGTCTTTAAAAGTTTCAACTTTATACAGAAACTTGGTCCTTTAGTCTTTTAGTTTTGAATTAGTATAAATCTTGCATTGTATAAATTGTATGCAAAAGTTCCGGTACACGGTGGAGCCTCTTGTTCAAAACGGACATGTGATTTCATTTCTGTTTTGCTTTAAAGTTAACATTTCACACCCATCAAATTACAGACATAATTTAGACTCACACAATAAATCAATACAGAAGTGTTTTTAAGGACATTGCGTGGGAAATAAATTGGAATTTGAAACGGAGAAAATGTCGGTCAGTGGGATGTCTTTCGTTTTTCTATCGTTTTTCAATATTTTCCCCTTTTATTGTTTATTCTCTTACTCATTTCAAAGTCACAGTCTGACGTACGCTTACTATTGGCTTGACGTCATGTTTGAAATCAATGCGTGACGTAATGTAATAACGGGAATTTCCAAAATATTAAAATAAATTGAGCTGTAAGCTTCATACTCAACTCAGTGGCATACATGATGGCAACCCTAGGTGAGTGTGATTTATTTAATCGTGAACACAACATAAAAAACGAATATATTATTGAATTTGATATTTTAATAATGTTGGCATCTCATTCGCCTGTTTTTAACTTTAAAGCACTTGTTCAAAAATACTCTTTACGGATATTAGGAATATAATAAAACATCTCAGTGCTTAAACATCTCTTTTTCATTATTTCTAATTTTTTGTTCAATATGTGCATAAGTTGTTTACCATAAATGATGACGAAACAAAATGGAAACAGCACTTTGAAAAGCCGAAAACTAAATATTTGAGAAAAAAACGACGTTTAAGAATCGACACATTGCAGTGCAATATGAAAAAAGGGTCAACTTTGCCTAAAGTAGTTGAAACTTTAGTTGATTTATACATAATTAATAAATTAATAAACGGAAAAATTAAGAAAGGTTTGTTTTAAATTATATATGTAAGTACCGAATCACTAAATCGAACTGATGATACACTGGAGACTGATAGCCTCCAAACAGCGATATCGACAAAGTGCTGTGAAAAAATATAAATACATAATAAATATCATACGTTTTAAGCGCTTCTCTGCTTTTACCTTCATCATTCGGTTGATATTAGTAGCATATTTTTCATTGACTAATATATGCATATAGCTCATTGTTTTAAAATTTTACAGGAAAGGGATATCCTTCTGATGATGACCTTGCAAACGAGCTACGCATAGTTCTGATAGGGAAAACAGGATCTGGGAAAAGCGAAACTGGGAATACTATTCTTGGTAAACCAATTTTCGATGCAAAATATAGTGGCTCTTCGGTAACAAGAAAATGTCAGATGGAAGAAGTTTTTCGCGGAAACAAGAAAATTGTTGTCGTTGACACTCCAGGAGTCTTTGATACAGAAATGTCATCAGAGGAAACGAAAAAAGAAATCACCAAATGTATAGGGCTGACGTCGCCTGGGCCACATTGTTTTCTTGTTGTCATTCAAGTTGGAAGGTTTTCCCCAGAGGAGAGACAAACATTGGAAACTTACTTAAAAATGTTCGGCGAGGGAGTTTATAGGTATTTGATAGTTCTGTTTACAAAGGTTGATACGCTGCCTGGTGATCATAGACTGTCTCAAAAGTTTGACAGTTTTCTAGAGAATATTCCCGATGATTTACAAAGATTTCTAGACCTTTGTGAGAACAGATGCCTGCCATTTAATAATGCAGCGAATGGGAAAAAAAGAAAGAAATACTTTCACCGACTGTTTGACTTAATTCAAGCTACTGTTGGTAAAAATGAAGGAGAATTTTACACCAATGACATGTACAGAGAGACAGAGAAGATAATTCAAATGGCCATAGAAAAAGAAAGAAAAGAAAGCAATTATGTAAATGTTGACTTCAGTAGAGCAGCCGATAAAACGACAAAAGAGAAGAAGAGAGAAGGACATGGAGTTCAAAACAAAGATAAGCAAATTAGAGGTATTAAACAACATCTTGGAAATGGAATTATGGAGAAAGGGGGAAAATTGTTAAACGGTGAAATTGAAATAGACACTGAACTTGTTGGAGATATTTCTAATATAGATGTGACAGACTTAGAAGGAGTAGCAACCGTAGCGGGAAAGTTTTTAAAAAAATGTAAAAAAGATGATGTACAAAAGAGTTTAGGGAGAAAAGATACTGCACAACTGCGCAAGACCGTGCGAAGGCAAATTGAAGAAGGAGAACCAACCATATCCCACCGACTGAAAGAGGGTGTTATTTCCTTTGTGTCGACAATTGCAGACGGAATCGCGAAGGAGTTTCCAAATTACATAAAAAGCCTTTTTGAAAAAGGCGGAGAATAAAGAGTAATGTAGTCCGAAACAATGCTTTCGTACATCTGTAAAATATTTTGATTTTTTTTACAATTCAATAACGCCCATAAAAATTAATCATTTATATATGGATTTTTGTGTATGCTTTGATGTTACTTAAACATAAAATTAAAACTATCTGAAATATAGCATAACATTATCGTTTTAGGTTTTACTGGTAGATCTCCTAAAGTCTGTTTAATTTATTCACATCTGATCTGATCTTGAAGTGATTTTGTTCTTCGCTTATGCCAAAACACTTGGTTTTCATAACAATAGTATGTTGAGCTTTTTGTGTTCATTTGAACGGTTTTGTCTTTGGTATGTCATTTTGGGATAGATCGTTTTCGATATATATGTATTTGTTTTCGTGCTCACTGTCACATTGACTTTCACTACGTATGTGCCATCAGAAAGCAGATGTACATGTATGTTATTGTCAAATGAAAATAACACTATATAAATTTGCTTCATTTACTATCAAAGAGGGACGAAAGATACCAAAGGGACAGTCAAACTCATAAATCCAAAACAAACTGACAACGCCATGGCTAAAAATGAAAAAGACAAACAAACAACAGCACACATGACACAACATAGAAAACTAAAGAATAAACAACAAGAACCCCACCAAAAAACTTGGGGTGATCTAAGGTGCTCCGGAAGGGTAAGCAGATCCTGCTCCACATGTGGCATCCGTCGTGTTGCTTATGTGATAACAAATCTGGTAAATAGTCTAATTCGGTAGGTCACATTCATGAAAGGGAAGGGGATTGTAGTTACGACGTAATGAACATATCCGATACATATCCGATATCATTTGTGAAACGGTTTTTCCATAACGGTCAACCAACTCGTGATGGCGTCCGTAAAATTTACGAAGGGATGATTTCAACTTCACCATTTGGAACTCTTGGTTTACTAGCTTCCTTGTGAGCAGCAACCCTCTATTAAGAAAATCGTGATAGGAAATGCAAGCACGGGAATATCGTATCAATTGGGAGATATATACCCCGTATGCAGGTGCTGCTGGAATGTTGCAACTTAGAAATAGAAAGTTCACAATTGGAAAGCTGAAATCATCTCTTTTGTCGTAAAGTTTTGTTTTCAACATACGCACAGAACCATACAAATTTTAGCTTAGAATGTATAAAAATTGGAGGTTTAGATGACGACCAAAATTTAGCTACAGAGAATACCTTAATCCTATAGAGACAAAGATAAACTATGCCTCAGACGAGTTGATATCAGATTAGAATTTTTTATTATCGGTTTGCCTATGAATTTAGTCCATCATTTTGCAATTTAAATGGAGATGTATGATATCAATTTAGCCTTCAACAAAACACAAATATGTTTCCTTTGATTGTTCATGCTTCATTAACTCCATTACCAAAAGTTAATACTCGAAATATATCAATTTGTATATCATGAGTCTCATCCAATGGTTGCTTGAAATGGGTTGCTATCCCTTATATACATTTATCGAATTATATTCTTAGTGATACACCGATGTGACAATGCCGATTCTTAACATTTGTACTATTATTCAAAGAAATAAATGCTGTGATACAACATGTCAACATCATATTGACTGTTTCAACATCGGTATTTAGTAGGTAATTTAGTCTTGGCTTATGAAACTCAACGAGTTGCATGACATTTATAGTCATTAAAAATGAATATTTTACTTGAATTTGCACACATTGTTGAAAAATGGCTATACATGTAAATACAAACCATATCTGATTGCGTTACCTAAATACCATATAGCAGTTACTTAAAATGCATAATAATTATTCATATAGGCTACTTTGTGTTAACAACAGCACTATACTACTGTTGCTTTTAATTTGCAAGACAAAATTATGATAATCGATACATGTAATGAACCTTGTATACATAAAGTGTTGTTTTTTTCACTGTTTTAAATCCGTTTATTTTCAATGCCAAGCATAAAAATGGGGAAATAACTAAAGTAGGACATGGTTTTCCAAAGTTATTCAGATTTCAACAACGAAGCAATCTGATACAATATAGCAATTGAAGTTGAGGAAGTTCTTTGTTTGACAAACCTTGCCTCGTAAAATAGTATATTATTATACTTTGTGGATGTTTTCAAATACTCAGACCGTGTAATCCAAGGACAAAAAGTGAAGGATGTCGACACAAAATTATCGATCAATATTACGGTTATTTAAAACTCTATTTTTATCATCTCACACAGCCTACTACATTTCAATTTTTTCTTTCTAACATTGTATATAAGGTCCGAATGTAAGTTTCTTTTTTCTTCTATGAAATTATTATTGACTCGCTTCTGAAATAAAACTCCAAGGAAGGTTGCGTATAAAAAAGAAATATGGTCTACATGAGTACATGGACACACATTTGTTTAATAAATTGAACAACTCATCTGAAATTGTGTCTTTAATACTACATGCCGATCTCGATTTACAGACAAACAGGACAGTGTTAAATTATGCATTAGAGGAATTAAAACTGGTGATTATGCGCTCTGTAGAGGAGTCTGGAAACACTCATAAATAAACTCATCATATATACCAGGATTAAGTTTTGTATTAACGCTAAACGCGAGTTTTATCTACACAAGACTTAGCAGTGACGCTCGAGTCCAAAATAGTTCAAAAGGAAAAATAATGTACAAAGTTAAAAAGCATTGAGGACCAAAATTTCAAAAGTTTTGCTAAACACAGCAAAGGTAATATATTCCTGAGGTAGAAAAGTCTGTAAAACATACATTTATAAATCATAATATAATCCAACTAGAAAAGTCTTATCATTTCAAAAATTCAAAAGTTTTGTCAACAGTGAATTTATAGATATGACCATATCAATGATAAATTGGAAACACCACGTTTATTAATTTCTTGCGTCCGAAGCATGTCAGCACACAAGTGTTGACTATTGGGCTGGTGATACTCTCGGGGAATTAAAACTACTCCAGCAGTGGCATCAATCCAGTGGTTGTAAATAAACTCATCATAGATAAACAAATGAAAACAACATATCAATTATTTATTAACTTTAAAAGGAATTTACATGCAAAGTTGGGACTGAGAGTGTCAACCATCAGGTAGTACAAATTTATTCAAAAGACCAAGACAGTCCCCGACTAAAGCTGTTATAATTGGACCCTTATCTGTAGGAACACAACAGAAAATTAAAATACGTTTTGATAACGTCCGCTCAGATTTTGGTATTAAACTCGGTGCCTCCTATATGATGCCGAGCTCTCTGCACGTAAACGACCTTTGAGCATGTATTTCAGAGGTGGCAACATTTTGAAACCTATCCAGCATACTATAATATTCGAGTGGCAGACCAAATATTTGGTCATTTAACATTGTTAAATCTAAATATTGTTTAATTTGTGATTTTGTATTAGTCCTGAATTTTCAGGCTGTATCTTTGCCACTGGGCGATCAATTTCAATCAATCAATCATTGATCGACTGATTGGATTATACAACTTATAAATTTTGTATTGTCAATACCTTATTTTAATCCCAAAACAATGCAGATGAAAAATAAGACTTTATAAATTCAATGTAACCGAAGTTTTTTTTATGGATTAAACATGGAACTCAAAAAGAATACAAATACTTTTTTAATGACAATTTAGGAACAAATTGCATTGTTGCTTTAATAACTTAAAGTGTCTTACAGTGCATATAAAATCATTTTTTAATATGACATATTATAATTATGAAAGTTTGAGAGTAAGTTGAGGACTTGGATAGATTGTTAATCGCCCAAAATGGTAAAAAGTAAAATCCCCAAAATTACCGAGCTCCTAGGAAAATTCAAAACCAAAATTCACTTATCAGATGTTTAAATCAAAAGCTAAAACACACTAAACAAATGGAAAACTACTATCATATATCTGTGACTTGGAACAGGTATTTCAGTATGTAAAATATAGAGAATTAAACCTAATTTTATTGCTAGCTAAACTTCTCAAACTGTTCATTTTAAGTTATGTATGTTATCATTTTTCTGTTACTGGAAAATACAAGAGGAAAAATGTTTGTATCAATAATTAAGTTATGTTCACTTCAACTTGGGATATGTTTTTTTTTCAGTATTCGTTTTTTTACCTCAATTAATTTTGAATATATTGCAAACATGGCTATGATAAGTTTTAAATTGATCATATGCTTCCGATTTCATTTTTTTTTTGCGTTTAAAACAAAATGTAGTTTTCTATTTATATATATATATATATATATATATATATATATATATATATATATTAGTTTATGAAACAAAATTTTACTGCAAAATAAAAGAATCTTTATTTTAGAAAAAGACAATGCAATAAAGTGGGTACTTGCTAAACTTTGATCATTACCAGAGGCCAGAATGAAATAGAAGGTTACAACTATATGTCACCGTACGGCCTTCAACAATGAGCAAAAATCAAGCTATAATTATAAAATGACATGAAATGAAATAAAATTAACGGTACCAATTTTCTTGCACCAGATGCGCATTTCGACAATACATGTCACTTCAGTGATGCTCGTGGCCAAAATATTTGAAATCCAAAGCTTATATAAAAGATGAAGAGCTATAATCCAAAAGGTCCAAAAAGTATAGCCAAATCCGTGAAAGGAATCAGAGCTTTGCATGAGGGAGCTCATTCCTTGATTTATAATAATTTCTATCATTTTGTAACAGCAAATATTAATAACACAAAAAATCCGTATTTTCATGCCAGTACCGAAGTACTGGATACTGGCCTGGTGATACTCTCGGGGACTAATAGTCCACCAGCAGAGGCATCGACCCAGTGGTAGTAATAAAATTAACGGTACCAATTTTCTTGCACCAGATGCGCATTTCGACAATACATGTCTCTTCAGTGATGCTCGTGGCCAAAATATTTGAAATCCAAAGCTTATATAAAAGATGAAGGGCTATAATCAAAAAGGTCCAAAAAGTATAGCCAAATCCGTGAAAGGAATCAGAGCTTTGCATGAGGGAGATAAACATTCCTTAATTTATAATAATTTCTATCATTTTGTAACAGCAAATATTCATAACACAAAAAATCCGTATTTTCATGCCAGTACCGAAGTACTGGCTACTAGGCTGGTGATACCCTAGGGGACTGTAAAACAGTCCAAACGAAATATTTGATGTAGAAAACATTAAAAGCAACACAAGTATGATATACAACAATAAATAAAGGCAACAGTAGTATACCGCCGTTCAATAGTCATATATCAATTATTAAAGGAATACAAATCCCGTATTTGAACGTGTTTGTCAATATGAATACTAGAAATGTCTCATTTATTCTGAAATGGTCATCATTGCGTTTACAATACCTGTTATATTTGGTTGAACACACATGTTGTGGGCATTTCTAATCAACGATACATTCTATAAGTACATGTATACATTGATCTGCATTATATTTTGGACATTGAAACTAAACCATAAAGTACACAAAAATAACTTGTCTTCGGCGATCAAATAACATATACGTTGTATTTGACAAGGAGTATGGAAACCATCATAGTCGTTTCGTTACCTCAAAGTTAAACCTTTCTGCATCTTTGAGTGTTGTTTTGTCTTTTTTATGAAATCGAAATAATTTGTATTTGCAATTATAGCTGTCCACGCAGAATTTGGTTAAATAGATGACTTCAGTCTCCACAAGGTCACCCACAAATGTATACATTTTGTAGATGAATTTGGCTATTTATATTAGGTAATTTCGACAAATAGCTCTTCAACGGTCTCGGTACTTAGACATCTTCGGATTTCAAATGTTTGGCTTTGAGCGTTCCTGATGACGGTAAATTCAGAATAGCGCGTCAGACGCAAGACATTAAGGTGGTACCTAACACTACAGGGAGATAACTCTGTAAAGTCAGTGAAACGTTTTAATGACGTTGTGTTGTAAAAGGAATATAAGCTTCTCAATGATCAAAATTGGTGTTTGTCAAACTACTATATAACCAGTGTAATTTTTCTGACAAAACGGTTCGTTCAAAATTTTTGAAATTTTTACATTTCTGTAAAAGGGTCAAAATAAATACTTTGACAAAATTTTATGAAAATTAAACGAGCCAAATTAATTTTAGTGAAAGTGTTGGGTACCACCTTAATAAGTGTTTGTTTACAATTTTTTGTGTATAAATAAATGTTAAAAGATATGCATTTTCCTTTTACGTTTCGGAAAGTACAAGCGAATAATGAAACAACTAATTATAGCTTTGAAGTCTGCACATTGGAATTACAAGGAGTCTGGCCATATGATATCACAGCAAATTATGTAACAGAAATAGTGTCACAGCTTGGTTTGACCTTGTTTCATATTAAGCTATCAAAGGAAATTTGCTGTTCGAGAAGGTGAACAATGATATAAAAATAAAACAGGATAACTAGTTATTACAATTCCAATTAATCATAACCTTTCTGAACTAAAACGTTTAAATGCTATTTTTTATATTTTTTGGGTCGTGTGCTGAATTGTTAAATACTGCAGTTGTATCATGTAAATCTATTATTTGATATAGTTTGACTGTAAAAACGCTTTAATTTTGCGTTTTTGTTCCAAATAAGTAACAGTAGTTTAGTTTTTACATGTTTTTTTTTCAAATTTTAAAAAAGAGTTAAAAAAGAATGAATTTATTTGATATAGTTTGACTGTAAAAAAACTTTAATTTTGCGGTTTTGTTCCAAATAAGTAACAGTAGTTTAGTCTTTGCATGTTTTTTTTTCAAATTTTAAGTTTAAATTTTAAATTACAAGTTAAAGATAAATATTCTTGGGAACTGTTTTTTCTATATTTTCAAATGTGTATCATCAGTATCAATTTACTACTTGTAAATCAAAGACGCGATTTTTCATTTGCAGTTAAATTTGAATTTATTATCACTCAATAAAAACAATGGTAAATCGTCAGATTAATTAACCTGTAGTAAAAGAGGGACGAAAGATACCAGAGAGACAGTCAAACTCATAAATCGAAAATAAACTGACAAGGTCATGGCTAAAAATGACAAAACATAGAAAACTAAAGAATAAAAACACGAACCCAACCAAAAACTAGGGGTGATCTCAGGTGCTCCGGAAGGGTAGGCAGATCCTGCTCCACATGTGGCACCCGTCGTGTTGCTTATGTGATAACAAATCCAGTAAATAGTCTTAATTCGGTAGGTCACATTCATGAAAGGAAAGGGGTTGTAGTTACGACGTAAGGAACATATCCGATATCATTTGTGAAACGGTTATAGTAACATGACAGTGTCACAAAAATAATAATTTCGAAATTAGTTTTAGTAAAACCGATGACCGAAGTACATTTTGTATGAAGCATGCAGCTAAATAATCAGATTGCATATGCATTATATGTAAAACGACTTAAAAGGGCACTAGCTGTCAGATTTATGTTCACAAATTTGACCCAAATTCTCGTATTTGACATATTTCATTCCAAAATGTATATCCAATTAAAAAACATGTGAGATAAAGAATTAACAATGCATAAACTCGAAATAATGTATCAGCCTTTCGTGTGTATTTTAGTCGAGAGGCCTTCTAATTAACCATCGAGGTGACCTTCCGAAGAATGCCGACGGTTATATAACACGATATGAATTCGAACAAAGATATGAATAGATATCAAACTCGTACACTTGAATTTTTCTAGGTCCTTTTGATTTCATATTATAGGTTAAATCAATATGTAAATAATCGTTTTTTTCATGTATAAGAAAGAGGTTTTGTAGATCGAATCTTTTAACTAGTCGAACACGCCTAGTTTATGCGTAACCCATCTCTAGCTAAGTGGCTATAATAAAGTTCACATGAATACGGTGTTAATGAGGTCGAATTATTCACTTTTAATAATAATATGAACAAATAGTTCATAAGCGATATCACGTTGATTATTTTGACAAAACTGAACTAAACTGACTGCTGAAAGGGATGTTTTCTCTCATTATTTCAGTTTCATAAATGATTGACAAAAAAAAAAATCAAACTTCATTTTTTAAAACTCATAGCTAGTGCATCTTTAATAAAATATTCAGTCGCCGCTAGGTTTGTAAACTACAAGAGCCGATTAATACCATACAATTTAAAATTGTTCGTTTGTTGAAAATTTAAACTGACACTATAAAATTTGGAAAGAAAATGGGGAATGTGTCAAAGCGACAACAACCCGACCATAGAGCAGACAACAGCCTAAGGCCACCAATGGGTCTTCAATGTAGCGAGAAACTCCCGCACCTGGAGGCGTCCTTCAGCTGGCCCCTTAAAAATATGTATACTAGTTCAGTGATAATGGACGTCATACTAAACTCCGAATTATACACAAAAAACTTAAATTAAAAATCATAGAAGACTAACAAAGGCCAGAGGCTCCTGACTTTGAACAGGCGCAAAATTGTGGCGGGATTAAACATGTTTATGAGATCTCAACCCTCCCCTATACCTCTAGCCAATGTAGAAAAGTAAACGCATAACAGTACGCAGATTAAAATTCAGTTCAAGAGCAGTACGAGTCTGATGTCAGAAGATGTAACAAAAGAAAATAAATAAAATGACAATAATACATAAATAACAAGACTACTAGCAGTTAACTGACATGCCAGCTCCGGAACCTCAATTGAACTGATTGAAAGATTCTGTCATCATCATATGAATATCAGGCACAATCCCTCCCGTTAGGGGTTTAGTATCATACTATCATAAAATATATGAGAAGAACATAACCCGTGTCATGCCAATAACTTTTTTTTAAAAATAAATGTGTTTAATTCCGATGCAAAGATCCTATAAAAGAATCAATATTAAAGCCAAAATATGCAATCTTAATGACTGTTATTTCAGCAGCTACTCATAACATTTTAGATAAATTTGCTGAATACCAGCCGATAAGTTGCACTTCAAACATGCCACCCTTAAAGACACACATTCCATTGTTTTCTTACTTTTTTTCAAACTAACCGTTAAATTCTAAAAATATGTTTTTCTGAGATAATGGAATATATCGTTCAAGGCGATTGATGATCAACTCGCAAAGGGATCTATGCGTTTTGTTTGCCTGTTGGAATGCAAAACGTCAAATCCCCTCAATTTTCAGTGGCAGTCCAAAATGCATTTTAATCGACTTACAATGTACCTTGGAATGTCTATGTACTATATTCCTTGTTCACTTTGCCTCGTTCTCAACAGACTGAAACAATTCCCATTGGACGTTAAGCAAGGGAAACGCAATCAATCATTTAACATACCATTATGTTGTAGAAGTTCATGCAACATAGTTTATTCGAAAATTAACAACTTTATTGGGTTTCGGTTCAGCTTATTGCAATATATTATAGTCAAAGATTATCAAGGATAAAGCCGCATCATGCTTTGCTTTCCATTCTTATCCCAGGCATAGATTACCTTAGCAATATTTTGCACAACTTTTTTTGAATTTTGGATCCTCAATGCTCTTCAACTTCGCACTTGCTTGGCTTTATAAATATTTTGATATGAGCGTCACTGATGAGTCTTAGTAGACGAAACGCGCGTCTGACGTATTAAATTATAATTCTGGTACATTTGATTTGTATTTAAGGATTGACGAATACACGGTATGCATCACCGTATTTGTCTTGTGATGTACATTACGACGAATTCCACTTTTCAGCATGAACTATTTACATCTGTACCTGCATATGCATCTGCAGGCACTGGAGTTAACTCCAACCCCAGTTTTAAGCAATTTCCTTTCACGCTCAAATACTCAGTTTTATGTTAATTCTAAACAGTAGTTCCTGAAGCAAATGGCAAAATGAAAAGCTCAAACGCATTAAACGAATGAATAACAACTGTCATACCCCTGATTGATTGTTTGTTTGTTTGTTTGTATTCTGTGTGTTTGTGTTTTTTTTTTATTTGCGGTGGTAGGGAGTCATGAGATGCTGCCTCATTGACATGACCATGAGATTATGTTATCATAAAACTAAATGGTTAAAATCACGGACAATCAGAAGTTTAAGGTGTCATGTAAAAACAAATTTAATTTTGTTGTTAGTAAACATTTACTTCCTTATGTGTTCTTACCATTTGTTAAGATCGTTCAGCCTCGGCTATTTTTGCAAGTTTTAGTGTATAAAAAATATAATACACATATGCTTACCGCACTGTTTATACCGATGATAAACAGAAGTAATAAAAAAAATGTCGATCACACTTCTGGTAATGGTAATGTTGATAACGATGGGTTTACCATAAATGCAATACAAGGTCCTTGGATAAAAATAAAATAAAGAATGAAAGGAATAAGAATTTTAAAAGTCCATGTGCAAGTATGCGTTAAAATAACAAAGAGTGTATATCGGTCAAGGATGGTCCTCACTTGTGTGGGAGTTTTCAGTGTTTATATTGAAAAAAGATCCTGTTTACCAGCTGGTGTTACTAGACTATATCAATTATAAAGGATTTTATGATTGGAATTTTTGATATAACTTAGAATTACTCTGATTCATTCTTAAAATTTTTAAGTTTGACTGGGTGTAATGTCTTGTGTTTTCTTTCTCTATTGTCTCATAATAGATTTTTTGTTCTAGCATTAACTTATTAAACAATATTAATACTGAATTCGAATCAGTGATTAACATTTTTGATTTAAAAATTGATATCTTTTCTTTTTAATTGTAGATAATAAAGAGAGTTTATGAAGCAATACTATCGCAACATATTTTCTCTTTTAGTGATATCGAATTTCTAGACCAATCTGGCCAATTATAATAGCGCCATTTCCGCCATACAGTGGAGATTTTAAATCTATGCGGTAAAATCAGAATTGAATGTATTGTTATATTGAAATTTCTGTTTGCTACATTTGACTTGCTTCACTACAGAGCTTATTTCCACGTTAGAAAGAACAGCTGCGTAGACATGGGTAAAAAATATTACACACCCAGCAGATAAACTTTTAAATGCACCCGTAAACGACATAATAAGGCATCTCTGAAAAAAGTATGCAAACCACAAGAGCCAGACAACGGATAGTCTATGGTATTTATCCTTGTGAATTAGATATTACAAATGACTGAATAAAGTGAAAATATGAAATTAATCATGAATGGTACAAATACTTCTTAAACAATATAGTTTCCGATCACAACTATAGCTCTGTGTAAGTAGCTTGTCGTGTATTAATAAGTATAAATAGGTATATTGAACATTCTAAAAACAGATAAGCAAAATACTGGTATGACCACATTCTAACGTCCAAGTCAGTAGAGGCGGTGACAACACTGTTTATCTTATATTTTTTTCAATTATAATTTATTAATTTTTTCACATTTCAAACAGCTTAAAGTTTGTGTATACCTTTCAATGGTTCTACTCAATTGATTTCATCTTCCACCTCCTTTGTTACAATATCTGTTCTTTCCAAGTCATCTCTGGATTTTTATATTTTCAACAAAACAATTTGGAAAACAAATTCAAATTATTTATCAGATTCAGAAGGAAACAGTAAGGCTATGTATAGATCCGAAAATGACCAAAATAAATCATCAAAGTTATCAGGTATAGGTCATCTAAAATGATCAGTGAGTTTAATTGTACGGCTTTTATGAAAAATTACCAATTTTGAAGCTGTCTAAACTTGAATGCATACGAAGGGCGTTTTGTAATAATATGCAGGAACAAGATTTAAATAAACAAATATAATGGTGTTATTATTTGTTCTCTTTTTGCATTTCCTTCTCAAATAAACTTTTAATATCAAGAGTATAAAACAATTTTTGGGCAAAAATTAGATAAAAAAAAAAATACCGAACGCCAAGGGAAATCACTATCAGGCAAAGTTGGCCTTACATGGATTCGGTTATTCATGTCATGTAATATTTTGTTAATAGCACTTCAAAGTATTCAGTCCTTATTCATCGTTGGCTTTTAATATTCGGCTTTTAACTTTTCGTAATGAAGATGAATTCATAACAGTGCTTAAAAGCATTAAACATGTATAAGAACGTCGTGTTGTTTTAATTTTTTTAAACGAATTGAAAACAACTGTCATATTTCTGATTGGTACAGTAACGTCTTTGTGTAGAAAATGTTGGTTAGCTAAAAAATCATTTCACTCAATAAAAGTTTAATCACAGTTGTTTCTTTGTTCACACCCTACTACCAGCTATCGGTATGGCATATGCCGTAAGTAACACATATCAACATTTGAAGTATACAATTGTAATATCAAATGTAAAGCAATGGCAATTGAACACAGACAGAAAGCTACTGTCTATAAAAGGAAAATAAATGACTTTAATCGCAATCAGAAAGCCATATTATTTTGTGTCTGTCGTAATATAGAGTCTGTAATTTAGTCACGTGTATGATATATTTATGAGCACAACTTTTAGTTTGGTCTCCCTCCTTTTGTGCATGTGAGACATGCAAAATTGTACATATAGCAGTTATTTTTGAAGTTGTTATGATTGGCGAATTGGCAAGTTATTCACCACCGCCAATACTCGAAAATAGAAACTTGAACGGCAGCATCACTTCAAACATAAAACATGCACAGCATACGATTTGTAAGTTATAACTTTATATTTTGGTTTTTCCTGCAATTTTGCACAAACGTT
The DNA here is from genome assembly GCA_037788925.1 of Mytilus galloprovincialis. Taxonomy (NCBI): domain Eukaryota; kingdom Metazoa; phylum Mollusca; class Bivalvia; order Mytilida; family Mytilidae; genus Mytilus; species Mytilus galloprovincialis. The sequence continues at coordinate 43,024,917 of CM075334.1, read as the reverse complement.
AGTCTCATTTCGAGAACAAAAAGATTGCAGAACACATGTAGAAGTTTAAAACAATACTGTCCGACGGATGCAACTGTTTTGTTTTTAAATTGTATACAAAATAAGGAATATATATTTAATGAAAAGGACAATTAGACAAACAATAGTATACATTACATAAGATAGAAAATTTAAGAATGAACAACACGAACCCCACCAAAAACTAGGGGTGATCACAGGTTCTCCGGAAGGGTAAGCAGATCCTCCTCCACACGTAAAACAGTTACAAATACAATAAACGTACTGTAAAATCTATAAACAGTTAGTTATAAAATTTAACTACATCATGTCGATGAAGATATTCGTCAAAGTATTTTACCGAAAATTTTAGAAGATCCTTCCATCTTGGAACAAAGAATTACTTGACACAATTACCAGTACCGAGAAGGAGTAAACGTCTAATTGACAACAGTAAGAGGTAAGTACTAACTGACAACAGTAAGAGCTAAGTTCTAACTGACAACAGTAAGAGCTAAGTACTAACTGACAACAGTAAGAACTAAGTACTAACTGACAACAGTAAGAGCTAAGTACTAGCTGACAACAGTAAGAGCTAAGTACTAACTGACAACAGTAAGAGCCAAGTACTAAGTGACAACAGTAAGTCTTAGAGCTAAGTAGGATAAAGTGGATGTCAAACACATTAACTGCAGATTAAGGAAAATAAATATTTGTATAAAGTAAATTTAAAACCAATGGCTTCATGTTTCTCTCAAGATGAACATAATACATTGTGATATAGGTGTGTTAAGTCCTAGATTCTAGAATAGAAAGATACGTGTTATATAATAGACAGCATAAAAGTAAACGTTTGAGGTACATAACTAATTGACAAAATTAGGTTTTGTTTAACTTTAAATAATCAAACATGTTTTTGGTTACATCCAAGAAAACAAACAATGAGAAAGATGAATAAAACCCCTTTGAAAAATGCATATTTGTTAGTTGTATCTGTTTACAAATGTACACTCAATACATACCGTCATTAAAAGTTCATCACATTTTAAGGTTACAGCTGTTCACATAAACTGTGAATAGTAATTAAATTCCTGATTTGTTTTAACTTCTAGAAATTGGGTTTTCAAAGTAAATAAGCGGTGTTCGACTAACTCCTCCAGAACAAGTAACAATTAACTTTTCAAGAGTTGTCAATGGGAGATAATTCTACTTTAAAAGCAATATTTTACGATTTTAAATTGTCCATTTTTCTTAATGAAATGCTTGATCTGCATTATCAGTTTACTGTTACATGTACTAATAAATGAAATACATATTTATAATGATGTATCATTTTTACAAGTAAATATATAATATATACGGATTTACAAGTTACTATCTTATGCGCACAAGTTGTAATTTCATTTTGCATGGCACTCCAGGGCTTCGGTAACTAACAAATAAGTGACGATTTTCAAAAATATTTATTCTTTACAAACACAAACAATTTATTTAACTGGACACGCATTATTACTTGATAAATATTCAATACATCTATACTGAAAATAGCGTGTCTAATGCATGCACAATTGTATTTCTCAGCATTGTTGTGCAAAAGTGTATTCATAATTAATTGTATAACAATAAGGGACGACATCAAAAGTTCAATGAAGGATAAAAAACTTAATTCACATAGTTTTTTCTCTGACCCCCCCCCCCCCCCATCCCCTCTTAACATAATTTGGGGAAAATTGATTGACCCATATCGATATATGTAAAAATCAATGTCGGATAACTACATCTTGCAGCAGTTCAACCCCCCTCCCCCCACCACCAAACTATTTGAATTAAGTTTTCTATCTTACATTGATCTTTTGATGTGGTCCCTAAGTGAAAGACACTTTCTATTAATGTTTCATATATCTATTTAGATATCGCTGATTGAAGTTCAAGGTCATTTGGGACTACTGCTTTCCATGAATAACTTGGCTGAATTGATTTGCGTAATCTCTGTGAAAATAAACATAGGAACAGTTAGCTGCAAAAATGGCGACAACCGTTCAACATGGTACATTTATTCTAAAATGCATACATAAATGATTTCGCAAATATAATGTACCTGTAAAGGCAGCTCGTGTTGACTTTCTAGGTCCGACGAATTTAAAGTTTCTTATAATTTCGGTAAAAATTCGTTTCAATAATCCAGAATTAATATGATTATAATTACTTTGGGAACCAGGGATAAATATTGTATATGTCATTAATGATTTATTGTTTATATAAATGATGGTATCAAAGCTGTATCAGAAAGTACATTTTTAAAAATATATTGTATTCTTACAATGATGCCGACATCTTCCATAAATATTTCACATGATCCTTATCAATGCCCTAGTCCCACTCTACAACGATCGCACCAAGCTCTAAGCGATCAAAAATTAATTAAGATCGTGGTGAGGTCGCGGTATGGGAATGTAAATTTTCCTTGTTTTCACGATGATACTACGTCCTTAATACGCTTTTACAACGATCCCGCTACGATTATGCCACGTTCTCACCACGCCTTTTCTACGATTATCATGATCTTACTACGCGCATTCAATTTTCACTACGACTATACCACGAGTTATCCAATTGTAACATGATCTAACCACGCTTTTACTGCCATTATAGCACGTTCTTACCACGATAATACTACGTTCATACTGCGATCTTGCTACGTTCTCAGAAATAACGTCAACATAGTGTTCGATATCAAAACTGTTTCTTTTCTTCGATATTTAATTAATACGTAGATTTCTCGGAAACAATACAGTCATGCCACCAAAATCTATTAGAACACATGGGCGTGGTGGTAGGGGTAGAGGCAGAGGCAGAAGTAGTTCTGATAGTAACGAATCTTGATCCAGCAGAGATGTCGGATCGACCAATCCAACCTAAATTACAACATATTGCTGGTCCATCAAGCTCAAATGACAATATTTTAGTGAACGATAGCAGAGATGACACATATGTATCAAGCATGGTTGAGCCGTTAGAGAAAATGGACAAGGGGTCCTTATTACATACAGACAAACAAAGCCTGGAGATGCTTAATATTTTATGTGAAAATGTCAATAAGAATGATAGTCGTAGTACGAACATAGTCAGCTCGTAAGAAGAGAGTGATGAAGACGGCATGGGCGTGTTAGAAAAGCGAAGTGTAAACGTGGAATAGTCGTCGTGGAAGCGCAGTTGGGTAGCGGTAGAATATAATGGTCGTAGTGAGGTCGTAATAACGTCGTTGTGAAATCATAGCGCAGTCTCTCCGAATAGACTCACACTTTCGTGACGCTCTCGCCACGATGATACAGCGACCTTTGCGATCTTATTACAACCTTCGTTCGCTCTCACTGCGCTTCTATTTCGGCCTGATTTTGCCACGACAGCATCATGATTGTCTTGCACATGTTCAAAGTTTGCCACGCTCATCACGATCTTGAAGACATCGCCACGATCGTAATACGACTTTACTGCGATCTACACGATCGCACTACGATCGTCAACACTTTTTGTTCACAGATAGTGCGATCGTGGCCTAGTGGGACTGCGGTATAACATAACCTGACATAGATTACTTCAATCTTGCGTTCATCTATTTTGTCATTTGAAGTTTGTCTACTAGCAGGTACAGTCACGACCTGATAATTTTTTTAATGCTCACCGTTATCGATTTAGTCGTCGAACTCTTTCATTTTGAAAGCTACTAATGTGTCTACAGTAGATGGTTACTTTTAAATATATAAGCCTTTTTGAAGTTTAATTTGTATCTGTTTGAACATAACAATGTTTTGATGGCGATTGGCTGACCGAAAATTAATTTTAATTCCTCAGCTCTGTTATGCATATAAACAACGAATAAAAGCATAATATGATGTATAACAAGGATTAAACAACATTTTCGATGCTAGTAAATTCATTTCTCACATACGCTTTTAGGAGACACACCTTTTCTTAAAATAATAACAGAAACAGAAATTGTCTCAAAATGGCGAGTTTCCTACGAACATTTAGAAGAATAAATCAATATAAAATTAGAAGTAATTATACCTGAATAAAACTTCCTCTTTGTTTCCACATAGTGTAAATCATGGGCGGCAAAATTACAAATATAGGGACCATACCCAAGATCCATCCGAATGCAATAGACCATGACGGATATGGTATTTCGCCATACTTAATGGTTTTAAGTTGAATAACCATTATTACCCAAATTATCTGAAAATAACAAAAAAAAAGTATTTGTAATAATTAGATATTTTGTCGTTCAGGTTTGATGAAGTAACAAGGATGTGTCCATGGTACACGGATGCCCCACTTGCACTATCATTTTCTATGTTCAGTGGACCGTGAACTTTGGGTCAAAACTTTAATTTGGAATTAAAATAAGAAAGATCATATCATAGGGAACATGTGTACTAAGTTTCAAGTTGATGTAACTTTAACTTCATCAAAAACTACCTTGACCAAACACTTTAACCTGAACTTCGCACTATCATTTTCTATGTTCAGTGGACTATGAAATTGGGGTCAAAACTATAATTTGGCATTAAAAGAAGAAAGATCATATCATGGGGAACATGTGTACTAAGTTTCCAGTTGATTGGACTTCAACTTCATCAAAAACTACCTTGAACACAAACTTTAACCTGAAGCGAACGGACGCACAGGCAGACGAACGGTCGGACGGAGGCACAGACCGGAAAACATGATGCCCCTCTACTATCGTAGGTGGGGCATAAAAATAGGGAGAGGGCAACGCTATTTTGACCGGATTTTAGAAATACCTTTATACAGCTCTTCTTTCGTATAATATATGTTTAGCAACCACAATTAAATGTAGATTTTACATAAAGAGCAATATTGCTGTGCATATTCTACTAGTGTATTACATGTTTGTAATGAAAATATAGGGTTTTACATATACAATTACCACATAGTGACCTATTCATACTCTTCACCGGGGCAAATAACATGTTATTGTACCCCGTGTTGACGTCATAAGCCTTTTGAACAATAATGCTACCCAAATGTCATATAAGATCTGCCATACTACGAACTTTATGAATTGTCGCTGTTTGATACTCGGTAAAACGAAGCCATACAGGTAAATGACAGTCATATGTATGCTAACCGTCAGTAATGGTGGGGTGACAAATAACCAAAAGAATTTCCATATCTTTGATGGTTGCTTGCCTAACATCATTTCAATGTCTTTACTTAGTCTTCTGACACCTGAAAAAAACAAATATTCAAGTGATGAAATAAAAAGATATAAAGCTATATTTCTTATAAATAGCGTTGCTGACGAGAAGAAAAGACAGCATAGATGATTTGTTTATTTATTAACATGTGAAAGTAGGAGAAAATGACTTTCAAATAACAATAGGGCATTTTGTGATGGTTGATGTAAACAAACCAACGTTTGATAGTGAACATGTAACTCCTTTACAAGGACAAGTTCTCCTGAGAATTATCGAAATATTAGGAATGATCACAAGAAGTCAGGAACAGTACTCACGTCGATAATGACAATATGACATACTTTAATTACCTATTATAATATTATGCCACACACTCTAATTGTTTAGGAAGTTTGTAAGTATACAAAAGGATGTGGTGGTTTTACAGTTTAATTTGCTAAGTTGAAAACAATTGCATTTCGGTCGTGCATGACATGTATATGCATTCATATTACTTAACAAAGTTTTATATCGAAATTTATTAAGGTTGTGCACATAACACTTCAGGGAGATAAATGCACAAACAGCTGAACGTTTTAATCGAATTCTTATGTTCAGAAAAAATTAAGCTTCTCAATGATCAAAATTCGTGATATATTCAAAGATTTTGTTTTAGATAAAGAGTGTGGTTCAATTTTTATTTAAATGTACATTTTTGTCAAAAAATCAAAGTAAGTATACTCTCAAAACTTAAGGAAAATTAAACAAGTCAAATTTATTCTAATCAAGGTGTTCGGTACCACATTAAGTCCTCTAAAGATTTTACCATAGATGTAGATGATCACAATGCTCTCAAGTAACATTATAAACATTCTAGGTATACTTGATAAATACCAGTCAACAAGCTGCAAGACGTACATACCACCCTTTAAATAGAAAATAACATTTATCCCATAAACAATAGAGTCATGTTTTGTTTTGTAAATACAGTAAATGTCTACCATGATTTATCAGAATAAAACTTGACTGATACTGGTTCCATCTGTTTATGAAGAAAATTACGCTACAATGCGTAATTTATTTTACATGTTTTCTATTCTGTTAATTTAGTTGAAAGTATGCTGAAAGTAAGCGGCTGTTGTCTGCTCTATGGTCGGGTTGTTTTCGCTTTGACACATTCCCCATTTCCTTTCTCAATTTTATGATAACATTTTTGGTTTATAATGTCTCATACAAGCTGTTTTACTCTATGTCGTTTTTTTTATTTTGTAATCGATTATAGCAATTCCAATCTTGACTTGTCTTGAATTTCAACAAGTAAGAAATATTGATCAAAGAATAAATGAATGCATATCAATTAGAAGAAATAAGATATTCCGTTTTGTGGATGAAATTTCCTAATTCATTTTTCTTAGATGTGAAAAGTTTCAAATATCCGCGTTAAATATACATTAACTTGTGAACTATGTTGAAAGTCAATGACTTAAATTTGCTATGAAACAGTTTTTCTCATATATGTTATGATGGTATGATACTAAACCCCTAACGGGAAGTATGTGTCTGATATTCATATGATGAAATCATAATCTTTCAATCAGTGTAATTGAAGTCTGGAGCTGGCATGTCAGTTAACTGCTAGCAGTCTGTTGTTATTTATGTATTATTGTCATTTTGTTTCTTTTCTTTGGTTACATCATCTGACATCAGGCCCGGACTTCTCTTTAATGTGCGTATTGTTATGCGTTTACTTTTCTGCATTGGCTAGAGGTATATGGGGATGGTTGAGATCTCATAAACATGCATGTTTAACCCCGCCGCATTTTTGCGCATGTCCCAATTAAGTTTTCTTTCAGTTAATTTTAGTTTTCTTGTGTACACTTTGGAAATTAGTATGGCGTTCATTATCACTGAACTAGTATATATTTGTTTATGGTTAAGTTGAAGGACACCTCCGGGTGGGGGAATTTCTCGCTACATTGAAGACCTGTTCGTGACCTTCTGCTGTTGTTTTTTCTATGGTCGGGTTGTTGTCTCTTTGACACATTGCCCATTTCCATTCTCAATTTTATGATCTTGTATTGCATATGATTAACAATATCTCACCTGAGTTGTGTAAATTAAAGTAGTTAAAAATCCTAGTAAACATATAGACATTGTGACAAGTGTCCGTTTGGATGCTGATAAATTCGGGAACGTGTCGAACATACCACCGCCAATTACCTGTACTACCACTACCTGTGCAGAAAAATTGCTGTTTTGTCATTTAAGAATAAATTTATAATTGAATAATTACATTAGATGTATGTTTCATTATAATACTTTATTCTAATTGGCTAACTGTACATCACGTGTTATTCCGTAAGCAGTTGCATTGCTCAAAACAACTTTTCATTCATGATAACACGTGGTCAAACAATAAAGTGAACAGGTGAATTAGATAAAGAAATATATAAAATTCGTGTTTTCATGATCATAGCTAAGAAATGTAATTATAAGTATTTAATGCTTCTTTTTGTAACTTTATAGGGTTGTAAAAGCGTTGACCGTGCGCACATTTTTAGAATGAAGTGCTTCCGCGCTTCATACAAAATGTACTTCGGTCAACGCGCTTACACCCCAATAAATTTTCAAAAAGAAGCATTCAATTCTTAAATTAAAATTCACAATTGTCAACAGACTCGGGGATACTAACGTTTACCTGACAAATATAGACGTATTATATATAATTTTCCCGAATGTGACCTAATAAATTAGACTTATCACCGCTTTTCAACAACCATAACAAACACTACGGGTGCTACATGTGAAAAAGGGATCTTGGTGGGGTTCCTGTTGTTAGTCTTCAGTTTTTCTATGTTAAGTTTTGTATAGTGTTGTTTGTCTTTTGGCCCTTTTCTTTTTTTTTGCATGATGTTGATAGTTTTTTTTCAACATATGACTTGGAATGTCCCTATGGTATCATTCGACTCTCTTTATATATTTGCCATATGTTCTAGAGTTTGAAACATAGAGAACGAAGATGTGGTATGATTGTCAATACGATAACTCTAAACCAGAAAGTAAATGACGTAGAAGTAAATTACTACGGGTCACTGTGATTGAATTTAGGAAATAAGGAATCATGAATACTTGTGTAAAATGTATTTAATGCACAAATACTTTACGTATACAAAACTATATGAAGCGGTACATAGAAATAAGAAGATGTGGTATGAGTGCCAATGGAACAACTCTCTCTCAAAGTCAAAGTGTGCACGTTTTGCAGAAAGAGCCTAATATATTTAAAATGTAATGCACTTACTTTGTTCTTTCTGTAAAACGTGCAAATTTGATTTAATGAACTTACCAAACTGTTGGTTCCTATCATGAATAACAGCAGGAAAAACAATCCAGACCATATCTGTGGGAATGGTAATGTGGCTAAGGCGTCTGGGTAAACGACGAATGCAATTCCAGGTCCTTTTTTTTTATCGTGAAAAGAATTATTTAAAAAATTCGAAATATAAAAAAATGGTCCATTATAACTTGTCATTGATAAGACTTGGAAGATGTCATTAAATTTGGAAATTTCGGAAAACATTTTTTTATGGCACATTAGTAACTATCAAGAAAACTAGAAATAAAATTGACATTTTGAGAATATTAGGATAAAATATTCAATGATTGACATTTTCTGTTTGATTTTTTTTTGTTTTGTTTAACGCAACTTAAAGTTACCTCGGCTATGTTAAGCCGTCCTAGTGTTTATTGGTAAATAAATCTTGCGTGCCAGGATATAACCATCGACCTTATACAGGAAACTGGCAATGGTTATCCCAAAACAGTATTCCCACGAGAATGATTGGAACTCGTAACCTCAGAAAAAAGCTAATAAATATGTAGATGAACTACTCCGACCACGCTTCCATTTTCAGTTCTTTTTACCGTTGGATGCCTACAAAGCCATAGTTCTTGTTCTGATACTTTGTTTGCAGATTTTGATGATAGGTTTTAGTTTTGAATTTAGGTATGCATTCTCATATGTGTATATATTTCTGAGAAGTATGTGTTGGTAGTACAATACAACCTATGGATATTTGATTTTATATCCTTTTTACATTGTATGTATCTTTTTGTCATTTAACTCTTTTTTGTAAATATAAGTTGTTATGAATTAGACTTCACGTTTTTGGGTATTGGTGATCCTAATGATTTTATTTCCAAAAAAGCACTTCGGACATTTTATGATTTTTTTTTCATATTTATTACCTTGTTTGACAACCATATCAATGTCTAAATTCGATGCTGCAGCTGTGTAACCCAGTGTTGAAAATATTACACATCCTGCAAAGATGCTCGTAAAAGCATCAACAAATGGAAGAATCATAGCATCTCTGAAAAGATGATAAATTTTTGATAGTTTACCAGTTATTTTGTACTTCAAATGCTTACGTTTCGTTGCTTTTTTTTTGTCAAACTAATTAGATTAAGTTCGGATTGGATTTGTACTTTCCCTTTTGAGTTCATACAGTCCGTAACAGAGTAGTGATCGAATTCGCGGTTCTTTACCGTCAGAATAAGTTACGTTATCGACAAAATTATTTCAGAAGTGACATAATTTAATTTTCTTCATCGACAAAATATAAGTGTAAGTTTTCATTGTTTAAGTCGAAGTTTTTTTAACACAGTAAAACATTTTTTATAATCAACCTCTGTCACTGGCATTTTCATTTTAACGGTTTAGGATCAAAAACGGATCTCCGAAATTTCTATCATTTGTTACGAGGAAATCATTATTCAATCGAACATATGTCTTTGTTCATGACACATATTATGAAATACAAAGGAGTTGAAATGATTAAATACTTTCGAACTGACGGAAACAAAAATACATAATCTAGAATGTGTGTTCTGTCATAAACAATGGCTTCGTCGTGCGAATCGACGAGATCATGTGTATTATTGTCATTTTGTTTATTTTCTTTGGTTACATCTTCTGACATCAGACTCGGATTTCTCTTGAACTGAATTTTAATGTGCGTATTGTTATGCGTTTACTTTACTACATTGGTTAGAGGTATAGGGGGAGGGTTGAGATCTCACAAACATGTTTAACCCCGCCGCATTTTTGCGCCTGTCCCAAGTCAGGAGCCTCTGGCCTTTGTTAGTCTTGTATTATTTTAATTTTAGTTTCTTGCGTACAATTTGGAAATTAGTATGGCGTTCATTATCACTGGACTAGTATATATTTGTTTAGGGGCCAGCTGAAGGACGCCTCCGGGTGCGGGAATTTCTCGCTACATTGAAGACCTGTTGGTGACCCTCTGCTGTTGTTTTTTATTTGGGCGGGTTGTTGTCTCTTTGACACATTCCCCATTTCCATTCTCCATTTTACATGTAACTGATCTTAGCTGTAGAAACAGTTGGTGCGACCTCGATCAAATCTTTATCAATTTAATATAAGCAATAGATATTCATGACTACAATGATAATGAAATTATTGGAGTCACATCCACTGTTTCTACTGTAAACATGAACTCGTCGGTTAGTGCAATGAAGACACTTTTAAAGATTGAGATTGTTGATTTATTCGTTACACCTTCGAGGTATTAAAATTATTTCAGTGTTTATTTAAAGTTAAATTTATTTTCAAATCTCTTCTGTTTAAAATTGTCGAAACTTCCGTTTACGATTTCTGTGGTAAACTATCTATTCTATAGTTAGGACCATTTTATAATAAATACCCTTTTGTACAAGAATACTTTCTTTATAGAAGTATAGATCTGCTGGTTATAGATTTTTTTTTATAACTTTCATTATTGTGACGACGCGCTATGAAATTCAGATTAATTTATAAATGAAGTTGTATATAAATTTTTGGTCATAAACACAAATCTTTTAAACAGTTCGACGAGTGCGTCAGTGTTACAGTAGTCTGTTTACTGTAAGTTACTAAGCTTGGCCCGATTCATCTGTCATTTATGGAAACTAATATACCACTTTCTGAGACATTCATTTCTATTTCACCATCAGACATGGAGATACATTTGTAACTAAAGGAAAACTCTCAAATTAAAGAAATTTGACATGATATACTGAAACTTTCTTATAATCAATGAAACGACTGCTTTTCTTAGATATGTGATTTTTCATGGTCAAACTTTTTCATTGTTAACGGACATTTTGATTTTTAAAGAAATCAACATTCAAAATTTAGAACTTCATGAACATGTACAGGAAGCTGAATTATTGCACATCTATGCACTACTGAAAATTGTACTTCGATCTGTTGCGTCCTTAAAATGTTCTGACCGTCCTAAGATTTAATGTACGGAAATTTTTCAATGTAGATATTATATACTGCTTGCACTGTGAATATTTATGGGATTCAACACTGTAATAGTTTTTCTTTCGTCTGATACAGAATACCCCATATCTTTTCTTTTTCATACCTATCTGTTTATTATGTCCCGAGATTATGTCAATCATTCATTGTTGCAATACCGACATGCTTGTACTTTGTCACAGAAAAAACTGAAATAAATTTCCTTCAAATCGAAGTAAAAAATACAAATGTGCCCTTTAACATTTGAAATGTTGAAGACAAAATTGCTCTATATCTTAAGTTATTGACGAATATTTGAAATTTAAACCTCTATAAGATGTGATGAACGGCATTTCATTTTATCATTGGTAATGATCCATATCTGACAGAGAAGAAATATTCATAATTCTCAGAAAGTTTTCATAAATATTGTTAGATACCACTAATCGTTCCAACAATCAAGACAACAGAGACAAACAGGGAAAAAAATATGAAAATCACGGAAAAGATATGACTTAAGTGTGAGCATGTTCAGGGAGACGGCACTCAATTTACAAAAAAATAATTGATGTTTAAGGAACTGTAGAGGTCTTCACAGGTTTTCAACAAGGGTAGAATTCAAAACCTTGAATATGAAAGCCTCGAAATCCATGATACTTTTTCTGTGCGGTAGTTATATCTACAAAATCCAATCATGTACACGACATATAATACATGTATATTCATACATGTATATTTGTATATTGGGAATTTATTTTTGTTTCCAAACAGAATTATAAGGTTATGTATAAGTGCCTTCGTTCACTGCACAATTGTAAATTGTCTTCCTAAATACCAGCAAAAATAAATGGCACAAGTTCACGTAGTCATAAAAAAGTCGTATAATTTACGTTATCGAACAAAAAATCAGAAATACGGAATATTATATGTGAATGGTTAGGAAATCCGTTTCCCCTACATGTTTTAAAAGTCAAAGAAAAATGTTTTCCCTGATACAAACGTTTTAAGAACCAGCTTTGTGTAACCTATAGACAAATTCGACTGGATATAAGGAAGTTAATATGTTTACTATGATTTGAAATTATCTTTTAGAACTTTTTTTAGTAATTGAGAACCTATGTTGTTTATGGGTAATATGTGAAATGTTGCATGATCCCTCAAAATGACAGCAAGCGCAGTTTCCCGGACGATTTTCATTTGTACACTGCTAAAAACTGTCAGGTCCTGGCCATGGTATATTTTGGAGAAAATTTTTTTTAATGATTTTTACTAAAAAAAATATTCTCTGTGTGTGCCATTGCAAGAAATAGTTTTGCTCGTTATTTTGTCATATTAATAAAAAAACTCTCAACAAAAGTTTCCCGTTTAAACTGTACTAGAAAAAAGTTTGGCATGTGAAACGGACGAAGGCATATTCTAACAGAAGTACAAATACCAGTCCTCCTTTTTGTGTATACATATGAGAAAACATTTCAAAGTTATTGATTGAATTCCAATCCATCACACATACGGTACACATTGTACAGCCCGTAACAGAGTAGTGATCGAATTCGCGTTTCTTTACCGTCATAATAAGTTACGTTATCGACAATCTTATTTCAGAAGTGACATAATTTAATTTTCTTCGTCGACAAAATATTTCATGTCCAACGTTTAAGTTTTCATTGTTTAAGTCGAAGTTTTTTTTAACACAGTAAAACATTGTTTTATAATCAACCTCTGTCATAGGCATTTTCATTAAAATTATTTCAGTGTTTATTTAAAGTTAAATCTATTTTCAAATCTCTTCTGTTTAAAATTGTCGAAACTTCCGTTTAAGATTTCTGTAGTAAACTATCTATTCTATAGTTAGGACCATTTTATAATAAATACCCTTTTGTACAAGAATACTTTCTTTATAGAAGTATAGATCTGCTGGTTATAGACTTTTTTTTATAACTTTCATTATTGTGACGACCCGCTATGAAATTCAGATTAATTTATAAATGAAGTTGTATATACATTTTTGGTCATAAACACAAATCTTTTAAACAGTTTGACGAGTGCGTCAATGTTACAGTAGTCTGTTTACTGTAAGTTACTAAGCTTGGCCCGATTCATCTATCATTTATGGAAACTAATTCACCACTTTCTGAGACATTCATTTTTATTTCACCATCAGACATGGAGCTACATTTGTAACTAAAGGAAAATTCTCAAATTAAAGAAATTTGACATGATATACTGAAACTTTCTTATAATCAATTAAACTACTGCTTTTTTCAGATATGTGATTTTTCATGGTCAAACTTTTTCATTGTTAACGGACATTTTGAGATTTTTTATTGTAAAAAAATGGTGTTTTTTTGTAAAGAAATCAACATTCAAAATTTAGAACTTCATGAACATGTACAGGAAGCTGAATTATTGCACATCTATGTACTACTTAAAATTGTACTTCGATCTGTTGCGTCCTTGAAATGTTCTGACCTTCCTAAGATTTAATGTACGGAAATGTTTCGGTAAATTGAGTCAAATCCGAATTGAATGTTTATGACACACAAAAAGAGAAACCAGAATCTCTCGATGAACAAACGTATGTACACGTTGGGGCGATTTAGAGCTTTTCAGAAGGAGTGAGATTCCACCCTTGTTGAAAGCCTTGTGGAGACCTCTAGATTTTGAAATTCCGTCCGTTTTTCCCATGGTTGGAGTGTGGTCTCTCTGTAAATTACCCCATATCTTTTCATTTTCCTATTTACCGAAGGTTCCATGTGAAAATTTCCATTGGATCATATCTGTTAAACTAAATGTACAAAACAGGCTCAAGAAAAGGCGAAATTTCTTTTTCAAACCCGAACTAGAAATCCATTTTTTCTAATAGAGCACCTTACATTATCGTCAATGAGTTCAGGCATGTGAAAAATTATATAATCATACACAAGAAAGAAACCCTGAACAGGCTTTCAACAATAATTTTTACCTATTTAATATTAAGTAAATATTAACATGTACATGTATTTGATAAAGTACAGATATAACAAAGAAACTGCCCGGAATCCGACGTAAGAGTACACTTTTTACTGCACGCGTAGTCGGGTGCGTTCACTACGAGGACACTTGTACCCAACTACGCGTGAAGTATGAGTACAGAATCGTCCCATACAGGACATTTTCTATGTTATCCTAGTATATTATCCGACAGTTAAGAATAGAATCTGGTCAAATTTTGAAGTTGAACATGTGGGAATTTTTGATTTTTGCCACGGACCATTCAACTTTCATGGAGGAAGGGGCCTGGTAGTTTTTTTAGAAAACAATATTCTGACCCTGATTTTGACTTAAAAAATCTGCTGCCTCAATATTTTGTCATATGAAAAAAAAAATTGTCAACAACAAACTACTTTTCGCCCAATCGAAATGGTGCATGGACATATTTTGTTTCATATTATTAGAATTATTTTCAATATTATCGGTATTAAAATTGATTATCGACACATGAAAGTTTGTCAGCATTGTCAATCTTTTTAACGTCAAAGTACCAATAGTTCGGTCACTACTCAATTAAGTTTGTCGATAACGTAGCTAATTTTGACGGTCAAGAAACATCAATTCGATCACTTCTCTGTTACGGGCTGTAGTCCGAAAAAATAAAGGACTTCATTCCTATCAAACACTATTTAATTGTTTACCAGTTTATTTCTTTTAGTTTTGGGTAAAATTGTAAAGGAAATAATACTATCAAGACGTCCTTCCATAAATCTTTTTTTTTTCTGTTCTGACTTTGAAGAAATGACTACTTTTCGCCCAATCGAAATGGTGCATGGACATATATTGTTTTATATTATTAGAATTATTTTCAATATTATCGGTATTAAACTTGATTATCGACACATGAAAGTTTGTCAGCATTGTTAATCTTTTTAACGTTAAAGTACCAATAGTTCGGTCACTACTCAATTAAGTTTGTCGATAACGTAGCTAATTTTGACGGTAAAGAAACATCAATTCGATCACTTCTCTGTTACGGGCTGTATCAGTGTCAAGTGAAAATGTAACACTAGATTCGAATATGTACATTTGCATGTTGAAGCAAGTGGAAGTGTTCTAAAAGACTTGACATGATCATGATTTTTATGAACATTATTGAAATTTTGGTTTGAATTTGACCAATGAAATGTTTCACATTAATTTTATCAAAATTTCGTTAACTTATAATTGACGACTCTGATCGGTTGAGACTTAAAGCCAATTTTATGCATGACATGAGCACAACGGATGTCAGATGTCATCCGTAACAAGAACTGTTTATCTTTAGAGAGCACGAATCCCCCCTCCCGCTTTTTTAAATTGACCGCAGCGCTGGATGTCCTTACGTTTTTCTTTAAATCATGGTGTTGTCTGCTTTTCATTAACCTCGGATATTATTGCCTCGTTTTGATATATTATTACTTTGTTTTTTTTACAAAATAAAAGCACTTGTTACAATTAAGTACCTTAACAGGAACTTTCATAATTGGCTATACGATATCTTATATCTAATTACATATAATTATAAACAAGGATGGAAGCTAAATACAATAAATGTGTTCTAAGTGGGCGGCAAAATAATGATACATACTAAGACACAACCTTTGAGCCAAAGAAATATTTGTATCAATTAATCGTAAAATGATTTCAAATTGCTTATATAAAGTATAAATAATATACCTTTGACAATTGTTCTTGAAACGATTATGACTTGACAGTGTCAACAGTTCACCTATTCCAAGACTTGACGAATAAAATACTTGAACAGCAGCATCGCTCCAAACCTGATGTACACATTTATATTTATGTAATGCATTATATTTTATTACAACTGTATTGAAGTTGTTACATTTGGTATATGAAAATTTAACCGAAACTCAGTGTAAAAGCTTCTGTATTATAAATAAGGAGATATGGTATGATTTAGTATCATTGTTGAAGGTCGGATATTGACCTATAATAGTTGTATACTTTCTCGTCATTTGGTCTCTGGTGGAAAGTTGTTTCATTATTGAGCAAACTCATTCTTGATTATGCTGTTATTGACTTTGCAATCATTGTAAAAAAAGGACATTAAAACTATATACAAATGATAGGTGGCATACTATATATCACATTAACTCTTCAGGTCAACTTCTTTTTTCCACTTAAATAGAATATGGGATATTTGGTTTTAATGCAGGCAAAAACTTCAGCATTGGGGTTTTACGCCAAAAGATAAATATTACAGTGCTGTCATATTAAGATACAAAGAATATGTTAATGTTCTCTAGGTCAAAATAGTAACTCTGAGTCTTATTTGTTGTGTTTTAATCCTCAGGGTAACAGTCAGCAAAAATGTATCCCCCTAGCAGAACACATTAATTTCTATGTCAAAGTCGGACCAGACATACATGTTTATGCCGCGTTCTAATAGAGTAGAGGCAGTAAATACCAATGTCTAAGTCTTTGGTTTAATCCCAGTTGGGGATCGAACCAGAGAGATAAACAAGCTACCACATTACCACTAAAGCGGTCACGTAACTTGATTATGATTTTAAAAAGAAGTTTGGTGAACAGAAGAGTATATATAGTATATTAAGGTTATTTACAGAGAATTTCGTAAGATCCGCCCATCTTGGTATGAAGAAGTATTTAATACCGTCTAGAGCACCAGGAAGAAGAAGTCCTCTGATAAGCAGTATCAGCAAAAACACGTACGGGAGAGTTGACGCAAACAACATGAACTGTTAAAAAGAAATTAAAGCATTCCTACAATATATAAACGAATAAAAACAGAATAAATAACACATATATAACACACATTTATAACAACAAAAATATATGTAAATGTATAAGAATATAACTAAAACACGCTTATCAAAACATTAAAAACGTCTATTATATTTTAAATAGAAACATGCATAATTTTGCTAAACAAATTAGCATCATCAGGCGTGTACATCTCTCAAGGTGAAGTCGGATTATATATCTGACGTTAAAACAGTTATGTTTTGCTGATAATGTTTTGTTTTCAAATTTGAACTTTTGACTTAATACAGTCAACTATTGTAACTACAGTTATTGGATCTTTTGTATATTTCGTATTTATGTCCTTACTCTTGTAGCTATATATATAATGATTTTAATAAAATATGTTTACAGTAACTATCACTTTGTTTGTACTGTAGCTTTTTTAATCAAATTTTACAGTAAACATCTTTAATGGGCTATTAGCGGCAGTGGAAAGATGAAAAAGAAGAACAGGACGGATGCTATATGTAATACAACTCCCTGTGTTAATGAGGTTCGTGTTACTAATCTAGACTGCTGTATGACTATTCTTGTTGCTATGATACTGCAGATATTTCGTTCAATGCACGTGGTTGTCGTTTGTTGCTGCTTTACATATTCGTCTTTTGCTGATTGTTTTGTAAAGGCATTATGCCGGTAGATTTCTTCTTTAAAATTGTTTTACATAAATTGTGTCATTTCGGGCCCTTTATAGCTGACACTGCCGATATTTCTTCGAATTATGATTGTGTCTGAGTAGTTGTCAATTGATGCTGTGTTACATATTCGTTTTTCATTAATTGTTTTGTTAAGGAATTAGGCCGTTAGTTTTCTCTTTAAATTGTTTTACATTTGTCAGTTTAAGGCCTTTCATAGCTGACTATGCGGTATGGGCTTAGCTCATTGTTAAAGATTGTACGGTGAACTAAAGTTGTTATTGTCTGTGCCATTTGGTCTCGTGTGGACAATTGCCTAATTGAAAATCATACCACATCATCTATAAATACAGAAGGGGCGCCATACTAGTATGTATTCTTTATTCTGAAAGAGGAGAACGATGAATATATTTTCTTTAAACAGCTATATCCAAAATTCAAACCACCTAAACTCGCTTTATAGGTTTATTACAAAAGACAGATTTTACGACAGTCACTACAGAAAGGTGATACTTTATTTTTGATTTAAGTTAAAATTGGACAGTTAAATACATTAGGTTTCCATAGAGGGAGTATCATTCTCTTTTATCTTTAGAAATAATATTAACATTCGGAATAAAAAAAATCTTTATCTTTCGGGTAGATTAAATTATTGAAAATTAGAGAAAACCAACTAATTTATAAGAATTGTTGACTGTGAGGAGGACCATCTGAAATTATCAAAACATTCTGTAGGTACAACAATGTCTGTGTCAGGGCATATTTCTATTTAAATTATTCTGCATTTTTATTCCAGCAAAATTAACATACTGCACAAATCAATAATATTGGGAAAACGGTTTACTAGCCTTTCCTGAAGACTTGATGCCTTTTATTAAAGCCATGATCACTACAGTCCAAGTTCCTAAGGAACATACTACTAACTCCCATCTCAGTATTCCGATGTTGTTAATGCTCGAGGTTAGTCCCAGTACACGGTTTCTAAATACAAGAAGAAATATTATTGCTTTTACAAATTTTCTATATGTCAGGAGAGATTCAGGCTATACATATTTATTTTGCGACTGGCTAATTTGCTCAATAAGAAATGTGTGTTCATTTTCTCCCCTGGTTTCTTGCTATAATTAAACGAATACGAATGACGTCGCATATATTTTGATGTCTAATTCAAACACATGAATACATTTCTGTTAAAATTGAAGTTCAGACTAGTATGAAATAAAGAAGACATTCGGTAAACATCAACTATACAGAAATCCAAAGACATAAAAAAAAACAACAAACAACGTATTACAATATCTGGAAATTTGAACTTAACTTGTACGTGCTATTAGACAGGAAAAAGCTAACTATTATAATACCATGCAGTGATAAAAACTTTTCTTATATCAACGAGCGGTATTGTCTTATATCAACGAGTTGAATTATGGGAAATTTCAGACGAATGTTAGCATTTATACAAAGAAAGGCAGATTTCTCGGTATAAAGTAATGACTCTTTTCTAAAAACAGTGTGACATTTAGCACGACATACATCTGCTGTATAATTTCAAGGAATTATTTTATGTAATAACAAGCAAGGTGTATTTAAACGAGAATATTGAATTGTTGAATAAATGAAACATAAATGTACGGTTCATTATTTGTAGATATACACAAAGTCATTCAATAAATATCATGTAGCGAATTCAGTGGAATGCAATTGAGATGAATTCAATTGTTTGCTAAGCCAAAATCCCCTATAAGTCAAAGATAATGCTATATTTTATTATATCAATGAGTTGTTTGTCTTATATCATAGCGATGTTTTTTAATATAAAAAAATTATGAATGCGTTACTTTTCTAATATAACTGCTATAGTTTTCTAATATAAAATGAATACGATGACACGTCACAATGCATGTCAAGAAAACCGCAAACATAATTCACATACTTAGTTCATGACTGGCTTAATGTTTGAGGATCAATATCACTTAAATTTCGTATCTGTACCAAAATTAACGCTTACATGACCTTATCATTTCGAAAATATTGCTTGACCCTATTGATAGTTGAAAGTATTAACAACCTGTTCAGGCTATTGTTTTCAATCACATGGTTTAACCGATTACTTCTATTTGAAGTGATGATGCAATGGCGGAATTTAAATGCGGTTGTAAATATAGTCTACCGACCTGTTTAATTCTAATATACGTCCAGTGGCGGATCCAGGGGGAGGGGGTCCAGGGGTTTGAACTCCCTTTTTTGGCCGATCAATGCATTTGAATGGGAACATATGGTTGGACCCTTTATCCTAGGTTTGGAACCCCTTTTGAAAACGGTTGGATCCGCCCTTGAGGTCACACAACTATAGCCTATCCACATGGGTAATATCGAAATAGACAAAAAAATATCACTACTTAAAAGAAAAAAAAATTCATTCAAACAATCCAATCCAATACAGATCCAAATAACAATGAATATTCAAATAGTAAAATAAATATTCCAAACAAATTAAAATGTACAAATGCTTATGTCCCGGACTTTGAAGATACCAACGGAGTAGCCTCAGACTATTAATTGAACAACTTCAGATACAACGAAAATCAAAAATCTTATCAAATAGAAAATGTATTTATTATTAAATTGAAAAAAACATTGAGAAGGAAAACAGTTCTTTTTGGATATTCATAAAGGGAAATTTTAAAGATTTATAGATATAAGAAGATGGTGCATGAGTTCGAATGAGACAACTTTCCATCAAAGTAATAATTTGTTTCAAGAAAACCATTAGAGATCAAAGTAGGGCCTTAAACACGGAGCCTTGGCTCACAGCGAACACCATGCTATATAGGAACCAACAAATACTAGTGTTAAACCATTCAAACAGGAAAACCAACGGTCTAATTTGTAGAAAAAATGGAGATTCAAAAGTACAGGTCAGATTTTGTCGAATCAATCTGAACGAGGACAGTATGATTCATCTTTGTCACAAGTTAGTTTCATTGTTATCAATGACGAAAGTCTTCCATGGGTGGGTTGCGAGCATATAAGATATATATTATTTCGGTGCGTTCATTATAAAATTTGGTTTATGTTATATATGTGAACAATAATTTTGATACTTAACTATTTGATTACGACATTGTTTATTAAACGCCATCGGTACTGACATTTTCAAATTTTGAAAATGGTGGATTGAACCTGGTTTTATAGCGCTAAACTTCTCACGTGTATGACAGTCTCACCAAATTCTGTCATATTTACAACGATGCGTGAACAAAACAGACATAATAGGTACAATTGTCAAATGTGGGTATAAAATAATACTAATAAGTACTAATATTGATAAAACAAAAACACCGCTATGATATTTTAAAAGTATCGCATTGATATTAGAACTAATAGCATTTGTATATTTATGTATATAAAAAAAAAAAACACAGTACTTCAAATTTTACACGGACATAAACTTTTAATTCTAACTAACTTCTGAATGTATACTTAGACGCAACTGTTGTTTATATTTGAACAATAAGTTTTAAAGTTAGTATTTTCTTAATTTTTCGCTGTCGAAAACAACATTTTCCGCATGAAATGTCTGCATATTTACATTTGATTTTAGACAATATCGCTATGTGATATAAGAAAAGTTTTTATCGATTCGCTTCTTCCATAGACTGCCTTTAAGTTAGTCGTCCTTATATGTTTGATTGAGTAACATATTTTATTCTTAAGAATTGAATGCTTCTTTTTGTAACTTTATTGGGGTATAATTTTAGCGTTGACCGAAGTACATTTTCTATGAATTTCTAAAAATGTGCGCACTGTCAAATCAAAAAGAAGCATGCAATACTTATAATTACATTAAATGTTTTAAGCTAGGATCACGAAAACACGATTTTTGTCAGGTTTTTATTTAATTTACCTGTGCACCTTATTGGGACTTCGATACAAAAAATTGGTGCAACCTTTATCGGTCCGTGTTGTTCATTCTTTAGTTTTCTATGTTGTGTCATGTGTACTATTGTTTGTCTGTTTGTCTTTTTCATTTTTAGCCATGGCGTTGTCAGTTTATTTTAGATTTTTGAGTTTGACTGTCCCTTTGGTATCTTTCGTCCCTCTTTATCGAAATAGTGTATCCTCTACAGCCTAAAGCCCGTTCTAACAAATCTGATAATATGAATAATTATAGGCTTTATAAATGGAATGATGTTTGAATTATAATATGAAAAGGTACTAAATTTATATAGTAAATATATATTTGTGCATTAATCATAAACATTTACATGTATATATAAGTCATATACTATTGAAGTTTCATGCTGAATACGCCTGAAGTAATTGGCACTGGAGGTAAAGCCAACATCAAACAAAAATGACCAGTTGATAGAAATGAGGATACATGTTCCATATAGCATATAGCTTCAAAAATTAGAATTATTATACACCTACATTTAGGCTTCAAACATTTTTTTACATGCTTCACAAAACTATTTTACACCTATCCGAAATAGTTTTAAATTGAAGAATATTTGAATTAGAATACGTACTCCCAGAATTCTTCGGAACTCGTGTAAGCTTCCACGTGCACACTGCCATTATGAAATTGAGTAATGTTACTTAGTTTAACAGTACCATTCATCGCTTCCTCATCAGAAAATGATCTTATATAACAATCTTGTGTGTTCCAAGTGTTATTGCATGATGTCCAAGGCAACGGCGACAGAAAGGAATTTCCAAGATAAAATAATGTCCAGGATATGACGGTAGAATAATAAGAAGCTGAAAGTACGCACATTAGAATAACTCCATATCCTATACCTGTAAATAGAAGGACATTTAACATTTAAACTAAAAATAAGGGATAAACTTATCCTTACGATAAGCGTATACTATGTTTTTACAGATCTTGCCGAAATAAAAGGTTTCAACTTTCAATTCACGATTGGACCGGCATTGTTTTATTCAATTCCAATTTGTATGTTTTTTTAGTCAAATCACATGCCATTTCAGAGTACATATTTAAATCTCACAATGCAAGATCAATAGTTTACATTTTTAAGTACATTTATTATCGGTTGAAAACAAAACTTTACGACAAAAGTGATGATTTCAGCTTTCCAATTGTGAACTTTCCATTTCTAAATAGCAACATACCATCAGCACCTGCATACGAGGTATATATCTCCAAGTTGATACGATATTCCCGTGCTTGTTTTTCCTATCATGATTTTCTTGATAGAGGGTTACTGCTCACAGGGAAGCTTTTAAACCAAGTGTTTCAAATGGTGAAGTTGAAATTATCCCTTCTTAAATTTTACGGACGCCATCACGAGTTCATTGACCATTATGGAATAACCGTTTCTCAAATGATATCGGATATGTTCCTTACGTTGAAACTACAATTCCCTTCCATTTCATGAATGTTACCTACCGAATTATAGTATTTACTGGATTTGTTATAATATGAACAACACGAAAGGTGATCACCCCTAGTTTTTGGTGGGGTTCGTGTTACTTATTCTTTAGTTTTCTATGTTGTGTCATGCGTACTATTGTTTGTCTGTTTGTCTTTTTTATTTTAGCCATGGCGTTGTCAGTTTATTTTCGATTTATGAGTTTGACTGTCCCTCTAGACAGGTTATCGAATGTTGAACTATAAGTATTACCTTTAAACAATGGACAACACAAAAACAATCTCCCTGGTCCAAGGCTGGAATATTGAGCGATTGAAAACTCCATAAACATAAGCGGCATTGCCATGGCAAACATAAATATGAAATATGGTATCAAAAATGCTCCTGTATATAAAAAAGTTATAGTAGAACATTTTTTACATCATTTAAACATTAAATTAACAGCAATTTCCATTATCAACGTTACCTTCAGGTGATTTTCTCATTATAGCTATATAAAAAGGCAAATTTCGTCACAAAGGACCATAATTTGCTTTTTCCTAGAATTTCGAATTTTAAAGGGTTGACTTTCATGATGATTATAGTAACGTATCACCCATTCTTTTCGTTCATCAACAAGTATTTTAAAGATACCTTAAAACTAGAATTAATCTCATGTTTTATGATTTTTTTCAAATATTTACTTATTCATAGTGTTAAATAAATTAGGTTTAAATTTTGTCCTAATGTAAGTATCAAATTCATTTTGTCTTTTGAACATGCTTATTACTAACTAACGAGAGATATACTATTTACACATATTCAAAACTCGAACATTCAAATTCTATATAACTGTACAGTCTTTATATTAGCTTATGAAAAAAAAAAAAAATCTTTAAAACAACAAAAAAACATTTTGACAATCTTCTCCTCCTGGTGAGAAGAATAAACTTGATAACTGTCAGGGTCATACAACTGCTTAAAGTTTCTTAATTGGTTATAAAGTGACAATAACGATGGCGGGGACGATGAAAATGACCTATTTGGTTTGGGGCTCTTCAATATTTAATGATTTGTTTTGTTTATAGTTTTGATATTTGGCGTCCACGATGTCGACTATAATGCTAAGAAAGTAAAATGTAATAATATTGCTCACCTCCACCATTTTTAAAGCAGATATATGGAAATCTCCAAACATTACCTAATCCAACCATAGACCCAATACACGAGAAAACAAACTCAAACCAGCTCCCCCAGGTCTCGCGATTTAATTTAGGTTCGGGCATATTTATTGATTCTCTACGTAACTCCCTGAAAATAATCATGAAAATCTAATTCACATATTATGAGAGTGCAAAGAATGTCGTGTTCGATGTTCGAGGCCATAATAAAATACAAGAACCTTATTTATTTGTAAGGATTCTTAGTATTTCAGTGTCTATATGGTTAGAACTTAGCTTATCTCTGATATTGACCTATTCCCGAAATTGCAGTCACTTTAATCATCTCAGTTCCAGAATTTCCTAGTAGGACACACGATTTGAATCTTTAAATTATCCATTTTAACCACCATAACAGCAACATACCAACTTCATCTGCATATGGGATATACATTACCCAACTCATTCAGTTTTCAAGAGCTTACAGACTAATTTAAAAAAAAAAAGTCACCAGTGTCTGAGCAGAAAATTAATAAACCATGGTTAATATGTTAAAAACGTCTGGTCCTTTTTCTCAAAAAGATCGTCAGAAGATACGAAGACCTTGTTGATATTATGCGTCAACTTCACAAATAATACACGATGGTCTTGAAGAAAAGCATAGCTTCTAGGCACTGACGTTGTTTATCATTTTAATTGCATGTGATAGTGTTCTTTTATTTGTCTTTGTAAATAATAACTTTTTATTGTTTAGTCTGTTTTTGATAATATCCATTAGGTGTGACTCGGTATTTATATATCCCGCATGGTGCTGTGCTATGGTAAATTTGTGTACTCTTTACTTTCGGTTTAGCTAGTGTGCTTTGTTAATATGATTTTTTTCTTTGATGATATATTTTTTTGTTTTTTTTATTGGTTTTAAGGTCGTGACTCATTGTTGACTACTATGCCCCTACATTTGACGTTTTTGCCTAATTTGTCTGTATGTGTTGGTCCCCATTATTGTCAATGGAATTTTATGCGCCTGCCATACAAACGAGAGGTTAAGCTAGCTATAAGACCAAGTTTAATTCACAATTTTCTAAACAAAAATGCATGTACCAAGTCAGGAGTATGACAGTTGTTATCCATTCGTTTGCTGTGTTTGACTTTTGATTTTGCCATTTGATTTATGACCTGTTGTTAACCTTATTACTTCCAATAAAGGCAGCAGTAGTATACCGCTGTTCAAAACTCGTAAGTCTATGGACAAAAACAAAATCGGGGTAAAAACTAAAACTGAGGGAAACGCTTTAGATCTAAGAGGAGAACAACGACACAATATTAAAATGTAACACACACAGAAACGCACTAAGCATTAGACAAAATCCGATGAGAATAAAAAATATAACATCAAAACCAAATACATGAATTTAGGATAGAAAAGTACCGTGACACGTCTAATAGTAATGTGAATTCACACTCAAATATAAGAAAAAACAAACGACACAACGGAAACACAACATAAAAATGTTACACACACAGAAACGAACTATGATATAGCAATGGCCATTTTCCTGACTTAGTACAGGACCAGAAGTAATTTTTTCAATAAAAAATTGTTTAAACGCTGAAGTATCACTTAAAACTTATCTAGCGTTGCGTACATATAAACGCCATTTTTCCGGTATAGAACCAGTCTACGATTGACAAAGACGATTGACAAAGGGAAGCAATTTGTTTGTGTGTAATAACAGTATCAAATCGGGGATTGTAAATGGACTATTGTGTAGTAAGGTTTACAATAGATATATGATTGTCAAATAGCGTTCATGATATTAAGCTTTAAATGGTCTAAATCAAATGAGTTGTGAAAAAGTAATTTTCTTTTTCAACCACAATAAACCATTAGAAATTCTTTTATCATTGAATGTTTTTTTTTAAATTTGGTTTTGGAGGACAAGAAGGTCCAGGGAAATGAACGTGTGACTTGGATGGAGAATTGTCTCGTCGGCACCCATACCTCATCTTTTTTATCTATCTAACAACTTCTAAAATATATATCGAATAACAAAATAAATGCTGCGAGAACGTCTTTCAGTAAATACTTCAGTTATATCACGTTATAAGTGTGTAACCATCAACTCACCTTTAAAAGTCTTTTCCTCGTCTACACAAAATTTAACATCATATTTTCATTGTATATCTGTATGTCCTTGCATTAATTATGATCGTACTTGAATATGACCATTGAGAATTAACTAAATGTACATACCACAATCAGAGCACCTGGGTACACACCTTTAACCCATTGTGATTAAAGTAGACGTTTTAAGATATGCAGTGTAAATCGACTACTCATCTGTGATTGATGTGCCAAACTGGAAGAAGGCCCTTCCATCATATTTCTTAATAGCTCAATAGTAGCGGATATTTTGGCTAAATGTACAGACTTCCCTGCATTTTTTTTCATGCTAATTTTTTAAAATCAATTTTAGGTTCGATGTATTACTTGTGGTGTTGCTTGGTGGTAAACACTCAGAATGCAATGCATCTATAAATGAACAAAGCAATCAATCAATCGGGAATATCGTATGAATGTTTCTTCCAATACAAATGACATAGAAATATAACGTTATGTTCTTCTCATATTATATGATGGTATGGGTTGTTGTCTCTTTTCTGATTGAGTTTCATTGATAATATCCACCCAAACAAGAAATTAAAAAAACAAAAAAAAAAAAATAAAAAAATAAAAACGGCTTCCTCCGCCTCATTTTTAGACCTTCACTTTGTTCACCTCATATTTAACAAAAGCTGTAATCTCAGTACTAGAATATTTGACAAGCTAGACTTTTTTAATATTGAAATTATAAATTCCCCCTATCTTAGCAGCAAGATACCGCCTTCACATGCATGTAGGATACATATTTGCCAACTGATTAGGTATTTAAGAGCTTGCAGCTGTTACTCAGGTGTCTGAACAGAAATTTGATGAACAAGGGACATTATTCTTAAAAAGAAAATGCGTTTGAAGATACCAAGACCTTGTTGCATAATATTTCATATCAACCTTCAAAAATAATACATGTTGGTTAGATTCTAGGTACGGTGTATTTCTTGTTGTGCTGCTTGGTTGTTAAACACTCAGAATGAAATCAATCAATCTATCTATCAATCAAGCCATCAATCAATCAATCGGAAATATCGTATAAATGTTTCATCCAATACAACTGAAATAGGAATATAGTAAAACAGATGCTCTGACATTTGACCACATAAACGGTGTATGATTGGAAATATTGAATGTACATTTGTATGTAGATGGGGAATGTGTCAAAGAAAAACCAACCCGACTATAGAGCAAACACCATCAGAAGGTCACCAATTAGTCTTCAATACAGCGAGAAACAGCCGCACCCGAATTGAAGTATTCTAGTAATTGACGTTGATACATATCTTCAATACGTGAACTAGGGTCATTTTTGTTTGATTTGTATATTTAAAGTTTACGGTTGAGTCAATTTTTGGCAATATCCTTTTGGCGTCGTTCGTTATCTATACATCTCGCCATTATGTTACTGTGATAGTATAGCTTCTTTAGAGTGTCTTAATGTCGTTTTTTGTTGTTGTTTTTTTTTGCTTCAATGAACATTACTTCGCAATGTTGACCGTTGTACTCTTATATTTAACATTTGTATGTTTATTTAGCTCCCACAAAAAGGTCAATACAATAAAATTTTATGAGACTGTGACTGCTACCTAGCTATAAAACGAACCAAGTTTAATTCTTCAGTTTCCAAATAAGGAAATATCTGTTCCAAGTCAGTAATATGACAGTTGTTTTTCATTTGTTTGATGTGTTTGAACTTTCGATTTTGTCATTTGATGAAGGACTTTTCGTTTTCCATGCTCCTTGGGGATTAGTACTTCTCGTATTATATTTGCTTCGTGGATACTTTATTTGCATATGATATTTATAACAGGATACATTTGGGATTCCAAAAAGGACTAAACATTCCATTGCTAACAACGGATTTCTTTCAATAATTGAACTACAAGAAATAAAAACAAACTGAATTATATGTTAAGGAATTACTTTCATATATAATCCCCTTTGAATTATGAAAAAAAAAAACTTTCATTATAAGAATATGCAGATGTGGTATGATTGACAATGAGACAGCTATACCATTTAATCAAAAAGTCGCGGATAATTACTTATCCATCATTAATGTGTGTATATATTGCATTAATGATTATATTTTTCATAAAAAAACTAAATGCGAAAATAACGATTGATTTATCTAATAATCTAATAGCTTCAGCTTTCTGTTTACTGTTACGGAATGAACCGGATTATCGACAATGTTCGCTACTAACTAAATAAACTGCAAGATGCATGGATGAGATTCACATTTGTGTGTTCAGGGGGAAATGTATAACAGTTTATATACCTATACATCTTCTGATTGAATAAACTACAAAAAAAAAAAACAACAAAAAAACTTGAGAATGATTTGGTATGTGTTCAAGTAAAAAAGGATTATCATAATGATTATACACATCATGTCTTTTAAAACGGAGGACTGCAACAAATAAGAAGAAGATTTACGTTTATATTTTCAGATAAAAAACGATAATGATTACAAATACAACTTCTACTGAATGCTTTTTACCAAAAGGAAACTATTTGTTTCGGGAACCAGTAATACAAAATGTGACTGGAGTGGCTGTGTCGTTGATGTCTGTGATAGTCTATCTTAAGTGGTCTTCTGTTTGCATCGTCCACGATAATGAAACAGGTATGGTTATACAACTAGTATTATAATAAAACATATGGTAATAAAACAGGCATGTTAATAAACAGGTATGGTAATACAATGGGTATGGTAATAAACAGGTATGATAATCAAACAGGTATGATAATACAACAAGTATGGTAAAGCAAAGGTATTGTAATAAAACAGGTATGATAATAAAACAATTTTAATAGTGAAATAGGTACCCATGTTGATGAGTTATAACTACATACAATTTTTTAATTCTTTTTTTTACCTATGATATGATAATGATAATTAAGGTGGCTCGTGGGTAAAAAAATTGAACCTTTATTTTTTCATTACAATTATAATAATAATTTTATTAATACACTATTAGTTATTACTTTATGATATGGTAAATAATAAAACAATTTTAATAGTGAAATAGGTACGATAATAAAACAGGCATGATAATAACATATGAAAACATTTTTAGGATTCCCATGTTGATGAGTTATAACAACATACAATTTTTTAATTCATTTTTTCACCTATGATATGATAATGATAATTAAAGTGGCTCGTGGTTACAAAATTTCAGCAAAAAATTGAACCTTTGTTTTTTCATTACAATTATAATAATAATTTTATTTATTACACTATTACTTATTACTTCATGATATGGTAAAAACAATCAACCCAAAAAATCGATTCGGTTTGGCCCCAGATGACTTTCAAAATGTTTATATCATTAAAAAAGCTCCGAATTATCTCCCTTTGGTGCAAAAATGCCATTTTTTGGCATTAAATTTGAAATATCTTTTTTAACTCATCGGTGACCTATATTTTTTATTATTGTTTTCATATAAGCTGTACTTTAACTAAATAATAGTAAAATTTAAGCGATTTCTGTGATTAGGTTATTTTTTTATTTCGATATCACCTCTATTTCTCCTATTAGTTCAACAGAAAAAAGGAACATTAACAAAAATGCAGATTGTGAGCTTAAATGAACGGTGACCCCATTTTTTTATTTCATTTTTCTTATATATATAGTAAATATATGATAAAGTTCATTTATAAAAAAATATAGCAAAATCCTATATTACAAAACAAAATTGATTTATACCCAGGAGCCCCCTTAAGAATCTTATAGATAATAGTTTCCATATAACATACATTGACACAATTGACTGCTTTAAGCCCCCGTCACACTGTCACGTTAAGAGGTACGTTTTACTACGTTTTGAAAGCGTAGCGAAACGAGAATATACTTAACGAAGCGTATCGAAACATAGTGATCCTTTGTTCAAAACGGGACCTAACGTGGCGAAAATTTAAACGAAATAGAAACCTAGTAAATACGTATTAAAGCTTAGCGGAACGTACCAAAATGCGCTTTTTAGGTATCGAAACGTATCAATGCGTGGTGGAACGTGGGTCTACACGTACTAAAACGTAGCACAAACCTAGTAAAACATAGCTTTCAAAATAACGGGACATTTTTATGCAAACGTACTTGAAACGTAGCATTTTAAAACGGAATAAAACATGACAGTGTGACTTGGGCTAAAACATTTTAGACTGATTTATCTGTAAATGAATTACGTTATCATGATTGAAATTTTAATGAAGAAAGTCACTTAATTTGCAAAACCTCTCGGTTGAAAAGGTATAACTCTGGTTTGCTTTAAAGCTTTCTGCAAAAATTTGTTTTTTTAATTAAATATTCTTTCAAAATCAATCTTGAAAATATATATGTATGTGTGTGTTAATTTTATGAAGCTACATTTCAGGATTCGCTGTATATAAAGTATATAATCTATATATAGCCTTCTTGAAACGACATTTCTTGGCTTGCTATTCAGAGACAGTTCCAAAATTACAGTAAAATGTAAAATCACAAAAATACTGAACTCCGAGGAAAATTCAAAACGGAATGTTCCTAATCAAATGGCAAAATCAAAAGCTCAAACACATCAAACTATTGGATAACAGCTACCGTATTCCGGACTTGGTACTTATGAAAGTGATTGCATTGAAACAAGCGAAACCAATGCTTAAGTGATATATTGATATAATCTGTTCAAAAGTTTTACGGGCGACATCGTGACTTGGTTTTTGTTAAGCAATAGAATTATGTGTTATTTATGACCATGGATACGTTCAATTTGTCGGGGTTGTCATACTCTGCTCTTTTCAAATTACATTTACAAATGAAGATATGTAATAGAACTGAAATGTCGTACTCTATGGTGAATCTCAGTTGACTGACAATAAATCTAAGGGTTCGTGTGGAGCAATCTTTATTGTTTTCTACTCTGACGCATTCAGCACACACTGATACTATAGTTGTAGTAGATAATATATTATAAAAGAATGATTTATTGTGGATAACGTTTCGTATGTCATGATTAAAAGACAACCGAATGAATGGAACATATATAACTTTAAATACAGATTCCGATCATTCAAAACAACGTCGCTTAATCATTTATTTTTCATTATCAGTACGTCGTAAAACATGTAAAATATCAATACATAACTCATGATTAAAACCTTTATTTCAAAATACGAGTTAGTTAAAACATTCTGCTAAATTTTATTGCACATTCTACTTTGTTCTATTCATTATCATACTTAAATATACACATACATAATCATTGAAGAGAGTCTTTTCCAAATAAAGTAATTCTCGACAAGTTCACCATGTTTTGCTGTGATTCGTATTTTGAAATCTTTAATTTATTTGTATAATGTTTTTTTGGATAGCATATTGTTTCCATTTGTCTTTTTCGTATTGCAATTGTACTGTATGTTTTTTGGCCTTTTTAACTGTCTTTTATTCGAGCGTCACTGGTGGTCTTGTGTAGACGAAACGCGTGTCTGGCTCAAAGACAAAATTTCTGTCCTAATATATCAATGATGAGTTTATTTACAACAACTAGGTCGATGCCACTGCTGGTAGATATTTTATTCCCCGATGGTATCACCAGCCCAGTCGTCAGCACTTCTGTGTTGCCCTGGATTTTCGTTTATATGGTCATAATAATAAATTAATTGTTAACAAAACTTTGAATTTTTTAAATACTAAGGCTTTTCTACCTTATATAAATATATTACTTACCTGTATTTTACACAACCTTTATGAATAATTGGTCTTCAATCCTCTTAAACTTCGTACTTTATTTGTTTTTCCCCCTTTTTTATTCGAGTGTTACTGATGAGATGAATCTTTTGTAGACAAAACGCGCGTCTAGCGCAAAGACAAATTTTCAACTGATAATTTTCAACTGAACCATGATACATCGAACAATTTTGCCCAAACTTTACTTAGCTATTTTTAAAAGAATGATGGTGTACTCGGAATTTGATGTACTTGTTAATAATAGTCACAATAGAAAAACACATGTCTACTTATTACTCCGCTAAGCATGAAACGACTTTTTATACCAAATTATTTGAAATGATAGTTTGAATGTCTATACATTTCGATTTGAGTGTCGGCCTGGATGTATCAAGGACCTGAATCTTAAAAAAGGGGGTATACAGCTTTTGCGTTTCATCTTTCAATTCATATACGACGATTGTTGGTCTTAGTTTTTGTAAATATTTTGACTTATGTCTCATGTGCATTCATTGAGGTGTAATATGGTTGGTTACATAGTTGCTGTGGAAGAGGTATTATGAACGTATATCATAGCAGTTTCGAGGCGAACTGTTTTGTAAACATAATTATCACAAAATCATTCATAGCTTCACTATTTGTATACTTTCCTCAGAATACCAAGCAACGCTATTGCACGAGATGTTATCTGCTGCTGGAATTTTCGGGAATGTTCAACGTATGGAACAAATGACGTCACAGAGAATAGACGATTTGATGTCCGAGAAAACTACAGCACATGACGACACAAGCCTAAATTGTACTTTATTATGTAGTCTAAATATATGCAAAGACTACTTAGAAAAGGTATAATATTAATCAAATATTCTTTTCTCATTTTGTTTTAAACTACGTCTCCGAGAGGTAAACTGCCTTTCGTTTGTCAGTCTGTCAATGCAATACACCTTTAAGTGCGTTTTTATTTTAAAAAGATATAAATGAAAACGTTCTGAATCTGGCACCAACTGTCATTTCGACATGCCCTTCCCCGTGCCATTTTATGAATCTGATGTCAATAACTAAAATGTAATTCGACCCTCGTCAAAAAGAATATCTGCATCTATAACACATTATCATAGAATTTCACGATATGTACAATCAGCTGACATAGTGTAAACATTGAACTTACATCCCGACTTATCTAAAAGCTGCATGGAACAGTATGTAATTGCTTGTTTAACTAGCTAGAAAAGTCAATTAGACAGTATATAATTTACCGGTATTAAAGCTTTCACAGAGTAATGTAGTTATGATTGTTACATAAATCAGACTTGTTTTTGTACTTATGAATGATTTTGTTATGTTAATACTGTTGAAAGCTTACTAAACGGTATATTTCATTTTGCGCCTGTCCCAAGTCAGGAGCCTCTGACCTTTGTTAGTCTTGTATTATTTTCAATTTTAGTTTCTTGTGTACAATTTGGAGTTTAGTATGGCGTTCATTATCACTGAACTAGTATACATATTTGTTTAGGGGCCAGCTGAAGGACGCCTCCGGGTGCTACATTGAAGACCTGTTCGTGACCTTCTGCTGTTGTCTGTTCTTTGGTCGGGTTGTTGTCTCTTTGATACATTCCCCATTTCCATTCTCAATTATGTGATATTTGTTCGTTGTATAAGGCCGCGAGTTGTGCCTTACAATTGTTTACTTCCATGTGTTTGGTTTCTGGAGAACAGTTGTGTCATTGCCATTCAAACCACTATTTGTTTTCTTCCTAAAACTGAAAGTAATCTCGTATTTGAACGAAAAACACTCAACATATCAATTCATTGATTGATTGTCTCTATTGATTTGTTTAAATGAGGGTATGTAATTACAAAGACAATAATAGTGCATTGACTTGACATATCAACGATATAAGGATGAGGCTTAGAAACGGGGAAATGCGAGGCTGTGCCGAGCTATTTCCCCGTTTCGGGCCGAATCCTTAAATCGTTCATATATCAAGTCAATGCTCTATTACTGTCTTAATACTGCAATCTAAAAAAAAAAAAAAAAATTTCAATTGCTGTTTAATGCGTTAAGGTTGTTTATTTGATTTAAATATTGGGGGAAATACCCTTTAAAAGGACCTCACATCATCAGGTCGAGAACTTTAGATTTTCTGACGTCAGAATATATTTGCATAGTAATTTCCAAAACACAAGGCCAATATGGCCTTGAAAAACTGACCAATCGACTCAATGAACTACAATGCATTGTGGGCTACTACGAGTAAACTACTACTTAAAACACGTGGAATTAGTGGGAAAACAGTCAATTAATATATTGTCTGGGACTCTCATTACCAAACTTTTTATTCTGCAAATATATTTAATGTAAAATATATAACGTAATCTTCAATTTGCATGCTCAGATTAAAAAAATATTGTTTATTGGCTTCACGATTCGACTTTCTTTTTTGCCTTGCAAAAGTAGTTGAACCGGTTTTGTGCATTGTTATGAATTGAACCTGCATTAATTTCACGACAGAACACAGTGAAATATCCAATGAAGTGACCACTGTCCAGTAAGAAAATCATTTGAGCTCTTTTAAACCTGTATAATGTCATTGCAAAATCATTTCTGCCTAGAAAAACACGAAACTTTCATTGAAACACTTCTTTCTGTACTGAATGTGCATTTTTTTTTATCAGGACCTGAACTAATAGTAAGAACATCATAATATTCAGTATGCTAAAAAGAAGTGTTATGAAAGCGGCAAGGGCGGGTCCAGCCATTTTAAAAAGGGGGTCCTAACCCTGGACAAAAGGGGAGGGGGTTCCAACTACATGTCCCCATCCAAATGCACTGATCGTCCAAAAAAAAGGGGGTCCATCCCCCGGAACCCCCGCCCCCTTGATCCGCCACTGAGCTGGTACGGTATATAGCTCAATACATTTTTTTAGTTTCATCCATCGATAATATCCGTTTGTTGCTAATTTTATCACAAAATATACCTCAGAGGTTTTTTTATCGTTCGACTGCTGTCCTGTTGACATAGTGTAAAATATCTCCAATATTAAAAGTCTCTGGATCATAGTGGGTGCCATATTACCTATTATTTTTTTCTAAAACGTGCTTTGTATATAGAGATAAGAAGATGAGGTATGAGTGCCAAATGAGACATCTTTCCAACAAAGACATAATTTAGTAAAGTAAACAGTCATAGGTCCAATGCTGAAAAGTAAGCTATTAATGACCCAAAAATTACTTGTGTAAAACAATCCAAACAACAACAAAAAAAACCCGAAAAAAAAACCGGCGCAATTAAATATATAAAAGGACAAGATATCTATCCCATAAAAAAAATATATATATTGTATAGGAGCCTGTATTTCAGTGGTTGTCGTTTGTTTATGTGTTACATATTTGTTTTTCGTTCATTTTTTTTTATATAATTAAGGCCGTTAGTTTTCTCGTTTGAATAGTTTTACATTGTCATATCGGGGATGTTTATAGCTGACTATGCGGTATGGGCTTTGCTCATTGTTGAAGGCCGTACGGTGATCTATAAATGTTAATTTCTGTGTCATTTTGGTCTCTTGTGGACAGCTGTCTCATTGGCAATCATACCACATCTTCTTTTTTTATTATAGATCCAACGCTGCAATTTTCACAAAACATATCAAATTTTCCACCTTGTCGCACATACATATGGATAAAATCATTACAGCTTATTTCCTAATGCATGTGGAGCAAATGTATTTGGTTAGCTTGCTTGCTTTGTTTGTATATTGTACAAAATATAAAATATACAAGTTAAACTATGCCTATATATATATATGTTGTTTAAAGATGTCAATCTTATTTTCAAAGCTTGTATAAACAACTATACAAACAAAGCAAGCAAGCCAACCAAAGTTTTACTTTGCAGGTTTAAGAAATCAGCTGTAATTATTTTATTCAGTTTGGCAAATGTCCGAGCCCGTTAAAAAACGAACAAACTGAAACTACAGTTGCTGACTTCACTACCTTAAAAAAAAAAGTTTGGATGTCCCATATACTGAAATGTGACCAACAAAAATACTTATAGATTTTGTTAACACTGCCATGTATGTAAATATTTCTTCGCCCTTTTTACGAACACAAAATTCAAGGATCCCACATTTGCCTTTAATGATCTATACGAACATTGCTGTACTCTTGAATATCAGCACCGGCTGTTATCGACAGCTTACTTTACACCAGTAAGTTTGTCTCATGGGTAATTGTGTTTTTTCGCTGTTGTTTCGTTGCTTCTGGTGGACAAATACATGAAATCTCTGTGCCATCATCAAACATGTTTAAAATGGCTATATATCGGGTAATTCAAACCCTTTTTTCTTCGCATAGAAACAACTCTTCGTTAATCTGAGCATGGAAGTAATACTTTATATCACGAACTATAAATGAGGATACACAAAATGAAAAACTAAGCGAAATTGTAAATCCCGCATTGCACGAAAAAATGTGTTGTATTTCAGTAAATAACACGTGTTCTAGGTTGATTGTAAACACGTAGTAGTCCATCATGCATTGTGACTCATTTAGTGGATTGGTCAAAAACCTAGGTAAAAATAAATTGCGTCGCATGTAAATAAACAGTTACATGTGCGAGAACATAAGTATGCTAATTTATGCATTTCCATATAAGGTAGTGATCCCGACCTGATCATGCTCGAGGAGAAATATACAACACAATGAAATTTACATTTGCCTGTTGAAACCAACACTCGATGGTGAACGAAATCGTTTAACTATGGACTTAAATATCAACCATAAGCATAAAACATAATGATTTATAGGTTGCAAACAAAAAAATATTACCAAATTAAATATGTTTTTCCAATAATTGCAAAAGAAACAATGTTGAGTCGTTCCACGCATCGTTGTATGCATTTGAAACAAAAACAGGTTGAAGAGGTCATTTGAATAATTCAATATCATTTCGGCAATTTCTATTAAAATATTCATGAGGAAAAGTGACATCGGGTCAGTGGCTGTATATGACATAGAAATATACAGTCAACGCATTTTGACTGCTCAAAAGAACGAGTGCAGTATAAAAACATTTATTGCTACCGAAAGATAAGATAAAAATAATTTTAATGTTACTAACCCTTTGATGATTTTGAATATTCTTAACTTACTGATTTTCTATTTTATAACGTAATTCAGATTCAGAAGTAAGAATTGTAATTTGTGCAACAAGATCTATCGGGAAAAGATAAATGACCCCCCCCCCCCCCCACACACACACAAAAAAAGAAAAAGAAAAAAAAAAAGAAAAAAAAAACGAACTCCAAGGAACTTTTAAATTGACCAATCACATTTAATCTTTAATTTCTGTAATTTATAATTTCAGCCTTTCGACTATGGACGTAAACATGTGGTCAGATCATCTCTAATACATAAATCCAGATGGTTACTTGGAATATTTCATAACGGAGATACATCTGAACAGGAAACCAACTACAGCACTGTTTTAGACAATGTAGCAGTAATACAATTCCCTTCTTCATTTCTAAATAAACAACAACATCATACCGATACGGTAACATGACATAATGATCTATTCAATTGTCAAAAATCATAATAATATGTATTACATAAAACAGATAGGGATTATTGACATATCTAGACATGCAGCATTATTGATTCAAGAATTCAGAAAAATTGGTACGTCAAACGCGCTTTTTGTCGATAAAAGACTAACCTGTAACGCTCGATTCAAAAAGGTAGAAGGCTAAATAAAATAAAGTACCTAGTAAAACAACGTTGGGGTCTAAAATTTGAAAAGGTTATAGCAAATACAAGGTTATTCAGTCCGTTTAAGCTAGCATTATGATCTCTTTTTTTTTTATATATGTATATATACCAACTACAATAAAAACACTGGATGTGTATATAAGAAAATAAAAACTCTTCAAAACAAAAAAGAGTTGTAACACTTAAGGGCAATCTATTATTTGGGATTACTAGACCGTGAATTAGGTAGTAGAGCAAATAATGTGTACTAAATCTTACCTGATAAAGGAGCTAAAATTAAACAAACTGCTAATTTGTATTAGATAAAATACAAAGGTAACAAAGAAACAGGCCGGTAACAACCGTTGCGGGATAGTTTTTCTGCACGAGTAGTCAGGTCAAGGTCCGAGACGATAGCCGAGGACCTTGACCTGACTACAAGTGCAGAAAAACTATTCGGCTGGTTGTTACCGGCCTGTTTCCTTTGTTACTTTTGTTTTTTATCTGACTTGTACGACGTTTCAAGAAAGTTATAATAATACATTTTGCAAGACTAAACATTTTAGATACTTAGATAGCCATAAAGCAGTAAAAAAAGTAAGTTATAGTATAAACATTTTTCATTTCCCTTCAACCGAGATTTTTTTTAAAGAAAAAAAATCAGGAATCTAATTATTTGATAAAAAAAGAGCCATTTAAAGGAAAAGATGAATGTTGTACACATTTAAGACTTTTAAAAGGCAACTTCGTTAAAAAAGTAATATATTAAAGAAGTATTTTAGTGGTAAGTAGGATTACGTTTGATCTTTATGGATGAAACGGAAAGCGGGGAAGAAGGGGGGGGGGGGGGGCTAATTTATTTTAAGATAAACAGGCTGTAATCTTTATTTCTGATGAAAAATGCAGGATATGCCATTCCATCCCCGACCCCCCCTTGAAAAAATACGTTTGTTGCCAAATTCATGAATTTAATATTCAGGGGTTAGGGGGGGTCCCGGGGGTTGGAACAACCTTGTTTTGGATGATCAATGCATTTAAATGGGGACATAAAGTTGGACCCCCCCCCCTGTTTTGTCCTGGATTTGGACCTGGATCCGCCACTGATATAAATTCGATAACAATATAAATGTATCAAAAGAATGAATTTCCTACTTCATTAGTAAATGAAATGTTTATGAAAAAATGAATTTTGTCTTAATATTAAATATATTCAGGCATATACTTTATTTTTTTTTTAAATGCATGCTCGTCTCTAGATCTGCAAGTGTTGATCGGGAATAAACACGTGTTACTATATGATCCAATCACAGCTTATCGCCCAAAATGGATGACATAAGTTGAATGATTTTCTTCTAGATTTGCTGCTTATTTGTACGTGTATTACATGAACACTTTTTGTTTATAGGATCAATCGTGCATTGGTGAGTTGATAGGGATTTTATCTTTTGATAAGATTTGATTTTTATTTATTTATTTCCTGTCTTAATTTTATTGAAATATACACGTCAGTATCATCATTTCTTTACTTTCAGCATTGTCTAAAATACTATTCATATCCATATATTGAAGAAAACGTATATTGACCGAACATTTTGCTTCATAAAGGGGGCGGTATGTTCTTTTTTTTTGTACATTAATTAACTATTTACTTTCAACGCCATCACCCAAATGTTTTTGTTTAAATTAGCACTATTTACGGTATTCGGAAATCAAGGAATCATGCAAAACATTAATTTGTCATCTGCTTGACCATAATAATTTTTTTCTGATAAAATTTGTGATCAAAATACCTTTTTTTAAGAAAAAACCATACCCCCTCCCCCCCTTTTTGAAGTTAAATGTCTAATCCCTTAGTGTACTGATATGAATAGTATTTTAATGGAAATGTTTGAAAATAGATATTGATGCCAACGTTAATATTTTGTTCAATAAAAAGACAGGAAATAAGTCGGTGAACCAAAAAGTTCAAATCTAATTGAAAGTTAAAGTGCCCATGAACTCACTGATCATGCACGAGTGATTCTATTCATAAAAAGTGTCCTTGTAACTAAAAAGAGTCCGTGTATCGTCTAAAAAGAGTCCGTGTAACACCCGTTAATGTACTGTTTTTCTATAGCTCTGCGGGGGGCAAAGTCGTACAATAATTTTAATTTCTACATTTGTATTTATAAACCAAATCACTTTACCATGTTTACAAAGGTATTTCTATACTGCGTTGACTATTGGTATGAAAAAAATACTTGAACACAATTAGGACGAAATAGTCCATGTAATTGTGATTATAAGAATAAAAACATGAAAAGCAAGTATTATATTTGTTCACTCTAATTTAGAAAAAAATGCCAGTAGTGAGTGAGCAAAATGATGCGATGCGAAAATGTTGAATCGGCTGGCATCAGCTGTTAAAGAGTTGACAATGTAAATACTAACTATACGGACGCTATCACGAGTTGGATTTCTTTAAATAAATATCTGTTTCAAAGATGACAACGAATAACAAGTGTCCTTTTTTCTCCGAATATGACACACTGCAGTAGACAAACATGACGGATGACAAATCTGGAACCTGATCTGATCACCCGTCCAAAGCAACTGAGATGAGCCCCAGGAACCCATCATGTTGCTCAAATGATGAAGCCAGGACGAATCAAAAATAAGGAAAATGGAAAAAGATTTTTACAAAAGATAAAAAAAGTAATTGTAAATTAGACTTATCACAAAAATACAGAACTTTGAGGAAAATTCAGAACCAAAAGTCCCAAATCAAAACCTGAAACACATCAAACGACTGAATAGCAACTGTCATATTCCAGACTTGGTACTGGCATTTTCTTATGAAATATATGGTTCATTAAACCTGGTTTTATGGCTAGCTAAACAAATATATGTAGTAAATTGCAGAAAGCGTTCAATACATACATACATACATAACAAATATTCTTAAAAAGTTTGTTGCTATTGATCATTTTAGATTAACTTATGCTATATGAACAATTGTGGTTGGTTACCAATAAACACTTTGATGTGGGAGAAGAAAACGAGAAGATTGAGTATAGTTGGTTATTCGAAACTATCTGGAAGCCTACTGACGATGAAAGAAATTTTTCCGAACTCAAAGATGGGATTCAATAAACGAAAATTCCTTGTTAGCACATTACCTGTAAGCTTTTAATGAGTGATAAAACATTTTCATTCGTTTCAAACTATCACTGCTCTTTGATCTTATCAAAGTAGAAATCATTAACGTTTTATGTTTTGCTATAATCAGACTGTTTCCGATAATTAAATTTCGTCACGTATGCATCTTCAAAGAGATAATGACAGTGTAGATATTTAAGTAAGTATCATTAAAAAAAAATGGAAAATGCCCTTTTACTGAAACAAGCATATCAAACATACTACAAGGA
This sequence comes from Mytilus galloprovincialis, assembly GCA_037788925.1. Taxonomy (NCBI): domain Eukaryota; kingdom Metazoa; phylum Mollusca; class Bivalvia; order Mytilida; family Mytilidae; genus Mytilus; species Mytilus galloprovincialis. The sequence goes on along the minus strand of CM075334.1, from coordinate 42,983,415 downwards.
GTGGTCGGTCCAGATGAAATATATTTGTAAAAAAAAAAACATCTCTTTACTCCAACTTTCCTGCTGATTTTTCATCAACCCTTCTCCGGAAAACTCGAGATCACGGTGGTTTTTGTTTTTTGTGAAGTTCGTGTTGCAAGATATTTGTATTCTAAGATGTGTCTTGTATATTGTTCATTGTCTTTAAATCTTTAATTTTGTATGGGTTGAATATCCGTAGGTATATTTTGCCTCTGTATTATGTGTAATTGAATTTTCTTAATGATAATTACCTTTCAAATTCTATGAATTAACTCGAACTTTTCTTCCAAAATGAAATCCATATTTAGAAATATCTTCCAGAGTTACGAGTTGGCTGCAGCATTGGCTAATATGTTTGTTACTTCCTATCATGTCTTTTACGAATATATGCATCTTGAATTTGTAAAAAGTAAAATAAATAATAATATTTGTAGAAGCTAGCCGCCAAAAAACGACGTCACATAGTCATAAAAATATACTTCTCTCAAGACTTATATTACATGTATTATTAAACAAAAGTGGAAATTTCATCACAATAGACGTCACTGAAAATGATCCGCATAGCAACAACAGTGCTTGTAAAAATCTAAAAAAGGCAATTTTAACTTTACAGTGGAAGCCCTTTGTCAACTTTAATGAGAAAAAAAATACATATACAGGATTTACCATGGACCTACTACAGCATCTTGCATTAGCCCTCAATTTCACGTTAGTAGAATCTTTACTGTGGTTGTCATCACAAACGCCAAGGACTATAAAAATATGGTATAATAAGGTCTTAATTTGTCATTGTTATCCTCTATCGGTATTGTAGACTCTAGGGCTGGAGATATTCTTCAAGAGATCTTAAGATGTAGAACATTATGTGGACTATTTAAAATTGTAATGAATGGATTTTGTTTTCGCACACAAGGTATTTCCTTTTTTATTTGCCAATTGTAGACTGGCTTTATACCAAATAAACTATACTAGTGTTCATGCAATACTTGATAAGTTGTAAATGATATATAAGTATTTTAACAGATTTTTAATGAAAAGTAACTAACATCAAAAAATTGTACCTTAAAAATAAATGTAATTAAAAGGTTTGAAATATTCAAATATTACACACATTACGCACATATAGCTAAACGCTTTCTACCATTTGTGATAATTTTTGCTTCTTAAATATGTTGTCCGTAAAACACTTAGTGTTAGTGTAAAAACCAATGTGACACTGAATGCATATTTTATATGTATATTATTGTTTTTGCAAGGATGTTTAAATTGGATTGTTACGTGTAAAATTCGTGTTTTGATCTTTTGTTCTTTATCTATGTCAATATTTTTTCAAATACCCCTATGATTTCAGATGTGGTTAGGGACTTCATTGTTCCTTCTCTTACGATTACGCATTATTTACTGTAAATTATCGGGTTAGTTTGTTTTGGAACAATATCAAATTTTAATAAGTTGCACTTGTATTCTTTTTGTTCTTTAAAATTTCAAAGTACATTTCAGATATGAGATAACACGACCCCCTGATGGAAAATGGGGTTCTCAGATGGAAAATGGATCATGGAATGGTTTAGTAGGTCATCTTGAAAGACGGGTAGGAAGAGTTGAAGAAAAAACCTTGCATCGTGAATCTAAGGCCAAATCGAGGGTTCATAGTTTCAGGGCAAACTGATTGAAGATAATAAAATACATGCAAAATATTTTTATTTGCAAGTTTGCTTCCAACTGCAATTAAAACACTTCTTTAACGAATGTAAAAAGCACATGAAGGCTAGGAGCACAATTTAGCACAAAGAATTCAAAAAACACATTGCATATATATTTGCATAGATACGATATATATAATAAATAAGCTATAGTTGAAATCAGATATTCATAATTTATCAAATTTAGTAAAATGTTTACTATTTTTCAGGACGTAGATCTAGTTGCAGCCCCTTTGACTATGCAAATTCAAAGGGAAAACGCTGTCGATTTTACAATACCATATTATTATGATTCCGCAGCTATTTTGTTGAAGAAGCCTGATCCAAATGCAAAAAAATGGAGAACATTAATAGATCCCTTAAGCGAATATGTATTTTTGTGTATATTTCTCTTCCTTCTAGTTACTTCACTTTTTTTGTTTGTTTTCGAAAAATGTACTCCATACTATAGAAGAATGGAAGGAGGAGATAAAGTAAGAGGACTGCATCATTTCTCTGACTCATTGTGGTACATGTATGGTGCTCTATTAACTCAAGGTAAGTTTACCCCTTATCAAACTTCCACTCCTTTTCATACTTTTATTTATTATCTTTGAAATATGTTTGAAGGTCATACATAAATTTATTTGTATAATGTAACACATGTGTATGAAAGAATGCAAATGATTAGAGTTTTATTCATGCTCCAAATTCTTACCTTTATGTCATAAAAACACAATTCATATAAAGACATTTATCTATGTGAAAAAGAATCGAGAAGATGACAAATTTGATTACCAAAAATAAATTAAAATAATACGATAGAGCATTCGGCAATATATAATTAATTTTGAAATTACATGATATACTGTAAAAGTTATGTAATTTTGTTTTCTTTCTGGATAGCAAATGAACTTGTTTTCCTATTGTCGAATCCCCTCTGTTCTGTTCTATCAAACAAAAGCACTTACACTGAAAATATTATTGCATGTCATCCCTGTAACTATTCCTTCGCTCTGGTCATGACTTAAATACCTTAATGGTATCAGACAGGGTTTACTGCTACGGTCCTTGAATTTACGACATAAGACTTCAATGACAACATAAAATGTAAAAACAGGTAATGCAATATTTTGCATGGCATTGTCAATTGCTCTCGACAAAGGAATAGTCCTTTGATATCCACTTGCATTTCGTCTTTCTTTTTTTTTTACAAGTGAACCAGTCTGGTTTCGTCTACAGATGATTTTTCGTAAATAAATATTTGTGATTCAAATATAAGAAAATCAACAGTTTATCACATAAGAACGTTCGTAAACTCTTTTTATAACTACAATATGTATATTAATTTTATAGATATTTTCTACTTTTCTGAACATAGGTGGTGAACATATGGCAGGTTCGTCCTCAGGTCGGACATTATTAAGCTCTTGGTGGTTATTTTGCATCATAATGATGGCAACATACAGCGGTAACCTTGTGGCCTTCCTAACTGTAACTAAAGATAAACTGCCTTTCTCTGATATTGCTGGACTTGTAGAACTTGGTAGTTTTAAATGGGGAACGCAAGAGGGAACGGTCTTTGAAACGATTTTCAAGGTAAACATTACATAATTTCAAAGATGTTAGATATTTTGTATAATCTCTTTTATATTTCCCACAACAGTTTTATCCGTATTTTGGTCACATTTTTCTGAATTTCCAGTTTCCATTGCTTTTCAGTTTCGTTTTTAAGTCTTTTAAAGTCGAAAAAGCATTTGGAGTATCAAATAGAAAGCTGGTATCTTTGATGAGTTGTTTTTGTATAGCATTACAAATTGTAGAATTTACGTGCGCTCTTTTTTTATTATGGTTGGTTTCCCTGATTAAATTTTTTGTACACATATAACTTGGAGACTCGTCATACCTTACTTGTTCGATGTGAGCCCTCATGGGCACTCACACCACATCTTCTTATTTTTACTTAAAAAACACAAACTAGAATGCTCTGTTCTCCCTGTATTTAACGTCAGGCATACATGTTTCAACAGTTCAGTTACTTTGGTTTTTCTTGTGTCTTTATATTAACATGCATACATGTTTCAACAGTTCAGTTACTTTGGTTTTTCTTGTGTCTTTATATTAACAGGCATACATGTTTAGACAATTCAGTAAATTTGGTTTTTCTTATGTCTTTATATTAACAGGCATACATGTTTCGACAAATCAGTTAGTTTTGATAAATGTGTCTTTTTATTAGCATGCATACATGTTTCGACAGTTCGGTTAGTTTTTGATTTATGTGTCTTTATAAAAACGGGAATTTATGTTTCGAAAGTTCAGTTAATTTTTGATTTATGTGTCTTTATATTAACGGGTATCTAGGTTTCGACAGTTCAGTTACTATTTTTACATGTATTTTTATATTAATAGGCATCCACTCGACCAGATTATGTAAAGTTTTGGAAGGGAGTGGTTGCAAACAATAAAACGAACCCTAATATTTTGAGTGCAGACGGAGATGTTCAAGTACGACTTGCAATGGAGGGAGACTACGCATATGTTGGTGACAAAACTCACTTTGAATTAACGATGGCTACTAACTGTCATCTGACAATGGTGCTATCAGATATTGTTTCAATGCAATACGCCATAGCACTCCCTAATAACTCTCCGTTCACCAAGATTTTTTCTGATGAGTAAGTACATTTGAGTAACTGTTAATCATTACATGTGCACATCTTATTTCAAATGACTAAATGTTACATGTGTACATCTTATTTCAAATGACAAAACATTACATGTGCACATCTCATTTCAAATGACTAAACATTATGTGTGCACATCTTATTTCAAATGACTTAACATTACGTGTGCACGTCTTATTTCAAATGACTAAACATTACGTATGCACATCTTATTTCAAATGATTAATCATTACGTGTGCACCTCTTATTCCAAATTTGAAGTTGTGAGATGCAACGACATCGTCAGTTGGAATGACAAATTGACAGTTAACGGGTTGAAATGTTGTTTGGCAATTTCTTTTCTCATCATGTATGACCTAGTGAGTCAACAGTAATATTCATTTCAATAATCCATATCAGACATAAAAAAGAAATTAGGACATTTTGGTTTCAACATTCCCTGGTAAAGTTTTACCTGACATGAATTTTTTGTCGTATTGGTTCTAACGGTTCTACGTAATTTTACATCAATGCCTTCCAAATGCTACGGATTTGACCGTTCTTGGTAACAATTAATCCAGAAAAACATACCAGACTCACAATAATTAATTAAGTATTATTTTAATGCAGAAACAGTAATATCAAGATCTATTTCTGATAAAATCAAAATAAAACATTAACCATCATCAGAAACAGTGTGGGGACATATTGTTATTTACATTTATGAGGAAATGAGTGCTTTTTGATTGACACACTGAGCAGGATCCTCTTACCCTTCCGGAGCACCTGAAATCAACCCCATTTTCTGGTGGGGGTTCGTGTTGCTTAGTTAATAGTTTTCTATGTTGTGTTGTGTTGTGTTGTTTGTCTTTGTCTTTTTAGCCATAACTACATTAGTTTATTTCCAATTTATGAGTGTAAATGTCCCTCTTGCATCATTCGCCCCTCTTTTAGGAACAATACCATATTGAAGAATATTGATGGACAATAATGAAATTGTCTCGCCCAAGATTTACCCAGATGATTTATACAGTCAAATGGAAAAGTAGATTTTCAAATGCCCCCTTCATTGAAAAAAGGACACAGGATGATTAGTGCTGATTTTGAACGTTGCTACAGAGAACTAATATAAACATGACATCAAAGCTGTTCAACTTCTTATTTGGTTTAAACTCAGTAGAATCCAGCGTCACTGATGTGTCTTTCTGAGACTTAGCAATTTATAAACCTAGTATCTTTGATGATATGTTTGTGCTTTTACCAACATTTTCGATCTTGTGTGTAGAGAAATTTTGTAATAAACGTTCTTTACATTATCGACGCTGATTGTGCTAACGTTGTCCCTAGCGTTTTGAACTACAGAACGTTAATATTACACAAGATTACCTTTGCCTCACGTTACTTATAAACCTTTTATAGGTGCTACAGTTGAATTAAATATTTTAAATCTTAAATGTACAGAATTTTACTTGCTTTAAATTCCAGAATGACTGCCATGTTCGGGAATGGACTATTTCAGATGTGGAAGTTAAAACACTGGCCGAAACATGGAATGTGCCACAATGATGCACGGCAAGAATCTACACCAATAACTCTTATAGATATACATAGTTCGTTTTACGTCGTAGCACTTGGTATTTTCGTTGCCTTCATTTTTCTCATATGTGAATGTTTCAAATGGAAATTCTATATCAATCATAGAAGGAGATTGCTGCAAGACCAAGCAAAACAAACAGAACACGACATTGAACTAGTACAGACAAAATCAGATCTAGAGGACTCTATGTTATACTAGATGTTAGAACTTTATAATAGTCAATGTAGTTCTAATGTTGATTATAAATATAGGTGCTGTTGTATATATGTTTATATTATAAATTGTGTATGGTGCTGAATGCAAGTGAACGAGAAAAAAAATAAATATTTCGGGAATTTCGTATAGTTGATATTAACTACAAATCTGAAGTTATTGTTAAACATCTAAAAACATATTTATGTTTTAAAAAATACGAACAGCAAAATTGCAACTTTACGTCCATGCTGTACAGTCTATTTCATAATGTTGATATGACTGCTGTTTAAATATTATTTCATCAACTTTTGTATTTTGTACATTCTAAAATTGATACATGTTTTCTATTTCTATTCAGACTTTTCGTCATAGTTGTTGTATTCAAACTCAGTTTGCCTAAGTCTTAGTCTATCCTTAATAAACCAACTTCACTGGCAAATACCTTCATTGTTTATTTATACCTATCTGTACAGATAATTTCTTATATATATTCCAAAACAGTTGCGACTTGAATGTTCAATTACAAATTCATGTTGTAGGATTTCAATATTGACGACTTCAAATCTGAACTTGTGCTAGTTCTTCACTTATTTATCATATGTCGTCCAAGAACCCCGCCTTGTACTAACCTATCAACATCTATTTTATCATCAATCAAGCCTGACTTTAAAATTACTATACAACTTCAGACCCTATAGGCATAGTGATTAAAATGTGGATATTTAACAATCAAAAGATATATTAGAGTTCATACAGTCTTAGTCTCTTTCCTCTAGCTACTATAATAAAATATTTCACTGTTTTAACCTTAACGCTATTGTTCCCTCATCCAAAACAAAACAAATTATAAATAATGGTCCTGCTTTGTTTCAAAACAGTTATCAAAGGTACCAGGATTATAATTTACTACGTCAGACGCGCGTTTCGTCTACATAAGACTCATCAGTGACGCTCATATCAAAATATTCATAAAGCCAAATAAGTACAAAGCTGTAGAGCATTGAAGATCCATAATTCAAAAAAGTTATGCCAAATACGGCTAAGGTTATCTATGCCTGGGATAAGAAAATCCTTAGTTTTTTGAAAAATTCAAAATTTTGTAAACAGGAAATTTATAAAAATGACCACACGATGGATATTCATGTCAACACCGAAGTGTTGACTACTGGGATGGTGATACCCTCGGGGACGAAACGTCCACTAGTAGTGGCATCTACCCAGTGGTGTAAATAGTTATCAAAGGTACCAGGATTATAATTTACTATGCCAGACGCGCGTTTCGTCTGCATAAGACGAATCAGTGACGCTCATATCAAAATATTTATAAAGCAAAACAAGTCCAAAGTTGAAGAGCATTGAAGATCCAAAATTCCAAAACGTTATGCCAAAAACGGGTCAGGTTATCTATGCCTGGGATAAGAAAATCCTTAGTTTTTTGAAAAATTCAAAATTTTGTAAACAGGACATTTATAAAAATGACCACATTATTGATATTCATGTCAACACCGAAGTGTTGAATACTGGGCTGGTGATATCCTCGGGGACGAAACGTCCATCAGCAGTGGCATCGACCCACTGGTGTAAATAGTTATCAAAGATACCAGGATTATAATTTACTACGCTAGGCGTTTTGTCTACATAAGACTCATCAGTGACGCTTATATCAACATATTTATAAAGCCAAACAAGTCCAAAGTTGAAGAGCATTGAGGATCCAAAATTCCAAAAAGTTATGCCAAATACGGCTAAGGTAATCTATCCCTGGGATAAGAAAATCCTTGTCATAAGACAGAATGGTCAACGTAGATACAATTTCTTTTTCTTAGGGAGGGATAAATCGTACGTTGTAAAACCTCTCGAATTCCGACAATTCATGTTTAAGAAAACTTACATTATCAAGATGCTTGACTTCTTGATTGAAAACATATGTATTACGCTTAGGACGTGGTCTTCAACAAACAATCGTCATTCTCATCGTAGCAGCCTCCTTTTTTGTTCCTTCACTTCTATGAGCAGACGTCATACAGGAGCAAGTCCGTTAAACGTAACACGTATGTTATTAAGCAAGACATCAAGCATCTTGATAATGTCAGTTTTCTAAAATTTGAGATCCTGCACGTGTACTGAATAGTCTGACTGCAGTGAAGGTAACCTGTGATCAATTATAGACTTCCTTGTCAAATATGGCTAATATGTAAATCGTCTATAGTTTGAAACATATTATTGAAATTTGTGTTACTAATTGGCTCTGTCTATTCATTAATTTATGTTTACTTGAAATCCAGTTGAAGTGTGTTATGCATGTTCATGACAAGAGTAAATACCAATAGATACAAATAGCCTTAATGAGACGAAGGAAAGCAAATTAAGACTGTCACTCTAAAATTATGAGTGTATGATAGACACAGACATGTTTCTTTGCAACAGGCAATGTACAGTGTCACTAAAAAGAAAACTTTAACTCGCAGAAGTCATCTGATTTAGCGTAATTACTCGACCAGACGTGCATGGTCAGACAGATCCAAAAAAAGGGGAGCGAAGAGACCAGAGGGACAGTCAAACTAATAGATCGAAAATAAACTTACAAGGCGAAGTTTATTCAAGTGGTCTTATTCCTTTACCTCAGGCATTCATGTTGTAACAAATCCTTGACAGCAACTTACCTGTAATACATTGTGTTCAAAAATATTGATGTCGCTAAAATATTAAGGAAACAGAATAAAAGGAGTTTGGAAATACATTCACAAAGTTGACAATTCCTTTTTATCGTTACTTATTTGCAAAATATAAATAATGATCGATTAACATATAAATCCTCCTTTTCTTGCTATGATTTACCTAGAACACTTAGCATCAATGTAAATATAACGGAATTTGATGAGACTGTCATACAAGTGAGAGGGTTAGTGCTATAAAACCAGGTTTAATCCACCATTTGCTACATTTGAAAATGCCTGTACCAAGTCAGGAATATGACAGTTCTTGTCCATTCGTTTATGATGCGTTTTGTTATTTGATTTTTGTCATGTGATTATGGACTTTCCGAATTGATTCAAGTATTTTTTTGATTTTACTTTTTGGTAGATTCAGTAGTAGTGATAATTTATCCCCGAAAAAAAGTGAAATAAGGAAAATGCATAATTATAAATGTTAATTTTAAATTTTATCCTGCAAAAGTTGATATTGTACCAGTATCAAGTTAACTTGAACTTTCAAAGTGTTTGTTTATCATAATATTTATTTCATAACAGAAGAAACGACAAAAAGACCGTATATGTCATCGAAACAAGTTGGAAAAATATTCTACGCATCCCTCTTATTTGTCAGGGTTGAGTCAAAATTATTTATTTTTAATTCAATTAAAACACAACCAGTTGCAAATAAAGAACATTCAAAAATTGAAAGGTAAACTGCACTGGCTGAAAATCAAATGTTTAAACTGGCCAAAAAAAAGCCATCATCCTTAAGTAAATAAATTACGTAAAGTAGTTCTGACAACTTGCATCAATTCAGAGAGACAATGGAAAATATTTCAAATACAAAAATCCATCAAAAATAATACGACGCTTTGAATTTCTTTAAACATATAATTTGAATAAAGAACGAGAGTAAACTAATGTAATGGTCTTGTCAATAGTAGAGATAACCTTTAAACAAATTCACACTAATCGGCCATTTAAAATACTATATGGAAAGGCAATTATTACCAATAATCTTTAAGTTTACCATGTGTGGAAGTATTGTATTAATATGATACTTTCATTATTCTATAAAGCGAACACTGTTAACATTGATATATTATTTTTGTTCTGTTCTTGCAAAAACTCTAGAAATTTCGTTTCCCAGGACAAACGCACAACGGATTTATTAATAAATGCTTTGCAATTTCAAAGTGCTTAGCGTTGTAATATTAAATCTAATCTTTTCGTCTCGTCTCATTTTGTAATAAAGTTTTTATCATACATATGACCAAAATATGTGTTTTTTGTTAGAGGTAAGCATGATAATTAGGTATATAGTACATACTTTGTGAAAGTGTAAATGTACCTTTATTTAGTTGAACTAATGGCCAAAACAACAAATTTCGCACTTATAAAATGTATTTTGTCCTTTCCATGTAGGAATCAACAGAGAACAAACATTCAAAATGTAGGAATAACTAGAAGATACCATATACATATGTATATAATATATTGCATTTAGTTTGATTATATTTACATAAAGATAGTTTTAAATCTAAAATAACGATTTTATAAATAGCTAATAGCTTTGCTTTATGTTAACTGTGACTGACTGAATAGGAAGACCAACAGTTTTCGTTACTAACTAAATAAACTTAAACATTAAACGTTGAGGTTTATGTTTAATGCCATAATGTAAAACATGATTAATGATCGAAAATACCACACAATATCTTGTGAGTGAATAGAAACCAAAATAACTTGAAAATAATTGGTATATGTGTTCAGATGAAAATGGACACTATTTAAACATACCAATTCTGTTAACAAAACAAAACTGCAAAAAACAAAGAGAATAACGATTTATGTGTTAAGGTGAAAAAGATAATTAGTAAGATGACCATGTCTACAGAATGCGTATTGCCACGAGGAAACTATTTGTTTCGTGAACCAGTAATACAAGACGTGACTGGAGTAGCTGTGTCTTTGATGTCTGTGATAGTTTATCTTAAGTGGTCTTCTGTTTGCATTATCCACGACGATGAAACAGGTATGGTCATACAACAGGTATAGTAATACAACAGGTATGTAAATAAAACAGGTATGATAATAAAAAAGGTATGGTAATGCAATAATTATGATTGTTTTTAAAATAAGTGCGGTAGTGAAACAGGTGTGATAATAAAACATGTATAATGATAAAAAGGTACAATTATAAAAACAGGAATGATGATAAAATAGGAACGATATTGAAACAGGTATGTTGATGATATTCTAGTTTAAGATGCTAATTGGTTTATTAGTTTTTATTGGCTTTGAACCAGTTGTCAGTAACTGCGAGTACACTCATTTATGTTAGATGTCATTCTTTTAGTGTTCATCTGATTCGTTGAGCCTCGTTCAAGTGTTTGCATAGCTTGTTCTTTTGTTGTACTGTTACACCGCTGTCCACAATTAGGGGAAGGGTTGCTGCTTTGAAACGAGTTTTACTCCGCCATATTCCTTTACCAAGTCAGGAGCTGCATTTGAGTTGTTGTCGATATCTGCTGGTTCTCATATTTGTTTTTCGTCTATTGTCTTGCATAGTTTTTTTTCTTGTGTTGTGCTATTACACCACTGTCCCATGTTTGGGGTGGGTTTGGCGAAAAGAGAACTAGTTAAACACACTGTATTTTGCATTCCTGTCACAAATAACGAGCCTTTAATTCAATGGTTGTCGTTTGTTGGCTGTGTGACATATGTTTTTAGTTTATTATTCGTTCATGAATTAGGCCGTTATTTTTCTCGTTTTAATTGTTTTACATTTTTTTTTTTAGTTTTTAGGAGCGTCTACAGCTGACTATGCGGCATGGACATTGTACATTAATAAAGGCCGTAGGTGACCTATATGTGTTAATTTCTGTGTCATGTGGTTTCTTGTGGAGAGTAGTCTCTTATGAAAGCTATACTTTTCAAATATTTACAGTTGTTATTAAGATTGATAGGGAAGTTTGATTTAAGTACGTATGCTATAGCAGTTTTGAAGCAAAATGTGGTATAAAAATGATGATCACAAAGTTATTCAAAGATTCTCCATTTTTATACTATTCGCAGATTACCAAGCCACACTATTGCATCAAATGTTATCGGCTGCTGGAATCTTTGGAAATGTACAACGGATGAATCAAATGACGTCACAGAAAATAGACGAACTTATGTCAGAAAAAACTGTTACTAATGACGATACAATCTTAAATTGTACTTTATTATGTAGTTTGAATGCGTGCAAAAATTACTTAGCAAAGGTATTATATTAAGTATTGACATACATATTTTCTTACTACATTTTTTACTCTTTCCAAGAGAGTGAAACTACTCAACTCCTGTTCGTCTGCCAGTTCAATAGAATTTTCATTGCATTTGTTTCAGAAACCGTCTGAATCTGGCATCTTGTGTCATTTGAGCATGCAATACCCCAAGCTACTTCCGATTCGAAAATTCATTCGAAAGTTTCTTTTAAGTGTACACACAGCTATGATGTTTTTAAATTTTTCACATGCACCACGAATATGAGTTTCTGTTATTTGAAATAAAGCTTTATGTTAGCAGGTTATATCATATTATGTGTTTTCGCATTTATCTACATTCATGAACATGTCTCCAGCTTACGAAGTTTTGCTTGATTGTCCCCGTTAGTGTCGATGCAACTGTTAAAAACTCTGTGTGACAATATGTAAATGATTTTTCTAATAAGCTTCTGGAAAGTCAATTAGCCAGTATATAGTACATATGTATGTGTTCACAAAGGATTGTAGTTATGTTGTAACATGAATCAGACAGTTGTTTTTGCCTTTTGAATGGTATTGTTATGTCAATAACTTTTGAAGCTCACTACGCGGTATGATATTTCTCATTGTTTCAAAATGCGAACTACAATGTTTGCCTTTGAATTGTTAACATCCTCTTGTGTAGGTTCTGTTGAATAGTAGTACCATCGCTAATCACAAACCCATTTTTTCATTGTTATGATAAGAAAGACCATTTTTATAAAACATTTTATTAATCATTTTATTTATTGATTGTCTCTTTTAATTTTCTTTACTTGGATCTATCATTGCTTACATGATGGGGCACGTTTTCCCTATTTATTTTAAAGCAAAACCGAGTATATGTCATGAAGATGATGATATATTTATAGTAATGTCACCGGCCCTTTGATGATCTTGAATCTTCTTGATTAAACTGTTTTGCCTTTTTTTATAACGTGATTCACATAGTTTCCAATAGAAAATTTGTCACAATGTACACTAAAGTGTAACAAAATTAATCATACCTGGTTATAATTGACGAATCACTTTTAAGGATTTATATGTTTATAAATTATAATTTCAGCCTTTCGACTACGGACGTAAACATGTTGTCAGGTCATCTTTAATACATAACTCCAGATGGTTACTTGGAATATTTCATAACGGAGACCTGTCAGTTCTGGAAACAAACTACAGCACTGTTTTAGACAATGTAGCAGTAATACAATTCCCTACTTCATTTCTGAATAAACCACATCATCATACGAATACGGTAACATGTTATAATGATGATGATCTGTACAGTTGTTTAAACAAATAATGATATTCATTACATGAAAAATATATAGGGAATATGGAAACATCTTGTTATGGTGGATTTAAATGTGTTCATACAATTAGAAATAACCTCAGCACAAATACCAGGATGAAAACAGTTTTGATCGACAGATGCGAATTTTATTTACAAAAGACTAATCAGGGACGCTCGAACAAAAATAAAAATTCAAAATTAAGTACAAAGTTAAACATATTTGAGCACCCAATATTCCAAAAGATGTTACAAAATACAGCTATTCATGTCTGTCATGGTAGACATCATATTTTTGATTCTCTATACTATTGTTTTCCTATATAATTCATTAACGCTTCTTTTTATACATGAAAACAAACTAGATTTGCCGTTAAGAAAAAAACGGAGTTTTAACGCTTGAGAAAATTACTTGGTATACCTTTATCTAACTAGGAGTGAACTTAACTTACAAAAAAGCTACATGTAGATCAATTGTTTTTTTTTTGGTATTTTTTCTAAATTTTTATTTCTAAAATATTATACAAACATTATTGTGTGATACAATTAGGATGACGAAATAATTCTAATAGTAGTGATTAAACGTTAATATGAAAGGTACGTACTATATTTCTTCTTATTTATTTAGCATAAATATCAGAAGAAAACTGATCGATGGAATGTGTTGAGATACAAACATAGTCAATAAAGTAAATTAGCAGTAGCTGTCATAGATAAAGAACATCATATAGATATAGGAAGATGTGGTATGAGTGCCAATAAGACATTTCTCCATCCAAATAACATTTTTTAAAAGTAAACCATTATAAGTCAAAGTACGGCCCTCAACACGGAGCCTTAGCTCACACCGAATAAAAAACTATAAGGAGCCGAAAAATTACTATTGTAAAACCATTTAAATGGGAAAACCAACGGTCTAATCTATTTAAAAAAACGAGAAACACGTATAAATTACATAAACAAACTACAACTACTCTACATCAGATTCCTGACTAAGGACAGTTGCAAACATTTACAGCGGGATTAAACGCTTTAATGGTACCAAACCTTCTTTTTGTTTCTGAAACAATAGTATAACATCACAACATAGAAAAAACACACAATAAAATATCAATTGAAAGGCTTAACTCAATTAAATCATGTAAGTTTATTGTTTAAAGTTCTAGAAAGCAAAGTATATCTTCACCATGGCTACTGCAATTGGATCTATGAGTATTTGCCATATCAATATTTAAAACAAAATTACGAGAATGTAATACAACTAAACCTTACGAGAATGTAATACAACTAACCATACGAGAGAGAAATATTTAAATAATCATTATACGGAGATTGCAATAAAGTTTATTTTGTTGTGAAGGTAATTAATGAAAACTGGGCAAAACTTATTCTAACCCCTTCCATAGAGAAAAATAAGACAAAACATAACGAACTTAGGTGTTCCAATCATGTTCGTCAAGTGGTACCCCACATGGCGCTCATGTGAAGAATCTAGGGCGTTTCGTTAGAAAGGCAAAGAGGACGAGATTATCAGAAAAGATCAAAGATAGTGAGGTAAATAAATTTGACAGTTTTTAATAGGATCCTTTAAATACGCGAAAACATTTATTGGGATGTTTTTATTGTATATCATTTTAGATTGACTTACACTATACGAGAGATTGTGATTGGTTACCAATACAAACCTTGATGTGGGAGAAGGAAAAGAGAAGATTGAGAAGCGTTGGTTATTTGAAACTATCAGGAAGTCTTCTGACGATGAAAGACATTTTTCCGAACTCAAAGATGGGATTCAATAAACGGAAATTCCTAGTTGGCACACTACCTGTAAGTCATTTATCAGTGATAAAATAATTTTCATTTGTTTCAAACTATCTCTTTTTCTTGAATCTAATCATTGTAAAAATCATAAACGTTTTATGTTTTGAAATAAGCAAAATAACATGTGTTGCGGATATCTGCCGAGAGGACCATAAACGTCAAAATTATTCAATCGCGTAGTGGAATTAACTATTTCTGGATTCAAATTCTATATAATTTTTAGACTATTTTAAATCTCGGTCTATTTCTGAAATTAATTCTTACATACTTTTGATTTTTTTAACCCTGTCTGCTAACATTGCCCATGTGAAATTTAAAAATTGTTTGTATGTACATTGAATGACAAAAATATATGACGTATATAATTTTCTGACGTCTGACACGCGAATCAATGAATGTTTTTGTAGATAGATGTTTTTGTGCTCTGTTAAATTGTTCCTTTTAAAATTGTTACACGATGATGACTGCTGTACCCATATTTTGACAGTATTATTTATTTTGTCTGTTTAGTTCACACATCATTGTAAATATAACGAAATTTGATGACATTGTCAACAAAGTGAGGGGTTTAGCGCTATAAAATCAGGTTTAATCCACCATTTCTACATTTGAAAATGCATGTACTAAGTCAGGAATATAACAGTTCTTGTCCATTCGTTTTTGATGAGTTTTGTTATTTGATTTTGCCATGTGATTATGGACATTCCGATTGGAATTCCCTCTGTGTTCAGTATTTTTGTGATATTGCTTGTGTGTCCTTTTTGGTTTTAAAAGCTGTTTAACGTTGATTTTATGTTCGGATTTTCAGATTGTATAGACACGAATATCAATAAAGAGACATTATTATCTAGTAACATTACAACGATCAATTTTATAAACTACCATTTTCGAGAACCTTGAGATGACTCGAGTTCTAAAAATAATTTTTCTTTAACATCTGCTATCAAGACAAAAATGCAGTGTTAATCATAATTAAGAAATTGGAATATAATAATTTAATATTTGACAACAGTCAAATTAAGAAACCAACATTCCTATGCAAAATCATGTTTAAGATTGAAGACCTATTGGTGACTATCTGTTGTTGTCTGTTCTATAGTCGGTTTGTTGTCTCTTTGACATATCCCCAAGAGATGATATTTCGGTACAAAAGACGGAACTGAACATAACAATGCATGGATACTGGTATAAAACGTTAATTAGCTTGTGAAAATTAAAATAAGAAATTTTACCTTTAATAGTGGAATCCCTTCGTCATCTTTAATGAGAAAAGAAACGAATATACAGGATTTACTATGGACCTACTGCATCATCTTGCATCAGCCCTGAACTTTACGTACGTATTTTTTTATATTTTTGAAGTGACATGGATACTCTTGAAGGACCATGCAGTTGTGTATTGTAAGGTATTAATTTGCATTGTAGTCTAAGGCTTACAATAAGTTATGTTATAATGAGATACTCAAAATGGAATCTTAGCAGAACGAAGAAAACTATTCTATATTGCCTTTTGTGATCAAAAATATATTTCGCTTTACCTACTTTTTTCTAATATTACTATTTATGCTTAACTCAATGAAAATATGCAAGATCCCCCCCCCCCCCTACACACACACACACAAATACGTATACGATTTTGAACTTGACATTGGTGCAATGAAGCATTGATGGAGATATCCCACAGTATAGGATATTATGATATTGTTAAAAAATATATTACTTGTTTTTTTCATTACACACACATTGTTTCTTTTTACCCAATTGCATAATGATACTATACGGGATAAATTTGACTTCTTTCATTGCAGTGCACGATAAGTGATATATAGACGTTTCAACACGATTTTGATGAACATAAACTATTTATCTAATTTTTATGGTTGATCATAAGTTAAAATTAATTAAAAGATGTGAAAATCTAACATATGCACTACACGTTTTTTTTCAAAATGTCAAAATATAGAAATGTGCGGTATATCTTCAACATGTATATGCCTCAAATTTCTTACTACATCTATAATAAAGATCTGTCCGTCCTACCCCGCCCTTCACTTTAGTTCTTCTGAAGCATTAAAATTCGCAAAAGAGGCGTAGTTAGTAAAACAGCTGTATTTACAAAGTAAAAAAGTAAATTGAACATTGATATTATCATTGATTGATCTTTTTCTGATATTGCAACAGATTGGTGACATTCAACTATATTTTATTACAAACAAATTTCCGATGTACTATCAGTAACATAATACCCACATACATTGTAAATATGACTTCATAGCTGTGCTGATACATAACGCGCATGCATGTTAACATTAAATAACAGAACTGATTATTGATTCATATATATATATATATATATATATATGACTTACGTTTAAGGGTAACCATGATCAGTAAGTTGTGCCAACCATGCAAGACTCATATGGGCAGTCATATTCAGTGTTTCTGCTGTTCCGTTGTATTCCTCTTATAGTTTACCTGTGTGTACCTTGTGTTTACTTCGGTTTTTGGTTTGTAACCCGGATTTGTTTTCTCTCAATCGATTTCTGACTTTTAAAGAGCAAACAACTGTTGCCTTTATAAATGATAATTGTATATATATATATATCGTTAAAGTCGTCTGATTGTGTCATTTTCTCTTTGGTGACAGTTAAAGTGAACGTGGATTGCCATGAAGGGTGATGTATGGGTAGCAGTAATCGCATCCAGTCTGATTACATTTTGTGATTGATGTAATTCTTACATTTGTTTTTATATGTCTTGAGTAGAACTTTTATACGATATGTAAACATCGGAAAACTACTGTTGTCTCTTATTCCCACAAGCATCCTTCTTAAAGATTTGTCTGAAAACATAGTTATTTCACCAACTTTAAATTATTGCAGCAGCGTATTCGATGCAGATTATCTGCATGGGTATGGAGGCTGCGTACACAATAGTATGTTACTGGCCCATTGCTATTAAATCTGTAATGATGCACTCTGGGTTATTTTTGTTATGCCATTTTTATAGCTAAACCTGTAAATAGTGAAATATTTTGCTTCTTTGATGTCTTGTCTGTAGAATACTCGTAGAAGGTTATCTCATGAAACATTTGTGCCACTAAAATTCATATTCATTATATGGATCGCATCTTATTATCGACAGAAAGATTAGATAAACTTAAGCTTGTTCAGGTAATATTTGTGCAATTAGTTCTCATGTCTTTATCAAGGTTCAAATTTGTTTTTCATAGTTTCAAACTGGTCAGTTGATTAACAAATGCCCCTACAATAATGAATCCCTAGATTTATCAACTGTATTCTTTATGTTGTTCAACATTTCAATTTACATTTCAGATATGAAATAACACAACCCCTTGATGGAAAATGGGGTGCTCAGATGGAAAATGGATCATGGAATGGTTTAATAGGTCAGCTTGAAAGACGGGTAAGAAAAGTTGGGATCATTTATGTGTATTAAGAAATTTCAGGTAAAACCGAAGACTGTTATTTCATCATTAAAAACTGTTTCCACAAATTTTTTGATCGCTAGTTGATAATCGCGATTCACATAAGTGTGGATTTTTAATGGTATACTTTGTATATTTTTTTGATATGCGAGTTTAAATTTGCTTCTGCATTTGATAAAATGCAATGTATTATATGAATAAAGATTTTAAATTTTGCAACTTGATATATATAAGCGTTACGAATGTCTATGTTTTTTTAGTAAACAAACGTGTGAATGTATCATGTGTAAGAAATAACGCATAAAAAATACTGACAAGCGGCTATGTCATTAATTCACGGATTATATATTTTCTGTAGGTCTTGAGACACTTGTATTTTTATGGAATACATTTTAAATCATAAAAAAGACGGGTTTTTCCTGGTTTTAATATACCAAACAGGTAAATGTTAATGCACGACATACAAAGATAACTCAAAAACATTAACACAGAAAAAAATCCGACTACCCATAACGATACTGAAAAAAAGTTTACATACATTCAATCTAAACAATAGTCATGAAAGTCCTTCGAAAGGTTGATGGTGCTGTGCGGTAAAATTGTTTTTTGAAAATTACGAATAAATAAAACAGATGAAGGTTAGAAGGACAATTTGTATTAGAACTCAGCTGTAGTTGAATTCATATGTTTATAATTTATTGTATTAAACCGAATGAGTATAATATTTATCATTTCAGGATGTAGATCTAGTGGCAGCCCCTGTGGCTGTTCAAATCAGTAGAGAAAATGTTGTCGATTTCACAATTCCCTATTACTATGACTCTCCAGCTATTTTGTTGAAAAAACCTGATCCGAATGCAAAGAAATGGAGAACATTAATAGATCCCTTAAGCGAATATGTAATTTTGTGTATATTCATATTCCTTCCAGCTACCTCACTTTTTTTGTTTTTCTTCGAAAAATGTACGCCATACTATAGAAAAATAGAAAATAGAGATAAAGTACGAGGACTGCATCATTTCTCCGACTCCTTGTGGTATGTGTATGGTGCGTTGTTAACACAAGGTAACTACACCTTTAATGAAGGTAGGACCTATATTTTCCTTTATAAAATTTATTATTCTCAATTTATATATAAAGCGATATAGTGTTAAAATGTTATACCTTCATGTTCGTGGTATGATGTATGAAATTCTAAAATACATTGTAGCTTGATTGTTGCGGTTAGATTCCTTCTCTTATCAAACAGATTACTCAATTGAATGCTGTATGTCTGTATACAAATATAATTTGCATATTCTGGACGAAAACAAATGTGAAATGAATGGAAATGTAATAAAAGAAGTTTGACCGAGATGAAGGGTGTGGATTTTGAATCCAAAGAAAAATTACAGTATATCTGATATCAGCAGAAGTAGCTAAATTCAATTCCCTGAAAAACTGTATGAGTTACTTACGGATAGGGTGTCTCTTCTGTTTACCGTTACTACCGAACATGGCTACGTATTTTCACAGCTCGCATAGCCAGATGGAGACCCCTTGCTAGCATAACAAGAGTATTATTTTAAATTTTAGTTTCTTGTGTATAATTTGGAGTTTATATGGTGTTCATTATCACTGAACTAGTATATGTGTTTGTTTAGGGGCCAGCTGAAGGACGCCTCCGGGTGCGGGATTTTCACGCTACATTGAAGACCTATTGGTGACCTTCTGCTATTGTCTGTTCTGTGTTCTGGTTGTTGTCTCTTTGACATCTTCCCCATTTCCATTTTCAATTTTATGAATAACCGTATTTCTATACAGAAGTAAATCATTCTGTTTGTTT
This sequence comes from Mytilus galloprovincialis, assembly GCA_037788925.1. NCBI lineage: Eukaryota > Metazoa > Mollusca > Bivalvia > Mytilida > Mytilidae > Mytilus > Mytilus galloprovincialis. Next base: position 42,962,883 of record CM075334.1, on the reverse strand, counting down.
TAATGAATACTCGATGATATTAAAACAACGGTTGCATTTTTAAAAATTGTTTCGTAATGATAGGACTATCACTTTCCTTGACTTTTTTGTACCATGATATCTTGTTACCGCTGCTTTTTCTTACATAAAACGTCTAAATCAAGACGACAGTTGTTTACTCGTGTTCAAATCGCGCATATCGATTATGAAGAAAACAAGGTACCAAACAGAAACCGTGACCTTTGCATGAGTTTAAAAAAAGGACAAGAACGGATGTGTCAACAGGGTGCGTTGACAGGGAAAGCGTCCCTTTATTTGCATTTTCCACCCGCAATGCGATTTTGCACTATATATGGTGCAGAAAAATTGGTACCGTCAATGTTATAATTATGGATTTGTTTTCCGTATTTTCTAACATAGGTGGTGAACATATGGCAGGTTCCTCTTCAGGTCGTACGTTATTAAGCTGCTGGTGGATATTTTGCATAATAATGATGGCAACATACAGTGGCAACCTTGTGGCCTTTCTTACTGTAACAAAAGAAAAACTGCCTTTCTCTGATATTGCTGGACTTGTCGAACAAAACAGTTATAAATGGGGAACACACGAGGGCACTGTATTTGAAACAATTTTTAAGGTAAACATTACAAAATAAAAAAAAAGAAGAGATTTTGCACAAACATTTGGACGAAAGATACCTTCATGTACTCTTTTTATATATAAATATAGTTTTAGATACTTTCTTATAGAATAAATCCCACTATCAAAATGTTTGCACATATATAGATTTTACACTAGATTACAAGCGACAAATAGACAAATGCAACGCGGCATTCCCATTGCATCTTTGATTCCTACAAATATATCAAATATATAAATTGCTAAACGGATAAGCATGAGAAGAACTATTAAAACGTTCAAATGGCACCAAATGGTCAGTCGGTTTCTTTTTGGTTTTAATTTCTTTTACTGTTAAATTTTACTCATTTATCTGCTCTGATGCCTTGATATTTATATTTATATATACTAAAATTTGAATAACTGGACAAGAAAATCTACAAACTAGGTGACATGATAGTTAATTCCTTACTAGAGTTATTACCCTTTAATGATTTTGTCTATAAATAAAGGTAACAGTAGTATACCGCTGTTCAAAACTCATAAATCTATGGACAAAAAACAAAATCGGGTTAACAAACTAAAACTGAAGGAAACGCATTAAATATTAGAGGAGAACAACGACACAACATTAAAATGTAACACACACAGCAACGGACTAAGCATTAGACAAAATCCGATGAGAATAACCAATATAACATCAAAACCAAATACATGAACTTGGGATAGAAAAGTACCGTGACACGTCTTATAGTAATGTGAATTCACACTCAAATATAGGAGAAAACAAACGACACAACGGAAACACAACGTAAAAATGTTACACACACAGAAACGAACTATCAAATAACAATGGCCATTTTCCTGACTTGGTACAGGACATTTTTAAAGAAAAAAACTGGTTTTGTGGCATGCCAAACCTCGCACTTTGATGGCATTGTTAAATATAACATTAAAATGACAACATAATAATACAGGACTACAATACAAATGAATAGGAGAACGTATTAGGCAAAGAAACACATGAATAATAGATAACAAAAGGCATCAGGTTTAAAATTCATTACGTCAAAAACGCGCCTCCTCCAAACAAGCCTTACCAGTGACGCCCAGATATAAACGTTCGAAAGTCAAAAAAAGGGTACAAAGTTGTACAGCTCTGAGGATCAAAAATTGAAAAAGGTTGTGCCAAATACGGCTAGGGTTTTCTGCATTCGATAAGAACATCCTTATTATATAGAACAATTTATGCTATTGCAAACAGTAAATTTTATCAAATGAATATAAAAGATTTACAAAAAACATAATACATTGAAGACCAACACAGAAAATATACACCCCGACTCAGTCCAGGCCTGAACGCAAAACGTCATAACATGACGTCACATACCAAGTGGTGAAAAGGCACAATATTACGTCATGCAGACATTTGAATTTCTGAAACAGCACAAAAATGACGTCATATTTGAAAAATTATAGCTAAAAAATAAGATAGAAATAGGATTGATTTAAGATTATAATAGAACTAAATACTTATATTTAAACACAATGCACATTGCAATACTAATTAATAGCAATTAACTATATTATAAATATGTCCGGTTTGTTTTGAATTTAACTTCAAACATAAAAATCGTACAGATTACGTTGACAAAATCAAAACTAATAAATGAAGGCGGTGATTAATTTTCTTCACCATAACACATGGAAATTGTTTTGTTTTTGTTTGATTTTGTCTTCGTATTGTGTTCAAAAGGTACAAATGACTTACTTATAACGTTGAAAACCAAACAATGATAAGCAAACCCAGATCTGCAAATAGGTTAGCATAGACACAATTTCTAGTTGTATGCAATTAATCAAGAGTACGACATTCGTTCAGTTGGTCGAAATAGTCAACGATTGATTGTGTCAGGTATTATGGAATCCCCCTGCTGTGAATTTGACTTAACATTCGATAGATTAACACTCTTCTACTCTTAGACGTTATTAGCCTAACATGATGATATTTATCTTTTTGTGCCTTGTGCAAAACATAGAAAAACTGTAAAAACAAATGATTAGCAATAGAAGGTAGAAAAAAGAAGAAACCAGTCGTGCACTATTTTTTTAGTCCACAATGTAATAGAGTATTCTTTATTGAAGATGAACATAGCCACAGGTGAGCGACACAAGCTTCAGGGAGCTTAGTCTTTAAAGAGTTTTTAAAAAAATTGATTACTAACGTTGGGAACGTTTTGTTTGAGATATATAGAATTCGTCACAGAATCAAATTACAGATAACGTCTAAACTATCATGCATTTTCTTAACTATGTGTCATTGATCAAATGTATTGGTTTAGTGTATGTTTACTTGATTTTGTTAATATGTCTTTTGAACGGATTAAGCCATTTCGATTAATATTTTATACGGTGTCTTTCTATGTTGTGATGTTGCACTATTATTTCATGTAAGGGTAAAGGATTGCGCCTGTTAAAATTTTAAACTCGCTGCCTTTGTTTGTACTTGTTGTACTGTGCACGTGGTTGTTGTTTGTTGATGTATTTTTAAGGGTTTTTCGATCTCGTTTTTATACAGATCAGACCGTTGGTTTTCCTGTTTGAATGGTTTTACACTAGTCAATTTTGGGGCTTTTTAATCTTTTGGTTCGGAGTGAGCCAAGGATACATGTTGAATCCGGTACTTTGACCAATAATGATTTATTTTTACAAATTGTGACTTGGATTGAGAGTAGTCTCATTGACACTCATACAACATTTTCTCATATTTATTAGGAAAAAACCCAATATCGACTTACCAAAACTACAGATATCCCATGCATATGACATACCCTTTCGAGACCAAACTACCATACATCCAATGTACAGTGGGAATTGGATGTATGGTAATTTAAAATACTAGACAGTACATCACAATCATATCAAAAACCAATATTGTCGAGAGAAGAAAAGTTATACAACCGATAACCACAATGCATGGTTCAGATAGCCTGACGGGATATTTTATTGTGTATAAAGATAAACCATGAAATGAAAACTAACGTTTATTCTATCTCTAGCATACATTTACTTCTCTTTTTTTTTGGAATACAACTTTTCAGAATTGTTCCTTTTCTTATTATTTATGGTGAACTTCGTTTTCATTTGTCCTTCTGAAAATAGAAATGTACTTGTTAAAGCATATTTTGTCGTACTTCAAGAGTTCAGTTAATGTTGTTTTCTAAGTTCTTTTTCTTATATTAACAGACATCTACTCAGCCAGATTATGTTAAGTTTTGGAACGGGGTAGTTGCCTACAACAAAACAAACCCAAGTATTCTAAGTACGGATCCTAATGTTCAAATACGGCTTGTAATGGAGGGAGATTACGCTTATGTTGGTGACCGAACTGCGATGGAATTAGCTATGGATAATAATTGTCATCTTGCAATGGTTCTATCGGATTTATTGGCAATGCATTTCGCAATAGCACTTCCTAACAAATCTCCATTCACTAAGATTTTTTCTGACGAGTAAGTAACTTTTATAGATACTCTGATAACTCTGATAACTCTAAAGTAATTGTTTTGAAATGCAAACCATCTTCCTAGTTTAGTTTAAAGGATTTAAGTCTTTAGGTTAATAATAATAATGCAGTCAGCTAGTCCATAGTACCGTTGCAGGACTTACGAAATAAATTCTACATTTCCAATCTAATTACTTCCGAAATTATTAGGAAACTAAGCTTCATAATCTCTCAGGAAGATTTGACCTTGGATGACTTTCAGATATTACAATTTGAGCGTTGTTTGTGATAATCAATCCTCGGACACACTCAAATAAATAAAGTAGTACAATTAAATAGAGATTAATACATGGCATTTTCCATATCGGCTCGGGTATCACCCCGAGACCCCCATATCAGCCCGAGACGTAGTCGAGGTGCTGATACGGGTCGAGAGTTCTACTACCATTATTACCCCATATATAGTTTTAGGAAGATGTGGTGTGAGTGCTAATGAGACAACTCGCCATCCAAATAACAATTTATAAAAGTAAACAATTACAGGTCAATGTACGGCCTTCAACACGGATCCTTGGCTCACACCGAACAACAAGCTATAAAGGGCTCCAAAATTACTAGTGTACTATATTATGAAATGATACATAATAATGTCAATGGAATTTGTTAGCAAGTACTAAACTATCTCCCAAAAGTTCCCGTAAATTTTGACGTCGTCATAAAAAATATTTGACGTCACAATGGAAAATTAAACAACGGATACCGGAAATACCAGAAGCAATTTGCACGAGATGCACTATTATGGGTTTTGTGCACGAGATACCCCTGATATGGGTTTTCATCCCGGGTGGGAAATTATGGCTTGTGTACTTCCGCTCATCACAAATATGCAAAAGTTATCATATCAATGCTAAGTATATGATAAATAGAGATTAATGGCCTTTTCCATATCGGCCTGGGTATCATCCCGAGACCCCCATATCAGCCCGAGACGGAGTTGAGGTGCTAATATGGGTCGAGGGATGATACCCAGGCCGATATGGAAAAGGCCATGTATTAATCGCTTTATCATATACTTCCGACAATAGTTTTTATGTAAGGCAAATAAACAAATCTAATAACTAAAAAATTCAAAAAAGTTATAAAGAAGTTAAATTATGAATCGAACAAATACACTATAATTGCCCAACAAGAACATCACCGCCTTCATATTTATTTATGTTACTATTTCCTTTTTAGGCATTTTGAAACATTGAAAATTTGGAAGAGTTTTATGATCATTATTTCTCCATGTATGTTGTACTATAAAATGATTCATAATTGTCAATGGCATTTGTTAGCATGTACTAAACTGTCCGAACAAAATTTCCCGTAAATTTTGACGTCATCATAAAAATACCTGACGTCACAATGGAAAAGTAACAACTGATACCGGAAATATCGAAAGTAGCTTGCACGAGATGCACTATTATGGATTTTGTGCACGAGATGCCCCTGATATGGGTTTTCAGCCCGGGTGGGAAATTATGACTTGTGTACTTCCGCTCATTACACATATGCAAAAGCTATCATATTAATGTAAAGTATATGAAAAATTGTTTAAATGAATCTGGCTTTCTTTTTTTCCATTAAACCCTCCAAGTATACATATATATTATCTTCACCTTTGGAATTTCAGAGTTGTTCCAGTTCATATCATAATTAACTATTTTTATTTTTGCATATCTGTGCAGCCCTAGCGTCGTGTTTGTAAATTTTGTACCAGCGTCTCTGATGTTCGCTTAAACTTTTTGGTATAAAATCAAGATTGTGATAGTATTATAATTAAAATAGATTGACATGATTCATTTTTCATCGTGGCCATACTGATGAAGGATACTTGTTATCCGAAATATCTATAGTTACATTTGTTCATGTTATTGTTATTTTTTGCTGATGTTGTACCCTTTTAGACTGGTTATATATTATATTTTGTAGTGTACTGTATCATAATTATATGATCCATCGCCCCGTAAGATTTATTGTTGGCTATTACATATCTAAAAGTATATCTTTGCATTGGCATGTAGAGGAGTATTAAAAGTTATTGAAATTTACGTTACTTTTAATTATCTTTTTAAAATTAATTACATCAACGTTAAACAAAGGGCCATTACCTCATTTTACACAAGGTCAAAACTTTAGATAAATGCTACAGTCAGTCAAAATATAGGATGGTCTAAAAAAATGAATATATTTTGATTTTAGAATGCATTCCGTTTTTGAAAACGGACTATTACAGAAGTGGAAGTTAGAACATTGGCCGAAACATGGAATTTGCGACAATATTCCACGCAAAGAATCTACACCAATAACCCTAATAGATATACATAGTTCCTTTTACGTGGTAGCCTTTGGTGTTTTCATCGCTTCTAGCTTTCTCATATGTGAATGTTTTAAATGGAGATATCAAAGAAAGAGATTGATGCAAGACAAAGGAAAACAAACATCACATGAAACTGACATAGTAAGGATGAAATAAAGTCTTGAAGACTGTATGATATACTAAAGAACTTTTTATCAAATCAAATTTCATTTCAAAATAACGTTAACTTTTAAAAACGTTTATTGTGTTAATGTAAAAATTATATTACTGTGATTTAGTATTAAACACAGTTTTAATATGGTTTAATGTAGATGAAAGGTTAGAGGAATAGTTTATTTTTATGTTCAAGCTTTACGGTATGTTGTAATTGAATTAACTATTTAGATTGCAATTTGTCTTGGACAATTAACTAAGATGACAAATGTCTTTGGTAATAAATTATCTAAAACATAGATTACACAAGCAATTATAATCCTGGTATATTTGATAACTATTTAGACAATGGGTTGCTCTAAAAAGTTAGATAGCGAATGTAGTTGGCAATGATATTATCATTTTATGTTCTATTCTTACCCTGCTGCATACGTAAATGTTTAATGTAATTATCAGAGATGGGTCCGATTACTTTCAATGTAATTGATTAAATTACAATTACTTTGTCATTTGTGCGATTAAATTAAATTAACGATTACATCATTTCTGAAAGTGTCCGATTAAATTAATAATTACATTTGCAAAGTAATCATGATTACATCTGATTACAATGAATTAAAAAAAAACCTTCTGAATGATGTGAATGAATAAAAGTTTAATATAACTATAGCATTTTTAGAAAGGATTAGGTTTGATATATTATAAACCACGAAAGTTCACTACATATATGCATGAACTTTGTGTCTATGGTTTGACCCATTACCTTCATCAAGATTGATCTCTGAATTATTTTGACTTCAATTGAATAAAGCTTTATAAAGAGTTTGCTTTTTGTCTTCTAACCTCTTCAAGACTTTATATGTATTTCAAGGTGCAGTTTATGGAAGTTAAAATATGGATGATATAACCAGTAAAAATCTATGTAAAATTTTAAAGATATGTTTAACTAAATTGTAAACAAAATGCAAATACTAAAAATCAGTGCATTGATTTCCAGTCCAAATACATACAAAATTTTGCTTATTTTAAACAAGATTTTTTTTTCAAACTTTTAATTTAGTTTGTGTTAATTAGAGAAATTTTGAATGTCTGATTAATCTTTGATCATATATATTGTCCTGCAGCTATACTCAATTGGTAATTGCAATAAAAACAAACCTCAATTGGTTTCCTACCTGTCAATTCAAAGTTAACAAAAATCAAAATATTAACAAAAGATAATAGTTTAGGGTTAAAGATAATTATTACTAGAATATAACAGTTATTATCAAATATGTATATGTACATCTTTAAATTGTCAATATATGTACAATATCTTTTACTAAGGCCAAAGACATATAATTGTATTTATATGTCTCTTAGGATAATGGTGACTTTTATATAATGTAACAGTTTATTTTTAACTGAAGTATACAAATCAATCAACATGCTTAATAAAGTAAACCAAACTATCTTAACATGTTAAATATTTATTAAATAAGAATAACAAAAATGTTAATTTCTTGAACATCAACATTGTAATCATAATGTAATCAAAAAGTAATCAGGATTACAGGGTATTTTGAAAAGTAATTGATTAAATTAAATTACATGTAATCAGATTTTTGGCTGATTAATGATTACAATGATTACTTGAAAAATTGTAATCAATTACGGCTGATTAACGATTACAATTACAATTACCCCAAGTCTGGTAATTATCTCATCATCCTTTCGGTATAGAATATGACTAAGATGTCAAACCTTTTGTTCAATGAATTGTATTAAACTTAGATATTCAAAGTCACATAGAATGAGTTGTATATAAAAATTAAATCATCAATGTCTGAGCTTAAATTTAGTTCTCATAGATGTAATTTTTTATCTGTTCTATTATTAACAAATGTGTGTATTTGTCTCAATAGCCTTTCAGTTCGAGTATACCTGATCAAGATTATCAAGAAACACGTGGCATCTAAACTGTTCTATGCAGCTAACATAATTTTTCTAAATGTTTGGTGTTCATTACAATAAATGTCTAAAAAGTAAAAACACAAAAATACGGAACTCCGAGGAAAATCCGAAACGGAAAGTCCCTAATCAAATGGCACAATCAAATCATAAAACACATCGAACGAATGGACAACAACTGTCATATTCCTGACTTGGTACAGACATTTCCAATGTAGAAAATGATGAATTGAATCTGGTTGTATAGCGCTTAACCTCTCACTTGTGTGACAGTCGCTTCAAATTTCGTTATATTTACAACAAAACAGATATAATAGTATAGGTAAAATCGTCAAAATAGCACAGTACAGCAGTCATTACTGTTTCACAATCTCAATTAGAACAAACACAACCATATATCTAACAAAGAAGCCCAAAAAGCTTCTATCAACAAATTATCAACCACATTCATTGCTAAGAGTCGCGTGTTTGCAGAATGTAAACGTCAATATAAAATAATTTTGTCGTTCAAAATACTTTCAAAATTATAATTTCACATGAGGATTGATTGTATACAGGGTTGAAAAATAAAAGTTTTACATAGCACCCTTATAATACTCTTTACTCTTGCAAACATATTAAAAGATTAGACTTTTTACAAGTATTCCCCATTCCATATAAATCCTACTCTTATTCTAACAAAAACACCTCCGAAACTGACATTATCAAGATGCGTGATGTCTTGATCAGCAACATATTTGAAACGTGTTATGTCATAGTTTCAAAAAAAACAAACATCGGCATTCAAATGGAAACCAATTGTTTCCCTCTTCTTGGCGACTTGATCACTAATTCATTGAGGTGTCATACATGAACTTCTTATAAAGAAAGAAAATAAGTAAGCAGTATCTTTTAACGTTACTTTCCTCTACATAGATGATGTTCTCTCACTTCATAACTCGAAATTTGATGACTATATTGAACGTATCTATCGCATCAAATTTGAAATAGGTTATACACTAGATAAGTTATGTATACTTCATATATTGACTGACATCTAAAAATTGATATTAAGAATCGGTTAAAACAAAACTTCACGGCAAATAATATGGTTTCAGCTTCACCATTTTTTTGTGTACCAATAATCCAGCCGTGCCTGCATACGGGGTATATATCTTACAGTTCGCATGATACTCCAGGGCTTGAATTTACAATCATGATTTTCTTCATAGATTAGTTGCTGCTCACAGGGACCCTACATTTGTATTAAACCTTGAGTTCCAAGTGATTAAGTTGATATTATCTTTTCGTTAATTTTACGGGCTAATTGGGTCACCGTTACTGAATATCCGTTTAAGGGCAAACGATACAGTTACAGGGGATGTAATGACGTTGCTAACTTAAATTGTTAATTTTGCGACGTCAAACTATGACTTTTCATGAAAAGATTTAGTTTTTCGACTGATGTTTATCATTCAAACTTATTCAACTTGAAAACGAGTTCATGGACCCTTCTTTTTTAAAATGCAATTTGTTTGATTAGGCGAGAAGATTATGTGTACCAATTTTCATGAAAACGTAAATAGTGCTTTTTTTTAACCATTGATTGACACATTAAATTCATCCATTGACTGAGACAATTTACGTGAACATTTGTCTGTAACGACCACTGTTCACGACGTACCTACGATAGACATTTACACTGTGGGGTCACCAAAGGTTTCTTAACGCCTTTAATTATAAAATAATTCGAAAAATTAATCAGGAATTACTTTTATGTTTTGATTTATATAATTGATATAAATCAAAACATCGTGTTATTTCTGATTAATTTTTCGAATTACTTTATTAAGGTGTTGAGAACCTATGGTGACCCCATAGTTTAAGTGTCTTTGAAAAGTACATAGTAAGCAGTGGTCGTTACATACAAACGTTCACCTAAATTGTCCCAGTCAATGAATGAATTTAATGTGTCAATCAATGGCCACAGCCACACTTTTTGAATTTCATTCTATGAATTATTTCTGAGTAAAAAATGTGTAATTTTTTAGGATACTTATAAAATACAGAAATTACAAATTATTAATTATTTAACAAAAAAAAAAAAGGTGTTAATCTTTTAACAATGTTAAAAACAAAAAGTTATTTCTTTCTTTCGATTACCTTAGCCGTATTTGTCATAATTTTTTGAAATTTTGCATCCTCAATGCTCTTCAACTTGTTTGGTTTTATAAATATATATCGATATGAGCATCACTGATGAGTCTTATGTAGACGAAACGCGCGTCTGGCGTACTAAATTATAATCCTGGGACCTTTGATAACTATTTCAAAAGGAAAAAAACGGGCTTAATTCCGAATTTTGAGCAAATAAACCAAATTTCGATCTCATATAACTCAAAAAGCAGCACATGAAGGTATTTTTTTTATTACATATTTAATTTAATCAGGTAAAAAGTAGTCTATATGGACAATTTTTATCAGAATGTAAATACGGGATCAAATCTGCATCGTATGCCATTAACAGATGATTGCAGATATGTTCCGATTACGTAACTACAACCAAGTCCTCTTTTTCCAAATGTGACCTCCCGAATAAGTCTTATTAACGTGTTTTTACTTATATCACCATCACGACGGGTGTCACATGTGGAACAGTATTAACTTACCATTCCGGAGCATTCATGTTTTATGTACTATTGTTTTTTGTGGGTCTTTTTTTCATTTTGACCATGGCGTTGTAAGTTTGTTTTCGACTGTTGAGCTCGAATAACCATTTGGTATTTTTTGCCTCACTTTTACAGCTAAAAGAATCTCCGGATACTGTCTCTCCATTAAAGTTATCAAAGTGAAGGCCCCTAAGGTACCCTAATAAAACAAATTCAGACAAAGATTCGTATCAAAACTTCAACACACCTTAAATATTTAAATAAAATCATATTTAATGATTGTATTGATTTTGTAATATTTTTTTTTTCATTTTCATTATGTTCTCAATATTTCTGTCGCTGATCCTTTTCTTTCCAACTTATTTATTTAATCTACTTTTGCAGTTATCAAAATATCTTGAATTGAAGTGCATCAAGATTTAATTTGATAACCACTGAATAAACATGTTTGTTTTTTGTAGAAATAAAAGGATATTTATTTACATGTCAAGGAAGTTCGCTGCTCAGTTTCAAAATAAATGACTTTTTATATTACTAGTATATATTGACAAATGACTGGTAGGGGATTAATGTAGGAATAAAAAAGCAACAAAAATATAGGGTCAATGTGCTTGTTTTTGAGATATTAGCCATTGGAATTTTGGCGCGAAAATGTTCTCTCTTGATTTTCCATAGTTTTATCATTGGCAGTTAAAGTTCTCAAAAACTATTAAAAAATGAATAAGATTTTATAAGACTTTTACAAATGGCTTATAATTATACATGTAAAAGATTTATAAAAAGAAAAATGGGGGTCCATGGGCAACAAGGTTTAGGGCAATCAAATGGATAAAATCAGAGGATTTCGAAAATTTGACAAAAATTTCAAAACAAGCAAACATCCTTAATAGGTATTTCAGAGAGAAATTATAGTGTTGTATTGTTACGTGTTTGTGAACAATACGTTCCTTCTTCATTGGATACACTAGAACACACCCGTGATATCGCGGATCCGTGACTGAATTAAAGTATAACTATGCGCAAGCCTTATCTTAGTATTAGTACTGTCATCTAATAAAAGTTATGCCGATTATAAGATACACAATTTTCTCTGCTTTCAAATCTTTTTGTTTGAACCCGTCGAACTGGAACTTATCAATTATTGGTAATATTAAATATTTGGAAAACAAAAGGTCCTGGAATGGAGTATTTTTTAATCAACAGCATTGTCCTATATTAGTTATAAATAAAGTTGAATTCTTTGATTCGTTGTTTTACGTCATGCCCGCTAACAAATTGAAACTTATTTTTAGTCCAGATTTTTAGTATTCGTATTGTTATCTTAGAAAGTCTTACGGATTAAAATACTACAATAGGTAACAATTTGACAATTTAGTAGTGTCAACCCTGTGATTATGACCCGTTTATATAGCATATTAATCCTGAATACACCGTTTGGTGGTGCGCCTGTCAGATGCGGAACGTACAGATAAGGTAATAGGTGATTATACTATTGGTATCGGTATCGGATTCGACCCGGAACTTCCTAATTATTGGCGATATTAATTACGTGGAAAACAAAAGGGCCTTGAGTGGTGTAATTTTTAATCTACACCTTTGTACTATATTAGTTGTATATAAAGATGAATTCTTTGATTCGTCGTTTTCACGTGATGACGGCTGACAAATTGGACCTCGTAATTTTAGTATTATAGATACTAAAAGTAGAATTATCTAGTAAATGAAAATTAAATTATGTTTAGCAAACAAAGTGTTGGTTTGATATTTATATATTTTATCGTATGAAACCAAAATAAGACAATACAAAGATGCTTATCAAAATTAGTGCAATCATGTATCCTCCATTTCTTGTTAGCTTTGTTTGTTCGTGAATAATCTAAATTTTGGTCGATTATACATTCACTCTTAATTATCCAACTTTTTAAAATTATAGGTAGTACAGGTAACAAAATTGGAAAGATGAGATCAAAGGTAATCAAGAACAATGGATTTTAATTAGAGTTTGGGTTGAATGACAGGTGAAAAATAAGACTGAAAATTATACCCGGATTAAATTTTCTGTAGTATTATTCAGCATAGCATAACTGACATTTAGTTAATGCAATGTAAATCATTGGAAAGTATTTCAAAGTTGTTTAACCCAGTTGCACTTTTATTCATTAAGAGATTTTTTAATGAGATGGACCTTTTCTGGTAATAGATCCTGTTCGTTCATTTTTTTCTGTTCTTCTAACCCGTTGTTGGTTGCTGCCATTGAATTGGTAATTTTATGGAAATTTTGCCGTTTTTAGTTATTATCGTGAATATTATTATAGATAGAGATACAATAAAAACAGCAATTATGTTCAGCAAAATAAGATTTACAAATAAGTCAACATGACAAAAATAGTTAATCGACCCCTTAAGGAGTTATTACCCTTTATAGTGAAATTTTAACAATTTTTAGTAAATTTGTGCTATCTTTTTCAAAAATCTTCTTCTCTGAAACTACTGCGACATATTTAACAAAACTTAGCCACAGTCATCATCGTGGTATCTAGTTTAAAAAATGTGTCCAGTAACCCGGCCAACCAACAACGATGGCCACCATGGTTAAAGATAGAACATAGGGGTATGATGTAGATTTTGGCTTATATTTCTGAAACCATTGCATTTATAGCAAATCTGACGAGGGATAAAATTGTTTATCAGATCAAGATCTATCAACTCTGAAATTTTCAAATGAAACGGACAACCAGTTGCTGGATTGCTGCCCCTGAATTGGTAATTTTAAGTAAATTTTGCCGTTTCTGGTTTTTATCTTGTATATTATTATAGGTATACATAAACTGTAAACAGCAATGATGTTCAGCAAAGTAAGCTCTACAAATAAGTCAACATGACAAAATTGATCAGTCAACCCTTTAAGAAGTTATTGCCCTTTATGGTGAATTTTTAACAATTGTTAGTAAATTTGTGCTATCTTTTACAAAAATCTTCTTCTCTTAAACTACTAGGACAATTTTAACCAAACTTGGCCATACCCATCATTAGGATATCTAGTTTAAAAAATGTTTCCAGTGACCCGGCCAACCAACCAAGATGGCCTTTATGGCAAAAAATGGAACATAGGTGTAAAATGCAGTTTTTGGTTTATAGCTCTAACACTAAAAAGCATTTAAGGCAAATTTGACGGTTGGCAAAATGAGCATCAGATCATTCAGATTCATCTGCCCTGATATTTTCAAAAGAACCTTTTGTTGGGTTGCTGCCCATGAGTTTTTACAGACATTTTGTAGGTTTTTTCAATTTTATCTTAGATATAATTCTAGAATCTAATTATATCTAATATTATTAATTAGGTTTTAATCATATTTTACATGATTTCCATAGCATCAGTAAATAAGGTGAGTGACACAAACTCTTAAAAACAAAATGTAACAAGTTTACTATCGCCTATTCTATATATATCAATATAAAAACATACCAGAACAAATTTACTGTCAAATTTTAGAAAGACACCTTATTATTACCTAACAAACAACCCAATAATAAACAAAAATAAAAATTCGTCTAAATGAGAATACCTTATTTCAAAAAGTTGGATAAATGGGAAAACACCGATTTTACCTCCATTTAGAAATCATTCTACTAGTATATTTGACATTAACTAGATGATGTTGTATGTCTGTTTCTTCAGCATACATGTTTGTGGGGTATTAGCGGATCATTTTCGTATATAAAACCAAAAACTGCGATGACTATATAGTAATGTATCTTTTTTTTTTATAAAAAGTTTATAAAAAAAATCGGGTTTATGTTCTACATACTTTGATGACATTATTAAGGTTTATATTATTATCTTTAATAAACTAAGTTACTTGGTTTTCTGTTGTCATCCTATCTCCTTTCAAAAAGAGTAACGTATATTGCTAAGAACATATATAAATCCTGACGGTGTTTTTTAAAAACTTCGTGAAAAGCAAAATCACAAAAATGTTGAACTCCGAGGAAAATTCAAAATTGAAATTCCCTAGTCAAATGGCAAAATCAAATGACAAGACACCAAACGAATGGACAACAATCGTCATTTTCCTGACTTGGCTCAGGCATTTTCAAGTGTAGAAAATGGTAAATTGGTAAATTGGTGATTTTTTGCAAGGTATTTTAGGAAAGTATAGTACAACCCATCTCAGAATTGAAGCAAATGTATCACCCAAGTGCTTGTAAATAAAAAATAATAGTTTGTAAAACTTCTTGTATCTGGAACTTAGTGTTCATGATAAAGAATTGACATTAATGACCGTGTTTGCTGCGATGTTGAATACTAAAATACTGTTAAGTTACCTCCCTGTAATAATTTTATTAAAAGGCATTGATTGTAAAGGACTATACGTACAGATTACCGTTTTTGATATCCTATGGATATCGTAAAAGATCATCAGCGAGCCTCACTTTGAACTTTTGTTGCACACGACGAAGCACAATATAATAGCATCACATTGTGTCGAACGACTGATATTTTGCAATATTTATAAGTAAAAAAAATCTGATAATCTGTACATTGGTCTATAACTGGTCTTTTTCCCTTCCGTATACAATTTTATGATTGACGGTTTACTAACACATTGTTAATTCGCTCCTTACTTCTTTTTCAACATAATGATTTCATAGACAATGTCTGTTCGCTCCTCACTTGTGTCACCATGACACCATTACCATGCCTCATCTGACGCATTTGACATCAAATGGCCATTTTTAAGTGTAAAATATATTAATGAGGAACAGCTTGTCCCAAAATGGTATTTTACACTACTTTTAAAACATCTTTAAATAAATCATTTAGTAGCAGAACATATATATTTAGGTAATGCTTTTGCTCATACATAAATATTTTTGTCAAGATCTCAAAATGTTGGCATTGGTGCTGATTTCCACTAAATGTAAGAAGTTTTGAGCCCTTTTGTCGATATGTAATTCAAAATGAAGAAATATAAATATTGGTAACCGACTGATATTAAAGAGTCTTATGACATTCAGAAAAATGTCATATTGAAGATTTACAATACTTTTTGATTTTCAAAATCAAGGGACCTTCTTTCATGGGGAATAGAATTTTTTTCTGTTTTGAAATAAATGTCTTCCATGCATTCCTTTACACCACATTTGTTACAGTAAAAACATTGTCAAAAATCCATTTTTAAATAGGATAACCATATTCTACAAAAAAAAATCAGTTCTTTCGAATATAAATATTTGGCTGTGGTTTGCCAACAAGGCAACAAGATACCAAACAAAAACTTCGCTACTCCACATTTGAAATGAATTTCCCGATTCGCACTTTCCATACACTGTCATTGGACCAAACTAATTTCTTATCTGACATTCCTTTATTTGATTTGGTAGTTTATAAGGTTCATTTGTCAGATGTCAGATAAGCAATTTTATTGATGTGAACTGAGTATACTAATTGCAAGGCGTTAGAATTAAGTAAAATGTTTATATGTACGTCCGTACTTTTTGTGCTCTGTGTGTTTGAGGCAGAGAGTGGTATGTCAGATATCTCTTCACGATTATCGGAACTTGAAAACATCGTGAAATCTCAAACTTCAAGGATAGTTCGATTGGAAGAAAACTCGGTGAGATTATTGAAGGCCAAAAGGAACAACTCAAAATTTTGGAACGGCGCGGTGATCAACAAAGATCAGACCAGCAGGACAATGTAGTCAAGGAGTTAACGAGAGGTACATGACCACTAAAGACAAAATAAAATTTAAAAGAATAAAAAACAAAATACAAAAAAGGCATAATTTCTTTATATATTTAAACATACGAAATAAATATACCGGGTTGAAAATGAAGATTCGGTTTATTGCAAAATACACGCAACATGGGTGGTCGAGTGAAATAGATTGCTTTTATCGTTTAAATTAATCTAAAATTGTTTTCACTATCGCCGTTTTATTGTGTCCGTTCCTTAATCAGTTTTAGACAAACCGCAGTTTAATATTTTGAAATAGACTAAAACTTTTTCAACAACCTTTCATGTTGACATAAGGAGGAATAAGATAATGTGATCCCTTTAAATAAAATGTCTTTACTTCTTGGCTTCACTGATGTATTCGTGATTTATGAGCATAGATAGATGTATTGAAAATAGTAATTTTTGTTATCTGATAATTTGTTGTGACTTTTATGGACTATATGTGTCTAAGTATGGCCCACTTGTCGTTCCCATTGTCTGTATGTTCATTGCAGACATGTATCTTAGGATTAATTCTAATTATTCAGATGTTTATAAGGGTAAAACTCAATCTCTGTTCCACAACATTTTTATTGAATGGTACCCATTGTAATTAACTCATATTTTCAGCTATATGCTTAATGTGTTCATAATCTAGTTTTCAAATACATTTTACATGAAATATTTATAATGCTTATGACACTCATTGCAATACATACAGTCCCTAAAATTACAAAATATGCTGCGTCCTGGTCATTCGAATCTTCGCCCTTATCTTATTTTAAAAATTTCAGAAACATGGTAGATCACTAATTTTACATGAATTAATTGGTTTAAAGTTAGTACCGTTAATTGCGTTAAAATGTTAAGACGAATACTTTCAGATTTGTTGACAGCTGCCCAACGAATGTTCTGCAAATATTCAACTTATTGCGTACTATTACGTATTAAAATAAATATTTTGGCCACTGTTTTCATTTTTTCATAGTACATACACCGATCGGACTTTTGGGTCCTCATCAGCCTCACAGTTTATTTGGCCTACAAATTTTAATCCTGTTATCTATGATGAGTTTATTTGCACTTGAATATAAATAAATTTGGTGTATTTATTGTCTTCTGATTGGTTAAAAGTATTAGTTTTATTTTCAATGTTGT
This sequence comes from Mytilus galloprovincialis, assembly GCA_037788925.1. NCBI lineage: Eukaryota > Metazoa > Mollusca > Bivalvia > Mytilida > Mytilidae > Mytilus > Mytilus galloprovincialis. The sequence continues at coordinate 42,944,787 of CM075334.1, read as the reverse complement.
CAATTTGTATGGCGACACGCCCACTCTGACGTTGTGTATTCATACGCCAACAGTTGTGTACGTTATTATTGTTAATATAAATAGTATAAAAAGTTCTGTGAGTCTTATTTTTGTTCTACAAAGATATTATAAGTTGCCATACGCATTTTATTTAATGAGATATTCATCATTTACAGAAAGTCGTCTACTAAGCGCAAACCCTGGAGTAACTACTGTAGCTTTCCATGCTCGTCTATCTAAGAATGAAACGCCAGCGAAACATCATACTATTATATTTGACGTTATTAACACAAACAGTGGAAATGGCTACAACAAGTTCTCAGGAGTGTTTACGGCACCTGTTGATGGTATTTACGTTTTTTCATATACTATTGTCCCAGATTGCAACAGCTTTGGTGCATTTGAACTTGTTGCAAATAACCAAATACAAGGCGTGGTTTTTCCTGAGGCTGTTAGCGGGTGTGACTATACAGGATCCTCTACAGTATCCGTTGTTGAATTGGCACAAGGGGATGTCACATTCGTAAGAACTAGCCCAACATACACACCAGTTGGAACAATGGTAAGCAATGGCAATATGTGGACATCTTTTGCAGGATGGAGGATCGGCGACAGAATGTAGAGAAACAAAATAAATTGTTAATCTTATCACTTATCTAGTTTAATTTCATTACCTTTTACACTTTAGTGAGATATTTGGTTAGTATTGTTTTCAGTATCACAACAACAACTATCTATTAAAGAGGGAACTCAAAATTATAGCTACATAGCAAAGAAAGTTAAATATTTTTATGATTCAACAATAAAGCATTTTTCACCAAATCTAAGTAGAAATTACTCGGAAATTGAAAAAAAACCCCAAAAACTTGATTTTAAAAGCTGCTTTCAATTTATTCAAGAAAATAAGAAGATTGTATTTCCGGTGTAACTATAAGAAAATAATAAATAATGATTGTATATGTAGTAGGGTATTCGTTCAGTCATTATCAAAATAAGAATGCTGATGTGATACAATTTTGTGTATGATTTAAAACTGCTATATAATCGACATGCTAGTAATTGATATTTTTTAGTGTGTCTTAATATGTTGTGATGTTACAATATTGTTTCAGATAAGGGTATATGTTGGTACCTATTAAAACGTTTACACCCGCTGCAATCGTTTGCACCTGTCATGAGTCAGGAATCTGATGTTCAGTAGTTGTTGTTTGTTGATGTGGTTCATAAGTGTTTCTCGTTTCTCGTTTTTTATATAGATTGTAGGTTTTCCCGTTTGAATGGTTTAATTGACACCAGTATTTGTTTTGGTGCCTGTGATAGCTTGCTAATCGGTGTGAGCTTAGAATCAATGTGGAAGACCGTACTTTGACCTATAATGGTTTACTTTTATAAGTTGTGACTAAAAGGAGAGTTATCTCATTGGCACTCATACTACATCTTTTAATATCTAGAAATAGCAACTATAAATATATACAGATGTATACACATTAACTTTGTCTTTCCCTTTACATTTAATGAAGAGTAGAACGTTCACCATCTCTTAAATTGCACAAACTATCAAACTATCATGTTGAAAATATGACGTTAAATATATAACGGTACAGCAACCATCTTAACTCGAGTGCATGTAGTGATGATTTGAGCGGGAGACCTCTACTTTTTTCAATTTTCACAACGACTGCATAAACCCATGTCACTGAAGGTATTTAGTTAAGATATGAAAATAAAAATGTGGTATAATTCCTAATGAGACAACATTCCACTGAGACAAAATTACATGGAAGTTTACAAATATGTCACCGTACAGCATAAAACAAAGAGTACAAAAATGAAAACAACACGTTAAAGATTTCTCTGAAAATCCATACCGCACAATCATAATAAATTGCCACGAAATGACAAATGTAAAACAATTGAAACGAACAATTAAATTTAGCAGCCTGGTTTATGTACAAAACAATGAACAAAACCCAAATAGGATAAACAGCAAAATCCAACCAATAAAGTGCAGATTGTTGACTCGCTCTTCTATGTTTATCTTTTAATATACACTTATTAAGATAAGCCAGAAGACAAGTAAGTAAATGATATGTTAATACTTAAGAAACTGTATGGTCTGAATGGATACACAAAATCATCTATGTGAGATAAGCTGTAGTTGAGACTGTTGGTACAATAGTTTTTTCATTATTACATAATGTTAGAAACAGCTGCACCCGAGCACATGATATGGCCGTCGTCTTGTATGTGAAGTTTAATGCAATAATCATAAAAAGTATCTAAGATACAGCGCGACATGTGACCCTCCCCCTATTTTTACAAAAAAACCTCAATAACTTTAAAATAAAATTTTGAAACATCACCAAAACGAATAATGATCTTAAGATTAATATTATTCAGAAGTGTGTAAAGTTTTCAGCAATAATCATAAATCGTTTTTGAGATACGGCGCGACATGTGAAAACAACACCCCCTGCTATTGACAAAGTCCCGTAACTCAAAATGTTTTAATCTAATTTTTTCCAAAAAGTATACAGATCGCTTGACCACCAAAAGAAACAACTATGTTAAGTTTCTTTGAATTTGGGTAAGTTGTTCTCAAGTTATGGTACGACATGTTTACGCATGACAGACGGACTGACAGATAGACAGACGGACGCCGGGCATTTGTATACCATAATACGTCCCGTAAAAATGTTGACGGGCGTATAGAAAAGGGAAAACTATTAAACTGCAAAAATATTTTTACTTATTAATTTAACTGTCAGTCATGTTTGGACAGGGAAATGTATAAGAATTTAAGTGTCAACGATTATTTTAAACTTAATAGTAAATGCAGATAAATTGTATGTGTAACACGGTCAACGGCAATCGTGCTATATCAGTCGTCATCGATGATATCGATATCAGTCAAAGGCTTTATCAAACCCCTATCTGTATAACGTAATATCACTCAAACAAACATGTACTTGAGGTACATAATAAAGCGTTTACTTTTCTACATTGGCTAGAGGTATAGGGGGAGGTTTGAGTACTCATAAACATGTTTAACCCCGCCGCATTTTTGCGCCTGTCCCAAGTCAGGAGCCTCTGACCTTTGTTAGTCTTGTTTTATTTTTAATTTTAGTTTTTTATGTACAATTTGGAGTTTAGTATGACGTTCATTATCACTGAACTAGTATATATATTTGTTTAGGGGCCAGCTGAAGGACGCCTCCGGCTGTGGAAATTTCTCGCTGCATTGAAGACCTGTTGATGACTTTCTGCTGTTCTATGGTCGGGTTGTTGTCTCTTTGACACATTCCTCATTTCCATTCTTAATTTATGATATTGCCTTTTTCTATATCACACACCATATCAACCTTCAGGCAATATACTCTCTAGAGCAGGGCTAGTAAGATTATATTGTTTTTTCGGTTTGGTACAGATGTGATATTGAAAAAGCCATATGATATATTCTCTATCAATTTCACATGATGTTTTTTTGAAAGCATTTCTAGCAAGTTATAACAAAACACAACACTTTCCAAATAGTTAAATGGACTATTTATATATATACAAGATTCTTATATGAAGATTAACATGTAATAATATCTTCTAAAATTCTCAAATTATCATTTATTCGAGAAATAGCGAAATACTCTGCTGTATTGTATATTTTTCTCTACAGTGAAATACATTAGACATTGAAGACGTTTATATACTTTACACATACGTAAGTTAAAAAAAAAACACTTATGAAGAGCTGCTACCCTCAAATTGCCATCTTCCCAAGTTATGTTCGCTTACATTCCTAAGTTGACTATGGTCTCAGTTTAGTCTTAACTTCAAAAAGGACATCATTAAGCTTAATGATAATACTTTATATACGTAAACAAATACTGCTTATTGGATTTACACAATACAAGTATCCAATAGATAATATACAGTATAACATAACATTTATACACAAATTATACAAATCAATGAAGAATTAAGCGGAATGACAAGTAGACATATTAAACTAAAAATAAGCATATGAATAATTAACCATTACCATGATTACGTGTTTTTTCTGCAGAAAATACATATTTTGTCAGGTTGTTTAGCTCCTTGACATTTCTCACAAATAACAGTTGCACTAATTTAAAAGTAGATGGTTTCTCATAGTAATAAGCAGAGCAACTGTCATTATCATCTTTAAGTAACGTTAGTTGCTATCAAGAATAAACGCGACATCAGTTTATCGATAGCCAAATATCGTATAACGAGCTAAACTTGATGTTTTTACAAAATATCATTTCGTGGACAAACAAATCAACCAATGGTCTTATATAAATTCAAGTCTTTCATTATCACGGTTTTTTTTTTTATATTCTTGAATTTGACACTTACTTCATGCAGTCTTTAATAGGAGTAGCTGCTGAAAGTATAGATATATACTAAAATGGATTTACTCTGATTTAATTTCGATTTTAGGTGAGTTTAGTTTATCTTCACACAATAAAAGATACAAACAATCATAATTTAAAACTTAAGCAAACCTTTTATTAAGTAGTCTGCTCGTTTAGGTTAATACACTTTGTTTCCCTTTGAACCTGATTACAGTGCACGAAGTAAATGTAAGGTCTGCATTAAAGTACTCGTAGCCTCTTGCAAGGTTTCAATATAGACTAGTTGTCTCGTCTTTTATATGGCTTTAAAATGATAGATCATGATTGTATATTTCTGTCTTTGTCGTTGATTTTCTATTTACTATACTCTGTTTTCTTTAACTTCAGATAAATATCTAAATCTAATTAAACACTATTAAAATGAATGCAGAAGGTGTATAGTACATATAAGCTTGAACATATACTAGTCAACAAAAGAAACGATACACTACTTTGAAATAAAATTTATCAAAAAGTATTAAATATAAAACAAAATGAGATTAACTATTTTAAAAAGCTTTCATTTGCAATGTATGCACATGTGATAATGAAAATCAAAACTTGTCGGAAAGTATCTAAATTCCGTGTAAACGACCATAGGGTGTACATTAATTTTGCGGGATGTTGAATAAAAATCGACACATAATTTTCTAAGTACTAAATTAAATTTCAAATTTGTTTAAAAATATTCCATATGCTAATCAAGTCATGTTCCTGTTGTAACTAATGGGTTGAAATATTGTTTTTTTTCAAATTTTTGGGAAAAAAAGTGTTTTTTGAAATCTCAAAAAATGCAAATTTTTTTTTTCTTTTTTTTCGTCTCAAATCAATGCTTTAGATATGAAAACAACACAAAGTAAATTTGGAACCTTTCGGATTAGTTTTAAGATTGTTATCGCTCTTTGAATATCACTTTACACATACTGTCTATGGTAAATCAGTTAATAATGTATACATTTTAACGATTTCTCGTGGGACCGAACTTGGCTTAACAAATAAACGAAGAAATTGTATGATTTAAAAAAAAAAATTGATGGCAAATATTGTCTTTACCTTTAAATGAGAGGTTGGCATCATTAGTTAGAACATCTGTTTTTAAAATTGTCGTTTATGTAAATTTTTGTAAAAAAAAAAAAATCGCGAAAAACCGTCATGAAAGCAAAAAACATTTTTTTTTAAACGGATTTATATTTCTATAATGATTAAGTATTACTACATTCAATATTGGTCCAATGAACGGAAAACTTTATCTTTAATTTGAAAAAAAGTCTTGTATCGTTTCTTTTGTTGACTAGTATAGTATTGTAGAAAATATTTTCATTATTTAAATATCGCACTTGTTATGTTTTATAATAGTTCTTGGTGTATGATTAACATTAGTATTGATAACGCTGATTATTTCACCTTAACATCAAAAACTACAAATTGTATCGTAATTATAATGTTTAAATCTGAAAATCATACTTCTATAACGGAACTCCTTCTCCGATAGTGATCCGGTTTAGGGTTGAATTTCTTCGTAGCTATTGTCTGGGTAACATGTTGAACATCTCCCAACTTCAGTTACTTTACGGTCAAGTGGTCAATAGTTAAATGCCATTGACATAACACTGCCTTAAAAACCTTAAAACATTTAAAGCAACAGTGACAGATGCCACAATTGAATATTCCTATTAAGAAGGATATTCAAAATTTCTTACTGATTCACATATGCTTTTAACTTTTTTCCAGCAAAAATCTCCTTCGTATTGCTTATCATTCGATTTTTTGTTTTTTTCCTTTTTCGTTATAAACAGAAATTAAGGTCTTTATCTCTTCTTTATGTTTTTGTATGTCTTCATTTGGACTGGATTGTGAAAATATGGAAACTATTTTGGGGGATATCAAAATCATCAAGTAAGAAACGAAATCATTAAGATACTTAGAATTATCAAGCTTCCCAGTCTCCCGTAACATTAGAAATGTTACTGCAAGAAACACAATTGTTAACGTTGTTTTCACAACCACGAAAAATATTCTCTTTTTAACAGAATAACAATGATCAATTATATATTTAAACATACTTTCATCTATAGAATTGATTCTCGAAAAATTACTTCTAATAGAACTTTGTAAGAATTGATAAAATCATTCACATAAGACAAAAAATATGTGACAGAAGCTACAACAGTTATATAAATACGCCATACTCTTTCCAGTCCTATAAAACCAACAATTATTACGTAAAAACAACATCTGATAATAAAAATGAAAAATGCGACTTGTTGTCTTAATGTTAAAAAGTATAAAATGAAAAAAAAATGGGAATAACCACGTGCACCATTTTTGGAAACACGTTTCTTGAAAATTCCTGGCTGGCTCACCAATGCCAAATATTCGAAGAATTATAAAATCAATAAACCAAAAAAGCGGGCAAGGTGCAAAAAATTGTGTTTATCAGAACGTTAATGGTAAAGATCAAAGGTACACTGAATAGTTTGTAAATTCTGTACAATATACATGTCCACCATCTATCTTGACCGAAACAGCATATAGAGGAACCACACGTAGAATATGCGAAAACAAAACGCCAGAATCGTATCGAGAATATCATTGTGAATCGAAAAATAAGTTCTTGGCCAGCTTTGAACAAATACAACTCGTCTTTTTCTTTCATTGTAGGGAAAATAGTTGCTGTCTTGACAACCCACCTTCCACAAAATATATCATTTGGAATGCAAATAATAAAGTCTTCAGATTCGTTATAGAGTTTATATATCCAAGAATTGGATATACAATATACAATTGCTGAGATTATAATATAGATGTATGGAGGAATTTGATTGTATTCAGGAAGTGAAAAAACGATAAACATTAGGGAAATTAGAGTACCCATTGTCTTTGAACATTTCATAAGTCATATCTGTCAACTTGTATAAATGCATAGAAAAAATCGTTATCACAATCGAAAACCTAACAATAGGCACATATTCTATTACATCTAATATTTTAATGGTCGGGACACTTTCGGACTGCACAGTAGAGACGTCCGGCGAATTATATGTCGTGTCAATTTCTATTCCATCCGATGATTCATTAGTCGGGGCACTTTGTAGCTGTTCAGTATTGACGGGTTGTTTGGGTGAAGTGTTGTTTTCTATATCGCCTCCAATTGCATTCGCTGTATTGACTTGATCAACATTTATAGTAAATGATGTTTCTACTGATTTGGAGTTTTCCCCATCTCCTTTAACAGTCGTTGTATTTTCTGGCTGTTTCCTGGTGTTTTTGTTAGATTGGTTGCTCTTACTTGAATACAGAAACTTTCTCATACCTCTTACTAGCCCATAAGGTTTTTCAGAATTAATTACATCTCTATAATATTTGAATTGACTCAAATATGTACCATATAAACGGATGCATAAATCCGACGAAACAAATAGCAAATGCTAATATTTTTGTCACATCACATTTAGATATTAATACACTCTGCAGAATTCCTTCTTTTAATGCATTTATGTTATAGCAGTCAAAATCATAACCAACCCACACTGATGTTATCTTCCAAATTAACTCGAGGAATTTTATGTCATTTTCAAAGTTACGATGACATATATATGAGTTAGATTTATTGCCAATTACATTTGTCCATAAATAGTTTAAAATCAACAGGGTTTCATTCTCGTATGCGATTGTGTTGTTCCTATGACAGTTCGATGAAAGCGTTAATCTGATATCTATGTTTTTCGTGCCGTATTTCGATATTCGAAATGTGAGAGCATCTAAATCAATTGGCAAATTTAAGGTATAGTATTTCATTTCTTGTTTAACCCAAAACCATTCTTGAAGACAATTCCATTTATTTCTATCTTCATCAATTGCTACATATTCGTCTAATTTATCTGCCGTAGGGGTTTTTGAGAAATAAATATAAAAAGCAAACACGTTTTCGTTCTTGACCATCTCTTCCTCAAATTTTTCTTTTGCTTTGATGGTATCCTCGATACTCAAGTTCATATGACAATAGTTAGAAGGCTCTTCGAGAAAACCAGTACATTCTTCAAATTCTAAGTTTTTAATATCTGTTTCCGATGATTGTTTTTTTGTAGGTAATGATAGCATAACAACTTTGACAACACAAAGTATAACTGCGTATGCCGAAAGCTGCAATGGACAGACAAATTATGATAGTAATTGATTAAAAAAATCGTGTCGAAAGATAGATAATAGAACCAAAGAGGCAAGAGCCGATTTTCCCGGATTATTTTCACAGAAGGACCAATTTCAAAAAGTGCCGAAAGAATAAAATTCAAGATAAAAATGACAAATGCAAGTGTTTTTTTTTATCCATGATATCTCGATTTTTATATGTTATGATATGTCTGGAAAATAGTTAATTAAAAAACTCCAAAATATACTAGGCAAAAAAAGAAACGTTACATTGGTTTTTAATTTGAAAATATCATATCTTAATTTTAAATATTTTCATGATTAATACTAGTAACCTTAATGATATATCTATCAAATTTACTCATTTATAATAGTATTGGAAATGACCTGACGTCATTTTCTGATTTCAAACAAATAACCATTTTTTCAAAAATTTAACTGTATAGAATTGGAATCGAGTTGTCCTTTTTGTTATTTATTGTGTCGAACACGATTGTTAACAAAAGGTCGCATTAAAAAATTACACGTAAACAATGCTCCGTCTACGCCAAAATGAGAGAGAACGAGCTATTGGCCGGGCCGTTGGCAGCAGGAATGACTAAAGTGCAGGTTGCAAATCATTTTAATGTCTCTAGAACGACTATTGCAAGGCTTAAAACTGGCACAACAAATGATCGCCCCTGTAGTGACAGGCCAAGTGAAACGACGTAACGTCAAGACAGACACATCCGCATCATTCATCTCCGGAATCGATTTGTAAACTCGTCACAAACTGCACGACAAACCCACGAGAGACATAACAACAGCATATCTGCTCAACCAGTTCGTAATCGACTGCGTCAAGTTGTTCTAAGAGCTCATCTTCCATTGAAGGGACCTATCCTTACGCAGCGTCACAGGATGGCGCGACTTCAATGGACACGGGTACGGATTAGATGGAATAGGCAAACATGGAGACAGGTTCTTTTTACCGATGAATCTAAATTCAACTTGAAATTTAGCGACGGCAGAGCCAGTGTTTACCCGAGACGCAATAAACGATTTTTTTATGCGTGCGTGCAGGACACAGATCGGTTTGGGGGTGGCGGAATCTTAGTATCGGGCGGAATTACCTACCAGGAACGTACCGAGCTCAAAATCATCGTTGGTAACCTAAATGCAACAAGGTATAGGGACGAAATTCTGGCTCCAGTTGTTCTCCCGTTTCTCCGAAGACATCGTTTTAACCACGTTTTTTCAACAGGACAACGCCCGTTGTCACGAGGCACACATTTCGATGACCTTTTTGGAGAAAAACCATATTGGTGTGTTGCCTTGGCCAGCAATGTCTCCAGATTTATCACCAATTGAACATCTATGGGATGAACTTGGACGACGTATCAGAAATAGCCAAAATCCACCGGAAACGCTAGTCAATCTCCGAACAGCACTTTTCAGGGAATTGAACAACATCCCTCAAGATTTTATTCGACGTCTTATTGATGTTTGTTTAATTCATAGAGTCATCATATATCCTTTTGACTATAAATTATGCATCAAAGAAAAGTAATGAATCGCTTATTGTGAATGTCCCTATAATTATCCGTACTCTTGACTTACTTTCTATTCCTGTGTTTACATTTATAATATATATGCAAGGAACAATTGCCTTCAAACTTTTTGAGAAAAACCATATTGGTGTGTTGCCCTGGCCAGCAATGTCTCCAGATTTATCACCAATTGAACATCTATGGGATGAACTTGGACGACGTATCAGAAATAGCCAAAATCCACCGGAAACGCTAGTCAAGCTCCGAACAACACTTTTCAGGGAATGGAACAACATCCCTCAAGATTTTATTCGACGTCTTATTGATTCCATGCGACGGAGGTGCCAGGCGGTCATAAATACAAGAGGTGGTCATACAAGGTATTAACATGTTAACCCAAATTTTGTACTCGTCCTGTTAAAATTGTCCGAAAATGTGCAATATTGTTTTCAATAAAGAAAACTTGTTATTGTTCTCGTCAAAATCATGTGAGCTAACTATTCCATTAAATTTTTATTATTAATTTTTTGTTATAAAACATTTAAATGATCTTATAAGCATGTAACATTTCTTTTTTTGCCTAGTATATAAGGAATTTACTGTGTTTTTAGAAGGTTGGAAAAATGAGGAATCCCCCGAAAAAGACATATAAAACCAAAAAAGGTTATGTTTTTGTTGTTGTTGTAATTAATACAACTTTTGTCCTCAAAAATAAAATTGCTTCAGAGTGTCTTAAATACCTTAAAAAGAACTGTTTTAATGATAATGTGATACATCACTCAATTGTACCCATATAGCTGTTTAATAACACCATTCTTTCCAAGAGCTGTCGTAGCTACATCGGTAGCGCTAATAACTGTTAAACTTTGAGTGTTTTTAAGGATAGGTTCAAATTTCTTGCCGATTTTTCGGATGTTTTTGTGTTCAAATATTAAATTGCAATGTTTCTCTAATATCTTTTCGGATGTTTGTTTAATTCATAGAGTCATCATATATCATTTTGACTATAAATTATGCATCAAAGAAAAGTAATGAATCGCTTATTGTGAATGTCCCTATAATTATCCGTACTCTTGACTTACTTTCTATTCCTGTGTTTACATTTATAATATATATGCAAGGAACAATTGCCTTAAAACTTAAAGTAGGTGCTTGTAGATAACAAATAACATGACAATTGATTATATAGCAATGAAGCAAAATATTGTTTGTGCAATATGTACATAACGAAAAAAAGACCATAGCCGAAAAGTTTGAAAACAACAAAAAAATAATTTCGAAACTTGAAAAAGGTTTTTGAAAGTGGTGTATATGTGATAAATGCAGACATAAATTTCATCGCTTATCCGCCAACTGTGTACTAGATACTAGTACTGATATTGTTACCACGATCCCTGAAACGGTACCCGTAAGTAATCAGAATATAAAACAACACCACAGAACAAATCAATTACACTTTAGATGTCTTTCTCATACTGTCTCATCGTTCATCGATCAATATAAAATACATTTCAAATCACAAGCTGAAAGTAAATCAATACTGGCTTTGACTTGAATTACATTAGGATAATGATACCCATCCAGTTTACGGTTGGTTTTGTGAGTGTAAGGCAGGGCCCGAACTGTAGGATGCTGTGTTAATGTAGCTACGATATTCTGGTGCATGGGATGTACCAGACATAAGTGTTATGAAACTAAAACAAACAGATTTTCCGCTGCATATAAAGATACCAGTATATACATTGAAATAAAAACCTATGTGGAATCAGATTAGCTGATTGATATCCGATATTTAGATTATTAAATGTGTTGTGTATTTATATTTATCTTACCTCCTTTACATTTCTAGGAATATAATTGGTTAAAAGCGTCCGCGTGAAACCGTTTATATTTGATATTAGGTTAGTAGGGAGGCAGGGCTTATTTCGTACACGGTTAGTAGTGGTGTTACGTCCCTTTATAATCCATATTAGGTCAGAAGGGAAGCGGGGCTTATTTTATACACGGTTAGTGGTGGTGTTACGTCCCTTAATAAAAACAAAACGGTACTGAGAAAAAAATCTTAAAAGTTTCAACAAACGAAGAAATTGATGATTAAGATGGAAATAAATTCATAAAACACATTTAAACCTACCAAGTTGTTATTGTTTGCATCTGTTTTTGTGGGATTAATGGAAATGGTTTCTTAATGATAACAATATATAAGACGTGCTCATTTTGATAAGTCACTAGTCTAAATTTCACACGTTAAGATAGTTGGTAAGATACATTCGTTACATAGTGTGCTAGTGACGTAATACGGTATATATGGGGTCAGTAAATTCCATATGGAAATTTACTGACCCCATATATACCGTATTTGGTCACTATATAACTAATAATAACCTCCGTATCGTATAATGTTGTTAGTTTTCAGATAAACAAAGATTTAAAATTTATGTCATGCTACAAATCACCTACCAACATTAACACGCTAACTGACGCCATATGTTGTTTTAATACAAATTTATTATGAACATATATTAGTTAATAATTCATATTTAAATGCTCCTAAAGGTCATTGACAAACAAAATCAATATTGGTTTTGATAAACCAAAAATCAACAGTCTTGGTCTTAATTGTAGTGATACCGGTACCTGTTCAAGGTTAGACAATATATAATGTGACGTATTTTGTTGTACTATAAGTAGCATCTGTCGGGCAATTTATGATATACCTTCTTAATCAAATGAAAAAAAATTAAGGGAAAACGGCCCTACCTCTTTCATTCTCAACATATCTACTCATAATTAAATTACACTAACACATAACCAATTGTATTTGATAATTAAAAAACTGACTTAAATCATTTTAGACATCAGGGAAGATTAATTCTTTGTGTTGGTTGCGTATACTAAAACATGTAAAACAAAGATGGAGCTATTTAAACTGTTAATATATGAGGTCTCTGTGCTGGTCACTTGGTCAGATTTGTCAACTTTAATTAGTCGATTAATTGTTGAAAAATCACTTTTCACGTGCAGAAAAATTTAACTAATGACCAATGTATGACTGGATTTGCAACTGTCTTATTTTGTCAATTATATTGCGCTGTGTTAGATGCTTTTATTCTTAGATTTTTTATCTTGTAATTCTTATTTAGCAATGTGTGTGGAATTTATGTATGCATTTGTATGCTTCATGTTAACGGTTAATAAAGTGTGCCTTTCTCTTACATGAATCGCAAAATAATGCTTATTTGTTGGAAAGTTTAGTTTACCTGTCCTTGCTTTTTTGGGTAACTGAAGGTGGAGGATATTCCAATTGGTGCATAGGATAAGGTTGTTTTATGCACTTAAAAACTCAGTGTATTTGCTTTTTTACTTTTTTTTATTCGATCGTCACTGATGAGTCTTTGGAAGACAAAACGTGCGTCTGAGGTAATACAAAATTTCATTCCTGTATTTATGATAATTTTTTTATAATACATTTATTTCATGCTTTGTCATGCAACTCTTACTTTTTTGTTTTTATCGTCATCGTGATTGGTTTCGAGCGAACTTTGTTGTGAGTTAACATATTCATTGTAATTTTCCAGTATTTCATTGTATGCGTGTTTGCCTTGTAAGCTTTTTGGTAACGTTATTAAAAAAAATAATATATAGTAGGAGACCACTGGTTTTGTAAAATGTACTTCTGGTTTTGTTGAATTTGAACAATATGCTATTATTAGTTGTCCAAGCAATGATTATAGAGAGATATTTTTCAAAAAGATAAACCGCGTGGACGTGTGTCACAACTTTTAAGATCTCATAAAAATGATAAAATATGTTTGGTTATTTAATAATGAAAATTTGTCTGTATAAAGATATTCAGATAATTGTATCAGGTAGGACAAAATGTGAATTACTATACTTAATGTTGATCGTTAAATTGATTTCATGGTTCTGGTTCTGCTAGGAATAAGATTTACATAAGTTATAAGCAAGTGATGAAATAATATACAAACGGAATTTTTCGCTGTGTTTTTCGCTTCATTTTGGTCCTCAATGCTCTTCAACGTTGTATTTATTTTGGTCTTTTTAACTTTTTTGGATTCGGGAGTCACTGATGAGTCTTTTGAAGACGAAACGCACGTCTGGCTTTAATAAAAAATTTAATCTTGGTATCTATGATAAGTTTATTGAACTCCATTGGTGGCCTCCGGCTGTTTTCTTATCTTTGGTCGGGTTGTTGTCTCCTTGACACATTCCTCATTTCCATTCTCAATTTTATATACTAGTAGATAAAAAAAATTTTTAACTTCTCTTAAAGAAGTTAATTGGAGGTTACCACGATCTTGTTGATAAATATATCAACTGAACAGTAAGTCGGCTGAAAACAAAACTTTAATACAAAAGAGACGATTTCAGCTTTCAAATTGGGAACTTCCCATATCTAAGTAGCAATATTCAAGCAGCACCTACATACGGGGTATATATCTCCTAATTGATACGATATTCCCTTGATTGCATTTCCTATCATGAATATCTTGATAGAGGGTTACTGCTCACAAGGAAGGATCTAAATCAAGAGTTCCAGATGGTAAAGTTGAAAAAATCTCTTCGTAAATTTTACGAACGACATCACGAGTTGGTTGACTGTTATAGAATAACCGTTTCACAAATGAAATCGGATATGTTCCTTACGTCGTAACTACAATCCCCTTCCCTTTCATGAATGTGACCTACCGAATAGACTATTTACCGGATTTGTTATAACATAAGCAACACGACGGGTGCCACATGTGGAGCCGGATCTGCTTACCCTAACGGAGCACCTGAGATCACCCCTAGTTTTGGTGGGGTTCTTGTTGTTTATTCTTTACTTTTCTATGTTGTGTCATGTGTACCATTGTTTGTCTGTTTGTCTTTGTCATTTTTAGCCATGGCGTTTTCAGTTTATTTTATATTTATGAGTTTGACTGTCCCTTTGGTATCTTTCGTCCCTCTTTTACTATGTTTATAGTATATGTCTATCTCTCTTTAAAAAAAATTCTGTGGTATATACAAAATGATTTCAATAGTTTTCTCACTAAAACTTGGCTTTGTCAGCCTGTGCATAGTCATTCATCAATAATTCTTATGATGAGTACTTTAAAATCGTATCCGATGTTTTCTGTTTCCGACAACAGCATCACAAATACAATATGTAATGTTGCCATAATGGACTTATATATTTCCTTTCTGTAATGATATTCATTTTTTCTGCTTTATAAAGAAATCAAAGGCTTGAAAAACAGACTGAGTACACTTATTTCGAAAGTATACTTAGTTTTTTTTGTGAGGAAGAGAAAACATTAAGAAGAAAATAAGTGTTGTATAGATTGTAACCAATTAAGGAAAGAAAACACAAATAAAAACAATTAGAAAAAATATATTGCATTGTGATATTTGAACTGAACTCCTTCCTTTATAAATTCAGCAGGTATACCAACAACGCTTCAGTAGTTCGGCATACCATTTCATGATGATCGGCTGTGTTCATAGTAAGGAAAATCGGTCAATGAGAACTGTTAGAGTGTGAACCTATTATATTATAACCTAAGTTACATTATTCCTAAAATGTCTTTGAAGTTTGTCGCAGTTGCATTCAAAACTCGACACAGGCTGTTGAGATCTCTGTATAAGTTAATAAAATTATAAATACTCACTTTATTTCTCTCTTTGTAGATACAACATAAGAATCTTAATATTTATAAAAAAAAAATGCAATCGTCGGCTCAAGTGAATATCGTAAATCATTTTCGTTCCGCAGTTCGTTTAATATTTGAATTTGATAATTGTATGAAAACTATACGACGATTTCTTTTCACATTTTAAAACTGTTTAGCTATGAGTGTAGCTACTGTAAACTAAGATATTTATATTTAAGGAATGTCAGGCATGAATATGATCGGAGGACAAAGAACGCTCATACAGACAAAACACAAATATGAAACTTCCATTTGTCTACCCTTTCTCGAATCTTAACGTGTTTCAAAGAACAAATTAAAAACATAACTTGAATCAGCTGAAGTTTCCAAAAATATTATATTATATATTTTTTACTTAAAAAAATATAGTATTATGATATTTATCACTTCACTTTTTATTTGATACTTATCGTGCCTTGTCCTTTAGCAGGAGCGTTAACATAGATAGTAGGAATTCACAAATAACAAAGACATTTGTCGGTCAGATAAAAAGAAGGACGCATGCTATAAAGACGGTAGCAACATGACAATTTGAAGGAAGAATTTGTCGTGTTAAAAGATAAAATATCAAAATATGTCTAAATACAGTAGTTCAGGGAAGCAATGCGCATGTGCAAGATCGATCGGGATTTTGCGTTATCGACTGATTAGATACGAGATTTCATGAACTGGGGGCATTATCAGTTTATTGATTTATCAGATCGACATCGTTATTACTGTAATCAGATTATTTATAAAAGTGATTGACATAATTGACAACAATATAAACTCATACCCTGAGGTAGTATGGGAGGACAAGATCATTGTTGTATCGTTAATTGTACTAATAGGAGGAGTTCTATGCCGAAAGGATTTGCTTTTCACCGAATACCTGCTGTACCAATTACAAGACGAAACGCATGGATCAAAGCTTCAGGTAGACAATTTGGGAAAGAAAATTGGAGAATTGACAGTGACAGAACATACGAAAGTCTGTGGTGCTCATTTTACAATAGGGCGAAAATCAAAAGATCCGACGCACATACATTATGTGCCAACACTGAATTTGCCTATCCAAAGCAAATCTACACCTCAAAGATTTACAACCAGGAGTAGGCGTGCAATGGAGTATGAATTTGCAATCAGCGAGGCAACTCTGTTAAAGAAAAAGACTTTCACAAAGTCGGGAAAAGTTTTGTTCCCCATAGACATTAACGACGTTCAACATGAAGTAGTTATTGAAAGTGAATCTGCATGTTGAACACCTCACTAACACTGTACGTGAAAACTGTGAAGTGACCCCCATTGATCATGATTATCACAGGTATTGGATTGACCCTATTGACAACTATAAAGAATCTTCATCACAGACATGTAATGAAAACACTGACAATTTCTCACAAACTATTCCAGATACGTCACGTACAGTTACTGCTAGTATTCAGACAGAAACAGAAAGTTCAACTAAGTCTATTCAGGTTGATACATTTTCTGGACATGTGACTAACTTAACTGATATAAAAATGAAACAGCAATCTAGACTTTTAAGTGAAATGAAATCTAAAGTGAAGGTATTGACTAAAGAGAATGACTTATTGCAGAGACAGACATTTTGTGCAGAAAATATGATGATAAGTGATGGGAATGTACTATTCTACACAGGACTGCCTAACATTATAACATTCAAAGCCTTATTAAGCTACTTGGAACCCAAAGCAAAGAGATTGACATACTGGGAAGGGTGTGACACAACAAGAAGAAGTCATTTCACAACAGGACCAAGTAGGAAACTTAATATTGAAAATGAACTTTTTGCTGTTTTAGTAAGACTGACACTTGGACTTTTGGTAGAAGATATTGCAAGTCCGTTTAAAATTTCTTGTGCACAGTTTTCTAAAATGTTTAATACATGGATTCGTTTTCTGAGTATAGAGCTTGATCATCTTTTTCCATATCCGTCAATGGAGCAAGTGAGAGCATTAATGCCAGAGTCGTTCAATAGATTTCCAAACACTAGAATTATTCTTGATTGTACGGAAATATTTATTCAAAAGCCATCTGCATTGAAAGCCCAGAGACAGACATGGTCAAGTTATAAACATCGGAACACATATAAAGCTTTAATAGGGATAACACCTGATGGGACTGTAAGTTTTGTGTCTTCTTTATATGGAGGAGCTGCGTCAGATAAATTCATAATTAATGATTGTGGGATATTAGACTATATAGAGCCAGGTGACAATGAAAAATCTCTGACAGAGGTTTTGAAATTGCTGATGAACTAAGTAAAAAAGGTGCTTCATTGAACATTCCACCGTTCAGGAATGGTAATTTCCAGTTGAGTGCCCAACAAGTAGAGGTAACAAGACGTATTGCTGAAGTGCGCATTCATGTTGAAAGGGCTATCCAGAGAATTAAGACATTCCACATCTTAGATGGAAATATGCCATTAAGCCTGCAGATTGTGGCAGATGAAATTTTCCGCACTTGTTCATTCTTGACAAATTTTCAGACTCCAATAATAAAATGTTAGTATCTTGATTTGTTTTTTTCCTTTCAGTGATAAATTTTAATCATGATCAATTTTTATTAGTAGGAGTACAAATTAAACCATTATAGGTCAATATACGGCCTGCAATAGATGTGAATTATAAAAATTGCCAGGGTGTCAACAATGAGCAAAACCCATGCCATATAGCAATCTATTAATGGCCCATCATCAAAATTCAAATACCAAAGCTCACCATGGACTTAACTGTTGGTCTTGTGTATTTCTGATTCAAGTTAGAACAAGTGTTAAGGATTTTGTTTTATATTGTCGTGAATATGCATGAAATATTTGCCACTGTTATATAAGCAAAAATCGATCTATCAATCGCACCTTTATGTCAATCACCCTTAAAAAACAAAATAAGCCTAAGTAGCATACAAGAAATATTTTTAATGTCATTCACTCATGTAAGCTCAAGTCAAGTGGCGGTAATCCAAATTTTACAGATGGATATACAACTTCTGGCAGAAAAATATTATTATAAAACAGGATTCAAGTAAACCTTATTGTTCTCATCAATTTTCAGACATGCAAGTTTTTTTAGCTGCATCTAACAAATTCATTTTCCAAGTTGAGGGCGGATTTTTTAGTTCAAGAACATAAGTCTCTCCGTCCATCTGCACCACTCCATCAACTGATGCTCCTAGGTAGCATTTTTCAGGATGTAAAATTAAACCCCTCTTTTGGACATTTAATCCCATTTTTCCCCTTTTCTCCAATTCCTGTACAAATCTTGTAATTGATGGTTCCTCTTGTTGTAAGCCAAAAAGCATGTCTTTTGTTGGTTTTCTAACATTATAGAGTAAAGTCTTTAAAAGACATGTAGGGTCTGTTTTCTTTCGTCTGAATCCTATTTTGTGGAAAGTGGATGCTGTTATTCTAAATCTTCTTGCACTGTGCCATGCACTTGAATTTGATTGACTTCTGGTACTAAATTCCAACTCATTAATGCCGTTTTGGTCTAATTTTAATGTGCTTTTAAAGTAAAGGCCTGCTTCCCTAATCTCTTTAATGCTTTGAGGTAAGGTGAAATCATTGAAGTTACGTACAGTATGTAAAGGATCTAAACTTTCAGGTTCTATTTTATCTGTAAGGATAATCTTGTGGTATTTCATAAATCCACATGAAGGGTTTGCAGTAGTAAGTGCATCGCGTAATTTTTTTTAAAGCTCTCTGATTTAAATGTCTATCTGCTGGATGGCGGGGGTCAAAATTTAGACTAGCAAATGTCTCCCTCTCTTTTGGACTTTTCCCATGTTCCTGCCTGAACAAATAGAAAATACATACATGTAAATAACTTTATATTGAAATATACATATATAATTACTTGCCCAAAAAATAACCAAAAACAAATAAATAAAGAAAAATATATCAAATAATCAGACACTTGCTGATTATACACAATTATGTTTTTTACTTCATCAAATTCCATTTTATTGGTGTTTTTTTTTTCATATCACCAAGAAAAGACGGGTATGTTTCTTTGCAGGTACAAATTTAGATCAATCACATTAAGCCGACCTGCTGTGGCCGTAAATTACACATCTGGTTGACCACATGTTAATATACTCAACAGGTAGCAATATTTAACTTCCTTAGCAGTCAATTGTTAATGACACCACCCCCATAAATTATATCTAAATTCACACGTAAAGGATGCTGTGCTGGTAATTTGTCTTTATTATGTCACAGGATGTAACTGACGATTAAAATATATATGTGTTACATCAGATATAAATATTCAAATACAAAAATTTACCTGACTCCAATAAAACTTTATAATAACATGTATTACTAAAAGTACAAAAAAATCCGATAAAAACGTTGACTGCATACGATATAGAAATTACAAGAGGCTTATATCATATATAGGACTAATGTATATCCCAAATCTCTTTTTAATCATATTGCATACAAGTTTTGTTATGTTTCTCTACCTAGAAAAAAAAAGACATCAGGGAATATAGGTAACATGCATATTCGTATATGGAGCTGATGATTATCACATCAATGACATTTTAGTAAAAATATAATAGTAAAAATTTACGTACCTCACAATTCGTATGTCGTGTATTTGTTTTGGTTCAATCTTCCGTCTTGCTGGTCGGTTCCACGTGCATAGCTTTTCAGTGCCAGTCTGATCAGCTGGAAGTTCTTTCAGGCCTTTTAAAACAAAGTCATCTATGGCAAATAGTAAAGCAGCGATGTGACTACATGCCTCACCTTTTCTGTAAAATAGAGGAGAAATTTCGTTTTTAAAAAGGGCAAACGGAACAAATACTGATTTATACTATTCCATTTTTTTTTTATCTTTTTAATACAATATAATCTCTTTGCCTCATAAAAAAATGGGATAAATATTACGTTTAATAACTGACCGAAATTCTTACGAATAAATAATACATAGAATTATGCAGCAAACAGACCAGACCGAATATTTTCTTTCAAAATGAAATGAAAGAATACTGTGGTTCAATACTGAAATAGAATTTTTTAAATAAAAACAAAATAAAATACGAATGGGAAAGAAAAATAATCTGAACTCCCCTCCCCCTTTTTTTCCCTTTGTATAACAAACTTCTTAAGTAATGAAACGGAAGATGTTTTGAAAACAAACCACTTGTTGATGTAAATTTAACTTCTCCATGTTAATTACAAATGAAATTCAGCAATGTACATGTACTTACCCTGCTACACAATCACAAGAGCCACCTTTAACTACAGTTTTACTCCAGAAGATGACAAACACATGTATGGTTTATATACTTTTTGGGCCATTGATGCCATAACGTCAGCAAGTATTAAATAATTATTTTCTGACACCAAAGATGATATTTTCTGCATATATCCTTCTTCGAAGTATTTGAACGCCTTTAAGGATTTATAGACCCTCATTCCTTCTTTATCAAATGTCTTGTTACAGCTTTCTGTTAGATAAGTTTTAAGCTTAGAAATATCAAACTCAGGTACATCCTTTAAGTTTCTTTCCCATTCTCCTTTAATTTTCAAAAACCACGGTCTTGAAAATTTGCACAGTTTGTCTTTTTCCATATTTAATTAAATATAAACACAAAAAAGTACCCAGCTGTCATTAGACCGTTGATAGTTATTCAGGTAATTAGTAGTGTCCTTAACATCGATTATCAGCTGATAATTGATATTTATCACTTGCCCCCAGTTCAATAAGATAACGCAAATTCTCGCGTGATTTAGAATAAAACGTTTGGCCCACTCAGAATTCTAGGTCCCAAACAAGCTTTCCCTGAACTACTGTATTACATATTTTATTTTTTTGTTATCACAAACGTTTTTGTTTGAAAATTATTCGGGTCTCTGATGAATGTTAATGAATCATGGCACAAAATTATATCATTTGTTTTCGTCACCTGATAGACCAGAGTTGAAGTTTATACAATATAGATACTACTCTCAATTCAAGTCGTAATGAATTCAAAGTTAACAATTATAGCTGAAAGTAAGGCGTTCAACACAGAGCATTGGCTCTCACCGAACAGCGAGCTATAAAGGGTCCTACACAGGCAAATTTCACTCACATCGATTTCATGTGAATTTGAATTCATGTGAATCTTACGTGTAATTCACATGAATTTCACCTCAAACGAGCTTATACGTGAAATCAGTGTTTGTGAGTTTCACGTGAATCTCATGTGAAACTCATACAGATCTAACCTGAAAATCACGTCAATTTTTTTCGTGTGAAATTCACATGAATTTTAAAATAGAGTATCTCAAATAACAACTAACTTTTTTAATTAAATTAAAATCATGAAACATATCAAATATTTTGGTTGTAAATTTCACGTGAAATTTATGTGAAAAAAATCACATCAGATTCATGTGAATCTCAATTCACGTGAAATTCACATGAAAACTTTCACTATTTTCCACTTAAATTCGTTTAAATTGTCTGACTGTCCTTTTTTGTGATTTTTATAAAACATAAAAAAGATGTTGTATGATTGTTAATGAGTCAACTCTCCACAAGAACTACAGGTCACCGTACTGCCTTCAACAATGAACAAAGCCTATACCTCGTAGTCAGCTATAAAAAGCCTCGAAATGACACAGTTTATTTAAAATAATTCAAACTTGAAAACTAACGCACCAATGTATAACACTTTAATAAGTATCGTTAACTATGTAAAACGGACGGGAAATAACTTATACGGTACCAATTTTCTGCACCAGATGCAAATTTTGACAATCAATGTGTTTTCTGTGTTGCTCCAATTTTTGTTCTTTTTAGTGATGCTCACGGCAAAAGATTTGAAAATCCCAAACAAATTCGAACAAGGAATCAGAGCATTGCATATTCCCTGATTTGAAATGATTTATAACAACACATTTCAATCAAAATATTACTGGTTATCCGTATTGTCATGCCACCTGTAAGTGCGTAGTAATATCATACACGGTATCAATTTTGCTGCACCAGGTGCATATTTCGACCATTAATGTTTATTCAGTGATGCTCGAGGCAAAACTATTTGAAAGGAATTCTGTTAGAGTTGATGATATACATAAGGAGTAACTATAGTTATAATAGTTATTTCAGAAGTGTTTTGAAATTTCTCATAGATTTAAAAGTAATTGAATGGGAAATAAGATGAATAAATAACCTTAAATGAATACTTGGTTAATGTACAAATGTTTAATGCACTGAACAAAAATTGTATCTATTTACTTGTTTTCCAGTCAAACATCATCAACTACATCCCAGTAACGAGTGAGTTTCAGTGATTGACTCTTTTTGATCATATTACATATCATTGTCTAGATTATGGAGTGTGTGTCCGAGCGAGAACTGCTCTAATTCATTACTTTAGGAATATTTACAGAGTTTGTCTTTAGTGCCGTGTGGAGGCAGTAGAGTGCCTCCCCGTGCTTCAGGTTTATGCTCTTATAATATACTAGATTATGGAGTGTGTGTCCGAGCGAGAACTGCTCTAATTCATTACTTTAGGAATATTTAAATTCCAATGGGGACTTACTGTGCACCACTTATTGCGGACCTGTTTTTGTATTGTTATGAGTTACAATTTATGACAAAAATAAGCAAAGACCCATCGAAACAACATCTGATAAACAAATTTAATAATACTTTTAGATATTTGGATGATATTTTGGCTCTCAATAATGACGACTTCAGTATGTATATTAATGAAATTTATCCTGTTGAACTTACTTTAAATAAAAAAAAACCTGATAATAAATTGTTCAAATAAGGCCTTCGAAAATAGTGGAATAAATTACTTTTGGAGTGTCAAGAACTCGTTGGAAGTACTTGATAAATTGCATGCTTATATTGGTGATTTTGAATCTGTTCAAAGTTTTGATTTTTCTACCCTGTATACCACATTACCTCACATTCTCATTAAGAAAAAATTCACACACCTAATTAAATGGGCATTCAAAAAATCAGAATGTGAATATATATGTTCAAACTCTTTTAGGTCATTTTTTAGTAGCAATAAACAAAAAAACTATGTTAATTGGACATGCTTTGATACTATATATGCCCTTGAATTTTTACTAGATAACATTTTTGTTCGCTTTGGGGATTCCGTATATCGTCAGATTATCGGAATTCCAATGGGGACTAACTGTGCACCACTTATTGCGGACCTGTTTTTGTATTGTTATGAGTTACAATTTATGACAAAAATAAGCAAAGACCCATCGAAACAACATCTGATAAACAAATTTAATAATACTTTTAGATATTTGGATGATATTTTGGCTCTCAATAATGACGACTTCAGTATGTATATTAATGAAATTTATCCTGTTGAACTTACTTTAAATAAAGCTAATACTAACAATGACCACTGCCCTTTTCTCGATCTTGATATCTATATCACTAATGGAAAGCTGAATACTAAAATTTATGATAAAAGGGATGATTTTTCATTTCCTATCGTTAACTATCCGTTTTTAGATGGTGACGTTCCCTTGTCACCATCTTACGGTGTTTATATATCTCAACTTGTACGATTCGCTCGTGTATGTAACAATGTTTTAGATTTTAACGAGAGAAATTTATGTATTACTGAAAAATTATTACACCAGGGTTTTCGATATCACAAACTAGTCAAAACATTTACTAAATTTTATCATCGGTATAAAGACATTATTCGTAAATATAGCTCAACATGCAGACTTTTAATACGTTCAGGTATTTCACATCCAATTTTTTATGGTAATATTCTTTATAAAGCACAAAGGTGTCAGTATTCACCTCAGAAACTTACAAAACCTTTGAATAGACTTATTAAGAAGGGATATAATTACGATACTGTTGTCAAGTCATTAAAGATTGCATATTTTGGCGTTAATATTGAGTCACTGATAAGGTCTTTGCATCGGAACTAAACACATTTATTCTAAAAACAGTTGTTGGCATGACACGGGTTATGTTCTTCTCATATATGTTATGATGGTATGATACTAAACCCCTAACGGGAAGGATTGTGCCTGATGTTCATATGATGAAATCATAATCTTTCAGTCAGTTTAGTTGAAGTCTGGAGCTGGCATGTCAGTTAACTGCTAGTAGTCTGTTGTTATTTATGTATTATTGTCATTTTGTTTATTTTCTTTGGTTACATCTTCTGACATCAGACTCGGATTTCTCTTGAACTGAATTTTAATGTGCGTATTGTTATGCGTTTACTTTACTACATTGGTTAGAGGTATAGGGGGAGGGTTGAGATCTCACAAACATGTTTAACCCCGCCGCATTTTTGCGCCTGTCCCAAGTCAGGAGCCTCTGGCCTTTGTTAGTCTTGTATTATTTTAATTTTAGTTTCTTGTGTACAATTTGGAAATTAGTATGGCGTTCATTATCACTGGACTAGTATATATTTGTTTAGGGGCCAGCTGAAGGACGCCTCCGGGTGCGGGAATTTCTCGCTACATTGAAGACCTGTTGGTGACCCTCTGCTGTTGTTTTTTATTTGGGCGGGTTGTTGTCTCTTTGACACATTCCCCATTTCCATTCTCAATTTTATCTAATGATTTGCAATACTTATATATTAGACATTCAAGAACGATGAGTTGTAAGTTGGCAGATATTTGGAAGCTGTCCCCACATTTTTAAAATTTATCCCTTTAATTTTTGACAATAACAATTATTGTTTATTTTTTGATAGTATGGCTTGGAGAAAAAGTTCCTTACTCATCGTAAGCGAAAAAATGGATATCTGCTGTTTCTTGATTGTCGTCCTCAGAACTTGTTGTCATTGTCTATAGAAAGACGCACTCTCAGTAGACTTATTTATCGGATTGCATCATTTTAACAAATGTTCTTTTTAAACCTGTCGTATTGATAACGCTTTAGTTTATGACAATTGAAAATTACAAGGTCAGAACATGATGTTATTTTGGTGGTTTTTCAGTTTTGCATTAAATGCACGACTTTTGCAGCCCTAAAAGTATATAAAAGTCAAAATTCAAAAATAAAAATACTGATACTTGGTTTGCTTTAATGTGTTATAGGATCTGTTGAATTGTATTAGACAGATTAATACAATTTTTATTTTTTTGTATTCAAGGGACGAAACAAGTAACATTAACTATCATATATTTTCATTGGACCCCTTTACGAAGCAATATGAGTAACAACATAATTTTTTAGTCTTATTTTTCTGAATCTTAAAGGAACATTAGCTGTCAAATTCCTGTTTACCAACTGTATTCATTATTGATTCATAAAATAGTTAAATGTATAAAAGAAAATTACAAAAAGTCTAAAATAGAAAAATAACAATGCATGTTCTCGATAGTACATATCATCATTTCGTGTTTATTTTTGTCTAGAAATCATAAGTACCAGGCATCATCTAATTAACCATCGAGATGACCTATTAAGACTGTCGACGTCCGGTGTTTTTTTTCTATAAAAATTGAAACAACCAATCTTCTTTCATTTCATTTTAAAAGGGAGAGATTTTACTCGTTTTCAATCTAATAATTGAAATCATTGGGAAAATGCATTTCACCCTCGTTATGTCACATTTAGACGTCGCAAAAATTTACATATATCGTTAACATCGTCATTACCTCACCATAACAATAAGTGAAGTACATGAAACAATTTTTCTTCATCATATAGTGAAATTGAAGTATATATGCCCGTTTCATTCCACGAACACTATAGTCATAACTTAACTATATGCAACTTACCAAGAACATTACATAAAAACTATAATTATAACTCAACTATATGCAACTTACCAGAATCATTCTGAGTAAATGTTGGACACGTCTTTTTTACTAATAAATACTTTGATATTAAGCCATAAATAGTTTGATGGTACTGAGATAAAACTTATCCAAGTAAGTCTGAATGACGAAGTGCCAGGAAGTATTGGTCTCTTTTATGATAAAAAGGTCGCCTACCGTTTATTTGTTAAAGAATTTACCTGATAAATACGCACATTATTTTTCTTCCTTATATATAATACAATACTGAATGAGGAGACAAAAATAGGTGTGTATATTCTCCAAATACCGGTCTAAAGATTTTTAGAATGCAGCTCTGTAGAAAAAAAATTGTTTTCAGCGGTCGGGAAGATATAAACGGTCTGTCAACTCTTACATTTTCAGTTCGAACCCTGTACCAGGTGTATTTGATTTCGATCTTAATTGACAAGCGTTCCCAGTCTTCCAACCAAAATTTAAGAGTTTTCATCTTTTAATCCGACTTACGCCTAAAATAAATACTAGACGCCAAGAGTAGCGTTTTTCACTCACAAACGAACAGAATCTAAAGAAAAGGAGATGACATTTTTGCAAGTACATATCCTCTTATATAACCCAAAGGAAAGACTGAAAAGATGTACATGTCTGTCGGCGCGAAGCACCCCTTAACGTGATACCTAGGCGTCAAGATAGCATGCAAATAATTATGTATCCTCATTGTTTAATTGTTTAATTTGAATTATCTCAGAATAGTTTTGACATGAAAATAATATTATCATAGATACCAGATAGGATTAAATTTTGTAATTTCACCAGACGAGCGTTTCATCTACAAAAGACCCATCAGTGACGCTCGAATCCAAAAAAGTTTAAAAGGCCAAATAAACTATAAGAAATGGAATTGAAAAGCACTCAGGACCAAAATTCCAAAAAGTTTTAACCAAATACAGCTAAGGTAATCTATATTCCTGAGGTAGACAACCTTAGTATTTCAAAAATTCAAAAGTTTTGTAAACAGTTAATTTATTAATATGACCATATCAATGATAATTCATATCAGCACATAAGTGAGTGCTGACTACTGGGCTGGTGATACCCTCGGGGAATTAAAACTTTCCAGCAATGGCATTGTTCTAAATATTAAGGATGTTCTAATCCCAAGCATAAAAACATAGCCGTATTTGACACAACCTTTTTCAACTTTTGATCTTCAGTGCTGTACAACTTTGTACTTTTTTTCACTTTCGATTTTTTATATCTGGGCGTCACTGGTGAGTCTTGTGAGGACGAGGCGCGTTTTTGGCGTATTGAATTTTAAACCTGATGCTTTTTGTTATCCATTAATCATGTGTTTCTAATACGTTCTCCTATTTATTTGTATTGTAGTCCTGTAATATTATGTTGTCATTTCAATGTTATATTAACATTGCCATTAAAGTGCGAGGTTTGGCATGCCACAAAATCAGGTTCAACCCACCATTTTTCATTTAAAAATGTTCTGTACCAAGTCAGGAATATGGCCATTGTTATTTTATTGTTCGTTTTTGTGTGTGTTACATTTTAACGTTGCGTCGTTTGTTTTGTCTTATTTTTTAGTGTAATTTCACATTGCGATAAGACGTGTCACGGTACTTGTCTATCCCAAATTCATGTATTTGGTTTTGATGTTATATTTGTTATTCGCTTGGGATTTTGTCTGATGCTTGGTCCGTTTCTGTGTGTGTTACATTTTAGTGTTGTGTTGTTGTTCTCCTCTTATATTTAATGCGTTGTTCGGCTTTTAAAATATTTTGATTTGAGCGTCACTGATGAGTCTTTCTGTAGACGAAACGCGCGTCTGGCGTACTAATTTCTAATCCCGGTACCTTTGATAACTATTTTTGCAAGAGTTATCTCCCTTTTCATTTCAAATTTCCATAGGAATTTTAAATGGTGATTTGTTTAGTCTTCCTCAAGTTATATTTTATGGGACTTTTTTCTGTGTATATTTGGGGTATAATGCTAAAAAACTCACTTAGAAATCTTCTGTTGCAATTTCTTTCCGGTTAGGGTCAAATTTATGCTAGATTGACTGGACTATTCGTTTTGAAATTTTCTATCTTTCTGGTATAGTTTTCAAGATATAGACAACATCAATTCCAAAACTATAAGAAAACTTACCTTTAAAATTTTCAAAGAGATATTATGATTTGAGCGTTACTGGTGACGTTTGATCCATCTATTCTCGGATGCATGCAAAAACATAACGTAGTACAATCAGGCGAGCGACGTTAACCATAAAATTAAATTTTTATTGCACCCACCTAACACACCGCTAAATTATATATCCTTTGAAAGCTAATAATCTGTACTTGCGGTTTTGCCCGGTCGCATAATATGACTTTTATATACTAAATTCACATATGCTAAGAATTTAAACTTTTAGCAGAGAGATAAACAGTCTGTAATCAAATGCATTTTAAAAATTTTAAAGCTTGTTTTTGATAGACCGAATATGTTTCCAGAATTCGAGTAATAGTAAACAAAATGTATGAAAACCCAAATTTCCTAAAAGTATGCTTACTTCTAATATCACAGCAAAACAAAACAACTCATACAGTTGTCAAAAAAATACCGCCATCTGCGAAAAAAAAACGCTTTTAAGCATTTCCTCCTATTTAAACATTGCATGTGGTCAATATAAGATTTAATAAACAAATTCTTAAAAATCTGAATAATGTAAAGTAAAAAAATATGTGCGCGAATCATACTCTTGCTTGAAATAAAGGGGGCGAAACAAAGAGATTGCAGTCTGCATTATAACTATCAGACTGAAATAAACATCTTTCGACTTTATTGACAATAAGCGATGTGCTATCTCAACATAGAATAACAAAATGATCGCTTTTTTTCAGATGGCAGATTTTTGGGCAACTGCAAACCCTTCAATAGAAGGCTGTTGTATGAACAATAGTTAATAATTGCATCTTAAAATTACAAAACAAATAATTCTTGACCTAAAACAAAAACAGTCATCTATTTTTTTAGCATACAAATATCGATCCCCCAAGATATATTTTGCTTTTGGAACAATTTTTCATTTGTTTTTAGGATTTGTTATTAATTTCAGTTTTCAGGAAATATTATGCATCTAACCTCTTATTTGTTTGTTTTTTTTGGAAATAAGGTATCATCTTATATAAAGTTCATATGATCTTTTGGAAAATTTAATGGTACAAGAATAAGAAAAATGGCCTTTTATTTAATAATCGCTAAAAATTGGAATGTTTGTTCATGACCTTTAACCTTGATTTAACAGAAAATTCACCCTACGATTTTTTTACGACCGGGCAAAACAGAAAGTACAGATTATTAGCTTTCGAATGATATATAATACAGCCGTGTGTTAGGTGGGTGCATTTAAGTCGTTAACTAAGCGTCTTTTTTAAATAAGTCACTCGCCTAAATATAATTGTTTAAACTAAACTGGTTTTTGATCCATTAAACACTCAATGTATACATTTAGAAATACATCTTTCCATTGGCATGTAGGGGAATATCAACAATTATAGAAATTTACTCTGCTTCTTGTTTAGAATAAAATTTTGTTTTCAATCTACCCTCGTTGTCAATTTCTAGATGTAAGTCAAGATATGAGGCCGACTTAACTGTACCTTGTATCCTTTATCTCTAGTTCAATGGGATAGATGCATTCGACATAGTCACCAAATTTTGAATCATTTAGTGAAATAAAATTGAGAATGGAAATGGGGAAGAACATAATCTAAGGCTTTTATACCTCAGGCATAAATGACATTAGCTGTATTTGGCAACACTTTTGGGAAGTTTGGATCTCAATGCTCTTCAACTTCGTACTTTATTTAGCTTTTTTTTTAAACTTCTTTGGAATCGAGCGTCACTGATGAGTCTTTTGTAGACGAAACGAGCGTCTGGCGTATATATGAAATTTAGTCCTGGTATCTATGATGAGTTTATTATCATTTATATAGCGGAAAGAAGAGTTAAAGGATATTGCTAACTTCTTATCTTTCTTCCTAAGAAGTTCCTGTATGAAGTCAGCCTCATAATAATAAAGAAACAAGCGAGCATGCAACATCCTTTAACTTTGATTTACTTTTCGCTATGTTGATGATGTTCTCTCACTAAATGCTTCAAAACTTAGTGCCTGTTAAACGCATCTATTCAATCAAAATTTAGATAAAGGATACAACAGATATAGTAAAGTCTGTTTCATAAGGTGACTTACTTAGTAAATGACTATTGGGCTTGGTTGGTAAAAAAAATAATAGAGATTAAAAACCAATTGTTCAGAGAACAATTGAAGGTCTTTCCATTTCTAACACTTTTTTTTATACAAAACATTAGAATTCGGTTTAAAATGTAATTTCCAGTGTCAAATGAATGGTAATTCTTAGCTGATTAAAAACATATATGGTTTCTATATACTTTTTAAAGGAATAAGTCCAAAAAGAGATACTTCCGGTTTACAAAGGTCACTTCCGGTTTGCTTTTTTAAAAGTCATTTGGTTTGTAACCTAAGCACCGAGTCATATGGCTTTATCGTGTATAGAAATGAATTTGAAGCAAAGGTCAAAATCTAAAACGTCCAATTAACCTATTACCTTGACCTCAATTTCAAGGTCATTGACCAAGTAATTCAAATCAAAAGACCCTAGTTCTCTAAAATGTATGGTTGATAAGTAATATCACTTTACGCATGATTCAAGATATAATAGGGTCGAAAACTCCCATTTATTGTTTACGCATCTTTAACCCAAATAAATGATAAACGACATGTCGCAACTTACAATTTAATAAAAATAATTTATCGATATTTTTAATTTAGAATATGACCTTGACCTTTGACCTTGACCTTATTTTAATTTTTTGGGACCAAGGATCTAAAATCAAAAGACCCTAGGTCTCTATCACTTATGGTTTACCAGTTAGAAATGTATATAACTTATTTCAAACATAAAAGATTGGAAAACTTTCATATGGAATCTCTATACGGTTTCGGTCAAAATAAAACAAAACATCCTGAGGATATAACGAGTAATTTGGAAAAATAAATTTGTCGGTTTCTTATACGGTTGTGAAGCCTTAGGAATCACAAGAAAAACAGTGTTCGGGGAGATAACTCTTATATGGGAAAGTATTCGGTTAAGCGGTGTCAGTTATAAAAGCGTATAAACTGTTCGATATCATATTCCAAATATCTAACCGACATATTGCGATACAAAAAAAACAGTGAAGGAAAAAAAATAGGCGGAAGAAAAAAAAAAATAATCAGAAGAAACGCAATAGGACTTTCCACGGAAAAGTGGAAAGACCTAATAATATCAGATTCCCAACTTATATGTGGCAGGATTTCAGAAGCGCCTGCATACAGAGTATATGTTTCCCTATTGATACGATATTCCCGGGGTTGTATTAACGACTTCATTGATAAAGGGTTGCTGCACACAATGAAGCTTTTAAACCAAGAGTTCCAAAAGGTGAAGTTAAAATCATCCTTTCGTAAATTTACCAATACCATCACGAGTTGGTTAACCGTAATGATTTTTTTTATCAGATAATACCAGATGTGTTCATTATGTCGTAACTTTAATTCCATCCCCCTTTTCCGAATGTGACCTATACCGATTAAGACTTGTTAGCGGGTTTTACTAACAGGAGCAACACGAAGGGTGCCACAAGTTGAGCAGAACCTGCTTACCTTTCCAGAAGACCTGATATCATCTCCGGTGTTTGTTTGTGTTCGTATTGCTTTAGTCTTTAATTTTCCATTTTGTGTTTTTAGTGTTATGGTTTGTCTGTTTGTCTTTAAACTTTTTTAGCCATGGCGTTGTCAATATAAAAAAAGAAGCTGTGGTATGGTTGCCAATGAGACAACTATCCACAATAGACCAAAATGACAAATACATTAAATAACTATAGGTCACCGTACGGCCTTCAACAATGAGCAAAGCCCATACCGCATAGTCAGCTATAAAAGGCATCGATATGACAATGTAAAACAATTCAAACGAGAAAACTAACGGCCTTATTCATATAAAAAAATGAAAGAAAAACAGTTTATTTTTGATTTGTGGGATTGAATTTTCCTATGATATGTTTCGCTTCTCTTTAAAAAAATACTTAAAGGATTGTTTTTCCTATTTTTTAGTAAATTCGGAAGCGGTATCGATATTCTTGTATTTGTCTATCACAATCCCGATCTATTTGTCCTACATATTGTATACTACAATTTACATTTGCTCTAGTAATAAGATAAATGAGGCTTTGAGTTTTTCATGTAATGTCACAGAAAAGGAAAGCAAAAAGAGTCCCTGATTCACTATTGACATAACAGTGTTAATTAGTATTTTTTTGGCATTGCACATACATATTTGAGGATATTCACGTGCATTTTTATTTACAAGTTAGGCTACAGCGGCATGTCTGACCTCTGTCACGATTTTAAACACTGCCACAATTATAGACACTGCTAAAATTATGAGCACCGCTTCGATTAGTAACACTGTTACGATTATGGACACTGCTACGATTATGGACACTGCTACGATGATGAACACTGCAAAATTGAGAAGGGGGATTTTGGTTGACGGCGGTTGAATAAAAATCTGAAATGTAATTTCACGTGTAAATGTCAATGAAGCTGTGTTGTATTTTTCAAAGGGTAAGTAGAAAATTAAAGCAGGTCGAAAGTCAGAAAATTGAATAAGATTTCATGTAAGTATATGCATTCAAATTACATCATAGCGTAATATGGCTTCAAATTATGTATACCGTAACGTACAAAGTCTAAAAGGAACTATTATAGATTGGGTCAATCCCAGAAACATTCACACTTGAGTTTTAAGAATGTATAGAGACTGAACAGTGGCTTTGTGTCAAACATAAAACAAATTTAGATGTCTCGTCTTATAAAATTTTATAACATTTTTATCATCTAGACCTAAGTTGGTTACATTAATTGCATGGTCTGAATCATTTCAACAGGTTTCAACAAAGCCAACAATGTGAAATGTGTGTAAGGTTCCTCGCATGTAACCTACCAAATTTGATAAATTACCCATTGTATTGACAGTTTGTTTTCGACTAATGAGTTTGAATATACCTTCTGTTAATCATTTGCATCTTTTCTCCTATTTAACGTCCTAAATGTCCTAAACAGCTTCTTTTAACAGAGCATAAGTTGAGATGTTGTGTTATATGTAGTTTAGTGAAAGGAAAACATTATGCATTAGTATAAAGGAACAAATACTATGTCAACAATTGTACACATATTAATGTATCTGCTGAATATTAATATTGATTAGATAAGTGATAATGTACAAATGTAGGTATACATTTAACTTCATCATAAAAATACAGAAATAATAATAAAAAATTTAAAGTAACAAACAAATAAAAACTTATAATACATATATCAATAATACAAATATATATGTGTCACTTCCCTGGTTACAATTACAAATTGTAAATATATGTGAGTTGAACTAAAAAAGAGAAAAATATAGATTTTCGAGCAGATAACTGCTTGTATACGTACCATGTGAACTGCTCTTTGGTCGGATTAATGTCTCTTTGACACATTCCCCATTTCCATTCTCAATTTTATTTTTTTGAACTTTCATGAGCAACTCCACGGTGCCAATTAGGGAGGAGGATCTGTGTACTCTTCTAGAGCTACTAAGATCATGGCGGTGTTCGTGTTGCTCAGTCTTTATCTTTTCTATGTTGTGTCTTGGTTTATTCGCCGTTTTTCGTCTTACCCATGTATTGACAGTTTGTTTTCGACTAATGAGTTTGAATATACCTTCTGTTAATCAACTGCATCCTCCCCCTTGTTTAACGTCCTAAATGTCCTAAATAGCTTCTTTTAACAGAACATAAGTTTAGATGTTGTGTTATATGTAGTTTAGTGAAATGAAAACATTATGCTTTGGTATAGTGAACAAATACTATGTCAACAATTGTGCACGTATTAATGTATCAGCTGAATATTAATATTGATTAAATAAGTGATAATGTACAGATGTAGGTACACATTTAACTTTATCATAAAAATACAAAAGTAATAATATTTTACGTAGCGGCTACATAGGACTATGTAGATTTATGAGTATTGAACGTGTACTAGCATATCTGCTACATAGATATTAATAGCAGCTAGGCTACTACTCATTCAGTAGTTAAAATCTACGTAGCTCTTATAGCCGCTACGATATTGAACGCAACCCTGGTTAAACCAATTACAATTTCGATTCAGATTATTGAATTGATGATAAGCTAGTACAATTAAAATTTTTCATGATATGGCTGTTCTACATTTATTTCTTATTTAATTTGTTGCCTGATTTGGGGTCTAGTGACAATTACCGAGCCTTTCTTGTTATCTTATTAAGAATTTACAAGTTGTTTTTGCAGATATTTAGGTGATAGAAATACCCATCAAAATCATATTTTGTTTTACAAATAAAGTTTAACATCCCTTTTCATTTATTATTTATTACTGACCGAAGTTTTATTAAGTGTATGATTCATTTCAATAACATAAATCTGCTACTTGTTTTACAAGTGATTTACAACAACTGAATCTGAGAGTTTTATAACTGCTATTAAATAATATTTTTTAGTTTGTCTATGTTGGAATGGACCCGTAATCTGTATGCTGAATAGAGTCTCCTGTGTCGGTATTGTTTGTGTTAACAGGAACGTGTACGTTGTTTTCATTGCGTTTACAACATGTACAACATGTAGAACTTGCCTCAAATTTATTAATTGTATCATCAAGTGATAGAATCTCGCTATGATCAGTGGATAGATAAAACTGACAAAACACAGCCTTCAATACTTGACAACATTTAGAGCAACACTTGCAACTGACAAATTCAGAACATTTGGAACACAGTTCATTATTGCCAAAGTATTCACAGGGATATTTGATTTTTTGCCAACAATAATCTCCTGTGTATTCCTTTTGATTTTTACCTTTTGAAGGATTCTTAAACTTTTCAATCAATTTTGGTATTTCGTTTTCATGTTTTTGTACGTCTTCTTCGGGGCTTGATTGTGAAAATATAGAAACTATTTTTGGGGAAATTAAAATCATCAAGTAGGAAACGAAATCGTTTAGATATTTAGAATTGTCAAATTTTCCAGTCTCCCGTAATATAAGAAATGTAACCGAAAGAAACACAATCGTTAGTATTGTCTTCACAACTAAGAAAAATAATCTCTTTTGAACAGAATAACAACGATCAAGTATATAATTGAACATTTTTTCATCTATTTCGTCTTTTTTAGAAATCCTAAAAATTGATGTTAGAAGTACTTTATAAGAGTTGACAAACTCATTCACATAAGACAAGAAATATGTAAGAGAGGCTACAACTGTGATATAAACACGCCATACCCTGTCCGGTCCAGTAAACCCAACAATGATAGTGTAAAAACAACATCTGACAATGAAAATGAAAAATGCAACTTGCTGTCTTAGTGTGTACCAGTACAAAAAGTATAATATTAATAAGAAGATGTTGTATGAGCACAATGATTTAAAAAAAATCGAACAACATAACTTTAGGCTACACTTGCTTGTTGACTTCGTGTCTGTCTTACTTCCATAACCTGCCTTTTGCAGTGGTATAAAAAATATAAACCATAAAGCCGGTAACGAACAAAATATTACGTTTATCAGAAAGTTTATGGCAATCAACAATGGTCCACAGAATATTTTGTAGAAAGCATAGAACATACATTTGTACCATATATCTTTCTTTAAACAGCAAAGAGAAGAGCCACACATCGAATATGTGAAAATAAAACGCCAAAATCGTATTGAGAATATCATCGTAAATCGGAAAATTAGTTTTTGACTTGCCCTAAACGAATATAAATCATTTTTTTCTTTCAAACTAGACGTAAAGGTTTTCATGGGGATAACATATCTTCCGTTAAATATATCATATGGTATGCAAATAATAAAGTCTTCCGTGTCATTGTACAGTGTATATACCCACGAGTTTGATATGCAATATGTAACAGCTGACATTATAATATGAAAATATATGAACCACAGATTAAATGTTTTGGTTTTGTAAAATGGAATTCCAAAACGATAAACGTTTGGGAAGTCTGAGTACCCATTGTGTTTGAACATTTCATGTTTCATATCATTCAGTTTATACAAATTCATTGACAAAATAATACATGTTATGACAATAAAGAATCTAAAAATGGGTGCATACTCAGTCATATCTAAAGATTTACCATTGGTCGTTTTGTCACTAGTAGATGCTGTATGACTTGCATCTGGTGCCTGGTTTGATGTGTTTAACAAAGTGTTTTCCGGTTTGTTACTTTTTGGTGCTGCATGACTTGTTGTTGGGTCATATGTTGACTGGATTGACGTTGTT
Organism: Mytilus galloprovincialis; assembly: GCA_037788925.1. Taxonomy (NCBI): domain Eukaryota; kingdom Metazoa; phylum Mollusca; class Bivalvia; order Mytilida; family Mytilidae; genus Mytilus; species Mytilus galloprovincialis. The sequence goes on along the minus strand of CM075334.1, from coordinate 42,907,803 downwards.
AACAAATTGTTTTCTGTTGTGTCACTTGTTACTGCTGTATCACATGTTGTTGGGTCAGTTGTTGCCTGGATTGATGTTTTTATCAAAGTGTTTTCTGCTTTGTGACTTGAAGGTGATGTATTACATTTTATCCTGATATCTATGATGAGTTTATTTGTTGTTGCTTCATCTGTTCCATCAGTGTTTTCTGTCTCTATCTTACGTTTGCCTGGATACAAACACTTTCTCATGCATCTTACTAGCCCATAAGGTTTCTCAGAATCAATAACATCTTTGTAATAAGTGAATATGTCACATTCTTTCCGAACTTGGATCGACTCGAAAATGTACCATATAAATGGATGCATAAAACCGAGGAAACAAACAGCAAACGCTAAAACTTTTGTTAAATCATTTTTAGATATCAATTCGCTTTCCATTATACCTTCTTTTAATGAATTAACTTCGTAACAGTCAAAATCATATCCGACCCATATTGACGTCAACTTCCAAATTAATTCGAGGTAATCTATATCATTTTCAAAATTGCGGTGACAGATATATGAATCAGTCTGATTACCAATGACATTCGTCCAGATATAGTTAAGAAGCAATTCGGTTTCATTCTTATATTCGATTTTATTGTCTTTTTGACAGTTCGTTGAAAGTGTCCACCCAATATCTATATTTTTCGTACCGTATTTCGATATCTGAAATGTTAGAGCATCTAGATCAATTGGAAGATTTAGAGTGTAATATCTCATTGATTTTTTTACCCAAAACCATTCTTGAAGGCCATTCCATTTATTCCCATCATCATCGCTTGTTATGTATTCTCCCAATGACGGTTTTGTTATATTTTTTGGTTTTGATAGATAAATATAAAACGCGAAAACATTATCATCCTTTAATATCTCTTGCTGAAATGTTTGTTTTGCGTCAATGGTATCCTGTGTACTCAAAATCAAGTGACAGTCGTTGGTTTGTTCTTCCAGAACCGTCTTCCCATTGTCGTCAATTGCATTATTTATAACAATTCTTTCATACGATTTTTCTGTCGTTAAAGGTAACGGTAGCGCATAGACTTGAACAAAATAAAGTATGCCGGTGTAGGTCAAAAGCTAGAACAAACAGATAAATATAAATCATTATGATATTATGACAAATTCAGCTTGACAGTGCACGAGCTATGCATTGTCCTAGAAAGATTGGAAAATAGGAATGTAATGTGACATGTCAAAGATACTTGTAAAAATTAATCGAAGTCAAAAACCCTCTTTGACGCATCATTTTTAGCATAAATTCGTGTTGTAGGAACATCGTGTCATATTAAAATCAGATTTATTATACAGCTAGACATTTCGGCATCTCTTAGACTATTTATCATTGAAGAAATCAATGATTGAAGATAAGTTTTTATGTATTGTGGTTCTTATTGATTGATCGATTTAACGTCAAGTGGCAAATATTTCATGTAGACATGCAGACGAGAGCAAAGAAACGATAGTGCAGGTCTGACAGACGGGTCAGATAGGCTGTTAAAGGCATATTTAGACTGCATTAGCTTTTTTCATAACGTTCTAGCGAAGAACAGGTTACGAAATTTCTTTATCTCATGCAATCCTTTAGTTTAAAATGTGTACTTTATGATTAAATGTTTTACCTGTTAGTGTATACTTTCGATAAGATATTTAAAACATAATACGTCACTATAGTCTTCAGCAATGGATATGGTATTGCTACGTGAAACATTGTGCTTTACAATTTTTTCATGTCAAACTAGGCATTCATTCTTAGTGTCGTTAGCTATAGTTTTGCATTCCTCAAAGTTTGTATTTTTCAGTTCCAATTTGACATTTTCACTTCAAACTTTAAATTTCTAAATATCAACTGAACATGAATATACTAAATTGGATCTTAGAGCTAAGCAATGTCAACTTATAACTAAGCAATGAGAGATTGGAGTGAATATGGTCAAATTGAAAATTAGAAATGTCACTTTGGGAGTGCGAAATGTCAATGTTGTTAGTCAAATACACATCGAAAGAGGATTTTCTGGTTTGAATTGTTTGACATTTGGAAATCGTTGGCTTTTTACAGCTTTCTACTAGAACACTCTCGATGCACGAATACCTTCGCTTTGTTTTAGACTGGATTTATAGTATTCGTATTGACATGCTGTTTATAAGATGTATTAGTAGGTGTCTCTGCTTTCAAAATCTTTGTTTGAATCCGTTCTGGTTTTCTTACTACAAACGACACGTGACACATACTATATGGTATCGATATCGATTCCACCGGAACTTGTGAATTATTAATAAAATAATAATGTGGATAACAAAAGAGCCTAGACTTGTTTAATATTTAATCAACGATATATGAAGTTATATATATACAGCTGGATAACTCGGAACTCGTCATTTTATTAATATATACTAGAACACACCATCGAAATCGCGGGCATTTAGTGGGCGGTTGAAGTGTGTAAACTGTTGTAGGATGAATTTTCGTAAAATATTTTAATTTCAGGAAACTTATCAAAAGTGTTAGCCTGCATGTGCCGTTTTCAGCACCTGATATTACCCCTAGTTGTTGGTGGGGTTCGTGTTGCTTATTCTTTAGTTTTCTATGTTGTTTCATGTGTTCTATTGTTTGTCTGTTTGTCTTCTTTCATTTTTAGCCAGGTGTTGTCAGTTTATTTTTGTCCCTCTTTTGACAGGACAATTTTGTTTTAGCCCTCTCCCTCTTTTTCCAAAGTCCGTTATTGCTTGTTTTCTGTTTTTTTTCTGTATATATACTATGAACATACATATACTCATAAAAAGGGTATTTGCTTTTTACTATCAATTCCTAGTCTTCTATCCAGGGCAGTCACTAATATTGTACATATAGACTGAGACTCTTTATATAATATATCAGTGACCACATCAGCAACTGCCCTGGATAGTTAACTTTGCATTGATAGTAAATAGCAAATATATATTATTTATAGTATATATGAATGATCATAGACTAGTATACAGAAAACTGTGAAAATAATTGTCTAGCCCCAAGTGGTTATGAAAATTATGTGCTATTTTAAAACAGTTCTAACCGGAAGTCTTTTTTATGACTTAAGTGTACCTCCGATGACGGAAACAATATCCGGCCGCCTCTTGGTGTCATATCACTAATTAAAAGTCCCTATCTGTTCAACCAAATTTTGCAATTTTCACAGCTTTCTAAATATTTTACCCTAAATTTAACTTCATAGAAACCAGGTATATCCTGAATTGTACATGTATCAGCTTTCTACATGCCAATTTTCACAATACCTTTAAAGCCTTCTAACAAAATAACTGACCTTCGAACAGAAGTACTCCAAAAATAACCCCTGGTTTTCTGGAAATCTTAAATTAGTATACTATGGAGCGCATTAATCCTCAATTTTAAATGCAAACTCATTGACAAGTAAATTTTGGCTCAAATGGTTTAGATATATTTCTGTTTTACGAAAAGTTTCATTTCTGCAAATTTGTTGGTAAGTTTCAGTAAACAAGGACATCAAAAGCACTATTCTAAATTGGAGGGAGTAATTGGTGGTGTGACACCTTTTTTTTCGTTTTTCTCCAAAAATAACCTAAACTGAATAATCATAAGAATGGATGACAAATGTGACTATGAATGGTAGCTATATGTTACAGGGGCATGATGATTAATTTATTGTGGAAGGAAGAGAAGCGATACACAAAATAAGGTCTTCTCGTTTAATAGTATAGAATACGGTATGGGATGTTTTTGATTATTGAAGGCCGTGCAACGTGTCCGACATCCATGACAGGAGGTGTCGCCATTTGAAAGAATTATCTAAAACATGAAAAGTATTAATTTGCATGTACAATTTGAATGTACGATAAAAACAAAGATTCAGCAAGAATTGTGAATAAACAACCGCTTTAATCATCAAGATAAATAAATGTATGTAGATCATAGATTACAACAAAATATGTCTTTGATGTAATAAATAATTTTTCTTAATTTGAAATATCAAAGTATGCCCAAATTCCATAGTTCACGTCTGTGTTTGTTTTAGTGTCTGTTATCATGAACAGGTTGCATTCGATTATTTTAGGGTGCAAGGATCGAAATGAATACACAACAAAACTTGTAAACGAAGTGTGTGTGTTTTTTTTTAAAAGAAACTATCAATTTTGTTATATAACTTATTTCTTAAATGCATTTCAAGAAAGATTTAGCAAATTCTAAAGCTAAAAATACAAATTACTGAATCACTTATTCACAATAGAATGAATTTATTTGATTCGTTTCCAAAAAATAAATAAATTCTGAAAATGGAAACCTGGTTTGAAGTATGCTTGCATTATCTTTAAAAAGTAAAAAAAAAACCACAAAAATACTGATCTCCGAGGAAAATTCAAAGCGGAAAGTCCCTAATCAAATGTTAAAATCAAATGATAAAGCACATGAAACGAATGGACACCTGTCATATTCCTGACTCGGCACAGGCATTTTCAAATGTAGAAAATGGTGGATTGAACCTGGTTGTAAAGCGCTAAACCTCTCACTTGTATGACAGTCGCATCAAATTCCATTATAGTTACATTGATGTGTGAACAAAACAGACATAATAGGTAAAGTTGTCAAAATTGTAAAAACAGGGATACAGCAGTTATCACTGTGTCATAATCTCAATTAGAACAAAAACAGACAAAATATAAAACAAAGAAACACAAAAAGCATTTATTAAATGTAACAACCACATTCATTGATAAAAGCAGCGTGTTTGGCGTCAAAATGTTAACGTCAATTTAAAATAATTTTGTCGTTCAAAGTATTTCAAAATTATAATTTCATATGGGGAATAGTGGAATACAGGATTGAAACATCAAAAGTTCTGTTAAAACTAATTTTAGAAAAAGACCGAGATTTAAAATTATAACGAAGTAAATATAACTTGTTTTTATATATCTTTTGTTTGCATCAGACTGAATATTCTCAAGAGCAACACTAATAATATCTAAGCAACATCTTGCGGAACCACAAAGCACCGTAAGAAAAAATGTCGATGTAGAAGAAAAAAATTATAATGAGACTGAACAAAATCAATAGGTCTTTCCAAAGAAAAGTGGAAAGACCATTAATAAAGTCAGTATTGTTAAGCATTTAGGACGTATGGCATTTGCGCCCATTTTTAAAAGTTCCGATTTGAGATGTTTACAGGTTAATGTATTCTTTATTTATCATTATACACCTTCTGTAAACCAGCTGTACATATGTAATGGGTTGTTACTTTAAACATGTATTAAGCTGTTTTCACCTTCATATGCGTTGTGCATTTTGGTTCAACTGATGCCAATTTTCTGATGAGTTAAGCAACCTCAAGATCAAATTAAAGTTTAGATGACTGTAGAAAGATAAAAGCCTCAATCAAGTTTGCTGCCAAATTTAATGCAGAACATAGTGTATGAAAAACAAGATTTGGAAGGATTGCGAACTTGAAAAATATCAACCAGGCACCAAATGAAGTAGATATAACCATATCAAGATCAACATACGGCTTCCAATAATGAACAAAACATATACCATATACATTTGTAGTTAGGAAAGTTCTCGGTATAAAAAAAACAAGAAAACATTTCAGATGAGAAAACCAAAAAAAAGAAACGAATATGATATCCCGAACCAAGACAGGCGCATACACTGGACTGTGATACATGTATGACAGCACACCATACGCTTAAAATCGGTAGATGTAAATCGAAAAGGTCATTACGCATACACAAATTCCTCCCATATTTTTAGATTTAAACGTATGAATATGCAGATAATCCAGTCTTTTCCGTCTTCCATCATGAACTAACATGTCTTTAAGGTGGTATGGGTGTCTTCCTCCATCTTGGATTGTAAAAAACAGAGAATCAAAGGTCCAGATTTTCCATCAAGTTAGCAAAATTTGATGCAGGAATGCAGATGTTTAATGTACATTTTCATTTAAAAGTACCAATTTATAAGAATATAACTTCTAAATATTGATATTTTTGCAAATGTTAATTATTTTTGGTTGTTTTTATCTTTTTTAAAAATTGGCATTTTAAGGGGAGGTAACTCTAAAAAAGTGCATTTTCTGAAGGATTCTGTATGGAATTTTCCTATTTTGTATTTTAGCCGGAAAAAACGTACGGTGACCCTATCTTTTCTTTTGATATTCTCAAAGCAGTGTCTGAAAGCTATCTTTTCCTGAAGTATTTAACAATTCTATCATTTTGTTTAGTTTCTAATAACAAAATGGTGTTTTTTCCTGTATAATCCATACAAAATGTGTCATTTTGTCCCGTCCTGTAGCTTGAGAAAATGCGCGGTGACCTATCATTTTTATTATATTTTTCAACATGTATCAATAGATACAACGTTTTGGCAAAGTATGAACAAATTCTATCATTTTTATTTTAGACTCCCATACCACCTTAAGACCTTCCTATGGCGGATATATTCAAATATCTTGTGAAATGCTAAGAAAACATTCTAGTATATCCCGCACGGGACTAGATTCCAATCTTAATTGACTAAGATTAAAATTGAGAATAGAAATGGGGAATGTGTCAAAGACAACTGACCAAAGAGCACCAATGGGTATTCAATACAGCGAGAAAATCCCGCACCCGAAGGAGTGCTTCAGCTGGACCCTAAACAAGAAATGTACTAGACCAGTGATATTGGACATCATAATAAACTCCGAAATATATAAAAGAAACAAAAGTTAAAAACATACAGGTTGCATTTCTGTAAATATTGACAATGCAATGTCCCATAGGAACTCCTTTTACGGCTAAAACTGTACCACTTTTACTATGAAGTTTTGAAAAAAATCTTATCCTAGAATTGAAAGTTCATATGCACCACAATTTTTTTCAAAGGTCAAAATATGGGGCTGTGCGGCATATTTTCAACGTTTATATGCCCTGAACTTTTCAGAGTTTAAACTAACACCAATTTTCTTAACTATCCCTATCTCGAATGAAAGGTTACCCCATATTTCAATGTAAACAATATGCACATGTTTATGTACTGGTAACATTCCCAAGTTATGTCTCTGCGAGATGGAACACAGAGAGCATAACTGGGAACCAGTATGTAAACAAAATTAATTTTCTATGAATATTCAAGATCTCCCAAAAAGAGGCGTGTTTTGAGAAACAGCTGTATTTACAAAGTGCAACCTACAAGACTAACAATTAAAGGCGGCTCCGGTTTTTTTTTTACCGAAAGTCAATAGTTCTATCCTGGGACTCCCACTTCCTCAACAAATAAAAACTTACCGCAACAAAAAAGCACAATGGTATTGAAAGTGGCGTTAAACATTAATAAATCAATCAATCAACCAATCTAAGGGAAAATGTGATATTTAAGAATTGGAAAGGATGAAATCATCAGGTAGTTAAGAAAATTGAAAAAACGTCAAAAAGTAGGTGGGACGAATGAAATTCAATCTGTAAGCTTGAAAAATCAGCTTAATACTATTTTCGATCTTGTAATTGCCCTTTTATCACTTTAAGTTATTTCAAAAAACAAGTTTATACTACTTTCACGCTTCCAATTTCCAAACTTAAAGGTTTTTCAGATAATAAACAACGTATGCTAGTTAAGGCCCAGGATGATCATCGTTAAAAACTTAAAATTATTAATAGAAAACGAAAGCTCGTCCCTTAGATCTATCGTATATAGTCAGAGGGTCCGAGACCACAATTGTAGTCCCTAGTGTTGACAGTGGGTTACTTGGGATATTTTTTATACCCGTTCCAAATTTATTTCTCCATGTTTAATGCCTCAAAAAAAAAAATGGTAAAATTACACTTCTGTGTTCAGAATTTTAAAGGAAAGTAGACTAAGTGATTTGGTCCAGCTGAAAAAGGTTAAAAATTAGCACTTCGGAAGCTGTCAAAAGATTTCAAGACGCCCTAAACACAAAATTGTCCATATTTTGAGTTAGAGCCGATGAAGTTTTCTATAATTTTGATATAATTTGTCCCAAAAGTAGTACAACACACTATAAAAATTTCATTGAGAAAGCGCAGGTGGGATTTTTTTAATTTTCATTTATGTTCTAAAAGAAATGCACTACGAATTATTTGTGGTCTCGGACCAGAGACGCATATAATGGTGGCGGGAATCCATTTGTCCTGTCATGGAGCTTTGTTAATGGTAAATTCGGACTTTTCACCTTTTCGGCTTCAAATTTTGTGCAGTTAAGGGGCTCGTGGGCATCCTTCTGCTTCTTTTCAAAATCTTAGATTCGCTTCTGATTGTATCCTGCATATATTGTGAATCGAATACGCCATGCATCTCCACAGTGTATTCAACAGTTTTCCTTACTATAAAATTTATAGGAGATTGCTTGACCTGTACATGTTGTATCATTATTTTAACAGCATTTTCGTAAAATATATTAAACTTACCAGAATCATGCTGAATGAATATTAAACACCTTCTTTTTCAAAATACAAAAGATATGTTGCTTTTAAAGTTTTAATTAATTGCCTTTGATGAGATAAAAATTATCAAAGTAGGTCTTAAAAACAAAGTCCATGGATGTATTAGTTTCTTTTATCATATAAAGATCGCTTACGATTTATTTGTACGATGGTTGTATCTGATAAAATACAACACATGCGTGTGCAAAAATGAAATAATAAGAATTTTATAAATATCGTGTGTTCGAAGCACTTTTATGGATACACCTTCACCGTAAATGCTCACATGAGTTACTGCTTGACATTTTGAAGCCATGTATGCTTTAATGAGCTAAGTCGTTTCGTGCTATATAGTCAAAAAGGACATTGAAATATCAGCGAAATTCATTTCAAGCCAGCTTTACCTAAGATAGTTAGAACCTTAATTTCTCAAATATTTCTTTTTCTATGAAAGGGAATTTTATATAAGAATCCGTTATAAAGTATATCAGTATCTAATTACTGACTTCTGAACTGATGATATACTCGGGAAATTGACAGTCTATTAGAAGCGGTGTCGACAAGGTGATGGGTAAATGAGATTATTCCTTCTCTATCAAAAAGAGAAACTTGCCAAAACTGCAAATAAGACAATGCAACTGCCCGTAAAAGCAAAATAATATAGATTTGAACTATTGTATTTAATTTTATTGTTTCGATAACTAGCATAACGCAGCATCAAACAAACACCACTGCTTGGTGTTTTCCCATAGCTATGTACATGCCCATAAATAATGTTGTTCGGTTTCCCATTTTGTTGGAAATTTGTAAACGAACAGCATTGAAAAGTGAAGGGGTCTATTAATAGAAAACAAAATCTCGTCCCTTAGATCTATCGTAAATAGTCAGAGACGCATATGGTGGTGGCGGGACTCCCTTGTCCTGTCATGGAGCTTTGTTAATGGTAAATTCAGACTTTTCACCTTTTCCGCTTCAAACTTTGTGCAGTTAAGGGGCCCGTGGGCATCCTTTTGTTTCGTTTCAAAATCTTAGATTCGCTTCTGATTGTATCCTACATATATTATGAATCGAATACGCCATGCATCTCCACAGTGTATTCAAAAATGAAATAATAAGAATTTTATAAATATCGTGTGTTCGAAGCACTTTTATGGATACACCTTCACCGTAAATGCTCACATGAGTTACAGCTTGACATTTTGAAGCCATGTATGCTTTAATGAGCTAAGTCGTTTCGTGCTATATAGTCAAAAAGGACATTGGGTCAGCGAAATTCATTTCAAGCCCGCTTTACCTAAGATAGTTAGAACCTTAATTTCTCAAATATTTCTTTTTCTATGAAAGGGAATTTTATATAAGAATCCGTTATAAAGTATATCAGTATCTAATTACTGACTTCTGAACTGATGATATACTCGGGAAATTGACAGTCTATTAGAAGCGGTGTCGACAAGGTGATGGGTAAATGAGATTATTCCTTCTCTATCAAAAAGAGAAACTTGCCAAAACTGCAAATAAGACAATGCAACTGCCCGTAAAAGCAAAATAATATAGATTTGAACTATTGTATTTAATTTTATTGTTTCGATAACTAGCATAACGCAGCATCAAACAAACACCACTGCTTGGTGTTTTCCCATAGCTATGTACATGCCCATAAATAATGTTGTTCGGTTTCCCATTTTGTTGGAAATTTGTAAACGAACAGCATTGAAAAGTGAAGGGGTCTATTAATAGAAAACAAAATCTCGTCCCTTAGATCTATCGTAAATAGTCAGAGACGCATATGGTGGTGGCGGGACTCCCTTGTCCTGTCATGGAGCTTTGTTAATGGTAAATTCAGACTTTTCACCTTTTCCGCTTCAAACTTTGTGCAGTTAAGGGGCCCGTGGGCATCCTTTTGTTTCGTTTCAAAATCTTAGATTCGCTTCTGATTGTATCCTACATATATTATGAATCGAATACGCCATGCATCTCCACAGTGTATTCAAAAATGAAATAATAAGAATTTTATAAATATCGTGTGTTCGAAGCACTTTTATGGATACACCTTCACCGTAAATGCTCACATGAGTTACAGCTTGACATTTTGAAGCCATGTATGCTTTAATGAGCTAAGTCGTTTCGTGCTATATAGTCAAAAAGGACATTGGGTCAGCGAAATTCATTTCAAGCCCGCTTTACCTAAGATAGTTAGAACCTTAATTTCTCAAATATTTCTTTTTCTATGAAAGGGAATTTTATATAAGAATCCGTTATAAAGTATATCAGTATCTAATTACTGACTTCTGAACTGATGATATACTCGGGAAATTGACAGTCTATTAGAAGCGGTGTCGACAAGGTGATGGGTAAATGAGATTATTCCTTCTCTATCAAAAAGAGAAACTTGCCAAAACTGCAAATAAGACAATGCAACTGCCCGTAAAAGCAAAATAATATAGATTTGAACTATTGTATTTAATTTTATTGTTTCGATAACTAGCATAACGCAGCATCAAACAAACACCACTGCTTGGTGTTTTCCCATAGCTATGTACATGCCCATAAATAATGTTGTTCGGTTTCCCATTTTGTTGGAAATTTGTAAACGAACAGCATTGAAAAGTGAAGGGGTCTATTTATTCATACCCTTTTGACCACGCTTCTTCGCCTTGGGTTAATACATTCAAATGGTAATTATAAATAACAACAATATTTTGTTATGTAGTTTCTATTTATTATTATATGTAAAAAAAAACCCAGAGCAATGCAATACAACGCTCTCAAAATATTTCAACTCGCTTTCTCTAATTAAACGTAAAAATCCACGCTTCCTTTCGGGTAAATACAATAATGACAATAAATACTAAGAACACACATTTTTCATTAAATGTTTAAATCATTATCTGAATAAAACAAAGACAGAGATAATTGACAAGCATGTGAATTCTATTTTCCTTCTAGTAATGTTATTTATCAATATGAACTAAAATAAGACACGTTTTCTACTGAATAAGCATTGTTTTTTTTTATACTTATGTAAGTGACAACGCTCATATTTTGCAAGATACATGGGCTTATTTAATGTTTTCATTGTTTATGAAAAGTGGATCGTCAGAGAGAATATAATTCAAAAGTTGTGAAGTAGTCACGATTAGATAAGATAGAATAATTGAGATTTTCAAACTTAACCAAACACAAGTTTCCAGCCAATTTTCCAATACTCGATTTAGATGGAGAGTTGTGTCAGTGACACTCATTCCACGTTTACTGTTTCTATTGAATACGAAAATCGTTAAATTTAGACTGAGATGAAACATTCAACGACAAAAATATATTTCATTTTCAGGAAACGGTCGTAGACAGTTAGTTTTTTTACCATGTTGGTCTTACTCTGTGTAACTTACTAATATACAATAATATTTTGACATTACTAAAATTGTTCATATACATGAATTAGTATTTTTAAACATTCTGCAATTATCTTTGTAATGAATATGTATATATATATTCATTTATTTAAACAACTACTGAGGAATAAAGAAGCAAAACAAGCGTAATGCATACAATTGCAAATACCGCCATCAATAAATTAGGTCATTATAGTTTGGAATAATCAATCCTGATCTGAAATGCATTTTTCATACATTCTTTAATTATAAAAAAAATCATCTAATTTCGGTGTTGTGCTGACATGTCTAATCATTTGAGGTTTTTCTTTTCCTTTACCATTTTTTTCTCTCCATTTACAATATTTATGTTTTAAAAACTCCATGCACAAGGAACCCGAAGCCCCGATGATGCCAATGCCTATCAAATAAAATTCACTTTGAACATCTATAAGTGTTATGGCATAAGACTCTTTAAGAAGAGATTCTTCACAATTTCCAGGTTTTGGCCAATGTCGCAATCTCCATATCTGAAGTAATCCACTTTCATGTATTGAAATTGTTCTAAAACAAAATAAGACTAAACACATTAAAATATGTAAGGAACTTTGGCAATAATGGAAGAAAGTACTCTTTTAGACGTGTATTGATACGTTTTGTTAAAGAAAAATAATTAATAGACTTGCCAAATATAATGCATTCTTGATATTTTATCTCCAAGAACAAAATATATATAGAATTATTCTCATAACAGCGTGGACAACTGCAATACTTATGCTGGTAATATAATATTGAATAATTTACCTTCAACTTGTTTGTCATTTGCTATTGATAACAGTGATTTTAAGCTCAGTCAGTCTGTCAGAGGCCTTCCAATGGGGATTTAAATAGCATAAAAAAGTAAAGAACATGAAGGTGCAGGAGAAGAAAAACAGAAAGTTTAAGTATTCAACGTTTAAATTAACTCAGAGTATGATTAAGGTATTGATTGTAAAAATAAAATGACGTTAAACTTGTCTGTCCTTTGTTATGTTTAACAATCGATTAAATTGATACTTAAAATTATAGGCTATGTTCTGTATATACCTAAAATGTAACATACAAGACAAAAAGCTTCGAACACAAAGTCAGTCATGTCAGCCATTATTTGCTTTTAAACTGTTATGTGTTATATGTTTAAATATAAAAATCATTAAGAAACTTTAATTTCAATTCCCTCAAGCTAAGTTGACCTTATATGGATTTGGCTATTATTACTATGTCATTTTTGGTCATATGCATACAGCTCTTTATCTGTATCGGTTCTATATACCTTGGCTTTTGAATATTCGGCATTTAACGTTCCTGATGAAAGTAAATCCAGAAAAGGGCCACGGACACATTTAATTTATGAAATGAGTTTTTCATTTTTCATTTCTGACTTTTTAAATCCTCTTGAGGTTATGCTGTGTATTCAAAATACTTAATCGTCAGTAAAAATCTTGGTAAATGGTGAATTATTTGGTAGTGCCATTGCGTACTGTAACTGGAGTACTTCGGCTAAAGTCATGGCCAATTCACAATTATCTATCTAAGGGAGGGATTAATCGTTCGTTGTAAAACATCTGGGATTCCGACAAACAAATTTTAGAATACTGACATTATCAAAATGCTTGATTTCTTGATAGATAACATATGTATTACACTAAGGACATGGTCTTCAACAAACAATCGTCATTCTCATCGTAGCAGCCTCCTTTTTTTGTCCACTTGTTGTTCCTTTATTTTTATGAGCAGACATCATACAGGAGCACGTCCGTTAAATGTAACACGTTTGTTGTTAAAGCAAGAAATCAAGCATCTCGATAATGTCAGTTTCCAAGATTGAGATCCTGCAAAAGTGTACTGAATAGTCTGACTGCAGTGAAGATAACCTGTGATCAATTATAGACTTCGTTGTCAAAAATCGCTAATATGTAAACCGTCTATAGTTTGAATCTTATTATTGAAATTTGTTTTACTAATTGGTGCTGACTATTCATTAATTTGTATTTGCCGTAAATTTCGGTTGAAGTGTGTTATGCATGTTCATGACAAGAGTTAATGCCAAAAGATACAAAAAGCCTTAATGAGATGAAGGAAAGCAAATTAAGACTGACACTCTAAAAAGAGGAGTGTATGATAGACTTAGACATGTTTCTTTGCAACATGCAATGTACGGTGTAAATTCTAACTAGCAGAAGTCATCAGATTTTGCGTTACCACTCGACCAGACGTGCATTGTCAGACAGATCCAATAAAAGGGGAGCGAAGACACCAAGGGATAGTTAAACTAATAGATCAAACATAAACTTACAAGGCCAAGTTTATAAAAGTGGCCATATTCCTTTACCTCAGGCATTCGTGTTATAACAAATCCTTGACAGCAGTTTACCCGTAATACATAGATTGTGTTAACAAAATAGTGCTGTCGCTAAAATATTTAGGAAACAAAATTAAAGGAGCACTAGCTACGAGACATATAAAAAATCTAAAGTAAGATATTTTTGTTCAATCAATAATGAAAGTGAAATAGTGAAATAATAATTCGCTTTAGCAGCCAAAATGGTTCAGTTTTGTAAAATTAAGCGAAGACACATTGATAATTACTTATTCACTTGCAAGTGAATAACTCGACCTCATTAAATACGTATGCATGTGAACTTCAATTTAACCCCTAGCTAGAGATTGACAACACATCCATTGTACGTGTACTGGTTATTTAAAGAAAAAGAATGTCAACATTGAAAGCGAAACTACGGTAAATCATTAGATTACTGATTCGATCCATATAAAATCATTCTTGTACGGTTTAAAACAATGAGAAGCATATATTTTTAATCTATAAAATAAAATCAAACAGGCCTATAAAAATCCAATTGCACGTGTTGGTTAAATCTGTTCATATCTTTATTTATGTCAACATCGCTTATATGGTCATCTGAGGTCAAATCGATAGTTAATTAGATGGCGTCTGGACTAAAATACACACGAGACGAACCTACATATTATCTACCCCATGCTCTGTAAACTGTTTATTTTAGACTTTTGGTAGTTTGGATGAATGTTTTACATTGTTATCAATCAAATATGAGAATTTGCGTCAAATCGGTGAACATGGATTTGACAGTTCGTGCACTTTAAAGGAGTTTGGAAATACATTCACAAAATTGACAATTTCAATACAGCATTTGTTCTTTTTATTGTTACTTATTTGCAAAATATAAATGATCAATTATCATATAATTCCTCATTTTTCTTGCTATGATTTACCTAGAACATTTAGTTGGTAGATTCAGTAGTAGTAACAATTTATCCCCCAAAAAAGTGAAATGTGAAAAATGCATAAATATAGATGGTAATTTTAAATTGTACCCTAAAAAAATTATATTGTACCAGTATCAAGTTAATTTGAACTTGAAACGTGATTTTTTATCATAAAATTTATTTTATAACAGAAGAAACGACAAAAAAGACCGTATTTTCACACGCATACAATATGTCGTCGAAACTATTTGGAAAAATACTCTACACATCCTTCTCATTTGTCAGGTGTGAGTCACAATTGTTTATTTCTAATTCAATTAAAACAACGCAATCAGTTGCACATAAACAACATTCATAAACATAAAGTAAACTGCACTGGCTAAAAATCAAATGTTTAAACTGGCAAAAAAAACCCATCATCCTTAAGTTAACAAAATACGCGAATTAGTTCTGACAAATTGTATCAATTCAGAGAGACAATGGAAAATGTTTCAAATACAACAATCCATAAAAAATAATACGATGCTTTGAATTTCTTTGTATAAAATGTGAATAACGAACGAGAGTAAACTAATTTAAAGGTCGTGTCAAAAAAAGAGATAAACTTTTACAAATTCACATTAAGCGGCCATTTAAAATAGTACATTTATATGGAAAGGCAGTTATCATCATTAATCTTCAAGTTTACCATGTATGGAAGTATTGATTTAATATGATATTTACATTAAAATATGTGTTTTTTGGTAGAGGAAAAAATGCAAATTAGGTATATCGTACTTACTTTATGAAAGTGTAAATTTACCTTTTATCTTATTGAACTAATCAACTTTTATTGTCCTTTCCATGAAGGAATTAACAGAGAAAAACAATTCAAAATGTAGGAATAGCCAAGAGACACCATATTTATATATATAATATATTGCATTTGGTTTCATTGTATTTTCATAAAAATAGTTTTAAATCTAAAATAACGATTTTATAAATAGATAATAGCTTTTGCTTTATGTTAACTGTGACTGAATGAATAGGAAGATCAACAGTTTTCGTTACTAACTAAATAAACTTAAAATGTACGGTGAAGAGCAATGTTTAATGTATTAATTCAAAATATGAAAACGATAAAAAATACCACACAATATCTTGTGAGTGAATAGAAAGCAAAATAACTTGAAAGTAATTGGTATGTGCTCAGATGTAAAAGGATATTGGTTAAATATACCTATTTTCTGAACCAAAAAAACTGCAAAAACAAAGAGAGTAACGATTTATGTGTTAAGGTGACAAAGATAATGTGTAAAATTACCACGTCTACAAAATGCGCATTGCCACGAGGAAACTATTTGTTTCGGGAACCAGTAATACAAGACGTGACTGGAGTAGCTGTGTCTCTGATGTCTGTGATAGTCTATCTTAAGTGGTCTTCTGTTTGCATCATCCACGACAATGAAACAGGTATGGTAATAAATCAGGTATGATAATAAAAAAAGATATGGTACATTGTAATGAATAATTATAATAGTTTTTAAAATAGGTGCGGTAATGAAACAGGTATGATAATAAAACATATATTATATATAATGATAAAAAGGTACAATTATAAAACAGAAATGATGATAAAATAGGAACGATATTGAAACAGGTTGATGATATTTTAGTTTAAGATGCTAATTTGTTAATCCCTTTTTATTGGCTTTGAACCAGTTGTCAGTAACTGCGAGTACTCTCAGATCTGTTAGATGTAATTCTTTTAGTGTTCATCTCATAAGTTGAGCCATCTTCAAATGTTTTTTTTATAGCTTGTTCTTATGTTGTACTGTTACACAACTGTCCACAATTAGGGGAAGGGTTGCTGCTTTCAAACGAGTTTTACCCCGCCACATTCCTTTACCAAGTCAGAAGCTGTATTTGAGTTGTTGTCGATATCTGTTGTTTCTCGTCTATTGTCTTGCATAGTTTTTTCTTGTGTTGTGCTATTACACTACCGTCCCATGTTAGGGGTTGATTTGGCGAGAAGAAAACTAGTTAAACCTACCACATTCTGTATTCATGTAACAAATCACGAGCCTTTAATTCAGTGGTTGTCGTTTGTTGGCTGTGTAACATATGTTTTTCGTTTATTTTTCGTTCAAATATTATGCCGTTATTTTTCTCGTTTTAATTGTTTTACATTTGTTATTTTTAGGAGCGTCTACAGCTGACTATGCGGTATGTGCATTGTACATTAATGAAGGCCGTAGGTGACCTATAAGTGTTAATTTCTGTGTCATGTGGTTTCCTGTAGAGAGTTGTCTCTTAAGAAATCTATACTTTTCAAATATTTACAGTTGTTATAAAGATTGAAGTTTGTATTAAGTACGCATGCTATAGCAGTTTTGAAGCAAAATGTTGTAAAAAATGATGGCCACAAAGTTATTCAAAGATTCTCCATTTTTATGCTATTCGCAGATTACCAAGCAACACTGTTGCATCAAATGTTATCGGCTGCTGGAATCTTTGGGAATGTACAACGGATGGAACAAATGACGTCACAGAAAATAGACGAACTTATGTCAGAAAAAACTGCTACTAATGACGATACAATATTAAATTGTACTTTATTATGTAGTTTGAAAGCGTGCCAAAACTACTTAGCAAAGGTATTGTAATAAGTATGACATACACATTTTCTTACATCATTTTTCACTCCGTCCGAGAGAGTGATACTGCTCAACTTCTGTTCGTCTGCCAGTTCAATAGAGTTTTTATTGCATTTTTTTCAGAAACCGTTTGTATCTAGCATCTAGTGAAATATGTGTATGCAATACCCCAACCAGGATTTTAATTTAGTATGCCAGATGCGCGTTTCGTCTACATAGGACTCATCAGTGACGCTCATATCAAAATATTTATAAAGCCAAACAAGTAAAAGTTGAAGAGCATCGATGATCAACAATTTCAAAAAGTTATGCCAAATACGGCTGATGTAAAAGAGGGACGAAAGATACCAAAGGGATAGTCAAACTCATAAATCTAAAACAAACTGACAACGCCATGGCTAAAAATGAAAAAGACAAACAGAAAAACAATAGTAAACATGACACAACATAGAAAACTAAAGAATAAACAACACGAACCCAACCAAAAACTAGGGGTGATCTAAGGTGCTCCGGAAGGGTAAGCAGATCCTGCTCTACATGTGGCACCCGTCGTGTTGCTTATATGATTACAAATCCGGTAAATAGTCCAATTCGGTAGTATTGTATAGTAATCTATACCTGGGATAAGAAAATCCTTAGTTTTTCGAAAAATTTAAAGTTTTGAAACAGCAAATTCATAATAATGACCACAGTATTGATTTCATGTCCAACACCGAAGTGTTGACTACTGGAAGTTTTGACCTTTTTGAGGTCACGTACTGTGCCTTACGCTTGGTTAGTCTGGCGTATATACAAAATTTAGTCCTGGTATCTATAATGAGTTTATTTACATCCGAGTGTTTGTTTCTGGTAGCGAATAATTGTATCATTGCCGACCTTTTTTGCTATATAATGATAAAACATCTTTTTTTTTGTATATAAAACCTTTTAATAAAACCTTTTATTAATATAATTCGTTATTGATTTTCTCTATTAATCTGATTAACTTGGATTCACTCATTGCTAACACGAAGAGGCAGGTTTTTACCTAGTTTTGAAGCTATAATGCTACCTGACGATTCGAAAATTACTTTACTGTCATCAGCCCTTTGATAGTCTTATGTTAATTATGTAAACTGTTTTTCCTGTTTTATACAACGGGATTTTTTCACATAGTTTTCAATATTATTTTGGCACAATATGTCATAAAGTTTACCAAATAAATAACTGATTATAGTTAACCAATCACATTTAAGTATTTGTTTTTGTGTAATTTATAATTTCAGCCTTTCGAGTATGGACGTAAACATGTTGTCAGATCATCCCTCATACATAACTCCAGATGGTTACTTGGAATTGTTGATAACGGGGATATCTCAGTTTTGGAAACTAACTACAGCACTGTTTTAGACAATGTAGCAGTGATACAATACAACACTTCAGTTCTAAATAAACCACACCATCATTCAAATACGGTAACCTTAAATGATGATATATACAATTGCTTAATTTAAAACTTATTATACCTCAGATATCATTTTCTATATAAAATAAGTACACAATATGTTTACTATTTTTCAATTGCAAGCGTTGAACTATTTGTTCGGTTAATAGTTTCCAACTTTTGGACCTCGATGAAACTATTTGACCGCAAGCATATTTCTCGGAATTTCCGAATTTCAAATGCAATTAGGGGATTTGAGGATTTGCGATAGTGCGTTCAACCTGTTGTATCTTGAGTTAACGTCATTGCAGGGCATAGCCTTAACATTTTAGAATATTTATGAAGTAAATGTTCAACAGTATGGTTTGTTTTCTGCTTTTTTTCATAACAATAGTCCCCTCTATTTAACGTGGCTCGGTACTTATACATCCCGTCAATGTGTTTTGTATAAGCGTCTTTTTGTATTTGTTTGGTTCTTATAACGTGACTCTGTACTTTAAAAGATCCCGTCAGTATGATATTGTTCTATTTTATGTCATTATGATATATTTCTATTATGAATTACAAAATACGTTGAACCACAAACGCCAAAATCATTCAATCGCGTAGTGGAATTAACTATTTGTGGATTCTTATAAATTCTATATAACTTTTGTACTATTTTGAATCTCGGTCTATTTCTGAAATTTATTCTTACATACTTTTTATTTTTTAACCCTGTATGCTAACATCGCCTATGTGAAATTTTAAAATAGTTTGTATGTACATTGAACGACAAATATATGTGACGTATACAATTTGTATGACGTCAGACACGAGAATCAATGAATGTGTTTGTAGATAGATGTTTTTGTGTTCCGTTGAATTGATCTTTGTTACACGATGATAACTGATGTACCCATATTTTGACTATTTTCATTTATTGTGTCTGTTAAGTTCACGCATCATTGTAAATATAACGGAATTTGATGAGACTGTCATCAAAGTGAGAGGGTTAGCGCTATAAAACCAGGTTTAATCCACCATTTTCTACATTTGAAAATGCCTGTACCAAGTCCGGAATATGACAGTTCTTGTCCATTGGTTGATGTGATTTGTTATTTGATTTTGCCATGTGATTATGGACTTTCCGAATTGATTTACCTCTAAGTTCAGTATTTTTGTGATTTTACTTTTTATATTCCGTACAGTATTTTTCGATATGATAAAGCACTTACTGACTGGATATTCTTGAAATAATAACTTTATTGTCCCCTTAGATACAGCTATTGTACTCAGCTACGCCACATGGCAATAGCTGATACTCGTCACAATAAACTTACCATTCCACTCGTACCAAGTCACTAAGAATACACTATTACATAGAAACGAATAGGGAATCTGGAAATATCTATGTTGTTTTAAATCATCAAACTTTAACTTATCATAGATACCAGAATCAAAATAATACGTCAGATGCAACGTTTACAAAACAACTAACCAGGGAGGCTCAAATAAAAAAAATTAAAGTACAAGGATGGACAGCACCATAACACACATTCCAAAAGGTTTTGCTAAATACAGATATTCACGTCTGTCAAAGCTTGCATTATATTTTCTTTTCTTCCTTTATGTTTCATTAACTCTTCATTTTTATATATACAAAAATACTAGATGCGCATTTCAGATGGAAAAGAAAAAAAAAAGTTTTAAGCCTTGAGAAAATAATTTGGGATGCCTAGATCGTTATCTAACCAGTAGTGAAATTAACTTACAAAGAAGCTTAAATAAGATAGTTTATTATTTTTTGTTTTTATTTCAATTTTTTTATTTTTAAACCAATTAAATACCAAACTGCTGTTACAGTGGGTTGATTTCTGATATAAAAAATTGTGATACAATTAGGATGACGAATTAATACTAATAGTTAGTGATTACACGCTAATATGAAATCTCAGTATTTTTTCACTTTGAAGTTATCTAGCATAAATTTCAGAAAAAAACTGATATGACAAATAGTATATGTTCAGATGCAAAAATAGAAAATAACGAATCTGCTTTGGCATCAGCTGGCATAGATAAACAACCTTATGTAGTTTTATGTTGTTTTTGTGTTAGAGAAAGCAAACTATATCTACACCAGAGGTACTGAAATTTAATCTATTAGTTATTCCCTGTCGCCGTTTCGGGTAAATATCTATTCCTTGGAACAATTTAGATGTACCATGGCGATATTTAGAACTTAAATCAGCGAATGATTGTTTTTGGTCGAAATAAATTTAGTTTGTTTTTATTATTGACAGGTACGTATACATATAACTAACCATACGAGAGTATAATAACTTTAAGTCATACGAATATGGAGATGGTAACTACATCTTACTTTGATGTGTAGATAAACAGCGTTGGGGCATTACATTAGTGCGCGATAGTTTTGCTGGTTATACGGACTATTCATGAAGCATATGAAGGAAACATTAATATTTTAAAAGCCAACACAACGAACAACTTATTGAACAATAGATATAATAATCCGTATCACAAATAACATGATCTATGCACCACAATGCATTTAAATCTGTGTTCAAATGTGAAAAATATAATGCGGCAATTTTACACTAACTCTACGAGAATAGGTCACACAAAATACAAAAGTTAAACTCGCCATCGCATGCATAATATTGAAGATACTAATGACAATAACACTTTACAGATTTTGTGCGTCCAAGGCACTATACATTTCTTCTTTTTTTTAATCTTAAACGGGAAATCTCGAATCTAAACATTTGAAAAGATATGATGTATAAATAATGTTTACATAATTACAGCAGAGCCAAAACGTGTACGGTCATCTATAGTAAATAATTTCTGTGTGATTTGGTCTCTTGTGAATAATAGTCTCATTGGCAATCAAGCCACATCTTCATTTGTATATGTTCTGCCAATGACCAGATACCATTTATAATTTTCAGCACATTCTTTCATCTAACGTTTCTTTTCACAAGATTGCAATCCAAATAATCAAATTAGTTAAATATCCAGCTTGATATCAGTATGGAGAATTTCTTTGAAGCTCATAGTTCCAATATTAAACAAGTGGTGATATACTAAAACGATAACCATTTAGATATGTATCTGTTTGCGTTTACCTTTTAAATAAAGGCACAAATACATTGCAATGAATTTGCATTGCAAAACCAAGTGAACGATAAAATAATCAGTAGAAGAAGGAATAACAATATTATAAAAAAAGACGGAATTCCGGTTATTCAGGAAAACTTTAAATAGACTTGTTGTAGCTATAGACACAAGGATAAAATGTTGCGTGCCTTCATAGTATCAGTAAATAAAAAAAATAAAACACCATCAAATGTACAAAAACAAAATAAACTGAGCAATACTAATTATAACACCTTCCTATAGAGAAAAGGTCAGACAAAAATTACAAAGTTTTGTTTAGATGTTCTAAACCTGTTTGTCTAGTGAATTCCAACATGACGATCGAGTGAAGTATCAATGATGATTCAGTAAAAAGCAAAGAAGACGACATTACCCAAAAAAAAATCAGTCTGTTAGATAAATGGGACAGATATGCATAGGACCCTTAAACACTCGATTTTTTACACATGTTTTATTGTATACTGGTATCATTTCAGATTGACTTTCGCGATACGAAAGATTGTGATTGGTTCCCAATTAAAACTTTGACGTGGGAGAAGGAAAAGAGAGGATGGAGCACCGTTGGATATTTGCAACATTCAGGAAGCCTTTTGACGCTGAAAGAAATTTTTCCGAACTCTAAGATGGGATTTAATAAACGGAAATTCCTTGTTGGCACATTACCTGTAAGTCATGTATCAGTGATAAAATATTTTTCATTTGTTTCAAACTGTCTATTTTTTAACTAATCATTGTAAAAATCCTAAACGTCTTATGTTTTGATATAGCAACAAATGATCTAGAGCTGTAATATTAATACGGTTATTTTAAGCTACTATTTTCGTTCTTAAATTTTTTCTAGAACATCTGCTATTTAAACACAAATGCAGGACGTTAAAAGGTTTTCAAAGGATTGAGACATTGACATTTTACGACTCAGGGGCAATAAATTTAGTCTTTACTGGGGTTTAGAAATATCATATCTGAGTTAATAATTAAGGAATTGCAATATCATAACTTAACTTTATACAACGTTACCTGTCAAATAAAGAAATCAACATGACAGTGGCTTCTCATCCAAAACAGTAATTACATTCATATGCAAAACATTGTTAAAAACATCATTGAATCTACCTGTAAATATCGACTATTACTGTGTACCGTTCCTGCTACTGACTTTGATGGTGAGTCCTGCATAAGTTTTCAGTAACTCACAAATGGCGGCATATAGTATGAGACTTCGATTTTCCAGAACTTATATGAAAAAGAGCTGATATTTCAGTACAAAAGGCGGAACCGACCAGGAAAATGCATAGATACTAGTCTAAAAAGTTAATTAGATTGTGAAAATTAAATTAAGAAATTTTACCTTTAATAGTGGAATCCCTTTGTCATCTTTAATGAGAAAAGAAACGAATATACAGGATTTACTATGGACCTACTACGTCATCTTGCATTAGCCCTGAACTTTACGTACGTATTTTTTTCTATTTTTGAAGTTACATGGATACTCTTGAAGGACCATGCAGTTGTGTATTGTAAGGTCTTAGCTTGCCATCATTGTAGTCCATCCGTTTCGTAGACTCTGAGGCTTTCAATAAGTTGTGTTATAATGAGATACTCCGAATGAAATTTTAGCATAACGAATGTGCTATAAAAACTATATCATATTGTCTTTTGTGAATCCAAAATATATGTTTGCTTTACTCACTGTTTTCTTATTTCACTATTTAAGACTTTAACTCCATGAAAATGTGCAAGATCTCGACCAAAATACGTATAGGATTCTCAAGAACTTGATATTGGTGCAATGAAGCATTGTATATTGAAACTATACCGGACAAACTTGACTGATTTCAATGATGTCTAGACATTTCAATACAATTTTGATGAACATAAACTATATACCTAAAGTTTATGGTTAATCATAAGTTAAAATTAATTAAAAGATGTGTAAATCTAACCAATAACACACATTACGCAAAGATAGATAAATACGCTCTTTCTGACCGCTTGTCACTTCAAAACAAATGATATCCCTCTTATGGGAAAAACCATAGAAAGAATCTCTAATCATAGTATTAATCACAGAATTGTAACATCAAACAAAGAACTAACATTCTTCACTTCCGTCAATATAAATAATGCAACTCCTTTCTATATATCTACCTCATGAATATATTACCTTAGATGTATTTGGCAAAACTTTTAGGAATTTTTGGTTCTGAATGCTCGTCATCTTCGTACTGTATATAGCTTTTTTAATATGTTTTATTCGAGCGTCACCGATGAGTTTTTTGTAGACGACACCCTCGCAAAAAACAAAATTTCAATTCTGGTATATATGATGAGTTAATTTGAAGCTAAAACTGTACCATTTTTACGATGAAGTTTCCTTAAAAATTATATCCTAGAATGGAAAGCTCATATGCATTACAAGTTTTTTCAAAAGTCAAAATATAGAATTGTGCGGAATATCTTCAACATTTATATGCCCAAACTTCTTACTAGATTTATACTAAAGATCTGTCCTACCCCTACCTTAAGTTTGGGTCTTCTGTAGCATTCTAATTCGCAAAAAAGGCGTAGTTTGTAAAACAGCTGTATTTACAAAGTACAACATACACCAATCATGAACATTGATGTTATCATTAAAGGGATCTGTTTCTGATATTGCAACATATTGGTGACATTCAACTATAGTTTATTACAAACAAATTACCGATGTACTATCAGTAACATTATACCCACATACTTATTTACTAAGATGGTTTCATAGTTTGATACATAACGCGCCTGCGTGTTTACATTGAATAACACAAAGACTGATTATTGATTCATATCGATATCACTTACGTTTAAGGGTAACCATGATCAGTAATGGGTGCCGACCGTGCAAGACCAATATGGGCAGTCATATTCAGTGTTTCTGTTGTTCCGTTGTTTTCCTCTAATAGTTTACTAGTATGTGTTTATCTCGGTTTTTGGTTTGTAACCCGGATTTGTTTTCTTGACTTTTAAAGAGCAGACAACTGTTGCCTTTATATTTGATAATTGTATATATATCGGTAACGTCGTCTGATTGTGCCATTGTCCCTTTGGTGACAGTTAAGGTGAACGTGGATTAACATGACGGGTGATGTATGTGTAGCAGTAATCGCATCCAGTCTAATTACATATTGGATTGATGTATTTCTCACAATTTTTTATATATCTTGAGTGGAATTTTCTGAATGAATATACGATATTTGAACATTGGTAAACTACAGTCGTCTCTTATTACTACAAGCATCCTTCTTTAATAAAATTAACGGTACCAATTTTCTTGCACCAGATGCGCATTTCGACAATACATGTCTCTTCAGTGATGCTCGTGGCCAAAATATTTGAAATCCAACGCTTTTATAAAAGATGAAGAGCTATCATCCAAAAGGTCCAAAAAGTATAGCCAAATCCGTGAAAGGAATCAGAGCTTTGAATGAGGGAGATACATTCCTTAATTTATAATAATTTCTATTATTTTGTAACAGCAAATTTTAATAAGACAAAAAATCCGTATTTTCATGCCAGTACCGAAGTACTGGTTACTGGGCTGGTGATACCCTCGGGGACTAATAGTCCACCAGCAGAGGCATCGACCCAGTGGTAGTAATAAAATTAACGGTACCAATTTTCTTGCACCAGATGCGCATTTCGACAATACATGTCTCTTCAGTGATGCTCGTGGCCAAAATATTTGAAATCCAACGCTTATATAAAAGATGAAGAGCTATCATCCAAAAGGTCCAAAAAGTATAGCCAAATCCGTGAAAGGAATCAGAGCTTTGCATGAGGGAGATACATTCCTTAATTTATAATAATTTCTATTATTTTGTAACAGCAAATTTTAATAAGACAAAAAATCCGTATTTTCATGCCAGTACCGAAGTACTGGCTACTGGGCTGGTGATACCCTCGGGGACTAATAGTCCACGAGCAGAGGCATCGACCCAGTGGTAGTAATAAAATTAACGGTACCAATTTTCTTGCACCAGATGCGCATTTTTAAGATTTGTCTGAAAACATTTTTATTTCACCAACTTTAAATTCTTGCAGAAGCATATTCGATGCAGATGATCTGTATGGGTTTGGAGGCTGCGTACACAATATTATGTTACTGGCCCAATGCTATTAAATCTGTAATGATGCACTCTGGTTTTGTTTTTCTTGTTATGCCATTTTTATAGCTAAACCTGTAAATAGTGAAACCTTTTGCTTCTTTGATGTCTTTTCTGTAGAACACCCGTAAAAGGTTATTTTTTTTAAAACATTTGTGACACAAAAATTCATATTCATTATATGGATCGCATCTTATTATCGACAGAATGATTACAATAACTTGTAAAATTTGTGCAATTAATTCTTATTTCTCTATCAAGGTTCAAATCTGTTTTTCATAGTTTCAAACAGGTCAGTTGATTAACAAATGCCCCTACAATAATAAATCTGTTGGATTTTTCAACTGTATTCTTTATGTTGTTCAACATTTCAAACATTTCAAAATTCATTTCAGATATGAGATAACACAACCCCTTGATGGGAAATGGGGTGCTCAGATGGAAAATGGATCATGGAATGGTTTGATAGGTCAGCTTGAAAGACGGGTAAGAAACGATGGGATCATTTTTGTGTATTAAGAAATTTCAGGTAAAACCGAAAACTGTTTCCAAACGTGTCCGAATGTGATAAAATGCAATGCATTATATGAATAACGATTTAAATTTTTGCGACTTGATATATATAATCGTTAAGAATAACTATTTTTTCTATAGGAAACCATACGTGTGAATGTATTATGACTGTGTAAGAAATGACGCATAGAAAATACTGACAAGCGACAATATCATTAATTCACGGATTATAAATATTCTGTAGGTCATGAGACACCTGCAGTTTTATGGAATAAATTTTAAATCATAAGAAAGACGGCTTCAGGTTCTTATACCAAACATGTAAATGTTAATGCACGACATCCAAAGACAACACAGAAACATTAACACAGAAAAAAATCCTTCTACCCATAACGATACTGAAAAAAAGTTTACATAAATTCAATCTAAACAATACCCATAAAAGTCTTTATAAAGGGAGATAGTGCTGTGCCGTTACACATTTTTTTTTAAATTACGAATTATAAATAAAACAGATGAAGGTTAGAAGGATGATATGAATCAAGACTCAGCTGTAGTTTTATTGTTTTATAATTTATTGTATTAAACCTAATGAGTATTATATTTATTATTTCAGGACATAGATCTAGTGGCAGCTCCTGTGGCTGTTCAAATCAGTAGGGAAAAAGTTGTAGATTTCACAATTCCCTATTACTATGACTCTCCAGCTATTTTGTTGAAAAAACCTGATCAGAATGCAAAGAAATGGAGAACATTAATAGATCCTTTAAGCGAATATGTAATTTTGTGTATATTCATATTCCTTCCAGTTAACTCACTTTTTTTGTTTTTCTTCGAAAAATGTACGCCATACTATAGAAAAATAGAAAACAGAGATAAAGTACGAGGACTGCATCATTTCTCCGACTCCTTGTGGTATGTGTATGGTGCGTTGTTAACACAAGGTAACTACACCTTTAATGAAGGTAGGACCGCTATTTTCTTTATAAAATTTATTATTCTCAATTTATATATAAAGATATATAGTGTTAGATGTTTATACCTTCATGTACGTGGGAATGACTTATGAAATTCTAAAATACATTGTAGCGTGATTGTTGTGGTTAGTTATCTTCTCTTATTAAACTGATTACTCGATTGAATGATGTATGTCTGTAGACAAATATAATTTGCATATTCTAGACGAAAGCAAATGAGAATTAAAAAGGATTGTATGAAGAAGAAAAAAAGGTTGACCGAGATGAAGGGTGTGAATTTTGCATCCACACAAAAATTAAAGTATGTCTGATATTAGCAGAAGTATTTGCCGTGCAACTGGCTACATTCAATTCCCTGAAAAACGGCATGTCTGTTTTGCTTACAGTTACTACTGAACATGGCTACGTATTTTCACATCTCGCATAGCCAGATGGAGACCCCTTGCTAGCATAAAAAGAGTATGAATAACCGTATTTCTATACACAAGTAAACCGTTCTGTTGGTTTTAATGAATTCTCGACGATATTAAAACAAGGTTTAATAAATAATATTGCTCATAAAAAAACTTTTTAAATTTAGTATGGATTATTTTCACAGTGTAGTAAACCATATTACATCATACTTTTGATATTGATTTGCCAGATTTTATTAGTGTAACCATGTCTTAATTTAATTGCATCGTACTCATGGTAGTATAATGACAAAGGAGAAGGCAGCTTTATGCTTCTTTACTAATAGCATTACAAAATAACTATTTATCATCATGTGAACCTGATCATACTACTGTGGCTTTTTTAAAAATTGTTTCGGAATTATAGGACTATGACTTTTTTTACTTTTTGTACCATGACGCTGCTTTTTCTTACATCAAACGTCTAAATCAAGACGACAGTAGTTTACTGGCGTCCAAATTGCGCAACTCGATAATGAAAATAACAAGGTTCCAAACAGAAACCATGAAAACCGCATGAACTTCAACAAAGGCAAGATCGGATGCGTAAACAGTGTGCGTTGAAATTGTAATCGTCTCTTTCTTTGCATGTATCATCCGCAATGGGATTTCGCACTTTATCTAAGAATAGATATATGGTGCAGTAAAATTGGTACCGTCAATGTTATAATGTATTGATTTGTTTTCCATATTTTCTAACATAGGTGGTGAACATATGGCAGGTTCATCTTCAGGTCGTACGCTTTTAAGCTGCTGGTGGATATTTTGCATAATAATGATGGCAACATACAGTGGTAACCTTGTAGCCTTCCTCACTGTAACAAAAGAAAAACTGCCTTTCTCTAATATTGCTGGACTTGTCGAACAAGGCAGTTATAAATGGGGAACACTAGAGGGCACTGTATTTGAAACAATTTTCAAGGTAAAAATTTAAGATTTAAAATAAAATACTATACGATTATGCACAGAGATTGTGACAAAGATAAGTCATGTACCTTGTAATTTTTATATAGATATAGTTTTTATATACTTACTAATAGAATAAATCCCACTATCAAAATGATTGCACATATACAGATTTTAAACTAGATTCCAAGCGTCATATAGACAAATGCACTGCAGCATTTACATTGCATCTCTGAATCCTACAAATATATCGAATATCTAAATAGCTAAAAGGATAAGCAAGAGAAGAACGATTAAAACGTTCAAATGGCGCCAAATGGTCATTCGGTTTCTTTTTGGTTTTAATGCCTTTTACTGTAAAATTTTAATCATTTATCTGCTTTTATACCTTGAAAAGTTTTATATATATACTAAAATTTGAATAACTGGTTAAGAAAATCTACAAACGAGGTGACATACTAGTTAATTCTTTACTATATTTGCTACCCTTTAATGATCATTTCATTAATCATTTTGTTTTTGTTTGTTTTTGTCTTCGTGTTGTCTCCAAAAGGTACAAATGACTAACTTAAAACGTTGAAACTAAAAACTTGATAAGCAAAACCAGATCTGCAAATATGGTGAGACAATAACAATCAAAACCAAGGAGTAAACAAAGACTAAAAAAACCAAAGGACATTTACATCAACATTTATAAATTAGAAATAAGAAACAACACGAACTCCACTAAAAACCGGGAGTGAAATTCGGTGCTCCGAAGGGTAAGCATTTCCTGCACAGCATAGACAAAATTGCTAGTTTGATGCAATTAGTCAAGAGTATGACATTCGTTCTGTTATTCGATATAGTCAAACGTTTGATGTTGTCAGGTGTTATGGAATACCCCTGCTGTGAATTTGCCATAACATTCGATAGTTTAACACTATTCTAATTTTAGACGTTATTTGCCTAACATTATAATTGTTTTTTTTTTGCTTTGTGCAAAAGAGAAACTCAAAAGCGATACAAGATAAAAAGGAAGAAACAATTGCAAGTCATACATTATTTTTGTAAGCCCCAATGTGAGAGAGAGTTTCCTTTATTGAAGTTGAACATAGACACAAGTGAGCTCCATAGAGCTTCGTCTTTATAGTGTCGTAACACAATAAAATTTAGAACGTTGGGCACGTATATATAAAATTCATTACAGAATCAAACACAAGCAGATAACGACTAAGATATCATGCAATTTCTAAACTATGTGTCAGAGATCAAATTTAAACGGGTTAAGCCATTTCGAATGATATTTTATACGGTGTCTTTCTATGTTGTGATGTTAAAATATTATTTCATGTTAGGGTGAAGGATAGCGTCTGTTAAAATTTTAAATTCGCTGCCTTTATTTGCACTTGTTGTTCTGTGCACGTGGTTGTTGTTTGTTGATGTGGTTTATAAGTGTTTTTCTATCTCGTTTTTTTATACAGATCAGACTGTTGGTTTTCCTATTTGAATGGTTTTACACTAGTCAATTTTGGGGCTCATTATATCTTTTGGTTCGGTGTGAGCCACGGATACGTGTTGAATGCAGGTTCTTTGGCCAATAATGCTTTTTTTTACAAATTGTGACCTGGATTGAGAGTTGTCTCATTGACACTCATACAACATTTTTTTATTTCTATTAGGAAAAATACAATCTCGACTTCCCAAAACAACAGATAACACATGCATATGACAAACCCTTTGAGACCAAATTAGCATACATCCAATGTTAAGCATGAATTATTGAAAATACTAGACAGTACATCACGATCACATCAACAACCAAAATTGTCGAGAGACAAAAGATACG
The DNA here is from genome assembly GCA_037788925.1 of Mytilus galloprovincialis. Classification (NCBI taxonomy): domain Eukaryota; kingdom Metazoa; phylum Mollusca; class Bivalvia; order Mytilida; family Mytilidae; genus Mytilus; species Mytilus galloprovincialis. The sequence continues at coordinate 42,876,670 of CM075334.1, read as the reverse complement.
CAGACTATAACCACAATGTATGGTTCAGATAGCCTGACGGGATATTTTATTGTGCATAGAGATAAAAAATAAAATAAAAAATACCGTTTGTCGATTTCCAGGCATATATTTTCTTATCAATATTTGGAATAAAACGTTTCATAATTGTTCCATTTTTAATTCATACTCTTAATAACCTTTTTTTATTTGGCCTTACGAATAAATATTAATTTACTTCAGTTAACACTTATTTTCATGCTTCGACAGTTAATTTTGTTTTGCATATTCTTCTTCTTATATTAACAGACATCTACGCAACCAGATAATGTAAAGTTTTGGAACGGAGTAGTTGCCTACAACAAAACAAACCCAAGTATTCTAAGTGCGGATCCTAATGTTCAAATACGGCTTGTAATGGAGGGAAATTACGCTTATGTTGGTGACCGAACTCCGATGGAATTAGCTATGGATAATAATTGTCATCTGGCAATGGTTCTATCGGATTTATTGACAATGCAATTCGCAATAGCACTTCCCAATAAATCTCCCTTAACTAAGATTTTTTCTGACGAGTAAGTAATTTTTAGAGATAAAGTTCAAATTCTGATAACTCTAAAGTAATTGTTATGAAATGCAACCATCTTGCCAGTTGAAGGCTTAGTTTTTTCCATTAAACCCTCCATGTATATATTTAAAAAATATATCTTCCTATTGGCATGTAAAAGTATATTAAAAATTATTGAAATTTATGTTACTTTTAATAATCTTTTTAAAATAAATTACATTAACGTTAAACAAAGGGCCGTTAACTCATTTTACACGAGGCCGAAACTTTAGATAAATGCTACAGTCAGTCAAAATATAGGATGGTCTATAATAGTTAATATATTTTGATTTTAGAATGAATGCCATTTTTGAAAACGGACTATTACAGAAGTGGAAGTTAGAACACTGGCCGAAACATGGGATTTGTGACAATATTCCACGCAAAGAATCTACACCAATAACTCTAATAGATATACATAGTTCCTTTTACGTGGTAGCTATTGGTGTTTTCATCGCTTCTAGCTTTCTTATATGTGAATGTTTTAAATGGAGATATCAAAGAAAGAGATTGATGCAAGACAAAGGAAAACAAACACCACATGAAACTGACATAGTAAGGATGAAATCAAGTCTTGAAGACTCTATGATATACTAAAGGACTTTTTATCAAATCAATTAAATTTGATTTCAAAATAACGTTAACTTTAAAAACGTTTATTGTGTTAATGTGAAAAAATGTTTTACTGTAAATTAGTTTTAAACAGTTTGTATAGGGTTTAATGTAGATGAAAGATTAAAGGAACTTTTTTTTGGATTCGAGCGTCACTGATGAGTCTTTTGTAGACGAAACGCGCGTTTGGCGTATATACAAAATTTAGTCCTGGTATCTTTGATGATAAAATGGAGAATGGAAATGGTGAGTTTATTCATATTGATTAATAAGGTTTTTCAAGCTTTACATTATATTGTAATTAAATTAACAATTTAGATTGCAATTTGTACTTGACAATTAACTGTTTTTAAAATTAAGATGACAAATGTCTTTGGTAATGAACTGTGTAAAAACATAGATTACAAAAGTCTTAGACAATGGGTTGCTTTAAAAAGATAGAAAGCGAGTGTAGTTGGCAATGATATTATCATTTTATGTTCTATTCGGACTCTGATGCGCAAGTACATTTTTTATGTAATTGTTTCATCAGACTTTCAGTAAAGAATATGACTAAGAATGCAAACATATTGTGCAATGAGTTGTATTTTTAACAACTCGGATTTTCAAAGTCACAGAGAATGAGTTGTATTCAAAACACATGTCGGGTCATTTGCTATTTCATCTGATGATTCATTAGTCGGAGGAATTATTAGCTGTTCTGTATTGACGGTTATTGTTGCTGAACTATGTTGTTTTCTCTATCGTCTTCAATAGCATTCGCTGCGTATGCATTGCCTGGATTCTCATTATTTACTGATAGTAATGTGTCTATTGGTTCGTAGATTTCTCTATCTCCTGTATTAACAGTCGTTGAATTTTCTTACCGATCACTTATGTTTTCGTTAGATTCCTCGGTCTTACCTGAATACAGAAACTTTCTCATACCTCTCACTAACCCATAAAGTTTTTCAGAATCTATCACATCTTCGTAATATTGAAATATTTCACGTTCCTTGGGAATTTGAACCGATTCAAATATATACCATATAAACGGATGCATATAGCCAACGAAACAAATAGCAATGGCTAACATATTTGTCATATCATTTTTTGATATAAATACACTTTCGACAATTCCTTCTTTGAATGAATTAATTTGAAAACAATCATATCCAACCCACACTGTTGTTATCCACAAAATTGTTTTGAGGTAGTTTATATCATTTTCAAAGTTGCGATGACAGATATACGAATTATATGTATTGCCAATGATAATCGTCCAAATATAGTTGAGAATTGCTTGGGTTTTATTCTTGTATGAAATGTCATTGTCCTCGTGACAGTTTATTCCAAATGTCCATCTAATGTCTTATTATGCGTGCCATATGTCGATATTCTAAATGTGAGAGCATCTAAATCAATGGGCAGGTTTAAAGTATAATATTTCATTTCTTGTTCAAACCAAAACCATTCTTGAAGACCATTCCATTTGTTTCTATCCTTATCGTTGGCTATATGTTTATCTAATTCATCAGTTGTTGTTTTGGGATTTGAAAGATAAATATAAAAAGCAAAAGCAGTTTCGTCCTTGAGCATCTCTTCCTCAAATGTTTGTTTTGCTTTAATTGTATCCTCTTTACTCGAATTCAAATGACAATTGTTGGAATGTCCTTCTAGAACACCGGCATTTTTTTCAAATTCTGGTTGTTTTGTTGTGCAAAGTAACGGTAGCGTAAAAACATGGACAATACAAAATATTATTGTGTATGCCGAAATCTGCAATGAACGAATAGATAATGGTTGAAATTAATACTGAAATCTTGTCTAATGATAGATTATAGACTAAAACAAATATGTAATTAAATTATCAATAAATCTATTGAAAATGCATTCCATTTGTTTTTTTAAAAGACAAGCACAGTGTATCTAAATTACATAGTTCAGGGATGTACATGTAGTTCATTTCACAAACGGGTCGCCTACACTATTGCTTTATAATGCAAAAGGGTTAAAAAAAAAAAGCAAACGAACTGTTTTGAATGCCAAAAGCACGTTATTGTTATACTAAAATTAAATAAATCGAATTCAAAGCAACCAATATCCAAATTCACTCGTTATGTAACTTAGTTAATAGTTAGAAACAAAATCTATGACAATAATGTTAAAAAATCCGTTTAAATGTGGAAGTTGTATAAATATCAATGCAAAAATATGTTTGATAAATATGTACCATGTCAGGAATATGACAGATGTTATCAATTCGTTTGATTACTCAGAGCTTTTGATCTTGCCATTTGATTAGGGACTTTTCCTCGGTGTTAGGTATTTTAGTGATTTACTTTTTCAGGACTTGATTTTTGTTTTTTTTGTGTTTTAAGTCAACTTTAAAGCAAAGATTTTGTGCTACTTTTTTTTTAATACGAAAGGATATATACTCACGTCACAACCTAAACCTCCTAGAAGCGCATAGTAAAAATGAGTATACGTAACTTTGAGAAGGTATACATCCCGCAAAGCAAAATGAATGTCCCAGTTTTGAACGCCTTTTACTGCCTGTCGGAAGAAGATCCACGAATGAACCTATTTTATATCGATGTCAGACCTTCTGGTTTACTTCTAGATTAATTTAAAGGGAATTGCTCAGTTTTTTTGTCGCAGTCAATGTGACATTTGTGATTCATTGCAATACGTGAACTTGTCTGATTTATAATCAGAGACATGTGATGCAAATGGACTTTTAAAAATTCGAAGCGAACTGACAATAGCATGAACAAAAAAATCCTTGCTATATTGTGATCGCTTGTTTTTGTTAAAAAAAACAACTTTATCACTGTCATCTTAAATCAAATACGTTCACCAACGTTTAACTGCGTTTTGCATTCTGGTAAACAAAGAAATATTTGCGTACATGTCTCCATTTTGGTAAACAGACCAACGAAAAGTAGGTTTTTGTCCATCTGATTAGTTAAGCCTTCTTCAACTGATTTTTATAGTTCGTTCTTATGTTGTATTGCTATACCACTGTCCCAGGTTAGGGGAATGGTTGGGATCCCGCTCACATGTATTACCCCGCCACATTATATATGTAAAACTATGTGCCTATCCCAAGTCAGGAGCCTGTAATTCAGTGGTTGTCGTTTGTTACATATATTTTTTTCGTTCATTTTTTATATAAATAAGGCCGTTAGTTTTCTCGTTTGAATTGTTTTACATTGTCTTATCGGAGCCTTATATAGCTGACTATGCTCATTGTTGAAGGCCGTACGGTGTCCTTTAGTTGTGATTGTCTGTGTCATGTTCGTCTCTTGTTGACAGTTGTCTCATTAGCAATCACACCACATCTTATTTTTTATATTTGTCGATTTAGTAATCTTTCGATTTTCCATTCACCAATTTCCTACATTGACAATTGAATCATAATTAAGCAAATCGAATTTGTGCTTATCTATAGTTAGACATAATAAATTGTTGAATACATGAAAAATGTCTATGTGTATGCACAATGTGAATGAACGATTAAAACAAAGATTCAGCAAGAATTGCAAATAGACATCCGCTTTTATCATCAAAATTAATATAAGTTATGTAAATAATTATAGAAAAAAACAACATATACCTTTGATGTAATAATGTGTCGTACTTTGAAATAGATAGATAGTTTATAAACGTCTTTCAACATGTTTAAGTTCATGTATATTTCAGTTTCTGATGTCATAAATAGGTCGCATAAAATTGGGTTTTAAGTACATGCATATTTTAATTTCTGTTGTCGTTACCAGGTCGCATCAAGTTTGGTTTTATGCTGCAAAGATCGAAACTGACATACAACAAAAAGATACCATGAACATGAAGTGTTTTTTTTTTATTTAAAGAACTTTTATAAAATTCGTAGATGCACTTCAAGAAAGTTTTAGCAAATTTTAGATTTAAATACAAAATCATTGAATCATGATAGTATGCCTGCTTGTTCCCAATTTGTCAAAATAATTATGGCCCTTTTTCGTAAGGTTGGAAAAACGTATATCAAATTGTTTTTTTATTTTTTTTTGTATTTTCCAGTGGACGATTTGGTGACTTTATACAATAAAAGTCTTCTGAAAATGAAATCCCGTTTTGAAATATCTTTTTTTTATGGTTAAATAATCATTAAATTGATTTTTTTGTTTTGTTGTTATATTTTTTGTAATGTGACAGGACAACATAAAAATATGCTGTAGAAATCAGTTAAAAAGGTAAGTACGCATCAGATCGATATGAAGTAAAAATGAAACAAGAATAACAGTTATAAGATAAGATAAGAAATTTTATTTCAAGTCGGGTTACATTAAATACAAACATAAGCTCTGTAGATCTTTTTGCCGACATTAATAACAATAACAACACACATATTAAGATACATAAAACACACATATGAGACATACAAATTATGATAGCTATATTGCAAGTAAAAAGTTCATAAATAAAAAGCATAGCACATGCAAGCAAAGCACTAAAACTGAAACATAAGCACATGCAAAGCAGAATGAAATAAATAAAGCAAACTAATTTCTATAAGCTACATGGAACAAACATTCAACACAAAATAAAATAAAGGTATTAAGATCTGCAGAAGCCACACCTGCATGAGTTGCCATTCCAGTTGTTGATCATACTTTTAAACTGGTTTAGGTTTGTCTGTGCACGGATCGTGTCAGGCAACTCATTCCATGGTGTAGCTCCAGCATATCTTAATGAATGAAGGCCAAAATGTGTGGTTCTCACCTGTGGAATTTCAACAGTTTGTTGTTTTCTAAAAGTATAAGATACATTTTTAAAATTAATGATATCATGGAGATACACCGGTGATTCTTTATGTAATATTTTAAAAGTTTCTATTGCCATCATTCTTATGCGTCTTATTTTTAAAGAAGGTAAACCAGATTTTAACAACAGAGTTTCATAATCACTATCAAAATCTTCATATATGAACCTCAAGGCACGTTCTTGTATTTTTTCCATCTTTTTAGTATTACCCTCCCCACAAAAATGCCAAACCACAGGACAATAATTGAAATTAGACATAATATATGAATGATAAATAGTTAACCTTCCCAATTTAGATAGATGTTTTCCAATTCTTTTAAGAAGATTTAACTGCCTTGATGCTTTTTTACAAATATCAGAGATATGAGTTTTAAACTTGAGTTGATAATCTATTGTCACCCCCAGGAGCTTTACCTCAGTGTCACATAAAATTTCATTCCCATCCAAATTGAATTTAATATTCCCACTTTTTGATTTATTCCCAACAGCAATAGCCTGAAATTTATCTGGATTAGCTTTCATTTTGTTATTAGCAAACCAATCAATTAAAACAGCACTTTCCTTTTCCAAAGATTTAACTAATCCATTTAGGTCTGGTCCTGAGTGTGACAATGTATTATCGTCTGCATAATTATACAGTTCATTTTCTTTCACAAAATTGAAAATGTCGTTTAGAAAAATAGTAAAAAGCACAGGACCCAAAATCGAGCCCTGCGGTACACCTTTATAGATATTTTGCCAGGTACTAAAATATGCACCGACTTTTACACACTGTTTCCTATTTGATAAATAATTATCAATTAAATTAAGTGCCTCATTTGACAGGCCATATGCCTTCAATTTCAAAAGAAGTAAATTATGGGGTAAGCAGTCAAAGGCCTTAGAAAGGTCCATTAGCACAGCAGCCACATATAAATTTTGATCGACTGCTTTTTTCCAGTCCTCAATGTCTTTTAGTAAGGCGGTGTTACAGCCATAGCCAGGTCTAAAAGCTGACAAGGAAGGATGAAATATTTTACTAAAATATTCTATTAGCTGCTGATATATGGCCCTCTCAAAGAACTTTGACACCACCGGAAGAATGCTAACAGGTCTGTAGTTTCCTGCCTCTAACTGACTATTCTTTTTATGCAGTGGAACTACCTGTGCTTCCTTAAGATCGTCAGGAAACTCTGAACTCTTAATAGACATATTTATAAGTTGAGTAATAGGTTTAACAATTACTGGTTTGGCTATTTTCAAGATTTTTACTGATACCCCATCAAAGCCAGTAGCTTTGTTTACATTGATCTTATTAATTTGATTTTCAACAAAGTCATCTTTAATTTCTATAAAAGATAAACTACCATCAACATTACAATTTTCCCTTATTGATTTTATGCTTGGATGATTATCATCTACCTCACAATTATCATTGCCGATATCTTTGGCTACATTTACAAAGTAGTTATTAAAAATTTCTGCAACATTTGATTGGTCATTAATTATTTCATCGTTGTTACATAAAACAATATTGTTATCAAAATGACTACCCTTGTTTGTTAAAAAAGGTTTGATTGTTGGCCAGAAATCTTTTTGTTTTGGACCACCAATGCAACGCTCTATAAAATAATTTCTTATAGATTGTCTTCTAAGTTTGGTAGCAAGATTTCTTTGTTGGCGATATAACTCCCAGTTCTTCTTCGATTTTGCATGTAAATATTTATTGTGAAGCATTTGCTTTTTGTAGATTGCACTTTTTAATTGTTTGTTCATGTATGGTGCTGGTTTGTGTACAGTTTTTCTTGTCTCTGGTATGTGGTTGTTGACTATACTCATTAATTTGGTGTTAAAAATATCATAAGCCTCATTAACATTTTCTACATTGTCTACAATTGTTGTAAGATTTGCCTGTTCTAAATCATGTAGAAATTTTTCCTCATCTAGCTGTTTATAACTTCTGTATTTTTTTAAAGGTTTTTTTATTGATGGAACATCAGATTTAAGTTGTACAGCAATGATGTTATGGACGTCACTAAATCCACAGTTAAAATTTGTGGTATTTTGGAGCATGTTCTTTTTGTTTGTTAAGATGACATCATTTAGTGTTGGTTTTGCATCTTTTGTGAAACAAGTTGCACCTTTTACAATGTTCTCAATACCACAGATATCACATACTGTGCTTAAAGGTGTACATTTATCTATTGATAATAAGTTATAATTTAAATCGCCCAGAAAAATCATATTATCATATTTTACAGATATCTTATCATGGGTCTTAGTAAAGTCATTAATAAAGTCATTATCAGATATTGTTTGTGGTCTATACATTCCAGATATTAGCCATTTTTACCAGTTACTACCAGTTCAGCTGCTATGGATTCAATGATCTCACACTCCATGTTCTGCTTCCTGTCGCACGGTAAATCGGATCTTATGTACATGACTATTCCACCCCCATGTGCATTTCTGTCTTTTCTCCAGAAATGGTAGTTATCAACCCTAAATTGGGCATCTGGGAAAGACTGGTCTATTTTAGTCTCTGCAATAATGAGGAGATCTACTATGTTTTTACATAACAGTTCTTGGATTGAGCAAAATTTGTAGCGTAGACTGTTAATGTTTAGGTAAGAACTGATAAATTTATTTGGATGTTTCTTTCTTACCGTGTATAGTTCGTGAAACATATCATGAGATGCATCGTCTTGATCTAGTATAGGTGCTTCGGTGTTTACATCGGATGTTGGCACAGTAATGTCAGATGCAGATACGGTGAGGTCGTCATCTGAATCCGTATCTGTATTTGAAGTCAGATGATGGAAATCGAAAAATGAATCAGTGAAGTTTGTTAATGTTCATTTTTTACAAAACCATGAGTCTGTTGAATTCGATAATTCATTATATTGGTTAAGCGGCATATTGATACATTTTATGTGATGCCAGAGTTCACAGTCATCGCACAGGATTCCATGCTGATTTTTGCGAACAGGTTTTTGACATTCGCCACACGGATATTTTATAGGAGCAGGATTACTTACTTACAAGAATATTAAAGACACAATTTATAGATCGATACGTGTACATGAATCGTTTTTTTTTTTTTTTTTTAATTTACATCTTCCCTAAATAACATCACGGTAAATTATGATAAAACATCATTTTTTTTCTAAAGGAACGCCGCAACTCTCAAACAAAATCTTTGTATTTTAGAAATAAGTTAATAAGTGTTTAAATAATGTCAGGTACCAAATTAAAACACCTCAGATTAACTTAATAATTCATCAATGATTCATGTACTATATGGCAAAATCATAGGTCCTTTATTCAGTTGATGTACACCACATGACCTTAAATTACGTCCCGTTGTTGCAGATTGAAAATTATAAATTATATTACATTACGAATAAATTTGATCTGTGCCACAATGTAAATAATGTACAAAGTCAATACGATAAGGGGTTAAATGTTAAACGATATCAGAGAGATAACCACAATCTTGGACAACAGGTTTTTATTATGCCGCCAAATAAAATTATGTACACAGGTGAAGGAAAATAATTCTGTAGTAAGATATTCAGTATGGAATACGGAAATATAGTACGAGAAATGAACATTTATTTTAGTATGCTGGAAATTTCAGTTTGAATCATCGTATCACACTTCCAAAATAAACATGAAAATCAAATGACCGCTTCATAGTTAATCATCTACTCGATCCGTTCAAAACAAACGATAATTTTAAGAGATACTGGTAGTAGGCATATTCGCGATGTAGAACTGATTCATCTGGGCTATTTATAATGCGCAAAGTTTCCATATGTTGATCTTACCGATGTCTTATCCTTTTACGACATACTCAGCACATTTTTAACAAAAGTTTAAGCGTAACCTTAAATTGAAATGACAAAGGAGAAGTCCAGTAAGACCCCTTTTTGGCCCCAAAATATAGCAGTTTTACAAAATTGTCAAAATGTAAACTTTTAGTTATTCATTGGAAAGTAGAATACCTCTGCTTCATAAATAAGGGCTGTTTTGACAATACAATTCACATATATCGGGTGCTAGCATCATTAAGTCATGCTAAATTACTGAAATCTTCACAATTTTTTAAGTTAAGTTTTAGACGGTTTCCGTCTTAAATGAATGTGGCCGCATTTGTGTTCATTCTTTATATAGAAATTTTTGTATTTGATGATAATGCACAACATATATATTAAGGTTGAGGATGAACACTTTCATTTTTGTCAAAAAACATCTGAAAAGTGACGTTTTTTTGGCATATTTGATAGATTTTTCATATTTAAGCTTGAATCAGAGCGTTTCTTATGACTAAATCGGTTCAAATCTTTCACATAATAGAATTTATGATTCAGCATAAATTCGGTTATTAGTGTAAGCAATGTGTGTCATTGACCGTGCTACTTTTTGTGCTACTTTTTGTCTATAATCGAATCAACTGAAATAGACACATAACTGTTTAGAAAGTGTCCAAATTTTTTCGTCAGATGGACCTGAAATTTGAGGCCAAAATCGGCCCTTACCGGACCTACTCCTTTACCGCTAAATATTTAACTGCCAAAAAAATATCATCTTAACTATCAATCACAAGTCTTTCCATACTTATATTCTTCATGTATAGCCAGATGCGGATATAGTGGGGCGGCGGGATACTAGGATCCCTTTATGGAACTTCATGTATGGTTATTTCAGACTGTTTACCTGTTCTGTTCTATACTTTGTTCCCTTAAGGGGCCCGGGGGCATTCCCCGACACTTTTCAAAATCTTAGATCTGCATCAAATTGCATCCTATTTATAGTGAACCGAAGACGCACTGCAGCCTTTTGTGTTCCATACTATTATATTAATGTGAGATTGCTTGACTTGTATCATTATTTTTAATAGCATGTTTTGTAAGATATATTCAACTTACCAGAATCATGCTGAATGAATATTTAAACCTTTTTTCATATACAAATAAATACGTTGCGATTTAAAGTTTTAATAATTGCCTTTAATGAGATAAAATTTATAAAAGTAAGTCTTGAAAACAAAGTCCAAGGATGTAATTTTTTTTATCATATAAAGATCGCTTACGATTATTTGCATAATGACTGTATCTAATAAAATACAGCACACGCGTATGCAAAATTGAAATAATAAGCATTTTATAACTTCGTGCGTCCGAATCGCTTTTATGGATAAACATTCACCGTGAATGCTCACATGAATCACAGCCGAATATTTGAAAAACAGGTATGCATTAATACGCCGAAATGTTTGGGGCTATGTGACAAAAAAGGACCTTAACAGAATAGCAAAATGCAACTAATGTCAATTTTGCCTAATGAGTTTAGAACATCGTTTCTTAATAAATTCTTGATTTATGAAAGGGAGTTTAAGTAAGAATTTTATACGAATTATATCACTACAAAAGAACTGACTACTGAAATGATAATAGCCTTGGGAAACTGAAAGTCCACTAGAAGTGGTATCGACCTGGTGACAGCAAATAAGATAATGCATTATGTATCAAAAAAGGAAATTTGCTATTAATGCCATCAATGCAAATTAAGACTAAATTGGACAATTTTTTTTTTTCAAGGGTTAATAATTCGAACAGGAACATTATTTCGTTATTTGTACAATAATGAAATTTCATCAATTTTGGGAAATCTAAAACCTTAATCTCGGCATTCCAATGGCAACCAATTGTGCCCCTCTTCTTGTCGACTTGTTTCTTGTTAATTATTATGAGGTTAACTTAATAAAGAAGCTTCTGTGGAAGAAAGATATGAAGTTAGCAGTATCCTTCAACGTTACTTTCCGCTTTATAGATGATGTTCTTTCACTAAATAATTCAAAATTTGATGACTTTATTGAACGCGTTTATCCCATAGAACTAGAGATAAAGGATACAACAGATACCTGCCTCATATATTGACTTACATCTAAAAATGACAACTAGGGTCGGTTGAAAACACAACTTTATGACAAAAATATTATTTCAACTTCCCAATTTAGCCATGGCATTGTCAGTTTATTTTAATCTCTTATAGTCTCTTTTAATTGTGGTATCTTTGGTGAGTTTATATACAACTACTAAAATTATATCATACACATTTACTTGACCTATTTGATGCGTGGACTTAAATTAGTCTCTCCCTCTTGCTCTCTCGTTATTTATTTACAGCTGATTTCATAGAGTGTGTAACCAAAGTTAATATCTTTGATTAGCTTGCTTGTTAGCTGAACCGTGAAGTCATGGTTAGGTCACGTATACACCCTCCTTTCGAAGTAGCCTAGCCCAACAGACAGATAGATTGGTTATCTGTTGGACTAGTCTACTCTTAAAGGAGAGTAGTTTACCTAACATTACAATGACTTCACGGTTCACCTAACAAGCAAGCTAACAAAAGATATTTCCTTTGGCTACATACTCAATGAAATCGGCTGTAACGTTAAAATCAGCAATTGGTTTCAAAGCTTCCTTTTGGGTAAATACAATAATGATAACAAATAATGTTAACACACATTAATCATAAAATATTTTCATTGACATCTGAATAAAACAAGGACAGAGATCAATATCCTTTAACTTATATTTTCATATTAACAATGTAAAACAATATTTATCAAAATGAACTTAAATAAGACACGTTTTCTTCTGAATAACATTTCCCAATTTGGTAATTTTATATTTATTTAGGTGAAAAAACACCTATTTTGCGAGATACATAGGCTTATTCAAAGTTTTAATTGCTTATGATAAGTGGATCGTAAAAGAGAATGATTCCAGATTAATTCAAAAGTTATGAAGTAGTAACGAATCGATATGATAAAATGGAAATAAGATGTTCAAACTTGATATGATAATCGTTCAAAGTAGACTGAAATGAAACATACAACAGTATATATTATTATGTTTTAATTTAAAAAAGGTCGTAGAAAGATAGTTTTAAAGACCATCTACAACTTACTTACATGGATGAGTAGTTCACCATATACTTTGAAACGCATGTTTTATTCTTTAACATTCTATATTTCTCTTTGTTTAAATGAAAATGAATATCTTGATAAACAGCAATTGACGTCAACAAAATACAAAAAGAAACATAATCCATGCAACAACAAATACCGCCATAAATCAGGAAAAAGTAATGGTTTCGAATAATCATCCCGATCTGAAATGAATATTTCATATATTGTTTTTAGTATGAAACATGTACATCTAATTTCGGTGTTGTGCTGACATGTCTAATCATTTGAGGTTTTTCTTTTCCCTTTCCAATTTTTTCTCTCCATTTACAGTATTTATGTTTACAAAACTCCATGCACAAGGAACACGAAGCCACGAAGATGCCAATTCCTATCAAATAAAATGCACTTTGAACATCTATAAGCGTTATTGCATTAGATTCTTTTAAAATAGATTCTTTACAATTTCCAGGTTTTGGCCAATGTCTCAACCTCCATATTTGAAGTAATCCACTTTCATGTATTGAAATTATTCTAAAAACAGAACAAGACAAAACACTTTGAATATATTAAGGACACCTTGACAATAATAAAAGAAAGTAATCTTATATATTTTCTACAAATTGTTTAGAATACCAAAAAGTAAACAACATGCTAGTTAAGTAGTCACGAATCTCAGAAATAAGAGAAACCGGATCTCATATTGGTTTACGTTGCTTGATGATGTCTTTTGACTAAATGAATAGCTAGTTATATGACATGTCCGAGTTTGGCTTTAATTTATGCCCCTGATGGTTTCTCAATTCTTCAATGCTTGTTTACCTTTAATGTTTGAGTTGTCAAATATTTGATCTCGAGACATTAACTGTTAAAACATGTGACGTTTAAGTTATCTATCCCTTTTCAGCTTTTTAAATCGACGATTCAATTTCCACTTAAAAATATTTGTTATTTTTCTGAAAATGCATACAATGTAACATACTACACGTAAATCTTCCAACAAAAGTAAACCATGTAACCCGCTATTTCCTTTTTAAACAGTAACATAGTAAGTAATGTTTGAATTTAAAAATTATTAAAATTACGAAAATTTCAATTCTCTCTAGCAATGTCGACCCTATACAGATTTGGCTATTACTTTGAGGTCCTTTTTGGTCATATGTATATAGCTCTTTGTATGTGTTGATGATTATCCACCTTGGCTTTTAAATATTCGTTATTTAGTATTCCTTATGAAGCGCTATGATTTCGGACGCATTGAATTGATGAAATGAGGTTTCATTTTCATTTCTGAATTTTCAAATCCTCATGATGTTATGCTGTGTAAACAAAATACTTACTCGTCCGTAAAAATCTTGGTAAATGGTGAATTATTTGGTAGTGCCATTGCGTACTGTAATTGGAGTACTTCAGCTAATGTCATGGCCAACTCACAATTATCTATCATAGTCATATCAAAGAACGTTTTGTCTACAATAAACGCATAATTTCCTTCCAGTACTTTGCCTATATGTTCATCACCTATATAACTCAGGACCCTTGTATCAGATTTATTATACTCTACAACCCCGCTCCATATTTTTTTGTACTCTGGTATTTCTGATGTCTGTGAAATAAATGGAAATTAGGAAATTTTAAAAGTACCATTTTTTTACCATTTTTGCTTTTATAGTTTTTCCTTAATATCATTATTTATATAAACATTAGTCGAAATTGAAACCATACTGTCTATCTAGATTTACAAAACATTTAGTGAAATAAGAAGATTATATGAATGCAAATTAATTTTGCTTTTCTGTCTGATCACATTTTAGAAGTCAACTATTACTGTAGTGACTATATGTCTTGGTACTGCTTTTACTTTTCTCGTACAACATTAACAAATACATTCTTAGAGGTTTTGTAACTAATGCCTTATTATAAACCTTAAACATTCAATACTCAAACTACTATTTGTTTTACCACTTATTTGAAATCAATTCCTCAAAGTAATATTTAAAAAATAACGTGTGTATAGACATTTCTTATCATTGTATTTTTCTTCAATCTTTGCCTCAAACACAAGAACTGGGCTGTCATTTTACCTTGAAAATTTGTTCGAAAATAGCTCCTCCTTGTATTCCCCATTGATATTTATCCTGTGCAACAAGTCCTGAGAGATCTGTGAAAGGTAGTTTTTCTTTTGTCACTGTCAGGAAGGCAATTAGGTTACCACTGTAAGTAGCCATCATAATTATACAGAATATCCACCAGAAGCTTAAAAGAGTACGGCCTGATGAAGAATCTGCCATGTGTGCACCTCCTACCAAAATAAGAAATGCATATTATTTTATAAACATATGATAACCAGGTTACATCAAAACCAAAAGAGACACCATTCTAGATTTACATTCATTAGGCGAATTTATAGTAAACAAAATGTAGACCTAGAGGTACAGATACCGAAACACATGAAGAGCTTTCTGACCAAAAGTAAGACCTCCGATTAATAGTCAGTTCAATAAGTATACTTAATATTTTTAATTTGTGAAATCATGTTTTTATCCTTGAGTTTTTATTTGCTGTGAATAAATTTCTCACTGGCAGTTAAGCATATCTCATCTATATTGTTCACAGAAAATAGTTTAAACATTAACAATAAGTGGCAAAATTACCAATTTAGAAAAACATTAATTTATCGATGTTCCATCTCGTAAATTCATTAAGAAAGTACAGATCAAAATAAAACAAAAACCTGATGGAATCGAATAAACTTTAGACGTGGTGAACGCGGGAGCGACGACAGCACGGACAGGACAGGATTCATTGTAAAAACATTTTCAGTCAAAATATTTCAAAAGTTAATCCTGAAAGAAATTGGTACATACATATCAAATGACTATTCTGGTATTCAAAGATCTGAGATCATGTTTGAAATGGAACAGTTTACAAATGATTAAGACATTTATAATACGAACTCTATCGAAAACCCTGGGTTAACAACTGGTTATATATACTAGTCTTTTAATTGTACGCTAGGCGTGCGTTTCTTCTACTTAAGACTGATCAGTGACTCCGATTCAAACCAGCTGAAAGGCTTATTCACACATTACGTAGAAGTTGTTTAAAAGCGAATAGCAAAAAACACATAATTAATTACCTTGTGTCAATAAAGCACCATACATATACCAAAAAGAGTCTGAAAAATGATGCAATCCTGTTACTTTACTCCTGTCTTCCACTTTTCTATAGTATGGATTGTACTTTTCGAAGAACAAAAGGAATAGAGATGAAATTGGCAAGGAAATGAATATACATAACAGAACAGTTGTGCTGAATGGATCTATAAGTGTTCTCCATTTGGTTAAATTTGGGTCAGGTTTTTTCATCAGGATAACGGACGGTTCATAAAAATATGGATATGTGAAATCTATAACTCGTTCCCTGTCTGTTTGTATTGTCAAAGGTGCAGCCACTATATCTACATCCTGGAAGTAAAGCAAACACAATATTTATAAAAGCAATGAATTACGGATCGCTATACTCATGAAATACATGATGAAGGAATTTCTTAACAACATTTTGCAACTATCAGACATTTCAATTATATTTGGAGTCTTTACGAATAATTTTTCAAAACTGTATTACACAATGCCTCTGTGACAATCTCTTCCGATTTATCTTGCATGAATATGTCAGAGAACAGTTATATCCTAATGATTTGTCAGAATACGCAAATCAATCATGAGTTTGAATGTCCCTCTGGTATCATTCGTTTATCTATTACAATGTAGGGTACTATTCGTTGGACACAAATTATATCAAAATAATAGCAATTATTTGAGGTTCTAGCTGAAAATAAGGACACTTTTATGTTGAGGGGATATTCTTTAATCAATAGACATACTATTTTTTTTTGCTTTTTAAACTTGACTAAATCACCACTATACATAATAAATCATCCACAACAACTATTTACATGTAACTTCATACCTTACTTACAATGTTGTGCCTAAGTTATAAGAAACAATTTTGGCGCATGCAACACGTTCTTTATAAAAAAAAATGTTTCGTTTAAATTTAAATTGCAAAGGAATATGTTGACAGCAATATTCACCCGTTGTTGAAGTTGTCCTACCAAACCTGTCCATGAACCATTCGGTGTCTCTGTACCCCATTGCCCATCTGGAGGCGATGTTATTTCATACCTACATATAATCATTGATATGATTTAAAACTGAATATTAGCCTAATGACCCAATTCCTCGTGGTCGGTCATTTTGGGCAACCTCGAAAATCTGTAGTGACTTTAATAGTTGTATGCACCATTTAAACATTCTAAATAACTTTTTTTGTTATATAAAAGTGGAAAGAAAAAAAAATACCGAACACCCAGTAAAACTCAAAATTGAAAGTCCTTAATCATACGCAATCAAAAGCTCAAACTCATTAAACGAATGCATTAAAGAGGGAAGAAAGATACCAAAGGGACAGTCAAACTCATAAATTTAAAATAAACTGACAACGCCATGGCTAAAAATGAAAAAAAAAACAGACAAACAATAGAACACATGACACAACATAGTAAACTAAAGAATAAACAACACGATCCCCACTAAAAACTAGGGGTGATCTCGGGTGCCCCGGAAGGTTAAGCAGATCCTGTTCCACATGTGGCACCCGTCGTGTTGCTTATGTGATAACAAATCAGGTAAATAGTCTAATTCGATAGGTCACATTCTTGAAAGGAAGGGGATTGTAGTTACGACGTATGAACATATCCGATATCATTTGTGAAAAGGTTATTCCATAAAGGTCAACCAACTCGTGATGACGTCCGTAAAATTTACGAAGGGATGATTTCAACTTCACTATTTGGAACTCTTGGTTTAATAGCTTCCTTGTGAGCAGCAACTCTCTATCAAGAAAATCATGTTAGGAAATGCAAGCACGGGAATATCGTATCAATAGGGAAATATATACCCCGTATGCAGATGCTGCTGGCATGTTGCTTCTTAGAAATGGAAAGTTAACAATAGCAAAGCTGAAATCATCTCTTTTGTCGTAAAGTTTTGTTTTCAATCGACCCTCATTGTCAATTAGTAGATGTAAGCCAAGATATGAGGCCGACTTAACTGTATCTGTAGTATCCTTTATCTCTAGTTCGACGGGATAGATGCGTTCCACATAGTCACCAAATTTTGAATTATTTAATGAAAGAAAATCATCTTTATAGCGGAAAGAAGAGTTAAAGGATATTGCTAACTTCTTGTCTTTCTTCCTAAGAAGTTCCTGCAGGAAGTCAGCCTCATAAGAAACATATCGACAAGTAAAGGGGCACAGTTTGTTCCCATTGAAATGCCGACAGTCTGTTGAAAAACACGTCCTCCGAACGTAACAAATATGTTGTCAATCAAAAAATCAAGCATTTTGATAATATCAGTTTCAGAGAATTTTTTGTTTGAATCAAAGTAGGACGTTAGCCATTCTTTTTTATGAAGCAAATAAAGGCAACAGTAGTATACCGCTGTTCAAAACTCATAAACCCATGGACAAAAAACTAAATCGGGGTAACAAACTAGATCCAAGGGAAACGCATTAAATATAAGAGGAGAACAACGACACAACACTAAAATGTAACACACACAGAAACGGACCAAACATCAGACAAAATCCCACGAGAATAACAAATATAACATCAAAACCAAATACATGAATTTGGGATAGACAAGTACCGTGACACGTCTTATCGCAATAGAAATTACACTCAAAAGAGAAAACAAACGACGCAACGTTAAAATGTAACACACACAGAAACGAACAATAATATAACAATGGCCATATTCCTGACTTGGTACAGGACATTTTTAAAGGAAAAAATGGTGGGTTGAACCTGGTTTTGTGGCATGCCAAACCTCGCACTTTAATGGCTATGTTAAATATAACATTGAAATGATAACATATTATTACAGGACTACAATACAAATAAATAGGAGAACGTATTAGACAAAGAAACACATAATTAATGGATAACAAAAAACATCCGGTTTAAAATTCAAAACGCCAAAAACGCGCCTCGTCCACACAAGACTCACCAGTGACGCCCAGATATAAAAGATCGAAAGTGAAAAAAAGTACAAAGTTGTACAGCACTGAAGATAAAAAGTTGAAAAAGGTTATGTCAAATACGGCTATGTTTTTATGCAAAGCAATACCAACTCTTTCCAATTAGTTTGGAATGTGGATTACTTGTGTAAAGAGTAGAAAAGAAAAATGTTTTAATACTGTTACAAGATGAAAGAGAATTTGTTTGTATGATCTTTGAAATTTTTAAGTATCCACATCTGATTCACGCCACCTAGAATAGGCAGTTTCACAATAACTTTGAAGCCCGTCTTTGATTGCTGATAAAATAGATGTTAATGATTTAGAAAGAGGTCTCGTGGAGCACTTGGAAGACCCAGCAATATACCGTTGTTTGTAAGGACCCTTATGTAGTTTAGGTATTCAATATAGTGATGGAAGATCCAGTTCTTCATCTTCGGTTGAAATTCCAAAGGAACATAGAACAGACCTATGATTATCCAGGATTTCCTCTTTGGTAAGTGTCGTCAGGGTATATGTTGAGTTTCCAAGTGAATTTTCAATACCTAATTCGTTTATCAAGCAGTTAGTATAATGAGTTTTACACACAAAAACGATGTTTTTGGGCTTTATCTGCGGGGACAATAACATATTTGTCATGGAATTAGGATAGGTGTTTTGCAACATTTGGGTCTTTAAAGATTGACGTAGCATGGGCATTGATAGACCGATTCGGTTTCTTTATTCTGACTTGTATCAACGATAACAAATTGTAATATTCCTGACTTGGTACAGGCATTCTCTTATGTAGATATGTAGAAAATGTTGGATGAAACCTGGTTTAATGGCTAGCTAAAATTCTTACTTGTATGGCAATCGCATAAATTCTATGATATTGACAACTATGTGAACAAAACAAACAGATATAACAAAAAATGTCAAAAATAGGAGTACAGCAGTCAAGATTGTGTTATAATCTTATAACACTATAACAAAACCGATCAAATATGCGAACAAAGAAGCACAAAAAGGCATAGACACAAGCACATTAGCAAAATTAAAGACAAGAATACAAAAAATTACCATATCACAATAACACAATGATTGGATGTATATGAACCGAGCCACGTCAATGGATATTACCGAAAATACACTAAACAGTAAAAGAAATATTCGCAAAGATTAGTACAATGATAGTATAACACCGTGACGGTTTTATGATGATAAACATCGTCAGAACTTATACTTCATTTTTTATACATAAATAATGCCGTTAGTTTTCTCGTTTGATTTGTTTTACATTTTCATATGCGGTATGGGCTTTGCTCATTGTTGAAGGACGTACGGTGAGCGATAGTTGATAATTTCTGTGTCATTTTGGTCACTTGTAGACAGTTTTTCCATTGACAATCATACCATATCTTCTGTTAACAAACACCAGCTCAAGTCTGTGAATGTGTATGAAGTAAATAATGATAATTCTTGATTTTCAAAACGACAATAAATGATAATTGACGAGATTTCTGATTGTTCTGGCAGGCATGACACATTTAATTTAATTATTTAGTGACATTAAATTATCAAAAGGTTTACAGTCAAATGAACACATGTTTTTGTTGATCCTTATTTGAAACTGTATAATAATTTAGATACTTACGTAAAATTGAGTTCATGGGCAAGTTCCTGAAGTAGGTCGATTGAAAATCCTGTATAATTGTTTGTTTTGATATCATGGACGATAAATGGCTTCCACTGCAAAATGCTTATTCATATTATTCATAAAACATGTGATAAAAAAAAACATCCTCACATCCTAAGAAAACTACAAATGCACTTTCTGTTATTAACTTTTTTTCGAAAAACCACATTTTATTTTAACTTGTGTATTGGTAAACGATGATAAAAGAATATATACTTTCTACAATCATATATCCAAAAGAATGAAATTTGATGAAGATAATAAATTACATACAAGTTACAAGCTACTTACTGGTAATAAGCTGACAATGAATTTTCGGTTATTAAAACCGAAATGTTCATTCGGAAAGATATCTTTGGAAAAAAGTAATCTTCCCGTTAACTGTATATATCCAATAGTACTCAGCCCTCGTTTCGTTTTATGCCACATTAATGTTTTGATTGGTAGCCATGCACAATCTTTCAAATCATCGGAATCCATCTAGAACGACATTAGTGAATAACATTATATAGGTCATGAACTCAGTAAAGTCTGGATTTACTGACAACGACATGGTAAAGACTCAAAAGACGACGGGCAGATAAGTGCACAAAAACATGACATTGAAAACTATAGACTGGGTTAAACGAACCCCATCAACGCTTGAATATTATCTCAGAGCTCCAGAAGTTCGAGGAACTATTGCTATACAGGTGCATTGGTAACTGTCTTGTTGTTCATCACAAAAGATATAAGAAAATGTGGTATGTGTGCCATTGAGACAACCCTCCAAAAAAGTCACAATTTATAAAAGTAAACCATTACAGATCAAAGTACGGTCTTTAACACCAAGCCTTGGCTCAAAGCGAACCTCAAGATATACATGTATATAGGGCCCCAAAAATGACGAGTGTAAATCCATTCAAAGGGGGAAACACAACAGTCTAATCTATATAAAAACGAAACACGAGAAACACTTATGAACCACATCAACAAACGAGAACTATTGAACATCAGTTTAATTTCCTGACTAAGGACAGGTGCAAATATTTGCAGCGGGTTTAAACGTTTTAATAGGTATCAACCTTCACCCTTATCTGAAACTATACACATTTATTGATGATTCTCAATCTATGAAGTCACAATCTAGGAACATAAGACGGGATTATGGTTAGACAACTGAAACATGTCATAGGTCATCTTTGACACAGATATTTAAATGTTTTCACATTTCGCACGTCGGTGCTTTTTACAGCTTTCTTTGTTTAATCGACATTGCACATTTCTGAATACTATATGTTGAATGTATTTACTGTGACATTGTTTGCATATCTTCATGAGTTTTGTTGAAGGCTGTCAATTATTCTATATACTCAGTAATCATGTAGTATGCACATTAATTTGCATCATAAAAATCAATTGTTCACACTTATACTCGTAGTTTCAAATAGTCTCATCGATAATAGAACTTGTAGGTTAGCAAGTAAATATTAACATGTTTATAAATTGACTTTAAATTAATATTGATGATATTTAAATCAATAACTCGAGTCCTCAAATTTCATGCTTAACAAATTTTAAAAAGTAAAAACAATTATCAGTAAGCGTTAGGACTTGTTCTCTCTTCAAATATTATCCTATTACTGAGCATGTAAAGTTGCTTTGTAATTCATTATATAAAATGATTATATACTGCAGCTGTGCTATTATAGCAGTCAAATTGCATTGACCGTATATTCATATGTGATATAGTCACTGACCGTATATCGCCTTGTTTATGACGTTGACAATGTGTTTCCGTAGAGTTTTATTTATGACGTCAATAAAACATACAGGTTCGCGGAAATTCTACATCTTCCGCTCAAAATGAAGAAATGTTGTTAGTTTTACCTAAATACTTCGATATCTACTCGGCTCGAAACAGGTAGAAATGCTAGGAACAGCCTCGCGTTCTACCTGTTTCTAAGCCTTGTACAAATAACATTGATATTTCGAGACAATTTATGGTTATTCTATATATATAATATATGCTTTTATTAATATGCGAATCTGGACAGGAGCGATGAATCTTTAGTATTAATTCGTGTTGTTTTGTGTTCAGTCAATTTAGCGTATGAGCTACAACATGTATGAGTCGCATCTCAACCATATAAATTCGTCAGAACAATTGGAAAAGTAAGATAATTTAAGTGGTCAACTTTTTTAGTCTCATTATTAGTTTCGGTGATTACCATAACAATAATTAAAGCACAAATGTAACTAAATTTCAGTTTAAAATGTTTCTTTCAATTAACATGTCCTTTAAGGATGTTTAAATGGAAATTTATTAAATCAAGAATTGAGTATTGATCCTATCATCGAAGGGCATTAATAAAGGACCAAACTAAGCTTAACATAGGTTGATATGTTAGGGAGGTCCTTTCCGAGATATTTGAATTTTCAAAAACGGGGGAAATCATTATGGTTTCCGTGGACTTAAACCTTATATTTGTATTTGCATCATTATATATGGTCTCAATTTAAAAGAAAACAAATAAAAAAATTTGCTTACAATTTAGATGTATACCTTTTAAGAACTATTCAAGTCTTAAACCTCACCTAAGTACCTTCTGAAATTAGAACATAGGCCAATGTCTTTAACGGTTTTATAGTAATGGATACAAGATTTTGTATGAATGCTTACAATTTTTTAAATGTGTTAATGTATTCGAATAGTTTTTAATTGACATATTTAATGGTCTTCAGTACGACAACTTACGTCATAAAGTCCTTCTATTGCAGCTTCTGTTAATGTCTCTGGATTAGAGTTGTTTAAGACACTCATATGCTTGAAAACCTTCCTGACACTATCTTCTAGATTCTACATATAAAAACCATAAAAGTCGGAAAAAGTTTTTAAGTAATTGTTGTAAGAAGCACTTTGTCTTTCTAGTCTATTATTTTTCTTCAGAAAACGTATTAAATCTAAAATATAGATTAGCACATACGACAACATTGTATCATCTTCTCATCAGAGCAAAGGAGTGGTTATGTTGACAATTTGGAAAAACAATTAGCCAACTATATATGAAAAAACGACTTAAAGTCTCATCTTCTCGGTCCTTTACAGTGACGTGTGTCGTATTAATTGTTAGAAATCTATATATTTAGACTATTTGTTGAGGAGACTTATCTTAGAAGTCCTGCTTTCAAACTAAACGGACATTCCGAACACAGAGGTCAATTTTATCGAGTGTACAAGTATGCACCTACTAGATTTCTTTCTTCCAAATGTCCTCATGTGCAGTATTCTATTTATAAAACACAGGTAAAATTAATTAAAAACATTTTTACTAGCAGTTTAGATTTTGATATTCAATGCTGACAAGGGGAAGTAATTTGTGTTATCATTGTGTAATTACAGAATCAATTAGGTATTTGGGAAATGGACTAATGTCTGTCTTATATTTTATAGGTTGAGAAGATGGAGATTACTCTACCAAATGTCAAATATTTTGGTATGGATTCCAACAGATTCCCAAAGCTAACTTAAAAAAAATTATAAAAACGAGGTATCTTGATGAACCTATATATATTTATGTAATCAAAACTGAAAGTTATTTTACAAATGGCAAAATCAATAGCTCAAACACATCAAACGAATGGAAAATAACTGTCACATTCCTGACTTGATACAGGCAGTTCCTTATTTCAAAAATGGTGGAATAAACCTGGTTTCACAGCTAGCAAAACCTCTAACTTGTATGACAGTCGCTTTAAATTTAATTATATTGATAAAAAAAGTTTGAGCGAAACACACAGACATAACAGTAAAAATGTTAAAAAAAATTGCCATTACAATGTATTTCTTGTTCTCGTTTAAGGATACTTAAAAAAAAATGTTTTCACAATATATGAAGTGTGCATTTAAAATTGGTTGCTTTGTTGGATATTTCTGCAATATTTAGAAAATAAACACAATTTGTGCTGAGAATTAAGCAACCAATTTAAAATGCACACTTCATATATTGTGAAAACCATTAATTTAGCATACTAATTCATTTTGTTGATATTTGTTTAGAAGCGATGTCGGATATTGTATAACTGCTACATTGTCTAAATCAGAACTACTGTTTGTTTCCATTTCTGAAAGATCACAGTCATGAAAAATTCCAAGCAGCCATTTGGATTTGTGAAGTAGGGATGATCGAACCATATTTTTTCGTCCATAATCAAAGGGCTGTAAAAATACGAATCTTTGTTAAAATATTGCAAAAGAAATACTTAGAATTTCACAGTACATTATTGGTTATTACATAAGAAAATAAACAACTGCGCTAATTGATATAATGCACTATAGATTCCTTCCAACACCAAAAGCATCATACACCGTTAAGTCTGCGTCAATTTTGCCTGCGATAGTTGAAAGATTCCAAAAGATTTCTAAATTCTTTAAAAAAAAATAACAATAAAAATAAATAATAGAAAAAGCCCAAAATTTTAAATTCATAAATGGACAGTTTTAGAAATGTTTGTTGTATATGAGTATTAATGGGCGAAACATGATAAAAGGCTTATTTGAACATTAGTAGACTACTGTCAACTTAGACATACTTTATTATAAGCGAACGATTTATAAACGACTTATTTTAAAATCGTAAAAACCGTGCCCAATAGTTTATCGGAAATCAAATTGTAATGACTATGAACGTTCTCAGCGTTAAATTATTTTTAGATTGTAAAGATATTAACTACATTTAAAGAACAGAGCACGTAGTTCTAATTATCACTTTTAACAACTTTTAATGGATATTGAATTGAATAATTTAAATCGAATCAATGTTCCTTCATTTCTATAATAATCACATTCAATTCATATGGGCTAGTGAGACATTTGTTCATTAGCAATTATAACCAAGTCCGGAAAATGGCAGTGATATCTTATAGTTCGTTTCTGTGTGTGTTGCATTGTCGTTTTTTTTTTTTTTTTTCATTTTAGTGTTTCTGGTGTTTCGTTGTTTTCCTCTTATATTTGAGGTGTTTCCCTCACTTTTAATTTGTAACCCATTTTTGTTTTCTCTCAATCGATTGATGACTTTCGAACAGCAGTATACTCAGTCTATGGAAGAAGCGATTCTATAAAAGCTTTTCTTATATCAACGAGCGATATTGTCTTATATCAACGAGTTGCATTGTGGGAAATTTCAGACGAATGTTAGCATTTGTACGAAGAAAGGAAGATTTCTCGGTATAAAGTAATGACTCTTTTCTTAAAACAGGGTGACATTTAACATGACATACGTCTGGTGTATTATTTTCATGAGTTATTTTATGTAATAACAAGCAAGGTGTATTTAAACGAGAAAATTGAATTAATAATTAAATGAAACATAAATGCACGATTTATCATTTGTAGATGTACACATTCTATAAATATCATGTAGCAAATTCAGTAGAATGCATTTGAGATGAATTCAATTGTTTGCTACGCCAAAATCACCTATAAGTCAACGATACTGCTATATTTTAAAATATCAATGCGATATTTGTCTTATAACATAGCGATGATTTTTTAATATCAAAAATTTATGAATGCGATACTTTTCTAATATAACTGCTATAGTTTTCTAATATAGATTTAATACGATTACACGTCACAATGCATGTCAAGAAAACTGCAAACATAATTCACAAACTTAGATCATGACCAGTTCAATGTTTTAGGATCAACATCACTGAAATTTCGTAACTGTAACACAATTAACGCTTACATGAACATATCATTCCGAAAATGTTGCTTGACCCTATTGATAGTTGAAAGTGTTAACATCCTGTTCAGTCTATTGTTTTCAATCACATGGTTTAACCAACTAACTAACATGTTTAACCCCGCCACATTATTTATGCATGTGCCTTTCCCAAGTCATGAGCCTGTAATTCAGTGGTTGTCGTTTGGTTATGTATAACATATTTGTTTTTCGTTCACTTTTCTTTTTTATAATTAGGCCGTTATTTTCTCGTTTGAATTGTTTTACATTGTCTTATCAGGGCCTTTTATAGCTGACTATGCGGTATGGGCTTTGCTCGTTGTTGAAGGCCGTACGACGACCTATAATTGTTAATGTCTGCGTTATTTTGGTCTCTTGTGGACAGTTGTCTCCTTGGCAATCTAACCACATCTTCTTTTTTATAATTCTATTTGAAGTGATGATGCAATGGCGGAATTTTAAAGCGGTTGCAAATACGTTTACCGACCTATTAGATTCTAATTTACTGGTCACACTGCTATAGTTTACCCACCTTGGTAATATCGAAATAGACAAAAAATATCATTACTTAAAAGAAACATTCATTCAAACAATCCAATCCAATACAGCTCCAAATTACAATGAATATTCAAATGGTAAAATCAATAATCCAAGCAAATTAAAATGTCCCGCTCTTTGAAGATACCAACTGAGTAGCCTCAGACTATAAAAATTGGATAACTTCAGATACAACGAAAATCAAAAATCTTGTCAAACAGAAAATATATTTATTATTAACATAACAAAAGATATTGAGAAGGAAGACAGTTCTTTTTGGATACCAAAGACTTTTACCCGTTGGTAAATCGATATCTCTATGAACATAATCAGCTCACCGCGTGGACGCTCTTTTACACCGCGATGACCGTGAGGGTATTCCGATGTATTGTTGCCACAGAGATTTGACTTTTGTTTTTGGCTAGTTACCGATCGTATAAATACGCGAACTTTTCTTAGTGCAAAATAACAATCCGTATCGCTTGTTATAAATTAATTTCTTCAATGAGTACTAAAAAAAATGTTTAGAACACAAATAAATAAGATGTAAATGTCTTTTGACGTTAGAAATGTGTATATTCGTTCATTCGTTCATTGTGTATTAATTTACGTTTTTTGATTGAGTTAAGTCTGCCAATTGATATTTTATCGTGTGTTTTTCTATGTTGTGATATTATGCTATAGTTTCAGAAAAAGGGAGAAGGTTTGAATCCATTAAAACGTTTAATCCCGCTGCAAATGTTTGCACCTGTCCACAGTCAGGAATCTGATGTATAGTAGTTGTCGTTTGTTTATGTAATATATACGTGTTTCTCGTTTCTCGTTTTTTTATATAGATTAGACCGTTGGTTTTCACGTTTGAATGGTTTCACACTAGTAATTTTGGGGCCCTTTATAGCTTGTTGTTCGGTGTAAGCCAAGGCTTCGTGTTGAAGGCCGTACATTGACCTATAATCATGGTTTACTTTTTTTTAAATTGTTATTTGGTTGGAGAGTTGTCTCATTGGCACTCACACCACATCTTCCTATATCTATATATCTTTTCTATATTCATAAATTTAGATTGTTCAGTTGGAGGACTGGAAAGCAGTTATTTATAAGGGGAAATTTTAAAGATGTATAGATGTAAGAAGATGATGCATGAGTTCGAATGAGACAACTTTCCATCAAAGTAATAATTTGTTTAAAGTAAACCATTGTAGATCAAAGTGGGTCCTTAAACACGGAGCCCTGTCTCACAGCGAACGCCACGCTATATAGGAACAAGAACATTGCTAGTGTTAAACCATTCAAACAGGAAAACGAACGGTCTAATTTAAAAAAAAAAAGGAGATTCAAAAGTACAGGTCAATCGTTTTGATACTTAGCTATTTGATTATTTGATAACGGCATTGTTTATTAAACTCTTATTTGATAAGATGTGCTTCCAAAACCAATTGAGAAATTTGTAAGATGTCACCAAAAACAATTTGAATTTAAGCAATGGTCTTAAAACTGCTTATTTACATACAATACTACTAAGAAGTAAAATTTAAAAAAAATACTGAACTCCGACGAAAATTCAAATCATAAAGTCCCTTATCAAATGGTATAATCAAATGATAAAACACACCAAACGAATGGATAACAACTGTCATATTTCTGACTCGGTACTGGCATTTTCTAATTTTGAAAATGGTGGATTGAACCTGGTTTTATAGCACTTCACCTCTCACGTGTATGACAGTCTCATCAAATTCTGTCATATTTACAACGATGCGTGAACAAAACAGACATAATAGGTTTAATTGTCAAAATATGGGTACAACAGTGAATCGTTCCCAAAGACGGAATCCCACTCGAAGCCGTTCTTGCAATATTTATCTGGAAAGGTACAAACTCTTTCTTCATACTAATACCAATCGGTACTAATATTGATATAACAAAAACACCGCTATGATATTTCAAAAGTATCGCATTGATATTTTAAAAGTATCGCATTGTTTATTTATGTATATAAGAAAAACACAGCACTTCAAATTTTACACTGCCATAAACTTAAGCTTCTAACTAACTTCTGCATGTATAGTTAGACTCAATTGTTGATTATATTTGAACAATAAGTTTTAAAATTAATATTTTCTTAATTTTTCGTTGCCGAAAACAACATTTTCCGCATGGAATGTCTGCATATTTACAATTGATATTATACAAATACAGCCTTTGTATGAGGTCGATACTATACAAATATTGCCTTTGTATGAGGTCGATACAAGGATATATTGACCTGAAAGAAGTATATTGACTGAGGACGAAGTCCGAGGTCGATATACTTCTTTGGGTCGATATATCCTGTATTAACCTCATACAAAGGCTATATTTGTTACATTGCCGAAACAAAAGACAGTAATTGTTTTATTTCATATTCTGAGAGAAAAAAAAATGTATCTAATGACAAACATATACCAAAACAGATTTTACATGAAACATTTTACCATAACGTTGCATGTAAAAGCGCGTGACGTTTAGCGCGGTGAATAACACTTTCTTAGGTGAATATGCTTTTTTATTCAAAATCCAATTCATATAGAGAAACCTACTAAGATAATACCAATATGGAATAATAGTTGTTATTTCATTTACTTTTTTTTTTGGACATCTTATGTATTTGAAGATTTTTTTTCGTCAAATAATCGATCACAGATATCATTTGTTTCAAAACGTTAAACAATATCCTGAAATCTATTACATGACGTCACAAAGTATATCGGTTTTTAGATATTCTAAAATTAACCGTGCAATATGCTTTTTGCCGGTCAATATGCTTTTTGCTATCCGCCGTTTTCTCTCTACCTTCGAAAATACAGTTTAACATGTGACTATCTCTAAACGAATCAAATTTGATAAAATATACGAATTGATAATATTAGACAATATCGCTATGTGATATAAGAAAAGTTTTTATCGATACGCTTCTTCCATAGACTGATACTACTGTTGCCTTTATATATAAAAATTAACTTTTTTAATATAATGTGATCCCAAAGAAGGGTAAACAAATATGACTACATGAAATATCTTCTTTTTGCTAAAACAAATAAATCTAAGAGCGGTAGGGTTTTTATAATTCGATTTAAAGGGCTTGACCGTTAAATCGCGTTATCAGAGGAAGGCAAGACTTGCGACAGTTCATGCACAGGTCAATGTAACGCGCATGTCTTAATTCGATTACACGGCATATCAATTTTAACAGCTAAAGCACTCCTCGCAATATTTTGAATGCACGGTCTGCTAGGAAGTAACTGAATTTATCTAAGGTCAGATTGTTGAGTTTATTGTACGCATGATTAATGTAAACCCACCCATCCCTCCTCTTTTATTTTTTCGATACTGCTGTTTTATGTCTTATTTTACAGATTTCTGCTTGTTTTTAACCTCAACATAGAACTCCTGTCACGGCTTCTGGATTTACAACTCTTCACCAGTCTATAAACACAATTAACCACAGTATGACGTCCATCTGATGAGTGATACCGGATTAACAGTCATAGTGTACCGATAAATAATGTTATGATAGTCTTTTAGCAGAGTTCATCACTAGGTCGAACTTTATAGGCTGCACCAGTACCGATGAACTTGATTTATCACTGTATTATTATTTAATTTAGAACATTAATCCATGTTATCTTCATTTCCACCTCAAACGTAGTTTCTCATGTTGATTTTGGACATCTGTTGCCAGGGTTCAAGTCAGCACCCCATTATTTCAAAAAATTTATTTCATTTTAGTTTTTATTTGAATTTTGAATTTTATTTATCTATTTTATTTGCATCTAATTTACGGTTGCCCAAAGACCCTTTGTTTGTGGGTTGGTAACCGACAGAAGCCATGAT
Source organism: Mytilus galloprovincialis (assembly GCA_037788925.1). Taxonomy (NCBI): domain Eukaryota; kingdom Metazoa; phylum Mollusca; class Bivalvia; order Mytilida; family Mytilidae; genus Mytilus; species Mytilus galloprovincialis. The sequence continues at coordinate 42,845,837 of CM075334.1, read as the reverse complement.
CTTACTTCGCCAATAAAATATATTTTGATTTTAATAACGTCTTCTCTCTTATAATGGAAGTGTTAATTCATCTTCATGTCTTATCAAGATATTTCGAAGCACGGATATCGATGGATCCTATAATAAACACATGGGTTTTATAAGGCTTCAAGAAGATCGTATTTTTTTATACTTAACCATCCCTTTACGACTTTTTGTTATAGACATAAAACCAACGCACATAATCGAGATAACAAAAAGAGTACAAACAAGAAAAAAGCACAGAACACAATTGCCAGATGTGTAAGTATCGAGGAACGCCAAAAGTATGTTACCCAAATAAGACTAAACAGACGAGGTTAATAGTATTAAAAAAACAAAAACAAACGTACACTCGCAAAACTACTGTTTCTTTAATTTTACCTTTTCTAAATATCGTAAACAAGATTCCAAACGACATAAAATTGTACAGTTTAGGCTTGTTTCGTCGAACACAGATGATTTTCCATCCATCAGAGAATCTATCATTTCTGAGGTCATGTGCTGCAAACTATGGACATCGGCAAATATACCGACATCAGACAACCCTTGATACAATAACATTGCCTCGTGTTCTGTAAAGGATACAACAATTTATTTCTTATTTGTATGCTCTATATAATACAGAAGTAGTTTCATTCTTCAAATTCTACACTTGGAAAATATCAGCCGCAAATATACGGATTTACGATAGAATGTTATCAAGATTGGTAGACTCATTACTGAACCTTCGTTTTCGAGCAATGTTAAATTGCAGTTACATTGTATCTATATCTCAGATTGTAACAAAGCAAGTTTCAGCAATATTGGCTATATCATATGGTGGCCACTTTTCTATTGAACAAGAAAACTGGCAATCGTTGTCAATGCAGATCAGATTCAATTATACTTACATGTAGATGCTAGCAATGACAGAACTCAAAACCTCAGATTTGACAGCATAGCGATCACTACAGTTAGACTACTTCGAAAATTTGTTTAAATGTGACCAGGTTAGGTTGTTTTGTACTTTTAGTATATAAACTGATTGATTCTAACAAGAGGCAGTCATAATGCTTAAAAACAAGTCAACCAAGTTTTTTTTTCCAAATAGCGTTTTCATATCTTAATCAATAAAAAACGCTCGTACATGGTAATACTATTGGGACTTTTTCAACAAAGTTGTACTCGTAACATTTATACAGCCCCAACAGAGATATGAAAACGAAAGACTGACATAGCATAAGTGTTTAAGTCGACTTCACGATTTCGTTGCCCAATGCGGTGTTTTTGTGTCTGAAATCACTAACGACATCATACGCAATTTTTTAATTTTTTTGTTTTGTTGGAAATATTTGTATTTTTTAAGACAATTGTCAGCCGTTTTCGATTCTTATTTACTTGTTTTGTTCTTTTCTTGCTTCTAAATCAAAAATATAATTTTCCTGCATTGTCATCATTTAGTAATGGCAAAACTATAGTTAAGTTATATTACTTGCGTACTTTCCCATACGAGAACATTTTAACTTTATAAATTACATGTGTAAATATATTTATAGGAGAAAATTGGAGAATTGTATTACATTGGTTATAATAATAGGATAAATGTCATCTTACCTGTATCATTGTCAAAGACTATGCAAACTGAAGACCACTTCAAGTGAACGATAACAGAAATCAAAGTGATAGCTGCACCAGTCACGTTGTTAAACAGTGGCTCCTGGTATCTATAATTCCCTTCAGGTAGTGAACATTCGTTTGGAGCAATGGTTGTCGTCATTAAGCAGTCTTTATGTTACGTTACCAGCGTGCTTAAATTTGTCAATTAGTCCTTTCTCATATCAATTACAGGACATGCCGTCAAGGTATCATTATAATCAGAAAGTAGAATATTTCCTGCAAGCACTATATACTGCAAACTATAAATGATAATATCGCAGTTAATAATAAATTTAAATAGCAAACGATCAAGATGAGTTTTAATGTGATTGTTAAAACCAAATTCCACTCTACCCAATCGCAAATCAATGACATACCCTAGTTTGCCCTATGGTTTCAACATATGCTTTTAAAATCAATTAGGCTTTCGTGCAGAAAGCTTTGAACCAAATAATGGGAGTTTAAGTGACAATAAAGAAATATCAGAAGAAAACCTAATTACTAGCAAGTCAATTAGTACATTGTAAAGGAAGAGTAAATTACCTCTTTTAATATGGATATTTTTTTACTTTTATTGATTTTTTTTCATGTTATTAGCTATTAGTTTAAGTTAGAAAAAAACACGTTTTCAGCTACACCAAAGACATTTAAGCCATAAGGGATTATGTATATTGTTGTTGGCACAGCTGCATTATAAAATCTTTACATTAAGAAACTTTAAGACATAAAAGGCTATTGTATTTAAAAACATTAATTATAGAAGACAAAATATTGAATATATTCTAATAATGAATTATTCAGTATGATGATGTGCCCTGGTGCTGGAGTTTATTCTGCAGTTTTTTATCTTTTTTTTTTAAGTAGGATATTTAGCTAGCTGTAAAACAAATGATTTCAGAAATACATGAACCAAGTTGGAAATATGCGAGGTGTTTTTCCACTTGTTTCCTTGATTGATAGCGTTCGATTTAAGGCCTTCTATTTTTTTAAATTTATTTATGCTAGTATACTTAAATACTAATTACTATATGATTCAAATTTTGCGGTTTGTGATTAGGATAAAATGATTTCTAAATCTTCTCACAATTTACATATATGCATACACATTTGCTTCAATTTTCGATGTTCATAAACCAACATAGTCACATATGAACCACAACGTACAAAAACGTATCTGATTTCAGCCACAACGAAAAAGAATGTTATATTACTACAAACCCAGCGTACTTAAATGATAATAACAAATAAAATATTCGAGGCTATAATAAATTTGCTCTTAAATTAGCAAATCAAAATTGGAAATTCCCAATTACAAGACTTGCCAAAAGTAATTTGCTTTTTTTATTCAATACTTTTTTAGCTATTAATACATATTCTTCATCAGATAAAAATGTATCCTTTTTTCATATTCATAGGACGTTACAATTCAAATACACGCAATCTTTCAAATATCATTTCGATCAATTTATGTAAAGCTCAATCTAGACCGACCTATTTTAATTAAAATATCAACCACAAGGATTATAAAGATGAAAAGAGGAGATCTAGAGATATGTTACCTTTAGGTATTATACTGATTAAGTCGATTTGGAAATCATCATCTGATAAAACCATTATTTTTTATATATCCAAGGTAACCAAGCGGTTAAATGCATGTAGTATAAACATTGATGTCGTTACAGCTTTTAAATTCGAAGCTCTAGAAAGGACCAAAATTTGCAAATTTAAACTCGTTTGTGCTAAGATGAAAGAAAATATAGATTAGAAAAACATAGATAGAATAAGAAAGAAAAGCCGAGTGCAAACAATACTTGCAAAACTTCAGAAGTATGTGTTGTATCCATGAAAATTAAATTTTGTTTTTATTATTTCAATATGTTTATTGGCAGATGTCGCCAACTTTAATTTTTCTATATTTTTAAGAATGAATGACTCTCATAACACATAAACAGGCAAACGAGGCATATTTAATAAATGTGCTTAACATTTAAGGTAACATATCCTACATAAAGACAAAGCATAACATTGAGAATGGAAATGGGGAATGTGTCAAAGAGACAACAACCCGACCATAGAACAGACAACAGCATCATGCCTACAGTAGTCTTAGATGCATGATTTTTTATTAGTTGTTAGTGGCTTTGAACTAGCTGCCAGTAACTGCGAGTACCCTCCGATCTGTACCTAGTGTTTTTTTGTTATTCGGATATACAAGTACCAAACCACGTTCACTCTGTGTAGTATTTCTATTTGTATCCATTTGTTAAGCCTTTTTCAACTGATTTTTATAGTTCGTTCTATGTTGTAATGTTACACAACTCTCTCAGGTTAGAGGGCGGGTTGGGATCCCGCTAACATATTTAATACCGCCACGTTCTGTTTGTATGTGCCTGTCCAAAGTCAGGAGCCAGTAATTCAGTGGTTGTCGTTTGTTGATGTGTAACATATTTGTTTTTCGATTTTTGTACATACATTAGGCCGTCAGTTTTCTCGTTTGAATTGTTTTTCCTTTGTCATTTTGGGCCTTTAATATTTGACTATGCGATATGGGCTTTGCTCATGTTGAAGGACGTATGGTGACCTATAGTTGTTAATGTCTGTGTCATTTGGTTTCTTGTGGAGAGTTGTTTCATTGACAATTATACCACATCTTCTTTTTAATACAAACTTATTTTACTGTTACGTTAAAAATAAAAGAGGCGACAGATCCTGCTCCAAATGCGAACTTATCATGTTACTGGACCATACGCGTACGGTTTAAATACTCATATGGTCTAGAACATATCTATTAGACATTTTTAGAATTTTGGCACTGATTTTAATCTTTCTATATTCTATAAAATGTTTATTTTTCGACTATAGGAAAATATGTTTAATAGAAAGTAGAATAACAAAACATTCGAACTCAAAAGAAAACGGAAAGTTCGTCATCAAAAAGCAAAAGTTCAAACACGTCATATGAATAGAGAACAACTTTCATAAAACTGACTTTTTAAGGGCGTTTCCTTGTGCATGAAAGACAATAACAACCAAAACAAAGGAGAAAACAAAGACTCACAAAACCAAAGAATATTTACATCAACAGTTATAAATAATAAATAAGATACAACACGAACTCCTCTAAAAACCGGGAGTGAAATCATGTGCTCCGGAAGGGTAAGCATTTCCTGCACCGTAAACGGCACCCGTCGTGCTGTTTCTTTGTACAGTTCGGTTTTGATGGTAGGTTATTATGACTGAGGAAATTGTGAATTAAACATGGTTTTAATCGATACCACATGTGTATGATCCTGTCAAAAGTCTGTGACATCGTTAGTTGTTAAATTTATCAAGTTGTATTTTGTTTCTTTGTTTTATCTAAATAACATCCTTATTGCAAATAATTAGTTTTCCTTTGTAATACTAATAGAAATATGCCTACCACAAAATTAGGCAACAGGGTCCATTATTCTTTCATTCGGTTCCAAACAATTTTTTGTACGCCATATCTAGGGCAAAGTGGTTGTTACAAATGCTATACTATATATATATATAAACGAACATGTAGTATAATTGCCAATGAGCCAACTCTCCACAAGAGACCAAATGACACAGAAATAAACAACTTTATAATTATCAAGAAATACACAAAGACGAATAAAAATTATCTACATTTTGGAACCTCTAATCAATCTTTTACTAGACGGATTATCAGACGGTTGTATGAATTAAATTGCTTAAGAATCACGCTCTGTTGATGTACCAGCATCTAACGCAATCTTTACGATCTCACTTCTCATATATCTTAATAGAGTTTGATGAAAACCCATTAGAAAACAAATGTAAAAGGAAACACATTGGGATTATAAATTTCCCAAATTAATATGCTCTGGACAATTTATTTTATCTTTTTCCTTCTAAAATTTAAAGTACAACAATAATATCTTTCAAAATTAATGATTTTTTTTTATCGTGTTATATCTCTAACATGTTTTTGCTTAATTCGCAAACAATTATTTCATAGAAATAAACGTGAACACAAAATTAGTTTGTAGTCATAGGTATGTACATAAAACTTCAATTCTTATTACAGATTCTGATTTAAAAAAAAACAGTATATGGAATCTTTACACACTATGCATACATTTTCTTTTGTGAGATCCGAAAATATAATCATCATTTTGTCGTAAAGATTTTGGATTTTCTGGAACTTTGACTTTTATTATACTAATATGTTATTTAAATTGTTTTTTTCTTTTCTTTTTCTTTTATTGTTAGTGCTATATACATGAAAGACCTACCATGTTAAGTTACACCAGCTCGATTAAAAAATTTTTTCATTTACAAACTATACGCTTGATTGTACAATTGTAACATGTTCCATTGGTGGGCCAAATCAATATCTAGTTAACAAGCTTTAAATTTCATAAACAAAACTCAGAACAAATAATATCTAAATTTGTCTGTATTTCCGTTCGGAATCGTAATTTTCCCTCTAGCAAATATACTATATAATGTATGATCACTTTGAATTTGTCTTGTTATACTTAATGTACCGTAGAGAAACTACATTAGTATATTTATAGTGTGTCTAGTTCATTTTGCTTTGAGCAAATAAGATATATTTCAACTTATAGAGCTTTGTTCTTGGTCAAATATCGAAAACAAACCAATCTGTTTGACGACTATTGAATGATTTATGTCTGTGATTTAAAAAAAAATTAAATCTTGATTATGTCTGCAGTTTTCATTACATTGCTGAAGAATACGTTTGTGTATCAGACACACATATCTTTGTTGATATATTGATATATATGTATTTTTCAAAAAGCCATTGTAAATAATAAGATGTTTGTCATTGTCAGGCTTTTGTCCACAGATTGCAAGCCTCATGTGATCACTATAATACTTCAAAACTCTTTATGTCAAGACTAAACGCGTTCTACTGTGGATTCTTTCTATTTGTTGGTACCGTGGATTTAGGCATCCATTCAATGTTATTGCATCAAAATACTTACAAAGGATAATATGAAAAGGCAGAAATACTGCATAGAATGAATGACCGAATGCACAGTTTTGAATATGTACTAAACGCGATGGGATTCAACTGGATCTACATGCGCAGAAAACTACCTTTCGGAGTATCTAGACCATATGTAACAACACAACGACACACTATTAGTACACAGTGCATTCACTAACATGTTGACTCATCATCGATCATTGAAATGGAAACGCACATAGTTTTCAATACAAGATAACAAAAAAATGCTGGCTTCAGTCACAAGCTAACTCATGTAATTTTGTTATGGAATGTTATAAATTGTTACGACCACACTCAAAAATGAAAAAGAACGCACGTTATAGGTTTATGAAATATCTCTAGAATACATAATTGAAATCGACATTATCTCGACTCTGGTCGTTGCTATTTATTCCGAGTTATCTTGTTCTTTAAACGACGATCTGGTTAAATATATAGCGAATATCATATATCGTTTTTTGAAGTCACGCCTGTATTAACCCGAGACACCAAATAATCCTAAGAGCTCGAAGGGTTGTGTTGGTTGAGTGTCGATCAAGAGTGTAATATTGAAAAAAACCATATCATGTACACTTAATTATGCTCTTCAACTTCGTGCTTTATTTCACCTTTTTAACTTTTGGATTCGAGCGTCACTGATGAGTCTTTTGTAGACGAAACGCGCGTCTGGCGTAAATTCAAAGTTTAATCCTGATATCTATGATGAGTTTATCATATACATGTACCTGAAGTGTAACTACTTTTTTTCAAGTGACATAACGTAAACATTTATAATGGGATTGATAAAGCCCTTATTTCACGGACTTATACCGGTAACGTGAGTCATACATATTAAAAGATACATGTAAAGCATTTGCAAGCGTTACATATATCGATATCAACACTGTAAGCTGATATAGCATAATTGACATCAATTGTATTATACATAAAATATACTTGTAATTTTTACTTAGTATATAATAAAGGAAAGGATTCTTATATTTCTAAAAAATATGTTGATTCAGGATAAGTTAAAAAGACTTGTACATAAGGAAAACAAAACAAAACGTTACAATGTCATTCATCCAAATCGCTATTCTGGATTAGTTTACATCAGGAACGCTCATAGTCGAATTTTAAAAAAAACAAGGATTATAAAAACATACACAGTCGAAGAAATACTAAAAGACGTAAATGTACCAACCTGAAATCGCCTTTAACTTAGTTATAACATTTTAAAAAGTGTAGGGTCTTTGCATCGAAATCATACATATTTATTGTGAAAGCAGTTGTTGGCATGACACGGGTTATGTTCTTCTCATATATTTTATGATAGCATAATACTTAACACCTAACGGGAGGGATTGTGCTCGATATTCATATGATGAAGACATAATCTTTCAATCAGTTTAATTTAGGTCTGAAGCTGGCATGTCAGTAACTGCTAGTAGGTTTTTTTTATTTATGTATTATTGTCATTTTGTTCATTTTCTTTGGTTACCTATTCTGACATCGGACTCGGACTTCTCTTAAACTGAGATTTACGATGCGTATTTGGTTTTTTTCTTCATTGGCTAGAGGTTTAGGGGAGGGTTGAAGGACTCCTGTTGGTGCGGGAGTTTCTCGCTGCATTGAAGAGTCATTGGTGGCCTTCGGCTGTTGTCTGCTCTGTGGTCGGATTGTTGTCATTTGACACATTCCCCATTTTCATTCTCAATTTTATTAGATTTATACATTCTGTTTGCTATGTCGTAAAAATGTCATACGTTGCAGGTCAATATCCAAAAATGGATTTTATTCTTTTTGTTTTGAATACTTTTATCACAATGAGTAAATAAAGTTTCATTTTAATCGAAATAATGTGTCATTGATAATTCATACTGCTGTTAAAATGTTCAATGTCGTTGACATAGCCATCTATTGAAATTGAATACCGCAAACAAGGGGGATCGTTTTACTTCTTTGGTAGTAGTCACTATCATGTATGTTTAAATTTCACATTACTGTAGAATTTGTTATTTGATTGCGAAAGGCTTTAATCGATGTATGATATATATTGCAAAGGGAGATTAGTTTTTCTTATTATAGTATATTGTGGTATTATGTCAAATTTCAAAAATATTTTTTCTTTTTAATAAAACGCTTTGTTGATTTTACAAGAACCAAGATGACTTTTCCTTCAGAATAATAAACATTCCTTGAAAGTTTAATTTCGTCTGGCGTAAATACATAATTCAATCCTGGTATCTACGATAAGTTTATTCATAAATTATCCGCCTGCAAATTCTTTTCACAAGGTTTTGGTTGGAATTGTGTTGCATATTGTTTAGAGTATCCACGTTTATACGTTGAATTGTAGTCAATACTTCAATACTTGTATGATGATATGAATTATCATTGATATGGTCAGAGCTATAAATTGACTGTTTACAAAACTTTGCGTTTTTAAAATACTTAGGCTTTTATACATCAGATATAGGTTACCTTAGCTGTGTTTGACAAAACTTTTATGATTTTTTTTATCCTCTATGCTCTCCAACCCCGTACTGTATTTGGAATTCTCAGCATTTGTTGGTCCGAGCTGAGTGAGTCTTTTGTAGACAGATCGCGCGTCTGGCGTAAATATAAATTTCCAATCCTCGCATTTATGATGGGTTTATTAAAGAAGAGAACAGTTTGAGTAAACAGTATAAAAATTTATTCTTTATTCATATTTAAAAACATGAAATAAAATATTCTAAATATCAACAGTAGTACATGAAATTATATTCTACATCGCTGTATTCAAAAGTGAAAGAAATTCAAATTATAATTAATAGTTTCAGTAATATTTCATAAAAAATAATGTTTTTTAAACTCTCTCTCTCTCTCTCTCTCTCTCTCTCTCTCTCTCTCTCTCTCTCTCTCTCTCTCCAAACACACATGCCAATACATGCCAACACAAAACTTAACATCTGTTAAATAAAAGTGCAATAACATTTATTGTATAATTCTCGATTACTAATGAGGGGAGACAACAAAGAGTTGGACGCATATTTTCCCTTTAAACATGTTACATGTAAAAAAAAATTCTCGTTACACCAGTTATGCTATCATAGTTTTATACATAAATTAAAAAACAAAGAGTAATGTTATTATTTTTGTTACAGATTGATAGTACTGTGGATTCATTATTGTTCTTTACAAATAGATAAATACACTTTTTTCAAGACAAAGGGTTCCAAGGAAAGTATTGAATATATATATTAATAATAGTTTTTAAAAAATGATCTCGTATTATTCATCAGGTATTGATGCAACAAGAAAAAACTTTCGATTGTGTGTTTATGCATTTAACGTATATTTATATGTAATCAACGTCCTAGGATTTCAATTAAAAAATATAATGTTCAAACTTGTCACATTGCACTTCCGTTAAAAGATTTTATGACACATTAAAATCGAATACTGCAGTTTATAATAACAACTAAGCAATGCACATATGCTTCGTTGTGAAGAAATTGTCGTCTTTAACACTTAAACTAATTGGTTTACCTTGTTCTCAAACGACAAAAAACTGAAAACATGATTATTCTTTATTTTTTTCCCTACTGTTAGCTGAAGTATTGTCGACAGTAAAGATGAATCATGACTGGCTTCACAATTTGCGCAAATGAATGCATGAGGCATAGTGGTTATAACAACTGCTAGAATTGAGCAAGAAAAGAGAAAATATCTGAGACATTAATGTGAAAATGAAAAATCTAAAACGACTCTTGCATTTCACTTCTTATGTAGTATCTCCCTCTAATTGATATACTCTAGCGGAGATTGCGTAATAAACTTGTCGTCATGAAAAACACAACAAGAACCTTAAACTGTTGAAAAGCTGCCAAAAGTTTGAAATTTGTTCTTGCGTGGCTTTAGAAAGCATCACAATTAATTGCACAATTTATAGGCTAACATTATACAAAGTGTTGCAGACACAAGTTTGGGGTTATTAAAAAGTAAAAACACAAAGTGATGAGTTCTGATGATAATTCATAACGAAAAGTACCTTATCAAATGGCAAAACCTAAAGCTCAAGCACATCAAACGAATGGATATCAACTGTCATATTCCTGACTTGGTGCAGGCATTTCCTTATGTAGAAAATGTTGGATTGAACCTGGTTTTATAGCTATCTAAACCTCTTACTTGTACGACGTCGCATCAATTAGCATCACCTATTTTGAAAGAATATATGCTTTTGACCGAACACATTGTGCCTTTGTATTCATAATTGCATACTACAGATAATAAGTTTTGATGCTTAAGAGTGAACAGTCATTAATTAAAAAAAAGGTAACAGGAGATGTTATTGCAAGACATAGCGACATCAATCTTTTTATCTATATAGTGTTCAAATGATGTTTTACTATTCTTTGATAGGTAAACATATTTGAGAAGCATTGTTTTAATAGAATGGGAGAACTATGGTTTTTAATTCCAGCGCCCCAAAAATGGCTTTTTTCCTACATCATCCTTTGGGGTTTTCTGGTCTAACTTTCTGTTTAGAAAATAATTTTCGTCGATGCAATCCTCGGAACTTAAACTTAATACAACAATTTGTTTCATTTATCACAATAACGCAAACAGTATAACAACATAATGATTAAAGTTCCTTGGTGTTCCTATGAATAAAAACATTTTTAGTAAAAACGCAAATGCTTTGATAGGATTTATTACAAAACATAAGTGCGCCTTATACTAATTGTTTGATTTGTGGTTACTTAAGAAATAACTAGACCTTTCGTTGATCTCTGCTTATTTTCTTTTGGTTTTTTTTTCAGAATCGACATGCATTGTCATTCGGATGTATGGCTTTTCCGTTCAGCACATTCCATATAGTAACAATTGTTTCCCCCCGCAATTATTATCATTGTAATACAAACCAGGTCACTGTGTTTTCCGATATATCTTGTCCAAAAGGACATTGCTATCTAATTAGTCAACATTCCTCTTCGTTATAAGCTTTGCTTCAGATATTGATAATTCATGCGGTTTTCGTCAGTAAGATATAAATTCGTCTAATTTTGGTATTGTGCTAACGTGTCTTATTGTTTGAGGTTTTTCTTTTGCCTTTCCGATCTTTTCTCTCCATTTACAGTATGTCTGCTTTAAAAACTCAATAAACAGGGTAAACGAAGCCACAAAAATACCTATCCCTATCATATAAAATGCACTTTGGACATCTATAAGTGTTATAGCTTTAGGCTCCTTAAGAAGAGACCCTTTACAAAATCCAGGTTTGGGCCAATGTCTTAACTTCCATATCTGAAGTAATCCACTCTCATGTATTGAAATAATCCTAGAAAAATAAGTACAATGTTTTAATGAAAAAATGAAAAAAAAAACCGCATTGCAATATAAAAAGAAAGCATTCGATTAAGATTATGTGTATTTGTTTATGTGCATTTGATTATGTGTATTTGTTTATGTGCATTTGATTATGTGTATTTGTTTATTTTCTTTGGTTACATCTTCTGACATCAGACTCGGACTTCTCTTGGACTGAATTTTAATGTGCGTATTGTTATGCGTTTACTTTTCTACATTGGCTAGAGGTATAGGGGGGGGTTGAGATCTCACAAACATGTTTAACCCCGCCGCATTTTTGCGCCTGTCCCAAGTCAGGAGCCTCTGGCCTTTGTTAGTCTTGTATTATTTTAATTTTAGTTTCTTGTGTACAATTTGGAAATTAGTATGGCGTTCATTATCACTGAACTAGTATATATTTGTTTAGGGGCCAGCTGAAGGACGCCTCTGGGTGCGGGAATTTCTCGCTACATTGAAGACATGTTGGTGACCTTCTGCTGTTGTTTTTTTCTATGGTCGGGTTGTTGTCTCTTTGACACATTCCCCATTTCCATTCTCAATTTTACATGTATTATAAACATACATGTATGTACAATTATATTGATTTCCTAGGTTGGAAATTTTCATTCAGTGTTTTTACCATGCTGAATTAATTTTACGTTACAAGTTTGTAATTGTTATTATTTTTTGTAAGTATAATGATTGTTTTCATCCATTTCAGACGGTTGTTTGTTTTTTAATTCCGTTTTCGTTTTTCTGTACAATAATGAAACAGCCAATGGATGATATCAACGGCAGCTGTGTCATCGGATGACACATTCAAAGACAAGTTAACAAGAATGTTATGAAGAATTAAATCGAGTTCAGGAATTATGACTTATACAAGTAGATTTGTTCAAATTGTATTCTTTAATGATATGTTGTAATGTTAAATGGTTTAACAAAACAAATATATTCTATATATTTACACATTTTATATTTTAGGGTCTTTAAATAGAACCCTACACTAATTTGATGAGCTGTCAAAGCATATATACTGTATTAGCAAAGAAGTCACAAAATACCATCATTGAAAATGTACATACAGTCACGCAATTTTACGCCATTGTTTTCGGATGACATAAGAAATTAAAAAAAAAAATCAATCGCATTCAATTAAATTTGCTGTTTAGATTGGCGCGTTTATATTTGAAGTCGTAAACTTTATTTTTTTAAAGTAAATATTCCTGAAATAATTGCTACTATTTTACATTCTGCTTTAAACATACGTAACGTTTTATTACCTTTATCTCATAATTTATAATGGAGATGAGTGCTTAATTTAAATTACTTACTCATCTGAAAACATCTTGGTGAATGGTGAATTATTTGGTAGTGCTATTGCGTACTGTAATTGAAGGATTTCAGCTAATGTCATCGCCAAGTCACAATTATTAACCATGATCATATCAAAGTAAGTTTTGTCTCCAATGTACGCATAGTCTCCTTCAATAACCTTTTCTATTTGTACATCTCCTAAAACACTCAGAACTCTATTGTCAGTTCTATTATATCCAACCATTCCATTCCAAAGCGTCTGATACTCGGGAAGCGTCGATGTCTTTAAGGAAATGAAGATCATGAAATAATATCAGGGTCAACTATGTTAACTGTTTCAATATTCTAATATCCAATCTCTATTATTCAACATTGTCTGAAGATCATTTTAATACATATTGTATTTTCTTCATTTTTATTGGAAACATTTTTGCTCTTAATTTCAGAGGAAATCATAACTGGGAAAATATTAATAAGATAGAAGACACAACATGATTACAGTTTTTTGTCATATTTCGATTGCTTACTACTACATTATTTCGATTGAGGATGTTTATGATCCAATATTTTTTAGTGTAACAACTACTAGAATTAAGGATTGCATGTATGTTCTGAAAAGTATTGACATTTTAAATTCTAATCCTTTTTGTTTCGTTTTCTAGTTAGAACTTTGCAGTTTAATTCTTTTTTTTCGTGTTAAATCATGAAGTGCTTCATGAAAAGATTCATTAAACGAACTAAAACGTGTCAACATACTTTACTCAAATGTATGCATTTTGTAAAAATAATTGCATCCATTCAATACTGATCTAATATCATAATTTCAACGACGATGTTTATGTAAACAATACTTTCTTATCGCGTATCTGAAATACTAATGTGAATTAATAAAGATTAACGAATCGTAACAGTTTTAATTTCACAGACACGGTCATAGGCATATCAATTGATTTTGGTAATATTTGCTTCGGAAAATCGAAAAAATTAAGAAACACTACAAGAAAGGGTTAATCGATCCATTAAATCAATAAATCAAGTTAAAAATTGACTGAGTTACACTAACAGTTATTCTTTTCCAACAAATGCACACCGACATGAAAATGAATGGCCTTTTCATGTTCTGTTTGGTCATAAAGATCTTAAATTGTCTCATTACTTATAAATCATTGGCTTTCAAGCGTGCATGATGAAGGTAAATCCAGAGAGGCTCTTCAGATGCAAGAAATTGATATGACTTGTTGGTTTTATCTTTGTACTGCTTCATTATGTTTATGATTTCCCCTCTGGAGCTTGTAATTCATTTATTGTCGTTGGTAGTTGATAGTTATACCACATCTCTATATTTGTAAGTTTGAAGGAATTCACGAAATTTAACGTTTGATGAATGCCAATTGCAAAATTGATTAGAATATTACCAAAATTAAATATACTAATCGATGGCCGGTTAAATTATAATTTGTCATGTGTCTCATTTTCTGATATATACTTTCTTCTTGCGAGTCTTTGTCCTGTTTGTACATTATTTGAAAACGATTTAGTTGAAAGTTAATATACTGCGTGTATGTGTAATGATTATTGTGTTAACAGTTTTGTTTACCGTATACTTTTATTAACATTTTGATATAAAATGAAATTAACAAAAAGCTTTAATTTTACCTTGAAAATATGTTCGAAAACAGATCCTCCTTGGGTTCCCCATTCATATTTATCCTGTGCCACAAGCCCTGACAGGTCTGTGAAAGGTAGTTTGTCTTTTGTCACTGTCAAGAAGGCAATTAGGTTACCACTGTAGGTAGCCATCATAATTATACAGAATATCCACCAAAAGCTTAAAAGTGTACGACCGGATGACGAATCTGCCATATGTTCTCCACCTATCAATATAAAAAAGTAGACTAAGTTTATAATCAACCGAAGGTTAAGGTAATGCTAGTCTGCTAATTGTTTTTTTTCCAAATCTTTTTATTGACTTATTGATTGATTGATGGTTACTTTATCTTTTTATGAACTCAATAAGGATATTTTGAACAGAAAAATGCCGTGGAATATTTGTCAAATCGGGATGGAAGGTTACAACAAACCCGTGAAGATAGAATTCCGTTTGTTGTAACCTTCCATTCCGATTTGACAAATATTTCATCTACTATCCGAAAGCACTGGCGTCTTATCGAAAACGACTCTTCCTTAAAAGAAATTTTTCCATCACCTCCTATTATTGCCTATCGCAGACCAAAAAATCTCAAAGACATACTTGTGACATCAAAAGTAAAGAAACAAGAAACTTATAAATTTGGGTGTTACAAACAATGCGATAGAAGCAATTGTAAGTGCTGTAAAGCCGCTAACACTGGCCACTCTTTCAGCAGCACAGTAACAAAGCAGCGATACAACATCTATGTTACATCTAATTGCAAAACGGAAAATAGTATTTATATTCTTACTTGCGGAACTTGCAAGCTGCAGTATGTTGGTGAAACAGAAACAAAATTCAACATCAGAGTTAACAATCGCCGGTCGTTCTATACTAAAGGAAGAAACTGTCCAATTACGAGACACCTCTTAAGAACAGGACATACTTTTGATAATATCACCTTTCAAATAATTGAGGTAAACCAAAATTGGGACACCGAAAAAAGAAAACAGAGAGAAAGGTTCTGGATGCATCAGCTACGTACACTTGAACCTGATGGACTCAATGAGAGGGATGAAAAACAGTTCTACCCAAAACCAAAGGAATAAATCATGAATTTCATTCTATTTAACTAAAACAACTATTTGTTAAGATTTAAAAATTGTTATGTACAATAAACGACAAAAATATGTTTATATACACCATCAATCAATATGTTAAACTTTTACACGAACTTTGTGTAGCTCAAGCTACAAAGATATTTTTTTGTCTTGCATCCGATTTCACCTAGAAATATTGCGTGAATAATATATAAAATATAACAACTAATTTTATAACACTCATTAGTATGTTAAAGTTACATTCTTAGACACTTATAAATATATATCCTAATGTAAAAATACTGTGTGTGAAGCACAATAAATATCGGTATTTGAATAGGATCTGTTTACTCTACTACAACACATAAGGTTATCTGCCGTTGCTGGTTCTTGGTTGAAAAGTTGTTTGAGAAATATTTTGACTTTCATACTAACTTCTGTCTCTGTTGTTTTTTACTTATACATTCTGATTTTATTGTTGCATAAAATTATATATTTTTTCTAATTATAGTTTCATCTAGTCTTTCGAAAACTAATTTTATTGCAATATCTGTTAAAAACAAAACACACGAAAAGTTACCTTGTGTCAACAGAGCACCATACATATACCAAAAGGAGTCCGAAAAATGATGCAATCCTCGAACTTTGCTTCTATCCTCTACTTTTCTGTAGTATGGATTGTACTTTTCGAAGAAAAACAGAAAGAACGAACAAATTGGCAAGGATACGAATATACATAACAAGACAGTAGTACTGAATGGATCTATCAGTGTTCTCCATTTGGTTAAGTTCGGGTCAGGTTTTTTCATTAAAATAGCAGACGATTCATAAAAATATGGATATGTGAAATCTATAACTCGTTCCCTGTCCGTCTGTATGGACAAGGGTGCAGCAACCAGATCTACATCCTGGAATTATAGCAAATATAATAATAAGAAACTCAAGAGTTAACAGTATGTGTATTAGAATTTTCATTTAATATTTATCCTTAAAAATAAATAATTCGTGATATTTCAAATTCATAATAATGTGAAGGTTTGCAAGTGTTTGGCTGAGTTTTCTTTATTTCCATTACACATATGTTGAATACAAATTACTTTAAAAGTACCACATGCTATTACTCCCCATTATTCGACGTCGGTAAAGATCAGTAAAATCTGTGTCCCTATTAAAATTCGAAGACTTAACTTGTGGTGATAAAATTGGTTGATTTTTGCAAGATCCTCACACTGTCCAAGATCAACTTAGTTCAATTTAAGTTACATTATTGAGCTGATAATTAGTGTCTTTGATCTTTTTGGGGGTGTTTTTTTTTTGTCATTTTTATGGTTTTATGGGTTTGTGTTATTCCTATCAGTTTGTTTATTTACTGTATACAGAATTTAATCGATGAGTTGAAGACCCTTTGATGTCTGATTTCTGCTCTAAGTCGGGTTTGTTTTCTCTTTGAAACACTCCCCTTTTCTATTTTATAATTTCACAATACTATCTTGTGTGTTTTCAACAATTATAACTTTTCATAAGAGTTTTACATGAGTAATACAAAATGGTTTAATTATTAAAAAGAAACTGGTTACGCTTCGTAAGCAGCGACGTACAAACTCTGTCTTATTGGAATTTAAGCAAGTAGGGAAGTGTTTTACCGTACAAATGTTTTGGGATTTTCTGATTGTTTAATCAGATAAGACTCAAAACTTTTTTGATTCAAACGTCAAGGATAATTTTGGTCGATCAAATTAAAAGCCTCTCATCTTTTTTGACATTTCTCATCCAACTGCTCAATGTTACATGCGGTGGATATTTTGTTCCCAAGTGTATCATAAGCTCATTAGTTAGTGCTTTTATATTGATATGAAATATCATGATTATTAAATTCAAATTCTGCAAATTCACTGCTTTGAGCAGAGTTGAATTATTCGAAACAGTTGCGTTGCATTGCCCCGAAGAAAATATTGCTTTGTCGTATTTGGCACAATTTTTCGGATTTTTTTTGTATGATCTTAAGTTTTGCGTTTGATTTGGCCACTGTTCAAGTAATACGCTTGGTATATTTGGTGAGATTCAACTATTTTTGTCCTTCCATTTACTTTTGTTTACTCGTTTTTGTGGTGCCATGGCCATTTAAAATCTACCTCTTTGGCGTCTTAAAACTTAAGTCATAAATCATTTGTTGACTTATATTACAAAAACTCGTCTTGTGTGTGCTGAAACGTTTTCATACATTGTAGAGAATAAAACTAAATAGGACTGAGCAGTACTTACCCGATGTTGAAGTTGTCCTACTAAGCCTGTCCATGATTTATTCTTTCCCTCTATACCCCACTGACCATCAGGTGGGGATGTCATTTCATACCTGAAACAACATTCAACAATATAAACTGCAAAAACTTTTGTATCTATTGTATTGACAGATCACCTTTATAAACATATGTGTCAAATATGAAATCATAAACTATAAATTTTAATGATTCTGTTCATCAAAATTTCTCAACACACCAACAAACTCTATTTTCCAAGAATTAAGTCGTAGGAAAAACACTCATATGATTGACATCGATACAGTAAAATTCCCAAATTGAAAATGATATATATCTATTGGAATGCATTGTTACTCACATATTGTTGTCAATATAATATAAATGTATGCGACTTTCATACAAGTGCGAGGTTAAGCTAGCTAAAAATAAACACGCTTTATCCACCATTTTCAACATAAGAAATGTCCTGTACCAATTCAGAAATATGACAGTTGTTTCCTATTCGTTTGATGTGTTTGAAATTTTGATTTTGCAATTTGATAAGGGAAAGTTCCGTTATGATATTTTCTTTGGAGTTCTGTATGTTTGTTATTTGACTCTTTAAACTGGCAAGGAATGATTGTAATACTTTTTTTTCTGTCTATGAAGAAATAACATAAAAAATGTGGTGCTCACTGAATAACGCGCGTAGCGGGTTATTCAAAGTGTTCTCCACATTTTTTATGTTATTTCAAATAGGCAGAAAAATAGTACAGTCATTTCTAATAATTTAATTCTAAAATCCATTTTAAATTGGAGTAAATCATGAAAAACGTTGATGACGTCACGGTCACATGACAAGATAATGTCTATTGGCTGATAAACAAAACGACGTCAGTCAATCAGAAGGCGCGTTACATCCAAAATTAAATGATTGTTGTACAACCTTTGTAGCAGATTATTGGGGGTCTTGTGTGAACGTTTCTTAAGTTCTGTTTCAGACCATTGTCCATCATTTAGAAAATTAATAAGTCAATACGAGGTTCAAGAGTTGGCAACCAAATACAATATATCACAAAATACTAGTATATGTCATCATGCACATAAAAAACGACCTACTTAATCCACTTCGTAAGTTACAACATGTCTAAGGAAGCTGTGAACAACTGCTAAAAAGATAAAAGTTGGAATTGCATACATGCAAAATTCTAAGAAAAAAGCTTAAGATAGCAAAACAATAAACTTATGATATTTCCGACATAAACAGTACATTTTTTCTTAGAGCTACCCTTTAAAAGTAAAAACATACGTAAAGTTGAGTCCATGTGCCAGCTCCTGTAATAGGTCTATGGTGAATCCTGTATAATTGTGTGTTTCATTATCAAGGACGACAAATGGATTCCACTGAAAAACGTACATTTCATAGATGTTTCAATATAAATGACGAGTCAGAACGAATGAACATACGAGTGTTCACTCATATTTATTTCATTTAAACTTTTGTCATGACAAGCGATAACTTAGTATTATAGATATATAGCTTTAAGAAACTCAATAAGAATTATAAAAGTCCATTTGATATATACAAAAAACTGTAATTCACCAATACGTGCATTGTCCATGTTCACACACATAGGAATGAGTAAACTGGACCGTAATTTTATTCCTTGAATTGTCGTTAAAATGAAGCTGCTCTCTATTAAACTTTGGAGATGCTTATAAGAAAATAAATTACATAAAGTATTAAAAAACTTAAATGCTTTAAAAAAAACTATTTAAAGGAACACTTGAATCTAGAAAAATACATTTCATTTAAAACATCTCTGTAGAGGAATATAACACATACTGGAGTCCATGGGCCCTTTTTATAGAGTAATAAATAAATGTGGAATTTTGATTTAGACACCTCAAGCAGATATTGCATGAACGACTTAGATTCATTATTCAACCATTATATATGCAATTGTTGTGTATTATTTAATGATTCCTTTTGCCATTCTGTATACCTTTTTCATACATGTCGTGTAAGTCTTTTGGTTACAATAAAGAAAGTTCATTATGAAAAAAGAAAATAGATAACTCTATTGCATAGCAATATAATATTTCCCACAGAAAGTAACCAAAAGTTAAAAGCGTGCAATAAATTCCAATATTGTAATAGTACAATACATCTTCAAAATTCATGGCGTCATCAACTCCAAAATTTTAGTTTAACGCCGTTTTTACTTTCAAATATTATATTGCTATACAATAAAAGGGTTATTGCATGATTATTGGGGAATATTGTCTCTCGCAGAACATATATTGCACGCGCAAGCTCGTGCAATATAAAGTTCTACTGGGACAATATTCCCCAATATTCATGCAATAACCCTATATTATATTTTCTTATAAGTTTACTCTAGTTGAACACAACTTAATCCGTTTAGTATCTAATGAAAGGATGAATAAATAAATCATACGATTTACTTACTGGCAGAGAACTCACAATGAATTTACGTCTATTAAAGCCGAATTTTGCGTTCGGATAAATATTTTTTGACACACTTAGACTTCCCGTTAGCTGTGTATATCCAACAGTACTGAATCCTCGTTTCCTTGTATGCCACAATAGTGTTTGTATTGGTAGCCATGCACAATATTTGAATTCATCAGAATCAATCTAGAAAAGAAATCGGTAATAAAATAATTTGAAAGTAAATGTATGTTTTCTTTTTCTAATTCGTAACAAGATAATAAGCTTAAGGCAGAAATGAATCTCCGTATTTCAGATACTGTTTGCCTTTTTTGTATGATAGCAACTGCAAAATATTATAATTTTCAACAATCTTGCCATTTAGTGTAGCTATGTGATATACAAGTCATTTCAGTTTTACAACATTGCCTTTAAACACGAATTATTATGCTTCAGTGCTTTTTATCCCCCTACCAACAATTTGTAATGATGTAAAAACTGATACATTTTGATTTCTGTAAAAGAAATCGAAACCATCGCTATAGGAAAGTGACATCAGCGTCCTAATTTTACCTATTTAAGTAGTTGACCACTGCGATTTTCAATACGTTAATCGAATACGGTTTTGTTATCTAGATAAATAAAACCAAAGCTCGGCTTTTTAATGAAAAGGATGACGTTCCATCCATGGTATATATTTTGATAATTCAACAAATGAAATTACAAATGACTAACACTTTGTAAGTTCTTTATTCTTTAAAATACGTCTGGATTTTAAGCATGCTGGCTTCCAGCATCTGGGAAGATATCTATATTGTCGAAATGCGAATCTAATGCGTTATCATCAATGTCATATATCGTATTCTCTTAAGATATTTGTACATCATATCGAAACTAAACTTTTATAAGAATGCTATGTAAATAAAGGCAACAGTAGTGTGATTGTTTCAAATCGGTTCAAACGGCATATTATAAAGGTTCTTGCTTGAACGCATCTCCGTGCAATCCACAAAACTTTTTGTAGGAAACGAAATGTGCCAAATTGTTTCATTTGAAATCATTGTAAAATCAAAAATTGTATGGCATTCAAAACTATAGCCTTATCACCTAATTTATCACCCTATGTATTGGCATAACTTTAGTTTTAAGTTTTGAATTAGTTCATTTTCTGTTTTTTGTAATGTTATATCCAATTAAAATGTATCCTAAGACTTTGACCACAACACTTACTGTTCTCAAAGGGAGACAACTGTAATTTTTCCGATGTCTGAAATAGTTAAATTTGTGCTGCGCGGAAGAAATTCATATCATTAAGGCCATATTAAATCGGTTATATCAACTAAAACGTTTTCATCGAATCTAAAGACATGTTTTTTTGTTTTTTTTTCATTTTATGAATAGTTTTTGTCACAACGTTACCAGTCTTTCCGTATCAAAAGAAGCAGATGAACCAACAACTTCTTTACAAGAATGAAAATCCGTAATTTGTCTGTCACTGGTAACAACAAATTCTAATATATGATTATTTCCATTTTTCTGCCAAGCAATAACTGTGAACTCCTAAATGTTTAAGAAAAAATTGTTCATTGCAAAATGGAACGTTCCTTACATGATAATTGATATAACCATTAAAGAAGTAACAGAAACAACTACAGAAATTATTATTAAAATGTTAAAACAAACAGAATAGTTTGCATTAACTATTATCAATTAAATTGAAAAACGGAAGTCAAAGCTTTAGTTAATTAAAGTTTTTTTATGATTTTATTATAGTTGATTGTCAAGGTTGAAAACTATATAGATTTAAGAGAAATGAGATCTGTGAAGTTTTATAAATCTTCTAGGTCATTGTTTTATTTCTTTTGTTCTCACTTTGAGAAAAAAAAATTATTGTGCGACTTCTGTGAATACCAAAGTTGAAATGGTTATTATTATAGCGGCATTAACAATGAATTTGACCAAACAATAGAATATGACTTTTTTGTATGAAGCATTCAATACAACGAAGTGAAGAATTTATATTTCGCTTATACCAATCAGTTTTGGTTCAAATCGTCAAAATAAGATTTACATATTACTAGCCTATAATTGAATTGCAAGTGAATATTTCAACTCATTGAATCCGAATTCATTTAAAATTTTGATTTGATCTTTTAAGGAGATTGATGCGCATGTGTTCATCAAGTGTCTCATTCATCAAAGAGAAAAGAATGTCACCAGGTATACACAATTCTATAACCCAACAAAAGTCTTTCATATACAAGTAAAACTATGCTTTTCATATATTTTTCAACCAGTTATAAGATATCAAACAGACTTATATAACGCGATTGTTCGTACACGCTTTCCATTATTGTTTATTTTAATATCAGGTTATATAACCTTTGCCAATTCTGGCCTAATTACACAAATTGGTATTAACTATTGAATTGGTTTTTGTGTATTCAGACTTTTTACAATTTGGATATTCAAAATAAAATAATGTAGAATTTGAGCCAAATCGGTGACCAATTATTTGACAGATTACGCCCCTTTAACTAACATATGTCTAGAAGATTGAAATAACACCAAAAAACACTTTCAGTAAAAAAGATAGAGTCAACAAGTATATACATTCTATATAATGCTCCAATCTACAAAAGAAACTTGAACAGACAACCAGTACACATCTAGGCTAAAATTCTGAAGTTTGTACTCACATTTGTTTGTTGTATCTGTGTTCAAAATATTAGACCAAAAATCATATGGGAAAATTTAATAATATTCTAAAACAATTGTATTCAAATTATTATTTTTAACACTCTTTTCTAATAGTCAAAATTCGAAAATTCAAAGTATCTAGAAACTTTATTTCGTAGCTTAGTAAAACAATATCAGCTTGCCAATCTTTGGTTTAACATCTGACTTTCTGTTCTGATAGAACCATTTTAAATAAACTAATTGACTTGAACATTTGAAAAAACAACCGAAATTAATACTTTATAGTTAGTGTAACAAATGTACATGTACCACTTGTGCGTCAACTCAAATTTTTGTGCCGCTAGTTAATAACACTATAATAAAATAAAAATGTGAACACAGGGTCCAGTGAATTTTAAAAATCCTATTTAACAGGAGTTTGTTAAATGTGATTCCAATTTTAAACATTTGTGTATAAATGTATTGTTAATTAATTGACCTTGATGTCTTTACAAGTATGTAGATTTAAAGAAACAGCTATTTTAGATCTATTATAGGAAGCTATTACAAAAAAATGAGTGATAAAAAATCAATGATGTCGGTAACCTTTATAGATATGATGAGTGTTGCTACATTTAATTGTATAAGATTTCCAATGAAAATATCTTTTTTTTAAATTTCTGAAATTCTTACATCATACAGTCCTTCTATGGCAGCTTCGGTTAATGTCCTTGTATTGGAGTCGTTCAACTCGCTCATATGCATGAACACATTCTTCACAGCATCTTCTAATTTCTACAAGTAAATGCATAGCAACCGTATAATTGTTTTTGCAAGAAACTGGGTTAATGTTTTCATGTTTTACAAGAGTTCCTCAGGAAATCGATCGGTATACTACTGTTGCCTTTATTTATCTTTACAAAAAAGGCCGTGGTTTGTTTTATTAATTTGACGATATAAAGATCATAGGTAATACCTTCCATAGAAACAACTTATCTATAACGATTACTTTAATATTTAGTTTTAAACATATCTGTAGTATCATAGTGTGTTCCTTTGTTTCGTCCCACATTCAGATTATATAGAGGATTACGCGATTGAGAATGAAAATTTGGAATATCTCAAAGAGACAACAACCCGACTTAAGAGCGGTTAACAGCCGAAGCTACCAATTGGTCTTCAACGCAGCGTCAAATTCTCGAATTTAGGTGGGCCTCAGCTGGCCCCTAAATAAAATGTTGTACTTGTTTGTTGAAAATGGACGCCATACTACATTTCAAAACATATAAAAGAACAACAAATAAAATAAACAAATATAAAACGCATGAAAACCAGAGATTCCTGACTTCGGACAGGCGTAAAAATGCGACGGGGTTAAACATGCTTTATGAGATATCACTCCACCCCTTTTTCCTCTAGCCAATTTATGATGAAGAAACACACAGCAATACGCACAGTAAATCTCAGTTTAAAAGAAGTACAAAAGAAACTAAATACCTCTTTATAAGAAAAACAATCATATTGATATTCATATGATGAAAACATAATCTTTCAATCAATTTTAATTGAAGTCCAGAGCTGGCATGTCAGTTACTGCTAGAAGTCATTTGTTTATTTTTGTACCACTGTTGTTTTGTTTAGATGATTTTATCAACTATTCTGACATCGGACTCGGACTTCTTTTAAACTGAATTTTACTGTGCGTATTGCTGTGTGTTTATTTTTTCTTACATTGGTTAGATGTATAGGAGGAGGGTTGAGATCTAAAAAACTTGTTTAACCCGTCGTATCTTTGTGCCTGTTCCACGCCAGAAGCATCTGGCCTTTGTTAGTTTAGTATGATTTTTAATTTTTTGCTTTTTTATATCATGTATATATTTCAAAGTTTAGTATGTCATTCATTATCACTGAACTAGTACTTATTTTTGTTGATGAGCCAGGTGAAGCACGCATCAGGGTGCGGGATTTTTCTCGCTGTATTGAAGACCCATTGGTGGTCTTCGACTTTTTTCTGTTCTATGGTCGGGATGTTGTCTCTTTGGCACATTCCCTATTTCCATTCTCAATTTATATTATATTACAAGTAAATGCTCACATACCAATTCATTTTGTTGATATTCGTTTAGAAGCGAAGTCGGGTATTGTATCACTGCTACATTGTCTAATTCTGTACTGCTGTTGGTTTCTAAAACTGAGATATCACCGTCATGAAAAATGCCCAGCAACCATCTTGAGTTGTGTAGAAGAGAAGATCGAACCATATGTTTTCGTCCATAATCAAATGGCTGCAATATGATAAATATTGTAAAATTTGAGTCCGTACAAACAATATGAACGTCACAATACATAGTAGATAGATATAGAAAGATGTAGTATGAGTGCCAATGAGACACCTCTTCATCCTAGTCACAATTTATAAAAGTATTATAGGTCAAGGTACGGTCTCTAACACGGAGCCTTGGCTCACACCGAACGGCAATCTATAAAGGACCCAAAAAAATGACTAGAGTAGAACCATTCAAACAGGAAAAACAACGGTCTTATCTATATAAAAAACGAGAAACGAGAAACAATTGTTGACCACATAAACAAACCACAACTATTTATATCAGATTCCTGACTTAGGACTGGTGCAAACAATCTGTACACTTGAATCGAACAACGTGTCAATACAACACAATACGCCTGTTCACACTTAAGTAGCAGGGGACAAAGTTTGATACCCAACGCACATATTGAATAGAATATTATGTGTTAACATTTTATAAGGCAAAATTTAGGAATATACATAGAAAAATTTAGGAATACGTAGGCGAATTGGAAAATAACAGTCTTTTTTTAAATACATTAACTCTCAAATGACACAATTGAAAATTGTAAGGAAGTGAACCGAACACTAATACATACTTTTTTTTTTTTACAGACCCTACCACCATCTTTTGCAATTAAATGTTTAAGATAAGAGTAAATCACATAAGACTTGATTGATTTCATGAAGTTGAACATATGGTCATTTGGCTTATTTTGTTTGGTGAAAAACTAGAAATCCTTGTCAACTGAGTTGGGTCGAACGCACCTTGATAAGAGCGTGAGTCAAACGGTTAGCAGAAGGCACATTCATGTCTTATGACAATGTTTCTTCACAATTTGTAAAATTGTTAATATATCGGGAAAACAGAAATATTTTGGGTAAAAACTATTATTATCTAAAGAAAAATGATATTAGACATAAGGCCAATGAAGGAGGCTCGCGGGTACAAAAATTTCTCCAAAAAATTTAACATTAGTTTTTTTTTTCATAACAAATTTTATTTATTACACTATTAGTTATTACGCTACGATATGATACAAAAATTAATTTAAAAAAAATATATTCGGTCTGGCCCCAGATGACTTTTAAAATGTTTATATTATTGCAAAAGCTCCAAATTATCTCCCTTTGGTGAAAAAATGCTATTTTTGGCATTAAAATTAAAATATTTTTTTTTACTCATCGGTGATCTATATTTTTCATTATTGTTTTCAAATAAGCCATACATTTTACTAAAATTTATCATAAATACTAAAATTTATGATAAAAGAGATGATTTTTCATTTCCTATCGTTAATTATCCATTTTTAGATGGTGACGTTCCCTTGTCACCATCTTACGGTGTTTATATATCT
This sequence comes from Mytilus galloprovincialis, assembly GCA_037788925.1. Classification (NCBI taxonomy): domain Eukaryota; kingdom Metazoa; phylum Mollusca; class Bivalvia; order Mytilida; family Mytilidae; genus Mytilus; species Mytilus galloprovincialis. The sequence goes on along the minus strand of CM075334.1, from coordinate 42,818,758 downwards.
CAACTTGTACGATTCGCTCGTGTATGTAACAATGTTTTAGATTTTAACGAGAGAAATTTATGTATTACTGAAACATTATTACACCAGGGTTTTCGATATCACAAACTAGTCAAAACATTTACTAAATTTTATCATCGGTATAAGGACATCATTCGTAAATATAGCTCAACGTGCAGACTTCTTATACGTTCAAGTATTTCACATCCATTTTTTATGGAAATAGGTCACAAAGGTGTCAGTATTCACCTCAAAAACTAACAAAACCTTTGAATAAACTTATTAAGAAGGGATATAGTTACGATACTGTTGTCAGGTCATTAAAGATTGCATATTTTGGCGTTAATATTGATTCACTTATAGGGTCTTTGCATCGGAACTAAACACATTTATTCAAAAACCAGTTGTTTGCATGACACGGGTTATGTTCTTCTCATATATGTTATGATGGTATGATACTAAACCCCTAACGGGATGGATTGTGCCTGATGTTAATATGATGAAATCATAATCTTTCAGTCAGTTTAATTGAAGTCTGGAGCTGGCATGTCAGTTAACTGCTAGTAGTCTGTTGTTATTTATGTATTATTGTCATTTTGTTTATTTTCTTTGGTTACATCTTCTGACATCAGACTCGGACTTCTCTTGGACTGAATTTTAATGTGCGTATTGTTATGCGTTTACTTTTCTACATTGGCTAGAGGTATAGGGGGAGGATTGAGATCTCACAAACATGTTTAACCCCGCCGCATTTTTGCTCCTGTCCCAAGTCAGGAGCCTCTGGCCTTTGTTAGTCTTGTATTATTTTAATTTTAGTTTCTTGTGTACAATTTGGAAATTAGTATGGCGTTCATTGTCACTGAACTAGTATATATTTGTTTAGGGACCACTGAAGGACGCCTCCGGGTGCGGGAATTTCTCGCTACATTGAAGACCTTCTGCTGTTGTTTTATTCTATGGTCGGGTTGTTGTCTCTTTGGCACATTCCCCATTTCCATTCTCAATTTTATTAACTAAATAATTTTAAAATTGAAGCGATTTCTGTAATTAAGTTCTTTTTTTATTTCGATATTACCCTTTTTCTCCTATTAGTTTAACAGAAAAAAAGTACCTTTGCAAAAATGTATGCTTCTTTCGAAGGCAGATTGTGAGCGTTAATGGTTGGTGACTCCTCTTTTTTATTTTAATTTTCTATAAGTTTATAAGGTAAAGTTCATTTATAGAAAAAAAATACAGAAATCTTATATTAAATAAAAAAAAAATGATTTAGACCCGGCCCGCGAGCCACCTTAATGATTTGTAATAACGTACAAATTTATTTTTAATTGTAGATGATTTTATCTCATTTTAAACATTTTGCCTAACAATTAAGTTCAATATAATATAAATAATTGAGACACCAAGTTAATCATGTCATGTATAATAGTGCCAAATAACTACATAAAATTTTATGATTGCACTTAAACCTTTTATAAAACAACGTGAAATGTCCCCTTGGTTTAATACGATTCATCCTGCTTTGTATCTTTCTCTTTGCAAAACGCATTAGGATATTAATTGCAAAGTTAATTGTCGTAATGTTATAGTCTTTGGGAAATATAAGTGTACATTCATTTCAAAAAAGAATAAATAATTTACTAACTGTATTGAAAATATTCATTTAAACAAGTAAAACATCAGACTATTATGATATAGATATTAAACGAGCTTACTTTGTGCATTCTAATTCATTTTACGTTAACGTATGTTATTAAACTTTTTTTAATGTAATGGTTAATGAATTATTAATATTACATCTTTTGTCAACGAGTAGTTTATATTCGTCATTATGACTTCAAAGCCCCTTAAACCCACGGGGAGAAACAACGGTATAGAAATATGGCTTTATCAAACAAGCTTTCTGTGAGATATTAAGATGATATATAATGTTTCTTACTGGAGGCACATTTGATCAGTTTACTCTTAAAAAAGATTAAAATTAACTGTACATATGCGGATTTAAAAAACAAATTGATTTTAGTGAGGTTCAATGCCAAAATCCAAAAGCGGAAATACTTCGTAAAAAGCTGTACCGCAACCTGATATTAACTGATTCGCGCAATTCAAAAAAGGTTCAGGAATCTTATATTTATAGGGACATATCTACCGTCCTTTAAGTTTGATGTGTCCGACACGTTTTTTTTTTTTTAATTTATCCTCATTAGGAACCCGAAACGCCGAATACTTCAAACCAAAGCTTTATAAGAACCAGACTGTTGAAGAGCTTTTTGACCAAAAAAGACCTTAAATAATAGGCAAACCAATTTAAGGTAAATCTTGTCTGACGAAGTTGAAATCTCAGTTTCTAAATAATTTATAAACGTGAATTTAAAATAGGTTTGTAATAAAACTTCTTCATAAAAAAGGTCAACTCAAACGAAGTTACAACATGATATACAATAAATTTACAAACATTGAATATACAGTGTAACAGATTCAACAACCAATAACACTTGACAAAGATTAAAATGATTTTGCAACACTATTTGTTTCCGTTATAGATATAGTTCAGGTGCAGTAGATGCGTTGAAATGTTTGTTGGTTGATGTGTTTTTAATTCGTCACTGATTATTATAATAACAAAGCCAGAAGTAATATGAATAGCAAAGCTTTGTATCACTCACTAATTCAGTTTTCATGTCACACTGTTGTACTGTGTAAGGTAAATGTACTTTTGAATAACGAAAATAAAATATATAAGATTTACAGAGCAACACGTTTTTATTTGGTTGCCTTAAATTTGATAATTAATTTATGATCCAAATGGCACATTTTTTGCCAAATTGACTGTTATTTACTTAATCTATAGGTGTTTAACAAAAATAAAAAAAGCCGAAATGGAATGCATAACTTTTCAATATTCTTTAAATATTTGAGGAAAACAATCTATCAAAAAAATGTTTTAACTCGAATCTTTCACGTGTTTCAAAGGAATTTTAAAAGACACTCGTTTGTAATTCATTTTTACATGTTGATAGTTATAGAATAACTAATAGAAAAATTCATATAGAGAAAAATATTCAACGAGTGACCTAACAACACTTTAATTCACGAATGTGCGTAGCGCATGAGTTAATTATCAGTGTTGTTCGGTCACGAGTTGAATATTTTTCGATATTTGAATTCTTTTATTAGTTATTCTTTTTCTTACATTGGCAAAGGCTTTTTTTAAAGAAATTAATGTAAAACATGTAAGGAACTATATCTTTTTTCTAAGCATTTACAATTGTTGTGATCCACCGTTATCGACGTCTTGACAACGCCTTTTTGTCGTATGACGTCAGAGAGTTAAATAACAACGTTTATTTCACATGTGAAATTATCGGTTTTTGTTTCACTGGGAAATCAATGTAATGTATTGCAACCAATATAATAATAAAATTTAACTTTGAACATTGTAGATTATATTTTACTCTTTAATACATTTATATCAATTTTACTTTACCGTGTATCATGTATTCGATATATACTTTGAACCAAGACGTTAATGCTCCTTTTATTTATGTATAGCACTTGCATACCCGTTTAACATGAATAAGACTATGCTTTCCTGTCGTGATATGAAGTTTCTTGGTGACATTATATTGGACGAACATCTTCAAATATTTAAGCGATGAACGGCACGATTTCCTGTTCGAGCGATTTTATTTTTCTTTACAACAGGCGAGTTACATAGAGACGACTTTGTCTTCTGAAGTGTTATCAGTAAGTATGCCTTTGTCCTCGCAAATACTGCTAATAATATTTTTGAAGACTATCGTTTTTTCAAAGGATCAGTGTCTATACTTCACGTTTGATAGCAGGATGTTTTCCAAATGCTTTATGACTATCATCATATTGTTAGAATAGTGAACAGAAAGATGAATGAATGAAAGAGTCCACAACTCGACCAAAGAGCTAATAAAACACAAGGTCGCCATAATGAATATATATTGCAGTACTTATTTTACTGATACTGAAATGCCACATTTAATAGTTTACCTTTTCCAAATATTGTTGACAAGATTCCAAACGACATAGAATGGTACAGTTTAGGCTTGTTTCGTCATAAACAGCAGCTTTTTCTTTCATCAAAGAATCTATCTTTTGTGAAGTCATCTGCTGCAAGCTATGCACATCGGCAAAGATTCCAACATCAGACAAACCATGATGCAACAGCATTGCCTCGTGTTCTAATAAAAAAAGGAAGCCGCCATTAACTATAATTAATGTTGGTCCGTTTCATATCTCAGATTTTCAAATTTCAACAGTTTTTTAAATTCTTTGAAATACATGACACGACATAGCCCAAAAAGAAACAATAACCGCCAATATAAGAGAAATCACTTTATCCGCAGTTTTGAGTTTATATTTTGACTTTCCACTTGAAAATGTCGAACAGTTATGTATGCAGCATTATTTAACAATGAATTGTGTTTGACTGTGTTTTAGGTTGGTATACCGGTAATAGAAAAACATATACCTTTTATATAATTTGTATTGTATTGTCGTGTTTATACTTATCGGAAATCTAATGACCAAGAATAAAATTATACTAACTTAGAGCTTAAAATTGCAGAACGACCGTGATTTGTTTGCGTAACATCTTTCTACTTTACAACAACACAAAATGTGATCGTGTTGTTATCAAGACAGATGTCAATACAGACATTGCAATTTATTTTAAAAAAAAGTGCAGAAAACCCAGTTTTGGCCACATAATTCAACAAGTCTTTTTAGTTAACTTCACAACAAGGATTTATTCCTGATATAACAAGTAATCTTGTCTGGAATGTTGAGAAATATTACCTGATATCTATAAAAAGAATTATTCCTGATATGACGAAGGTATGTTGATTCTTAAAGTTGTATTTTTCTATTCTTTCGGGGGAGGGAGGAATGCAATAAGCAGAATTTAAATATTAATACTAAATCACATACAATGTTAATAACACTTATAAATTGAATGCATGCGAACCACTTTCCTGTATTAACCTTTACCAGAAACACTCAAAATCAAATATTTGAAAGCCAAGGACTTATTTATATCAAAACATGTGAAGAGAATATGACAAAAAGGGACCGAATAAAATCTCTTCCAGCAGAGGTTAAATTAACTTGCCGACCTTAGCATGCTCAGTTTCTAAAAATTCACAAATTTACAATCAAACAATATGAGAAAAGAGGGGCGAAAGATACCAGAGGGACAGTCAAACTCATGGATTTAAAAAAAACTGACAACGCTTCTTACTTTCTTACTTTTGTAAAAATCCGGAAAAATCCCCAAAAGTACCAAAGCACAACTGTTGATATACTCAGGGACTTTATATTCCAATAGCAGCTAACGCTATAAACATTGTTAATTTTCGACTATTGAAATTATTTGCTTTTCCTTTTTTTGTGAGGAGTGGGGATGTGAGGAAGTTATTGTGAATAATATGTAATCTTACCTGTTTCATTGTCAAAGACTATGCAAACTGAAGACCACTTTAAGTGGACGATAACAGAAATCAAAGTGATAGCTGCACCAGTCACGTTGTTAAACAATGGCTCCTGCTGGTACTTATAATTCCCTTCAGGTAACGTACATTCGTTAGGTGCGATTGTTGTGATCGGTGTCGTCATTTGACAGCCATCAGTTGACGTTACTGGTGTGCTTAAATTTGTCACTTTATCTTTTCCCCAATCAATAACAGGAATTTTTATCAAATTTGCAACAGCTTCCGGAATTTGGACATTTGCCGCTATTACAATACAATCCAAGTCTAAATGATACAATTCAGTTACTACAAAACATCAAAATATAAAACAATCACAATACATCCCTACGTGGCAGTTAAAAGTATACATTTCAATATAGAACATTTTAAACCCTCCATCGTAGATCAATTACTATCTTCATTAAGTCCCATGTGATTTAAACATAAATGACAATAATAAAATCAATGCTGACTTTTGTAGAAAATTTTATATCATAAACATTGAATTTGAAATGACAATGCATAAACGTCATTTCATAATGAGATAGTTAATTAGTAAGTCGGTTTGAAAACATGTTTTAAACACGTTGTAGGTGACATTTAGATAATTTTGGACCAATCCAAATGAAAGGAATAACATTTACACTTACTTCTAAATAATTTTACAAATAGAACGCATTACCTCAAGCACTCTGAGCGAACACGCTACTACTTTGTAATACAGACTTGGGAGTAAGGTAAGCAAAGGTAAAAATGTGGTTTACCGTATTAATGTTTCACAACATGCATTTCTACATCTAAATGAAAGTATTTACAGCATAAGCATGAACAACTAATGAACACAAAAAAAAAATACAAAATAAAAAACTCATTTGCAAATCTTGCGTTCCCTTTTTTATGAAGTTGTCAAGCAACCATGATATGCGAATAACATTGGATTTATTTAATACTATGTTTTAAATGTCTACACTTGTCAAACTTGTTTTTTATTTGGCAATTTTAAATCAAAAGATTAAAAATTCCATTGGATAAACACTGATGTTGGATTTTGCAGTATCTCATGGTACTTTGTACATTGAAATAGAATGTTTTCAACAAATCAATGAAAAATACATTACGTCATTTGTTTACAAAATCTGTAATGTAGCATACTTCAAACTGTAAATATATTTCATAAAAAAGGCATACCATGTGTGCGTCCTTTTTATCATGTATAAACATGTTTTTATGATGTGGTTGTGTCATTACCATATGTGCTTGTACTATTTTATGATATGGTCTTGCAATAACATATGTGTTTGTACCATTTAATACTGGGGTTCATAAAATGCGGTACAAATGTCGGTGTTTGATGTATGTGATGTTCACGCGATCATTCATCGCTTGATGTTAGGCTACATACAATCAATTAATTAACCGTTCATCTTTGTTATAATAATTATTATCTTGATTTCATTTAGGATAAAAAGGATAAAAATACAAGCTTAATTTAAAGTAAATTAAAAGAAAAATGAAAGTTCATAAAGCAGGTTATTTGTTGTTAACCACAAAGTCATATCATATATTGATAAATTCACATTGTATAACGAAATTTAAGACATAACGTAACGGCCCACGTCGATCCGGCCCCAAGTCAATCCGGCCCCATAATATAATATGAAATAACTATATTGATTTTGGAGGAATTTGTGACACATTTTACCAGTATAAATGGAATTTGCAAAAAGTGTCCGATGATGGATGACAACAGGAGTATTGGAGTACCAGTTAAAGAACTATTTTAAATCGATACGAAAATGAGTGCTATTGTTGAATTGCAGCTTCAACATATTTTGAAATATGAAGTTATTTTCCATGATAACTTTAACTTTGAATGTCATGGCGATTTTATTTTTTGTTAGTTCATACACAGAATATCTAAATAAATATTTACAGTCCTCTAGAACAGGTCTATAAAATTTAACTCATCATAATGACTTGATTACTCAAATCATTAGTCTATAATTGGTTTGTTTATTCAACAATTGTCTGATGATTGTGAACTAAAGTAATGCCACTTGTAATCACTTATTTAAATCAAATCCTGATTATTTAAAGTTACGTAATCAACAACGTATTTATAGATTGATCTTCTGGTTCAGCTTGGTGTATATAATAATAATTAATTGTATCTGAAATTTCTGTTGTGATAGTGGAGCAGTCATCTGCGTGTTGGAATAATGCGCATTTTTCTTTTCTGTTTGGTAGGTTTATTCCTTTTATCTCTTTCGAATTTCTGATGTTTGATGCCAAAGGTTCTATTATTAATGCATACCACACAAGGAAAAGCCATTGTGATATTAAAAACAAAAGCATTTTGCTTCTCTTTTATAGATAAGATTCGGCAAATCAAACAATATTTCTCAATTTGAGAAAGTTTAACAACTTAAAAGAAAAACATAGTTTGTATGTATCAGCTTGTGGATCGGCTTGTACCGTTGTTTATGTAACTATTTGTTATTACATAAGATGAATAAATAAAGGCAACAGTAGTATACCGCTGTTCAAAACTCATTAATCTATGGACAAAAAAACAAAATCGGGGTAACAAACTAAAACTGAGGGAAACGCATTAAATATTAGAGGAGAACAACGACACAACATTAAAATGTAATACACACAGCAACGGAGTAAGCATTAGACAAAATCCGATGAGAATAACCAATATAACATCAAAACCAAATACATAAATTTGGGATAGAAAAGTACCTTGATACGTCTATAGTAATGTGAGTTCACACTCAAATATAGGAGAAAACAAACGACACAACGGAAATACAACGTAAAAATGTTAAACACACAGAAACGAACTATGATATAACAATGGCCATTTTCCTGACTTGGTACAGGACATTTTTAAAGAAAAAAATGGTGGGTTGAACCTAGTTTTGTGGCATGCCATACCTCGCACTTTGATGGCATTGTTAAATATAACATTAAAATGACAACATGATAATACAGGACTACAATACAAATAAATAGGAGAACGTATTAGGCAAAGAAACACGTGAATGATAGATAACAAAAGGCATCAGGTTTAAAATTCAATACATCAAAAACGCGCCTCGTCCACACAAGAGTTAACAATGACTTTTTAGCATCGCAGTCAATTGAAAGAAAATGCTAATTACTGCTGATTAATGTTGATGTCTGAATTGTTTTAATATAATTATACCCAATACTCTTGAAAACTTTAATAAAAACATAATCAACCTAGTTTGTTTTATACTCATCTGAGGAATTTTGTTTACCGTACACCTTTTACATTATAATAAAAATCATAAACATTTATGAATTACATTAATATATATCTTTATTTTTATTCCTTATAGATATATTTTTTATTGGGGCAGGATCGACATTACATATGGGCCATATCGACGTGGGACGTATCGACGAGGGGTCGTATCGTCCCGAAACCGGAGTACTTGCACATCATGCAAAGGTAAAGTCACACCATATAACTCATATTCATATCATATGAAGGTAATATAGATTATATAATTATAAGGGACATAAAAAGTAAAATCACAAAAATACTGAACTCAGAGGAAAATCAATTCGGAAAGTCCATAATCACATGGCAAAATCAAATAACAAAACGCATCAAAAACGAATGGACAAGAACTGTCATATTCCTGACTTGGTACAGGCATTTTCAAATGTAGAAAATGGTGGATTGAACCTGGTTTTATAGCTAGCTAAACCTCTCACTTGTATGACAGTCCCATCAAATTCTGTTATATTGTCACCGATGCGTGAACAAAACAAACAGACACAATAGTTAAAAATGTCAAAAATAGGGGTACAGCAGTCAACATTGTGTTATCATCTTAATAACTATAAAAACAACAAATGTAACGAAGAAGCACAATAAGGCATACATCAAATTAACATCCTCATTTTGATTATATTATACGATTTTATTTGTCTATGTAAAATGCACCCATCAAGGAAGGAGGGTTTTGAGTACTGGTGTAAAATTGCGCATTTGAAATTCGCACAGGTAGACATGAAATAATTTTGTCGTTCAAAGTATGACGGGATGCATAAATACAGTCACGCAAAATAGATATAACAAAAACTGACTAAACAGTATAAAGTAATAATAAATAAAATAATAGTGTGGTTCAAGGTATGACGGGATACATAAGTACAGAGTCACGTCAAATGTATATCACAAAAAAAGTGGGTTAACAGTAAAAGTACTATTAATAAATAAAATAATTTTGTCATTCAAAGTATGACAAGATACATAGGTACAGAGTCACATCATAAAATAATTTTGTCGTTCAAAGTATGATGGGATACATAAGCACAGAGTTACGTCAAAAAGGATATCTAAAAAAAAACAGACTTAACAGTAAAAGTAATATTAATAAAGACAAATAAAATACAGCAGTTTGGAGTTGGCGTTATGCAGGACTGAAAAACACAAAAGTAGTCTACAATCTACGTCTTTGTGTACTATATTATTTATAAGGTTCAGGAATGTTAGTTATTCTCTACTCTATACAAATAAACATATAAACAAAGAAACCGAAATCTTAAATTGATTAAAAACTGGACAGTCCTTAAAATCTGAAAGAAAATGAAAGTTTAGACTGTATCAACTAATAGAACAAATAATGAATAACTGTCATATTTCTGAATATGTACAGACATTTCCGAGGGATGATATCGGTCAATTGAATATAACTGTTCGACAAAACCGCATACTCATTTGAAATTATTCTTGAATTTACCAGTCCATTGACTGTATAAAACAATAATGTTTGTTCTAGTAATGTGATATATCTAATATAGTGTCAATGCGTACATTAATACACAATAGTATAGAATGGAGGCAAAGTGGTGTCTACAGATAAAGTGAGTAACAAGCTTGAACATTTAAATTAAAAAAAAAACAGATACAAGACACCGTGATTAATTGCTTGTCTTTCGTTACTGTCTATTTTATTTGTTTTTCATTTGTTGGTGAAACATAAATCTGGCCTATGGATTTTATCTTTCAACTGGTTTCCCATTTTTAAACGATTCTTTCTATACAATATTTGTTTTGCGAATTGTTGAAGGTCGTACGATAACCTGTAATTTATCACATCACTTAAGATACATGTAGTGATGTGTTTTTTATTTTGTATTTCTCACTTATATTAAATACATAGTCTTTGAAATCTTTAATTTTATTTTGATCCTGATTTCTACTTTGTAACCGACAATCTACATAATATATATTTTTGCTTCTGTCACATTAAAGTCTTTTTTTGTCATCCCGGACCTTGTACTTGACTTCAGTACAGCTTTCAATTGTGCCATAACAGTACTAACTTGCTACACCGGGCTAATAAATATAAATGATCGTATCATAAAAGTAGCAGTTGCTTGCTTTTTTATGTGAAAGAAATGAAAACAAATCTTTGCACGAATCTCTTGCTAATGGAGGTAAGTGAACGGATCCACATATTGTTATGTCAAGTACATCTCATGATCTTGATAATCCTGATAGTATCAGCCCGTATAGATCAAAGCCATCTTGTATGAATTACCGCTGACATGTTTCGTTATTAAATGTTAAGAGGAAAAATCAACAAAACAATAGTGGGAACCGCTCATTACGGACGAATGTACGTGACAAATATACTAAAGCGGAGTAAAAGAAAGCTTAATGTCAATACTAAAAATTAACTGCAAATACTTCAAGAGATGTTGGCAAATAAACAACTATGTAGCTTTAAAATGTTTGAAAAATGTTTAAAGCTTAATGTTTGGATATCATTCAACCGATTTCGCAAAAGATCCATTTCAACTTATTTAATTGTATAGGTCAGGCTCCTGGAAAATAGGAACATGCAAACAATAATTACTAAGTGTATTTAAGCCGTTCTGTCTATTCATTTTTCAAAAGCTACTCGTGTAATATGTTTATATGTTTATATATAAAATAAAAATAATATTTAAGGGGCTTTCATAATCATCTCATAATTTGGTTAGTTATACAAAATCACGACAAATCCTTGTCCGTACAAACATAAAGAGCCATAGGAGGCTGTCCATTTTACAATAAAAACTTGTTTTTAAATAACACAATTGTGAAATATGCTTAAAACAAACTGGTCCAAAAAAGAGGGACGAAAGATACCAAAGGGACAGTCAAACTCATAAATCTAAAACAAACTGACAACGCCATGGCTAAAAATGAAAAAGACAAACAAAAAGCAGCACACATGACACAACATAGAAAACTAAAGAATAAACAACACGAATCCCACCAAAAAACTAGGGGTGATCTCAGGTGCTCCGGAAGGGTAAGCAGATCCTGCTCCACATATGGCACCCGTCGTGTTGCTTATGTGATAACAAATCCGGTAAATAGTCTATTTTGGTAGGTCACATTCATGAAAGGGAAGGGGATTGTAGTTACGACGTAAGGAACATATCCGATATCATTTGTGAAACGGTTATTCCATAACGGTCAACCAACTCGTGATGGCGTCCGTAAAATTTACGAAGGGATGATTTCAACTTCACCATTTGGAACTCTTGGTTTAATAGCTTCCTTGTGAGCAGTAACCCTCTATCAAGAAAATCATGATAGGAAATGCAAGCATGGGAATATCGTATCAATTGGGAGATATATACCCCGTATGCAGGTGCTGCTGGAATGTTGCTACTTAGAAATGGAAATTTCACAATTGGAAAGCTAAAATCATCTCTTTTGTCGTAAAGTTTTGTTTTCAACCGACCCTCATTGTCAATTTCTAGATGTAAGTCAAGATATGAGGCCGACTTAACTGTATCTGTAGTATCCTTTATCTCTAGCTCGATGGGATAGATGCGTTCCACATAGTCACCAAATTTTGAATTATTTAGTGAAAGAACATCATCTATATAGCGAAAAGTAGAGTTAAAGGATATTGCTAACTTCTTATTTTTCTTCCTAAGAAGTTCCTGCATGAAGTCAGCCTCATAATAATAAAAAAAAACAAGTCGGCATTTAGAGGGGCGCAGTTTCTTCCCATTGGAATACCGACAGTCTGTTGAAAAACATGTCCTCCGAACGTAACAAATATGTTGTCAATCAAGAAATCAAGCATCTTGATAATATCAGTTTCAGAGAATTTTTTGTTTGAATCAGAGTGGTCCTTTACAAAGTAGGATTTAACCCTCCCTAAGACAAGATACTTGTATCTACGTTGGCCATTATTTTTTATGAAGCAAAGCAATACCAACTCTTTCAATTTGTCTCTTAGTTTGGAATGTGGAATACTTGTGTAAAGAGTAGAAAAGTCAAATGTTTAAATACTGTTACAAGATGAAAGAGAGTTAGATTGTATATACTCTAAAAGATATTTGGAATTTTTAAGTATCCACATCTGATTCACGCACCCTCTAGAATAGGCAGTTTCACAATAACTTTGAAGCCGTCTTTGATTGCTGATAAAATAGATGTTTTAAAATAATTTAAAAGAGGTTTCGTGGAGCACTTGGAAGACCCAGCAATATACCGTTGTTTGTAAGGAAACTTATGTAGTTTAGGTATCCAATACAGTGATGGAAGATCCAGTTCTTCATCTTTGGTTGAAATTCTTAAGGAACACAGAACAGACCTATGATTATCCAGGATTTCCTCTTTGATAAGTGTCGTGAGGGTATATGTTGAGTTTCCAAGTGAATTGTCAATACCTTATTCATTTATCAAGCAGTTAATGTAATGTGTTTTACACACAAAAACGATGTTGTTTGGGGTTTTTATCTGCGGGGACTACAACATATTTATCATGGAGGTAGGATAGGTGTTTTGCATTTGGGTCTTTAAAGATTGACGTAGCATGGGCATTGATAGACCCATTCAGTTTCTTAATTCTGATTTGTATCAACGACCTCACTGCCTTAATCCATTCGAAAAGAGTGTCTACGTCTTCCTTCTCGCGCTTAGCCCATTGCCTGGCATAATTCTCAACTGAATCCATCAAAATTTTAAAGTTGTATTTCCAATTGATGTTGAGGTCACCGGTAATAACGTGGCCAGCAGGATTATATGTGAATTGGGAACTAGCACAAGTGCAATCAGGAGGTTTCGACTTGAAGTCGTCAATATCGAGATCCTTCAAAACGTGTTTGTAATTGAAAATTTTAGTTGTAATAGGTTTGGTATAGGTATAAGAAATGATTGGTACAGACAGGTCTTTGAAATAAGGAGGTATTTTCGATTGAACTAATTTATGATGAAGGATATTGCCTAAGTTGACGCCATCGATACCTTTGTTGGCAAAGGAAAGATTAAGGAAAGATCTTTTCTCTTTTTCATCTTTGCCAATGCTGACTCCAACTTATTTAAAATCGTTTCCAGACAGTAATCAGTAAAGCGAATAGAATATGGGGAGATATTGTAAAATTATATTTCATGCTGTAGATCGTATAATGGGAATAAGCATATTAACCTGACGATATAGGGATATAGGTATTTAGTCGGGTCTTAACATGTACTTGTTACATGTATTTGTTTACAAATCGGAAATGATAAAAATAAACAAACAAATGTCGAAATGTTCAGGACTTAATTAAATCTGTATTTGGGTAAGATGATGCAAGCGTATGATTTTTATTGTGTCTTACACTTTGAGAAGCAAATAATCTTTAACTACTTTATTAAAATATTGTGTAAAAACGTTAATTATGAGCTATGAAAGTCAAGTGGCACGAGCATTTTTCTGTGTTAGTTTTAGAAAATTTCAAAGAAATAATTTGTACAGTGGGTAAGCTTTCATTAGTCTTCACTATTCTATAGATAAACAACTTTTGGTTATATTTATAATTTAGAATCTTCATTGAAGGTGGAGCACGAATGCACAGTTAATTAATTATATTGATGTGCCATTTGTATGCAAGAGTGCCATTCCTTTGTATTATGTGCCGATTCGAAAAAGGTTATGCTAGTATTGTCTCCCTTTAACAGATTCATTATTTTATAATTAAGTATAGGTTTCTGATATAATTTTGAATAATTACAAAATGTATCAATACAATATATTTCAGTTTTTGTTATTGGTGTATCAAAAACATTGATGCACAAATATAATTTCATAAATTTGAAACGTTTAAAATGAGTGCATACCAATATAAAGAACCGTTCATCATTTTTGAAAAAAAGACTATAAATGACAGTCGAATTATTTATCTCCCCTTCATGATAGATTGATTGGGAAATTAACCAAAGTTATCTAATATTAATCACAGAGAGGGACTACCAAGTAATTTCTAATTGTAGCTTATTTAACGTTAAAACAATTTTCCACTATAAACGAATGTTAGTTGATACAAATGTAAGGACTTTGTTAGCTAAATCTAAAAATCTTATTAGATATTATGAATTTTCACTATAATAGATTAATATGCTACTGAATAAGATATAATAAACAGAATAAATCATGTTCTAATTTTGCGCTTATTAAAAAGATTGTTACAAAATTGTTCTTTTTTTTTTGTATTTTTGGATAAATTTTTATATTGTTACTTGATTGGGATTTACTACCATTATAAATGGAAGTTTTTTTTTTTTTAAATGTAAAATGGCTTAAGAGAAGCAGGGAATATTGACGTCAATACTTGAACAACAACATAGTGATAGAAGAACCATCAGGGCGATACCTTTGAAAATGCAAAATACCATTCAGATGGTTTGATTAATATGGTCTGTTGTTCTTATTTCTTTAACATTTTCTGATTTTTATGTATAATACAAGTTCCGTGGTATTCGTATCTGTTTTCTTAGTGAATGGATGGAAACTGAAAATCTATCAATATGTTATTTCACATCTGACATTTTTGGTTTTTGATAAGTATAAGAAAGATAGCAGATACTTGTCGGAAATGTTTATTTCTTAATGCTCTTTAACATCGTTCTTTTTGGGGGCATCTTTAATTTATATATTCGAGCGTTCTTGATGAGTCTTTTTAAGACGAAACGCGGGTATGTCGCAAATTAAAATTTTCATCCTGGTATCTATGATGAGTTTATTTACCACAATATAGACATGCATAATTGTTCATGACAAACAGGTTTTAATCTTTGAAGGGAAAACGGCATGATGACACAATTAAGCTATAGAAATGCTATAATGACGTTATAGATTTTTCAAAATAAACGAATAGTTTAGACTGCTTAGTTAATAACACATATCATACAACAACAAAATCAATACCTATAATGAAGAGAAAATCAACATTTGAACTAGAACATTGTTCCATTGATGGCCAACTATTACACATAAGTTCAAACTTTTTAAGCATTGGTTTCTCCTGATTATAAATACAATGGGAGTTAAGCTACGCGAATTGTTTTGAATCACAGAGTATAAATACTGTTTAACTCTTTTCAAATATGGACATAGATAAGAAATCACTGAATGATTCTTGTCTTAATACTAAATATGTATTAACTAACTGCTCATTGGTATGTCCACATTCAAAAACATGACAATGCTGTCAGGTAATTTCAATACAAAGTGTTTGTCCAATTATAAAAATAAAATATATATATAAAACTGACATGATAATGGTATAAAAAGTTAAAATTTGTAAGAACTGACAACACATTGAAGCAAGCTTAATGGTTATTATCAAAGTATCTCATGCTGTCCATGGAGCATGTATTACACCATTCACAATTCTGATCAGTAGAATATTTTGGTACATAATGTTATGAAAAAGTCAAATCACAAAATTATCGAATTCTAATGAAAATTCAAAACGGAAAGACCCTTATCAAACGGCAAACTCAGACACTTAAACACACCAAACAAATGAATAACAACTATTATATTCCTGATTTGACAGTAGATTTTATTGGGGTCTATAAATGAGTTCAAATATCATTCTGATTATAATGTATTACAACAAAAATACACGTTAGAGTTTGAAAAATGTGTTAATTTGAAATAAAGTAAACTTCGCAAAACTTCATGTATGATTTTGGTGCAAAGACAGGCATGGCTAAACGTGACGTTATTTAAATTTTAAAAAAGTACAAATTCGACTATTATTTCGTTACTTCTAGATTTCAAATCACATCAAAACAACGATTTTGAGGAAGGCGGTTTTTTTTTTATTTTCAATAACATTGTAGTAAAAGAAAATTTTTCGATCCAAGTAGTTCATAATGACAAATCGTTCCTCAATAGAAGCAGGTCAAATGTGGATTTGATGGTCCCTTTTAGCCAATTTTAGAATAAAATGATAATAACGTCCACAGATTAATTTGTTAATGAATAGTTTTGAATTAACAGATTTATCTTTGGTATTAAAATCACAATGATAAGAGAAAAAGCTTTTTCAAGTCTTTTTTTGTATTTGATACATTATAACTGTCATAGGCTTAGGCAAATGGTATGTTACTCCAAAGAATGAGAATTTGACTAATAAAAAATCTGAAATTTAAGGGTTTTTTAGGTGTCGGTATGAACTTCACAAAAATAGTTTTATATTTTAAGTTCAATGGATATATGAGATAGAAGCACGCACAGGCAAGGGAACCTTGATTGAAATTCATTAATGATATATGTTTAAAAAAAAAAGTTTAAACGATTTTGCCTATTTGTTTTCTCTTTTTAACTATATGAACATTTTGTAGCAATTCTACCTCTTAAAACTAAATGAAATCGGGGAATGTCGTTTAGAAAACCAGACGAACGAGCAGAAACAGACTAAAGCCAGTAATGGGCCTTGAACGGTAGCTGTTGCTAATATTAGTGACTAAATTCAAAATCTATCAGCAATTTGTCTTTTTTTGGCGTCTCATTCAAAAAGATTGATAAATCGTTTTAGTCATGAACTCGAGTCTGTAATGAAACGTTCTTTTTGGGGGAATGTTGTATAATTGATTTATCAAATATTTTTTTTTCAAATTTTCCAAAAATTTACAAACAAAAGCAATTTCCTCTTTTTGGCAAATTTGGTTAAACCGTATGTTTTCTTCATAGAATTGGTGTCGATCGACTTCAGTGGAATTTATGAGGGAACATCATTTCCATTATCAAAATTAAGAAATCGTTGTCAACAATGTATTCAGTTAAGATGTATGTAATCATGACAATAATGCTTAGTTGTCCCTTTGTATGATTGAACAAATCTGGTTCTTCGACTTTTTTTCAGCCGAAGCCGTTAAAGGGACACTAGCTAAGAGATATTTACAAAAAAAATCTATTTTTTTTTTTTGCTCAATCATTACCGAAATGCAAATAGTGAATTAATAATTTGTTTTTAACAGCCAGTATGGTTCAATTTTGTCAAAATAAGCTTAAAAAAAAACATGGATTATGAATTATTCACTTGTAAATTAATAATTCGACCTCATTGAATCCGTATTCATGTGAACTTCAATTTAACCCCCATCTTCAGATTGATAACATGTGAATTGTAATGTATTTTCCGAATTTTATTTTACTCGTTGATAAACGACTTCCGGACGATTTTTAAGTTCCCCTTTTTGTACAGTGTATTGGTATCGGGTATCCATTAAACATATAATTTCCTTAGAAGATACACAGTACGCACGAGAAAATCTAATTGGTACCGCTGAAGAGTCTAAAGTTGAGTGTAATTGCTAAAATTCATCTTCTTATTATGAATGGTTTTTCTGGCTCCATTAATGACAAAGTCCATATCACTGCGGAAAGGGAACTTGAATTGTGATCTAAACATTTAAAAATTTCTTATCGAGTTTTTTTTGGTTTACTTTATGGTTAGGATATGCCTTAAGCATAAAGATTATCCATCAGCATTTTATATAAGAAGATAGGAATGCACCAGTGACTGGATTTTCTTAATACCAATTTTATTACAGACAAGACAAATATTAGTTATCTGTGGGTCAAACAATACGAATGATGGATGCATGTTATTCATGCTGTGTTATTAATTAATTTTTTGGATTGTAATTTAAACAATAAGTGCAGATATAGCGATATTGTGCACTATTGATTTAAATCCTGTTTAGACTTTTACGATATATTATAAATGAGTCTTTAAATTATTTAGATAACAGTATAAATTTGTACTTTAAAGTTAAATATAAACTTACGAATCTATGAATTAGAGTAAACGGCAATATTCCAAACTAGTTCCCGTTTAAGAAGAGGAATTTATAATTGTAAAGCAATTGATCAAACTAATTCGTCCACAATGTTGATTCATTACTTCTATGGGTAATTACCTCTATGTTTTTTTAATCTACATTGCATCTTGTTTATTCACATTTCATATCTTTTCAACAATTTAATTCCGTTTTGCTATGTTCCTGACCAAAGAAGCGAAAAATATATACCTGCTAATTCCTAGAAGACACTGCGTCAAGTACTTGTGATGTTATTGATGAAATAATGATTTTTTTTTCAATATGTGATTGTAGTTTTTTTTCAAACATAAGCGTGATTGTGCTTCCATTAGAACTTTCTTGTTTCTTTGATCTATAATAATTACATTTCCCTCAGAGTACAATATATCAGACCATGAGTTATTGAATTACGATGTATGCTTACCTTTCCTGTCGTAAATTGACTATTAGATTATTGTAACTGACGTGTTTTGTCATTTTAATTACATGTATTAATCTACATATATGTTTGATTATCTTTCATATATTATATAATGATCTCTATTTGTGTTTCCTAATTAGTGTAAAAATTAAAATTCAAGAATCGATTACAAAAATATTCACAAATAAGAGACAATAGTTATAACAGAATTTTTAAAAAAATCCAAAATCCATTTGGAAAGTAACTAGTAAGATATAACAAATGAGGGAAGCACATACACTCTAAATTGAGTAAGTTCTGGATTTATTTTTAGAAATAGGTCTTGGTCATCAACCACTATTCTTTTGAAGATTTAGTCAAAAAGGTAAAAAATAAAATATAAGACAAGATAAGATAAGACAAATATTATGGTGTCATTATATCAAAGACCATGATTAACCAGTTCGTAGTGATGAGTATTAAAAATATTTTATGTTAGTCGGGTCTGCTAAAAAGTAAAATCACAAAAATACTGAACTTAGAGGAAAATCAATTCGGAAAGTCCATAATCACATGGCAAAATCAAATATCAAAACGCATCAAAAAACGAATGGACAAGAACTGTCATATTCCTGACTTGGTACAGGCATTTTCAAATGTAGAAAATGGTGGAAAGGGGCTATTGTGTATTTGGAAATCGGTATATATCGTGAGTTAAAATACAATCAGGTAACGTATCAATTGAGATATGTTAATGCTACATGGGGAAAGAAGACTTTTGTATTTTTAAAGGAAATTTGACAAAGAGATCGATATTAGGCCGAATCAGTATTCTTAAGGTCAAGTTCACTGAATGTGTCACATATATACATCTAAGCAGTCACATGATTCCAAATGAGACAACTTTCTAACCGAGACAAAATAAAATCACCTTATAACTTTAAAAATACATTTGTAGCTGGTCTCTTTTATAAGTTTGCAAAATGAGCAAAACCAGTGTCTTATTGTAAGCCTTATGTTGAGCAGGACCTGCTTACCCTTCCAGAGCAACTTAGATCACCCCTAGTTTTTGGTGGGGTTCGTCTTGATTATTCTTTAGTTTTTTATGTTGTGCCATGTGTACTATTTTTTTGTCTGTTTGCCTTTTTCATTTTTAGACATGGTGATGTCAGTTTATTTTCGATTTATGAGTTTGACTGTCCCTCTGGTATCTTTCATCTCTCTTTTTATACCCCGTCAAAACAAAATTTATACTCGAAGAGGAATCCAGCGAGCAACAAACAAAATAAAGCTAGGTGCAACATGTATGTGACCGTTTTCTGCACCCCGTCCACCTGATCTTGTACAATATTTTAACAGCACATTGCTAGAACAAACCATGAGAACCAGTTGGTAATTGATTGACTCATAAGATCATCATTAAGCACAAAACTCAGCTAACAAACTAGTTTTAGATCGGATTTTTGTATCTTTAGTTATTTTTTGTTTTTAAAATAAGGCTACAGATACAAAAATCCGGCCGAAGAGTATTTTCATTTTTTAAAGGATGACTTAAACCGATTACAACCAATGTATTAAACACGCCAGACTGGAATAGAATGTGAATCTTTACACATCCAACTGATTGAAAATAAAAAAAATTCATAGTTATACACAGCCAAAATATAGGTTTCGACAGAATGTCGGATCCAGAGGGTTCATACTCTTATAGCTCTATATATCGTTTGAAATAAGGTTTTTAAACTCCAAAACAAAATATTTGCACATATGAAAGAATTCAGTGGAGTTTTAAAATAATGTGTGTTAAGGAAATCAAAGACTTTATAATTTACCAGTTGTACATAGAAAATGTTATTTGAAATCTGAAACGTATCACTATCTACACAAACAAAGCATGCAATTTTGAAAACAAAATGAACACCATAAGAAGAGGTCAAAGAATACCTCAATCCAATCATCTATTTTGTTAAAAAAAATATCAAATAGATACCCAAATGAAACTGAATAATCCAAATCGAGGAAAAGACAACTATTATTGTTTAAATTACATATTTTTGAAGTCATTTCTCTTTGCAAATTTAAACAGTAAAGTTCGATATTTTGGCATTGTTTAAGAAAAACCTATTTCATTGTTGCTTTTTTCTACTTTGTCGTTCGTACTTTTGTGGTTTTATTTTCAAAAAATACATCTGACATTCCTATATTTTAATTCGAGCGTTCAATATAGAAATACGCATTATATGAACAAGAAGGACGTTTCAAAATATATTGTTTTAACACTCATTCTCTCGATACTCATACTCTTAAGACACTTCCTTGCTTCATCTTTTAAGATTTCATTGACCAGAAAAAAAAGTGATAAAACATTTGGCGAGTCCAAGGCATTTTCTAGATTGACCTCATCCGATACACAAAAATCACGTATCATAAAAACTTATTAATTTAGTGAACAATATAACCAAAAAAAATTTAAAACTATGATCAAATCCACCTAAGGTTAAAGATGTCTAAAAGAGATGTAATCAAATGTTTATAATATTAATTATCAAGGAAAACAGTTCTGTGTTTCTGGTTCGTTTCCCTCTGTTTTAGTTTGTTACCCCGATTGTGTTTTTTGTCCATAGATTTATGAGTTTTGAACAGCGGTATACTACTGTTGCCTTTATTCGTAAAAGGTTGCTCGCAGAAACCGATTTTTCAGTTATTATTATTATTGAAAATGAAAAAAAAAATGCCTCAACAATGGTGCCTAATATACCCGGTTGAATTGCATTAATATCAACCACAGCACCATAATGTTAAATTTGTTTTTATTCTAACGAACTGCAACATTTTTTATATAAAATTGAGAATGGAAATGGGGAATGTGCCAAAGAGACAACAACCCAACCATATATATATGTATATTTATATGAATATGCACGTATTGCGAACTAATTTCTCTAACATGTAACTCAAAAAATATTTCATGATTTTCAATGGCATTTGAAAAGGCAAAAAAATGTCAGCTGTACATCAAAGCATAAACAATTGTTTGAATATTAATCGGGAAACACATATCCTTTT
The DNA here is from genome assembly GCA_037788925.1 of Mytilus galloprovincialis. NCBI lineage: Eukaryota > Metazoa > Mollusca > Bivalvia > Mytilida > Mytilidae > Mytilus > Mytilus galloprovincialis. The sequence continues at coordinate 42,796,644 of CM075334.1, read as the reverse complement.
GTATCTGTCGTACAGATAAACAGTAATAGAATTTGAAGCTGAAAAATTGAAGATAAAAGTTTGAAGTTGAAAAATTGAAGATAAACAAACTACCATCAAAATATACCTGAACTCTAGATATGGTCGTTGAAAAACGCCCTTATCGATTTTTTTCTTAAAAACAATTTCAAACATTTCCCATTAGTAATAAAATCTCTCTCCTTGTGAAATTTGAAAAGGCCTAATCAAACCTTTGATAAATTAGATATATTGTCTTTGAAGTGTGTTAAGCAATAACATCGTTCGTGTAATTTGATGTCTCAAGAATATTATCTAACGAGGGAGTATTATAATATCTTATATTCTTTGTAGAAAACGAAATGAAATTTTCTTCCATATTTTTTTGTTATCGATTTTAAGATATACCACTATTTTTATTTGATATACATGTTCTATCATAAACAAACAGCTCAGAAGAATGATAAATGTTGTCGGATCAAAGACGATTATCATTTAAGTAAGCATATATTTGCATTAAATAGACCTTTTTTAAATCGGTCAAATAAAATGCACGAGAACTAACATAATGTAAAACACATTTTTATGAAGAAAAATGGTTCGGACTCATTTTATCAGGGTATTGCTACTTGCTCGAGCTCACAATATAACAGTGTGTCCACCGCGATAATTCATGTCTTATCAAAAGAAAAATTCAATCGTAATACCGATGTGTATATACGTGCGAGTGTGTTAATAACACTGTTCCTCTGTACAGTACTCCAACATATCTATTCAAACCAGGATACATATTATTTCAAAAATTCCATTATGATGAATTAATTAATGCTTGCACATTTCCGTCTAGATTAATGTGTAACAGTTGTTTATAGTTCCGCTGTATAAACATAACTGAGTGAGCAGTCCAAACAGACATAATATTTTAGTGTGACATTTAAGCGACACAGTAGTCCTTTCCGAGGACCATATTTAGATATATACGAAAGTTGTATTATATTTCGAGATCCCTACATTAAATACCAAACAAACGACAATTACTGAGTTACAGTCATCTGACTTCAAAACGCCACATACACATGAGACGTTCCCAAACACTTTAAAATCAAATTTGAATTAAAAGCCTACCATCATAATGCAAGTTATCGTAAATAACAAAGACTCACCTGCAAGCAAAACTTGAAACTCTTCTGTTACATTGACAAATTTCCAAAATATTTCAGCTGTAAGTTCTTCGTATGTCGTTGGTTTGTATGTTAGAGACGTGTTCTTACCCTCAGATGAATTGGTCTTGCCACAAATACTTGAAATTACTCCTGAAAAATTAAATTTCAAATTAAATAGCTTTTGCTATCTTTGAAAATATCATTAATAAACTATATTGCATATTTACCTTTATATAACAATTTTCACAGTAGAGATAAGCCTTTGCGAATATTGATCTTAAAACGTAATTTGATTACACAATCTCTTGGGATATTTTTTTTAGTTAAAGCTTTTATTTTTCGTATTGAAACACGAAAATTGGTCGCCGTAGGAGGGTTTAGTATCTTAAATTGTTGAATTTGTAGTTTTTTAAAAGATGTGAAATATCATTACATAGTATTGTTAACATATTAATTGTCTTAATATATATAAGCATGACATGAACTTCTACATAGCTAATGCTTCTCTTAACTATTTCACTGATTTTGGATACATATCTACAGGTCATACCTCGCACAATGGGTATTTCATATTATCATTGTATATTGTTCTAGTCTAAGTACTAATTTTGAAAGTAATTTGTTTAAATCCGGCATTAGAAATAAGAATTTACAGCAAGAAGATTTATTCCTGATTCGCGTTTTACAGTTAAAATTTGAAAAACGACATATAACATATTACAATGTTTGTGACGTGCCAGCAACAACCATACCGAAAAAAAACCCGACTGAAAGCAGAATATCCAAAAACAATGTAAAAAAACTCAAAATAAATACCAGCACTGACACTTTGTATTTGCATTTTGTCTACAAAAGACTTAACTAGAGGACTAAAAATTCCTAACGGATTTGCCAAATACAGCTTAGGTAATCAATTCATGAGGGAGAACACCCTTAGTATATAAAACATTAACGGTTGTGTAAACAGTTAATTTATAATTGTGATCATATCAATGATAATTCATGTCAACACAGAAGTGCTGACAGTTAGACTGGTGATACCCTCGTGGAATAAAAACTCCACCAGCAGTTGATCGACCCAGTGGTTGTAAATGAACTATATATAGCTACCAGGATTGAAATTGTGTATTTGCCCCAGATGCACATTTCGTCAACAAACGACTTATCCGTGACACTCGAATAAAACAAAAGTTAAAATGCCAAATAAAGTACGAAGTTGAGTAGGAGTAATTAATATATATACCCTTAAGGAGGCTCGCGGGTATAAGATTTTCAGAAAAAAAATTACTTCTTATTACAAATTTTATTTATTATCGTTAGTAGTTGTCACTTTATCAAATGGTACAAAAATCATTCCAAAAAATCAATTCGGGTAGACCCCATGTGACTTTTAAAATGTAGATATCATTGAAAAAGCTCCAAATTATCTCCCTTTGGTACAAAAATGCAATTTTTTGGCATTCAAATTGATATATCTTTTTTTAACTCATCGGTGACCTATATTTTTTATTGTTGTTTTCGAATAAGCTGTACATAAACTAAATTATCGTAAAATTTAAGCGATTTCTGTAATTTAGTTCTTTTTTTTTTTTTATTTCGATACTACCGCTGTTTCGCCTATTAGTTCAACAGAAAAAAGAACATTTACAAAAATGTATGCTTCGTTCGAAGGCAGATTGTGAGCGTAAATGAACGGTCACCTTATTTTTTGTATTTCATTTTTTCTGTTTATCAAGTATAAGATAAAGTTCATTTAAAGAAAAATTTAGCGAAATCCTATATTAAATAAAAAAAATTGATTTAGACCCGCGAGCCCCTCAAACAATTTTAATATGAATTATATCTTACATTTTGGACAAGTTAAATGCGATTTGCTGTTTGCTTACATTACAATGAATAGTTGAACATTTTCAGTTAACTAAATGACAAAAATTCAAAACAATCTGAAATTAAGCTAATTGCTTATTCATCCGTATACTTTTTAAATTGTTATTGATCATTGTTGTATGTTATTTGTTATCAAAATAAACTATCTGTCCTACTGTATGTACGTTAATTACTATTTTTCCTTGCGTCATTAAGAGAGGAAAAACACTTTGATTTATTATAATTATGCACGAATATTTGTTTTATGTTTATTAAAAAAAAACAAGTACAGTGATGCGTGATTTATATAATTGCATATATTAACTATTCTCTTTTAGGTTTCAAATTAAACCATTTAATAAATATATTCGATGAAAATTACCGCACCGTTAATAAAATTTGAAACAAAATGAATAAATAATGATTCATAATGTAGTTTCAATAAATAATCTAAAGTAATATTATATATACAAAAATTTCATTACAAAATACATTTGACCACCATAAACGGCTTACACTGTGAATAGACCAGAACAAATAATAAAACAAAATCTGTAGCTCAGTCTATGTATTGAATAATCGATCAAAAATTTATAATTTGTTAATCTCTAAATTACAAAAATGAACAACTTCAAATGTATATGTTTTTTTTATAAGTTTCCTTTTCCGTTGATCGAATTTGACCTTCCTGATTCGTCTTCAAACAATAAAAAACCACTATAACGCAGAGCCAGAGACAAATCATTTTACCAGGTTATCAATGCGAATCCAGTTTTGTTTTAAGCTTATATATTAAAAAAACAATCCTGGTATCAGATATTTATTTTGATTTTAATGTGACACAGATTGATATTGTTATCATAAATTCAAATTCTTACTGTCTTACTAATACATTCGTAAAAACTATGTCAGATTTTCTTTTTTATGTCATTTTCATTGATGTCAGAGGATTATTGTTAACTACTCTTTTCTTTGAAAAAAATTCTTTTTTTAAAGATTTGTCAATGATCAAAAATCTGTTATTTAAAAATTGGACATTTCAAATATTGCGTTTGATCTTAGTATCTTCAAGATTTTCTACAATTTTGTATTTGTTCGTGTTTTCATATGCTATTAATCTCCCCCTCATAGAACAGTAAATGTTTGATATTAAACTTTTTTTATTATTCGTGTCATGTTATTGGCTATTATTTTAGTATGATTATGTCTCGTAGTCAGGTGCATCAAAGGCTAGACACATTTTAGAGTGTATTAACTTTTATTATAACATCTGTGTGAAATTTTAATATTATGATACTTTACTAACAGTGATAATAACTGAAGATAGTTCTACTTGATACAATTTAGTTGAAAGTAAAACTATGCTGTCTTAAGGTTAATAGGGTGTCTAAAGTATAATCCATAGAATTTTTTAATAAATTGCCAAAATGTAGTTTACATAATACTTTTAAAAAATAATAATAAAAAAATGGGTCAATGGGCTTATTTTCAGGCTAAATGCTGTTCAAAATTGACAGACTTTGTATACAATATGAACGGAAAACCCAATGTTCTGCAATAAAGCGTAAACTACACCACAGTATTTAGAGATAACATATGAGAAGATAGCTTTAATAGTATGCTTTCAGTTACGAAAAAGAAAAAATGGGGTCACCGGACCCGTTTTCTTGCTACATTTAATGACTGGCTATTATCTATTTTGAATTCATTGAACCATAAAATAAATTTTTGAATCTTCACATTGAACAATCCGCAAAGCGGATTATGTAAAACGTGAAGAGTCAAAAAATAATTTTATGGGTCAATAAATTCAAAATAAATTATTGCCATTCATTATGAATAAATTTCTATCAAAAGAAAGACTGAAAGAATTTCTTATAGTATTTATATTACAATAACAACGTACAAACATGTTGGCGTATGAATATATAACATCAGAGTGGGCATGTGCCATAAAAATTGACAACATTGAAAATGAAGGTAATACTTTTAACCAACAGAAGACAGTATATACACCAAATTTATTTATTATAAAATAGGTAAATTCCTAACACATTCTATTTAAAATTACCTTAATCTGAATTATCTACCCATTCACTATTGCATACGTACAGAAAGACAATATAAATCTAAATGTTTTTTTTTTCAATTTTATCACAGATAGAGATTTTTTTTAGTGGTATGCTCTGTCAGATAGTAAAATAATATCAAGTTTTAACGGGGAAATTATAATTCGTGATATAGCTTTTATTTTGCTTAAAGACATAACGGCAAAAGTTAAATGGTTAACTGCTCACATATTTTTGCTTTGCGGGGATGTAGATTGTATCAATTTTCTTATTTTAGTTTGAAAGAAAGAATACAACATTATTTCCTGAAATATGTTGTGTTTGAAAAAAAAAATCCAATATTTTATTTAAAGGTAAAATCGTGTATTGCGATGATATATGAGACATACAGCTAATAACTACGTTTTAATTAAACATGTTTTTTTCTGCATATTAATTATATATAACTGATGGTTTAAATAACAAAAACTTGGTTTTCATCAATACTGCTTGGGAGATGATTTCTTTGATTTGCTGAAACCATCAAACATGTTTATCTATTACAAAATTTCAAATAAATATTTATGATATATATGGATTCATATAAACAACAATTGTACGTAGTAAAGAATTCGTATCGTAATCGAACACTTGTATATGTAATGGCTGGAGGCACCAGGAGGTAAATGTGAAATCCATAAAAAAGAAACTCCAAAATGTTCCTGGACATTTTTGAGAATAGTACAATTACACAAAATACAGAACTCATAAGAAAATTCCCAACGGAAAGCCCTAATAATGATCATATAAAGCTGAAACTGCGGTTCATCTCATGTTTTCATAATTACGATAATTATTGTTTATAAGTTATAATGTAAAGTTTGTGTCTTACGAGAAACTTGAACTTGTAAAAATTGTGTTTAAAGAATAGCTGGTTACCAAAGCATAGTCAGGTCAAAAATACAAAATATTTTCATATACAAGTAATCATTTGATAATAATCTACTGTTTAAGTACTGATTGCAGTACCATGACTTAGCTCGTTATCGTTTTTATAAACAACAATTAATAGAAAACAAACTATATAGCTTATCCATGCATATATGACAACAAATCATACATGTACTGAAACTTAGAATAATACATATGTAAGGTCCTATTTCCTCGGAGTTCAGTATTTTTGTGATTTTACTTTTTATTTCACGACAAATACACAAATTTCGTATGTACAAAAGTTAGCTGAACATTGCTACTCTATTAAGTCTTTTGCAAGTATGTATTCATCTATAAATAGATACCGAGAACATTCAAAAACTAATTCAGACTTTAATTATCAGTTATAATGCAAAGTATTACCTTTATTGTTCAAATCAATTCATTTTGAATCCAAAGGTCCTCAAACAACTTTATTTTCCAAAACAATACCTTATGTTTATGTATATATTTGTGATCATATTGCTTTGTATTTTTCCTCATCATCAGCGCATAGTCCGATTAACACTTTGGTTCGGGTTTTTTCTTTTTATGGTATAACACTCTTGAAAAATCTTTCAAATATATCAATTGCATTTTTTAATTTGCAATTAACACCAGATGTTATCGATTTTTCTGATTTTGACCTGGTGCGCGAAAAAAAATTCTCGATTACTAGATTTTTTTCATTTATAGAAGTTTAACCAATTTGACATATTGACTTCAGCTGTTTCTGAAATACAATACTCTACATAATAAATCACGAAGACATGTCCACTTCAATTGAAAATATATCCGAAATTAAAACAAATGGTGTAGAACTACAATGAGGTTTGTCTATATATTTTTTATCAAATATTTCAAGTGAAATACTTTTTCGATATTTAATTAAATGCTTTTTGTGTTTGATAATTTAATAATATGTATATTACACAGACATCAATTTATTTTTATGGCCCATTGCGCCAAAATTATTTTTAAAACTTTATGCAATGGCAAAGATTCTTTGTCGGGAAATGGTTTCCCTTCTCCCTCGCAAAATACTTTGTCTTCTTTCAAAAAAAGGGACGAACGATACCAGAGGGACAGTCAAACTCATAAATCGAAAATAAACTGACAACGCCAAACAGACAAACAGTGAAATAAAAAACTAAAGAATAAGCAACACGAACCCCACCAAAAACTACGGGTGATCGCAGGTGCTCCGGAAAGGTAAGCAGATCCTGCTCACATGTGGCATCCGTCGTGTTGCTTATGTAATAACAAATCCGGTAAATAGTCTAATTCAATAGGTCACATTTATGAAAGGGAAGTGGATTGTAGTTACGACGTTATGAACATTTGCGATATCATTTGTGAAACAGTTATTCCATAATGGTCAACCAACTCGGGATGGCGTCCGTAAAATTTATGAAGGGGTGATTTCAACTTCACAATTTCGAACTATTGGTTTAATAGCTTACTTGTGAGCAGCAATCCTCTATCAAGAAAATCATGACAGGAAATGCAAGCACGAGAATCTTATCAATTGGGAGATATATTGGGCGCAGAACTTTTTTCTGAGATAACCCCTCCTATAATCCAGTCACACTTATAACTTTTTTAAGTAATCAATTGATTCGCATTTCTCAATGATCAGTTATTTAATAGAAAGTAAAAGAAGGTATAATTTAAGCGTACAACAAACATTTCACTGTCAATCTAAACGTCCCAAAACTGCAATGTTACAAACAGGTTGTCATTTTCCCAAATACGTTTAATGTACCTTTAACACTGTCAAACAATGTCCCATCTGTTTTGAAAAGCACACATATTGTATCAGTAAATCAATTTATTATGGTAACAACAAAACCTAGGAAGTTTAAATTTTCGTTGTTTTTCCTTATAACCTTATTAAGTATTTTGTTTGAAAAGGTTGTGTATGAATTCGTTTCATATGAATACAAAAACAAAGAGGTACAGAATATACCAGAGGGAAAGTTAAACTCATAGATGGAAAACAAACTGACAACGCCATGGCTAAAGATAAAAAGATAAAAAGACAAACAGACAAAAAATAGTACAGGAGACAAAAAATAGAAAAGTAAAGACTAAGCAACACGAACCCCACCAGGGTTGTTCACCATTTCAAACACGGATTAGAATGATAGGTTTAAATGTGAACTTCTGTTTATTGCAAAATCAATACTTGTTCAATCATGATGTTATCATTGTGGGATAACATTAAATTCTGCAGTTTTTTTTTTATATAATTTGAGTTGTCTAGTTGTAAAAATTAGTGATAATACATAATATCGAAAGATGTGGGTAAAGATCGGTGTTTTCATAAACTGCACAGCAAGCTAAATTGATGACAAGACATTCTGACTGCTTAAAATTTAAATTTAAACACTTTTTTACTGCTTCTATCCATTATTAGACTATACAAAGTTTTTTTTCAAAAACGCAGGTTTGGTCTTACAACTGTTTTATGACTGTTGATAAGGTTAAAGTTTGACATGGAAATGACTGAAGTTTATTTTCGATGGAAGAAACATCGACAAAATGAGTGTTTAACACAGTTTTAGCCCATTGGGCCTGCTCTCATTGATCCTCTGTCCTCAATTAAACTAAAAACCAAGTATGTTCAACAAAGTTATCAAGTGCAAAAGACTATTTTATATAAATTTTAGGTATGTTCATCTGCTTATACAAAATAAGCCTGTCTACTCAACATATGCCCAGCTAACAAGCAAAGCAATCAAAATGTCTTATCTAAGATAAACGTATTTTATTATCAGATTGAAAGTTTTGCTTTTATCTGTCATATTCATAAGTCGTTGTATGCAATGACATTTAAGAAACATAAGACATAACAAAATGCCTTTACCAAGTCAGGAATATGACAATTGTTATCCATTCGTTTAATGTTTTTGAGCTTTTTAATTTGTCATTTGTTTAGGAACTTCCCTTTTTAATTTTTTCCTATCAGTTCCAAATTTTTGTAATTTCACTTGTTATCGTTACTGCAGTCAAATTATACTAGTCAACAAAAGAAACGATACAAGACCTTTTTTCAAATTAAAGATAAAGTTTTCCGTTCATTGGACCAATATTAAAGGTAGTAATACTTAATCATTATGGAAATATAAATCCGTTTAAAAAAAACATTTTTTTGCTTTCGTGACGTTTTTTCGCGATTTTTTTTTTTTTACAAAATTTACATAAAACGACCATTTTAAAAACAGAAGTTCTAATTAATGATGCCAACCTCTCATTTTAAAGTAAAGACAATGTTTGCCATCAATTTGTTTTTAAAAATCATACAGTTTCTTTGTTTATTTGTTAAGCAAAGTTCGGCCCCACGAGAAATCGTTAAAATGTATACATTATCAACTGATTTACCATAGACAGTATGTGTAAAGTGATATTCAAAAAGCGGTAAAAATCTTAAAACCACTCCGAAAGGTTCCAAATTTACTGTGTGTTGTTTTCATATCTAAAGCATTGATTTGAGACGAAAATAAAAAAACATTTTTTTGCATTTTATGAGATTTCAAAAAACACTTTTTTCCCAAAAATTTGAAAAAAACAATATTTCAACCCATTAATTACAACATGAACATAACTTGATTAGCATATTGAATATTTTTAAACAAAATTGAAATTTTATTTAGTACTTAGAAAATTATCTGTCGATTTTTTATTCAACTTTCCGCAAAACTAATTTGCACCCTATGTTCGTTTACACGGAATTTAGATACTTTCCGACAAGTTTTGATTTTCATTATCACATGTGCATACATTGCAAATGAAAGCTTTTTAAAATAGTATATCTCATTTTGTTTTATATTTAATACTTTTTGATAAATTTTATTTCAAAGTCGTGTATCGTTTCTTTTGTTGACTAGTATATATTACGCTATGAAGCAACAAAGCAGACAAATGCAATAAAAAATGTCCCAGGTATAGTGATATAATGGTTTTTTTTTCTAACTTCGTCTCTCATAATTTAAAAAAAAAAATTATAATGAAATTGAAATTTTATACTATTTTATGTATTCATGTATAATGTTATGATTTGTTGTATAACGAAAAGATGTATATAACTTATTTGTACTGTATTGTATAGTATTATTTATACTCAAGGCTCCAAATGATAAATTTTACATGAGTTTTGACTGATTGATGTTAACGTTATTAAAAGATGTCAACAACTAATAACATACAGCATCAAAGAATGTTTTTAATTTAGGTACATTTCCTTTGCTTTTTTATGGAGTTTTTATTTTAATTACTAGCAGTTTTGCTCATGGTTGTGTTGTATTTGTTTGAATTTTTTTTTATGATTATTTTGTTGATATACGGTTCATATTTATATATGTCTTCCATACATTTGTTTTAACTTACTTGATTTGAAAGAGTTAATGATTTGTAAAGGTATTAAGTTGGCCTTTCTTATTCTTATCTTTAATAGCTATCATATGTTTCAAAAAAGGTTTGGTTGACTACAAGAAGGACACTACCTGAAGCAATAGAACACGATGTTTTTTTTTCAGTTATAGTTGTAGTTTAATATTATGTTAAAACAAAAACAAATAATCAAAAAAGGTGCAATCAACCACTTGTATCCTTGCAAAGTTCCCTTTTTATTATTTTTTAAAGCTATTGTTGTAGTAATGCATGTATGGACCTTAAGTCATTTCAGGTCTGTATTTTTTTTTTTTTTTTTTTTTGCAAATATAGTTGTTGTATTACTCATTGAAATTCAACTCTTTTCTATACTTATCCTACCGCATTTATTTCTTTTACATTAATTCCTTTGAATAATTTAGATGATTGCTTTCATAATTCATTTTAAAAATAAATAAACAACTTACAAATGGAGTTTGATGTTGCAAACACTTATGTAAATCTTCTATACAATTGCCTTAAACATCGATTTTAATCATAATTAAAACGTTCCAATTGCATTATGCAAAATATTGTATAACCTTTAGACGCAATAAATATTGTTGTCATACAATTATGATAAAAAATACAGGAAAGGATATGTTTTTAATCAGAAGGAAATAATGTACAAATGTAAAGCTCCCTCTTTGACTAAACTCCTTTTATGTATAATATTTTATATACATAAGATACGTGATTTTTAAAGATTTAAACAAAAAGAAGAATCACATAAATACTGAACTCCAAGAAAAATTCTAAAAGGAAAGTCACCAATCAAATGAATAAATTAAAAGCTCACACATATCAAACTAATGGACAATTACTGTCATATTTCAAACACATATTTGCATGAATTATAGGATTAAGAGACCAGTGTTTCCATTTTAGACAAATGAAACTTCTTTATATTATTTAATTATTCGTAGTTTCTTGTCACAAATTGGTGTATCATTTTCTTCGACTATCTTTATATTGTTTGAATTATTTAGTAACGTCCAAAGGAAAATTATTCCAGAATATTAATTCAATAGATTGATCGAATGGGATGAAAAGCTAGGTGTTTGGACTGCCAGATGGAAAACGAAGTACGTTGGATTTTGACAGAAATTGTTCTTGCAGCATGCCACCTATGGTCTCATCGCTATTATTTAAAAAAAAATACAAATGTAATTAATTATCACAATGATGAACTCAACTTATATTCTTCATACAGAAAACTAAAATTTTATATTCATATATTTTTTCTTTGTTCGGAAGTATGTCCATCGATTATTTAAGAACTTGACTTAAAGATCCTAAAAAAAAAGGGAGACAATTCAATTTGTATCCGGATTGAACACTTTAATCCATGGGAGACTTCTAAAAATCGAGCAGCAGTTAAAATCAACTATAATATTTTTCTGGTAAAAGTTTCAATCGATGAACAAATGTCTGCAATTATGCTTATTTAGGTAGGTCAGAAAAAGTGGCTAAAATATTTTAAAATTACAACAGTATTTAATGTTTTCAAGATTAACATTAGTTTCATACACAAGGATCAAATCAAAGGTAATACTGTGTGCTTTGGACTCGATGACCTATTATAGAAAATAGCAGATAAGCCTATGACAACATGTAATAGCAATTAAAAACAACGTATTGTTTTGAAGAAATGGCAAATAAAATAATTTTACAATACATTTTCTGCACATTTAAGCTTGATTGATTTTTCTTACCTTATAATATGCATTAAACTTCATGAATTGTACTCTAGTAAAAGAGTCTATATAAAACAAAATCGTTTGCAATAAGGATTTGTAAGATCCATTAAATTACTGTATCGACTAGTTATAAGCTATTTTTAATGATGTATTTAAAGAAAACAACATGGTCCCTTGTCCATTTAAGACAATGATCGGAAATCAATGAACATGGATTTTTTTAAATGGTTACCTGAAAATAATGTATTACATTTCATAGTTTTCCATGAAAAAATATCATGTTTAATACTGTTACATATGAAATGTACATAATTACGAAGGAAGTTATAAAATAACGAACCACTTGTTTATACTACTCAGGAGTTGACCAATAATGTGTTTACTGGTTTCTGTTTTATATAGCATATTAATCTATTGTATTTAAAATTCATAATATCTAAAAAAAAAATGTAGATTTAGCTAACAAAGTCCTTATATTTGTATAACAAATGTATAAAGTAACTTTCGTTTATAGTGGAAATTGTTTTAAGTTAAATAAGCTACAATTAAGAATTGCTTGCTAGTCCCTCTCTGTGATTAATATTAGATAACTTTGGGTAACTTCCCAATCAATCTATCATGAAGGGGAGATAAATAATTCGACAACATAAGGAAGTTTTTAACGACCTTGACTGGATTTACAGCCCTTGCACGGTCGGCAATGATAATTCGACTTCCATTTACAGGCTTTTTTTGAAAAATAATAAACAGTTCTTTATATTGGTATGTAATAATTTTAAACGTTTCAAATTTATGAAATTATATTCGTACGTCAATGTTTTTGATGCACCAATAACAAAAACCAAAATATATTGAATTGATACATTTAGTAATTATTCAAAATTATATCAGAAACCTATACTTAATTCTAGAATAATGAACCTGTTAAAGGGAGACAATACTCGCATAACTTTTTTTCGAATCGCCACATACTACAAGGTATTCGTGCTCCACCTTCAATGACGATTCTAAATAATAAATATAACCAAAAGTTGTTAATCTATAGGATAGTGAAGATTAATGAAAGCTAACCCACTTTCTCAGAAAAATGCTCCAGCCACTTGACTTTCATAGCTCATAATTAACGTTTTGACATTAAATTTTAATAAAGTAGTAAAAGATTATTTGCTTCTCAAAGTGAAAGACGCAATTTAAAATCGTATGCTTGCATCATCTTACCCAAATACAGATTTAATTAAGTCCTGAACATTTCGACATTTGTTTGTTTATTTTTAAAAACATACCGGTTTTTATAAATCAAAAGTATATGTGAAGATCCGACTTAATACCGATATCCCGATATCGTCGATAAATATGCTATTTTACATCTAATACACGAACTTGTGTCCTTTTTAAGTGTTGATTTATTTATAACTGCTACTGATTTGTTTACATAATGGATGTGGTTCCTACGTAGACTTTTGAACAACAATTAAACACAAATTAAGTATGTTTTGGAAACGTTATATTTAGCATTATCAACAATGCCCCACATTTGACCTGAAAACTAATCTATAAACTTAAATAACATCGAAATTTACATCAATCATGTTTCATAAATAATTGAAATACAAATCAATTCTAATTAGAAAAATAGTTTAAATGGCGAATGATTAACGGTCAGGAGTTCAGAGTGAAGAAGTGTTAAAGAATTACTTAAGTTACTAAATGGCATCTGTTTTGACAAGTTTTTTTTTAATTTTTTTTTAAGAAACAAAACAAAATATGTTCTTTCTGTGCTTATTTTGTAGCTGTATTATTTTTGACTGTATAATTTTACAAATGAAATTTCGAAAACGTGCAGGTCATGCAAAAAGTGTTGAACCGACCTCCAAACGATCAGAGACCCATTAAATAACTTAACTGTTTCATTTTTATATTCTAAAAAAAGAGCCACTTCATCATGTGTAAAATATAGGCATATAGGCAAATCATTATCAACTATGAAGGACCAGAATACAACAAATGGAAGTTTTTAACGACCGTGACTGGGTATACAGCCCTTGCACGGTCGGGATCCAGAATACAAAAATTATAATAGAACAATAACATTATAGTGAGAGGTTTCAGTACAGAGCAAAGTACTATTTTTCAAAGAAACACAAAAAGTCACACGGAAAAAGCAAATATGAAAGATAATGCAAACAACACAATGAAGGGATTCATAAATACAGAGCCACATCAATTGGATGACACCAAAAGCAGACCAAACAGTAAAATTATTATTAATAAAGACAAATAAAAGAACACTATATCACGTATTAAGATGAAAAACGCAGAATCTTTAATTCTAGACCATCGTGTATTATTTGTATAGTTGATACGAATATTTATAAACAAGGCCTTGGTAATTTTCGATGAACGTGTCACTGCTTCATAATGTTCCCTGCGTCTTGTTGCATCTTTATTTCTTTGGAAAATGTGTAATCTTATTTTTCGGTGTATTAACTCTAAATTAAGACCAATACATCAATGCATGTGCTCGATTTCATAATTTATTTAATTCAAGTGAAATAAACTCCTTATTGATAGTAATCAAAAGGACCAGGCTTGTAAATTGTTATCCCTTTTTCATACACAGTTCTTGTGATTCCAATGGCTGTCCATAATCGTAACGTTTTGTGGAATATAAACTATCAAATTGGAAATTAATTTTACATTAAAATAGTCATTTTGATCTCAATGTTGGTTGCTGTCTAAACAAAATGATTCAACTACCTTTTGATTCACATGTAAAGCTTAACTTTAAATAAATCGGATGTTTTGTACTGTTTCGTTCTTGTATTTAGGGACGACATCAAAAGATCAATGTAAGATAAAAAACTTAATTCAAATAGTTTGGGGGTGGGGGGTTGAACTGCTGCAAGATTTGGTTATCCGACATTGATTTTTACATATATCCAAATGGGTCAATCAATTTTTCCCAAATTAAGTTAATAGGGGGGTAGGGGGGTCAGTGAAAAAACTATTTGAATTAAGTTTTTTATCCTTCATTGAACTTTTGATGTCGTCCCTTATTATTAACAGATAATCGATATTTGCATGTTTATTGTGCAAGTAGATCAACGATATACAAATGTAATAATCAATCGTTGCATAATGTTTACTTTATAATTTAAGATGATTGGACATAAAGAGTTTTACTTCTTCGTGATTCATGATAAAATCACTCGACTATTTCTCATGCATTATGCTGCATGCAATTTTAGACCTATAACTTTATTTTTTATTACATATTATTTTTTTACCAAACATATTGTGTTGAATATAAACAAGTCGCATTTTATGGATCATCTAATTTAATATTAACCCTAAAAAAGGGTAAATGCAATTACATACCTTTATAGTTCAATGAATTCAAGCAAAATAACTCATGAAGTATTCTAATCACAAATGACTAACATATATAGATATATGCAGATGAGGTATGAGTGATGATGAGACAACTCTCCGATCTCAGGTGATCTGGAGGGTAAGCAGATCCTGATCCATCTATGACACCATCTTTTAACTCATGTTTGTACAAAACCGGTATTTAGTCTATTTCAGTAGGTCACATTCGAAAATTGTTGCTTTTAAGAAGTATTTATCAAAGTCGAATGACAATCGTTTAAGTTTTTTTCTTGCAATACAATTTGTGATTATGACCGGATCCAAGATATTTGAAAGATGCTGTAGTTGTCGATAATTGAATTTATACTGACAAGCGGAGCAATGCGGAAATAAATGTGGACGATTATACGCTAAAAATTTGTATAGATATTGTGGAAACATGAGATTTTAAAAATTAGTTAGCTATCGAAAAAGAGGGGATGGGGTACGCCCTCTACCCTGTATCTTCGAATGCATGTTTAGGTATACATGGACAAAAACCTCGCCCATACATAAGTGTAGGTAAAGACGAAAAAGTACTTTTTGATAAATATATCAATGATATGAATTGTTACCCACATCAAATTATCTTCAAGTAAATTATAAATAGTCGAGTACACCTTTTACATTCGGGTGTGTTGGAATCTTCTTTAAGGCGAAGTGTACGTAATTAAACTACACAATGGATTTTTTTTTTAATTTTACATGTCAATTCTGCTTGTAAAAATAAATCGGAAAATAAAATAAAAAAAGGGGGTAACCGTTTTCGTTTTTGAGATACGAGCTGTTGAAGTTAACAGCATCATACACCAAAATTACAAAGGATATATAGGGAAAATCGTGAAATTCGGCAGGAATTGTTACAATTCCAAGATTTTCTATTATATTTGACAATCGATTTTTTTTTTTAATTTATGAGACGATTCTAAAATGTCTGAGGAATCGATTGGTGCAAAGAAAGTCCTTAGCAACCGTGCTACTTTTCAAGCTATACCCTGTTAAAGTTGAATCTTCAGTGTAAAAAAAAAACAAAAAAACAACCGACAACGTTATTGACGTCGCCGCAACAGTTACGACGCTTCATATAGTCCTATACTTGTATGAAATATATACCGTTTTGTTGGGGTTCGTGTTGCTCGGTCTTTAGTTCTTTATGTTACGTTTTGTGTACTATTGTATTTTATTTGTCTATTATATTCGGGTGCGTGCGGAGATCGCCAAGCTAGAAAACGGTTGACATTTTCTTCATTATGAACTAGAACTATTTTCAACCTTGGTGCCTTATTTTTTGTTAAAATCTAAACACTGCGAAGTGTTTTCAAAATCTTTGTTCCCATAAAACTTCATTTCATCAAGGTCTCTTCTCAGAATATCAGCCATCTGTCTGACACAGGATAACAAATCAATATTTAAGTAAATTTAAGTTGTGTGGTAATTCTTAGTACATTTGGGTAAATTCATCTTATCTTTGTGCCGCATAAGCATCTCTATAATTCAACACAGCCCTGAGCCACGACATTATATATTTTATGCATTGCATGCGCTTCTTTTTATCACAATCCAGACCGGCTAGTAACCGTTGTATAACTTTACACGTCTGAAGACGAATATTTGCGTGAAACATTTTTGTATGATTTTTATTTCTGGAAATCAATCTGAAATCTACAACAGTCCATTTCCGAAAGTCGGGCTGGACCTTCACTTTTATGTGCATTCGGGATTTACACAAATTGTAACCCGAATAATTCAGTCGTATTATTCAGCTGATGTACGAATGCTACATTTCTCGTGTGGGAGAAAATCGGACATGGAAAGGGCTTGAATTATTCGAGTTACTCAAATTGAAACTCGGGAATATATTTCTAGCTGTTCGGAATTCGCGGAAACAAATGATTGTTTTTCGGCATTACGGTATTGAATCAATAGAGATACCATTTTTTTTCTTTTAACAAATTCGAATACCAGTCAGTTTATAGGACTTCAGTTTGAAATAGGGGCGGCAATCCATTCATTTTATCCAATCAATTGGAAAGGGGGCGGTCAACATTGATAGTCAAAAAGCCTTGAAATATTCGATAAAAAACGTTGAATGTAAATTATATGAACTCCAAAGTCTCATATTATAAGACTAGTAAACCACAGGCTTCTCAATTCCGTTGTATGAACATGAACTAGGTGAAAACCTAGAGCTGACCGAGTGCGAGATCCTCCTGGATAAAAATCGAGGTCGTTAAAGACCCCTTGCAGTAAACTTTGGTTAAATTTTTAAAAAAAATCGAAATGTAATAGTCTGAACACATTTCACCTCTCATTCCACTAAATATTAAATTTGCAGTTACAAGTATCACAAAACTTCCCTGACCTCTTTTCTTTAACCATAATAGAGGGAGGAGGGAAGGAGGGATCCAGATCCCGAAATACCGGGCTTAAAAACACGAAATCCGGCGAGGTCCCGAATTAAAAAAAAATTAAATCCCAACTACCCGAAATTCGGAAATATAATTCCCGGATCCCGAAAGGGTCAATCCCGAAAGTTCCGATAAAGGTCCTACCCCACTAAATGACATGTTATATTTTATCTTACATGTGTACTTTCAATTTCAATATGGTTCTAAATTTAGATTTAGTTTTCCCATAAATTACGGACGGAATAGAAGACACCTGTTTATTTTCTGCACATGTAGAAAAAGTTGAAAACTGGGAGTTGAATGACATAATTTTTACTTTTTTTAAGATAAATGTTAGAGTGAGACAACTTTTAAGTTACTGAGTAATTTTTGGGGCATAATTTGTTTATTTTTTGTTTGTTTTCCGTCTTTGTTCTTCCGACTGGTAAGTTTTGCACTAGTGGTCAAATTATTCTCTTGGTATCGTCTGATTTCTTATATGAATATAAATAATGTCCTTAAATTTTCAATTGCACAAAATACGAACATTTCAACGTCTTTTTAATTAAACAATTAAATTCACACGTCTTTCATTAATTAGTTGTAACCTATTATAAAACTTTACGTTGAGCACTGTGTTTTTCGTTCAAGACTACGGCTTTTTAAAACGATATTGTTGGGTCAATTCAGGTTTCATTTTAATTAATTTGATATCAATAGAAGAAAAATATTACATGTTTATTTGTTTATAATTTTGTTGTGAGACGGTTTTCCTTTCTGTTGATATCATAAACACGACCTTCTCCTACGCGTCTTAAACAAAAACAAAAAAAAAAACGGTGTTTTTAAGTCAGGCTGCACACAGAACAACGTACAGAATGCTGTAATTTCTAATTAGAGTTATTTAGATAATTTCTATGAGGTTTAAGACAGCACAGGCGTGCTTGTTGGATTCATTATAGACCGCAGAAAGTAGTTTCTCTTTCGTGTGTCCTTTCTTGGAGTATGAGAGATAACTTGCGTAACTAACGACGAACGTGTTTAATGCCGTATTCCGCTAGAGGCGTGCAATTACGTACACTTCGCCTTAAATGTTAAAACTTGTAAGAACAATAAAAAGGCAACCTTCTCGCTTCGGAATTCATTATTTTAATAATTTCATGCTAAATTTTGTCTTGGAAGTTTTTAAATTTCATAATTAGAGAAGAATTAAAATATGGGTCATGTGAAATGAAAAGAAATGATGGGTGTATTTGATTACAAATTTCTAACTTATTTATTCCATTATAATATTTGTGTCAATAATATCGTTCAAAGTTTAATGACAAAATATTTAAAGATTAAAAAAAATAGTTGGGGTTGATTTTTACTTAAAGTAAATTCCAGCAAACAATACGTGTTCAAAGAGCAAAACATGCATGCAGTGTATGCTCCCCTCCGTCATGCTTAAATGCAATAGGACGAAATACGTTGAGTTAGGTCGGTTATGTCGAGTAAAGTCATTTTATTGGAAATCTCTATTGATACGTATAACAATGACGAAACATTGTTCCGGAGATGCAACTTTGTAAATACAAACGTTAGAAAACTAGTTTTTATCTTCTTTTGATGCATTTTGTTTAATTCTATCCGCCTCGGAGGTCCTGTAAAACGTGCTTGTGGACGGTTGTCTCACTGGCAATCCTACCACATCTTTTTTTTTATATATATAGATACGTGCTCTTACAGGCACAGATAAACCTATTACTGTAAAATATCGCTTTATATGTAAAAAAAAAAAGGCGAGTCAAAAGGTACATGAGTGACATTCAAACTCAAAGGTTGACAAAAGACTACTACGTCATGGCTTGAAACAAGATCAATTGAAAAACAAGTACACGAGACACAATGCACAAAAAAGACTTTGCAACACAAACCCAATCAAAATTTGAGAAAGACCTCATGTGTTCTGGAAGGATAAGCGGATCCAACGCTACATGTGGCACCAGTTGTGTTGCTCATGTTAGTACACACTCGGTAAAAACTCTAATAGGTCACATACGAAACAGGGATTTGATAGTAGTTACGACATTAAGATGGCTCGGGCCTATTTGAAGTTTCTATCAGAAGTGCCGTATTTTTTGTTATTTTATTCTTTACAGAAAGTGAATCAAATTGATCGAAAAAAATAGGGGGTCACGGAACATTTAAGGTCAAAATTTTGCCTTTAAATAGGTATGTAAAAGGGACCATTTTTCAATGAAATGATAGGGAAAATAGTGGTGTTGACAAATTTTTATCGGAATATCCAAAAAAACGTTCTATGACACTTGGTCCAAAACTGTAGCTGAAATATAGCTTCAAAGAATGAGCAAATAAATCACATATAATAAGGTAATAAAATCAATTTGCCTTAAACCCCAAATTTTGGCGGGAAAATGGTGAAAATGGGTGAAATGTCATTTTGAGCCTTTCACCTATACACTTGTGAGCAACCACTATCAGGAAATCATGATTGAAAATACAAGCCCTGGGGGTATGAAGTCCGTATGCAGCTGCTGCTGGAATATTGATATATAGAAATAGAATGTTCATTATAGGGAAGCTGAAATCATCTCTTTTGTCGTAAAGTGTTGTTTTATACCGACCCTCATTGTCATTTTTAGATGCAAGTCTGTTGTATTTGTTGTATGCTTTATCTCAAGTTTATTGGAAAAGCTGTATTCAACGTAGTCAGAATTTGTTTACTAATTAAGTGAAATAACATCATATAGCGGAAAATAAACTTAAACGATACTATTTAACGCTATTTCTTCCTAAGAAGTTCCTGTATGAACAATTCCCAATTTTTCGTTGAAAAACACGTCATCCGATCATAAAAGACATGTTGTCAATGAAGAAATCAAGCATCTGGATAATGTCAGTTGCAGAGCATTTTTTGTTTGAATCGAAGTGATTTTGACATAGTGGAATTTATCCCTCTCTTAGACATGACACTTGGTTATACGTTGGCCTTTTTAATGAAACAAACAGGACCAACTCTTTCAGTTTCTCGTTTAGTTTGAAGATTGGGATTAACATTGTTTATTATAGGGTAATTCTAGTCATATACAGGAATCCTGTTCAAAGCGGTATGTCTTATCGCACGAGCATGCCAGTGCAAAAGGATCTACTGCGAGTACAATAGAAAATATACGAGGTAGAGGTATAGGGGGAGGGTTGAGATCTCACAAACATGTTTAACCCCGCCGCATTTTTGCGCCTGTCCCAAGTCAGGAGCCTCTGGCCTTTGTTAGTCTTGTATTATTTTAATATTATTTTCTTGTGTACAATTTGGAAATTAGTATGGCGTTCATTATCACTGAACTAATATATATTTATTTAGGGACCAGCTGAAGGATGCCTCCGGGTGCGGGAATTTCTCGCTACATTGAAGACCTGTTGGTGATCTTCTGCTGTTGTTTTTTTTATATGGTCGGGTTGTTGTCTCTTTGGCACATTCCCCATTTCCATTCTCAATTTTATTACAATATTCATCAATACTATAGTGTGATAACCAGCCTTGATAAGTGTTCCTTTAATTTCTGCAGCTCTGAAGTCTGCAGCAAGAACGCAATATCCAATGTTCCGCTATTTTGTTGCAAGCTTGTCTAATTGATCAGAAGAATTAGGTTAGAATGCAATATCTGTCCGGATTCATACTTCCAATGTATTGACATTGCTCTACATTTTAGATAACACTACATTTATAAAAGAAGGTCAGTTAATGTATCGACTAATTTTGCATTTTTCTTCAACAAAGAAATATACTTGAACTATTGGTACATGTCTATATTACAAATGGGATTTACAGTCACGATATCAGAAACATTATACGGCATTGTCAAATATCGGATGTTTTTTTTTAATGAAACGACAGCAATAAACTTATTTTTAACAATTGACTATTTATGTAAATTACCTTTTCTTTTCATTCACAACTGGTGCATTTAATTCAAATATTTAATTTGTAGATGAAGTTATAATACACATCAATGATTTAAATATGTTAAAGCAAATATATAATGCAAAAATCGATGTTTTTATCAATACTTCATTATCATTGTTCTAAAAGGATCTATTGATATTTGTCGGCTTATGTTACCATCGACATTGATGCAAATTGTATCACGATAATTTTTTTTTTTATTTTTATAAATGATTTAAAAAATCAAGTTAATTAGTTTCATTCATTTATTTAACAAATTTACTGGTTCCAAATACAGATATGAAAATATTACACAATAATAAAATTCAGAATGGAAATGGGGAATGTGTCAAAGAGACAACAACCCGACCATAGAACAAACAACAGCAGAAGGTCACCAATAGGTCTTCAATGCAGCGACAAATTCCCGTACCAGGAGGCGTCCTTCAGCTGGCCACAAAACAAATATTAAATGCCTTTAAATTAACACCAATAATTCTGAATTAGGAATGCAAATCCTATTAATGAAGCATCAGGCTACTTTTCAGGCCACAGTGACAGATAAGCACTGATTGCACCGCTAACTGTTGGAGGCCTAGACGATCATCCTTTTTATCCCTTAATTCAAGTGCAAAATTCAATTCAATAATGAATCAGCATGTTTTGTAAGAAAAAAATCCTATAATCAATTCCAACGTGGGACGACAATAGTTAATATCGGAAACAGTCAATAGTGTCATAAAGCTAGTTTGCTATTTTCAAATAAATAAATTGCAGTTAAATTATCATTAACGACATTAAGGTGGTACCTAACACTACAGGGAGATAACTCTGTAAAATCAGCTAAACGTTTTAATTACGTTGTGTTGTAAAGGGAATATTAAGCTTCTCAATGATCAAAATAAGTGTTTGTCAAACTGCTATATAACCAGTGTAATTTTTCTGATAAAACGGTTGGTTCAAATTTTTTGAAATTTTTGTATTTTTGTCAAAGGGTCAAAGTAAATACTTTGTCAAAATTTTATGAAAATTAAACGAGCCAAATTAATTTTAGTTAAAGTGTTGGGTACCACCTTAACAAGTCAAGCTTATTTATTTTGTTACTTCCGTTGATAAGTAGCCATATATATACAAAAACTGTATAACAATTGATAAAAAAAAATCTTGTCTTTGACATTCACGTTGTAAAAAGGTAAACTGTAGCACTGTGTCGATACCTTTGCCGGTTGAGATCAGTTCCAAGGATATTATCAGATCAGTAGTTAGTCGATACTGACATGGTGTATGTTAAACCTTTCTTAAATTTTCCTATATAAATATAAAAATTATTAAGAATCTGCTCCCTCAGACAAGTTTGACATGAAAAGGATTTGGCTTTTATTTTAATGTCCTTTTTGTTTATATTACAATAATGAGAGAGGTGAAAGAAAACCATTCGGACATGCATACTCATAAGTCGAGAATAAAGTGATAGCGGCATGGATACAAAGAAAAAAGACGACAAAACAAACAACAATATACAAAAATCAACTTTGAAAACTAAGTATGAGCAACACAAACCCTACCACGCCTCGCGGGTGATCTCAGGTCCAGAAGGGTTATTTGTTTCGTTTCGTATACATTCTTGGCATTGAGATATAGTTCTTTGAGCGTTCCCAAATGAAGGTAAATCAAGGAAAAGTGATACGAAGGTATATTTTTATGAAGTGTAGTTTTCATTTTCTTGTTTTTATCCTTCATTGCAATAGGTACCGCTCGCCTCTTTGCCAATTAATCAACAACTTGTAGAATTTGGCCATGAAGTTTGAATCGAAAATTAAAATTCATCTACTACGTATGTTTTTTTGTAGATAATGAAATTTGGTGTCATCATCATTGTGATATCAACATTGGTCTTCAACTATATGCCAAACAAATTTGAAAGAACACACCTAGTTTATACAAAGCGGAAAAAACGTCAGGACGAGTTACTACACACAACATGGACATACAAATGTAGCAAATAAGACCAACAGACTAAAAAAAGTCCTAAAAAATACTACGTTGTTTTTTTTTTTTTAATGCTGGAATCCTGAAGAGAACAATCGACCTTAGACTAGAAAACTGACAATTCTTGTACATTGAGATTGGAATAGCACGAACATAACCAATGCAGGGTTCTAATTCACAACCTTAGAGTCGACAAGCAAGTGGTACATTTGTTACTAGTCTGGATCGAGAAGAGACAGTAGTCGTGTTTCTCAAGTCGAATAGAATTCTGTAAACCAACTAATTTTTGAGAGCGATTTATTATCTCAACCCTTATTCGGGTGGCAGAATAACGCGAATATTAATCATCGCGAATATGTAAAAGAGGTGCGAAAGATACAAGAGGAACATTGCAATTTATAGATCGAAAATAAACTGACAAAGACATGGCTAAAATAGGAAAATACAAACAGACAAATATTAGTATACAAAACACAACATAGAAAATTTAAGACTAAGCAAAACGTAGCCCGCCGAAACTAGGGGTGATCTCAAGTGCTTCGGAAGTCTAAGCAGACCCTTCTCCACATGTGGTACAAGTCGTGTTTGTCATCATTACAAACCCGGTAAATAGTGTAATTTGGTCGGTCGCATTTGTGAAAAGGGAATGGGAATTTAGTTACGACATAAGGAACATATCCGATAACATCTGTGAAACGGATATTCAATAGCGGTCAACCAACTCGTGATGATTCGTTACTGATGACCATTAACTGTTTAAACTGTCCTAGCCAAACGCCCGTATGTTTTTCTTCGATTTCCACGTCTCCATTGGTGAATCTCATAACCGATTTATACTGACCGTGGCAACACGACAGGTGACAAATTCGAAGCAGAACCTGCATACTCTTCATGTGCAACTTTAGATCGCCCCCTGGTCTTGCTCGGTCATAAATAATGTTGTGTGTACTATTGATTGACGGTTGGGAGTTTTTTTTTATTTATTTATTTTTATATTGAGTTATCGTATTTTCAACTGATCAATTTTAAATGTCCTTTTGGTATTATTTGCTTCTTTTCCATTTAGTTTTAAGTACTATATCACTTTGAAATGGTTCTTTTAACCGTTTTAACTTAAAAAAAAAAACAACAACAACAAAAACATGCAGAATCTATTAAAGGTATGTTATGCATCCAGATTATTTCTTTACCTTTTATCGCGTCCAATTGATTTGGTAAACTTTTGTAGAATCCTTGTAATTTTATTTTTAGAAGAAATTTTTAAGTGAATTCCATTTATTTTTTGTTTCTGTGTTCGTCTTTCTTCCTTGTATTTAAAACAAAAACATGGATCATAAAGCATAATGCCCCTATTATCCTTTTAAAAGAAATCGACAAACACTTTTTGAAAGAAATCGACTAACTTTTATGTTTTCTTATGTTTTGGATACATAATTGTATGCAATTTTAACCTTATGTCCTGTCTATACTATATTATATAACAAGAATCAATAGACCAAGATCCGTTAGATACTTCTATTTTGTGGTCTACCATATTATAATTACATAGCATCAAAATCTCAAAGTAGAAATAAGTTTTCTTAGGGGAGCTATATAATTAATTAGCATACTCATTATTAACCTGTTTACCTTGTCCAAACTTCGAAATTCCAAGCCTTTTCACCCATACTTGTGTTTCCTCTATTGTTACTTTACTAATAAATCATTTAGAAAAATTTTTTAATGCGTATTGCAAGGAAATAATCTGACCACAGAAACATTTGAAGAAATAAACTCACCACACTACAAATCGTACTTTCAGAAAAGGAAAATCGAAAGACGCTATAATGTATTGTTATGTTTCGCAAGTGCGGTTCTAAGAATGATCAAAGACTGTAAGTTTGAGAAAATGGATTTAACAGTTTCAGTAAAAATTGCAAGTACATAAAATATAATCACTTTTGAAATTATGTTACATCTGTGTTGCATGTCTATCAATGTCACAATGTATCGACTTGTTTTAAGGGATTGCAGCTAAAGAATATATTGATTCAGCTACAAATACATGTAATGTGGGTTTATATGGTAAAAAACAAAATTGCATCCTATTACAAATGATGTTATCGCATGTTATGTATCTCCGTCAATCATCAAATTAAATGACAAGTTAAAACTAAAATTAAAATATTGACTAAATGTTTTAAAGTACTTTTCTAATATAATACGTTTCAAATGTGGTCAGTCTATCTACAAAAATATGAACATTCTAAAAATTTACGCACTCCGTTAAGTTATGAAGTTCCTATGCTAAATAAAATATATTTTTTAAATAGTCAATATACTAACTTACAATTCTATTGCGCTTTCTTATTTGACATTTATGATAGATTTTTAAGACACAAATATGATGACAGTTGCTATATTGGTTGTAGATGCCGTTTATATATTGATTACATTTTAAGGGGGTAGACCTAGTATATGGGAGACAACTCTAACACATGTATTGAAAGTCATTAGTGCGTTTTAACATAGCAGTAAATCAAATAGTGATTAAGCATTTACGTTGTTTACATTTGACTGTGAGAATAATGCAGACAGATCCAGTAAGCTGTAAATGTTTCGCACCACAAAAAATTAAACTAAAGAATATCTTTTTTTAATGATGTGCATAAAAAGGTAGAAAATTACTATTCATACATGAAATGCATAAAAAAAACACCAATGCACTGAGTCTGATGAGTTCTGGAGCAACTATACTGACTAAAGTAAAGGACCTTGGCTTGTGGCATCATTTAGAAAAAAATCTTGGAAGATTCGGGAAATTCGATTTCAACATTAAATAATAAAGTACTATGGTTTTAGTGCAAGGTCGTTGTACTTACTGTTTGTGTTTAGGTTTTTTCCAAGATAAAAGGCACTATTCTAGAAAGATATGATCCGAACACCAATCATAGTACAAGCATATGCTAATAGATAATCTACATTAACACAAAGATAGTACTTAGATAGTGACAGACTGTCAAAAGAATGAATTCTAATAGCGTCTGCTATTGATGACAGGGGCATTTTGTAGTCTAGAGAGCGAAACCAATGAATAGTTGTGATAAAAATTATGTCAACTCGTCCCAAGGATACTCGTCCCATACTGAATATTACTGTTTTTCCTTATAGAATTAATTACAATTATTATTGGGACGGCACTCCTATATCTATCACACATTAAAAGTATACAAAGACAGTCTGCATGAGATTTTTTAAGGGGAAAATGAATGTTGTTCCAAAATTCTACTTTTTTTGTGTGCCTTGTTAGCCAACTTGTTAAAAATTTTGAAAATTTCAGTAAATTCGGTAAAATTTTATGATTTTAAAAATTAATAACCAACAAATGTTTAAACATTTTTTTGCAGGAATTAAACGAATAATTTTTTTTTTTGGCTGAATTTGAAAAATAAAAGTGTTATTTGAGCTGGCCAGACTTTTCGCCGTATCAATTATTAAAAACCTTTTTTTTTACATTCAGACTATTTGTATTACCATGATGTTTCAGATTTACTTTAAAATATGTTTTTTTCTATGCAATTTAACAGTCAGGGGTATTTCTAATGACAACATGTGCAAAAACACTCAATGCTTTTAACCTACTAGTGCTTTTAACCGTTTTTTAGGGTACCCCAAAACTGGTCATATTCAATATACCCTAAACATAAAATGAAACGGTGATTTTCCTTAAGACTTTCGCGGAAGATGCATGAATCCCTGCCTTTTCAATGATGTAAATATAAGAAAAATTAAACGAGAGGAAAATGATGGTATTACTAAGGCCTACCCCCTTAGACCACAGACCACAATTAAATTCCTATATAAGTTCTTTTTAACGTTTTTTTTTCTCTCATTTAAAAATGCATTAAATATTTTTGTCAAATCTTCTGTGTGTGTAAAGTACAGTACTAGTCCAAAAACATATATCCAACATTTAGAAAGATTGAACTCATACCTTTTACAAATATATTCAATACACATCCATATCCCTATGGACAAGTCAAGAGATGTTCTGAAAACTGTAAATATAACCTTTTTGCAAACGGCATTATCACTCTTTTATATCAAAATCAGTTAAAATACAACATCCAAAAATATCTTCCACCTCTCTTCTTTCATTTCCATCCAATAAAAGCTATGACATGGATTAGAAAGGGAAAGAAAAAAAAATCAGAAACAGATACACTTGAATTAAAAGGAACCATATACGTTCAGACAACTAAAAGCGGGGTCATCAATTATGGTTTGAGCCATAAGCAAATATGTGTTGTGCAGCTGCAAACCTCGTTGAAAGCAGTAGCTTATGTTTATAATATATCGGAAAATAATAGAGACTTTTATTTTAAAGATCATTTACAACGGATAATATAAATTGCTTAAAATACGAACATCAGTGTTGGTCTTTTTTAGAAGTTACATTAAAATATGTTTACTGTAAATATTGTAAATATCATCACCTGTACCATTTATATGAAACAGTGTTCTACTGAGAATATATATCGTGACACAGCTGCCTCCAGTAAAGTAATCGCATTTATGGCTCATGTTATGCAAAGCATTAAGTTAAATTTGTTTACCGCCAATTCTAAAAAACATCAATAAAATTTATGTCACTGATATTGACCCTAAGCAACATGACACCAATGAATTATTTCATTCATTTTTTGTGAAAAAAACTCACAAGTTGTACATCTGACTGTCATGTTATCTGTTTATATTACTATAGAACGAATTTATTAGAACTACATGATATTACTTTACGTCAATTAAGAGTGCAACATAAATAGTGCACAAATAAAACCACTGAAAGACTAATATAAATTATGTAATAATAGATAAGTGCTCATACAATTGATATATCAATCTTTAATCGTTCCAAGAAGTAATCAAACATATTCTGTTAAATATCTCCCATGAACGCTATTTCTCAAAATAATAATAAAAAAAAACAACTCTCAAACATTATTTAAGATCAAACTTGGGTATCGTTTACTTTGTTGGCTAGTAAATAAACAAACTGGAAAAAACTGTTATTGTGTCCTTGCTGCAGACTAAGGACTTTTGGCAATGGTACTGAAATATTTGGCACTTATAGAACAAATACAGACAGTATAGTACTCATGAATAAAAAAGTAAAATCACAAAAATACTGAACTCAGAGGAAAATCAAATTACAAAGTCCCTAATCACATGGCAAAATCACATCAACAACGAATGGACAACAACTGTCATATTCCTGATTTGGTACAAAAAAATGTCAAAATGTCAAATGTAGAAAATGGTGGATTAAACCTGGTTTTATAGCGCTAAAACTCTCACTTAAATATTGTACCTTGCATTATATCCAATGGCGCTCGTAGTAAATCCTTTTCTACTCGCAGTATTCATGGTATATCGTTATGGAGCTCGTGTAATATACAGCTTAGAACAATAGTCCCTATTATCAATATATTCTTTAATAGTTTAAAACATAGTAATGATAACCTGGATTTAGTATATGTATTATGTTATACATTTAATAAGATAGTGTACATTCACGGATCTATTTGCTGCTAGTTGGAGATTGTTTGTCTCGGCAGGCACGCGTGCTGACGACCGCCGAGGCAAATAGAATAAAAACAAATGCAATGAAAGTAGATGTGGCCTAATATAGCGTTGATGATTACCAAATTGCGTATCTGTAACAATATTTTGTCATAGTATAATCATGAAATGAGTATAAATATATTTTTCATACTATGTTTATTTTCTAAGTAGAAATTGATTGAAAAATATGTATTTATTTAAGAAATGAGTTATATAAAATCTATAAAAAAAAAAAGTTGGAGTTCCGGCACCTTATTTTATTTCTGCATTATATAATTGTTTTATTTTCCACTGTTCTTGTCCATGATTTGTATCCTATTATTCTGTATTCTTCATAAATTAAGCTAATTTATCTTTATTCATTATTTTTTTGGCCATTATTCTCTATAGAAGAGGGACGAAAGATACAGGAGAGACAATCAAACTCATAGATAGACAATAAACTAACAACGCCATAGCTAAAAATAAAAAAAGGCGCATAAACAGACACATAATTGAACAGGACACAACAGCGGAAACTAAAGACTAAGCAACACAAACCCAACTAAATAGTTATCAAAGTTGCCAGAATTATAATTTTATACGTCAGACGCGCGTTTCGTCTACATAAGACTCATCAGTGACGCTCAGATCAAAATAGTTATAAAGCCAAACAAGTACAAAGTTGATGAGCATTATGGATCTAAAATTCCGAAAAATTCTGCCAAAAACGGCTGAGGTAATCTATGTATGGGATAAGAATTCGAAAGTCCTTAGCTTTTCGAAAAATTGATAATTTTGTTAACAGGAAATTTATAAAAATGACCATGTAATTGATACACCGAAGTACTGACTACTGGGCTGGTGATACCCTCGGGGACAAAACATCCACCAGGGACAAACTGGGGGATCTCAGGTGCTCCGGAAGAGTAAGTAGATCCTGCTCCTCATGTGGCACCCGTTGTGTTGCTCATTTTATTTCAAACCCGGTAAATAGTCGATTTCGGTAGGTCACACGGACATATGCGATATCATCTGTGAAACGATTATTCAATGGTTTTGATAAGAAAACAACACTCTTAAAAATTAAGTCCAATTGGGTAATTATTTACCTTGGTACAGTGTGAATAATTTCATTATATGGAATAATACATTGCCTTGAATCGTTTCTGTTGTTGACTAGTTTGTTTTGTCTGCTAGAGAAAAAGGAATAGAATAGAATGCAACATCGGTCAGGATTCATACTTCCAATTTATTGACATATTGCTCTACTTTTAAGATAGTATTATATTTATAAAGGAAGGTCAGTATATGTATCGAGAAATTTTCCATTCTTCTTTAACAAAGAAATCTACTTATTTTGGTACATGTCTATAAAACAAACCGGATTTATTGTCTACGGTATCAGAATCATTATATATATGGCATTGTCAAATATCAGATGTTATTTTTTTCTAATAAAACGGCAGTAATAAACTTAACAATTTACTGTTGGTTGTTAAATTAGCTCTTTTTTTCATTCCCAACTGGAGCATTTAATTAAAATATTTATATTTGTCATGAAGTTATAACACACATCAATGATCTAAATATGTTAAAACAAATATATAATGCAAAAATCGATGTTTTTATCAATACTTCATTATCATCGTTCTAAAAAGGATCTATTGATAATTGTCGGCTTAAGTTACAACTGACATCGATGCAAATTGTATAACGATATTTTTTTCTCTTAATTTTTCATAAATGTTTTCAAAAATCAAGTTAATTAGTTTTATTCATTTTTTTCTATAAATTTACTGGTACCAAATGAATATATTGAAATATTACATACTATTGTGTAATGAGTACAAATAATTCTGATTTAGGAATAAAAGTCGAATTGATAATGCATCAGGCTACCATTCAGGCTTCAGTGACAGATAAACACTAATTCTATCGCTTATTGTTTACTAGCCTTGGAGTTCATCTTTTTATCCTTTAATTCATGTGAAAAATTCAATTCAATAATGATTCAGTATGTTTCGTAAGAAAATGATATTCTTAATAAAAATCCTATAATCAATTCTAACGTGAGACAGTGGTTAATATTGGAAACAGTCAATACTGATATAAAGCTAGATTCTTTTTTCAAAATAAATAAATGGCAGTGAAAATATTGTAAACGACGTTAACAAGTCAAGCTCACAAATATCAATTTTATCATTTCCGTTAATAAGTTTACATATATAATAATACCAAAACGTATTACAAAAATTGACAAATGATATTGTCTTTAACATTCACATTGCAATATGTGAATTGCAGCACTCTGTCGATACCGCTGCAAGTTGATGATCAGCCCCCTTTCGTATTATTAGCTCAGTAATAAGTACCTCGGGATTGATACAATGCTCTTCAACTTTAAACTTGTTTGGCTTTATAATCATTTCGATCTGAGCGTCACTGATTAGTCTTATGTAGACGAAACGCGCTTCTGACGTATTAAATTATAATCCTGGTACCTTTGATAACTATTAACACCACTGGGTTGATGCCACTGCTGGTGGACGTTTCTTCCCCGACGGTATCACCAGCCCAGTAGTCAGCACTTCGGTGTTGACATGAATATCAATTATATGGTCGTTTTTAGAAATTTCCTGTTACAAAACTTTGAATTTTTCGAAAAACTAAGGATTTTCTTATCCCAGGAATAGATTACCTTAGCCGTATTTGGCACAAATTTTCGGAATTTTGGCTCCTCAATGCTCTTTACCTTTGCCCTTGTTTTGCTCTATAACTATTTCGTTCTGAGCGTCACTGATGAGTCTAATGTAGACGAAATGCGCGTCTGGCGTATTACATTATAATCCTGGTAACTTTGATAACTAATTATGCCAAATCTTTCTGAAATTGTCCTTTGAAATTAGAATTTATTAAGTTTCTACTCCGAAAGGCAAGGTTGACATTAAATAGGATTGGTTATCATTTTATGGTCCATTAAGTTCATATTGCTCTCTTAGAGAGAGGTGAAAGATACCATTGGGACATTAATACTCATAAGTCGAAAATAATCAGATACGCCATAGAAAAAAAGAACAAAGACAAAAACAAACACGAGTAATCAAAAGGCAACTTCGAAAACTAAAGTATGAGCATTACGAACCCCACCAATAACCGGGATGATCTCAGATGGTCTGAGAGGGTTAACCGTTTCGTTTTCTGGGCATTTGAAATATATTGATATGAGCGCTCCCAATTAAGGTAAATCCAGGAAACGCGTTTCGAATGAATACATGTATAGTGTTGTTTTCATTTCTTTTTTTTTTCTGTGCAACAGGTCGTTCGCCTCTTTCCCAAATCAAGAACTTGACAATGAATTAAGTTTAAATCGAAAATAAAATGCATCCATGTATGTTTTGTATTGATAACGAAAAAAAGGTATTATCATCATTATGATAATCACATAGGTATTCAATGATATGCCCCCCAAAAAAGAGAGAAGATACCCAGTGAAAACCGTCGGCATTCGACTGGAAAACTGACAATCATTGTTAATTCAGATTGGAGTCAGATTGGAGTCGAATGCACTTAACACATCCGGGTTTCAAACTGACAACCTTCGTGTTGACAGGCTAGTGGTTCCGTAGTTCAACTGCTTAGACCACTCGGACACCGAAGACACCCAAAACACTAGAAAGATAATAAATGATGAACACTGAGTTAAAACCAAATGTCCGGCGATTTATTTTCGCAACTTTCGTGAGTGGAAAAAACAACGCGTTAAAAATCGTCTCGAATATATAAACTTTGATCTTTATTTCATTCATCCAGTATATAGGAAAATCGATTTTATCGCCACGAATTGAACTAGAAAGAACTAAACACGACATAAAGTATCCACTAAAATATGTTGGTTTACAGTATCCTAATGAGGAACGGATGATTCTATTGAATCAACAAGCTAAATTTATTCACATGTTCATGGTCATGGTCACCCGTGATCCAGAACCTCAATTGAATCATGATGGCGTCTGTAATTTGTATGTAAACACGACTTCAACTAAACCACTTAAGTTCCTTGATGGATGCTTTCTTGCAAGCAGTTATAACCCTTTCAGGAAAATGATAGGATATGGAACCTTTGAATACCGTTTTAACTTCAAAATAAAATTGAGAATGGAAATGGGGAATGTGTCAAAGAGACAACAACCCGACCAAATAAAAAACAACAGCAGAGGGTCACCAACAGGTCTTCAATGTAGCGAGAAATTCCCGCACCCGAAGGCGTCCTTCAGCTGGCCCCTAAACAAATATATATTAGTCCAGTGATAATGAACGCCATACTAATTTCCAAATTGTACACAAGAAACTAAAATTAAAATAATACAAGACTAACAAAGGCTAGAGGCTCCTGACTTGGGACAGGCGCAAAAATGCGGCGGGGTTAAACATGTTTGTGAGATCTCAACCCTCCCCCTATACCTCTAACCAATGTAGTAAAGTAAACGCATAACAATACGCACATTAAAATTCAGTTCAAGAGAAATCCGAGTCTGATGTCAGAAGATGTAACCAAAGAAAATAAACAAAATGACAATAATACATAAATAACAACAGACTACTAGCAGTTAACTGACATGCCAGCTCCAGACTTCAATTAAACTGACTGAAAGATTATGATTTCATCATATGAACATCAGGCACAATCCTTCCCGTTAGGGGTTTAGTATCATACCATCATAACATATATGAGAAGAACATAACCCGTGTCATGCCAACAACTGTTTTTAAAAAATAATGTGTTTAGTTCCGATGCAAAGACCTTATCAGTGACTCAATATTAACGCCAAAATATGCAATCTTTAATGACTTGACAACAGTATCGTAATTATATCCCTTCTTAATAAGTCTATTCAAAGGTTTTGTAAGTTTCTGAGGTGAATACTGACAATCTATACTTCAATTGCTGCTGGTATTTTGAGTTCTTTTAAACCAAGCCATTACATGACATTTCTAGTTATGCAGTATTGATTTCAGAAGTGCAAGTGCAAAACTTATCAATTAAAGGAGCCTTTAGTAACTGATTGTGGTTACCGTTAAATATATATTTGATAAGCACAACATCTGGTTGTTTATTATTACTAATTGATGAAATATTCACGCTATAGGTTACTATTATATGTTTTAAGTGATGTAACCCAAATCCTGTGGTTTTTTTTTCGATTGTGACCTCTATATTGGTGAGACCCATCATTAAATTGTGCTTTTCTAAAGTATAACGCCATATGTCACAGGCGGGAAAGTACCTATAACCTTTCATCAGCATCGATCATTTTGTCTCCTCTGTTGTTGCTCAGGTATTTGTTTTCTACATGTACATGATATTATTGTTGACTTTTCGGAGGGCTTTTTTATATTACCTTGTCGCATTGTTAACTTATGAATTTTCATTGCCTATTTTGTGTTCTTCTGCCTCTTTTCTATTTAGTTTTAAGTATCATATTACCTTGAAATGGTACTTTTAATCGTATTAACTTGAGAAAACATTCAGTAAATATTAAAGGAATGAGCGATATGTATCGATGATTTGGTACTTTAACATTCATCTAGAACCTATGTTATCTTTTTTAAAGAAATTATTGTTAAATAGATTCGAATTATTTTTTTCTTTGTAATCGTCTTTCTTCCGTGTATTTAAAAGAAAAACCTTTTAAAAAATCGACAAACTTCTACGTTTTCTTATGTTTTTGATACATAATTGTATGCTATCTGAATCTTATATCCCGTCTTTACTATAATATATAACAAGAATCATCCATTAGATATTTTTATTTTATGACATATCATTGAAATTACATAATAAAAGAATCACATTAAAAACAAAATTAGTATACTTGTATCTCATCAATTGTTATTTTCCGAATTAATCATTTTGAAATCGGTATTAATGCGTAAGAAGAAAAACACCTCAGAAAAAAGAGAGGAAATAAACTAACTACACTATGGACCGTACTATCAGGAAAAGGAAAATCGACGGGCACTTTATAGACTGTATTTTCGAACTATACTTGGGTTCTGCTTGACATGTTTGGTTCTTAGAATGATCAAAGACTGTAAGATTGAGAAAAACGAATAAAATCAGTATCACTAAATATTGCACCTATATTAAATATAATCACTAATGCATATGTGTAACATCTGTGTTGCGTGTCTATCTATTTCGTAATGTATCGATTTGTTTAAGGAATCTCAGCTAAGTATATTGATGCAGCTACAAATACATGTAATATGGGCTTCTATGGTGTACCAAAACTTGCATCCTGTTACAAATGATGTTATCGCATGTTATCTAAATCTCCATCACTGAACAAATTGAATGACAAGTTAAAACTAAAACTAAAATATTCACTGAATATCTAAAAGTACTTTTCTAATGTAATACGTTTCAAATATGGTCAGTTCGTCTAAAAAATATCAGCATTCTACCAATTCATAGACTTCGGTAAGGTATGACAAACGTTCCCGCGCAATAAAATATTATATTATATTATATATCAAAATAGACTTTTTATACGCCATTAATGATTGTTTTGTTTATTAAGACACGAAATTAAATGACCGTTGTTTTTTTTTCAGCTATAGATGTCGTTGATATGATTGGCTACATTTTTAACGGCGCATATCAGCAAACTTTGATTATGTATCGGTGAACTTATCAATTGCACTCGTAGCTGTTTTGTAGATATTGTTAATAATATAACGATCAAGTACATTCTTTCCTACTAAAAATAATGCAAATACTTTGGATTTAAAAGATCAATTTCAACTGATAATATGAACTACTCAAATCACGAACATCAATGTGGTTTTTTTTTTCAGAAGTTACATTATAATATGTTTACAGTAATTATTTCAAATATCTTGTACTGTGTCAGATATAACAATGTTCTACTTGGACTAGTTATGTGATATAGATACAATGGATAAGCGTTGGTTCTTAAAAAAGAAACTATGAGCCCGCATGGCGAATGGTTTGTTTTTCACGAATCAACGCTAATCCATTGTATCTATCACTTAAACTATTGTGATAATGTCTTTTGAAAATTAACGCCTATTCTTAATTAGAAGGTATTGTAAGTGAGTTTAATTAACTATGATATTGTGTCAAACGATCCATTACAATAAATAAGATATCACAATTAAATGGTTAAAAAATACCAAATAGATTATCACACAACACGTCTGCCCTTAAAGATCTTCATATCATCAGGCATCCGAATGTTATCTGCTTTTACAAAATAAGACATATTCGAACTTATTTCTATTTGAATTGATCTTAATGGAAATGGAGAATGTGTCAAAGGGACAACAACCCGACAAAAAACATTATATATAGTGCATATAATAAGTATGTTTCCGAAATTTCTAGCAATAAGCCTAATTCAAGACATATCACGATTTTCTAGCATAGGAATTTGCGAATTAAAATTTGTAAAATTATGTAGTAAAACAGATGCATCATATAATATTAATTTATAAAACAAAAATGGGCCAATATTATGCAATCCATTTTTGTTTTGTTTGAAACATATGGAATAGCCAACATTATCCGATAATAAACGACCAAAATCGCAAAAACAAAAACTGGAAATCTAGACCATTGGAACAACAAAGAGAATTCAGGGATTAGAACCTAAACAGACACGTCCTTAGATTTAACTCAATTATCTTAACTACGAAACCTCGTGGCTACCAACTTATACTATACGATTACCTGTTATGTATATATAAAGGTAGACGTCATGTGTGTCCGTTGTGCCGATGTATATCATATATTCATTCATATATATAAAATAGACTTTTAAATCGTGACCGATTGGTAGCCCAGAGGTTTCGTCGATATGTTAATGTCAGTAAAAGTTACAAAATTTATGGACGGGTTCGATTCCCAGTGAAGGCAAATAGAAATTACAAAAATTAAAGGTAAGTTTTTAAAAATAACTCCATTAGTGAACAGAAATCAGGAAATTAGTCAATTCAAACTTAATGATATTAGGAACACAAAGGAAACAATAGAATATAATCTGGTGAGTCCATTTCAGCGACGGATTTAGGAAGCGTTGATTCCAGAAAAAGAATCCACGGTAAATGAATAGGCTGACGTCACCACAATGGTTTAACGTGACATAGCTTCCTCCAATCAAATAAACACATTTTATGGTTCATATTATGCAAAACATTTAGTACAATTTGTTTTTTCCGCCAATTCTAAAAAAACATCAATACAATTTATGTCACTGATATTGACCTTTAGCAACATAAAACCAATAAATGAATTCTTTCAAGTTTTGTGACTAAACCAACATCTTTTTTCATCTGATTGTCGTGTGATCTTTTAAACTATAACAGAACGAATTTATATGAAATACAGGATATTACTTTAGGTAGACAAGAGTGAAACATAATACCACCAACAAAACCACAGAAAGGCTAATATAAATTTTGTAACAACAGATTAGTGTCTATGCAGTATCTATTTCAATGTGTAAATAGTTCCGAGTTCTTTATATAGCATACACATATTTTGTTTTCTCGATCAAATGTTTATCTATTGATTCACTTGTATGACTGTTTATATCAGGTTAACAATGTAGATTTTTTATTTCATTTTCCCATCTGATTTTTATATTTGTATTTTAATAAAAAAAAAAACTCCTAATAAAACCGTATTTTTTTTCAGTTTCAAAAATGATTTCTTTTTTCACGTATTGATATATTATTTACAATAATAACCTTTGGTGTGCTCGGTAGTAAAGCTATCTGAGTATACTGAATTTCGTGTACAACGAATTTTAGCACGTAAACATTTATAATAAGTCTGGCGTTGATTCAACCAGTCCATGTATTACCCCTCTTATAAGCTTCGCTCTCTGTATACAAGTATAAAACATATGAATTCTTGTCAGAGTTAGATCTAGAAAAAATAAAGAAAGGTAAAGCGAACACCATGTGACAAAGAAAGAAACCCCAATATAGTAGCCGAAAAAAAAGAGGAAAGGGTAAACAGCGGCCAATTAAAGACTTTTCACACAGTAACTGCTAGTAGTCCTTTGTTTATCTATGTATCATTGTAATTTTGCTTAGTTTTTTTTGTTAGCTATTCTCATATCGGACTCGGACTTCTTTTAACCTGAGTTTTTACTGTGCTTATTGCTGTGTGTTTGTTCTTTCTATAATTGCTAGAGAAAGGGGAAGGGTTGAGATCTCACAAAACAGGTTTAACATCGCCGCAGATGTGCGCCTCTAGCCTTTATTTGACTTGTATGCTTTTTAATTTCAGTTCACTTATTTATTGATGAGTTTAGTATGACGTTCATTATCAAACAACTAGTACACTTTTTAGGGGTTATCCGGTTACGGGATTTTACTCGTTGTGTTTAAGATCCATTGGTAGTCTTCGGATGTTTTCTGCTCTTTTATCGGGTTGTTGTTTCTATGACACATTCCCCATTTCCATTCTCAATTTAATTATGATTGTCTTGTGACAATAAGTGGTAGCTTCTATATTTATCACTTTAATGGAAGGAAAACAAAATAGCTTCATAGATACCAATAAGTCATCCTCATGTTTGCCTTCCTGTACAAGATATCCATTAAGAGGGAATTAAGTTTAAAATACACAGACAATAAATTAAAATGAAAGAACATGTCTCACGAGAATCTGTTTTTCTTTAAATTGAAAGTGTTTTCAAAGACATATTGTTTGTAACAACTAATTCCGGAAACTAACAAATGACATATTTGTTGTTGATTTTTTTCTCTTTCGTTTATTTCAATTTCGGATAAAATATTTATGTTTTCAATACTTAAACATTTTAAAATGGAATTGATTTTACATGAAATTGCGTGTTAAAATGGAAATATATTTTTAAAGAGGCAAATCCTTTATATGTTGACATTTAGATATTTTCAAAACAGGTACAACACAATTAAAAAACAAGCATTTCTAAAGTTATATCTTTGATATCTAGGAATAATAATTTAGCATTAAAACATCAGCGTCAAACCAAACATTCTCTCCTTCGCACTAGTCACAACATGGGTAAGAGTATGTATCTGTCTGTCTTACTCATTATTCGCGAATACATTCTGGTAAAGTAACTGTCTTGTTTGAACCATGACCCTGGTGTTTCGATCACTCACGTGGTTGTTAAAGTTGTCAGGTAAAGTGTTAATTTACGCTGTCTGTACTCCTTTTTTATAAAAAAAAATATATATATAATGCAAAAATCGATGTTTTTATCAATACTTCATTATCATCGTTCTAAAAAGGATCTATTGATAATTGTCGGCTTAAGTTACAACTGACATCGATGCAAATTGTATAACGATATTTGTTTCTGTTAATTTTTCATAAATGTTTTCAAAAATCAAGTTAATTAGTTTTATTCATTTTTTCCTATAAATTTACTGGTACCAAATGAATATATTGAAATATTACATACTATTGTGTAATGAGTACGAATAATTCTGATTTAGGAATAAAAGTCGAATTGATAATGCATCAGGCTACCATTCAGGCTTCAGTGACAGATAAACACTAATTCTATCGCTTATTGTTTACTAGCCTTGGAGTTCATCTTTCTATCCTTTAATTCATTTGAAAAAAAAATCATTAAATTGTGCTTTTCTAAAGTATAACGCCATATGCCACATGCGGGGATCATTTTGTCTCCTCTGTTGTTGCTCAGGTATTTGTTTTCTACATGTACATAGTCATGTTGATATTATTGTTAACCTTTCGGAGGGCTTTTTTATATTACCTTGTCGTATTGTTAACTTATAAATTTTCATTGCCTCTTTTGGGTTCTTCTGTCTCTTTTCTATTTAGTTTTAAGTACCATATTACCTTGAAATAGTACTTTTAATCGTATTAATTTGAGAAAACATTCAGTAAATATTAAAGGAATGAGCGATACGTATCGATGATTTGGTACTTTAACATTCATCTAGAACCTATGTTATCTTTATTTAAAGAAATTATTGTTAAATAGATTCGAATTATCTTTTTTCTCTGTAAAGAAGAGGGACGAAAGATACCAAAGGGACAGTCAAACTCATAAATCTAAAACAAACTGACAACGCCATGGCTAAAAATGAAAAAGACAAACAGAAAAACAATAGTACACACGACACAACATAGAAAACTAAAGAATAAACAACACGAACCCCACCAAAAACTAGGGGTGATCTCAGGTGCTCCGGAAGGGTAAGCAGATCCTGCTGCACATGTGGCACCCGTCGTGTTGCTTATGTGATTACAAATTCGGTAAATAGTCTAATTCGGTAGGTCATATTCATGAAAGGGAAGGGGATTGTAGTTACGACGTAAGGAACATATCCGATATCATTTGTGAAACGGTTATTCCATAACGGTCAACCAACTCGTGATGGCGTCCGTCAAATTTACGAAGGGATGATTTCAACTTCACCATTTGGAACTCTTGGTTTAATAGCTTCCTTGTGAGCAGCAAACCTCTATCAAGAAAATAATGATAGGAAATGCAAGCACGGGAATATCGTATCAATTGGGAGATATATACCCCGTATGCAGGTGCTGCTGAAATGTTGCTACTTAGAAATGGAAAGTTCACAATTGGAAAGCTGAAATCATCTCTTTTGTCGTAAAGTTTTGTTTTCAACCGACTCTCATTGTCAATTTCTAGATGTAAGTCTTTCTTCCGTGTATTTGAAAGAAAAACCTTTAAAAAATTCGACAAACTTCTATGTTCTCTTATGTTTTTGATACATAATCGTATACTATCTGAATCTTATATCCCGTCTTTACTATAGTATATAACAAGAATCATCCATTAGATATTTTTAATTTGTGTCATAAAAAGTTATCAAAGGTACCAGGATTATAATTTAGTACGCCAGACGCGCGTTTCCTCTACATAAGACTCATCAGTGACGCTCATATCAAAATATTTATAAAGCCAAACAAGTACAAAGTTGAAGAGCATTGAGGATTCAAAATTCCAAAAAGTTGTGCCAAATACGGCTAAGGTAATCTATGCCTGGGGTAAGAAAATCCTTAGTTTTTCGAAAAATTCAAAGTTTTGTAAACAGGAAATTTATAAAAATGACCACATTATTGATATTCATGTCAACACCGAAGTGTTGACTACTGGTCTGGTGATACCTCGAGGACGAAACGTCCACCAGCAGTGGCATCGACCCAGTGGTGTAAAAAGTTATCAAAGGTACCAGGATTATAATTTAGTAAGCCAGACGCGCGTTTCGTCTACATAAGACTCATCAGTGACGCTCATAACAAAAGATTTATAAAGCCAAACAAGTACAAAGTTGAAGAGCATTGAGGATCCAAAATTCCAAAAAGTTGTGCCAAATACGGCTAAGGTAATCTATGCCTGGGATAAGAAAATCCTTAGCTTTTCGAAAAATTCAAAGTTTTGAAAACAGGAAATTTATAAAAATGACCACATTATTGATTTTCATGTCAACACCGAAGTGTTGACTACTGGGCTGGTGAAACCCTCGGGGACGAAACGTTCACCAGCAGAGGCATCGACCCAGTGGTGTAAAAAGTTATTAAAGGTACCAGGATTATAATTTAGTACGCCAGACGCATACATTGAAATTACATAATAAAAGAATCACATTCAAAACAAAATTAGTATACTTATATCTCATCAATTGTTATTATCCGAATTAATCATTTTGAAATCGGTATTAATGCGTACGAAGAAGAAAAACATCTCAGAAAAAATAGAGGAAATAAACTCACTACACTACGGACCGTAATATCAGGAAAAGGAAAATCGACGGGCACTTTATAGACTTGTTTTCGAACTACACTTGTGTTATTACTTCAAACCATTAAAGTCTGAAATGGCCTATGTCTGTACTCGACCGTACTGATTTTTACTGGACCAGTCTGAATTGGTCTGACTTTTACTTGACATTACTCGACCCCAGTTTGAACCATACTCGACTGTACTGAATCGTACTTGACCCTTATCTTTGCCGTTGAAAATAGTCTGAACTATTACTCGACCAGTCTGAAACATTCTTAACCCATTATTGACCTGTACTCGACCTATTTTTCCAGTCTAAACCATACTTAACCAAAGGTCTGAACAATACCCGACTAGTCTGAACCATACTAGACCAAATAACCTCTAGTTTTTTAGCTATTAAAAATAAATTTCTTTTTAACTGACATATATAACAGCAGCCAACAAAATTTATAAATTGTTTAACCTTATATTAGAAATATATCTATTATTATATTTAGGATAAATAAAAATTATATTATATATGTATTTCATATCAAAAAGGGATAGAATTACAGAAATAAATAAAAATTGTTTTTCTCATTAGTGGTAAAATATAAAGAATTACCTCTGTTTGGGGCAAACTCATAAATAAGATCACACCTGGTCAGAGGAATTTAAAAAATTCTACATAACATTTATTCAAACTTGCAACATCCTGCTTAACTTAAATAACAAGGCCTTTTGAATATTCTAGATAAGTAATACACGAAGTTAAGAAAATAGGACTTTCTTTTTACCTATAAAACACACATGTACTGAGGTAATTATACCATATTAAAGTGTTTTATGTATGCCATGTTTTTGATTTGACAAAAAATACTTAAATTGATTGAAATAAATGTTTACTGTTACTTTGGAACACATTTACTTTTTTAAAAAGGTTGTCAAGGACTGCTATTGAAGTTCTATTATCATGATTATATTATATTATTGGTTAAATAAAAATAAAGGTCTCATTTTTTTAAATTTATTAAGTTGTTTTATATACTATTATATATATATATTAATAAAAAAAAAAACATTCACTGCATTATAAACTTAACTCAACTGACACCATAAATATATACTAAGCATAAGTTAATGGTGAAAATAGTCGTTACCATAAAAAAAAACTTCCGAAATATTCATAAAATTTTGAATATTATTGAAAATATTAGTCACAATTCATTTTTTAGATTATTTAATCAGACTGTTTTATTTATATTTTAAAGTTGATAAATATTATTATG
Organism: Mytilus galloprovincialis; assembly: GCA_037788925.1. NCBI lineage: Eukaryota > Metazoa > Mollusca > Bivalvia > Mytilida > Mytilidae > Mytilus > Mytilus galloprovincialis. The sequence goes on along the minus strand of CM075334.1, from coordinate 42,753,077 downwards.
TAAGTGTTTATTGATATTGTGTTGAAGGATTATTATGATTGGTTATTGTGAAATTTTAATTTCAATACTAAATTGAATACATTTTTAATTTCAAGTTGTTGTTCAAATTTCATTTTTATTAAAGATATTTCCTAAATTGATAAAAATTCATTTGATAGATACAAAGAATAGGTCTAGGTTGGTTAAGACTTGGTCGAGTATGGTTCAGACTAGGTCAAGTACGGTTCAGACTAGGTCGAGTATGGTTCTGACTAGGTCCAGCATGGTTCAGACTCGTAAAAAATGGCTAAGTACTGGTCAAGTACAAATTTGGACTGTTAAGTATGGTACAGACTACAGTCGAGTATTATCAAGTACATTTCAGACCAATTCAGACTGGTCGAGTAAAAATCAGTACAATCGAGAACAGATATAGGCCATTTCAGACTTTTACTGGTTTATAGTGTATGCCTGATATGTTTGGTTCTTAGAATGATCAAAAAAGACTGTAAGATTGAGAAAAACGAATAAAATCAGTATCACTCAATATTGCACCTACATTAAATATAATTACTAATGCATGTGTGTAACATCTGTGTTGCGTGTCTATCTATTTCGTAATGTATCGACTTGTTTTAAGGAATCGCAGCTAAGTATATTGATGCAGCTACAAATACGTGTAATATGGGCTTCTATGGTGTACCAAAACTTGCATTCTGTTACAAATGATGTTATCGCATGTTATTTAAATCTCCATCACTGAACAAATTGAATGACAAGTTTAAACTAAAACTAAAATATTCACTGAAAAGTACTTTTGTAATGTAATACGTTTTAAATGTGGTAAGTTTGTCTAAAAATATATCAGCATTCTACCAATTTATAGACTTCAGAAAGGTTAGAAGAACGTTCCCGCGCAATAAAATATTGTATTATATATCAAAATAGACATTTTATTCACCATTAATGATTGTTTAGTTTATTAAGACACGAAATTAAATGACCGTTGTTTTTTTTTTCAGTTATAGATGTCGTTGATATGATTGGTTACATGTTTAACGGCACATATCATCAAACTTTGATTATGCATCGGTGAACTTATCAATTGCACTCGTAGCTGTTTTGTAGCTGTTGTTATAATATAACGATCAAGTACATTCTTTCCTCCTGAAAATAATGCAAATAGTTTCAACTGATAGTATGAACTACTCAAATCACGAACATCCGTGTTTGTTTTTTTTTTTTTCAGAAGTTACATTATAATATGTTTACTGTAATTATTTCAAGTATCTTGCACTGTGTCAGATATAACAATGTTCTACTGGGACTAGTTATCGTGACATAGCTTCCTCCAATCAAGTAAACACATTTTATGGTTCATTTTATGCAAAACGTTCAGTACAATTTGTTTTTCCGCCAATTCTAAAAATCATCAAAACAATTTATGTCACTGATATTGACCTTCAGCAACATAAAACCAATAAATGAATTCTTTCAAGTTTTGTGACTAAACCAACAATTGTTTCATCTGATTGTCGTGTGATCTTTTAAACTATTACAGAACGAATTTATATGAACTACAGGATATTGCTTTAGGTCAATAAGAGTGCAATATAATACTAAAAACAAAACCACAGAAAGGCTAATATAAATTTTGTAACAACAGATTAGTGTCCATGCAGTAATTATTTCAATGTGTAAATGGTTCTGAGTTTTTTATATTGCATACACATATTTTGTTTTCTCGATCAAATGCCTATCTGTTGATTTACTTGTATGTCTATTTATATTAGGTTAACAATGCAGATTTTTTATTCCATTTTTCCATCTGATTTTTATATTTGTATTTTAATATAAAAACTCCCAATCAAACCGTATTATTTTCAGTTTAAAAAACGATTTTTTTTTTCACGTATTGATATATTGTTAACAATAATAACCTTTGATGTGCTCGGTGGTCAACCTATCTGAGTATACTGAATTTCGTGTACAGCGAATTTTAGCTCGTCAACACTTAAGAAGTCTGGCGTTGATTCAACCAGTCCATGTATTGCCCCTATCATAAGCTACGCTCTCTGTATACAAGAATAAAACATTTGAATTCTTGTCAGAGTTAGATCTAGAAAAACTAACGAAGGGTAAAACGAACACCATGTGACAAAGAAAGAAACCCCAATATAGTAGCCGAAAGAAAAAAGAGGAAAGGGTAAACAGCGGGAAATTAAAGACTTATCACACAGTAACTGCTACTAGTCCTTTGTTTATCTATGTATCATTGTCATTTTGCTTAGTTTCTTTTGTTAGCTATTTTGACATTGGACTTGGGACTTCTTTTAACCTGAGTTTTTACTGTGCTTATTGCTGTGTGTTTGTTCTTTCTATATTGGCTAGAGAAAAAGGGAAGGGTTGAGATTTCACAAAACAGGTTTAACACCGCTGCATATGTGCGCCTCTGACTTTTATGTGACTTGTATGATTTTTAATTTCAGTTCACTTATTTATTGATGAGTTTAGTATGACGTTCATTATCAAAGAACTAGTACCCTTTGTAGGGGTTATCCGGTTACGGGATTTTACTCGCTGTGTTGAAGATCCATTGGTAGTCTTCGGATGTTTTCTGCTCTTTTATCGGGTTGTTATCTCTATAACGCATTCCCCATTTCCATTCTCAAATTAAATATGATTGTCTTGTGACAATAAGTGGTAGCTTCTATATTTATCACTTTAATGGAAGGAAAACAAAATAGCTTCATAAATACCAATAAGTCATCGTGATGTTTGCCTTCCTGAACAAGATATCCATTAAGACGGAATTGAGTTTAAAATACACAGACAATAAATTAAAATGAAAGAACATGTCTCACGAGAATCTGTTTTTCTTTAAATTGAAAGTGTTTTTAAAGACATAGTGTTTGTAACAACTAGTTCCGGAAACTAACAAATGACATATTTGTTGTTGATTTTTTTCTCTTTCGTTTATTTCAATTTCGGATAAAATATTTATGTTTTCAATATATAAACATTTTTAAATGGAATTTATTTTACATAAAATTGCGTGTTAAAATAGAAATATATTTTTAAAGAGGCAAATCCTTTACATGTTGACATTTAGATATTTTTAAAACAGGTACAACACAATTATAAAACAAGCATTTCTGAATTTATATCTTTTATATCTTTTTAACATTAAAACATCAGCGTCAAACCAAACATTCTCTCCTTCGCACTAGTCACAACATGGGTAAGACTATGTATCTGTCTGTCTTACTCATTATTTGCGAATACATTCTGGTAAAGTAACTGTCTTGTTTGAACCATGACCCTGGTGATTTGATCACTCACGTGGTTGTTAAAGTTGTCAGGTAAAGTGTTAATTTACGCTGTCTGTACTCTTAATTTATTTTCAATTTTCGTATATTGTCCTCTTGTTCGGGGACTCATATTTACCTTTGGAGAAAATTCGTTTGTGTCATTTGATTTTAAACTGAAAGGCAGTCAATTTTCGTGATTGGTAGTTCATTGATAACATTTTGGCGTATCACCAACAAACAACTTGTAACGTCTCATTTCATTGGCCGAAAGATTAAAAAACAACAACAGAAGTAGTGTGCACGTGAATTGACAAAGGTGACTGACAATGGAATGTACTATGTTACTACGAACGAAGGATTTGTTTAGTTTACAAATCTTCAGTCAAAATAATTATATAGATGTTTTGTGAATTTCACAGTTGTGTCGATATATTATACTGCAGCAACACAATTATCTTGTACCGCATTATGAAAAATATCAGGATAAAATAAAAATACATGTGCCGCTTTTATACGAATGAATAATGAACCACTTTTAATTTCTTCCAATGTCGTAGTTACTTATGATCTAATAATACTGATTCATTACAATATTTACAATAATTTATGATTGGTTGCACATTCCTCTTCTGGTGTTTTCATGCTATAAAACGAAAACACATAACGTTACACAGTAGCTAAGCGTTAGGTCATTCAGAAATAACGTATCATAAACGAGCAATTTCACGTTCCCCCGAAATATAGAAACAAAACAACAATAATCGTATGATTTGTGCACGTGAATGAAGACGTAGTATGCAATGTACTATCATGGTCACCACGAAATTCAAATGAATTCAGTGAAGTGAAATGAGTTGGTGGAAAAGGATTAAAATGTTACTTCGGCAAAGATGTTTTCATTTGTATGTGTGGAACTAAAAACATAAATAAATACTGGTGAGAAATATCGTAGTTTATAAGGAACAATATAAATGTTCTGTTTTCGAATTTAATTGAATGAAAACTTATCTTTTAATTTCATACCGTAAGAATAGTGATTTGCAAAACATTGTTGACCTATCCGCCAAAGTGACGTGTCGTATACATGCGTATTCAAAATGAACTACAAAATCATAAATTAGACCGTTGGTTTTCCCGTTTGAATAGTTTTACACTAGTAATTTTGGGGGCCTTTATAGCTTGTTGTTCGGTGTGAGCCAAGGCTCCGTGTTAAAGGCCGTACATTGACCTATAATGGTTAACTGTTATAAATTGTAATTTGGATGGAGAGTTGTCTCATTGGCACTCATACTACATCTTCCTATATCTATGTGTAATAATCTGATAAACGAAATATTGAGAAATTAGACAGCGTGAACAAAGCTGAGTCCACAAACGTAACGTCTTCAAATTATCATTTTTATCATTTACGACGTCGGTATTTTCCAAGAGAAAACCAACGCGTCACAAAAACACTGGACACTTAGTTTATCACATAATTACAAACATAAACATTCAACATATTTCATTCATTTCGGAAAACAAAGTGTACGAAAATGACGATTTATGTTTTAAAAAAATCCGGACAAACTAATAAAAACAAGGCAGAACCGAACAGACTGATAAAAAAACACAGGACTGAGGTTACAACTAATAAAAATAAAATGTTTCACCCAAGTCCCCCACCCACCCACCCACCTCTATCAAAATAAAATTGTAGATCGTTTAATTCAGAACCAATTGAGAGAAGACAGTTGAATTAAATATTTCGACCTGAGAAATGTTAAGATTTTAAAATTTAAAATTTTACTATTACATAAAATTATAAAATCAATGAATTTTACATTGACATGTATAAAAGATTTGATATTTTTTTTAACTAAAAATACTAGATTTCCATTCTAACTTTTTTTTAGACTTTAACCATACAGTAATTTCAATGAATTCTAAAATTGTTTTATGAGCATTTTAAGCAGTATGTCATATTTGGATAGTAACCTGTATGTATAATGTCAAGTGAACATTTTAGGTATGACTTAATTCATTCAAATTGATTTCTTAAGTGTTTTGATTGGCCTACATATTGGCTTCAATTTTCACCCATTAAAAACGATTATAACTGATATTTGAATAAATTGTTGAAAGTACCAGACGAATTACCACTGAAAGGTTTATGTTTACATTGTTGGTCTGTGGTGACCAGGTTATATTGACATTTATATTGACATTGAATATCAAACTTACCAGGCTGAATAAGCATTTTAAAGATTCATACAAAGTCCGTTATAACATAGAACATATCAGTTAATAAAACTAAATTAAAAAAAAGAAAAAAATGTATGATCGATTTCGTCATATACTTTTAATTATTGCAAGAAAATATGTTATAGTATTAGGAACGGTCATCAATAGAATAATTTATACAGGGTTTCAATTTTTTTAACTTAGTTTTAGAGAGCTTCTCCACGGTAATGTCTTCGTTTAATCGATCTGAAATCAGTGTTACAGTGTTAAATTGAAATTGAAAAAATGCTTAGAATTAAAAAGACAATCGTCATTGTAATTAATTATATATCGAATTCAGTTCAACCTGTGAAACCATTTCAAGCAGAAGAAATGTCTTTGGTTTTGAAAACAAATGATTTTGAAATTCACGTTAAAGATATATGCTTTTTTTCCTAAGAAATATTACCCTAAGTTCATGTAAAGTTGATCTTTCTTTGAAAACAAACGCAATTGATATCCGGTAAATTTTAAAAAGAAAAAATCTGGTCAACCATTTATTACAAACAAAATTAAACATGGACAGAAATTACAACTAGCATGTAATAAGCCTATTCATAACTTTTATATATTGGAGTAGACATGGCTATCTCTTGTTTTTATGTTTTCCTTTTAAGCATATCTTTCAAAATATTCCGTTTTTTGTATTTGTTTATTCGAGGAAAATGCTGTTGGTGTCAAAGAATAACGTTTTTGCACGAAGATTTGCTTTGCTTCTTAATAAAGAAGCTTTTGAGTTCCTCCATCTAAACACGAAAATAGATGTCATTTGGAAACGATAAGATTTATAGATGATATTGTCTTGGAATTTGGAATATTTCAATGACAAAATCGATTACACTTTGAGGGATGCATTGTATCTACCCTAATGGAATACGTGTTCATTTTTCCCAGCTTACATGCAATTCTTTTCGACTTATGAGTTTGAATGTCCCTTTAGTATTCCTCATCTCTCTTTTACATTACTGCAGCTAAACTTGTATGCTATAAAGTCATTCGTTTTAATCTGTGTATAAAATTATTCTCACTGTCGGTGTAACAACACTTTTAAGTAACTCGCTGGTTGTGCAAAACAATTGAAAATGATGAATCCAATTAGTGTTCTATTATCGGACTAAAGTGTAAGTTTGGGAAACAACGATTTTGATTCTAGAACACCTATGTAAATAATGTTACTTACAATATTACATTTGAACTCTTTTTCCTATTTATAATATTAATTAATGGGTGCTATCTAAGTCGAGCTGAATAAATACATCTTAGACATCTATCTCTTGAAAGATATTTGTAAAGTGTGGTGGTGTCATTTTCTCTGGAAAGTAGGAATTAAGTTACACGAAGATGTTTGAAGTTTTTCATATTCATTAGGGATGCATGTTTTGGAAATATTCAAAAGAAAAGCTTAACCCAAGTAATGTAATTTGGTATATTGTTTAAACAAATAGGATGCAGTCGAAACATATATGTAACCCATAAAGAATAATTATGAAATATTCACCTATATGCATGTAAAGTTGACTTTCTTAGATTACGAAAACAATTGATATCGGGTCATTTATATAAAAATAATAACCTCGTCAACCATAAATTGGACAACGAGTTAAACAGGGACAGAAATGACAACAGAACATGAAATAAGTCCATTCTTTACTTTTATATAGTAGAGTAAACACGATTGTCTCGTGCGTTTATGGTTTCCTTTAAGCATATTTTTTTTTTGATATTGCGTCTATTAAATTTGATTTTTTTCTTCCGAGGAATATGATACTAGCATCAAAGAAGTATCCTTTTGCACGAATGTAAGATCTGCTTATAGAAGTTATAATTCAAAAGAAGCTTTTGAGTTTCTACATCTAAAACAAAAAAAATCGATACCATTTGGAAACGATAAACTAATAAGATTTATAGATAATATTGTCTTGGAATCTTGTACAGTTTGTTGATTGGATCCTTTATACTTTGGAGTATAGGTTGTATATGCCTTAATGGACTCCAAATATAAATCAACATTAAGATATAGTGTAAATAGTGTTCATTTGTATCCGCGTACATGCAATTGCGCTTTTCGACTTACGAGTTTGAATGTCCCTCTCGTATCATTCGCCTCTCTTTAACTTTACTGCAGCTAAACTTGTATGTTATAAATCCATTCTTTCTTTAATCCGTTTATAAAACTCTTGATACTGTCGGTGTAAGAACACTTTTAATTATTTCGTCGGATGTGCAGTACAATTGAATATATAGAATCCAATTAGCGTTCGATTTCGAACTAGAGTGAAAGTTTTGAAAAAATGGACTTTGATTCTAGAACTCCTTTGTAAGAAATGTTACTTACAATATCAAATTTGAACTTAATTTCATTTTCTATTTATGTTACAGCCCTTGGATGGTGTAAACTTCCCAAAAAAAGACGGGTATGGTGTAATGGTGTATGGCATAGGGTGCAATGGTGTAAGATGTATGGTGCTATGGTGTATGGTGTAAGGGGAATGGTGTAATGGTGTTTGAGGAATGGTGTGATTGTGTAACGTTCGATCGGGAATGGTGTGAATGATGGTGTACGACATTTCATTGGTTGAAAATGAAGTTATTTTTATTTTATATTTTCGAATTGTAAACATAAACAATGATAATAATCTTAATATTTGAAAATTAATTGCATTATGGGTAATTTCGGATCATGTGGATAGAATGGGGAATGGTGTATGGTGTAATGTGTAAGGTGTATGGTGCAAAGGTGTAACGTGTAACTTGTATGGTGTAACGGTACAAGGTGTATGGTGTAATGGTGTATGGTGTAAGTGGGAAGTTTACACTATCCAAGGACTGTATTATGTAATAGGTGCTATCTTAATCGAATGAAAGAAAAACAACTTGGTATAGCTTTCGCTTGGAAATATTTGAAATGTAAAATAGCAAAAATACCGAACTTCCGTAAAATTCAAAACGGAAATTCCGCTTTCAAATGGCAAAATCAATGCTCAATAAAAAAAAACAAAAAACAAAAATACAGACCCGCCAGTTTCTGTACCCGTATATTTATCAATTATTTACAAATCTATGGTGGTTATTGTGTAACCAAGAAGTCTTCGTTGATTGATTGGTGTTTAACGCCACTTTCATCACTGTTGCTTTATTTCCTGACGGTCAGTGTTTATTGGCCGGGAACCACCGACCTTCGGTGATAATCTAAGTCAAACATAAGTATTTTCCATATGTAAGGTACTGTTATATTATCAAAACATCGTGACTTATCATTATACTAGCAATTGTCTTGCAAGTCAACATAACGCAGATTCAACTTAGCATATTGTAATTTAGATTAAGTATTTTGATGACTTAATTAAACATTACGGTGTCTTAACTTTATATTCAAGCTTTTGTAATATTTTCCTAGATCTTAAACACCAATCAGTTATCATCATTTTAGTGCGGAATTTTGATAGTAAGCTTTAAGTGCATACTATAGCTTATAAAAACTTTTCTCAAGCCTTTTCATGCAACAAAATTTAGTTAGAATTGACCTAGTAAGGTTTAAGTATGTACTGTTTTGGGTTTTCTGAAAATTATGTATTTGACTTCATTAACGTTTGGTCAAGTGATCATTTTCAATATATTTTTCCATTTTAACTCGTTAATATGATACATTCTGAATACAAATCCGTTGATTTTACAAAGACTTTTCTATAACAGAACGCTTGTGGCGTTCCAATGACACAGTGTTGAATGCTCGTACTCTGTTAAATCTCATGTATTTGCATATAAAAAATGGTCTAAGATGACTAAATACTAATTTGTTTATGTCGAAGTTCATTCACCTATTCTTTGATGCATGTTAAATGAAAAATACATATTATCACAGATAATGATATCATCTGTTTTTTTAACATACATCATAACTAGCTTCATAAATATAAATTAATTTCAAATTATTATTTTTATTTTAGGGAAATGCGTTAATTAATCATAAGACAACATTGTCATAAATTATACATGAGCAATCATGTAAGTTATAAGTTATTAGGATAAAAGTTCAAAACAGTAAGTCATTCTTGCTGAAGTTAATGTTTGAATTAAAATTATCTTTATAGACAATAGAAATTATTTATTATCATATACGCAGTAAAATCTTTGTCAGGGAACAAATTATAGATAATCATATGAGTTTAAAAAAAACTAAATATATAAAATTTTATCTTTGTAGACATTTCTTTTTTAGACCATGCTAAAGTTCATGATGCTAGTTTTTATAGTGTTGTTCTTTGTATAGAAGAATGATAATTATTTCCTCAGAACATTGATAGATATATAGTTGGTATCTTTAATTTGATTATCATCATTTTGGGTCAATCAACTATGTTTGAACAAGTAGACGTTAAAAGTATTTATGTATAGTAGTCAATGTTTTGATAAAGAACTTTTATGAGTTTTGTGTTCTTCTTACATTAGAAATGCTTTCTTTATGCGTAGAGGCTTCAAGTCTTATCGTCCCGTTTCTTCCTTTTCCGTCGTTTCAATATGTTCAGTCTTTTAACGAACTCTATCCCAAGGACTCTATGACCCCTTCTCTTAAAAATAGAGTTTAAAAATTATCAGTAAATACCTCTTAAATTCGTGTTATTACTTTTTTACGTACCTGGTATCGTTTCAAACATAAATATTTGTATTAGTAATTAAGCTTAACATACATCGATGAACATGTGAAAACCTAATGCATAACCAATGTGTTTGTTTACAGATATAACCACCACTTAAGAATGGTTTACAGACAATATACATATCTATATCTGTCCTAACAGATATAGATACCAAATGTTTAAAACCATATAAGTTCTGTCAATGTTTTCATTTGTTTTTCTCTTTATTCTTTTACTTAGGAATACTTATATTTATATTAAAAACAATATATATTACTGTTACAGGAAGCTTGTGGCGCTTCATATATAGTGTTAACGTTCTTACTCTGTTAAATCTCATTTATTTGCTTAGAACAAATCTTCTCTGATTACTAATTATTATTTTGTATATGTCAAAGTAAATTAACTTCTTATTTTATTCATATCAAATGGGTGAAAAAACCATGATCACAGATTATCATTTCTTTTGTTACCCACACCATAACTAATAAGTTAAGCATAAATACAACTTCAATTTAAACGGGATTTTTTTTTCAAAGAAGACGGCGTTAATTATTAAAAAGACAACATCGTCATCAAGTTATACATGAGCAATCATGTAAGTTTTCAGTGAAAAAAACAAAACTTCAAAACAGTAAGTCAAAAACATCTTTGTTGAAAAGAATTATATACATTTGTACGCTGCAGAACCTTAATTCGAGAGCAAAATATACAAGGTCAGAACGATAAACGTTTTAATATAAAAAGACCAATGAATTATGGAATTTTATGTAGTATGTAGACAATACATATATTAAACGACCATGTTGAAGTTCATGATGATCGTTTTTATAGTGTTTGTCCTTGTATAGGCGTCTCATAATAATTTCCTTAGAACATAGATGGACATACATAAAATTTGGTATTATTATTATCACCATGTGTCAATAATAAACGACTGGTGAACGACTAGACTTTAACCGTATTTATGTGTATTTGTCAATGTTTTGATATGAACTTTAATTTGTTTCACAATTTTACAATTGGTAATTCTTCTGAAATATGCGATGCTATTACTCTAGCGCTTGAATTATTATGTTTTATTTCTCTATTTTTGAACGTGTGTTTAATTTGTTAATTCTTTTAACAAACTCAATCCCAAGGAGTCTATAACCCTTTCTTTAAAAGAGTGTGGAAATCATCACTAAATACCCATTTAATTCGTGTTCTTACTTTATTTGGTTCTGGTATCGTTTCAAGAATAAATATTTGTTTTCGTAATTAAGCATTCAGTTAACATATATCGATGAACAGATATATTAGAAAACTTAATGTAAAATCAATACATCTGTTTGCAAATAGTACCATTACTTAAGAATCGTGTACAGACATTCTACATTTTGACATCTGTCATGAAAAAAACTTTTAGTGCTTCAAATTCTTCTATTTCCCTCTCTTTCTTCTTTGACTTGTGCATTTTTTTCAATTTTAAGAGTAAGTTCTACTTAAATCTAATAAACAATAATTTACTTTATGTGTTGCTTATTTTTTTAGTTTTCTATGTTGTGTCATGTGTACTACTGTTTGTATGTTTGTCTTTATTTCATTTTTAGCCATGGCGTTGTCAGTTTATTTTCGATTTATGAGTTTGACTGTCCATCTGGTATCTTTTGTCCCTCTTTTTAAGCTTCATTTTGGTCCTATAGCTCTTCAACTGTTCTAGTATTTATTCATCCATTAATTTCAAATATTCGGCTGTGAGTGTTCCTGATGGTTGCTGATCGTTCTGTTATAATATAGGAACAGTCCTCTTTAAGATAGTGCAAGCTGACTATTCTTTCAAAACAAATTAGAGAAACTAATTCGTAATTGTTTGCGGTCCAAATTATCGTGATAGGGGATACTATTTATTAAGCGTTTGCGACCTAACTGTTAAAAAAGAAGATTGTGTTAAAAAAAACACTATCATTCTAAACGCTGCTTCCCTTCTTTTCAATATCTATGCCCTCTGTCCCATGATATATACATATCTCATTTAATGTGTCACGCTTATGTATCTTTAAAATACACTGATTATGTTTACAATAGTAAGCTCCTGACACAAATACTGCTCCAACAGAGTTATGAAAAAAACGACTAGTGTACAGATATCGTATTTTTATTTTCAGTCACGCCTCACAATATTGATAAATTTGACCGATAAAATCGAAATTTGTCTTAAAATATGAAAGAGTACTTGAAACACCATTTGACCATGTATAATATCGTAAACATGTCATATATAGAATATTAAATTTCAAGGGATTTGCAATTGTGTATTTATGAAATTGGTCTTCACCTACACTTGCAATAGAAAACACATCATCATATGTACACTGCTAATCAATGTACAAGAAATTGACATGACTGTCACACTGGGTAACAGCGTGAATCACTCGTAATCATAAGAATAAAATAATTGTCAGATAAAACCGTAGAGCTTAACTGATTTAAACTTGAAAATACATCGTTATCTATGAGTTCAAAATAATTATTAATGGTTATGGTAGAAAAAAAATTATTTGACTTTATCGTCGTTTTTTTTTTTTTTTTTTTTAATTTAATTTCCGAACATTCATTTACAAAACAGTTTTGCACTAGAACAATACTATACATTTATGGTAAACTGTTATTCCGTATTCCTAGTATTGTTTAACCTGTACATGAATACATAAATGTCGTTTTCATATAATCAAAGGGACAATTATGTTTTTCATGAACTAATACCAAATAGTGTCATCAATTGATCAAAACCCACCTACAAAAAAAACCGTTTGATTAAACATTAAGAAAAAGAAAAAGAGAAAACCAACGACTATCAGATCCATTATAGTCTAAATGAGGCGCAGTACTAATTATCTGGCATATGCCTTCTGTATATATTCTTTTTTCAAGTTTTTATATCTCCTTTGTCATAATATCAAATATAGTGACTGTCTTTTCTGGGTAGCACTACCTTCACTTTTCTAGTGCTGAAAAAAATTACCAGCCGCGCGACAAGTTGCATAAACATCGAAATACCCGGCGTCCGTCCGTCTGTTCAAATTGTGCCTTTCCGTTTGGTCTTGTTAGCGCTCTCACGTGTACAGCTTTTGACAGATTTTTATGACTTGTATCAGTAATGTCTCGGACTTTTTCGAAAATAAGTCCCAATCGACTATTTTTAAAAGAATTATGGCCTTTCGAAATATTAATTATATCGAAAATTGCATTGTTAACGCTCTCCTGTGTACAATTCTGGCCAGATCTTTCCAAATTCATATTACAGGTTGATATCAGCTATGACTAGGACAAGTTCGAAAATCGGTGCTGATAAAAAAAAAATTGCATTGTTAACGCTCTCCTGTGTACAATTCTGGCCAGATCTTTCCAAATTCATATTACAGGTTGATATCAGCTATGACTAGGACAAGTTCGAAAATCGGTGCTGATAAAAAAAAAATTAAAAAGAGTTATAACCCTTGAAAATATGTATCATATTGGTAATTGCAATGTATATGTTCTCTTGTCTCTATTTCGCTAACATATTAACAATCAGTGGTTTTTGAAAAAACAAAACTAAAAAAAATATTGCCCTTGGATAGATAAATCAATATTGCCCTTGCATAGATAAAACAATATTGCCCTTGGAAAGATCAAATAAAAACGAGAGAGGTAATGAAACTCGTGACTGACTTTTGCGTTACCTTTAAACTCATCTAAGGAAGAGCGTTAAGATTATATATACTTCAGATCTGATAAAAAGACTAGAAATGTGCTCCTCTCTGCAATCTCTTCAATTACTTCAAAGAAGCATAAATCAAAAAGACTTCAACGGTGATTCCCAGTCATTCATTTCTGAAGGAACTACATGGAATTTTTTTATTTTGTATTTTAGCCGTAAAAAAAGTACGGTGACACTATCTTTTCTTTTGATTTTCACAAAACCTTGTATAAAAGCTATCTTTTTGTAATGTATTTTACAATTCTATCATTTTGTTGAGTTTCCAATAACAAAGATGTGTATTTTTTCCTGTTGAATCCATACAAAACGTAATTTTTCATCTATTTTTTAAATATATATCAATATATACTACGTTTTGGCAAAGTATGAACAAATTCTGTCATTTTTATTTTAGACTCTGACTCCCATACCACCTTAAGCTCATATACAACATATTATATTATACACATGTGAATTAAGCATGAATTATATAAAGAGTTTCATAAATGTTAAAGCAAATAAAATCAATTGTATGAAATTAAAGGAAATGAACAATCATACTGCATGATGTTGTCTTCTGAAGTATATTTTAGAAGAAAAAAAAGAGGAAAATTGCAATAAAAAAGGAAGTACAAGCTAGATCAAACAGAGAGATATATAGATTTTGTTTTATAACAGTAAAATGTTTGTCATTACGTAGTTATAATTGTCCATTCGCTTCACAATGTAATGTCGCAGTTATTAATTCGGCATTTCTTGAATATATGAAATAAAGGTAATTATAACGTATTTTATATATCCTGATTTAGAATTTGGAAGACGAATATAGTGAATTAATTCAAAAATTAAGTTTTTGTCCGTATTTGAAATTGAAAACTTAATGGGAATATAAATATGGCCCTTTGAAGAAAATTACAGACGGAAACTTATTATAGGTGTTGTATGAACGGAAATCGTTATCATCTGCATTTGTTTTAAACATTTAAAAGATATATATAACTTATTTCAAACAGGATAGTTAAAAAAAAACATCCTATTTTTTACGGTGGTGTAGTCGGAAAATTTAGAAAGATACCGAGTAGACTTGTCGATTTGTCATTCAGAGTCATATATAGGATTGTGAATATATAGATGACGTATAACAATGATATTTAGTTTGATTTTAATTTGTTGGAAACAAAATACTTCTTTAAATAAACTCATCATAGATAACAGGATTGAAATTTTATATTTGCGCCAGACGCGCGTTTTATCTACAAAAGGCTCATCAGTCACGGTCGAATTAAAAAAGTTAGAAAGGCAAAAAAATGTACGAAGTTGAAGAGCATTAGCATTCAATCTCATTCATTATCCAGTATCTTGAAGTGGGAACTGTTCATTTTTCTGATAAAACTAATTTCTTAAAAAATTATTCGACATTTCTTTAAAAAATAGAAATCGATAAACCTTATTTTAGTTAATTGGCATTTTGGCTTTGTATAATGCTCTTAAAATATTTAATGTCTTATTGTCATTTCAAGAAGTAATATGGATTTTCCTAGTATATATACTGGCTTATGCCAAACTAGGTATAAAACAAAGATTTTACTTGGGACTCTTGTGAATCAAAATGTTATTTCACTTGTTATATGAATCTTTTATATGACTTACCATTCACTATATCGGGAGAGTGTATTATGATTGAAAGATTGTTGTTATTTAACGTTACTTCCACAGACAACTATTTAATGGCTAATTTCAATTAGTAGAAGGAGTAGAAGGAATTGACAATTCATCAACAGGAAACATGTTAATCCTGGTCATATACAAATTTTAAGCCGAGCACACCTTCTCACGAGTTGGTTTCAAACTATCAACTCTGTCAACCACTCAGTCACATAGTCCCCTTTTCCCCATTTTTTTTCTTTTCTCGAAGGTTTAATTCAGATATATCATTAAAAAAATATTGGTTTCAGACGAAAATGTTGCATAGGCGGATCCAGGGGACCCTTCGTGGGACAAATTGTGTTGATTATATAGGGAATCATTGAAGCATGACTGGAGCGGGCCCCCCTTAGGTCAGTCAGCGGGGCCCCCTTAGGAAAAGTTCTGGATCCGCCACTGTGTTGTGAGGATGTATAGTTCAATTATATTTCTTTCAGTGTTAACAACTATTTTAAATTCAAACAGTCCAAAGACTACAATATTAGAAAAAAAGTATGATGAATCGTGAATGAAACTGTATTCATATGTTTGACAAAATTACTATATCCTTTATCAAAGTTAATTGCATTGCAAGGTTTGTAAAGGAAAACGTTCATCGATAGAATTAAACAAAATGTTTGGTAAACAAATATCAATCTAAAGAGAGCCGTGGTGTAGTGGTCACTGCATCGGAGTACTAACACAAAGGTTTCTGGTTCGCATCTCGGTCCGGGATGAACATATTTAGAGAATGAATATGCGGCTCTTACTTGACACCATTTGCGAGTATGGTCGTGAGGAAACGACGATAGTCCATCGGAAGGGGACGATCAATGGTCAACCCGTGTTAAGAGAGAGCCATATCTCTTGCACGTAAAAGACACTCTTGTAGATTTTAAAAAAGAGCAGGATAATGCCGCTACAAGGCAGCACTGGCAACGGCAAAGTGGAAAGGGATTAATATAAATTGCAAAACTTGTTTAACCCAATCCACTATAAATTAATATGTTTAAATTAAACATATATCATTCCTAATCATCTTGAAACTGTAACATTCTAATTAAACAGTGATAACATTTCAACAGTTAAGCTGCTCTAAATATTACAGTTGTTAAGCATTCATTTGATGTCTTTGAGCTTTTAATTTTGCCATTTGATTAGAAAATGTTCATTTTGAGTTCAATAGTTTTGTGATTTTACTTTTTACATGTTTAAATGGCAGATATAAGTTCTGAATTTAAGAAATAGAAGTAAAGTGATTTAAATTCTTGAATCTCTGACTTACGAATACTCAATTTTGAGCATTCTAGATGAATCTTAGTCTAACAAAGCGATCCGTACGCACGAAATTTATAATGTACCATTTTCAATTTGATACTTATGTTCCAAATTTGACATATCTCCGTTTTGACGTATTTGCTCTTTTAATGCAACGGCATAAGTGGATACGCAAGATAATCTTAATAAGCCAATTTATTTCTTCTTACATATTTTGTATGAATTTAAAAGATAACATTTTGAGGAATTAATGCAGATTATTCATTGTTACAATATATTTAATTGTTAATTATTTATTTTGGAGCATTTATATGGCAAGAGGGAGAAATAAACTATATTCTTATGTTGACTGTATTAGAAACCCTATCAACTTTGTTCCTTCGTTCTGTTCACCAAATCGTATGCTTCCAAAATATCAATCTGTGACAATGAGTAAATATTTGGGAAAAATATTTTTCATATAAATTTGTTATTATTACAGATTTTTTTTTCTACATAAATTTGATTTTCATAAAACAGTATATTGACTAGAAAAAAGTAGTTGTAACCGCACACTTGTCCCGTGATTTTCCTACATGCAAAGTCATCATAAAATTGAGAATGGAAATGGGGAATGTTAACAGATTTGATGTACAATTGGTTTTAGAAATTTTTCTTCATAAACTACATAGTTTAATTCGGAGATGAATTAAAACATTTACTCTCTTTTATTATTGATCAATAAGAATTTTTTATTTTACTTCGGAAAATACTGAATGATATTATTTTTTTCAAAAGTCAACAAAACTACATATTAACCATATAAAAAAGGTATTTGTACATAATTCTCTTTTAACCAGTTATACAATAAGATAAACACACCAAGCTGAACACTCGTAATAATTGCATTTTCCCATTAATAGTTGCTCAGAAATTTTATTCTTAATTCTTAATTCAATTTTTAAGAACCTGAAAACCTTTCAGTAATCTTTTTGCTCGTACTACAAAATTTAAAATAACATAGATTCATTGTTAAGTTTCCGTTGCTAATAGCGTTGGTAAAATTTCAAAACGTGAAAAATTAGGTAGGATACTTCAGACTCTAACATGTCGAAGCATTTATGTAATATGACACCACTGCTGTTACTACTTAAGAAATTGCATTTTTTCATCCCAAAAAATTAGTCTTGTTTATTTTGCCAATATGTTATGTAATCCCTATCGCAAAAATCAATTTCGTAATTAACAAAAATATGTTTTATAAAATATGAATATGATACACGGATATATAGATTATTTTCTGACAGAAACAATACATCTTATATTTGATTAATACATGTATTATGACAATTTTAGCCCAGGTCTGTAGTTGAATAAAGGTATAAAACGGTAAAATTATCAAGTATGTCGGATTTCTAAAGCGCTATGTACGTTTTTCAATAACGATTATATTTTCATTTGCTTATGCAGTAATAGCCTGCAAATAGCATTTAACCCTTATGAATTTCGAAACGAAATATACATTTATCCTTACTTCTCCTGCAAAGTATATGCGCAATATTTACCCACTTGCATGAAACATGACAAAATTCCAAAAAGTATAAGTTAAAACACTGAAATCTCATAATAGTCTATTCATTCAAATTTACATCAAACCTCTGTGTTCATCAGCTTTTTTTTCTATACCTATGGTAGATACTTTTTTAAACGCTTTATTACCTTCTTAAATATTTCAGAAAACTATTGTCAGACATTTGATATACAGGTGTGCTGTGATGTAAGAAACCAAGCAGTAACTGTTTAGTTTTGAACATTTTTCTTGGATAAATAGTATTATTTGCTAAAGATGTAACTTAGTTTTTGATTTATCAATTTTGAGCACATCTGTGACGTGTAGACTAAACGGATAATCCCAAGGTTAACATTTAGACTTTCGTGATCATCCTGTTTATACACTCACAATTAATGAAGCATTTTCTTACCATAAACTACAGTAACGAGACAATTTTCTACAAATATTTAAGGAATGACTTATATTTTTCTGTCTAGGAAGAAATAACATGAAAAATGTGATGCACTTTGAAAAGTGTGCACCATATTTTTTATGTTATTTTGAAATTAAACGACAGAAAATTTTTACAGTCGATTAATTTCCTAATTATTGAGTTCTAAACTCCATTTTCAATAATTTAATCATGGAGGGGGGATGAAAACGTTACTGTCAAAAAACATTCAGCGAATTAGATGGCATGTTACATCCAGAATTAAATTATTTATTGATAACAGCCCAAAGAGAAAAATAAACATTTTTTTTTTCATATCAATATTTATAGCTTGTGAATGACTACAGTTTTTTGTTTAAATGATTGGTATGTTACACACATATCCAAGGTTCTTATATTTTCGAGAAAATTGTTTTGAAAAACAGAAAGAATGGGGCAAAAACAATAAATATATAGAAATTTTCAAATAAAATCGATGATTTGTTGAACACCAAACGTGCGTCTATTGTACAATATTAGAAAACTGGTTTCTATGGGGATTTTATTGAAAACATATACCACCGATATGTATCCTATTAGAAAACAAACCAATATGTAGACATTTAAGCAGGGTATCTCAAGAATACGAAAATTCTAAGGTAGAAAAACATCATTTGTTTATTGCGAAGTTTTCTTGTAAAGTAAAGATAACAAATATTGAATATTCTAGATCATTTTAGGGCCCATAATGGTGACTGTATTTAACTTTTAGTTTTGTAATATTTCATTGGTGTTATGGGACAAAAAGTAAAATCACAAAATTACTCAACTCTGAGGAAAATTTTAAAAGGAAAGTTTCAAATCAAATGTCAAAATAAAAAGCTCGAACTGATCAAACGAATTAATAAACACTGTCATATTCCTGACTTGGTACAGGAATTTAGTACTTGGTAAATTCATCCTTTAACAGAACGTATTTTTAAATAGATTTTTAAAACTGTGATCATTTATCATCACCAAGGCAAATATATTGAATATATGTGACATTTTGTGACATTTGATTATGATTCAAGCCTCATCTTATTGTTACTCGTAAGAAAGATAAGAAAAAGGAAGTGTATCGTAAACATCTGAAAAAGGAAATTAACCTTCTAACGGCAATATTGATAATGTAATTAATTTTATTTATAGACATCATATGCATTGAGATCATATGATAGAATTCCAAGAAATAATTACAGCGATTAATGATTTTCTTTTGAAATCTTAAAAGTGCCTGTATCGTAGAAATGAATTATGTCATTGTTACTTGTAATTTTGTTTTCTAATGCTACATTTTTTTTTGGCTTCGAGTTTTGTTTATGTTATAATTTACATCAAAAGAATTGAAAGTCGGCCAAAAAAATGTCCGGTCACAAGTGAGGCAATTATTATAAACAGAATCCTCAAAAATGTTGTAGCAATATTGTCATCACAAAAACAATACCGCTAACAGTGACAAACAACAAGCCACCATTAGGACTAATTTTCATTTTTTTAAAAAGAAAAAAATATATAGCATCATCACATAATGTTCGTCTGTGAAATTGCTTCAATTCAATTCTGTGGTAATGATTCACTAGTATGAACATTTACATACAATATCAAATATTGAATCAATTTGAAAACTTTCTTCACAATGTTTGCTTGTATTACATAATTTGTATGTAAACACGCAACATGTACAATAAATTTAATGGATCTTTCCATAAATTTTGTAATCTGCTTTTAAAATGTACTCGTTAAATATCGAAATGAAATAGACGATCAACCATCGTAGATGTTCATCGATGTGTCAGAATAAAAATGTCAAATATTTGAAAAAAATAGATTCAATTCAAATAGAAATCTAAGAATACATGTAAGACTACTACTTCTAAGCTTCATTTTCTTGTTTTTGAATATAGATACTTTTTTATATTAATATAGGTCACCAAGTAAACGAAGGGAAACCTACCTATGAAAACAATTGTTGGGTACTTATTAATGGGACAACAAAAACAACTAAATATCAAAATTTCAAAACTGCAAAAAGAAACTTCAGGAGTAAAGCCTACGTTTCGTCAACACTAGATATTTTTCTTCATCAAATATTAAGTTCTTATCATCTGAAAGTTAAACTAAGTCATGAATAAATTTGACTTATACAACAAATGACATATGCCGTAACACTACTGAGCATTTTATGAAATAAAATAACACATATACATGTACATGAGTCCAGTAAAAGTTCAACGAGCTATAGTTGTATGCAAAATTTTATCAAAAAATATGTGACATAGATCATTTACTGTACCTTGAACTTAACATGAGAAAGCACCAAAACAACTGTGTATTTGTTTTGGTGGGGTTTTTTTTTTGTACCGTCTCTCGTCTGCAATGACCTTCTTAGTAATTGTCATTGCTAACATTTTAATGTGTTTGTTATGTTGAAGAATTAAATGTTAATTGCAGATTTTAGTAGTTTGTATTACAATTTTCAAAGTTTTCTGGACTAGGTACGATTAAGAGGTTTGCATAATGGGCCGGAAAGGCTATTGCAGATGAGTGCAAAAGCCATGTTTATTTCTAGTTGTCTTTAGTATTTTGTTTTGATGTCGTGCTGTCTAGTTGATGGTCACTCTACGTCCCTTTTTATTCGTTTAATGTGATTTCCTCGGAGTTTTGAATTATTTTACGTCCCCCAAAGGGAAATATTAAGGACCTCCTAATAAACAAACTTCATATTGGAATTACAGATACAAATTGCAGATACTGTAGACTTCTTATTGTTCATGATTACCACTTTTGGTAGAAAGAGATAAATTCTATTCAAGTGAATTCTTGATTTCAAGGTTTTGTCTTATTCTGCTTGCATGCACTTTTGAAACGAAATACATGCAAATTAATAAATATCCCATGAATAATAATTATTCAACAGTAATCCGTGTTGGGACCAAAATTTGTCTTTTATAGTGTACATACAAAGAACTGAATTTACTTACCAATCTTTAAAATAACCGTCTGGTGGGACAAAATTGGTAATCCAAATAAGAATACAAGAAAAATGGAACTCCTCATAACTGATTGTAATTCCACATTGAATCATTAAGTTAATGTATTGCGGATAGTATAAAGTTCCAATGTCGCATATATGAATAGAACAAAGCTTGACGTTGTTTCTTGTATTTCCATCATTTAAATCATTACTCGTATAACAATCGCTTACATTTTAACACTACCAGATATAGTTTAAAGCCGGCTGCCGTTAATGATCAATACCAAATTACTAAACAGAGACTTATTTATCCATTGATAAACCTTCATAAAAATTGGAAATTGTTATTATTATTTATTTAACGTGTGGATTGTTTGTAATTTGGCGTTCTTTCTACGGTCGTTGCCTGTGAAACAAATCCAATGGGAATATTAGTGACTAACTTCCCATTAGGACAAGATGATGGAAAGAAGAATATTAATTGCTTTTTTAACTTTTAATTAATGAAATAAACTAAGTATAAAAATGAAGCGAATCTTTTATATTGATTCCAAGTACTAGTATTGTTTATTTTTGTTTGCTAGTTCCACCTTGTAAATATCAAATAATTATTTGTTATCATAATATATCGTTATAATAACATATCTTACATAATATGTTGTCATTTAATATGGTTATATCAACATAAGTACCGATGATCAGTTTGTCTTAATATTGATATTGTAAAACATCAGCTGTGAGATACAATAAGAAGCTTTCTGTCGAGTGAGCGCCGCGAACGAGACCAGTCCAAAAAGGCTTCATAATGTGCTGAACTGATATTTTACGATATAAATATGAGGAACATCTGATAATCGATGTATTGGATAGTATTTCGGTTATTTGCATGATAGAAACAATTGTTTTCTTTGTTTCACCAGCAAAGCGGAAGATGACTTAGTCTAGTTTGGGTAAGACGTCGGTTCATGTATTATATCAGGTCATTGATATGTCTGGGTACAATTTGTTTAGGGTTAAGGTCAAGAGACAGTAAGTTTGCTATGTCAGAGATTTTGGTAAAATTTGCAGTTAAGTTTGACTCGTTAAACCACAGCTGAAAATCGATCAACAAAATGAATGTATCTCTTTTTTTTTCTTAAATCTATCTCTTTAATTTCCTAAAATATTACTAATAGAGGTTTTTGTAGATAGATGAACATTTGTATATGATTTTGTGGTGCTCAGTCCTTATTTTTTATGTTGTGTTTTGTGTACTATTGTTTGTCTATTGATCTTTTTCCTTTTAGCCATGGCGTTTTCTGTTTATTTTAGACATATTAGTTTGAAAATGTACCTCTGGTATCTTTCGCCCGTTTTGGACAGAAAAAAATAATAAAATCGTCGAAAACGTTCTAACATTTGTCTTTATAATAGTAATATTAGTCTACATAGATTTTTTTCAGTTTGACATATGGCGCCATGTTATAGAGACATGCATGTGTTATTTTATAATGGCATTGTATGTTATGTTATGTCGTATATTGCGACTTAACCAACATGAAGATATAACGCCAATGTTTTCTTTATTTCAACTTGATATAGCCATACAGCATGCATATATTTTATTGTAACTATGTACTTATGCTAATAATATATTTACATAGTAATTCGATACAAGTCACCCAATTGTGAACTGAAATGGTCATTTTAATGTGTAAGAAGTTCATGTATAATGTCAAACTATATAAATAAAGGTTCAAGAAGAGGACCACAGTTGGTTCAAATGAGAATGCCGATTGTATGTTGAAAAAAACACGTTCTCAACTATGTTTTCAATCCAGAAATCATGCATCTCGATAATGTCAGTTTCAGAAAATCCTTTGTTGGAATTTGAGTGATTTTGTTACATATTACGATTTATCTATCCCTAAGACAAGATACACTTGTACCAACGTTGGATATTCTGTTTAGGCATATCCTGTTGTGCCTTCATTATCCGTAGTATAAATTCAAACTCGGTCACAAGATATAACGATCAAGAATATGGCTCTATTGCTTACATTACAGATCAGACGACGTTACTGGTATCTTACGATTTAAGACTGCAAAACATGTCGCTAGAAA
Source organism: Mytilus galloprovincialis (assembly GCA_037788925.1). Classification (NCBI taxonomy): domain Eukaryota; kingdom Metazoa; phylum Mollusca; class Bivalvia; order Mytilida; family Mytilidae; genus Mytilus; species Mytilus galloprovincialis. The sequence goes on along the minus strand of CM075334.1, from coordinate 42,729,126 downwards.
GTTAAGACCATGACACATCGTTTCGGTCAACACATTCGTGGTTGTGACATAGAATTAAAAGTTTTGGTATCAGTCGTTCTTATTATTAAATCTGTCAGGATAGTCTTTTAGTACAAGGAGTAGACAGTTTTTTATTCTATCAAATTAAGTGTCTAGTTTTGGTTCATCTTGCTCATGTTTCACAATTGTATGGCATAGTCTTCAAGTGCATCCATCAGTTATCCTAAATTCTACTTTTAGCTGAGTTGTTGGAATTCTCTAAGATGTTGTGTCTCCTTTTATAACATAACCAACGGGACAGTGTTTGTATAGGGACAATGCATGAAGCAGAAAAATGGTGCCGTTAATTTTATAAAATATTGTTTTTTGTGTACAATGTCTCTAATACGTTTATAAAAATTATTTTATATTTTTTTTCTATATCTTATCATTTGTTAATTTGAAGGAATGGAATGATGATTCTATTAACCATTCTTTTTAAAATTCAAAGACACTATATTTACATATTTTGAGTCCAAATGAACCTTTGTTGAATATCATATATTTACCAGATAAATACAGTCTGAGTTAATACCTAAAGGACAACAGTCTATTTCATAGTTAATAGATATCAGTTGTACTTAACTTTTTATTTTACGATTGTTATTACATTTCTAGTTTACTATTAAATTATTTACTCTGAAGCAAAAGCAATTAGTTCATTTATATTCTAATTACATAAATGGAAGTATAAATAGTTGGGTTTTTTTATTCTGAATGTACCAACACGTTCTCAACGAAGACTGTCATGGTATGTTAGTTAAACTTATTAGAAATATGGTCATGAAAAAGATAATTTCGCAAAACAACATTCACTTCATTGTATAAGCTAATAGCAAAGACATAATCAATTAGAGTACTTGACCAAAACGCTTCGCAAGAGGTACTTTCCAAAGAAAATGTTAAAGTAAAGACATTATATTAATCAAATATTTATTATCATTTCTATAATCATATATTTTTACTAATCTATTCCATATTTAAACTTTAAATGACTTTTCAGAACTACGTTTTAAGTTAAATTTTACTCAGATAATTTTTTTTCCAATTCATCTTCTTGATGGAATTCCAAGATAATCTAGATAAATCCTGGATTTCAGGACTGTTATATTATTATATGTTTTCACTGGACCTGCAGGTTTGTGTTTGCAATCATGAATTTTAATGGGATCTCCACGCATCTTTTTTAAATTTCGTCTTGTAAATAATTAAAAAATGTATTGTTCGTATATCAAAAGTCTTCATTACTGCAATAATGTGACTATTAAATGTATTTTTTAAAGGAAAATTATTGTAAACACCAATCAGAGAGCAACATAACGATAAAAATAAAGAGAAAGATGAGATTTATTATTATTTTGATTTTAATCATTATATAATTTTCCCGCTTCAACTGCTAATTGGTCCTGGGCTTAAAAATGTTTAGCTTTAGGCGTTCCTGATTAAGGTAAATACGGAAAAACGCTTACAACACATACACTTTATAAAGTGTCGTTGTATATTTTACAGCGCTTGGTCAGAACTGCTGCTGGTGGATTACACTCATCTTAGCAGCGGTACTACTATTGACATTATTTATAACAAACCTTTCATTTATAACCATTGAAGAGCCATATGACCAAAAATAACCAATCAAATAGCCATACGTATATAAGGCCAACTTTGCCAAAGGGTTTTGAAATCTTAGTTTATTAATTATTTCAAAATTGATTAACGGACTAGTTTAGAACGAATGATTTATCAATCATGGTAGTACCGTACAAAGTTATATGTTTCTTACTTAGTATTTCTGTGGTATTAAGGCTCCTTAATAGTTATCAAAGGTACCAGCCCAAAAATTAATACGCCAGATACGCGTTTCGTCTACAAAAGACTCATCGGTGACGCTCAGATCAAATACGGCTAAGGTTATATATGCCTGGGATAAGAAAATCCTTAGTATTTCGAATAATGGAGGTAATCTAGCAAAGAACTACAGACGAAAGAAGTTTATAAACATTTTTTTTTTCTCAAATTAATTGACAAAGCTTATAATTAAAACGATATAACTATAACTATATATAAAAAAAAATGCATATTATTAGTCTTTGATTATCTTTCTTTTATTTGAGGGTCAATTTCTTTCTATCGATAATTATGATTCTGTTTCATGTAAACTACCCATCCAACAATGATTATTATTTACCTGTTGTACTGATTTAGTAATAAAATTAAGACAAAACAATTATTTGATATTTAAGGAAAATTCGATGATTTGAAGTATTGATCCTTGAAACAATAAAGAAAATGTAAATTTAATCCCCCATCTCTGTTTATTAATACATTCAAATGAGTGTAATGTAATGTTTAGAATGGGAAAAATCGAAAGTAGACTATTCTCGGTTTTAGATTATGAAAAAAAAATGTTAAAAATTATCGTTTGTGATCAGTAACAACATTAATTTCCATCAAAATAAGCTCTGGTTTGTATATTGACTGTGTGTTCTGTGTAGTTCAGTCTCTTTAACGTATTACCACCTTCTTCAAGTAAATCGATCTCCATTTAAAACATTACTGTTTTTCGGTAAACAAAACGAAGTCCTGCAAACGAATAAAGCTTTCAAAAGCTTAAACTATAACTTAAATGTGAAGTCATTGTACCAAATCGGACAAACAACGTACTAAAGTAACTGGCTCATGTAAAAATGATATTTGATGGTTTTACAGCAAAGGACAGATTACCTTGTTTAGGACTTTTTGTCAAAAATAAACATGGACAAACATCATGGACAAACAAGTAAGTAATCAATGTACAATGTTTATATAAAAAAAAACAATGTTTTAAAATCCGTGGATTTTCTCCAAAAATTCTTCCCTTTATTTTCCACAAAATCGCCATTTTCAATTAAATACAATAAAACAATAAATGATATTGCGTTGAACAAATTTTTCTCTTGGTAATGGCACATCCCTATCATTCATATTTGCTGTTTGGATATTATTGCACTTTGTAAAAGAGGGACGAAAGATACCAAAGGGACAGTCAAACTCATAAATCTAAAACAAACTGACAACGCCATGGCTAAAAATGAAAAAGACAAACAAACAACAGCACACACGACACAACATAGAAAACTAAAGAATAAACAACACGAACCCCACCAAAAAACTAGGGGTGATCTCAGGTGCTCCGGAAGGGTAAGCAGATCCTGCTCCACATGCGGCACCCGTCGTGTTGCTTATGTGATAACAAATCTGGTAAATAGTCTAATTCGGTAGGTCACATTTATGAAAGGGAAGGGGATTGTAGTTACGACGTAAGGAACATATCCGATATCATTTGTGAAACGGTTATTCCATAACGGTCAACCAACTCGTGATGGCGTCCGTAAAATTTACGAAGGGATGATTTCGTAAATTTCGTTATGCACTTTGGTACTGAAGGGGTCATGAACTTCACTTATTGTTTTACTTCGGAACTATAAATTTCACTTCTCTACATTAGAGCAACCAAAATGTTAAAACTTGGTAAGTTTTCTTTGTTCTATTCAAAAACATATTAAGCAATGTAAAGAATAAACAATAAACCTGAACTTACCTGCTGTCAAATAGAGAAATGATTCTGATAGTTAAAGATATCTTTTCGATAGTTAATGAATCAGTATTCGAAATGTCAAATAACTCTTTTTAGTCATAATGCAGGATTTATAACCATATTACTGATTTCTTCACTGTCTCATAATCTTTAATTATCTGTTATTACTATGAACCTTCAATAGCACGTGTGCTTATATTCTTTCATCACAGTTTTCCCTCGCACCTGCGCTGTGCGATGGCCAAAGTTATAACTAAACGTCTCGTGGTTAAGGTCACTGCATACAGGAAAATCTCTACGAATTAGTGTCTTGAAAGTCACTAATTCACTATCGGTACATTTATGAACATTTTGATAATATAAAGGGTTTTCTTTAAAAGAAGTTCCTGTTCACTTCATTTAGAGCAAACTTTGCCATTTGTTTTTAAATTTCAAGTTTCATATGACTTTAAGGACAGAAATTTCGCTAAAGATATGTTCAACTACTTTATAACTATGAGTCAAATTTGTTATTGATTCTAGCGCGCTAGTGATTTCGAATGAAATGCACGTGTGGCACGTTATATCCTGTAGCCCTAGTGTCTATGGTGAATTGTAATAGCCACTGGATGGTGCAACTATTTGTGGACGTTTCGTCCAAAGAATATCACCAACCCTGCACTTTTTAATATGAATGTCATTGGTATATAAACTTTTCTGTAAATTTCTGTTGATAAAATTTTTATTTACTCTAAATGCAAAGGTTTGATCTAACAACTAGGCATTACTTGTACCTCAAGACATAGACGGCTTTTGCAAGATATGAAAAATTTTATGAAATATTATTTTCGGTGAATATCTGAAAATGTTCAAACATTTCTTAATCGTCAAATATTTTTCAGGTTCGAAAGTAGATGGTAAAGGCATTTATAGTCTTATTTGATATGATTTGAAATTTAAACTTGTAAATGTTATTATTAATGATATTATTGCATAGCAATATAATATTTCTCACAGAAAGTAACCAAAAGTTAGCGTGCAACAAATTCCAATATTGCATTAGTGCAATAAATCTTCAAAATTCATGACGTCATCAACGACAAACCAATTTTTACTTCAAATATTCTATTGCTATACAATAAAAGGGTTATTGCATGAATATTGGGGAATATTGTCCCTCGTAGAACATATATTGCACTCGCAATCTCCTGCAATACAAAATTCTACTTGGGACAATATTCCCCAATATTCATGCAATAACCCTATATTATTATCGCTTATCATAGAAAATACTGTGGATTAAAAAACATATTTCAAATTTGCTATGAATCATTCATACCAAATTTAAGTTAAAGTAGCTTTCAGAAAATTAATTTCTAATTCCCCTTATCAAATGATGAACACATGTTGACTTTCAATTTGTATTAGGAATAGGCCAAGATAGTTCATTAAAGCTAAAGATAAACCACTTCATACATATCTTCTATAAAACTCAACATCGAACATACAATGAACATACATGTGTTTTATAAAAGTACATTTTCTATCACGATTTGCTATCCAGATTCGGTTTTCCTTTATATTTATATAAAAACAAAAACAAAAGTTAGCAATATAAAAAATCAATTCTCATTGAAACTTTCTGTTTCCCCAGAGCATAATTAAAAACAAATCCACCCACGAATAAAAAAATTAAAAGAAATATAATTGCATCTTCCCCTTCTGAATTAATAGTTAGAAATGAGATCAATATCTCAAAAATTAAATTAAAAGTACAGGAGAATTGATTTTCCCGATTCAAATTGATTATTTCAAAGGAATCTTGTTATTCCACTTATGACAATTAATCTGTTATCTCCAAACACTAGTCAGATTAATAAATAAATGTCAATAAATGCTAGACTGATACTTTTAACTATCATCTTACCGATTGGACACATTTAACTTTTAATCAGCGTCAATGATGAGTCTTTTGTAGACGAAACGCGCGTCTGGTGTATATACAAAATTTAGTCCTGGTATCTATGATGAGTTTATTTACATCCACTGGGTCGATGCCACTGCTGGTGGAGATTTATTTCCCCGAGGGTATCACCGGCCCAGTAGTCAGCACTTTTTGTGCTGACATGAATTATCATTGATATGGTTATATTGATAAATTAACTGTTTACAAAATTTTTAATTTTTGACAAACTAAGGCTTTTCTACCTCAGGCATAGATTACCTTAGCTGTATTTGGCAATAATTTTAGGAATTTTGGTCCTTAATGCTCTTCAACTTCGTATTTATTTGACCTTTTTAACTCTTTTGGATTCGAGCGTCACTGATGAGTCTTTTGTAGACGAAACGCGCGTCTGGCGTATATACAAAATTTAGTCCTGGCATCTATGATGAGTTTATTTCCTAGGAAAATGACTTGATTATATTGTCCCCAATTATGATTACAGCAAAACAGTCATATCTTCAGAAAATCTTTTGTAACTAACGATATAACAATTTTTTAACGTTACATCTAAATTCTAATCAAAGAGCTGATTGCTTTGAGGGATACGATTGCCATTGTTTTCATTCATACATGTATTAGTATTATTTTCAAAAATAAATAAACTGCACGTGTAAAATGCTCGTAAAAAAGTAATTCACGTAATCTGAATAGTTATTCATCTTTAAAAATAGCCAATCCTCGATACAAGTGTATGAACAATGTACGTATTGTGCTTTATTTTTGTACTTTACAATCCACAGCAGTCTCTGAGAGTGAGAGAAGGTATTTCACTTCGTACCTTATCATCTATTTTCCTACGTGAATTCTAGATGGAACCCCATTCCTAATTCTTTAAATATTTAATTTCCCTTGGGTCAGTGGGCATGACTCTTTTCCGTACACATTCCTCTGTTTAAATTGCGATCGGTTTTAATATAATACGACGTCTATCGTCAGAACGAGTTAATTTTTCTCGACGTATCTGCGACCTCCATTTGTACATATTTTTTCTCGACGTATCTGCGTTTGACAGAAGTTACTTACGAAAGGGAGACAGCTCGAAGCGATAATTTGGAAGACTCCATTTTGGCTGAAGGGGTGTTCTAGTTGCACCTTTACGTTGTGGACTACATCTATTTTAATTTAAATGATGCATCTATAATACTAAAATTACGAGGTCCAATTTGTCAGCCGTCATCACGTAAAAACGACGAATCAAAGAATTCAACTTTATATATAACTAATATAGTACAAAGGTGTAGATTAACAATTACACCACTCCAGGCCCTTTTGTTTTCCACGTAATTAATATTGCCAATAATTAAGAAGTTCCGGGTCGAGTCCGATACCGATACCAATAGTATATTCACCTGTTACCTATTATCTTATCTGTACGTTCCGCATCTGACAGGCGCACCACCAAACGGTGTATTCAGGATTAATATGCTATATACACGGGTCATAATCACAGGGTTGACACTACTAAATTGTCAAATTGTAACTTATTGTAGTATTTTAATCAGTAAGACTTTCTAAGATAACAATACGAATACTAAAAATCTGGACTAAAAATAAGGCGTATAGGTACAGTTTTCAATTTGTTAGTGGGCATGACGTAAAACAGCGAATCAAAGAATTCAACTTTATTTATAACTAATATAGGACAATACTGTTGATTAAAAAATACTCCATTCCAGGACCTTTTATTTTCCAAATAATTAATATTACCAATAACTGATAAACAGAAAGATTTGAAAGCAGAGAAAAACTGTGTATCTTATAATCGGCATGACTTTATCAGATGACAATACTAATACTAAAATAAGGCTTGCGCATAGTTATATACTTTAATTCAGTCACGGACGCGCGATATCACGGGTGTGTTCTAGTGTGATTTAAAATTATGCATCAACAATAACCCTCAATAGCAGACAGACATAGAAAGGATCTCGTGAGTTTCAAATTAATCGATGGAGTAGGGAAACCAGAGCAATCATTCAATCTGATACCCCTTTAGGTCAAGAAAAATATACGCATGCGCATACTTAGATAAACAAACCCTAGACTTGTGATTTGTAGCAAGGACGTATATTAAATGTTAGTTAAACGACCTCCATTTGTACAATATCAAATATCAGTTTCATAACGGTGACATATGGGTCATTTTCAAAAAACGTCGAATTTTGAAATTGAAAAAATTATTAAAAGTTACTTATTCAAACAACCCTCTACATAAGCAAATCAAAACAAACAATACTTTAAGAACAACATATTAAAAGATGCAATCTTAATGATGTCATACAAGAATATCTTGAAACATTTTTTGATAAGTGGTACAATATTTTGTCTATCCTGTTACCATTTTCAAAAGAAATTTTGGGTTATTAAGACAAGGTTTAGATAAAATGTTAAGCTTGTTTTATGTAGCCAATTAGATGGTTTTCAAGAGAATAAACTTCTATATATATTCATTCTGCAAAATAATAAATTGTTTTCCAATTTTCCAGGTTGTACTGAAAAATGCCTCTAAAAATTGGTTTTCAAAAGTTACTACCAGTAATGCAAGTCTAAGATAGCAATTTATATTGTTCGGCATTTTTTCACCCTTTCAAATAAACCCAAAATCAAGTAAATCCATCATACGTTAGTTTACTTTTCTCTTTATTTCATTGGTAACAGGAACGTATGTTTCTGATATATCACTATATAAAAGTCTATCCTGTTACCTTTTTGTCTATCATGTTACCGATATCAGTATTACACCTGCAAATGCTTAACTGGGATGATTAAGACGTTATAACCTTAAGATGAGTTCAAACAACGAAATATTTCATTAGTTTTGCACCTATATGTTAAGATAAAAAATTTAATGACGTTTTTGTCTACAATTGTCTATCCTGTTACTGTAACCATAGCAACCATAGTAACAGGATAGACATAACAGGATAGACAAATTTCTTCGTTTTTGATTGCTGTTGTGAAATAACTACTACCTTCGGTGAAATGATTATGGTTTTCTATTGTGAATTTGGTTTCCAACATGTTATTGCACTTTTTACAATAAAATTGAGAATGGAAATGGGGAATGTGCCAAAGAGACAACAACCCGACCCTAGAGCAGACAACAGCAGAAGGTCACAAACAGGTCTTCAATGAAACGAGAAATTCTCGCACCCGGAGGCGTCCTTCAGCTAGCCCCTAAACAAATATATACTGGTTCAGTGATAATGAACACCATACTAAACTCCAAATTGTACACAAGAAACTAACAGTTAAAATGATACAAGACTAACAAAGGCCAGAGGCTTCTGACTTGGGACAGGCGCAAAAATGCGGCGGGGTTAAACATGTTTGTGAGATCTCAACCCTCCCCCTATACCTCTAGCCAATGCAGAAAAGTAAACGCATAACAATACGCACATTAAAATTCAGATCAAGAGAAGTCCGAGTCTGATGTCAGAAGATGTAACCAAAGAAAATAAACAAAATGACAATAATACATAAATAACATCAGACTACTAGCAGTTAACTGACATGCCAGCTCCGGACCTCAATTAAACTGATTGAAAAATCATGTCTTCATCATATGAATATCAGGCACAATCCTCCCCGTGAGGGGTTTAGTATCATACCATCATAACATATAAGAGAAGAACATAACCCGTGTCATGCCAACAACTGGTTTATTAAGAATAAATGTGTTTAGTTCCGATGCAAAGACCCTATAAGTGAATCAATATTAACGCCAAAATATGCAATCTTTAATGACCTGACAACAGTATCGTAACTGTATCCCTTCTTAATAAGTTTATTTAAAGGTTTTGTTAGCTTCTGAGGTGAATACTGACATTTTTTGTGCTTTATAAAGCATACTGTTGGTGTAATTAATCAAAATTGTTGGTAACAGCATAGACATGAAAAAAAGTACACTCTATTTTTTTCACTAAATGTCTTGAAATTTCTTTTCTCACCACTGTCGTTCAAGAAACGAGGCGTTTTAAATGTAAAGTGTACTTTGTACTTTTGAAATCAACACTGACTGATTCAATATTCAAAGGGAGAAAAATTTAACGGCTGATTTAAGTAGCGGTAACAGGATGGACATGAACCTCCCGTACGCTGATTAAATTTAGTTTGTAGATAATACGTTACATACAATGATAAAGAAGCTACGATTTTTCGTTAGAGTAATAATAAACGTTCTTAAAAAATCTCTTTTGCAGATATAAAGTCGATCAGAAAATCGGAAAAAAATCATTTGAAATGTGTTTTTCTGACACTGTACGCGTACGCACACAAATAACCCTAAAATCGGCCTTAAATTCAGTTTAATCTTATCAAAATAGATGTAAGGTGTGTTTATTATTAGTGTTCTGATTCCGACAACCTTTCATTTAAACCATTACAACTGAAATTCCCATTAGAAATAAAAATTTTAGCATGGGTGTACTGAAATTTCGACATTTTTTGAAAATGACCCATATGAGAAAACTCCACTTCAGTTCTTATATGACAGAAATAGATATATCGATCGGAAATCAGAGAACTCTCGCATGTTATCAAAACTGGGGAATTCCCTCTGACGTGTTTCTAAATTTATAAAAACACTAAATATAAATACTGCTTAATTCTGATTTTCCAAGTTGTTAAAAACACGCATACAAGTCAAGGGAAATATCGAAACATGAAGATTATGAGAACAACATTATAGGACAGTTATTTAAATTCAATCCTTTTGTTTTTTATACCATTTAAAGCAAGACAATCTCAAAAGTCTGAGATGTTCCTTGATGTTTAGAATAAAACGGTTGACGTGAGGGCATGGTGCTGAGTCAATGGTATAAGTCTACAGATTGCTTAAAAGCAATCGTATCCCGAAATTTATTTTTTTTAGTTGCAAGCTTATCCTGATACCAATAGACAAAACTTATATCAGGTATATTTATCATATCATGTTAAAGTATAAACTCATTTAGTTCACCAAACATGCATTGTCTTTAACGGACTTATAGATTTCAGCGAATAATGCCTTGAAATAACACCCTTCTTTCAAGAAATTAAAGGTTGTCGCTTTGTAATTTTGAAAGATGTAGGTAAAGACTTTCAAAATCAAACATATTAAGCTAACTATTCCGCAAAAGTGTTTTTTAACAATCGTGTTGATTAATTTAGCCACCACTAAGAATACGCCATCTTATGTATTATCGATAAGATATCCCTGAAGAAAGCTATTTAAAGAATGAAATATCTTTATATTTAATGCGTTTTCACCATATAAAAATCAATTAAAAATTATCAGTCTCGTTCGGTAATAAAAATAACATTTCAAAGATATAGGAGATAAATGTACTTTCCATTATTTCAAAAGAATTATTAAAGGAAGCATTATATTTATATATCTTTTTCAAGGATATAGGAAGATATGATATAGTTCCCTATCTACTATATTATAACGGGGCTATTGATATTATCATATAAGTACTGTTCGTTTGAGTATACGGATTCCTAATCCGTTATAGAAATCTGAGTGTGGGGAAATTTTATCCTCTCTTTGCGACGCTCATTTTTTATCATGCAATAACCGCTATTTAGATCGTCAAAGGATACGGAAAAAATCTATATAAATATTTGTCATCAAAATAGATTTCTCCCTTATTAAACAAAGGTCAGATGAGAATACTACTGTATACATTTGGTTATTGCATACGGATCAGTTTTCTGCATCAAAGTTCTTCAGGAACGATCTATTCCAAAATCTGGTAAACCAATGTTTGTAATTATATAACCCGGATTTGTTTTTTTTTTTTTTTTCTGAATCGGTTTATGAATTTCGAACAGCGGTATACTACTGTTGCCTTTATTAAACCAAAAGAGTATAAATACTTTAATACTGTAGGCTCTTGATCAACAAAGTAAACTACTATTTGGGACTTTCTGTTTTGAACGTGCCTCAGGATTATGTATTTTTGTGATTTGATTTTTGGCGCGATTTGCTAAATCTATCCAAATTTAACTTTGCTTAGATGAGTTAAAAAACCACTATAAATACATAGAAAGGGAACTGGGAAAACATCGAACAAGAACTTTGGATGCAAAGACAAATTTGAATTCAACTAATTATGCATTTACATTAATATAGTAACAGTAGATATCAGAAAATCACGAAACTGTCCTTCGTTTACTTGAAAATAAAGGTAAAGGACACTAAAAATATTCATTTTTTCTTAAGGTAAAAATCTTAATTCTTATAAAGAAGGTAATACAGGCTCGTCTGTTTATATTCTTCTAAACGACTTTTTATTTTCTTCTTGAAGCGCCTATTGTGATGAAATATTCTCGACCAATGGGGTCAGCCAGATTGGGGTTCTCAGAAATTTTCCCAATCTTCTTCAAATTTTCATTTTTATAACATTTTAAATTTTACATTACTGCTAAATCCACTTAACAGTTCAGCTACTATGTCATATTAACCGCATTTTCACAGTCTATAGAGCAAACAAGGCTAACCCTGTCGACACAATCAGGGAATTCCAGAAGTTATCAGGCTACAAGTGTAGGGAACATCAACAGAAACTTGAACTTTGACAGAAACCATAGACACTCGCCTTTAACAATATATGTTCTAAACACATATATACCCAATAACGAAATTTGCGATTTCAAGTTACAATATTTTCAGATTGTGACCTTTTTTTGGCAATTGTTAGACTCGAAATTATTATCCTGATTTAACAAATTTATTTAACCCCATTGATTTTTACTATTAAAAAAAGAATGCTTTTTATTTATTTTTTCTATTTCTGATGATCAAAGGGAAACAACTATTGTTAGAACAGCGTACAAAAAAACTAAATTGTGTAACAAAAATGTGACAAAACAGGTTTTTCTCAAAGTTTCATTAAGGTAAGTTTTATAAAAACGTTACATGACTTTCAGTCAGTTTCTAACCCTTTTTTATTGCTTCTTTAAACTCCTATGCACTTTCTCGGGATCATTTCTATTTGAATAAAATTGAGAATTGAAATGGGGAATGTGTCAAAGCGACAACAAACCGACCATAGAGCAGACAAAATGGGTCTTCAATGTAGCGAGAAACTCCCGCACACGGAGGCGTCCTTCAGCTGGCATCTAAGCAAATATGCATAATAGCCCTGACTTGGGACAGGCGCAAAATTACGGCGGGGTCAAACATGTTTTTTGAGCTCTCAACCCTCCTAAACACATAAATCATATCAGAATGAGCATCGTGGTCTTCGTGTTTATATAATTTCTGTATTTCACAGTACGTATATCGGTCAATTTACCAGAGAATTTTTTTAGATTTATTTGCCAGCTATAAGTGAAAAATTGTTGCTATTACCCTGTGACTGTGGTCCTCAATACGAATATATGTAATGTGGCCGCCATCCAGCGGAGCTCAAAACGGTGCTATGGGGTAATCTTGAACAGTCCGGGTATATTAATATATTAAATTCCCGTGCTTGCATTTCCTATCGTGATTTTCTTGATAGAGAGTTGCTGCTCACAAGGAAGCTATTAAACCAAGAGTTCCAAATGGTGAAGTTGAAGTCATCCCTTCGTAAATTTTACAGACGCCATCACGAGTTGGTTGACCGTTATGGAATAACCGTTTCACAAATGATATCGGATATGTTCCTTACATCGTTACTACAATCCCCTTCCCTTTCATGAATGTGACCTACCGAATTAGACTATTTACCGGATTTGTTATCCCATAAGCAACAAGACGGGTGCCACATGCTGTGTAGGATCTGCTTACCCTTCCGGAGCACCTGAGATCACCCCTAGTTTTTTTGGTGGGGTTCGTATTGTTTATTCTTTAGTTTTCTATGTTGTGTCATGTGTGCTGTTGTTTGTTTGTCTTTTTCGTTTTTAGCCATGGCGTTGTCAGTTTATTTTAGATTTATAAGTTTGACTGTCCCTTTGGTATCTTTCGTCCCTCTTTTAAACCAATGCGGACTTAAAGAACATTTTAAAGCAACCTTAACAGATAACTGAGGGATTTTCATTAAGTCTGTAAGGAGCTGCCCATCAGTGTACGACTATAAGGAAAGCGTCTCTTGTTACAATGTGTTATGCATCCATTAACTGCTATGCACATCCACATTCAGTCAAAATGCCATTATCGGTCACAGTACGCATTCGGTAAATTTACAGGTTAAAGCTTCTTTTCTGGTTAATACAATTGTAGGATTTCAAACTCACGTCATTATTGAGTTGATTTATACAGACATACCAGTAGTCAAACAGTTCGTGATGGTGACCGTTAATATACTGATTTAGTGAGGATTGCCATTGTTATATTATAGTTCGTTTCTGTGTGTGTTGCATTTTAGTGTTTCTGTTGTGTCGTTGTTCTCTTCTTATATTTAATGTGTTTCCCTCAGATTTAGTTTGTAACCCGGATTTGTTTTTTTCTCAATCGATTTATGAATTTCGAACAGTGGTATACTACTTTTACCTTTATTTAGTGTTTAGTCTTTCTAATAAGTTTGTTGAGCACTTTGTGAGTAACTGATGCTAATGGAGTCTGTACAGTGTGAGTTTCACACGCACGAACCCCATTAATTGAGATTGTAAAAGCTACGACGAAAGGCAGATGGTATGTAACTATATTGTACTGAGAAATGGGAAATTGACGATTAGAAAGTTAAAACCATCATAGATTCCTTTTGAAGCCGTACATCTGTCCACATCGATGAAAATATCAATACCTGAAGCAAACTATTAAGTTTTTGTAGTTTTCTAAATTTCATATTTAAATAGTGTGTATGTGATACAAGCACTTAAATGTGTGTTATTGAGTGATTAGACATCCTCAATGCTGAAAGTGAAATGAGATATTCTTTTAATTTTGATTTTTTTTCTTTTAGAAAATTTAATATTATTAAACTTTTATGTCATATAAGTACCAAAACAAGTCTATCCGTAAGGGTGTACAATAAGTCACCATTCGTGTACCAACTATTGGTTGAAGTAGAATCCAATTAAACTCAACAAATTTGTTGTCGTTAATATTTCCACCATTTTGATTATGCCATACTTGATGTATTTTGGGGTTCTTCAACAAGTAAGAGTTTACATAACTCAACACATCAAATTGGTATCTAGGAACTTCATTTTGAAGACAATGCTATGTTTCATGAGACGATGTATTTGATCATTTTATTAAATATGGGAAATAGTAATTTGAAGTGAGGAATCAAAGAGCAGAATGCTCTGTGGGATACGATTGCCATAGTTTTCATTGAAGCATGTATAGCAGTTCTGCCAACTTTTAATTAAGCAAATGCGTGAGATTTGGCCAAAATTGAAAAGATCAAAGAGGGAAAAAATAGATCCAAGGATACTGCCGCAAAAAAAAGCATGAACATGCGTGAGTCTCACGCATTTTTGGCAGCCCTAGTACAGCTAAATAGTATTATTTTCAAAACTAATTCAACTGCACAAGCAAAATGTAATAATCTGAATAGTCACTCAACTTTAAAAATAGCCAATCCCGGATACAAGTGTATGAGCAATGTACTTATTGTGTTTTATTTTTGTACTATCAATTCCAAGTTTACTTTTCACAGCAGTCACTGAGAGTGAGAGAAGGTATTTCACTTCGTATCTTATCACCGTTAATTCTAGGAGGAACCCCATTTCTAACTCTTTAAATATTAATTTCCTTTGGGTCCTTGGGCATGACTCCTTTCCGTACACACTCCTCTGTTTATAAATTAAGATCGTTCTTAATATAATACGTTTTTGACATCTAACGAGTTAATTTTTCTTGACGAGTCGTATTCTATTTCGATTTTGACGGAAAATACTTCCGGAAGGGAGACAACTCGAAACGATAATATGGAAGACTCCATTTCGGCTGAAGGGGTGTTATAGGTAAACACTACATTTATTCTAATTCAAATGATGCATATGATTTAAAACTATGCAACACCAATAACCCTCAATAGCAGACAGACATAGAAAGATCGAGTCCCATGAGTATCAAATTAATCAATGAAGCGGAGATTCCAGAGCAACCACTCAATCTGATACCTCTTGAAATCAAGAAAAACTATACACATGCGCATTAATACATAAACAAACCTGCGACTTGCGATTTGGAACAAGAACGTTTATTAAATGATAGATGAATGGTTCTCCATTTCTTTATGAGAGTACAGTATCAAATATCAGTTTCATAACGGTAAATTATGGAAAAAACTCCACTTCAGTTCTTATATGACAGAAATAGAATTATCGGAAGTCAGAGAACTCTCGCATTTATCAAAACTGGGGAATTCCCTCTGACGTGTTTCTAAATTTATAAACACACTAAATATAAATACTGCTTAATTCTGAGTTTCCGTGTTGTTAAAAACACGCATATAGGTCAAGGGAAATATCAAACATAACGATTATGAGAAGAACATTACAGGAAAGTTGTTTATGTTAAATCCTTTTGCCTGTTTTTACAATTTAAAGCAAGACAATCATAAGAATCTGAGATGTTGCTGAATGTTAAGAATAAAACGGTTGACGTGAGGGAATGCAGCCCTGAGTCAACGGTAAAAGTCTACAGATTGCTTGAAAGCAATCGTATCCCAAAAATCAAAAAGTTTTCATATAACTTCATTATTGAAATGATTGTTACTGAAGAAATTGTAGTTAATCAATTTGGCAACACTGGTTGGAAAGACCTCATGACAATATTTCTGATGGCCATCTTCTGTCAAACGAATGAGGGTAAGAAAAATATTGAGCAAATATCCCAACAATACGGCCATTCTATCATATCGTTTTACTATGAATTTTTGTTTGTATTTTCGGTATTCAATATAAAGGCAGGAGATTTATCGTCCTTTGTATGGTAATTCAAAATGAGAGAAGGACGCAATAGTAATTCTTTAAAATATCCTCTTTCGTGAATGATAGGAGTTACAAAATTAATGTACATGCAGATTCCAGTTTTTTTTATAGTTTTTTAGTTAAACTTCCCTAATAACGATTTTTGCTTTCAAAACAAAACTATTGGAGACTTTGTCTGCTTTGGAGGCGATAAGCATGGGCTAGAGAATTTAAAGTTTCAGGCCTATGACCATTATACATAGATCACTAGTAATTACCAATTCATTGGAACTATATTTGTATAGGGAGGACACACAATTGCAATTTTGAGGTTTGGGTTTGTCCTAGTTGACTGTCTCTACTATCTATGTCCACTATGTTTGAAATGTATCGTAAAGACATTTTAAGGAAGAATGTTATTCCCTCTGGTGATACATTTGAAATTTAAATTGAGGGAAATCAACGTTATTTGAATTGATAATAAAATAATCATACATATAAAATTTGTAAATTAGGTTAGAAACCACATAAGTTTATTTCCAAACTGATCCACTAAGAAGGGTGTGCTATCTTTAGACAGGTGCAATTAGTAATGTTTTATATTTGATTGAGATATTTGACACAGAAGAAGTCAGAAATGTTTGTCAACACGATTTTATAATATCCTCCTCGTATATAACCATATTATATTGGAATCTTAAATTAGTGCTAATCTTAAGACATTATTAAAATTTCTAGACGATTCAATATAATTATATACCATAACTGTTTTCTTCTCCTTGTAAATGATGAAATCATTTCACTATTGATCATAAATGTTGTCAAACAAAAACATATTATAAGTTACATGGTGTATTAGTGACTTAGTACGATATATGAGGGGTCAGTTAATTCCAAATGGGGTGACCCCATATATATCGTATTAGGTCACTAGCACACCGTGTAACACATTTATCTTACCGACTATCTTCACATGTGGTATTTAGACTCGCGGCTTATCAAAAAGTAAAATCACAAAAATACTGAACACCGATGAAAAATCAAAACGGAAAGTCCCTAATCAAATGGCAAAATCAAAGGATAAACATATCAAACGAATAGACAACAACTGTCATATTCTTGACTTGGTACAGTCATTTTCAAGTGTAGAAAATGATGATTGAACACAGGCACTTGTCTCGGAAAATTTGTTCGTATATACCTGTGTGATTGAACCTGGTTTTATAGCGCTAAACCTCTCACTTTTATGACAGTCGCATCAAATTCCGTTTTTTTTTTACAACGATTCGTGAACAAATGAACTCATCATAGATACCAGGACTAAATTTAGTATATACGCCAGACGCGCGTTTCGTCTACAAAAGACTCATCAGTGACGCTCGAATCCAAAAAAGTTAAAAAGGCCAAATAAATTACGAAGTTGAAGAGCATTGAGAACCAAAATACCTAAAGTTTTGCCAAATACAGCTAAGGTAATCTATGCCTGAGGTAGAAAAGCCTTAATTTTTCAAAAAATTCAAAAATTGTAAACAGTAAATTTATAAATATAACCATATCAATGACAATTCTGACTACTGGGCTTGTGATACCCTCGGGGAATAAATCTCCACCAGCAGTGGCATCGACCCAGTGGTTGTATATAAACTCATCATAGATACCAGGACTAAATTTAGTATAAATGGCAGACGCGCGTTTCGTCTAAAAGACTCATCAGTGACGCACGAATCCAAAACAGTTAAAAAGGCCAAATAAATTACGATGTTGAAAAGCATTGAGGACAAAATTTCCTAAAAGTTTTGCCAAATACAGCTAAGGTAATATATGCCTGAGGTAGAAAAGCCTTAGTTTTTCAAAAATTCAAAAATTGTAAACAGTAAACTTATAAATATAAC
This sequence comes from Mytilus galloprovincialis, assembly GCA_037788925.1. NCBI lineage: Eukaryota > Metazoa > Mollusca > Bivalvia > Mytilida > Mytilidae > Mytilus > Mytilus galloprovincialis. The sequence continues at coordinate 42,710,804 of CM075334.1, read as the reverse complement.
CATATCAATGACAATTCATGTCAGCACAAAAAGTGCTGACTACTGGGCTTGTGATTACCTCGGGGAAATAAAACAGGCGTAATCGGTAAAAAAGTCAAAAAATGGTTACAGCAGTCATCACTGTGATACTGTTATGACCAACAAACATTTACAAAAAAACACTAAAAGCATCTATCAAATTATCAATTTGAAAGTGATTAAAAAGACTTCAGTTCTTAGTTTTATCATGTCGAAGAACCTGCTTCCTTTTGTCTATACAAAAAACAAATGCTAATAATAACAACGTGTTAGCTTAGATTCTTCTTTTCGTATTTTATTAAAAAAAAAAAGTAATTTAAATACAGTTTGAGAATTAAATGAAATGTCAAAATAACATCCGAACAATAGCGCAATATACCGTTTCTAACTGCAAAAAAAAAAGAGGACCGAAAATTCTTCAAAAGTTTCAATCAACACTCATAATTCATCATATCATAATCTGGTCCGAACCGTAGATGACAAACGGAATCATGCAGTTAAAATTGAAGATAATACATGACGTTCGATCACTTCTTTTAGCAATATCAATCACTATATGTACTTTTAAGTTGACGATATTTGAAAAAAGAAATAATAGTGGAAAGCATATGCCTTCTTGGGCTCGTTCCATTTATTTAAGATACAAATTCACATATTATTCTACTTTTGAATTTATCTTCATGACCTCCAACGGATGTATAACGGGCACGTAACGGATACAAAACGGAAACGAAACGGACGAGTACCGTACAAAACGGACGTCTAACAGACGTTCGTCGGACATTTATCCGTTGGACGTCCGTTCAAAGTTTTCAACATGCTCAAAATTTTCCACAGGACAGAACGGACGTCGACGGATAAAACGTACGCTTAACGGACATGCAACGGATATGGACAGACGTCTAACGGATAAGATCAGACGTCTAACGGACATGGACGGATTGAAAAAAAGTTATCCGTTATGCGTCCGTTCGAGCTATCCGGTAAGGTGTGACCGAGGCTTAACGTAATGTTTATAATTTCCTATTTAATTCTGAGGAGTATTTCATAGTCTACCAGATCCTTTTGGTGAAATGCTATATTTTAAATTGTAAATGTGTTATGATAAAAAGAAATCAACTAGTATGAAATAAAAATTTGCATCTTTTGCATTATTATCAAAAAAAAGAAAGATTTTCTTTGACTGTTTGAACCTGGAACGCTATAAAGACCGTTTATACCAGTTTCAAAATAAAGTGTTCGGATATGTTTGATATGTCTTATTGCGAACATTTAGCTTTTTGACGTAGAACAGTGTGAAAAAAATCGGTAAATATGCATGTTATATTTACTACTGGATTACAAGCAGCCGCAATCAATCAATCGGTCAGTTTACCTCTGTGTTCTTTAAATAAACGGAATGAAAACATTGACTCGATCCAAATATTAACAATAGATTATAATTTCTGTTCACATGATGGTATCTTGATGTGTGGTAGTCTTAATTAATGGAGATCGTGATTTAAAACCGAAAAAAAACTTACAATTTGCGTCCGTTTAACGAAAGCGTAAAAGTAAGTGGAAACACCGTTTGAAGTCAGAAGTATATATCTCGTCATTAAGAAAAGATGTCTTCCTATTGACAATCAATGTGCAATTGTTCTCTTCTAAATATGGTCACATTTTCTGCTAGAATAGATGTCAGACTTAAACGTTCATCTGCCAATCCGGCAAATCCGATGATTGTTTTCAGACAGGACCGAACCTACTTATCCCCTCGACAGATCCTATAACCGACCTAATAGACAACTTTCGAGTTCGATGCATTTCCGTCAAAAACTCTGGTTTTAGGAAGTACACCACTAATTAATGTCCCCATTACTTTCTATGTTAAATTCCTCAATTTCGAGTGGTCACAGCTCTTTTATCTTAAGGCAGCAACCATTTGATTTTCTGGGGGGGGGGGGGGGGGGGGGGGGGGGGGGGGCTATGGTTTTTTTTTGAAAAAAAGTTTGTTTTCAGTTTTTGGAGAAAAAAATAATTTGTTTTTGATTCTGAGAAAAAAAATTGTTTGTTTCACTCTCAGCTGCCACTATATGTAATGCTAAGGCTAAAATTGAAAGAAAAAAAATTGTTTTCGACTTGTCACAAAAAAAATAGATTGTCCAGAAAAAAAAAAACATAGCCCCCCCCCCCCCCCCCACCCCCCCCAGAAAATCAAATGGTTGCTGCCTAAGTTCAAATAAAGTGACAATCATTGCATGTCAAAGCAACACCTTCTGGTGTCCTGTACTGAAAAAATCAACATACCTTACATGGCATATAAGAAAGAACTGGTTCCCGGAACTTCGGATGTACCAAAACAGGTACTTCCGATCTGACAAAAAGGCAAAATGTACCCTCCTTTTTAAATTTCATGCCATTTTTTTATTATTCAAATTTATCAGTCAAAAATTTTCTACAATGATTACCAGTCATGCAGCTTTCACAACTGTTTCATTTGATACCAAAATTAATAAAATACTTTAAATATTTTGAAAGTTATGTCCATGCGTAGGAACTATTTTGTGTTAAATATGTTCTGCTTTCTGGTATGTGCTTTCTGGCCGGGCCCAAATTAGTGGTGTTACACCTTTAGTGAACGTCATTTGTGCGTTTAGGGGCGTCGTCACTTCCGTTTTAATGTTGAGCGAGTGATTGGAAAAACTATAATTCTATATAAATACGAATTATTCAGCAAATTAAATTCTCAAAATTGACAATCAGCACTTCTGTCATTAGGGAATTGTCATTAAGTACCTACAAAACAACCATTATTTCTAGTTTATACTGTACAATGACGAGCACTTAGACGCATGATGAACGTAAATAGTGCAGGGATACAGGCGATCCCCACGGGGGGGTCTCAACATGGGATTTTGGGTACAGGTGTGCAGCTGGGATTTTAAAAACACCCCCCATTCATATATTGAATAATTGTGAAATCCCTACCTATACATATATTTCACAGCGAAATCATAACCCATTCATATATTTATCAGCTTAAATAGTACCTATATCGGTCAATTACTACCTATTGATATATTTCCTCGGTAAAATTGCACCCCATTGATATATTTGACAGATCAAAAAAGGGACCCATTCCAGCGGCACATATGTATATACCTTTATATAGGAAGAGACCCCCCCCCCCCCCCCCCCCCCGTGGCGATCCCCTCTATCTGGTAAACGACGTCATAAAGGCGCGCATAATTGACGAGTTTTTGCTTGTGACGGATGAACTCGAAAGTGGTCTGCTGAACGAGCAGTGCTAATATGTTCTGTTCTGTACAGATATGTACACGTCACCTCCGTTTTTACTACGAAGCACTCATCTTTACGATCCTTATCGGATGAGCAAGTACTGATCGAAAAGTCCTATATCTTTATACAATAGCAATGACACAATGTATTAATTTATGTTCATTATTAACAGAGAAACTATGTTGGAGTTTACCTATACCATGGAAGTTATATTTAAACATTCCATGCCTATACAAAACGGTGATTCGTATTCATTAAGGAGGTGTTCCATAACTGGAAGGGGAAATACATATGGAAGAAGATAACGTTGGTCTCTTTCCCTCGACTTATATTTTCCCTTCAAAAACAAAGTAAGTTTGATCACAGGAGTTTGAAATCCTATCAATAACGGGGTTAAAATATACCAAAGTCGACTATCATAGTAGAGCTTCTCTCGAAGAGAGAAGCGACAGGAATGCAACGCATTTTCCTACTTTTTTTTAAAACGGACGTTTTGGGTCGGAATAAACGCTATCCGTCGATTGCAAAACATATTTTTACTTCAATTTACCATTTAAACTTCTTTGCAGGTCACTAATTATTCATTTACAGCTTATTTTGATGTCCAGACAGGACTCCAGATTTTCTGTAACTCCATACCCGGAAGTCCTAATGAATGAGGATCGCAGTGAATATATGCAAATGAGGTATTTTAATTAATTAAACAAACAGTCGATATATATTATACAGATTTTTTAAGTACTTGCTAGTAATTAATTCTAAAGTATTATGATGTCAAACTATTGAAAAACCTGGTTTTTTTTTCATTTAAATTGTTCAGTTAGTCAAGGGAAATAACTCTTTTCAGTAAACAGTTTACATGCGGGAAATTTAAATTTCACTTATTTGAAAACTTAAAACAGTGCTAGAAAGAAGACTTGAGTATGTCTAATCAGATTAATGCAGTTATATGGTAATATATGATTTCATCAATAGACAATACCCTAATGCTGTTATCTGCCCAATGATGTCTCATTTAGAATTTCTATTGCACACAAAAAAGGGGGAGCATGCCCAAGAATAAGAAATTTATAAATTTTATGGTTTAAGAAGAGTTCCCAGCATTGGATAATTTATCAATGAAGGGATCCTTCTGTTAATTTTTGTTTATTGAAATTGAGAATGTGAACTTAATCAGTATGGATTAAAAAAACAAAATATTTAAAAAATCAAAATAATTATGCATAGATTCTTGAAATTTTTTCATTGAATGCAAGTGTCTGAAACAAAATATACATTTCATATGAATCTATTTATATTATTCAAAATAATGGTAAAAACAAATTAAATGTATATAAATCAACCCCCCTTTTCTGTTTGTTTGTTGAAGTAAACTCAAATTTTTGGTCTGAATACTAGTACATGTATACTAAAAGGGTTATTTTTGACATTACATAATCACATGCACAAATGCTAGCATGTCAATAATTTAAAATATTGTACCAAAACTTTTGAAAGCTTGCTTTGACCAAATCTCTTCTATCTGTTATAGTGAAATGAAAATGGGCCTGTCTTAGAACCATTAATACTCTTTTAACTAATCACCAAAGTTTACTTTTATTGGATATTCTGTTTACTGGTTTATATAACTAGTAATGTATACAAATATTTTTAACAGCTGCATGTATACAAGATATATTTCTGGTATAATCAACTCAAACCAATGTATCACATTAAATGGTTTGCCTTTGACCTCAACTATTGCGTACTTCTGGTGCAAATATATGAAGCGTACAATAATTCTGATAGTCTATACAAATATACGAAACTTTTATTTCTTGTGTAAATCTGTGACCTTGTCAGTAGACCAAACTTTTGAAGTACCATATATATAATATGGTCAATATAAAATGTTGACCTAGGTGTATGACCTTTGTATGCAGACCAACCTTTTAAGTTACCAATATATCATATGGTGTGTAGTATAAATCAAGGGTTGACGTATGACCTTGTATGTAAACCAACTTTCATATTATCAGGCTTTATATTCCATTGGATTTCAAAATATAATACGAATAAAAAGCCTATTAATACAAATAACATCACAGAATAAGAGTTCATGCAAATTAGCAACATGTATCTCTTTTCATACCACAATAATTATCTCTTAGAGTATTATCTATTAGTACGTGAAACCCAAATCAAATATGAAAAATCTACTATCAGTATCAATCTGTTACCGTCAAGATCTAGAAAAGGTCACCATTGTAAATAGTCCAAATCATATATTCTGTAGTCTCAACACATTAAATTGGTAAAACAGACTGACAACAATATCCATAGCCCACCTACTAATAAAGTTGATCTCTGGGAATTGACTGACGATTGGAAATATTGAAAATAATTTCAATGTAATAACGAGAGAACCTGTTAAATGGAGGGCACAATTAATTGCAATATTAATCAAAATATTCTTGTTCTGTCCTGAATAAGAGTCTGTAAGCAGAAAACATGAAAATACATATAGCCATGTGTATTTGAGTTTGTTTACCACCTCCATGTTTGATTGTCCTTTTAAGTCTCTTTCACAACTCTTTTATCATTAGGTAATTATATACTAGTACTTAATATCAATTGATAACTGCACACAAAAGGAAACCAAAAAAACCTTATTTTCATAATGTCAGTTGGTTATGGGAAAATTTTACTAGAAACTAAACTAGACAACAGATGTCCTTAATATGATTCAGATAAAGAAGGGCAGATTTTTTTTAACAAACTAAGTATATGCTATAGACAGACACAAGGGTAAAGCAATATGTCACAATGACTGTCTGCTTTTATTTAAAAAAAAACAACTGTGGATGCAAATTACAGTATTAGTCAAACTATAGGTTATTCATCAAATTAATTTCTTACATTCACTTCATCGCCATACCATATGGGTTTTTCTCATTGTTGAAGGTGGTATTATTGCCTATATTTACTACATTCACTTCATTTGCAATTTAGTGGATAGTTGTCTCATTGTCAGTCATTCCACATCTCCTTCTTGTTATATTATCAACAATCAAACAATTGTAGATAAATCTTCCCATCCTGTGGGTCACTAACATAAGCTTGAAATGAGATTAGAAACAATTAAATTTTTATTGCAAATATATTTATATAAAATAACTAGCACAATTAACCAAAAAATGACTGTCTAATTCATAGACAATAATTCAAATGAATAATGTTATACATGTATACAAAAGTTAAAGATTCATTGTAATGGAACAAAATTCTAACTTGATCAAAAGCTCATCATGGTCTAAACAAAATTATGATGAACAGCAAAAGACCACTGTGGCCTAGCTTCCATTCAGAATTCGAAGCAACTGTCTCATCAAACCTTTAATCTTGAACAAGGAAGAGAAACTTAGTACCATGCTCTTCGATAGTTTGCTGCACTAGAAATAAGGGTCTATAACCCACAACAATTGATTAACAGGCTCTTGATAAAAATTGCATGTACAGTTAAAAATATTGGTGCTAAATGGAAAAAATACATTTGCATGATTACCTTGGACTACTGGAACCAATATATGTGGAGACCACTGTCATCTGTTCAATTCATTGGTGATCATCATTTTCAGAAGGTGTTAACTGGTTGTCATAGCTACATGGTTGTAACACCTTTCATAAGCCGATATCAATATCATATCTTGGAGGGGTGTGCAGGATGATAACTGCTATGTTGGAATACCCCATTGTACTTTTGCCGATTCCAATATCAGCTCTAGTAGGTGTGACAGAACATTCCATTCCTTTTATATACTATCATGTTTTGCTTCTGTTGGTGGGGTACAAAGTAAGGGTGGTGTGGCTATAGAATGATGTTTTTTTTTTCATCCGTCTGGCTCGTCTCTTAATTTAATGAATGTCCAGTACTCTTGTGATGAAATAACCAAAATTTTCACTGAAATAAGAAAAGTGTATTGTCAAATGAATCCTTTTTATGTCTTAAATAGAAATAAACACAGCATACCTTAAATCACATACTATAAGAGATCATAAGAACTGTTTGTTGAATTTATTTTAAGTGCCTCTGGCAATTCATTTTATGGATAATATAACACTTTTTATGAAAAAAAAACCATCCTGTGCAGTATGGGCGTGGCTCATTGTTGAAGTACGTATGGTGACATATAGTTATGAATTTCTGTATCATTTGGTCTCTTACAGGGTTGTCTCATTGGCAATTAACCAATTTATCTTATATCATGTTAGCATGGATAAAAACAATATGTGTATACAAGACTATCTAATATGATCATTTATTCAAAACACATGCTTGTCTAAAAATTAATTCTTTTTTATTTTTTGTCGAAATGTAACACTTGTCTTATTTATATATGAATGTCCCAAGTAAGGAACCTGTTACAGCTAATTTCCTAATGTATGTAAATGAAGACTTTGGTTAGCTTGCTGGCTTTGTTCGTATATATTGTACAATTATATTGGGAAAATGTCAAATTGAATTTAAATATGATATATACAGGTTTAACTATGTCATATATATTGTTTGGAGATATCAATCTTAATTACAAAACTTGAATAAACAATTATACAATCAAAGCAAGCAAGCCAACCAAAGTTTAACTCTACAAGCATTAGGAAATTAGCTGTAAGGATTTTTTTTTTTCTTTCATAGTGTTGGCACTCATATCAAATATTACTTTTATACTGATAATCTGAGAGTATTTATAATACATGTTTTGTTATGTATCAGAAAATTGAAACTATTAGGAAGGATTTTTTTTTGGGAAAGGGGGCGAGGGTTGGGGGTTATGGGGGGAGGGAGTCACTTTTATCTTGCTAGATGTTAAAAAGAGGACTCATATTGGTTTTTTGTTTATATTGCAGGTTGTCAGTTAATTACGTGAATGAAGAGGATGAATGTGATTCAAAATTGACAGATGTTTATGAGGCTTGCATAGCCTTCTATTCCTTGAAGAAACAAGCACCTCCCAGTAAAGACTTATTAGGTAAGCTGATACCAAGAATTTTTGGTGTCAGTTCAACTTTTAAATATGATAATTCCCAACAAAAAAAAATTGTGGTCTACAAACATCTGAAAGTGAGGCCTCAAAGCAACAGTCCTGCAATTATCCCAGCTCACTGTTCAACTTTGGAAGAAGATAATGCATATAAAGTAAGATGTCCTTTACCAACTGTTGTTGATGGTAAACAACAATTTTGTGATGTTACCTTTGGCAAAGATGACACATGGCTCACACTTAATAATATAGATTTCAAAACTGGATTTCCTCTGCAGATAAACCAGGAAAATGTGAATGGTATGCTTAACGTAATATGTTCCCTTAAACTTTGTACTGGGATAAAAAATCCAGCTGAATTCACTTCAAAGGCATTTTTTAAGGAAACTTGTTGCATGTTGAATGACCCTGGTAATTGTTATGTAACACAGAGATCAAAATCCTGTAAAATTTTGATAAACTGGACAGCCAAAAGTATAACCTGTCACACATGTGAAGATTCCTACAATAAAAGTCAGTTGAAGAAAAAAAACAAGAAACGGGTTCATGAAGATGAAAATAAATCCCAACTAAACATTAAGAAAAAATGTGGGTCAGAAAGACCAGTTTTAACAGAAATAACAAATACTACAAATTGTATTGAGCCAGAACCTTTGGAACCTTTGCCTGGTAATACAACTGTAACCATTCAAAGTAATGAAAAAGAAGCTAATTCTTTCCTTGATGAAACCTTAGAAAAATCTATCCCACTTTCAGAAGAGGATCATGATGATCTTGAACAAATTTTGAATTTAGTTTTAAAAATGGATGTTCCAGAAAATTTTGCAATTCTATTAAAATCACAACTGAATAACTGCAAGAAAGGTATAGATATTCACCAGAGACGGTGGGACCCTAAAATTATTAGCTTGTGTCTTACTCTTTTTATAAGGTCTCCACAAGCATATAATGACCTTAAAAAATCTGGATTTCTTGAATTGCCATCAAAACGGTTATTGCAATATTATAAAAATTCTGTAAAACAAACTCCTGGATTCAATAAAGGAAGTCTTACTTGGATGATGAAAGAAATGGAAAAACAAAACGTTTCTGAATTTGGAAGACATGGAGGAATAATAATTGATGAAATGTCTATTCAGGATGACCTCATTATTACAAAATCTGGTGATTCTTGGAATATTGTTGGATTTGTAGATATGGACAGAGTTAACAATAACATTGACATAATTAGTAAAAATAAAAAAACTGTGGAGCTTGCCACTCATGCTCTTCAGTTTGTTTTTCATGGACTAACTGGTTTCAGATGGCCTGTTGCTTATTTTGGATCTTGTACTGCAACAGCACACCAACTTTACAACACATTTTGGAAATGTGTTGATTTAATGGATGATCATGGATTTACCATTGATTATGTCATGGCTGATGGAGCTTCAACCAATCGTACTTTCACAAATATGTTATTTAACGAAATTAATCCCAGGGAAAATAATTTTGTGTTTAATGATACCTTTTGCAAAAGTCACAAAATGTGTGCTATTCAGGATATAATGCATGTCATTAAAAAAATAAGAAATAACATAGAATCCAGCAAGCAGGAACACAAAACAAAAGCTGGAAGATACCTTATTATAAATGATAAACCAATAATATGGGAGCACTGGATGGAAGCATTTAAATTTAATTTTCAAAATGGCTTTGCAATACACCATAAGCGTACAGAGGAACACATAATTCTAACACCTGCATCTAAAATGCGCAATCAATTGGCAGTTCATGTGTTAAACAAAGACATGCTTTATCTCATGAGATCATATCAGGCAACTTTACCCAGGCCTGAAATTTTGGCATCAACTGTAAAACTATTGGAACATACCTCCCAGTTGGTAGAAATATTTTGTACACAAAATCAAACAGTTTCATCTATGGATAATCCCAAGTTTGAAAAACTAAGGAACATTATTAACTTTTTTAACACATGGGAAGAGACTGTAGATAAATCTGTTATGCTAGTCAACTCCAAAAATTTAATAACAAGAGAAACCAGAGAAGACATTAATTCATCACTAATGGGGTTTATATCCCTCTGTGAAATTATGCTCAAGAATGGCAATAGCATTAACCCTGGATATATGAATTCAGATTTAGTGGAAAATTTGTTCGGCCAACAAAGAGGAATTAGGAATGGTGCCAACACAAACCCAACTTTAGCACAGTATGGGCCTGCTAATACGGCTATAATTCTAGGGCAATGCAGTGTGTCCAATAAGTCTAATTCTGGAAAAGCAGCATCATTTTTCACTGCAACAACACCCTGTCCTTTGAATCCCAATCGAAATAAGTCAAATATATCTATGAAGAGAGGAATTCGACTTTAATGTGACAATACTGGTAGTCAATCAACTGTTCAATTTTAAACTGTTAATAACATTTTATTGTTGTATTGCCATACTAGATTCAGCAAAATATTTGGTTATTTCATCACAGGAACACTGGAACATGCTATTGCCATACTAGATTCAGCAAAATATTTGGTTATTTCATCACAGGAACACTGGAACATGCTATTGCCATACTAGATTCAGCAAAATATTTGGTTATTTCATCACAGGAACACTGGAACATGCTATTGCCATACTAGATTCAGCAAAATATTTGGTTATTTCATCACAGGAACACTGGAACATGCCATTGCCATACTAGATTCAGCAAAATATTTGGTTATTTCATCACAGGAACACTGGAACATGCTATTGCCATACTAGATTCAGCAAAATATTTGGTTATTTCATCACAGGAACACTGGAACATGCTATTGCCATACTAGATTCAGCAAAATATTTGGTTATTTCATCACAGGAACACTGGAACATGCCATTGCCATACTAGATTCAGCAAAATATTTGGTTATATCATCACAAGAAAACTGGAACATGCCATTGTCACTTTAAATTCAGCAAAGCGTTTAGTTATATCATCACAGGAACACTGGAACATTCCATTGTCACTTTAAATTCAGCAAAGCGTTTAGTTATATCATCACAAGAAAACTGGAACAAGCCATTGTCACTTTAAATTCAGCAAAGCGTTTAGTTATATCATCACAAGAAAACTGGAACATGCCATTGTCACTTTAAGTTCAGCAAAGCGTTTAGTTATATCATCACAAGAAAACTGGAACATGCCATTGTCACTTTAAATTCAGCAAAGCGTTTAGTTATATCATCACAAGAAAACTGGAACATGCCATTGTCACTTTAAGTTCAGCAAAGCGTTTAGTTATATCATCACAAGAAAACTGGAACATGCCATTGTCACTTTAAATTCAGCAAAGCGTTTAGTTATATCATCACAAGAAAACTGGAACATGCCATTGTCACTTTAAATTCAGCAAAGCGTTTAGTTATATCATCACAAGAAAACTGGAACATGACATTGTCACTTTAAGTTCAGCAAAGCGTTTAGTTATATCATCACAAGAAAACTGGAACATGCCATTGTCACTTTAAATTCAGCAAAGCGTTTAGTTATATCATCACAAGAAAACTGGAACATGCCATTGTCACTTTAAATTCAGCAAAGCGTTTAGTTATATCATCACAGGAAAACTGGAACATGCCATTGTCACTTTAAATTCAGCAAAGCGTTTAGTTATATCATCACAAGAAAACTGGAACATGCCATTGTCACTTTAAGTTCAGCAAAGCGTTTAGTTATATCATCACAAGAAAACTGGAACATGCCATTGTCACTTTAAATTCAGCAAAGCGTTTAGTTATATCATCACAAGAAAACTGGAACATGACATTGTCACTTTAAATTCAGCAAAGCGTTTAGTTATATCATCACAGGAAAACTGGAACATGCCATTGTCACTTTAAATTCAGCAAAGCGTTTAGTTATATCATCACAAGAAAACTGGAACATGCCATTGTCACTTTAAGTTCAGCAAAGCGTTTAGTTATATCATCACAAGAAAACTGGAACATGCCATTGTCACTTTAAGTTCAGCAAAGCGTTTAGTTATATCATCACAAGAAAACTGGAACATGCCATTGTCACTTTAAGTTCAGCAAAGTGTTTAGTTATATCATCACAAGAAAACTGGAACATGCCATTGTCACTTTAAGTTCAGCAAAGCGTTTAGTTATATCATCACAAGAAAACTGGAACAAGCCATTGTCATTTTAAATTCAGGAAAGCGTTTAGTTTTATCATCACAAGACAACTGGGAGGTGCTGTTGCCGTATTAGATTGATCTTTCAGCCAAATGTTTGGTTATCTTGCACTTGCCATTGCCACCAGAAAATTGGACAGATTTCAAGAAGCCAATATAATGAACAGGTAAATATATTTATAATTGTACCACTTTTTTATTTCCAAGGATACTTTAAAAGCTTAAGGTCACCAGGAATCAGGTCTGATGCTGAATCATGTTGAAATCAATAAAAACTTTTAACACTCTGTGAAGAACAGGATCGGTATGTATTGGAAACATTCACTCTGCAACCAATAAACTTTCCTGCATGTCTTGTTCATTGTGGAGCCTTGCTGTTATTAATGATATACATAAGAAAACATATGAAGGCGTCACAGATTCTGAGTAAACTTCAGTAAAGATTCTGCTTAAGATATGAATAGAAAGAAAGCTGTATACACTAACTATTTATTATCATCAAATACATGTACTTTAGGCCACAGTTGGCTTTGAAAAAAATCTGCTGCATTATTTCAGTGTATACGTACAAATGGAAAATTTAACAGTACAAGTATGGAAAGAGGAATTTAAAAAAAATTGAAGAATAATGGGGTGCTAAATATAAAGAATAGAGAATAATGAGCACAATGAACATTATGAGCAATAGAACAGTTTTGAATGCCCTATCCAGCCTAGTGTTGGTTAAATAAGGTTATCTTTACAGCATAACATATTTATTGAGTTTCTTCCTATAATTAAACGAGAATGTGTCCATAGTACTTAAATGCTGCACTCGCACTGTCAATTTTTTCTATAAGAAGATGTGGTATGAGTACCAATGAGACAACTCTCCATCCAAGTCACAACTTGTAAAAGTAAACACTGTTCAGTGGACTGTGAAATTCGGTTCAAAACTCTAATTAGGCATTGAAATTAGAAAGATTATAAGTTGATTGGACTTCAACTTCATCAAAAACTACCTTGACCAAGTATTTAAACTGAAGCAGGACACATGGACGGAAAGACTCACACCGAAAAACATAATGCCCCTAGGCTGGCAAGAAACTCAAGCGATTCATACTTTTCGAATTAGTTAGTGTCAATTTTAAACAACCTGAACCATTATTATACCTTTACTTATAATTTTCTTTTTTTCAGTTTAAAGAATATAGCTGTTATAAGGATTAACTTATTAATTTACTGGGTCCATAATCATTTACTGTTAAAGTATGTAATTTTGGTAAGTTATTATTTTTGTTTTTTTAAATTATATCTATATGATTGCAAATGAGATACATGTAGATATCCACAAGAGACCAGTTAATTTGGATTTAAACAGTATATATAAATTAAATGACACTACATTCTTCAACAATGACTAAAACCAATAATGTATTGTCAGCTAGGAAATGCACAGATATGTCAATATTTATTTTAAAAAAAATCAACTGGAAACCTGTCCCTTAAATTGCTTTGCTAAAACAGAATTACGGTATAATCATTACAATTCGTAATTCTTAGTGTTGAATTTTTAACAATTGTAGGCCATGAAAGAAATTGTTTGTTTGCCCTAACCCTATCTTCCTAGGGGTGGGGAGGGGGGGATTCAGACCCCCCTTTTTTGGGCAGATCAATGCATTTGAATGGGGACAGGTAAATGGACCCCCCCCCCCCCCCCTTTATCCTGTGTTGGGAACCCCTCTTTTTAAAATTGCTGGATCCGCCCTTGTCTACCCAAAAGATAGCTGCTTACTCAAAATCTTTTATTGTTCTGATGTGAAAAAGTTATTTTTAATTATATAACCAGATAGTCATTTTGGAAACAAATAGAAAATGCTTACCTACATTGTACCCACTGTTTCCCCGGTTGGGTAGGGTTTGAACAAACCGAATTATTTTTAGGTGTGGCCTAATATAAGACACTTAATGAACCTTTCATTATTTTTTTCAATGTGAAGACACAGTTTTTGTTTGTTAATCTTTTAAATTTTTGGGGCATATTTTTTTTATATATAAATAATCCCAAAAGTATATTGAAACAGTATGTTGTTGTCTCTATGACTTGCCCATTTCAATTCTTAAATCAATGTTTGATGACAAGAGTCACAGTCAAAAAATTACATCCGACTACAAATGTACCTTGTACATATTTTGAGGATTAACTACAAATGTAATTTACACTCATAATAACTTATACATGTAGTTTCTTATAACATGTTATATCTTAACATGTTATATCTTCACCTAACATTTATCTATAATCCGTCTTAAGGTTTTATCCAAAGATTAAAAAATAAACAGCATACTTTTGTGGGTTGACACTGGTACGAAAGTCATTGAATGTACAGTTTTAAAAAGTTTTATAACAAACAGTTATTGTAAACATTTCCAAAAAAATAATATAAATATTTTATTGCAACAGAAGACAATAACAATAATAAGACCAAATACCGGTAATAGACCTGTGTGTTTAGTTTCTAGGTATTAAATTAAAAAAATAGGGTCGATACATGTACATGAACATTTGTAGGTAGGATTTTATTGGTATGCACCAGCCACTCACCAGATGAAGGGGGAAGTAAGTTTTACCCTTGTCCATCTAAACCTATGAATAGTACTTTACAAAATAGGTTTCCATTTTCTCACTTTATATGAGGAGATGTGGTATGATTGCCAATGAGACAACTCTCCACAAGAGACCAAATGATACAGACATTAATAGCTTCATTTACATAGGTTACTCATAGGCAGATCCAGGGGGACCAGGGCCCCCTTTCATGGGAAAAATTTGGTGGACTATATAGGGAACTACTGAAGCATGACTTGCCCATCTATAAGTTCTGCAACTTTTTTTCTATTATATCAGTGTTCTCCCCAAGACCTTCTAGCATCATGGTAATGTGATGTTATATTTCTGAATGTGATTTTCTTATAGATTGTGTTATTGATGTGATGCCATAATTTTAAGAAACATGCATGATGGTATGAAATTTTTTAACAGGATGCGCTATGAAATATCTGGGGAGTACACTGTATACATGTCTGTGGATCTGTACATGTGAACATGTGGCATGGTCACAATCTCCATATATTTAACCTTGTTTTCTGAACATTGCTTGTCCAACTTTCTATTAGACTCCCTTTAATTTTTTCTGTCAACAAATTATTAAAAAAATTTTGCTCAATTTTCAAGTTTAAGCCAAATTATCTACAGTAATGTAGGTCACTGATATGCATGCCCCCCCCCCCTTTTTCCTGATTTCAGTGAACTTACCAACTCAGGTACAACCTCTTTTTTAGTGTCAATACATAGAACCACTACAAATAAACATAGACGGAAAAAAAGGGGGGAACCACAAATGCCTGTGTTATGTTAGCCCATCAATATTTCGTTCTGTACTTAGTACTGTCCCATGCAACTTATTAGTCTAGTACAATTTTGTGTACATGAACATGATATAAGTTGTGTGATGCCAATGTATTTGTATATTGATATTTAACAGATGAGGCCCCTGGATGTGAAGTCACATGAAATTTTAGGTTATGGTGACAAATGCTTGAATTAACTTAATTATTTTTCAGGACACTATATCCAAAATGAAATATCAAACCTGTATGATTAGCAGTGTTATAGTAATGGACCTTCAGAAGTTAACATGGACAACCATGTGCTGTACTCTGCTGACAAATGGGTTATAAAAGATAAATTCAATGAATGCTAGCCAAGGGATGCTCAACACAATATCAAAGACAAATTTATATCTGACTGTTATTTTGTAAAGCGTTGTACATTACAATATTTTTCTTATGGGAATTGCAAGAAATTATTATATCAAGTGTAGGCACCACCTATCATCATCATTTGAAGGGGGCATATTATTTTTTTTTTACTTTGCTAAAAAAGAAACAACAATTTTTGTTATATCAAAAGCACAGAGAAACAAGAATTTATTTTTGAAACATAATGTAAAATATTTATTTAACTTCCATTCTGAAACTTTGCCTCACAAGATAAATGATCAGTGCCAAATAACATACATGAGAGGGCCACGAGGCCGTACCAGGCATCCGACAACTCTAAATAGAAAAATGTGCCAATTTTTTGCATCAAGTTTTATAAATAATTTTACATCATACGTGAATAAAATGGAATTATACTTCAGAAATATTATTTTCCATGTTTTAGTTATGCCTCATTCATACCAGCAGCAAGTAACAATCTTTTTATCTCGTGGGCCACGAAGCAAACCTGACATACGACCAAAAAATTACTTGCGCCAAATTTCAGTATTTTTTGCATCATGTTTTACCAATCATTTTAAACTAATTAAAGTTTATAGGTGATACAATATATACTCATACTTCACAATACTTGCCTTCCCTCTTCCACACATGCCAGTAATTAATAAATTATGGCCTTCCATAGCCTTGTTTAACGAAAATTGGCGTCTATCGCACATTCTGCAGTTTTGACAGCTGATTCACAAAGTGTGGGAAAGAAATCGGAAGTGGGCGGTTCTGGGTGATTTCCCATTACCTCATTTGCATATATTCAGTGCGATCCTCATTCATTAGGACTTCCGGGTATGGAGTTACAGAAAATCTGGAGTCCTGTCTGGACATCAAAATAAGCTGTAAATGAATAATTAGTGACCTGCAAAGAAGTTTAAATGGTAAATTGAAGTAAAAATATGTTTTGCAATCGACGGATAGCGTTTATTCCGACCCAAAACGTCCGTTTTAAAAAAAGTAGGAAAATGCGTTGCATTCCTGTCGCTTCTCTCTTCGAGAGAAGCTCTACTATGATAGTCGACTTTGGTATATTTTAACCCCGTTATTGATAGGATTTCAAACTCCTGTGGTTTGATATACATTACATGATATAGATGGACCCAATGCCAATACTTTATTTATATTGACAGAACGTCTAGTGCCTGTGGATGAGATGATGATTTATCTTACTTTTTACAAACTGAAGTGGAAAATATATCGGTAGACTTGACAAATTAATACTGTAAGTGTTTATAACGTGTAACAGTGTAACTGAACTATGTAATGAAGAAGCGGTATCTCGAATGACCGAATAACACTTGTAATGACCGAATAATAGAATAACACTTTAATTTTTTTAAATATTACAGGGTTATTGCAGGAATATTGGGGGATATTGTCCCTCGTAGAACATATATTGCACTCGCAAGCTTGCCACTAATGGCAAGTTCGTGCAATATAAAATTCTACTCGGGATAATAGTATATTATCGATGTATTTTATAACTAAAAATGATTTACGGGAATCAGATAAGTTCATAAAAATCATTTTAGATTTAGCGTGTAAATTGGATGTATACACGCTAAATTTAAAAAGTTTTTTTATGAACTTATCTTCTTAAAGACTTTCTATACTATTATTTAATCATCAATATTTAAAAGTCACCAATATGTGATATTATTGCATAGCAATATAATATTTCCCACAGAACGTAACCAAAAGTTAGCGTGCAATAAATTCCAATAAAATACATCGATAATATACTATTATTCATGTTATTTAATTATCAATGTTTAAAAGTCACCAATATGTGCTAATATTAGAATTTAAAGTGTTATTCGGTCATTACAAGTGTTATTCGGATAACGACAGTGTTATTCGGTCATTTGTGCTTGTCCAGACTGAAATTTGTTGTTTAATTATTAAGGGCATATACGATTCAGTAACAGGGGTGATAATGATATTGCTAAAGTAAATTGTTATTTTAGCGTCTTCAAACTATGATTCAGTTTTCGACTGATTATTATCATTGAAACTTATTTAACATGTTTAACTTGAAAATGAGTTCATTGACCCCTCTTTTTTTAAATGCCATTTAGTTTGATTACGTGAGAAGATTATGTGTGCCAATTTTTATGAAAACGTAAATAGTGCAATTTATTTTAATTTGATAAATATACAGCAAAATGATGTTTTTTTTTTTTCTACATTCATGAACATTTAATAAATATGAGTTATTTCTGAATAAAAAATGAATAAATTTTTAGGATACTGATAAAATACAGAAATTACAAATTATTGAACAAAAAACAATTTGTGTTTATCTTTTATTACAACAAAGTTATGTCTTTCTTTCGAAAAGGAAAATACAGGCTCCACAAATTCAAATTTTGAGCAAATATACAAAACTTCGACCTCATTTTACTGAAAAAGTAGCACATGAAGGTATATTTTTTATTACATATATTTGATTTAATCAGGTGAAAAATAGTCTATATGGAAATTTTTATCAAAATGTAAATACGGGATCAAAACTGTATTGTATGCCCTTAAGACGTATGCCCTTAAGTTGGTACATTTAAATAACATGTTCAAGATGTTATGTTATACATGATTGACAAATTTTATGAGACAACTATCATGACTATCTTCCGAAGTTAAAATAAATTATCTAGATGCATCCTTTAAGAAATTAAAAACCAATTCTTCAGAGAACAATTGAAGGTCTTTCCACCTTGATAATAAGAATGAAATTTAAAAAACGATGTTACAAAATGTCACTCCGTGTTGATGTAATGTGGTAAATCAACCTGATATAGAAAAAAAAATTATAACATGACCTTGACCTCAATTTCCTTAAAATAGACCAAGGACTTCATATCAAAAGACTACAGACCTCTACAACTTATAACGTATGAATTTATCCAACATATCCCCTATCTTAAATTTTCAAAGGGAAATTATAACTCTTATAAGATGTCTTCCAATCACTCAAGTCAAATTAACCAAATTATTCTAAAAAGTATAAGAATAATTTGGGGAAAACAGTTTGCTAAAATCTTTTACGGTTTTAGAGATATAGCGATAACAAGAAAAAGGGGACACGGGGAGATAACTCCTATAATAAATAGTGTTCGGTCACACAGGGTGAGTTTTGAAACCCCCATTACTGTACAACATCGTTGGCCAAAAATCCATTCGATATGTTGTAAGACAAAAAAGTATCTCAGACGGCAGAAAAAAAAAATAATAATCAAAAGAAAAAAAAAAGGTCTTTCCACGAAAAGTGGAAAGACCTAATAATCAGAAGTAAAACAAAAAGGTCTTTCTACGAAAAGTGGAAAGACCTAATTAAAGGCAACCACTTGGACTTCAACAATGAGAAAAAAATTAATGTACTGATTTTAGTACTGTGGCAGTTAGAATTACTTTGTCATTGTCATTTCCCTTCATTAGGCCAAAATAAAAAGATTGTATGTTTGCCCAAACGCGACCGACCCAAAATAAACCCGTCGACTCAAATTCTTTTTTTGACGTTTTTTGGAAGAATTTTCTTTTTTTTCGGATTTATTTTGGGTCCGCTCCGTCATCGTACGAAACTTAATATTTGTCATCTTTGCGTTTGAAAGTAACTGTGAATAAGATTAAAAGAAAGCGTATAACAGACGCAGTTAATCTATATTCGATGTTCTCTGTTTTTATCTTCTGATTTAACGAACGTAAAGAAGTAAAACATGTGTAGTGGCACAGTTTTTTTACGCTGTAGTTGTTTGTACTACCAAACCCTTACCTATATGCTCAATGTTAATTTCATCGTGTTATCGAATATCTGATAAGAATATTCAGGTAGATTTGTTCAAAACCATGTGCAATCGAATATTAGGAAAGACCTAATTAAAGGCAACCACTTGGACTTCAACAATGAGAAAAAAATTAATGTACTGATTTTAGTACTGTGGCAGTTAGAATTACTTTGTCATTGTCATTTCCCTTCATTAGGCCAAAATAAAAAGATTGTATGTTTGCCCAAACGCGACCGACCCAAAATAAACCCGCCGACTCAAATTCTTTTTTTGACGTTTTTTGGAAGAATTTTCTTTTTTTTCGGATTTATTTTGGGTCCGCTCCGTCATCGTACGAAACTTAATATTTGTCATCTTTGCGTTTGAAAGTAACTGTGAATAAGATTAAAAGAAAGCGTATAACAGACGCAGTTAATCGATATTCGATGTTCTCTGTTTTTATCTTCTGATTTAACGAACGTAAAGAAGTAAAACATGTGTAGTGGCACAGTTTTTTTACGCTGTAGTTGTTTGTACTACCAAACCCTTACCTATATGCTCAATGTTAATTTCATCGTGTTATCGAATATCTGATAAGAATATTCAGGTAGATTTGTTCAAAACCATGTGCAATCGAATATTTTCAAAGTTATTCTGACAGGAAATGGATCCGGAAGTTGCGAATTTACAATCATGCAAGAAGATTTTGTTTTTACTGAATAAAAAGGAATTATTTCTTGATAAATTGTTGTCTTTAATTATAATCTTCCTTTATCATGTAAATTAGATGCCCTTTTATTCAAATAGTTCAAATTTACAAGTCTCATTAGACAGTCAGCACGTTGCTGTTTGGGAGAATTTGATAAAACTATAATTGCTCACAGAATCAGAAATATAATCTTAACTGAATGTAGATCCTTCTGAATAATTTATTGCAATATAAATATAAATCCCTTTTGACAAGAGAAATCTGACTTTTGTCAGAAATATTTTTTCACATGTGCAAAAGTAAAAACATGTTATGGACGCCATATTGGATTTTTATACAACTTGTGAGGAAGCCTCTAGAACCATGACCTAAAAATAAAGTCTTCAGAAAACGTTAACTTTATGCAATTATATTTTATCAATAATGATTATTTTCAAAAATTTAAACTTGATTATTTAAAGAAAATAAAATTATAACAAATACGTTTTTAGTTTGGAGATTCTACAGAACATGCTTTGGTCTATTTATAGCCAATTAGTTTACCTGTGTGATAATGTAAAATATAAATTTGTTTTCAAAACATAAAAAAGACACAAACTAAGGATGGTAGATAATAATTCATATAAATATTTTAGGACATTTAATCTATTTTAATAGAAATAGGATTTAAAAACTGCAAACAAATTTAATCATTACATAATCAGCTGCTATTTTTTTTACACAAACATCGTGTTGATGGAACTGTTGAAAATCACTTCACAAATCCAACAGCCCTTTCACACAGTTAGCAATTGTCAGGGTTATAAACATATCA
This sequence comes from Mytilus galloprovincialis, assembly GCA_037788925.1. Lineage (NCBI taxonomy): Eukaryota > Metazoa > Mollusca > Bivalvia > Mytilida > Mytilidae > Mytilus > Mytilus galloprovincialis. The sequence continues at coordinate 42,689,212 of CM075334.1, read as the reverse complement.
GGATACAAATCATATAGTAGACTAATTTATTTATAGAGGTTTTAAATTCATGGCTTTTGGTTGTCTCTACAAATGTTTGACAGAGAAAAAAAAGATATACTGTTTTAAGATCTTTTAATATTTTCATGCAAATTCGGATAAAAAAAAAAAAAAAAAGAATTTGCCTACCTACCTACCCACACCCAGTCAACATGGGTCGGGTTTGGGCAAACTGAAATATTTTTAATTGTGGCCTTAAACTATAGATTTCATATTTCATTGTTAAATAATTTACATGAAGCTTATTTAGTATGTATTTGTTAAATTGCATAGCTTTTGCTTTTGAATTCATTGGTTAAAGATATTTATTTACATTGTAAAGTTGAATATTTGCATCGTCGCAAAACCTTTGATTACCTTCTGCAAGAAACTTTAAAAGACATTTTATATTACTGGTTTGAAATTGTTATAATTATGTTGAATCCTCGTAGGACTGACTTTCAGTCCAACCAAAGAAAGCAAAGCTTTCAAACCACCCTTTAGTTTAGTGCTTCGCTACTACATGTCTTCTGAATTCAGGTTAATTGAAGTCATTGAATGCTCCAATTCTTCATACCTTTTGGCTTAGCATAATTAAAGTTGTGTTTGGATGATTAAATTTTATATTGTTTCGGATTTTGGCTTTTTTTTACTTAGATACTTTATAGCGCTTTCACATTTGGCATCCATCGTCTCTGTATAAATCAGTTCACAAACTAGATTTAGCTGTGGTCCACATCCCCGAATCTCCACCAAAATTGTTCCTGCTACAGTACAAACAATAAATGTAAAACATTCATGATATTATACTTTGTTACCACTGTCTGTACAATCGTCTGTCCCATTTTGGGTATATATAGATATTCCACACATCTCCTACAGTTTGATTGCAACCTAGGTCAATCATGGTCCAGTAACCGAATTTATTGTGGTATTTTCTATAAAGTCATTTAAAAGTTGCATAGATCTATCCATTATCCAAGAATATCTATCCATTATCCAAGGATATCAGATTGACACCTATCTTGAGGTCCTATCCCTAGTTCATGGTTAAGCACCCTCACATTAATAAGCAATGTTGCTGTTAACCATTGTTAACAGTTCGTCATATTGTCTTTCCTGATTTTATTTATGCAGACAGGCGAGACATATCTCTGAGTCAACAGTTTATTTTCTATAGATAAAAGAATATGTGGCCTCAGTGCCAATGAGACAACTCACCATCCTAGATACAATAAATAAAAAAGTTTATATATATGTCAAAGTACATTCTTCAACACAAAGCCTTTAAATTAAATGTATGTTGACGTCTACATAATCTACTAAATTTTGCTTCCTCATGCATAACGAAGATGTGAGGTATACATCAATGAGGCAGTACATCATATAAAATTCATGTACATGTTGTATATACATGTAGCATGGAATTAGAATTACCAAACATACGGAGAATGTTAAAATAGATATTTTATATTATGTAAATAGCAGAAAAGTATCAAAAGGTTTATATGTCTTTATTTTTGTGTGTTCCTTACAGAGTCGTACAAAAACACACATACTGTACTGGAGATAAACATTATCAATGATGTTAGAGGGAGGAGAGGATTTAGTCACACTCAATGGTACTCTACAGAGACACATAAACACACAGGCTGGTAAAACACTTCATAAATGTGATGTTTGTTTTAGAGAATTTAGTAAGAGAAGTGACTTAAAGACACACGTGAGAACACATACTGGTGAAAAACGTCATAAATGTGATGTTTGTGCTAGAGAATTTTCTCTAGATAGTGCCTTAAAGATACATATAAGAACACATACAAATGAAAAACCTTATAAATGTGATGTTTGTGCTAGAGAATTTACTCAATGTTGTCACTTAAAGAGACATTTGAGAACACATACTGGCGAAAAACCTCATAAATGTGATGTTTGTGGTAGTGAATTTTCTCGAAAAGATGAGCTAAAGTCACACATGAGAACACATACTGGTGAAAAACCTTATAAATGTGATGTTTGTGCTTGTGAATTTTCTCAAGGAAGTCACCTAAAGTCACACATGAGTACACATACTGGAGACAAACCTTATTGCTGTGATTTATGTGGTAAACGGTTTAGTTCTCTTAGTAGTTTGCAGAGACACATGAGAACACATACAGGCAATAAATCTCATAACTGTGATGTATGTGGTAAAGTGTTTAGTCGGCTTTATGATTTGAAGAGACACATGAGAACACATACAGGGGATAACTCTCATAACTGTGATGTATGTGGTAAAGTGTTTAGTCGGCTTGAACATCTACAAAGTCACATGAAAACACATATTGGAGATTAACCTTATGTGATGTTTGTGATCAAGATTTAATTCGTCTTAGTTATTTACAAATTCAGATGAGAACACATACATTTGAAAACTGCATGACTGTAATGTTTTTGGAAACACATTTGGTCATCATAGTAATTTACAAATTCACACGAGAACACATACAGGTGATAAACCTTATAACTGTGATTTAGTCAGTATGTGATAAACATGAGAAATCTCATGACTGTGATGGACAATATTTGTGGTTTAGGCTTGGTGAAGAACAGAGACGCGTTAGAACACATATTTCACATGAACATGATGATTATGACATTTCTAATGGTATTGACGAGGCTTACATTCTGTATATGTAACTGTCCCAATTTAGAAGCCACAATAATTAGATACATGTAGATGCCATTTATTGCTGTATATCATAGTTTATTTTAGTTGACTGTTTTGTTAAAATCATGATGATAAAATCAGTGCGTTAGTTTTCTCTTTTAAACTGTTTTACACAAATGTTTTGCATTTCATACAACCGTAAAATTTTGCAGTCTATTTGGTATCACGTTGTCGTCGTCGTCAGCTTGGTCTGGAAATAACTTTAGTATACATTGTAAGGCAGCAACCATTTGATTTTCTGGGGGGGGCTATGGTTTTTTTTTCTGTACAAACTTTTTTTTTCGCCTGCGGCGAAAAACAATCTATTTTTTTTCGCGACAAGTCGAAAACAATTTTTTTCTTTCAATTTTAGCATTACATATAGTGGCAGCTGAGGGTGAAACAAACAATTTTTTTTTCTCAGAATCAAAAACAAATTATTTTTTTCTCCAAAAACTGGAAACAAACTTTTTTTTCCAAAAAAAACCATAGCCCCCCCCCCCCCCCCCAGAAAATCAAATGGTTGCTGCCTAAGTGAATAGAAATCTTTGTAATGTTAACACAATGTTATTACCACAAAAGGAAATTTGGGATTGATTTTGGGGGTTGTGGTCCAAACAGTTTAGGAATTAGGGGGCAAAATGGGGCCTTGATAAGTATTTTTATACGACCGCAAAAATTTTAATTTTTCGTCGTATATTGCTATCACGTTGGCGTCGTCGTCGTCCGAATACTTTTAGTTTTCGCACTCTAACTTTAGTAAAAGTGAATAGAAATCGATGAAATTTTGACACAAGGTTTATGACCACAAAAGGATGGTTGGGATTGATTTTGGGAGTTTTGGTCCCAACATTTTAGGAATTAGGGGCCAAAAAGGGTCCAAATAAGCATTTTCTTGGTTTTCGCACTATAACTTTAGTTTAAGTGAATAGAAATCTATGAAATTTTGGCACAAGGTTTATGACCACAAAAGGAAGGTTGGGATTGATTTTGGGAGTTTTGGTTCCAACAGTTTAGGAATTAGGGGCCAAAAAAGGGCCCAAATAAGCATTATTCTTGGTTTTCGCACAATAACTTTAGTATAAGTAAATAGAAATCAGTGAAATTTAAACACAAGGTTTATGACCACAAAAGGAAGGTTGGGATTGATTTTGGGAGTTGAGGTCCCAACAGTTTAGGAATTAGGGGCCAAAAAGGGGCCCAAATAAGCATTATTCTTGGTTTTCGCACCATAACTTAAGTATAAGTAAATAGAAATCTATGAAATTTAAACACAAATCTATGAAATTTAAACACAAATCTATGAAATTTAAACACAAGGTTTATGACCATAAAAGGAAGGTTGGGTTTGATTTTGGGAGTTTTGGTCCCAACAGTTTAGGAATAAGGGGCCCAAAGGGTCCATAATTGAACTTTGTTTGATTTCATCAAAAATTGAATAATTGGGGTTCTTTGATATGCTAAATCTAACTGTGTAGATTCTTAATTTTTGGTCCCGTTTTCAAATTGGTCTACATTAAGGTCCAAAGGGTCCAAAATTAAACTTAGTTTGATTTTAACAAAAATTGAATCCTTGGGGTTCTTTAATATGTTGAATCTAAAAATGAATTTTAATGTGCGTATTGTTATTCTTTTACTTTTCTACATTGGCTAGAGGTATAGGGGGAGGGTTGAGATCTCATAAACATGTTTAACCCCGCCGCAATTTTGCGCCTGTCCCAAGTCAGGAGCCTCTGGCCTTTGTTAGTCTTGTATGATTTTAAATTTTAGTTTCTTGTGTATAATTCGGAGTTTAGTATGACGTCCATTATCACTGTACTATTATGCATTTTTTAGGGGCCAGCTGAAGGACACCTAAGGGTGCGGGAATTCTCGCTACATTGAAGACCCATTGGTTGCCTTCGGCTGTTGTTTGCTCTATGGTCGGGTGGTTGTCGCTTTGACATATTCACCATTTCCTTTCTCAATTTTATTTTTTACAGAGTTTGTCTTTAGTGCCGTGTGGAGACAGTAGAGTGCCTCCCCGTGCTTAAGGTTTATGCTCTTATATTATACTAGATTATGGAGTGTGTGTCCGAGCGAGAACTTCTCTATGTTCATTACTTTAGGAATATCTATCAAAAAGTAGTATTTTAATATTCAGCCCCATTCATCTATTTAGTCAGACGTCAGTCGCTACCTTGATATACCCTATCTTTTGTTAAATTTGTCGGGTAACTTATGACAATAAGCATTTGACGTCTTGAGCCGAACAGTTTTATCATTTTTACACAATTTAATCTACTGTGTGATGGTTCATATTCTGGACGCCAGTCTTTGCTCCTTTGTAATAAATCTACATACCAAAAAACAAATATGAAGCTTAGAAATGGAAAAATATTAAATACTAAACTCGTTCAAAGGGTATCTACACGTCTCAATCTTCAGAATCGCTTATCTAAAAATACTACCATAGCTAACGTTTTTAACAATAAAAATCGTGGTTACCCTTCTATCGATAAGTGTCATGCCAAAAAATGACTTACGTGTCCCCGTCTTTCCACCAACAATACAGTAAGGTCCACATTTAATGGTCGCACATTTTCTCTAAATTTTGAAACTGATATTACTTGAAAAACAAACAGTATTATTTATTTACTCACATGAAACAAACCGGGATGCGGTATTCAGTACGTAGGTGAAACTGGGCGATATTTATCTAAACGCACGCAAGAACACCTGTATCGTTTTAAAAGACCCAATAAATTCAAAAGTATCATTTATCAACATCTTAAGAAGCACAGTCATCCTATTAAATATTTAACAGTTCAACCTTTAGAAGTAGTAAATAAGCAGCCTGGTGAATCTCATTCCAAGTTTGTACGATCACGAAAAATAAATGAATTAAATTGGATTAAAAAATTACAGACAGTCTACCCTCTCGGTCTTAATGATAATATCATGGGAATTGGCAATATATCAAGAACCGATTCTGTTAACATTTTGGATATAGTTTCTAAAACTGTTCGTAAAAATCGTTCTCATGGACGCAGAAAAAATCGCAATCAAAGAAAATTTCGGACCAACCATACAAATATTTCGGACCTAATTTCCATTTCAAAAAACAACGGCAGACATTATCTGTTAACCAAGCTTTGTTCTTTACCTATAAATAAATTAAATAAAATTTTAGAGGATTGCAACACAATTTCATATTACAGTCCTAAGTATGAAATTGTCCAAATTATAATGGCATATTGTTATTCTAAACTGTTTCCAAAAATTGATCGCCCTGAAGATCATAAAAAACATTTTATTAAAATAAAGTATGTCAATAAAGGTTTTGATTTTGTAAATATTGCCGGTATTTTTAACGACCATTCTGTTAAAGACCAAATTCCTGGATATTTTGATAATACTGAACTCCCTCTCATTTGTTATATTTACAAGAAATCTACCCGAAAATATGTGTTTAATTATAGCCAATTGTGTAAAGATGTAAATATCACTGAAAATACACCTATGTCGTGTAATTGCAGTAATTCAGAATACACCTATGGACCAATTTCCCATGTTATAACAGGAGACCTTAACATCGTTCGCGACCGAGAGTTAAAATCATTCCTCAGTAAAGGACCTAAATATCGTCCCCCGTCAACTATTAACTGGAATGAGTGTCGTAATATCATCAACGACTCACTCCGCGCCTACTGTTTGAAATGGGTAAAACGGGAAAAAGCTGACAAAAAATCTTTGGACTCTTTTTTTAATTCAGTAATGAAGATAGTTGATATTCGAATACAACATTTTAAAGAACATTTTACCCTCAACAAAAACTATAAAAACCCTATTTCGCGTATCAAAAATAAACTAACAGAACTAGCCAAGGAATTTGTTTTTGTCCCGGCTGATAAAGCTGCGAATAATATCATTATTGTTTGACGTAAATTTTATATAGAGGTTCTGCAAAAGGAAATCACGAATTCACCAACATTCCAACTGACTTCATTTTCAGAAAACGACATCTGTAACAAACATAAACTTTTAGCTACTTCTTTACAAGCAGAACCAAACACAATGAAAGTCCCAACTATGTACTGGCTTCCGAAGCTGCACAAAAAACCTTACAAATATAGATTTATTTCATCTTCCAGCCATTGTTCAACTACTAAATTGTCTGTTTTACTTACTAGTACACTTGGTACAATAAAAAACCTGATAATAAATTGTTCAAATAAGGCCTTTGAAAATAGTGGAATTAATTACTTTTGGAGTGTCAAAAACTCGTTGGAAGTACTTGATAAATTGCATGCATATATTGGTGATTTTGAATCTGTTCAAAGTTTTGATTTTTCTACCCTATATACCACTTTGCCTCATATTCTTATTAAGAAAAAATTCACATCCCTAATTAACTGGGCATTTAAAAAGTCGGAATGCGAGTACATATGTTCAAACTCTTTTAGATCATTTTTTTAGTAGCAATAAACAAAAGAACTATGTCAATTGGACATGCTTTGATACTATTTATGCACTTGAATTTTTACTTGATAACATTTTTGTTCGCTTTGGAGATTCCGTATATCGTCAAGTTATTGGAATTCCAATGGGGACTAACTGTGCACCACTTATTGCGGACCTGTTTTTGTATTGTTATGAGTTACAATTTATGACTAAAATTAGCAAAGACCCATCTAAACAACATTTGATACAAAAATTTAACAATACTTTTAGATATTTGGATGATATATTGGCTCTAAATAATGACGACTTCAGTATGTATACTAAAGAAATTTATCCTGTAGAACTTACTTTAAATAAAGCTAATGATAACAATGACCACTGCCCTTTCCTCGATCTTGATATCTATATCATAAACGGGAAGCTTAATACAAAAATTTATGATAAAAGAGATGATTTTTCATTTCCTATTGTTAATTATCCATTTTTAGATGGTGACGTTCCCTTGTCACCATCTTATGGTGTTTATATATCTCAACTTGTACGATTCGCTCGTGTATGTAACAATGTATTAGATTTTAGCGAGAGAAATTTATGTATTACTGAAAAATTATTACACCAGGGTTTTCGATATCACAAACTGGTCAAAACATTTACTAAATTTTATCACCGGTATAAGGAAATAATTCGTAAATATAACTCAACATGCAGACATCTTATACGTTCAGGTATTTCACATCCAAAATTTTATGGAAATATTCTTTATAAAGCACAAAAATGTCAGTATTCTCCTCAGAAACTAACAAAACCTTTAAATAGACTTATTAAAAGGGGATATAGTTACGATACTGTTGTCAGGTCATTAAAGATTGCATATTTTGGCTTTAACATTGATTCACTGATAGGGTCTTTGCATCGGAACTAAACACATTTATTTCTAAAAAAACAGTTGTTGGCATGACACGGGTTATGTTCTTCTCATATATTTTATGATAGTATGATACTAAACCCCTAACGGGAGGGATTGTACCTGATATTCATATGATGAAGACATAATCTTTCAATCAGTTTAATTGAGGTCTGGAGCTGGCATGTCAGTTAACTGCTAGTAGTCTGTTGTTATTTATGTATTATTGTCATTTTATTTATTTTCTTTTGTTACATCTTTTGACATCAGACTCGGACTTCTCTTGAACTGAATTTTAATGTGCGTATTGTTATTCTTTTACTTTTCTACATTGGCTAGAGGTATAGGGGGAGGGTTGAGATCTCATAAACATGTTTAACCCCGCCGCAATTTTGCGCCTGTCCCAAGTCAGGAGCCTCTGGCCTTTGTTAGTCTTGTATGATTTTAAATTTTAGTTTCTTGTGTATAATTCGGAGTTTAGTATGACGTCCATTATCACTGTACTATTATGCATTTTTTAGGGGCCAGCTGAAGGACACCTACGGGTGCGGGAATTCTCGCTACATTGAAGACCCATTGGTTGCCTTCGGCTGTTGTTTGCTCTATGGTCGGGTGGTTGTCGCTTTGACATATTCACCATTTCCTTTCTCAATTTTATTAGATTTTTTATTATTGGCCCAGTTTTCAAGTTGGTCCAAATCGGGGTCCAAAATTAAACTTTGTTTGATTTCATCAAAAATTGAATAATTGGGGTTCTTTGATATGCCAAATCTAACTGTGTACTATGTAGATTCTTAATTTTTGGTCCCGTTTTCAAATTGGTCTACATTAAAGTCCAAAGGGTCCAAAATTAAACTAAATTTGATTTTAACAAAAATTGAATTCTTGAGCTTTTTTGATATGCTGAATCTAAACATGTACTTAGTTTGTTTATGGGCCCAGTTTTCAAATTGGTTCAAATCAGGATCCAAAATTATTATATTAAGTATTGTGCAAAAGCAAGAAATTTTCAATTGCACAGTATTCAGCAATAGCAAGAAATCTGCAATTGCACAGTATTGTGCAATAGCAAGAAATTTTCAATTGCTCAGTATTGCGCAATAGCAAGAAATCTTCAATTGCACAGTATCGTGCAATAGCAAATATTTTCAATTGCACAATATTGCGCAATAGCCAGAAATATCTAATTGCACAATATTGCGCAATAGCCAGAAATATCTAATTGCACAATATTGTGCAATAGCAAGAAATTTTCAATTGATTGGAGTTATCTTTCTTTGTCCAGAATAGTAGTTGAGTCAACTTAAATCATTGTTTTATACAATATACAATGTATATTCACTTTTACTACCAACTGATAAATTAAAATAATCTTTACCATTCAGTGATAACAAGCACCTTTTGTTACATTTTAATATTTTATGATGTATTTAAATGAGTAGTTATTGTTGCAAACTCCATAAGAAATTTGAATTGAGATCAGTTTTGGAAAAAGGGAAAGGGGGATGTGAAAAAAATGGGGGGGGGTTAAATTTTTCTCATTTCAGATTTCATAAATAAAAAGAAAATTTCTTCAAACATTTTTTTGAGAGGATTAATATTCAACAGCATAGTGAATTGCTCAAAGGCAAAAAAAAAAATTTTAAGTTCATTAGACCACATTCATTCTGTGTCAGAAACCTATGCTGTGTCAACTATTTAATCACAATCCAAATTTAGAGCTGTATCCAGCTTGAATGTTGTGTCCATACTTGCCCCAACTGTTCAGGGTTCAACCTCTGCGGTCGTATATAGCTACGCCCTGCGGAGCATCTGGTTCTAGTTAAAACTATATCTTGTGGAACGGTATATGGATCTCTCTGAAATTATATCACAAGGTTTCATACCAGAAAGGGATGGTAAAGATTGGCTTTGGAGGTTATGGCTTAAACCGTTTAGGAATTAGGGGCAAAAAGCGGTAAAAACAAGGGTGTCCTGCGGGGCTTTTAATTTATTTTTAGCCAGTTGGACATTTTTATATATCATCCGGATTTTAATTTTCTTAAGACTTATTCAATTGAATAATTACAAATTAATATTACAAACACATGACAATTATGGAACGCCAAAACTGACAGTGTCTTTAATATTATGCACAGTATTGTCGTTCAATACAATCTAGACAAATAAATCATCATGACATTTTCATCAAATCAAATATTAAACACACAGCGCCTTATCCTGTTTTTAATTCCATCGGTATCTGGCCATGGTCGTTCCGTCCCCAAAGTGAGGGAGTGTTCAATAAAAAGGTCACAAGTTATACCTCACTGGTGTTCAATAAAGGAGCCACAATTAATACCTCACTGGCTGACAGAATTTCGATTTAGAACAATTCGTTTTCGTCCGCAAATGATAAAAGTTTTTTCAAGTTGTAGAATGCGAGCCTTGTGTATTACAAATTCAATCTAGCAGTGATGAAATCTATTTCTTCTCCTTCCATATACAGTTCATACCACCATCTGGTGTATTATCGAAATGATGCTTGGTGCAGACAAACCAATATTTACAGTGCAGTTAAAAAATAGTATGTACAGTTAAAATTGCGCACAGTTCTTAACACAGCTTGGTCTTCTGCAACTCAAACTTGAATGTGTCAATTGAGTTGCAGGCTACAGTATACAGGCACTCTCAGAATATTTTTTTCCCCTATATACCTTTATAAAGGTACTATATAGGAATTTTTTTTCATCTTTCATTTCACGGTCCTCAGGGGTTCACGCATATTTATTAGTTAGAAATATGGTCTATTGAGGAATATTCGGAAATTTTCTTTTTGTTCATTCGGAACATTTTTTCTTTTTACCTGTATTAGCATCCTGCAATTAAGAGCACCTCCATACGGGGTATTAAATATATTTAAAACATGTCAATAAAGAACTTTACAATGATTGCTACTCTCTTATATGCTATATGTTAATAAAATATATAGTCGAAAATCTATATAGAAAAAAAAACGAAATAGCTATCCAGACGTATAATTTTTAAAGAATAATAATGATTCAAAACATGGACACATGTACATCAGTCTTCCAAACATTCATTAAATTCATTTAGAAATAATTAATGAGGCATTGCGAACTGGTCAACAAGTATGATACAATGTACATTAACTAAATAAATGTTCCTTACGACTGATCATCAATAGGCAAATGATAGGTGTTACTCTCCCACGAGATGGATTGAGATTGAGAAATTATTTGACCTAATATAAAACCATTATTGAAGAGGTATAACTTTAGAATTGAATTCTAGATACAACGGATTTCATTAATAAAATAGAGTTACACACAAGATAAAAAGGGAATGCTTTCTTATTGCCTTTGATGTAACGTAAATGTACACAAATATGATCATTGTTAATTTAAAAGAAACGGTTATCAATGCAGTAGATTTAATTGATGCACAAGAATATCCTTTAAAGATTCCCAACAAAAATGATTTAACTGCATTTGTTAAATTATTTCTAAGAAACAATGAATTTGGGTTTAATGGACAGCTATACAAACAAGTTATAAGAACGCCCATGGTGGTATATTTTCACCACTATGCACATATATGTATATGCATCAAATTAATGGCAATTTTTTATGCCAAACAACGATAATAAGCAAACAAAAAAAACAGACTCCTGATTTCGGACAGGTATATTAAGTATACATGTATAAGCAGCAAATTAAATGTATTTGCTGGATCCAAACCCATTTCTTATGTGGAACAGGGTTTTACGGCATGCTCAAACAAATGATAAGTAAGTTGCTTTTGTCTTATTGGTAGGAATAAACATTCCATATTCTATGAAGCAAAAAAATCGTACTTTAACGATTAATCCCGCTGCAAATGTTTGCACCTGTCCTTAGTCAGAAATCTGATGTACAGTAGCTGTCGTCTGTTTTTGTAGTTCATACGTGTTTCTCGTTTCTCGTTTTTATATTATTTCCTTCCCATCAGAATGGTTTTATATTAGTATTTTTTGGGCCCTTTATAGCTTGCTGTTCGGTGTGAGCCAAGGCTCTGTGTTAAATGCCGTACCTTGACCTATAATGGTTTACTAAATTTGTCGAGCCTGCAACTTTTGTTTGCAGAAAGCTCGACATAGGGATAGTGATCCGGCGGCGGCGGCGTTAGCTAACTTCTTAAAAGCTTTATATTTTAGAAGGTGGAAGACCTGGATGCTTCATACTTTGTATATAGATGCCTCATGTTACGAAGTTTCTGTCAGTCACATGTCCAATGTCCTTGACCTCATTTTCATGGTTCAGTGACCACTTGAAAAAAAGTTCAGAATTTTTGTAATGATGAATTCTCTCTTATTATAAGTAATAGGATAACTATATTTTGTATGTGCGTACCTTGCAAGGTCCTCATACCCGTCAGACAGTTTTGACTTGACCTCGACCTCATTTCATGGATCAGTGAACAAGGTTAAGTTTTGGTGGTCAAGTTCATATCTCAGATACTATAAGCAATAGGGCTAGTATATTCGGTGTATGGAAGGACTGTAAGGTGTACATGTCCAACTGGCAGGTGTCATCTGACCTTGACCTTATTTTCATGGTTCAGTGGTTAAAGTTAAGTTTTTGAGTTTTTGTCTTTTTATCTAATATTATATGCCATAGGTCAACTATATTTGGTGTATGGAAATATTTTATAATCTATGTGTAAGTCCCGCAGGTTTTATTTGACCATGACCTCTATTTCACGGTTCATTGCACAGTGTTTAAGTTTTTGTGTTTTGGTCTGTTTTTCTTAAACTATAAGTAATAGGTCAACTATATTTGTTGTATGGAAGCATTGTTAGCTGTACATGTCTACCTGGCATGTTTCATCTGACCTTGACCTCTTTTTCATGATTCATTGGTCTTTGTTTAGCTATCTTGGTTAATGTTAAGTTTATGTGGCAGTTGTAATAAAGCTTTATACTTAAAACTATCAACATAATATCAATGATTAGTAAAGAAGGCGAGACATTTCAGTGTGTGCACTCTTGTATAAATTATTACATGGATGGAGAGGGGGTCTCATTGGGGGGTGCCGATCCCGGATCCCGCTTACTATTTTGTCACATTCCCGTTTCCCGCTTGCACTATGTACGTAAGCAATTCTCATTTTTTTGTCATTTCCCGGATCCCGCTAGACATCATTTCCCGTTTTCACGACACAATAATTTGACTTTCACGTTTCACGCTTACAAAAAATCGGCAATCCCGCGTCACGCTTAGACCCCAATGAGACCCACTGGAGAGTTGTCTCATTGGCACTCATACCACATCTTCCTATATCTATCTAATATGGGTTTTTTTTCACAGAAAAGTAAATAAAATGGCTGTTTGACTTAGGTGAAATATTACCTCTACCAATAAGTACCCTAGAAGTGTCATCCATTGGTAGTATTTTGAATTTACGTTGGTAAAAATTAATATAAAAAAACCCATTACATGTAATTATCTCCTCACTTCATATTTAACACCACTCTCAACATACCCAAATTGTCCTGATTTACAATAAAAAGAAAACATTATCCTCCACAAAGATGATAATGAAAACACTGAGGTATAATTTACAATTCAGTTGAAATAAGATTTGCATAAAAAAAAAGTTCAAAGGTTCACGTATTGACTTTTTTTTCTAAAAATGCAACTTGTTTCCTCATTTTCATGATTCGACCATTTCTTGAAAAAATTAATAGTATTTTTAGCATGTGGATTATTCACTTATTGTGAGTAAACATAACTGTATTTGACAGGTATAACTCACAGAGAGACATGGGGGTCTCATTGGGGGGGGGGGGGGGTGCCGATCCCGGATCCCGCTTACTATTTTGTCACATTCCCGTTTCCCGCTTACACTATGTACGTATTTAAAGCAATTCTCATTTTTTTGTCATTTCCCGGATCCCGCTAGACATCATTTCCCGTTTTCACGACACAATAATTTGACTTTCACGTTTCACGCTTACAAAAAAATCGGCAATCCCGCGTCACGCTTAGACCCCAATGAGACCCACAGACATGTGGACACATGTTGGTTTAAATGTCTACTGTTGGATTCAGTAACAAAAGAAACCATTACCCTAGCTATTATTATTTAATAATCCACATAATTTAATGCTTGTTGGACTATAGGCAGTAGAATTTTATGAATAACCATTTTCTGTCTACTAATAAAAAATCTCACCCTATATTATATACATCTTTGATTAAATGAATAACGCTGGCACTAGTTTGTATCAAATCCCTCCATACAACATTATAGTAGTGCGCCTGACATAGGCGGAACTTACAGATAATTTAGGTTAGGAACCTGAAAAGATAACGTTGGTTTCTTTCCCTCCACCTATATTATTCCTGTAAGGAAGAAGAAAGTAAATGAGAAGAAAGTGATTAATATTATATTTTAGGCAGTGGCTATTTGACCGGCACCGGCTGAATAGCAAATTTGCTATTTGACCGGCACCGGCAAAATAGCAAATTTGCTATTTAGCCGGCACTGAATAATTTATATCTCAATGGAATTAAAATATAAGAATAATAATTAAATATCAAAATTTTATATTTAAAAACTTTTGTAAATGTTACTCATATAAACACTTAAACTTTTAACTATCAAATTAAATATAATTTAAAGATTAAAATACAAATACATCCGAGGAACAAGTTCAAGCAAGATCTGAACTTTTAACTGCCTCTTGTTTGGACACAATTGTAAATATTGATTTAATCAAAAAGTATTGTCAAAAAGATGCATGGGAAGCTATTAAGAGCGTAAAACTATATAAAGAGAAGAAAAGGAACCCTATCTTTATATGCAACATATGCACACATGGTGCAGATTCAAAAGAAGCCAGTGTTATGTGTAGTTCCTGTTTGGAGTGGCAAAATTTATCTTGTGCTAGATTAAAACAACTTCTAAAGGCAAAGGATTGGTTTTGTAACAATTGCAAATGTTAAATCATGTGTCCTTTTGAAATTGGTAGCAAACAACTTTTAATATTGTCTTTTTTATGATGTGAGTAGTTTTACATAACACCATTTTTATCGCATGGCAGGATATTTAAACCATAGATTTTACACTGATTTGGACATCTACTTTTTAGCTCACGGGACCTGAAAGGTCAAGTGAGCTTTTCTCATCACTTGGCATCTGTCGTCCGTCGTCCGTCGTCCATCGTCCGTCTACTGGGCCAAATTTAACAGAACTTTGCCACAATCATCATTATCGTATCTAGTTTTAAAAATGTTTCTGATGATCCGGCCAACCAACCAAGCTGGCGGTCATGGCTTAAAATAGTACATAGGGGTAAAATGTAGATTTAGCTTATATCTCTGAACCAAAGAGTTAAGAGCAAATCTGACGTGGGGTAAAATTGTTTATCAGGTCAAGATCTATCTGCCCTGAAATTTTCAGACAACTCAGACAACCCGTTGTTGGGTTGCTGCCCCCGAATTAGTAATTTTAAGGAAATTTTGCAGATTTTGGTTATTATCTTGAATATTATTATAGATAGAGATAAACTGTAAACAGTAATAATGTTCAGCAAAATAAGATCTACAAATAATTCAACATGACCAAAATTTTCAATTCACCCCATAAGGAGTTATTGCCCTTTATAGTCAATTTTAAACAATTTTCATTTTTTGTAAATTTTTGTTAATTTTAGAAAATATTTTCCACTGTAATTACTGGGTCAAGTTCATTAAAAATAGAGATAATTCTGGCAACAATAATGTTCAGTATAATAAGATCTACAAACACATCACCATCACCAAAACACAATTTTGTCATGAATCCATCTGTGTCCTTTGTTTAATATGCACATAAACCAAGGTGAGCGACACAGACTCTTAAGAGCCTCTAGTTTATAAATATTTTAGAAAAAAATATATTTAGCAATGTATATACAAATGTGTTCCTCTGTTTCTGCTTCTGCCTGATAATGGCCACAATCAACGAGCTGATTATTATGCCAGGACTTAGATGCGCATACAGACCCCCTCCCCAACCCACCCCAATTTGATACTTCAGTTCAGCTTTGTTAGCGAGGCTTTAAAGTCCTCGACTGACGGTGCTGATGCTACCCCAGGAGGGAGAGTGTTTCAATCCCTGATCGTTTTCGGGAAAAATGAGTATTTCCTGTAATCACTTCTGGATGCTAGAATTTGGAAACTTTGTCGTGCATGTTCCTCGACAGTGGTGTTGGTTGCATAAGACGACCTTCCTTAGTTACAGCCACTTTGTATTCTATTTTATAGAACATGGTTAGTCTATCGTCTTTTCGCCTTTTTCCCATGCAGAGATGTCCATTCCAGGTGCTCACTCACTTTGCTGACACTTGAGTGATTATGGTGTTTGTTGGACACATATCTTGCTGCTCGTCTCTGCATGGACCATTTCTAGTCAATCTATTTCTGTTTTAAAGTATGGGTCCCATACTGGACTTCCGTACTCTATTAATGAATACTGGTGTTACGTTCGCATTTCTCCAGTCATTTGGTACATCCCCAGTTTCTATTGATGATTGAAAAATTAATGATTGTAAGGATTGGGGCTATTTCTGTGGCCAGTTCGTTGAGTTGTTTGGGTTTTATATTATCTGGTCCAGCTGCCATGGCTGCTGTATTTGGATTTATTTTTTTCAGAAGTTTGAGTATACCATTTTTTGTGATGTTGAGTTCCTCTGCTAAGGGATATTGACCTGGCATATTGCATCTGGATTTAAACTCGTATTCATTATATGTGTCCTTGGTGGAAAAGGCAGATTGGAATTGCTTGTTTAGAATGGTTGCGTGGTCTACAGGGTGTGTGTGTAGTTTACCTTCACTGCGAAATGGTGCAACTCCATTGCTTTTTGTTTTCTGATGTTTGATGTATGTCCAGAAACGTTTCATACTACTATATTGGTTGTTTTCCTCCTAAGGTGTTAGGATGTTCTCATTGTAGTTCCAATATGAACGACGGAGCTCTCTTTGTACCATTCTCTTTGTTTCTATAAGTTTGGATGTTATTGTAAGATTAGCTGAATTTTTATGTTTTTTGTAAAATCTGTCACGGCGTTTTATTAGTTTGGGTACTGATGGTGTGAGCCAAGGCAGGCTGCCTTTTTGTTTTGCAGTTTTGTGCGGGATGTGATTTGCCACACTCTGGTTTAAGTTGGTCTTAAAGACTAACCAGAGCTCCTCGGTTGAACTGCAGTTTGCAGCTAGTTCTCTGATCTTTTGGTGGTGTTTTCATGCTTTTAATTAATATTATTAAGTTATAAATTATTTATTTATATGAACATCTTCAATATTTTATTTTTGATTGTACTGTTACATATTTTTAATGCTTGATATTGTGATAAAATGATTTTAAATTATTATTATTAAGCTTTTTTATTCTCTACTAACATGACTAATCACATCAATGAACAATTTTATTCAGTGCCGGCTAAATAGCAAATTTGCTATTTAGCCGGTGCCGGTCAAATAGCCACTGCCTATATTTTACAACTTGGAGTGAATAATATATGTGTAGACTTGATGATGTTTATAAGATGAAAGCCAAACAAGATAGTATTCACTCTTACAGACCTATAATTGCTATTTTGAGACCGTAATATATAGGTATATACATTGTATATAGTAGATCTTGCCATGGATAGAAAACAAGTGCCTGTGACTTTACAGCTAAATACTGTTAATAACATGAAAACTATGAAGAAGCTGTTATTTGCTTGTCATGTAAGACGACAATTAAGTTAACATTATCATCTGATCATGGTTTTACATAAGGCACTGGCTACGGTTTCATGTATCTGTATCATTCTGTAGTGGTACATTGTACGTGTAGAATTATGTTTAGGCTTTTATACATGGAAACAATCATAAAAATACCATTGTTACATTGGAGATTAATTGTGGGAATGCAAGGTTGGGTAAACATGGTAAAGGAATAGTCCAAATAATTATCAGTCAGGGATATAACTCTATAGGGTTATTACAGGAAAATAACATACATGACATACATTTGCTATTGTGGACTAAAAAATCAAAGAACTGTGATAACCAGGGATCTCCATGGCCTGTTTAACGATGGCGCCCCGCCATCGTTCAAATATTTTGCGCCATCGTCAAATGACTTGCGCCATCGTTAAATTATCTTGCGCCATCGTTAAATTGTCTTCCGCCATCGTTCAAAACTTCATCGTTTTTTGCAGCCCGACACCATTTTTTTATCAATTATAATCAAATGCATGTAACTGCATAACCCTTAGGCTTTTTATGTTATAATCCAATACAGTTCTAACGCTTGAGGGATATCCGGATTAAGATCGCTAATCACTTAATTGTACCTGAACTTGTACAGGTAGATCAACAAACCACACAGGAGAATACTATCTGAGGATAGACGATCCATTTGTCGAATTAATGAACTAAGTTTCAGCAAATGATTATGATAATTTAGATTAAATAAAAAAAATTAATAATTCAGTTACAAAGAAAACAGTTTAACAAGTCGAACACGTGCTTTATTTTGACTTAAAGCAATCAGCATCCCCCTTTTTTAAGAAGTACAAAATAAGACGCAAAACAGTAAATATTATTTCATTGCAAATAACTTGAATACTGCTGTAACGATAATTTAGAATTACTTTAACAGTTTAAAAGTAAAAACATAAATATTTCTGAAATATCGTATCGTAATTCCGAATTCATTTCGTATATTACAATCAAATTGATACATCCGCGTTTCCGGTTTCTATTCAGACTCGAAAGATGCATGTTGCACAGCATCAATTTGACAGATAAAGTCTTTAAAAACGTTTTCATTTGTCAATGTTTGCTTTACAAATCTCTTTAAGCTTTTACATAACCCGTACGAATCGTTTTGATGTTGCTGCAAATCAGCCATACCGGTAATGGGTTCTGAATTTGACAACTGTCAATGACATATAAGCTCCACATCATATGATTTTTAACCCCATAACAATTACCAAAAATACAAGAAATCTACATGGGGACCTTCATGACAGCTTTTGGTCATTCTCGAGTAAAGGGGGACCATGAAGACTTGGCATTTGAATGGTTAAAAACGGCAATAAATGAAAATATTGATACTTCTAATTCTATAATGAAAATTCAAATAAATATAATTTAAATAAGCAATGATTTAGCATGTTCACCATTCCTTGTATAGAGTGATAAAACATATCCGATCGCGCTCCACTGTACAGCGTAGACACGGTTTGTAACGTGAAAGTTCCTCCATCGTTCAATTTTCATCCATGGAGATCCCTGGATAACAAATGTATTTTACATGTTTCAAAGGGACAATATACATCATTAGTTTAGTTAAAATGTATAAAAGTTCTAAATTGATATTACTTTTTTCTATATGTATACTTAACTATTTCAGTCTGCACCAAACACTTTTTCAACTCCTAGTCTGAAGACCAATATTCTGACATTTTCTTATTGGGCCAAACAAAGTTTTGCAAAAACTTACTAGTCCGAATGAAATTTTACTAGTCTGGGGCATCGGACTAGTGGCTAACCATGCAGATTGCTATTTAAAGATATAGCAGTTCATAGTTTGCCAATTTTGCATAGTACATTACATGTATGGCTATATGTTATTACAGAAAAAATATACCTGTAATAACTAAAGGGTGTTATCACAGCTTCTCTATATCACTTCAAAGCCTTTACTCAGACATACATCATGCAATAATTTAATTTTGGTTGTAACGCGTCTTCTGATTGGCTGACGTTATTTTGTTATGAGCCCATAGACATAATTTAGTTATGTGACCGTGACGTCATCAACGTTTTTTCATGGTTTTTAACCGGATTTTTGTGTCAAAAATGTCGGTTATTGATTTGGGGATGTACGGCGGGCGGCCGGGCGGGCGGCAATCAAATGTTGTCCGTGCATTAACTCATGAACTGTTCAGCCAAAGCTTTTAAAATTTTAATATGTTGTTACTGACAACTAAATGAAGGTCAAGTTCAATAATGCCGATTTTGACTTTTACCGTTCAGGAGTTATGGTTCTTGAAAGATTAAAAATTGAGTTTTCAGTCGTGTCCGTGCATTTACGCATGAACTGTTCTACCAAAGCTTCCCAAATTTTAATATGTTGTAACTGATGACAAAATAGAGGTCAAGTTAAATAATGACGATTTTGACTTTTACCGTTCAGGAGTTATGGTTCTTGAAAGATTGAAAAATGGTGTTTCCAGTCATGTCCGTGCATTTTCTCATGAACCATTCAACCAAAGCTTTTGAAATTTTTATATGTTGTTACTGATTACAAAATAGAGGTCAAGTTCAATAATGACGATTTTGACTTTTACCGTTCAGGCGTTATGGTTCTTGAAAGATTGTAAAATGGCATTTCCATTCACGTTGTTGCATTTACTCATGAACCATTCAATCTAAGCTTTTCAAATTTTAATATGTTGATACTGATGACAAAATGGAGGTCAAATTTGATATTGATGATTTTCACTTTCACCATTCATCAGTAATGGTTCTTGTGATATTGCCAGGACACAAATAAATATTAATAAATCCGGTTTGCTGTCGTTGTGACAGCCTCTTGTCTACGGTTTAAAATGGAATTTAGAATTAAATTATAAGAAATGACTGTAATATTTTTTCTGTCTATTCGAAATAACATAAAAAATGTGGTGCACACTGTTAAATAACCCGCTACGCGCGTTATTCAGTGTGCACCAAATTTTTTATGTTATTTTTTCATAGACAGAAAAAATATTACAGTCATTCCTTAATTGTCATGCTTAATTACAATGTAGTTTAATTTATTGTAAGAAATAATGACCAGAGCATGTAATGAGGTTAAGCGCAAGTTTCTCAGTAATTCAGAAGTGTCTTATATAATACATTTGTAAGTTACATTCCTTTAATAGCTGCATGAGCCTTGTTATCACAGCTAAAGTTATCCCTTAATAGCCTCGACTCATTGATTTACCATGGTCCATCAAAAGTATATTAATTTAATTAAAAAATTAGTTATCAAGACTATGCATTTAGTTTCTGCACAATGTCTCAAGAGTTCCCTAGAGCCCGCTATAAATATGATAAATGAAATAATTTTACAAATAACAAGCATATGTTATTACAGATTTAGAAAATTTAAGGTGAAAGTATCTGTAATAACACATGCAAGTTATTTCCTGGAATAACCCTATAGAGTTATATCTCTGACTGATTATGATGTCTAGCAAGGCTATTTTATTTTATTTTATTTTTTGGGACACCTACACCTGAAGGCGTCCAAGAAAAAAATAAAATAGCCTTGCCTAAGACGTCATAATTATTTGAACTATAGGTACAGGAACCAATTAATTACGAATGTAACAATAATTATTTAGTCTACGGTTACATACAAATGTATATGCATTGTGTTATTGTTACCATGGTTACATTTATTTACTTCAATGTATGCTGGTACTAGTAATATGTATTAAAATAAAACTTGAAAACTTTAAATTTCTTTTGCAATGTTACAGTTTCTACAAATCCAATATGTTGTATTGCATGTATTGGGGAGCATGTTTTAGTCATACGAATCTTGGTGAAACCAAACAGCCACCACAAACGAATGATGCAGCAATTGCTGCAATATGTGTATTAAAGACATAATATTAGTGTCCTGTGAAAATGTGTCCACCTGGACAGTTTTTAATTGAATTTTGGTATTTAATAAGTCCATTGCCATGAAATATTGTTGCTTAATTGGACAGATTTTTACTGCAAAAAACTAGTGTTAATTACTGATTTTATGTTCACTTCCAATTTTTATATCAAACATTGTCCAACTTAGCTAATAAAATTAAAAACCCAATTAGCATAAAAATGCAAGTCAATAGTGAAGGCAATTGATGTTATCATTTACCGACATGTTGAAACTGCATGGGGGAATCGTTGTTTTCATTTTCAGAGTCCCGATAGTTTGTGGTAGTAATTTCATTCTTATCAACTTGGTGAAAAAAAATAATTAAGCAACACACCTACATGTACAATGATGTATACATTTTAGAAGGTTTATGTTTAATTAACCTAGCAGTAAGCGTTCATCGAAGTTCAGTAATGTAACAATAACGCAATGTAACTGTAGGCTCAATTAGTATTGTTTATAAGATTACACGCATTTTGAAAGAATTATAAGGATTCAACGCCTTTTAAAGGAATTTATTGGTATATAAACTGGACAAAGTCACAAACAAATAAAAGTCTGAATTGTGAGTGACTTTGTCCAGTTTATACACCAATAAATTCCTTTAAAAAGGCGTTTAATCCTTATAATTCTTTTAAATTGGAGAAAGAGAATATATTTTTTTCACACTCGTTTCCTCTATTACACATTTATTGTATATTTATGTCATTGAATATATATGCTTGGCGCATGAATATATTTCGTGGTTAACGCAAAAATATGTACTCAATGAAATTTGCTATCTGATAAAAATTTAACAGCGAAAACTCTTAATATTATGAATATCATTCAAACAAATGTTTTGTGTATTATTTTATTTTTCGATTAACTTGCAGTTAAAATTTAAAAAAATAACGTAGTTGTTATTATTGCCGCCATTTTGTTTACATTAGTTATCAAAAGAAGTTCGGTCAACGTCGTCTATCTCAAAATAACCAATGTCAAGATCAACTACATGTTGTTCTCTTGACCAATCATATCAACGTTTTCCCTAATATGCAAATCCATAAGAATTGTACATTCGTAATTAATCGGATCCTTACCCAGCCCTGTATTCCAGCAATTTGTCTTCAATGTAACAATAATACTTTTATTATTGTTACATTTCCATGTAACTGTAGCCAGTGCCTGTACATAATTGTCAATGTATCATGTTATGAGACAACTATCCTCCAAAGTTAAATACAAGAGGGACGAAAGATACCAGAGGGACAGTCAAACTCATAAATCGAAAAATAAACTGACAACGCCATGGCTAAAAATGAAAAAGACAAACAGACAAACAATAGTACACATGACACAACATAAAAAACTAAAGACTGAGCAACACGAACCCCACCAACAACTGGGGGTGAAAAAATTAAAATTGAGAAAGGAAATGGGGAATGTGTCAAAGCGACAACAACCCAACCATAGAGCAGACAACAGCCGAAGGCCACCAATGGTTCTTCGATGTAGCGCTGAGAAACTCCCGCACCCATAGGTGACCTTCAGCTGGCCCCTTAAAAAATATGTATACTAGTACAGTGACAATGGACGTCATACTAAACTCCGAATTATACACAAGAAACTAAAATTAAAAATCATACAAGACTAACAAAGGCCAGAGGCTCCTGACTTGGGACAGGCACACAATTGCGGCGGAGTTAAACATGTTTATAAGATCTCGACCCTTCCCCTATACCTCTAGCCAATGTAGGAAAGTAAACGCATAACAATACGCACAATAAAATTCAGTTCAAGAGAAGTCTGAGTCTGATGTCAGAAGATGTAACAAAAGAAAATAAATAAAATGACAATAATACATAAATAACAACAGACTACTAGCAGTTAACTGACATGCCAGCTCCAGACCTCAATTAAACTGATTGAAAGATTATGTCTTCATCATATGAATATCAGGCACAATCCCTCCTGTTAGGGGTTTAGTATCATACTATCATAAAATATATCAGAAGAACATAACCTGTGTCATGCCAACAACTGTTTTTTAAATAAGTTTGTTTAGTTCCGATGCAAAGACCATATAAGTGAATCAATATTAAAGTCAAAATATGCAATCTTTAATGACCTGACAACAGTATTGTAACTATATCCCTTCTTAATAAGTCTGTTTAAAGGTTTTGTAATCTTTTGAGGTGAATACTGATATTTTTGTGCTTTGTAGAATATTACCATAAAAGATTGGATGTGAAATACCTGAACGTATAAGATGTCTGCATGTTGAGTTATATTTACGAATTATTTCCTCATACCGATGATAAAATTTAATGAATGTTTTGACTAGTTTGTGATATCGAAAACCCTGGTGTAATAATTTTTCAGTAATACATAAATTTCTCTCGCTAAAATCTAATACGTCGTTACATACACTAGCGAATCGTACAAGTTGAAATATATAAACACCATAAGATGGTGACAAGGGAACATCACCATCTAAAAATGGATAATTAACGATAGGAAATGAAAAATCATCTCTTTTATCATGAATTTTTGTATTAAGCTTCCCGTTAATGATATAGATATCAAGATCAAGGAAAGGGCAGTGGTCATTGTAAGTATTAGCTTTATTTAAAGTAAGTTCAACAGGATAAATTTCTTTAGTATGCATACTGAAGTCGTCATTATTGAGAGCCAATATATCATCCAAATATCTAAAAGTATTGTTAAATTTTTGTATCAAATGTTGTTTTGATTGGTCTTTGCTAATTTTAGTCATAAATTGTAACTCATAACAATACAAAAACAGGTCCGCAATAAGTGGTGCACAGTTAGTCCCCATTGGAATGCCAACAACTTGACGATATACGGAATCTCCAAAGCGAACAAAGAATGAAAGATGTTATCAAGTAAAAATTCAAGCGCATATATAGTATCAAAGCATGTCCAATTGACATGGTTCTTTTGTTTATTCCTACTTAAAAATGACCTAAAAGAGTTTGAACATATGCACTCAATTCTGACTTTTTAAATGCCCAGTTAATTAGGGAAGTGAATTTTTATGCCCCACCTATGATAGTAGAGTGCTCACCTACGATAGTAGAGGGGCATTATCATGATTATGTTTTCTGGTCTGTGGCTCTGTGCGTCCGTTCAGGTTAAAGTTTTTGGTCAAGGTAGTTTTTGATGAAGCTGAAGTCCAATCAACTTGAAACTTAGTACACTTGTTGCTTATGATATGATCTTTCTAATTTTAAAGCCAAATTAGACTTTTGACCCCAATTTCACGGTCCACTGAACATAGAAAATGAAAGTGGGAGTTTCAGGTTAAAGTTTTAGGTCAAGGTAGTTTTTCACAGGCACTTGTCTCAGAAAA
This sequence comes from Mytilus galloprovincialis, assembly GCA_037788925.1. NCBI lineage: Eukaryota > Metazoa > Mollusca > Bivalvia > Mytilida > Mytilidae > Mytilus > Mytilus galloprovincialis. The sequence goes on along the minus strand of CM075334.1, from coordinate 42,664,084 downwards.
AAAATCTTAATATATACCTTTATATAACACGGTCCATGAAAAGGATAGTGCGAGTGGGGCATCCATGTACTTTAGACACATTCTTGTTTCTTATTAAATAAGAATATGAGGCAAAGTGGTATATAGGGTAAAAAAAAATCAAAACTTTGAACATATTCAAAATCAACAATATATGCATGTACTTCCAACGAGTTTTTCACACTCCAAAAGTAATTAATTTCACTATTTTCAAAGGCCTTATTTGAACAATTTATTATCAGTTTTTTTATTGGACCAAGTGTACTAGTAAGTGAAATAGACAATTTAGTAGTGGAACAATTGCTTGAAGATGAAATAAATCTATATATGTAAGGTTTTTTGTGTAGCTTCGGAAGCCAGTTCATAGTTGGGACTTAATTTCATTGTATTTGGTGCTGCTTGTAAAGAAGTAGCTAAAAGTTTGTGTTTGTTACATATGTTGTTTTCTGAAAATGAAGTCAGTTGAAATGTTGGCGAATTCGTGATTTCCTTTTGCAGAACCTCAATATAAAATTTATGTCAAACAATAATGATATTATAAGCAGTACATGTATTTAGATGTATTTTGTAAGAAATTAAAGGCAACAACTTAAGACTTCAACAATGAGAAAAACCTTATACCTCATTGTTAGCTGTAAAATGGTCCCAAAACATTGACAAATGTTAAACAGTTCAATAATAGGGAAATTAACGTCCTGATTTTACATGTTTTAGTACAAAAAACAAATAAAAACATATATGATATTATACTTTGTTACCACTGTCTGTCCGATCATCTGTCCTATTATGGGTATATATAGATATTCCACACATCTCCTACAGTTTGATTGCAACCTAGCTAGGTCAATCATGGTCCAGTAACTGAATTTATTGTGGTATATTCTATAAAGTTGCATATCTATCCATGCAAGCATATCAGTTTAACAACTATTTTGAGGTCATATTCCTACTTCATGGTTAAGCACCTTCACATTAATTAGCAATTTTACTGTTAACAGTTCATCAGATTGCCTTTCCTGATTTTATTTATGCAGACAAGCGAGACATATCTCTGAATCAACATAAATAAGAAGATGTGACATGCATGTCAATGAGACCACTCTCAATCCAAGTTACAATGCACGAAAAGTAAACAATCATAGGCAGTCAGCAAAGTGTGAACTCAGATCCTGTAAATAATGTTGACATAATCTACCTTGTACCAACCTTTTTTTCATCATGAATAAAGAAGATGTGAGGTATATATCAATGAGACAGTACGGCATATATACTTCTTGTACATTTTTTTATATAGTATGGCACGAGCAGATGCCTTGGCTATAGACTATGCCAAAATAGATATGTGTAAATTGCAGAAAGATATCAAAAGATTTATGTCTTTATTTTTCTTTGTTCCTTACAGAGTCGTCCAAGAACTTACATACTGGAGATAAACATTATCAATAAGATGTTAGACGGAGGAGAGGATTTAGTCACACTCAGTGGTAATCTACAGAGACACATCAACACACAGGCTGGTAAAACACTTCATAAATGTGATGTCTGTGCCAGGGAATTTAGTCATAGCGGTCACTTAAAGAGACACTTGAGAACACATACTGGTGAAACACGTCATAAATGTGATATTTGTGGTAAGATATGTAGTCGAAGTAATGACTTGAAGAAACACTTGAGAACACATACTGGAGAAAAACCTTATAAATGTGATGTCTGTGCCGGGGAATTTAGTCTCAGCGGTCACTTAAAGAGACATGTAAGAATACATACAGGTGAAAAACCTTATAAATGTGATGTTTGTTTTAGAAAATTCTCTCGCAGTGATGAGTTAAAGAATCATATGAGAACACATACGGGTGAAAAAACTCATGTATGTGATGTTTGCTTTAGAAAATTTAATCAAAAATGTGATTTAATGGGACACATGAGTACACATACAGGAGACAAACATCATGGCTGTGATTTATGTGGTAAACTGTTTAGTAATCTTAGCAATTTACAGAGTCACATGAGAACACATACAGGCGAAAAAAATCATCACTGTGATGTATGTGGAAAATCGTTTGGTCAGAATGATAATTTAAAGTGTCACATGAGAACACATACAGGTGATAAACCTTATGAATGTGATGTATGTGGTAAAGGGTTTAGTCAGGTTGGTGGTTTACAGAGACACATGAGAACACATACAGGGGATAAACCTAATGACTGTGATGTATGTGGTAAACAGTTTAGTCGACCTGATAGTTTAAAGAGACACATGAGAATACATACTGAGGATAAAGCAGATAACACTCACAATGAGATGTTTATCGTTGAGGTTCAGTGTGAGTGATATTTACATAGACACACAAGAACACATACTAGTCAAATCAAGGCAAATCTAATTTCGTACCAAATTCCATGAATTCAGACTTACAGAGAACGCATACTAGCGACAAACATCATAAGTATGACGGACATGCTGAAAAGTTGTTTTCAGAAGAGGAATTAAAGAGAAACATATTGGAAATAACTATTAAACCTTATATCTGGGTTGTATGATAATGGAAACTGACAGACCCATGAAAACATATACCTGTGTGAGGTTTAAATAATGGGCCAAACATTATTGAAATGATTACTCATATAGAGATGTATAAAAGCACATAGAGATACTAGTATTTAGTCTTTAAACTGTGATTGTTCGATATACATGTATGTTCTTCATGCTCATAGAGATGTAAAAGAACACATAGCAATAGTGATGTATGTAGTGGTTGCATTTTTTAGAATCTAATGCCTCAAAAGCACTCAAGCGATTTACAAGTATCAGGGTTTTTCGGTAAATATATGAAATGCAATCAAAACCTTATAGAACTGACTTGATATCTAAATTTTCCAAGGATGATCACTGGACCTACTAAAAAGCGCATGGGGAAAAGAAATGGCACCCGGGGAGGATGAAAAAAAGCGCCTGGGGAAAAGAAAAGATGCAGAGGAAAATATATAGGTATTGAATTGGCATGAGACAACTTTGTGTTGATGAAATAAGTTGATTTTTTTAAATGTTAGACAAGTATTTTGCAAATTTAGATAACAGACATGTACATTTGCCAGTAATCAAGCACAAAAACATGTATTAATGTTTCAATTTTAACAATAATATATGAATACATTATTTAGGAACGATAAAAGTGACACGCACACGAATATCAGCATCAGCAAATAAAACAATTATAGTAAGCATGTTAAAAGCCAAAATGAAAGCAGCTGTTTGGTATAAAACAAATAGCATTGAATCACCGATAAACAGAAGTGATTTAAACAGTTTTAGTTTTATAAAAAAAATTATAATAAATTTTACAATTTTTACGACATATTCCACTGTAAGGCTAGAGTATTATATTTGCTTTAGCAGTGGGGTTAACTTTTCTTTTCTTAGGGACAGGCATGTTGAAACCCTTCCACGATCTTCCAATATCAATGCAAGTGGTACGAGACCACAATTGTCATCCCTTGATTTTCGACAAATATAGTCCCTAGTGTTGACAGTGGGTTACTTGCCAATATTTTTTATGCCCCTTCCAAATTTATTTCTCCATGTTTTATGCCTCAAATTGAAAGTAGGGGTGTGAAATTACACTGTAAAAAAGTTGGGTTCAGAATTTTAAAGGAAAGTAGTGAAAAAAGGTTCAAAATTAGCACTTCGGAAGCTGTCAAAAGATTTCAAGATGCCCTAAAGAGAAAATTGTCCATATTTTTAGTTAGAGCCGATGAAGTTTTCTATAATTTTGATATAATTTGTCCCAAAAGTAGTACAACACACTGTAAAAATTTCATTGAGAAAGCGCAGGTGGGATTTTTTTAATTTTCATTTATGTTCTAAAAGAAATGCACTACGAATTAATTGTGGTCTCGGACCTAAGAGGTGAAATCTGTAAATATAGAATCTGTACTTTGGCAACTTCCCTAAATGATTTGATGGTGTCAATTTGTTGAATAGCATGAAACTAAAGGATTTAATTTTATAGAATTTCTGCAAAAATGACCAATTTTGGTATTTTATGGTCAAAATAGGCATTTTATAGCTTTTTCAATGTTGATGCATAAATGGCATCTGACAGGTTTTCATGTGTCAGTATTTGTGTTTCTATGCCTTAATCCAGTTCTGTTACTTATTTTTGAACTCTGAATCTACAGAATAGAAGGTTATCTCAGACAATATGTGCAAAATGTTTTGTATACAATTGTAAATGACCCTTGGCTAACGCCCTGTTTGGATGAAGTCAAAAGTGGGAGCTTGGTACATAAAAGTTGAAGTCCATTATATAGACCTGACTAAATTTGTATAAAAAGCACTTTACAATGTCTTTTGTACTTGTTTCATTCCACATAATATCTTTTTTTCCTTCTGTAAGATAGCATTTAATTTATTGGTTCAAATATACATGTAGGCCTGTTGAGACTAAAATTACATGCAAGTTTTTCACTAAAAAAATCCTTGTATCAGACCATACTGTCTGCAAGAAAAGTTAAATGCAAGAGTCTTTTTATGTTCAGATGTGTTGTATCATGTCACATGAGTATAGAAATGATAAAAAAAGAAACAATTTTTTATTTCTTATAGCCTCAATATGCATTTTCTTATGTAAATATGTGGCACGGCCTAAATTGACCCTAAATTATTTCAAGTCTTACTTGGCCTAAGTTCCTTTTAAACTAATATGATATGTTATTTATAACTTTTCTTTCTATTTAGAGTACATTCAAATGTTCAATACATATGTAAGGATTATTTACAACCAAAAAGCTTCACAAATTTAAAATTGCTGGAAAATATAACATCTTCATGTAATAAGGCCTCCTTCATTGAAAAACTTTAATTTTTAGGTGCAGACTCATATAAATTTGACTTTTGAATAATTATGCTAAGTCTGACAAATCAAATGAGTACTCTATTGCATTTAGTACATGATAATTGATATATTAAGGCAATTAAAAAGTATTTTTTTGCAATATTTAAATTTTTAAAGCCCCAAATGATGATACCGGTAGTTGAAATTTTTCAAATTTAACGTCAAAATTTAACACGCAAAGTTGAGTATAGAATTTATCACACTGTCTATAATATATGTCTTATTATTATGAAACTTTGTAAGCAGTGTTATAATTAATTAAGCTTTAGTCATACCAAGTTTTATTAAGATTGGTCAACTTTTTCTATCCTATTAGGTCCGAGACCACAACTGTCGTCCCTTGATTTTCGTTGTCCACAAATATAGTCCATAGTGTTAGTCCATAGTGTTGACAGTGGGTTACTTGCCAATATTTTTCATACCCCTTCCAAATTTATTTCTCCATGTTTTATGCCTCAAATTGTAAGTAAGGGGGTGAAATTACATTGTAAAAAAAGTTGGGTTCAGAATTTTAAAGGAAATTAAGTAGTGATTTGGTCCAGCTGAAAAAGGTTCAAAATTAACACTTCGGAAGCTGTCAAAAGATTTCAAGACGCCCTAAAGAGAAAATTGTCCATATTTTTAGTTAGAGCCGATGATGTTTTCTAAAATTTTGATATAATTTGTCCCAAAAGTAGTACAACACACTGTAAAAATTTCATTGAGAAAGCGCAGGTGGGATTTTTTTAATTTTCATTTATGTTCTAAAAGAAATGCACTACTAATTAATTGTGGTCTCGGACCTAAGAGTGTTTAATAAAATGAAAAAAAAATTTGAGAGTGTTCACCATGCAGTTGCAAATATTAGACCTCTGGCACTGATTTTTTTAAATGACGGAATATACATTTTGACAGAGGACAATATTGTTTCTGATTCCTCTATATACTCTTGTTTATATTTACGGCTTACTAACTGATACTTACTTATATATAATTTTGAAATCTAAAATGTAAAAGTTCATCAACACTATCTACACACTTAAGACAAAACAAGCAATGATTTATTTTTTTTATTCAGGAAAACGTTTATTGTTATAAAATATTATTATTTTATTCTCCTGAGAGCTTTGTTTTCTTCCCCCTGGCACTTTTTCTTTTCCTGGGCATTTTTAGTAGGACCGCTGATCACTACTTTTTTATGCTACCTCAAAAAATTGTTTTGCATCGTATAATGCTACATGTATCATGTCGTCGTCGTCGTCGGAAGACACATTTAGTTTCCGGACAATTTCTTTAGTTTTAGTAAATGGATTTCTATAAATTTTTACCGGAAGGTTCAATACCACTAAATGAAGGTTGGGATTGATTTTGGGAGTGATGGTCCCAATAATTTAGGAATTAGGGGCAAAAAAAGGGAACCAAAATACACATTTTTTGAGTTTTCAAACAATAACTTTTGTTTTAGTGTATGAATCTCTCTGAAATTATACGACAAGTTTCCATGCCATGAAGGGATGGTTAGTATTGACTGAAGGAGGGGTGTTATGGCTCAAAATGTTTGCAATTAGGGGCAAAAAAGGTGAAAAACTAGATTTTTCTAGTCAATAGACAATTAAGACAATTTAAAAGCAGTGTAAGGGAGGTAACTAAAAACATTTAACATACAAATATTGGGTATGTTTCGCATTTACCTCCTTTACACTACTTGTAAATTATATATAAAGAAATATCAGGTTTTGGATTAATTGGCAAAAAAAAGGGGAGTGGTAGTAGTTTTCAATTTTTTCCCCCAAATTTCCCTGATTCCAAATTTTATAAAAGTTTGAACAAGAAATTTTTAATTGCACAATATTGCACAATAGATTTGTAAGATCTTGACATTTTTTTTGTGTCAGAAACTCATATTATATCAAAAATTTGATCACAATCCAAATTCAGAGCTGTATCAAGCTTGAATATTGTGTCCATACTTGCCCCTACTGTGCAGGGTTCGACCTCTGAGGTCGTATAAAGCTGCGCCCTGCAGAGCATCTGGTTGATACACAAATAAAGTGCATTGATCATAACATTTTAAACATCCTATCCATGAACATTTCCAGAAATTATTTAATGTAATACATGCTCAGATATTCAAGCCACGAAATGATGTTACACTTGTCAAGAAAACTACATAAAATTTGCAAGGTGCAGGAATGTTATATCTGTTCTAAAAATATAAATTACATGTATGTCATTGTTAACATCTTCTTCAAACATTAGAGTTATCTTCCTTTGTCTAAAATAGCTGTTTAATCATCTACACGATTATTAATTTTACTGTACATAATTTGAATCAATCTTTATCGTTCAGTGCTTTCAAGCACTATTATTCTAAATAGTATAGAAAATCCCTTCATATATTATGCATACTGTATAATGCAAAGGTTTGAAGTTGAGTTGTATATACCTATTGTTTACCAAATGAATGTAATTTCTTTGTTTAAGGAGCAGATGAATATCCATGAATGTATATTAATGAAACATTAATTGGTTGATAAACCAATGTCATTTGTGTATGAGAGAGTTCATCCTGGTATTAAACTAGGTTAAAACAAGATTTGTATAGTTAGACTTACTATACAAATCCTTGGTTGAAACATTAATTGTGGTATTACAATGTCATGAATGTATGAGAGAGTACATCCTGGTGTTTACTAGGTTAAACATTAATTATGGTGTGACAATGTCATGAATGTTTGAGAGTACATCCGGGTATTAAACTAGGTTTAAACATTAAGTGTCCTATGACAATGTCATGAATGTATGAGAGAGTACGTCCAGGTATTAAACTAAGTTAAAAACATTAAGTATGCTATGACAATGTCATGAATGTATGAAAGAGTACGTCCAGGTATTAAACTAGGTTAAAACGTTAAGTGTGCTATGACAATGTCATGAATGTATGAGAGAGTACAATCCGGGTATTAAACTATCTTAAAACATTAATTGTGGTACAGCCCGTAACAGAGAAGTGATCGAATTGATGTTTCTTTACCGTCAAAATTAGCTACGTTATCGACAAACTTAATTGAGTAGTGACCGAACTATTGGTACTTTAACGTTATAAAGATTGACAATGCTGACAAACTTTCATGTGTCGATAATCAAGTTTCATACCGATAATATTGAAAATAATTCTAATAATATGAAACAAAAAGTTTGGTATTTTCATGCACAGAAATTTTGAAGACATGAATACTTGTTTAATAAATGTTTGGAATAATTCATTGCATTGTATATCGAGTACTATTAGTTCATTTTAGACGCTGTAATTTCTAAAGAAAAATGTGCTCTATAGCTGACAAAGAAGTGTGAACATTTTGCATTGATACTTCCACGGCCCACTGTGCTGTGTAAAATAAACAACTAATTAAATAGGAACCAAATTTTGATAGAATCTTGATCGTTTCCAGTGAGTTCTTGAAAATGTTTGGTCGCCACGCTGAAATCACACACATCTGCTAAGGCACGAAACAGTTTGATTTTCAGGAGAAGAAAAGGGGGGGGTATATAGTTATATATCTCAGAATATTTTAAAAACCGCTTCGCTGATCAGATTTTTATGCCCCCGCTTTTAGGCCACGGGGCATTAAGATTTATCCTCGTCTGTACGTCTGTACGTCCGGTCTATAAAATGTTTGTCAAATATATATCGGCTTGTGTATGTCGGATTGGTTTGATATTTGGTCTGCAGCTTTATGAAGGTGAATTGTCACATAATTACTATTTTTATAAGAACGGAGTAACTGGTTGCATATAATAAATTGGGTGCTTTTTAAACCCTTCAAATTACGTTGGATTTCGTTATTCAGCTCAAACTTTTGTATTCAAACGGAAATAACTCTTTCTATTAAAAGTGGAAGAAAATGGTGACGATAATGCTCATGATGAAAATTCTGATAAATTACTTTATAATTAAACTTTTGGTTGTAAAAACTATAAGCTCTCGGTACTATTTTGGTTCAATATTGTTAGCTTGTAAGTTGTTTTAACATTGGTAAATTTAGAATATTTTTTTTTTGTTTTTTTCTCTCTTCTTTTTCTTTTTTTGTATAATTAAAGTTTAGTTTTTTGTCACACATTTGTACACTCTTATTGCATTACTAAGAAGTGGAGAATTTTATTATTCCAAAAAGGGTAAATTTTATAAGTATAGTTACGTGAATATATAAATATAGGAAAACATGATCAAGAAAAAAAGACACAAACTCTAACATATTTTCAAATTTATCATTCTGAGTCTGGAATGTTGGTGGACTAATATCAAAAAAATTTGATAAAACTTTAGACCCTTTATTTATACAAGAAATAGTAAAATATGAAGTGATTTTGTTAACTGAAACACATCTTGGTCATAACACTTCTGTTAATATTGACTGATACAGGTATTATCCAGTATGTAGACCACAATCCACCAATGCAAGAGTTTATGGTGCCTGGTCTTGGTATATTGATAAAGAATGATATTCGAAATGGCATTAAAATTTTCCAAAATACAAGCAAAGATTAACAATGGTTAAAATTTGACAAATTTTATTTCAACTTAAAAAAGGATTTATTTCTTTGCTTGGCTTATATTATACCTTAAGCAACTCATATTATGCCGGTCGATCAGAAGATGACATTTTTATAGAAAGTATTGAAAAAGATATAGCCACAAAATTCAATAATCAAGGCCATATTATATTATGTGGGGATTTTTTAAATGCCAGGACAGGGTCGGAACCTGATTTTATACAAGATGATTCAAGTGATGATCATATACCATTGTACAATAATTATAATTGTGATATTATACAACAAATTAGATGTAGCAATGATTGTAAAGTTGATAGTAGAGGTAAACAGCTTCTAGATTTATGTATCTCTTCCAAACTACATATTGTGAATGGTAGATTATGGGGTGATTCCTCTGGTAAATTTACTTGTATCAAACTAACAGGTTCAAGTGTAGTTGACTATGTTATCATGTCAAAAGACTTGTTAAACACCACATTATACTTTCAAGTTTCTGATTTGATTTCTACTCTGTCAGACTGTCATTGTAAACTTTCATTTGGAATATTAGCAAGTTATTCTGTTGAGAGACAAGATCTGAATCAAAATGAATCAATATTCCCTGGTAAATACATTTGGTCAACCAAGGCGGGTCAAAAATTATGTGATGCACTAACACAGGCAGATGCAAAATACAATATTAAAAATTTCCTCGACAAAAGTTTTGGGAATACATCTGAGGGCATTGAGAATGCTGTGAATACATGTCATGAAATAATAGTTAATGCTGCTAATAAAGCAATAGTCTTTAAAAAGTCTGTTAAACGAAAAAAGCATAAAAATAAAAACTTCTTTGATACTGACTTAAAAACAAAACGGGGGATACTCATTTCTAAAGGGAAGCTCCTATCTAAATTTCCCTTTGATCCAATTGTAAGAGGGTCGTACTTCAAATGCTATAGAGAATACAATAAATCTCGCAAACGAAAAAAGAGAGAATTTAAACAAAAAGTATTAGACAGTCTTGATGGGTTAAGGGAAGATAATCCAAAAGAATACTGGAATTTAATCAAGTCACTTAAAGATGGAAAAAAAGGAGGGTCCAGAAAAAACAGTAAATACAAATGTTTGGTATACCTACTTTAAATCACTTAATAAAATACCAGATAAATATAAATCTAGAATTAATCAAATTGACAAGTTACTTAAAAACATGGAATTAAGCCACTCTTTCAATGAACTAGATTTCAGGATAACCTCTAAGGAGGTGTTAGACACTATTTGTAAGTTAAAATGTGGAAAGGCAGTCGGTTTAGATGGCCTCCCAAATGAAATACTGAAGAGTGGTTCTAGTATTTTGGCTTCATTATTTCAAAAACTTTTTGATCTTGTATTTTCTTCAGGAATATATACAAAAAAATGGTCATCAGCATATATTTGTCCAATTTTTAAAGCTGAGGATCCATCTAAACCTGAAAACTACAGGGGTATTGCAATTAATATGTGTATAGGAAAACTTTTCAATTCAATACTAAATAAAAGGCTTGATAAATATTTAGAAACAAATAATATCATAAATCCATGTCAGATTGGTTTTTCAAGTTAACGTAGGACATCGGATCACATGTTTGTATTAAAAACTATAATGGATAAGTACACCAGTATGAACATGATGAAAGGTGGGAAACTTTATGCTTGCTTTGTTGATTTCAAAAAAGCGTTTGACAAAGTCATTCATTCTGGTTTAAAATATAAGCTATTAAAATATAATATAGGTGGTAACTTTTATGCAATCCTGAGAGACATGTACAATAAAAGTGAATTATGTGTTAAAATAGGTGATGTGCTTACTCCTAATTTTTATTCTCAAATTGGAGTAAAGCAAGGGGATGCTTTAAGTCCAAACCTTTTCAAGATTTTTATAAATGATTTACCGGATGTATTTAAGGAAAGCCCAGATGCTGTTGATATAAACGGTCGTAGAATTGATTGCCTCATGTATGCAGATGATATTGTTATTTTTAGCTCACCTGGTCCGAAGGGCCAAGTGAGCTTATGCCATCACTTAGCGTCCGTCGTCTGTCGTCGTAGACTATTTCAAGAATCTTCTCCTCTGAACATACTAGGCCAAATACTTCCAAACTTTAAATGAATGTTCCTTAGGGTATCTAGTTTATAAATTATATCCGAAGTTTTGATCTATCAACAAACATGGTCGCCATTGCTAAAAATAGAACATAGGGGTCAAATGCAGTTTTTGGCTTATATCTCAAAAACGAAAGCATTTAGAGCAAATCTGACATAATTAAAAATGTTCATTAGGTCAAAATCTATCAGCCCTGAAATTTTCAGATGAATCAAACAACCCATTGTCGGGTTGCTGCCACTTAATTGGTAATTTTAAGGAAATTTGGCAGTTTTTGGTCATTTAATCTTGAATATTATTATAGATAAAGATAAACTGTAAACAGCAAAAATGATCAACAAAGTAAGATCTACAAATAAGTTAATATGACCAAAATTGTCAATTGACCCCTTAAGGGGTTATTGTCCTTTAATGACAATTTTTCACAATTTGTTCATCATATTTTCTAACTTTAAAAAATCTTCTCCTCTTAAACTACTCAACCAAATTCAACCAAACTTCAACTGAATGATCAGTAGGGTGTATAAAATAAAGTTTGTGTTTTATTTTCTATTTCGTCAAAAAAACATGGCCGTCATGGCTAAAAATAGAACACAGGGTAAAATGCAGTTTTTGGCTTATATCTCAAAAACTCCAGCATTTAGAGCAAATAAGACAAGAAGTTAAAGTATTTATTAGGTCAAGGTCTACCTGTCCTGAAATTTTCAGCCGAATTGGGTAACTGGTTTTTCAGGTATAATGCCCCTGAATTGATGATTTTAAAGAAATTTTGCAGTTTTTGGTCATTATCTTGAATATTATTATAGATACAGATAAACTGTAAATAGCAAAAATGTTAAGCAAAGTAAGATCTACAAATACGTCAATTTGACCAAAATTGTCAATTGACCCCTTAAGGAGTTATTGCCCTTTAAAGACTTTTTTCACAATTTGTTCATCATGTTGACTTACTTTAAAAAAAATTCTCCTTTGAAACTGCTGTATCAATTTCAGCCAAACTTAGGCTAAATGGGTTTCAGAGTATCTAGTATAAATTTTATATTTTATTTTCTTGTATGTCAAGAAACATAGCTCCTATGGCTAAAATAGAATATAGGAGAAAATGATTTTTTTTTGCTTTTGAAGAAAATAGGACGATTCAAAGAACATTTAAATAAATTGAAAAGCCAAAATAATCATTGATGAGAGATTTAACCAAAAAAATTAAGGTGAGCGATTCAGGCTCTTGAGAGCCTCTTGTTTCTAGTTCCAAGGCAGGTCTTCAAAAACGACTTGATGATTTATCAAAATTTTGTACTAAATGGTGTTTAGAGGTCAATCTATCTAAAACCAAAGTTATTATATTTAACAAACCTGGTAAACTTTTAAAGAATATTTTTATTTCGAAAAAGATACAATAGAATGTGTTAACAATTATATATATTTAGGTTTAAAATTTATATCTAGTGGACTTTTTAAGCAGGGAAAGGAAGAATTATACAAAAAATCACTAAATGCTGTATTCAAATTGCAAAGATCTTTATCATCTTCCAATCCAAGTATTTCTACTCTATTACATGACCATACAATAAAACCCATGTTAATGTATGGCAGTGAAATTACAGGTATGTTTAAAACTAGCTCTGCAGCATGCCAGAAAGAAAGTAAATATTTATTACAGCACATTTATATGAATGATTTTTTAGATAAATCCAATTTAAGATGTATGAAGTATATATTAGGTGTAAAAAAAAGTCTTCTAACCTAGCTGTGCTAGGAGAGCTTGGTAGATTCCCTTTATATTTTTCAGTTGTATTATCAATGCTAAAATATTGGTTTAGAATAAAGAATATGAAAGATGGTTTACTGTATGATACCTATATGTGTAACAAAAACATGTTTAATAATAATATTGAATGCTGGTATTCATCCATACATTTCATTTTTAAAAAGCTGAATATTCATAATTTGGAGGTGAAGCTCAACTTTTTTATCAAGTCAGTTAAGCAAAAACTTTGTAATAGTTTTATAAAATTTTGGAACACAAAAAGAACAGATACACATAGTAGTAAATTAGATACTTATTTCAAACTTAAAACTTGTTTTTCGAAAGAAATGTATCTATCTTTAAACAATTTTCAATTGGGAAGTGCCATATATATGTAAAACTAGAATCAGTGCACATGATCTCAAAATAGAAAGAGACAGGTATAAAACATTATATATAGAAAGAAATCAAAGGCTTTGTAAGAAATGTACTCTAAATCTGGTTGAAGATGAACAACATTTTATAACTAGCTGTCCAGCATACAAAAATGATAGGGAGATCGATATTTTCCAAGGAGATAAACTGTATTTGTCCTAATTTTATACATCTTTCAAATGAGGCAAAATTTGTTTGGTTATTTACTAATGAAAATTTATCTGTACTTAAATATTTAGGGAGCTATATTATTACATGTCTAGATGTTAGACGAAATGTTAATTAATGTATGTAATAACAATGATAATTGTAATGATTTTATGGTTCTGATCCTGCCTGGAACTAAATGTATTTGATTTTATAGAATGAAGATAATAACACCTGTCTGAACTTTTTTTAATGTTTCATTTTATTATATAAAAATGTTTTTCTGTTACAAATCATGATGTATTGTTCTATGTGTACATGTTATGCTGCCCATCAAGGGCCCTTGATTGGAATAATAAAATATTCTTATTCTTATTCTATTAAAACAATTTTTAGTTTAAAATTAGGATCAATTAGGTCATAAAATGGAATCCACCACAACAGGAACATATATATGTTAGATATACTGTTCCCAGTCCACAACAATAGGATTCTTTAAATATCGTAATGTTTATTATATTTAAATGTTCAGTCCTTTTACATCAGGAAGATATTAAATTTAAATGTTATGTTTTCATGGTTTTATGTATGTTTTATTGTTCCTTGAAACAGCCCAGTATAACAAAAAAAATCAAAAATGCACAAAATTAGAGTTGTATAATTCAATATGTATGCAGATATTGTTCTTTTTTCAAATTATTATAGAAAGGAATTTTAGTTCTTTTATATGTCATGTATTTGTAAATTGAAAATAAAGAATAAATTTAGTTAATACTTTATACAATTGGTTTTTTTTTATTCAGGTTTTCGCCTTAGTCAGGCTAATTCTCCATTACAGACAGCTTTTTAATGACATTTCCAGTTGTTTCTCTCACTGTTATCTCATATTTCCATGAGTCTTTGATTCGAATTACTGGTTGAGGCAACTTAGGGTGCACCATTATGGCTTTATTTGTAATACTGGCGATTTTTTGCATAAACAAATATGTCATGCATTATGATAGAGTTTGTAAGAACTGTTATTGGTGATATATTGATGAAAACTGTTTTCTGTAGTGAATTTCCAGATCAATTGGAATATATTTGGTGCAACAAACACGAATAATACACATGTTTGTTTATATCATATATGGAGTCAAAATATGAGTAACAATTTGAAGTAAATCTAGTTTAATATCACACATTAAATCTTTAAACTTGGAGTTGAATCTGATTTCAATTTGCATTAAATGAAAGTTTGTTTTTGTATTAAATTTGGTACTCGATGATTAATCAGAATTAAACCACAGTAAACAGCTTTCTGTTTGGAATATCTTTGAGTTTCATTTGTAGTAAACCATGTTATACAGGTATCCTCTACATTAAATTTAAAGTTGTATGTCTATTAAACTTCAATAAATTTTAAAAATACTGGACACAGACAGTAAATCAGGTGTCGATTCGTGAACTTACTGCATCCAGTAAACCATTTGTAAACTACTATTAGTAGTTTATTGATTCCTTAAAACTAATCATTTCATGCAGTGAACGTAATGAGTAATATCTTTGCTGTTCAGTGTTTAATTTTATTTAATAACCTTGAAATTACCTGCGTATTCATACAGTATCTACTTCGGTGTGTCTTCTAAAAGTTCAACAGTCACATAATATTACACAATGTCACATGTGTATCCAAATAGTTGATAAAAAAGATAAACAGCTATTGAGTTTAAAATTTGGTTCAGATTAATTATACTGACAGTGACTGTGTCATATTTATGGCACGCCGTGTTTATATTTATTGAAATTTGAAGTTATCTTATTTATTTAATAAGATATCTTATTAAGTATTAAGATATCTTTAATTTTATAAGATATCTTATTTAATTTGAAAGTAAATAAGATATCTCTATTAGTTTATAAGATATCTCTATTAATTAATAAGATATCTTATAAAGTATAAAGTATATAAGATATCTTACTTCTTTATAAAGATATCTTTTAAATACATACTTTATAAGATATCTTATTAATTAATAGAGATATCTTATAAACTAATAGAGATATCTTATTAACTTATGGAGATATCTTATATATTAAATAAGATATCTGTATAACCAATTAAATAAGATATCTCTATAAGTCAATAAGATATCTCTAAAAGTTTATAAGATATCTCTATTAGTTTATAAGATATCTCTATAAGTTAATAAGATATCTACGGAAGCCTGGAGCTGCCTTGTATTATTGTTTATAACTAAACCATATATGATAATTATCGCGATAATATTTTGTATATTGCAATACGACGCCTTATTTATCGCAATATTTCGCTATATTTAACAACAAGGCACTTTATTTAGCACAATGATTTTTTATATTTAACAGTAAGAAGAGTTAATTATCGCAAGAATTTGCTTTATGTAATAAGACGACTTATTTATCGCAATAGTTTCGCTATATCTAACAACAAGGCACCATATTTAGAGCAATGTATTGCTATAATTAAAACGAAGAAGCCTTACTTGTCGTTATTATTTGCTATAAATAACAAGACGCCTTATTTATCGCAATATTTCGCTATATCTAACAACAAGACGTCTTAGTTATCGCAATGATTTGCTCTAGACGCCTTAGTTATCGCAAGATTTTGATTTTTAATATATATTCCCACACTTCAGACTGAAAGATGGCAGACGTAAGTTTTAAACACAGGCACTTCAGAGTCGATGATGAGACAACGCCAAATTCCCAAGACAGCTACAATGTATCAGTGGCCAAGTACAGCTTGTCCAAGGACATAATATGTAGCCAATATAAAAACAATATATATGCGCACCCTTTTATTAACAATGCAGCTGTTTATAATGAAGATTTAAGAGTGAGACTGTACTTAAAAAAATATTGCAGACAATTTGATTGACGGGAGCAAAAATCAACAGAATTAAAAACTTTCTTTTTGTGATTTTATTCAGCAACAAATTAAACTATTTATTTTTTGATAACTAAGAAGATATATGTTTTTTAAACGGAATGTCATATTTCATTCCCCTCTTATTTTCAAGGGAAATCAACAATTTGTTTACTTCCCCTCCCCTTTCCCCTAATGCTTTCCCCCTGTCCAGGAAAAATGAATTGACATTTCCTATTAAATAATCATTTTGTTTATATAGATTAGACCGTTGGTTTTCCCGTTTGAATGGTTTTACACTAGTAATTTGGGGCCCTTTATAGCTTGTTGTTCGGTGTGAGCCAAGGCTCCGTGTTGAAGGCCGTACTTTAACCTATAATGGTTTAATTTTTAAATTGTTGTCTCATTGGCACTCACACCACATCTTCCTATATCTATTAATAAAATGCTATTTGATTTTCGTTAAAATTTAGTTTGTAACAGAATCTAGGACTTATACATTTCTCTAAAAGACGAAGCATGCGGTTATATTTGTTTTTATTGTTCTTTTTTCAATTACCGCGTACACGTATGAGGCTATAAGGTCACCATTCATGAAGATATGAAGGTGTTTTGCAGATATTAGAATAATGTGAAAAAAGTGAGTCTTGAAGCGAGGCCAAAAAATATAGTTGAAATAATATAGTGGTGATGAAATATAAAGAAAATATTGTTTTATTGTTGCATGGTTGTTAAACGTCCAGTGGCAAATAGTTGATGCATGTTTAGGTCGAATATAATAAAGATCAATAGGCAGTAAAGTGAAAAAGTAAAAAACGTAAAACATATCGAAATATAGAAACGATGATATCTGAACCCCCCCCCCCCCCCCCCAACAAAAAAAAAACAAACAAAAAAAACCAAAAAACACCCAAACAAACAAAACAAACCTAGCACCCACTCACACTCGCATATATATATATACATATACATAAAAAAAAAATGGTTCATGGTGCCCCCCCCCCCCCCCCCCCCCCCGACATCTAGGTCCTGGATCCGCCCCTGAAGTTCGTGTCATGACGTCGCTGATATACAAAATCTTTTAGGGTTATGGATTTTATTCACCTTCTATGGGCCCCCTTTCTAGGGTCGCCTCGATAGTTAACCGTATTTATAACCAGGGCCTTCCCAGTTTCTATACTAACTTAGAATAGAAGGTCCCTGCATGGTATATCGAATAATTTATCGCACGCAGGACTTTTCTGTGGCGTTTTGTTGAAAATGGACCGATCATCATTAACAGTAGACGTGACGCCATGATCCGTCATGGACCCTCGCACCCCCCCCCATGAAATCTACTATAACCCCTGATCGGACCTGATCCATAGGAGCTAGGTTACCACGTGATGGCTTTGACCCAATCAAATCGTATTTACTTTTCGATCCATTTCGGTGATTTCTACACGTTCTTCTCTCTATTGACGTCATCCCCTAGAATTATTTCTGTTGATCGATCATCAGATCATGTCTAATTTGTTCGGGCAGGTAAGTACAGGCAAACCGGCGCTAATTCAGGGGAATACGACCCTAAGGGACCAGCCATTTAGCCTAAATTAAATAAAGGGGGTATAATTGACTTTTTTTCGTGCATAGCGCGGGAAAATATAATATTTATTTTTCAACGCGGCATTCCGGTAATACTTTTTTTAAACGCACCAGCTCTTTCTCGAAAAGATTTTTTACAGTATAGTGTACTGCCAGTGAGACAAATAATATAAAATTATAAAAACTTCTACCAGGTCTAACTCAAAATATTGACAATTACGTGTTAAGGTGCCTGTGTTAAGGGGGTTTAAAATTCAGTTTGACAGCTTCAGACATGATAAATTTTGACCTTTTAGAACTGGACCAATTCACTACTTCACATAAAGATTCATTTAAAATCAAGAAATAAATTGGGAAAGTGTATTAAATAAAACATGCAAGTTATACACTGTCTACACTAGGGAATATTATATATTCGTAACCAAAGGACGATAACTGTGTCCTTGGCCCTATAAATAGGACAGAAAGACTTGACCAATCTTTATAGATTTATAAAGCTTTTCATAACCTAAGCTTAGGCAATAATGAGATAGTTTGACAAGTTTCATGGCCATTTGTCATACAAGAGAAACTGGTGTCATTTTAGTATTGACATTTGGGTGTTTATTTTTGACCTATAATTATTTAAATAAATTCTTCAATTGTCAAGATTTTGGCCTAAAAATTTTAAATTTAGCAAAAAATTCCTGTTTAAATGCTCTTGAATATTATATATATATTAAGTATAAATAACATCTGCACACTCATTTTATTTATCAGAATAGATGTACTGTAATTATACCAAAGTCAAATTTATATAAGCATATATTTGAAAATAGAGATTTTCCAATTCAGGGAAGCCTTATATAAATATGCATTTTTCTCAGCCAATTTGAAGTTTTTAAAGCCTAAATTATTCTTTCATATATATTAAATGTACTTTAAATGTAAAGAAAAGTTACAAAAAGTATACCACATTGGTATAAATGGTCTTGGGCCATGTAGTACTGATAATTATTTAGAGTTGTACTGCAGAAAAGGGTGTCCCCTGGTCCCCTATCTAATTCTGTAAAGCAAAATTATATCCGGGTGAAATTTGATCCGGAGGAAAAAATGTCACAGTAGTTGTTGTTATTTTTTTATCTGGAGGAAAACATTTCCCTGAGATATGAGGAAAACATTTCCCTGAGATATTTTTTCCTTTGCCGTGAAATTCTATCTGGGAAGTTAACTTATTGAATAGTTATTAGAAAAAACTTATACTTTACAAATACTATGAAATAAAAATTGTGTATTTGAATTAAGCCTGTTTTTTTTTAAATGTATTGTAATGGGAATTATTTCACAAATTATCATTGAAAAAAGTTCCTGAAATAAATCAAGTAAATATCATTCTTTTAAAAAGAAAATTATCATTAAACATAAGAAAGAAAACCAGAAATAATTTTAAAAATAATAATTGTGAAATAATATCATGATTAAATAAGGTAAGTGAAATACATGTAAAAGTGAGTTGTTTTCAGATCTTAGTACAAATATAATTAAAATGTAAAGGTAAAAATATAGTTGCATTACTACTGTTAACAGTAATGGAAGAATTTGATTATGATAATATTTTTAACTATATAAATAGTCTGGGGACAAAGATGTTGTTGTTGATTATATGAAAATCAGATCATAAATTATAGCATAGCAATATATTGGAACAAAAGCAACTTTAACAGCTGGATAGTATTTACCTGTGAAATGTTATCTGTCTTATTAAAAATTCATGTTGTAAGTCATCTTGTTATATAAACTATAATATATAAAAAATAAGATTCAAGGAAATATTTCACTATGAAATAGATTCAGGAATATATTATATTAATATCTTTAAAATATAAATTGCTCATAATTACCTCCCTTTGATAAATTATACAAATTTGTTCTACCTTTGTGAAACCTTTTATAATTAAAGTCAGGTATATATTGATTGCGGGTAACTTAATTACTAGTTAATGGGACTATATTTCACAAGGTTCTGTGAAATATGATACGGCAAATATATACCGGTACATTCTACCCGCATAACACAGATAGATTTTCACTCCTATGGAAAAATTCTACCTGTGAAATACCATGCCTGGAAAAAAATTACCGTGACAAATCATCCTCAGGATAAAACATCACAGAGGAAGAAATAAACCGTTACAATTCCACCTCTGCCCCGCTTCAGTTTTAAATTTTTTGTCATGGTAATTTTTGATCAAGTTGAATTTCAATCGACTTGAAACTTAGTCATGTTAGTAGACAAGTTCCCTAAGGTATTATTTTTCTAGTTTTAATTCCAAATTATTAGCTTTTACCCCATTTTCACGGTTCCCTGAACATGGAAAATGATAGTGCGATTGAGTGGGGCATCCACTTTCTATATGCATGGACACTTTCTTTTCTTTTCACTTAAAATTGACATTCTTTTTTTCTGGAAAATGTCCTCTTTCAAACTTTTTGTTCTCTAATTCCTTGCTCTATTGCTTGGCAGATTATTTTTTTCATACAAATGCGATTCAAATCGCTTATTTTTGACAAACATGACAAATTATGTTTTTCTAATCTAACAGGTTGAGCTCAATTAAGTCATGAAAAGTTGGGTACTAACTGTCATAAGGGAACCCCCAGATTTGCTTGTGTTCAACCCCAGGAAACAGGGACTTACATGTACTTTTTCTTTTTCACTTGGTCAAGTTTTGGTGGCATGAAATCGACAAAAGGCAGGCCAGGCACCTTTTAAATGTATCACTATCAGAAGTACAGGTTAAATATACAAGGTTTACTGTGGATATATTATGCTCACAAGATTTAATTACATAAAGATCATAAAATATGATATGTCTGATGAGCTTGGTAAAAAAACGTGTTACCTCTATCATTAAAGTAAATAGTTTGTAATTATCACTCCAAATTTTTCCAACCCCACTTAATATGCATAAATTTTTCTGCAGCCTTGTGTTAATAACTACATGTATATATCTGTAAAAGATAAACAGGGAGAAACCTTTAATATTTATTATCCCTCTTTCTAATTCTAATTGTAAATGACTTATTATGTCAAAAGGTATTTTTAACAAATTTTGTGTAGTCATTTTGTTGGTTTTGTGTCAAGTTGTAGTACTTAGTGGAGTTTGTTATTTATTTTAGGATGGTA
The DNA here is from genome assembly GCA_037788925.1 of Mytilus galloprovincialis. Lineage (NCBI taxonomy): Eukaryota > Metazoa > Mollusca > Bivalvia > Mytilida > Mytilidae > Mytilus > Mytilus galloprovincialis. Next base: position 42,642,541 of record CM075334.1, on the reverse strand, counting down.
GACTTAAGAGTCAGATTCCACTGAAAGTTTATTCTTCTAATAGAAGAACTCGAAAGCTATTAGGAGCAGATTCATACAACCAACTTATCATCAAATGTAAGTATATATATTTATACCGTGGTCTATTAAGTGTTTTTCAATTGTCAACTTTTTCCTATCTAAATTAAGAAAACAAAAAAAAGAGATATTATAACATATTTGTAGATGCATACATACAGCATATCAATGGTAGCCCTTGAAGATCCTTGAAATTCAATACACATTGTAAGAACCATTATTTACTCTCTAACTTTTGTTCAAAAAAGTTACTAGGAAAAGATGAAAATGACCTTGTGACCTTTCAAAAGGTCAACACATCCTGATAGAGTTGAATTGTGGTAGTCCAATGTATCTGTGACTTCCAGTTCTCAAGCATGTCAAATTGAGAATTGCATTTTATTTTCAAATATATCCATTGGCATTGTGCACATAATTGCCTGATTCTATGTTGGTGAATTGAAAACAAAACATCTTACAATTTACAGATAGCTGTTACCATTTTGGAGATATTTAGTTTTGATAAATTGAGAGTAATAAAGGCATCTTACAGTATACATATACATTCTTTAAAAACTGTCAGGTTTAGTAGTTAGAGTCATGTTAGATGTTAACTTATCATGGTATTTTGTCTGATCAATATTGTTTTAACTTTGACAAGGCAAATTTTACACAATAAATATTACAAGAATTAGTGTTTGATGGTTTAAAAGCAACTTTTCAAATGAACCTAAATATCAGGACACTATATTTTTGCGCATTTTACTTGTGGTTAATTTGATTTGTGTGTAATTATTTTTGAATACAAATTTCAAATCTGTGTAGTTTTTTTTTAAGACCGCAAAACAAATTTTCGTTCATAAAATGGTATGATGTTGTTGTCTGCGTTGTTGTTACTGGAGACTTATTTTGTTTCCAGACAATAACTTTAGTTAAAGTGAATGGATCTCTATGAAATTGTATAAAAAGGTCCAATACCCTAAATGGAAGGTTGGGATTGAAATTTGGGCTGATGGTCCTTACTGTTTTGAAATTGCAGGCTCTAAAGGGGCAAAAAACAAGCATTTTTTTACTTTCAGGATATCAACTTATGTATAAGCATTTCAATTGCTCTGAAATTGTACCACAATGTTTAATTCCACAGGTAGAAGGTTAAATTGATTATGGGGGTTATGGTCTCAAATGTGTAGGAATTTAGGGCAAAAAAAGGGCCAAAATAAGCATTTTTTTGTCTCGCCTTGACGATGTCACAAATCGAGACATATATGGTATGCTGTTTCCAGCGTCAGCGGTGTCGATGGCGGTGATGGCGTCAACAATCAATGTGTTAGCTTGTGATTAAGTCTAGTTTATGGTGAACCACAAGTGGTAGGTCTATCATATTTGGTATGCAGTTGAATAAGTATTGGCACATCTCATTTTCGTGGAGATTTGTTGGGACAGCCTCTTCAATTATGGTCTATTGACTTTAAAACTTTTGCTTTTTAGCTCACCTGGCCCAAAGGGCCAATGAGCTTTTTTCACCACTTGGCATCCTTCGTCCATCGTTTTTACATTTTAAACTTCTTCTAAAGAACCACTGAATGGAATGACACCAAACATGGCATGAATGTTCCTTATGTCAGAGGTGCTGACCAAGTGTTGTTACTTTGTAGCCCATCCAACATCCAAGATGGCTGCCAGCATTGGGGACTTAGTTTAACATAGGACCCTATGGGAAATGCATTCAAATGACTTCTTTTAGAGAACCATTGAATGGAAAAAGACAAAACATAGCATGAACATTCCTCATGAGGTGCTGACCAAGTGCTGTTAATTTGTAGCAAATCCATCATCCAAGATGGCTGCCAGTGGGGGACTTTTGAATGATATCAAACATAGCCTGAATGTTCCAATCCTTATGAGGTTGTGTTGTTACTTTTAGCCATATACAGTGTATATATTTTTTTATATATATATGCTATCAAAAACCTAAGTAGAATCAGGTGAGTGATACAGGCTCTTGAGAGCCTCTAGTTTTATATGAATTGAAAAACCCAGGTTGTTTCAGGTGAGCGATACAGGCTCTTGAGAGCCTCTAGTTTTACATGTATTAGTTGTAGGTCAATGATATTTGGTATGTAGTTGTATATGAGCATTGGCACATCTCATTTCCATGGAGATTATTTGGCTTTGGTCCTTCAGTCATGGTCTATTGGCTTCGTAACTTTTGTTTATTTTTCATGTATTAGTTCAACAGCATAGTTTATAGCTCAGTAGCAAAAAAATAAATAATTTAAGATCATTAGAACACACATGCATTCATTCTGTGTCAGGAACCTATGACGTGTCAACTACTTAATCACAATCCAAATTCAGAGATGTATCAAACATTCAAGCTTAAATGTTGTGTTCATACTTGGCCCAACTGTTTAGGGTTCGACCACTGTGGTTGTATAAAGCTGTGTCCTGTGGAGCATCTGTGTTTTTCTTGAATTGAAATCTCATTTACATAATATATGCTCTTCTGTAATACAATTTTCTGATTTCTAACAGGCAGGGAAAAGTTCAACCTTCATGACTATGAAGAAGATAATATAAAGGTCGTTCTATATGATGATGGTATGGAAGTGGATTCAGATAGCTTTCTTTTCTTAGATCCAAATACCAGCATCATGATATTACAAGGAAATGAGATATGGTCACCACCACTACCTCCATTAAATGGTAAGTTTACATATATATCGTCCACATGTTTTATTTGGCTACACATATTTGTTGACGTAAATTGGTATAGCACTTGTCAGCTTCTGTCAACAATTACCATCATGATCCATATATTATACTGACCCCATATGTATGGTATTAAGTCACCAGCACACCATATAACAAATTTATCTAACTGACTATCTTCATGAGTAGTATTTAGACTAGCATGTCTTCAATACTTAGTATCATCATCCTACTTTCATTAATGCCTATACAAAATCAAATGCCAAGATGAACACTTTGTTAGATTTAAATGTGTTTTATTAAATTATTTCTAACGTTCAACAATAATTTGTAAATAAAATGGCTGTGTAGGAACATGCATATAATGGGTATCTATACGTGCAAATAAATATGCATCAAAAACTATTGTGTGAACTGTTACATAATGTAAGTCTCATGTTACTGAGGAATGACAAATCAGAAATATTCAAAATCAATTGATACTGTTACAGATGACCATATTTATATAAGCGATGTAAACATAAATAACAATATGAATAAATTAAACCAACACGTGCAATTGGATTTTTATAGGTCTGTTTGATTTTATCTTATAGATTAAAAATTTATGTTTATCATTGTTGTTAATCGTATAAGAATGATTTTATATAGATCGAATCAGTAATCAAATGATTTACCGTAGTTTCACTTTCATTGTTGACAATGATTCTTTTTCTTTAAATAACCTGTACACGTATAATGCATGCGTTGTCAATCTCTAGCTAGGTGTTAAATTGAAGTTCACATGAATACGGATTTTCTGAGGTCGGCTAATTCACTTGCAAGTGAATGAGTAATTAAGTCTCCCAAACAAAGTTTGGAGACTTATTGTTTTTGCTCAGTTATTATTGTTATTATTATTTTTCTTCTTCTTCTTCTTCTTCTTCTTCTTCTTCTTCTGCCACTTTAAAAAATGAACTTGTCGGCAGCGTTTCTCCAAAACCGCTTGTCAGATTGACTTTGGATTTCATAAAATGGTAGACTAATTTGTCTAGGTGAGCCATCAATCTTTCGTTTGTGCATTGGGGTCTCTTAAGGGGTATTTTGGGGGGTTGAAAGGAGGGAGGGGTTGACTATAGAACCCTATGGGATTTTATTTTCAAAAATTTTCAAATGAATATAACTTAAAAACTGTAAGTGATAGATACATGCAGTCTTCAGAAATGATTATAGGATAATAAAACAAAACACATGAAATATAGGGGGAGTCCCTGGGGGGTTATTTCCACCCCCTTCAATTTGAGAATATGCTTTTATCTTGTAAAGGGTCCAGATCCCCACCCCTAAACCATATATATTCTAAAATGGGACCATAAAACAAATCAAATGAATTCAAGGGAGGTCCCCAGGGGTCATCCCCACCCTGTTCAATTTGAGAATGTGCCATTATCTTCTAAACAGTCCAGATCCCCACCCCTAAACCATATATATTCTTGTAGGGGACAATAAAACAAATCAAATGAAATAAAAGGGAAGTCCCTAGACTTTTGTTAGCAATTTCTGTACTGGAGGCTCTTTCTAAGAGCCTCTAGTTAATTTATTCTTGACCTGATAATACATGATATATTTTACCAGTGTTTGCATCTGCGTTAACATATACATATTTTCTTTTATTAAAAAAATATCCTGTAAAAAATTGTGACCAAGAGTGCTATTCTAAAATTTTCATTTAATGAGCTGTCAAGGGGGAAACCCCCCACAAGTTGTGACGGTCAGCAGGTATACTTCATTTTTTTTTCTTCTAAAAATTAATGTGATTTTTTTTATATGATGACTCAATGAATCCATTTCCTAATAATGTCAGTTATGTCAGATGCTTATACATAATGTTAGTTTTCACAAAATGATGAATTTAAAAACATGTATTTCTTTATTTTAGATCCACAACACTTACTCAGTTTTATAGAAAACTTAAAAGTTGCAAAAAGAAAAGCTGTAAGTTATTGATAACCCAAGTCAAACTGAACTGCTATTATTAGCTGTTTTTTAGCTGTTATTTGCCAGTTCTTCACATTTTTAGCAGTCCTTTAGCTGTTCTAAGCATTCAATCTAATAGCAGTTTGAAAAACTGCCACATTTCACCATTTCTTAGCATTCGGCTTAGCATTCGTCTTAGCATTCATCTTAGCATTCGACTTAAATTAGCATTCGTCTTAGCATTCATCTTAGCATTCCTCTTAGCAGTCAGGACAACAGTTATGACAGCAGTTCTATAGCAGTTGACCTATTAATCTTTGTTATAAAAATGCTTGGATCTGGCTATGTTTTCAGCTTGAAGTTAAACATTTATTTGAAGATAATTTGATCATTTTCAAATGTGCATTTTGGCTCCATGTTGTGTGGAAATACTTGCTAGTGAAAAACTGTATTTTTGTCATTTATAAGCTTAATTTTGGATGAATTGAATACTTTTACACACCTGCAGTACAGTAAGTTGAAAGTTACAGTTAATGCTTGTGTATATTCTGACATAACTTTGTTGGGGGAAACAGAAATCATACAGAAAGCCCACAAAAAGGGGGGATAGTTGTTTACTTAAATAGAATATCTGATGTTGACAGGATTGTATTAGAATACTATAGCATATATATAATTACAGTTCAAGATGTTATTTGAAAAAAATAGATATGATTATTTTAATCTATTATTTTGTTAAAAAACAAATCTAATCATATTCGAGAGTTGAAAAAAGGGGGAGGGAATTCATAGGTAAACCTAGACTGCTAATAGCTGATTGGTTAAAATTGTCAAAACAATCAATTTAATGAAGTTAATTTATAATATATAATTTTACTTTAGTTTGTTTCAGAAAAAAGAAACATAATATATATTACATGTATCAAGAATTTATTTGTTAAAAATTCCAAAAGAGAAAGAGGACATAACTGTTGTCTTTTGGTCCACATTTAATAAAATAAAAACAGTACATTTGGCATGTTTGGTAATAAAATAATGATAACAATGAAATAACTTCTTATTTGAAAATCACTTAGTCAAGGTAGTGATAAGCCTCTTAGCAGTAATAGCTCTTAAATAAGTTGCTTTTTTAAAAGTTTTGATAATTAAAGTGCATTTTTAATTGTTCCTATATCATTACGGCCACTTATATAATTAATAAAGGGTCTAAGACCAGCTAAAGTAAGTGCTACTCTCTTTTTTTTTTTACATTCCCTTGAAATTAAGTCTGTTATTAGATTGTATATATATATAGTTACTGCTCTAATTACAAATATAAGTTTAAGTACAACTTTTTGAAATTTCACATAAGCTCTATTGATAGTCGACCTTATTATTTACAGAATTTTATTGATAGAACTTCCGATTCCTGTGGTAAAATATTAGAATTTTAATAATTTTTGCTTTCATATCTTGTACACTGTATATTGATTACCAGTATTCATGTGTTGCCTTTGTATAATATTGCAACTTTTGGCAGATCTGATAGCATTCCACAGCAGTTATTAGCAGTTTATAAAGCCATATTAGGATGTAAAACTTAGCAGTTGGCATGAATATTCATTATTGACAGCTGTTATAGCAGTTCTCATGAATATTCATTATTTGATAGCTGTTATTATAGCAGTTCTCATGAATATTCAGATCTCATTTAAATTTTTCGTTAAAAATAACTGCCAAAGAACTGTGAAGGCTAAATAAACTGCTAAGAAACAGCTATGGAATGCTATTGGAATGCCTTTATGCAAATTAATCATTGCCTTATATTTGGTAACTGTGAATGCTAATAAACTGCCAAATAACTGCTGTCAAGTGGGAACTGTGAATGCTAATTAACTGCTAAAGAACTGCAGTTCACTTTGACTTGGGAATACTAGTAAGGCTTGATTTTTTATGCCCCACCTACGATAGTAGAGGGGCATTATGTTTTCTGGTCTGTCCGTCCGTTCGTCCGTCCATTTATCTGTCCGTCTGTTCATTCGTCCGTCTGTCCTGCTTCAGGTTAAAGTTTTTGGTCAAGGTAGTTTTTGATGAAGTTGAAGTTCAATCAACTTGAAACTTAGTATACATGTTCCCTTTGATAAGATCTTTTTAATTTTAATGCCAAAGTAGATAATTTATTCGAATTTCAGTCCACTAAACATGGAAAATGATGCGAGTGGGGCATCTGTGTACTGTGGACACATTCTTGTTCCTGGTATTCTCTTATTGTTACTTCAAAAATTTATGATACATTGCAGACAAATTGATAGTGAAAGTGATTAATAATAAATGTTTAAAAATATAGGCAGTGACCAAATGCAAGGATCTGGAAAATTGTTCACCTAATTTTGGTCATTTATTTGAGATAAATTAAAAGTTGGTGGCTTTTTAGCTCATATTTACAACTCCTCGTCAAATCAAATTGCTTGAATTTGCCTTGTAATTTTCAAAGTGCATACTTTTTTCATGTACTAAGTAACTACGCATGAATGACCACACGGATAAGATTTCAGTGTATGGTATAATACTACTGCATGCTGTTTGGAGAAATATGTTGTGTGTTCCAAATTAAACTAATTACTTTGCAATTAGTTTTCAAATTAATTTTTAAACATCCTTCTATTAATTTTAAAGTCATAAGAAACGAGAGAGTGGTGAAAAATAATGTTTATCCAATTCTTGAACCAATGCATGTACAGTATATATCATAAACTTATTCCTCTGTTTTTCTCTTTTTTTACGCAAATATATCGTATAATCGTTATTTTTTTTTCTCTCTGTCTGTTATGATTTAGCAAATATGGCTGCTCATTAAATGCAGGTTTTTTAAGCCGAAGTTTACTGATTGTCACCTTATAGTAAACAAATAACAAAAAGCATGGGTATTGAGCACATGTTTAATATGTACAATCAGATAATTGTTTATTTTAATGACAGATCCATGCGTATTGCAATCACTGGATTTTTACGAGGAGGGTAAAGCTCAGGTCACTATGCATACAGAAAATATGTCGGTGAATTGCCTTCCAGGAAGCAATTGAAAATAAGTAAACTTCTTCTAAATGTGGACAAATTAAAGAATTACTCAGAATAAAGTATATATATACATAACTTGTATAATGAAAACTATTCATTGAGTTATAAAAACAAATACTTTGTACACATAATGAGAGTATACCATGGTCTTTGTGAATGGAAATTAAAGAAATTTGATCTATTTTGTCATCAATGGATTGATTATTGGCTGCTTAATGTCCAGTGACAGATATTTCATTCATGTAAACTATCCACTAGACACTGTACCTATGGGTACATACAAAGGGCAGATCCATCCATTTATAAAAGGGGTTCCAACCCATGATAAAGAGGGAGGGGTCCAACTGTATGTCCTCGTTCAAAATTATTGATCATCCCAAAAAGGACGTTTTCCACCACACCCTTTTTGATCTACCACCATGATTACTGCAAACTATCTATATGTTTTAAAATTTTTCATAGTTTTAGTTTTTATATAAAATTGAAAAATGTTAGCAAGAATGAAAAGCTTTCACTGCAATTTAATAATTGCCTACTTTAAGTCCGTTTATTTTGTCATCTTACCACCCTCGCTCTTAGTTTCATAGTATATACCTGTCTATACACTAACCAACACACATTTCAAGAGATTATTAATCACTATCCAATATTTCCCTGAGGCATTAATATAGTTATTAGAAGTGCAGATAGATATCAGATGAGCTATCATATTCTGCTAGGAGCCTCTAGTTCCTGTGCATGATCATTATAGTAAATGATCATATTTGCAATAAGATAGAAACACCAGTTGATACGGTACATAGAGAAAGATTATTAAGTGCCAGTCTTTGTAAGAATCGGGCAATTTAGGTAAAAATTAAAACATGATTAGAAAAAACCCACTGAGCTAATCATGCTATTTAATACTAACCATCATCCTGAGTTAAAAAAGTATAAGTCTTTCGTTTGTGTGTGTTTGGTAATATCAAATAACTTGGTAAGAAAATTGGTTAGAATGATAACTAATTACAGAGTTATCTCCCCTTATTTAATAATTCCTAGTGTATTTCAACCAAATTGTATCTTCTATTACCAGAACAGAAAATGAAAATGAATGGGTTTTTTTTTTGTGCATAACTACATATTATGAACTGATATCAATGTCAAATTGGGTGGGGTTTTTTGGTCATGTTTTCACCACTGCCTGATTCTTAGGCAGTCTGGCACTTAATCACTATCCAATATTTCCCTGAGGCATTAATGTAGCTATTAGAAGTGCAGATAGATATCAGATGAGCTATTATATTCAGTCTGCTAGGAGCCTCTAGTTCCTGTGCATGATCATTATAGTAAATTATCATATTTGCAATAAGATAGAAACACCAATTGATACGATACATACAGAGTGAAATTTAAGTGTAGATAGCTTCTAATTTAAATAAAAATAAATAAATTTTGGATATTTACTGTCTTCTGATTGGTTAAAATTATTAGTTTTATTTTCAATGTTGTCAATTTTTATGGCGACACGCCCACTCTGACGTTGTGTATTCATATGCCAACATGTGTGCACGTTGTTATTGTCAAAATATTAATATTAAACGTTTCACATTTTACGTAATCCGCTTAGCGGATTATTCAATGTGAAGAGTCAACAATTAGTTTTATGGTTCAATAAATTCAAATTAAATAATAGCCATTCATTAAATATATGTGATGTCTTGTATCTTTACAGGTAACATCTGTTTCTGAATCAAGGAATAGTTCAAAAAAGTCTAAAATGCCCCAATTTGTAAGTGTATCTACAGGATGGATGCATTACGATTACGCTGACAGAAAATTTAAACAAGTAAGAAGTAGTACAACTCAACAATTACCCAGATCGGACTTAACTATTCCATCAAGCTCGAGTTATGGTGAAACACTGAAAATAATGGAAAATCTTTACTTCCACAATGGAAAAAACTTCAGGGGAAGAGTGTCATCCATGGTAACTCAGCTGGGTAACAGCCATGGGGAGGAAATACCAAGTTTTACTAATATCTTTGAGTATGGAGTACGATGTTCCACCCAGAAATCAAGGATTTATCTTTTAACCAGGAAGAAGGTAGGTCTGTAAGAAACAAGAATGATTATTTGTCTAAACCTACATCATCTTCACATGTATTTTCAGTTTATCAAAAGTTAATTAATTTATCCCAAGTAAAGTGGAAAGAAGATGCTTGGAAGTTTCTTAGCCTTCCCATCTCACATATGTAGTAGTTTCAGTTGCCTAGCAGTTCTTAACCATTCAAAATTAACCAGTTACTTCATATACAAAAATTAGCAGTTTTTCTAATCCTTCACAGTTATTCTGGCAGTCTATTGGCAGTTATTTTTGCAAAATATTTGAATTAGGTACTAAAAACTGCTAAGGAAAATGTAAATATGGTCATGATATTGTGCATTATTCATACTAGTAGCTGTTTAAAAACTAACAATAACATAGAATAATTATCAAAAACAAAAATATATGTTCTATGTCATCCAAGTTCATGGTTAATATGTTAAGCTTTTATGTATTACAATTAAATATAATGATGTCAGAGGTGCAACATGTTATCTAGTATCAATTTAGTCATCTGATATGTATTTAAGAAGGAAATGGAAATCACGATTCATGCAATTTTTTTATTATATACAAGGACATATATACTTAGAATTAATGACAAATGTACTTGTTATATTACCTGATTAGTAATCAAAATAGACAAAATATATTCTAGATGCAAATTTTTGCCAACAACATGTTGGTAAAGTCTGTGGTTGAAGTTTTTAAAAACAACATTGACTTCATTAAACCTTTCCTTTGTGGAAATTTAATGAAGCATTTAAGAAATGTTTTAAATTTTGAACAGGTGATTTAGAAGCAGATGTTTTAGAGAGCAGGACATCCGTTTTTGCACACATTGTCCAGTTTAAAGATACATGTACCATAATTCCAAAATTTGCATAATTTTATTGCAGATTGCTGATGTATTTTGTGTGACAGATTCTTCATCTGCAGATGAAGGAAATGATCCAGGTCTTGTAGCATCAACAAGTTCTAGTCCTTATACAGTTAATGCTGGTAGATGTTCACCAACAGCTATGACTCCACAAAATCAAATGCAGACTTCCTGGACAAACTTTAATAATTCTCCTCAATCCCAAATGGATACAAGAACTCCTCAGACACAAACAGCAACTTGGACAGACTCCATTATGCATGTGCCTGCTGGCACACCTACTGTAAGTATTTGTTTAGACATCTGCAACTCAACACATGATACATATCACTTATAATTCATTATAACAGAGCTCTTGTCTGTTCAATGGATGTCAAATACTAGTAGCAACAAACCTAAAAATCGCAAATGACAAAAAAGTAAATAGCTGAGACCTTACAAGCTTTAGTGAAAAATAGGAGTGTGAGGCTTGCTGAGAATTTTTTACCTGTTATGGGACAGTAAAAATGAATTAAAAATTTTCTGACAATATAGAGACACTATTGCTATGGAATGTAGGGTACAACTGTCAAGAAGATACTTCACTGCTAGTAGCAGAAATATGCAAAGCTATATAAATTAGCATGTATTTATTATGTCCCCCATCATAGTTGTGAGATTTATAGATATTTCTCATGAATGACTGGAGTCGGTTGACAATTTTTTTCTACTGTTTCTTTTGCATTATGTTGCACCCGACAAAGTGGGAACAACCTATTATTTATGTTTGTTTCTGTGATATTATTTTTATCAACGGTTTTCTAGACAACAACTTGGAAATGCTAATCTTTCTGAAACTTGCCACAGAAATAGGTGTGCAATCAACTTTTGTAATTATCAAAATTGCTACTATTGAATAATTTGAAAACCTTGAAACAAAATATTAGTTTCTGCATTCAATATTTCACAGTCTTAGGTGGAAACAGAGTAGACTGAGGTGGACAGCCCAACATGGACTGTGGAAATGACAAAATACATCAGAGCTGTAGTAAGTTTGTTTCATGATACATGTTTATTTCTAAAGTTAAAACCATTTATATTTATGTACCAGTCATTGTTGCAAATCTAGAGGATTCAGAATATAAATACGAGTAATTTGACAATAATTATATTTCAGGTTTTGGTGCCTGTTGATAGAAGGTGTTCCATTTGCTGTGATAGAGAAAGGAATGCTGTGATTGTTCCTTGTATTCACACTTTTTGTTTAGAGTGTGCCCTGCAAATAGAGGGCATGGGCCAGGATTGCCCGCAGTGCAGGGGAACAATAGAGGATGTCAAAGAAATGTTTCTGGATTAAAACACTGCTATTTAAGATATGTTGCAACTAATATTTATTTTTAAAATCAGCATGGAACAGTGCAGTTCTCAAATATTTTTGTTATGAACCTATTTTTATCTACTAAAGTGTAACATTTTTTTCATTGTGAATGATTGTCAGAATGTAGTTAAAAGGACAGAACTACCAAAATGATGGTTTAAATCATGTTTTACTTGTTAGTTTTTGTTATGATATATATAGCAAAGTTGGATACAATATTCTAGTAGATTAACATAATGAAAATATTTTTATTTTGCTTATTAACTAAGTTTATAATTTTACCCAACTCTTTAAGAGTGGAGACTGTGCTGCATCTATTCCTTGTTTTATACTTTCAACTTTCTATACTACTGTGTAGAATGATATCACATTTAGTAATGTTACATTGACATGATGATTTATACCTTGTTTTATATTGCCTGACCCCTGCTTTTTTGTTAGCAGAAGGTCATAAGATTTGTAATGTGTGGTTTTTTTTTATTCTATTTGTGAGCACTGAAGATTTGTGCAGCATATTATGATTTCTGAATGACCTTTAAAAGTTTGTTCTTTTTTATATATTTTGATTCTGTTTTATTTTTTACTGGAATCTATACATTGAATTTTTTTTTAAAAAATGATGATGTTTTATGTAGAATTTTTCTAAGATGCTAGTACCTAAAACATACTGCGAATATAACATATTATTAACCAATTTATCTCATCAATTTTAAACAAAAAAGTTATGTTTTGTCTACATTTATAAATTGAACTATTTTGAAATCCACCAATAACATTTGTTTTAATCAGTTGACTCATTTTAGAGTAATTGCTTCTGAATCATTTTTCCATTTTTGTAATTTTTTTGGCTACTATTTAGAACTAAATCAGAGATTGACCATGATATTTATGACAAAAATATCAAGCTTGACAAGGTTGATGTCCTTGTAAAACTAGAACAAAAAATAGTCAAATTTTATGAGGAATATTACCCTTGAAATGGCAAATTGCTGTTTCAGTAACTATTGTATTGAAACCTTTATTTGATTAGGACGATCAAAGTAAGTTGCCACATCTTATTAGGAAGACAGTGTTTACAACCATGCAGAATATAGATGGGAAAGGACAAATTATATAGTTTGCCCCTGAAATGATGATTTTAAGACATTATTGGGAGTACAAAAGATATATGATTAATAACTGTCAAACAGCAAAGATACTAAGCAATACAATATCTACTTGTACCTGAAAGCAACTTCAACTGCAGCTCTGACAAATTATCCTTGAATTTCAATTTTGCTGTTTTTGGTTAATATACTGAAAGATGTAGCATCTGCCATTTTTTTTTTCTCACTCATCTGGGAACCTCGAATTGTGTTAACAGCATTATAGTATTTTTATACATATATTAATAAACTGCAGTCCATGGTTAAGAAAATAGTTTTTCATATTTGTAAAGTACATATTTGAAGCATTTATGTTTTGATACCAGTATATTATAAAAAAAATATTAGACTAATAAAATGTACATAGTATGCCATTACTGCATGTTTTGATTGATACTTGTCTTTTCCATGTTTTATATAGCCATAACAATACTTATCTAGTCTTTATGTTTTGTTTGTTTATAGCTGAAACAAATGATTTCATATAAAAGAAATTGTACAAATATTTATCTTTTTTATACCTGCATTATGCTTGTAACCTGGATAGCACCTTTGTTTTTTGACGGATTTCCTTTAAACTTGGATGAAATAGTATGACTGAACAGTTCAATGCATCATCGATGATCAAGTGTTAACATTCGCAAGGCTTTTGGACAGTTTGCTTTAGCAACAATTTCTTAAGGCGTCTGCCTAAAATCAGAAGTGGTAAACTATCTCAAATGTTCTGCTCCAAGATAATATAGCACTAGTGTTTGAATACTGAATCTAGGAAGATGCATTTGAAATTTTGAGTTACTACTCTTTTTAGGTGTCAGACCACCAATTACTCCCTCCAATTTAGAACGTATGTAAAAGTAGTCCTACTTTGACACAAAATAGTGCTTTTGATGTCATTGTTTACTTAAACTAACCAACAAATTTGCAAAAATGAAACTTTTGGTGAAAGGGAAATATATTTATACCATTTTGAGCCAAAATTCACTTGCCTATGAGTTTGCATTAAAAATTCAGGATTAATGCGCTACATAGTACACTAAATTCAGATTTCCAGAAAACCGGGAGTTATTTTGGTAGTACCTGTCTTGTCTGTCTACCTTGTTACAAGACTTTAAACATTAGTTGAAAATTGGCATGTAGAAAGGTGATACATGTACAATTCAGGATATACCTGGTTTCCTTGAAGTTAAACTTAAGGTAAAATATTTAGAAAGCTGTGAAAATTGCAAAATTTGGTTGAACAGATAAGGATTTTTAATTGGTGCTCTGACACCTTTTAACAAGGGTTCAGCTCCAATAAAAAAGAGAATGAATGTGCACCAACAATTCAGATGAATTTAACTTCATTTTGAAAATTAGTATCACAAACACTACTTTGAGGATCTGCCATGGGCTGAAGAGAAAAAAATTAAAAAAATCATGTCATCGCAAAAAAATAAAACTATCTCTTCAATACAACTATAGGTCAAATATTTAAGAGTCTGATAACAGTGCAAACAATAGTGGCGATTTCATAAAACGTAACAGCTGGTAACAGGACGTTAAGAAAATCAAGGTTTAAGTTACTCAAAGGATCAGAGACCATGTACACATACATAGTACTTGTATGATAGAGGATCATTACATACTAATAGGGTTGTATGTGTATAAGCAAGGACGTACAGCTAACAATATACGTCCTTAATATAAGTTTTTTTCAGTAATGTTAGGTGGAATGTGAACATGACATTTCAAGAATCAGCTAATTGTAGTTTTTGCAAACTGGCTTGAAGTGCAGGGTAACTTTCAATGAAGTGGCCATCTACCAAGACTGCCGCTGTTATTATGGATATAAAAAAGGAATCGTTCTAGAAGGTGTCTAGTGGATAAGGGGTAAATGAGTGCCAATTAAATTATGTTCATTGTGGATAGTGGTCTTGTCGTATGTCGTGGAATAGGGTCGCTTTTTATTGGCCTTTTATCATGCACATCTCCATAATGTCTTCTGGTGAAGAGTCCAAACAAATAAATCTGCACCTCTTCTGGAGATATTTTACAGAAGATCAGTTAACAGCTGGTTAAGGTGGTACCTAACACTACAGGGAGATAACTCTGTAAAGTCAGCTAAACGTTTTAATTACCTTGTGTTTTAAAGGGAATTATAAGCTTCTCAAAGATCACAATTGGTGTTTGTCAAACTGATATATAACCAGTGTAATTTTTCTTACAAAACAGTTGGTTCAAAAATTTTTGAAATTTTCATATTTTAACAAAGGGTCAAAGTAAATACTTTGACAAAATTTTATTAAAATTAAACGACCCAAATTAATATTAGTGAAAGTGTTGGGTACCACCTTAAACAAACAATCAATTTGCCATCTGAAATGGCAGATTTGTGTTTTTAGGTGACGTATTAAAATGAAAATACGTCCGGTAGGCATGCCTGAAAGTGCGGTTTAAGACATTTTCTGTGTGCTTTCCCGTCACTCAATTTTGTTAAACAAATCAGACTACTTGATGTGTTAATAACTATAATCTAAAACTGCCCGAGAATTCGTCAAAGTTTTTTTCTTGACTAGGAAAAAAAGAGGACATCTTGTCTATCCAAATGTAATGGGGTCAAAGGTATATAAAGTAACTAAATTGGATTATCGATATTTTGTGGATTTTTCCTTTGGTCTTTTTTTGTGATAATTTTTCATATCGTGCTCCTCGCTGGAGATGGAAAATTATCGCTCGAAACTAAGGAGTCACGTGGTGTTGCCAAAGAAATTGACATGAAATTGACAACGTCATAGGTAAAATAGCGGTAAACAGATTATCATTGTCCATCTCAACGAAAATCTACAATTATATTTGTATACAGCAAAAATGTCGGAAATTGCTCCGATTCATTTTTCTCTAGTGGTCTCTGAAGATCATCTTTTCGTCCCAACTATTATTTCTATTACGAACTTTTCTCAAAAATAAACATATCTCTGTACATTAACCTCAATTTCAGGTATAGAGATATGGTCTGCAATGACATGTGCTTTTGACCATCCACAAGAATTTGCGATCATCTGAAGTTCAGTACTTCAATACTTTGATTAAAATCTTTCATTGTATATTATGGATCTATTTGCAAGTTTACAACGTATACGAGACGTTTCATGTATTGACTTTTTGTCTCGCTCTCTCTTTTTTTTTTATATAAATCCCTTGTATCTTGAATCTGTATGTATTGGCAAAAGCCAGGAACCTGTAGTTTAGTGGTTGTCGGTGGTTCATGTCTCGACCCACAGTTAATATTTTGTAAATGTTTTTTATGTTTAATTTGGCCAGTTTTTTGTGTGTCAATTGTTTCCCACTTTTCATGTCAAGCCTTTTATAGACGACTTTACTGTATCGGGTTTTACCATTGTGAAAGTTTCCTTTTATTGTTTGAATCCACTCTATATCTTTATTAGCAATATATCACAGCTATTTGTTTTTGAATTATAAATCTGACTTTTAAAGTCTTGTTTTCCAGAACAAGCATGACATATTTTTCACTAGGGGTTAAATTTTGCAACGAACAGTCAATCAAATTACACTTTTGTTAATAAAGAGGAAACCATTTTAAATTTATTCATTTGTTAGGTTGGGAGATAGGAGATTTCATATATGGTTGCCTTGTAAGAGCTGAAAAATAGACATAATTGGCGACATATTCGAATGAACAATAATGCCCTAGCTCTTCCCTTTCCCATGCTCCGAATTCATCTATAAATTTAAACCGACTATCACGAAATAGCACAATAGTGTTGAAAGTAGAGTTTAACACCATCAGTCATAATCTCTTCCCTAAAATACCTCAACTGGTTGTGTACGTGTAGTTCTTATATTTATCCATCTTAACGTCGTACAGGGATGTCCTACTAAGGCTTTCATACCATAAAAAATATTTAAAAACACTGCTCACATTCTGGTATATCTGCATTCATAGATTTATTAATGTAATTTAGACTAAACGACACCATGTTTGTTATGAGCATCTGCCATCCAAACTAAATATAAACTAGAGGCTCCCAAGAGCCTGTGTCGCTCACCTTGGTCTTTTTGCATATTAAACAATGGACACAGATAAATGCATGACAAAATGTTGGTTTGGTGATGGTGATGTGTTTGTAGATCTTACTTAACTGAACATTTGTGTTGCTACAATTATCTCTATCTATAATGAACTAGGCCCAGTAATTACAGTGGAAGATATTTTGTAAAAATTTACAAAAAAAATATGAAAATTGATAAAAATTGACTATAAAGAGCAGAAAGATCTTTACCTGATAGACTATTCAACTCTGGTTTCAGAGATATAAGCCAAAATATACATTTTACCCCTATGTTCTATTTTTATCCATGGCGGCCATCTTGGTTGTTTGGCCGGGTCATCGGACACATTTTTTAAACAAGATACCCTAATGATGATTGTGACCTAGTTTGGTTAAATTTGGCCTAGTAGTTTCAGAGGAGAAGATTTTTGTAAACGTTTTCCGACGACAGACGACGCCAAATGATAAGAAAAGCTCACTTGGCCCTTTGGGCCAGGTGAGCTAAAAAGGAAGAGGCGGAAGACATTTGTCTCCCCAGAACTGCTTGCAGCGAAGAGAACTAAAGAACAAAAAAAATATCAAGAATTCAAGAATAAAAGTATGTGGTTCCGAATGATGAATGCACACGGGTTTTAAGGGGATTATGAGAGGTGACCTTTGGTGACACCCTTCGCTCACAATCAAGATAAAAGTCTATTGGGGACGCTAGAAGTACATGTTTGCCTATACCATCCGGATATTCTACTAACACATTTATGCAGTCTGTATGTATGGTGTCTCTGACTGTTAAATACAGTCTGTATATATGGTGTCTGTGGTTACAAGATGTTGTCTGTGGTTGTTAGATGTAGTCTATATATATGCGTGTTATTTGTGGTTGTAAGATGTAGTCTTCATATACATATATAATGCTATCTGTGATATTTAGTTAAAGTCTGTATATATATATATATATGACATCTGTGGTTGTTAGATTAAGTCTGTACATATCTGTTGTTGTTAGATGTAGTCTATATATGGTGTCTGTGATTGTTAGATTAAGGTTTACTATGGGGTCTGTGGTATTTAGATAAAGTCTGTATAGATATGGTGTCTGTGGTTAGATTTAATTTTTATATGGTGTCTGTGGTAGAATCATATTCAAAACAGTGTGGTCCTGGCCATTGATTGACGACCTAAATTGTCCCATTGACTGTCACAGATTAGGTGAACGTTTGTCTGTAACGACAATTGCTCACTTCTTACTTATTATTGAATTTAAACTGTGGGGTCACCAAACTTAAGGTTCTTAACGCCTTTAATAATAAAATAATTCGAAAAATTATTCAGGAATAACCTTTATGTTTTAATTTATATTATTGATATAAATCAACACATCGTATTATTCCGGATTAGTTTTTCGAATTGCTTTATTTAGGTATTGAGAACCTTTGGTGACCCCACATATTCAGTGTCTTTAAAAAGTACATAGTGAGCAGTGATTGTTACCGACAAACGTTCACCTAATCTGTCCCAGTCAATGGGATAATTTAGGTCGCCAATCAATGGCCAGGACCACACTGTTTTGAATATGATTCTATGTAGATAAAGTCTGTATATACTAATATATGGTGTATGTGGTTGTTAAATGTAGTCTTTATATGTATCTGTTGTTGTTAGATGTATTCTATATATTGTATCTGTGGAAGTTAGATACAGTCTGTATATATATATATATATATATATATATATAGCATGGGTTCGAATCCCGGCGAGGGAAGAACCAAAAATTTGCGAAAGCAAATTTACAGATCTAACATTGTTGGGTTGATGTTTAGACGAGTTATATATATATATATATATATATATATATATATATATATATATATATATATATATATATATATATATATATATATATATATATATATATATATATATATATATATATATATATATATATATATATATATATATATATATATATATTGTATCTGTGGTATGTAGATAAAGTTTTTATATGGTAAATGTGGTAGTTAGAAGTCTGTGTATATTTGGTGTCTGTGGTTGTTAAATGTAGTCTTTATATGGTATCTGTGGTAGGTAGATGTAGTCTTTATATGGTGTCTGTGGGATGTAGATAAAGTTTTTATTTGGTATCTGTGGTAGTTAGAAGTCTGTGTATATTTGGTGTCTGTGGTTGTTAAATGTAGTCTTTATATGGTATCATCTGTGGTAGGTAGATGTAGTTTTTATATGGTATCTGTGGTAGGTAGATGTAGTTTTCATATGGTATCTGTGGTAGGTAGATGTAGTCTTTATATGGTGTCTTTGGTTATTATACGTAGTCTTTATATGGTATCTGTGGTAGGTAGATGTTGTCTTTATATGGTGTCTGTGGTAGGTAGATGTAGTCTTTATATGGTATCTGTGGTAGGTAGATGTAGTCTTTATATGGTGTCTTTGGTGATTATACGTAGTCTTTATATGGTATCTGTGGTAGGTAGATGTTGTCTTTATATGGTATCTGTGGTAGGTAGATGTAGTCTTTATATGGTGTCTGTGGTAGGTAGATGTAGTCTTTATATGGTGTCTTTGGTTATTATACGTAGTCTTTATATGGTATCTGTGGTAGGTAGATGTTGTCTTTATATGGTATCTGTGGTAGGTAGATGTAGTCTTTATATGGTATCTGTGGTAGGTAGATGTAGTCTTTATATGGTGTCTTTGGTTATTATACGTAGTCTTTATATGGTATCTGTGGTAGGTAGATGTTGTCTTTATATGGTATCTGTGGTAGGTAGATGTAGTCTTTATATGGTATCTGTGGTAGGTAGATGTAGTCTTTATATGGTGTCTTTGGTTATTATACGTAGTCTTTATATGGTATCTGTGGTAGGTAGATGTAGTCTTTATATGGTGTCTGTGGTAGGTAGATGTTGTCTTTATATGGTTTCTGTGGTAGGTAGATGTAGTCTTTATATGGTGTCTTTGGTTATTATATGCAGTCTTTATATGTTGTCTGTGGTAGGTGAGATACTGTCAACGTATAACAAAATAGAAGTTGTTTTATATGGTGTCTGTTTTTGTTAGATACAGTCTGTATATGGTGTCTTTGGTTATTAGATGAAGTCTGTATATGGTGAATGTGGTGTTAAATACGGTCTGTATAGGGTGTATATGGGTTTTTTTTAGGCACAGTCTCACTCTGCATTTGGTTTCTTGGGTTGCAAGATGCATTCCGTATATGATGTATGTGGTTATTTGATAATGTCTACATATAACAAAATAAAAGTAGAACATGTGGTGTGATTGCCAATGACACAAACTCTCAAGGGGGACCAAAACAACGAAGTGTTACAACTTTGAAATCGTATAAGGGTAAACGAGGAGGGTAAACGTAATAGTAAATGTATGTTTTCAATTATTTAGTGACAAGGATTGACTTTTAAAGGTATGCAAAGGAAAGTTATTGCTTTTCATATGTTTATCATTTGCTATCAAGTCTATACGATATGGCAGCGATCATGATCATGATGTGCTGTGATTTAAACCCACTAAAATTAAGCAACACTGATCTTTATTTTTAACTTGATACTCCGAAAGGTTTTCTTGCAGAAGGACCGTGGCACAGGTCAACATAACAAGTCCCATTAACTAGTACGGTTGGGCTGGCCAGTATTTTTCCTATTGAACAATTACTTGCTGTGAATCGAATGTTTATCCATAGTACGAACATATAATATGATAATTGCATGTCTTTTGCTGGACTTCTGATGCACGTAGTTTTACATTTATGTCAAGGTAGCGCTGTACAGTTAGAAAAACATTAATTAAAATTGAACCACAAAATGTTTCATCATCCTCTATTCCTATTTTTCAAATACATTAACCTAACTGTTTGTGTTATACACGTTCAAATGTATCTTTCATAGATTTTATTTTCGAAAGTTAAAAGAGTGAAATATAATTCCTGTTTTGTGTATCCATGGGAACATTTTGCATTAATTTACGTATTAAATTGCAAAAAGAAGGGTGAAAATATCACATATTCCCCCAAAATTTGAATCAAACTAGAAGTTTAATGCCTCTGAGTGATACCTTTTCAGAAACTATTTGACAATAATCTACCCAATGATCAAATAAAAAATGGGTGTCTCTCGCCCCATTTTTGTCGCAAAATTAATCACAAAGTTCGTGCAACAAAAAGTTGTAAAAATATAACAATAATTGACAAACCATTGCCTGGTTTTGATATGCAAAGACAGACTTTCATACAGAAAACAGCCATATTTCATACATTAAATACTCTTGATGCTCACTATGAAGGCCTTTTTAATCATCTTATCATCAGCTATCCATAAAAGAATCTTATTGAACACTACCTCTTATATTTGAAAAAGTTACCAAAATGCGAATCTACACACCGAACGGTGGAGTGCTACCTAAATCATAGTTGTGGTTTAAATAGGAAGAACTAATGTACATGAATGTCGTGTATTTTCAGTACTTAGTATATCACTGTATTGATCATGAGTTCTTTCTGTAAATGTATTAGTAAAGTGCGTTGCTTTAAGCTTAGTCCATTACTATGTAAATGTATTTTTTTTTAGAACAAAATTTGACAAACTCAGTGGCAGATCCAGAATTTTTCATGAATGGGAGCCAATTGAATGCCTAAGTGGGGGCCCGCTCCGGTCATAATTCATTCATTTCCTGTATAAGCAAATAAAATTTCTCCTACGTGACAGTCTTTAACAGTATAACTTAGAAACAAAAACACACTAATACATTTTAGTGTTTGGTACAGGTAAAATTGAGAAAGGAATGGGGAATGTGTCAAAGCGTTAACAACCCGACCATAGAGCAGACACCAGCCGAAGGCCATCAATTGGTCTTCAATGTAGCGAGAAACTCCCACACCTGTAGGCGTCCTTCAGCTGTCCCCTTAAAAAATATGTATACAAGTAGTGATAATGGACGTCATACTAAACTCCAAATTATACACAAGAAACTAAATTAAAAATCATACAAGACTAACAAAGGCCAAATGTAGAGTGTCGCTTTGCTACAGTTGAACATAGAACAGTTTAATGCTGAATAAAGGAGAGAACTCTTTTTCTCAGAAAACATAGGTAAACATTCAAACAATCTATCCACTCTGAACTGTGTCCACACTTGTTTCCCTAGTAAAACATGACATGTTTTCTTTGATAAGTCTATGGATGGCTGCTTGAAGACGTAATATGCAGGTTGAAAAAACATAAATAGTTAAAACGGCTTAAACAGACAAATCTATTTAACAATAAAGCAACATTAGGTAATATGACTCTAGGCATTTCATTTGCCAGGTTATTTCAATACCAGCTTATATCTACTGTGTATTAAACTACAATAACATGCCCTAGATACCTTGGAATCGAAAGTGGATAATGACAAAATCTAAAGATTTGTTAGACTACATACAACCAAAGTATGTTTTATTGTGCAGTAATATAAAAGAATTGACACGAATATTCACCATTCCGATGATAAGGAAACATTTGAATAATTGGTCTTGCACTGATCTACCAACAGACATAAAACAACATAGATTCAAAGACGTTGAATTAAGGAGGGATAAATCGTACTTTAGAAAAATGAAAACCCACTCAAATCACAAATGAACATTATATATCTTAAATTGATGCTATGAAGGTTTCTTAATTTTTGTTACGTTCGAAAGATGTGTTTTTCAATACTGCAGTAACCAATCGGCATTGTAATAAGAAACAAACGTGTTTCTCTTCTTCTCGACTTGTTCATGCATTTACCTGTTTACATAAGCTTCTAAAGACGAATGAAAAGCAGCTATAAAGATATTTGTATCTCACTTAATAAGTCAAAGTTTGGTGACTATGTTACGTTGAACGCATTGATCCCATCGATCAGGAAATAAATGGACAAAACATATATACAATTAAGTCTGTCTTATATCATAACTTACATCTTTAATTTACAATGAGGGTCGGTTAAAAACAAATCTGGTGATTTTTACTAGTTTTGTATATGTTCAGCAATGTTAAATGACGTGTATTGTATCAAATCATATAAATACCCCGAAAAATACCAAGGTTTTAGACTCAAATAAAACAAGTAAGATTTCCACAGTATTTTTGTTGAATACTAGTAGGTGCAATTTTGGTACTCGGTGCAATTTGGGTACTGTGACGTTATATACCTTCCAAATATCGTGGTTTATGTGAAACCATGCCCTCTTTTATACTCAGTGACGTTAGCGACAGACATACTATATCATACATTGTGTTTCTCTTTAATTTAGCTACACTCTGTCCAGTTCATTACGAATGAAACGGATTGGTTGAGTTGACAGCAATTGCCAAATAAGATTTGATTGTACTTAATATTTTGTTAATGTATGACACGTTAAACTCGATGGTCATTTTTATGGAAAAGTGTTTGGTTTTTGTAACAGATATGAAAAATGACTGAATGATACTCAGCTACATCATGACGGAATAGACCAATATGGCATATATTTAAATGTGTCGAACTGTTATCAATTTAATGATGACTCGGGGATAGGAAAGACTTGTTAACAGTCTAGGCATTTATTCTTTTTATATAATACTAAATACAACAGAACATTTTCATTCAATATTTACATCGATTCTGACAAAAAAAGAAGCACAATCAACGAAAAACAAGAAAATTAGTATGTACACATTATGCACTCTAATGTTCTTTGCATCAACAGATCAAACATCTTATGCGCGTATATATTCGGGTCCACATATTCGACAACATGGTGACATAACAGATAATTATCATGAATAATAAATGTTAAATCTGTAAATGTCTATCGATTTAACAAATGTTGTGATATTACGCCTGATAATAAGTTGAACAATTCTTTGGCCTGTGTTGGAGTTTCAATGACATCGAATTCTCCGATATCTAAAAACGTGAGAGTATTTATTAATTGTCTAAATTCTTCTTTAGTGCCTCTAGGTAGAACAGCATCCGTGTATATATCAGTTAAGTAATCCAATACAACTATGTCGCACGGCAGTTCATAAGAGCAGTCATATTTATCGTAAATAAAAGGTTGGTAGAACATAACGTCAGGTATACCATGTGGACATTCAACATTTCTTTGAGATCTTATTCTGTGTGAATTCCATGATTGTAGAAACATGTCTAAATGTCTTTGAATAAGTGGTAGGAAACAAAACCGTATGCATTCAAGATGCACAGGGTCGGCATTGTTAAGTATACCTTCATCTACCATATCTTTAAACAAATTCCTCCAAAATGTTGTGAAATTTCGCATCAGAAAACTCCATAGCATTTCGATCTTTTGGTTGGCCGTTGATCTTCCTATTGAAACACTTCTATGTCCTGCCATGCTATCAGTATGAAATGATCTCAAAGCTATTTGAATACGTTCAACTATAACATTTTCAGTTCCTGCATCCATGCGTACTACCCTTGGAACCCTCTTGCTTGTCTTCAAATACTCAAGAAAATGTCCTGCAACTATACGGGGATTTTTATTTGAACTTGTAGCTTTCAGCCAAAGTATCTTTCTTGAAAAACCGTCGATTCCACCATGGACAGATATTCCAAACGGCTTTAACTTATCATATCCATCGACGTGGATGCAAAAGCTCGGTCCGTTACTTGTGTATCGTCTTCTTGTAAGCCTATGTCTTTGTCTCATTAAAACGCCGTCTCCGTCAATAGCTTTCAAAACTAGTCTAACCGTGTGTTGTGAAGCTCTTACGCCTAGGCAGCGAAGTACATTCCATAAAGATCGATAACCTATATTGGTATATCCTGCATTTCTTAACTGTAGAATTTTTGTAACAATATCAGCAATAGCACTTTCAACTCCTCTTTTTTGCAATCTCAAACGTTTTTTAATTCTATAAAATGATCTTTCGCTCAGCATTATATGATGTATGTTTAGTAAAAACCCGAGTACTTCTTTTGTTGTAAATGAAAAACTTGTATAGTATACAACTAGTTCGTCTAATGATGCATCTATGTCTGGATATGGAATAGCACTGGCCTTGCAGAACAGGAGAAGAGCAAGTACCATCTGAAACATAAAAGTGTACAACATTAGACTATTATTTTATTGCATTTGTTCCATTGAAATGGTCTTATCCGATGTATAGTAAACTTGGGGAAGATGTTCAGATAGCCTAAAAGATTGGATCAAAATGAATGTATGCAAAGATATTTATCAGTAGATAACTGTATTATATTTTAAGCTGCGACGGCAGCAATTCGCGATTGGATGATTGCAAATTATTTTTACTGGCAACGCGTTGGCAGAGCCAGTAAACGGGTATTTGCGATCTTCAAATCACCAATTGATGCCGTGGAGCTTAAAATAAATATTGTTATCTTCATTCTTATGAAACTGAGAGAAAACTCAAATCATCAATTTAAAATCTGCCATGCATCGTATGCACTTGTGTGTACATTATCACAACATCATTTGTCAATTGATGCCATGAAAATTAATGACGTTATCCTATCAAATGGAACTAAAATACTGAACTCCGATGAAAATTCAAGACGGAAAGTCCCTTATCAAATGGCAAAGTCAAATGACAAAACACATCAAACGGATGGACAACGACTGCCATATTCCTGACTTGGTACAGGCATTTTCAAATGAAGAAAATGTAGGATTGAACCTGGTTTTATAGCGCTAAACCTCTCACTTGTATGACAGTCGTATCAAATTCCATTATATATAAAACGATGTACATGTATGAACAAAACAGACATAATAGGTCAAATAGTCACAATATTGGTATAGCAGTCATACTTGTGTCACAATCTCAAAACAAACAAATATTTAACAAACAGTCACCTATCAAATTAAAAACCCGCAAAGGGTTGCTAGCGAACTCGTACGAGCTTTCTAAAAACTTTTTTTTCTTCAATGCCAATTTTATAGGTCTTATTTTGAGGTTAATGTTGGATTATGTGTATGAATGTTGAAATATTGAAATGACTTAAGGTTAATTTTGTTCTACCAAACAGATCATATTGAAATTCTATCACGATGTTAATGTTGATTAAAGAAAGGTTTGTGTGGAAAATTTGGATTGTACTTTCCACCGTTTCTTAATCACAGTTACCTTGTTGACCAGACTAACATTCGCCCCTTTTTATTTTTGCTTATTTCTAACTTCCTCTGTGGTAGGTTTTTTGACATAAAAGTAATAATTTAAAACATTTTAAATTAAACCACGGAAAGTCATGAGCAGTACAAATCTATTTCAAATAATTCATGCTCTTAGTAGTTCAAATGTAAAGAAACTGTATTTTTGCTCATTTTGATATGCATGCAAGGTGTAAAAACTAAAGTTGATTATTTTCCTTTCTTCCTTTCAGGCTGAATCGGAACCAAACAATTTATTTAATCTATTTCCCTTTGGATCAGAAAGCATGCACTACTCAAAATTATTTTTTGATGACACATGTAAAATTGTATATGATTTGATATGATTAACCATATATGCCTGTTATAAACAGGTCGGGAACTCTAGATTTTCTGACGTGAAAATATTTTGCATAAATATGGCCTTAAAGTACTGACCAATCGACTCAATGAACTACAATGCATTGTAGGCTACTTCGAGTTTACTATGACTCGGAAACACGTGAAATAAGTAGGAAAACTGTCCACTATTATAGTTTCTCGGACTCTCATAATAGATGGTGTTGTTCTGTGAATATGTCTAATGTAAAATACATAACATAATATTCAATTGGCATGTTCAGATTAAAATAAAAATTGTTTACTGGCTTCACGATTCTATTTTCCTTTTCGCCTTGTAAAAGTAGTTGAACTGTTTTTTATACGCCTGTCAAAATTTTGACGGACCTATTATGGTATATAATTGTCGTCTGTCCGTCCGTTTTGTTCAGTAGTTTAGGTTGATCTTGCAGTTGCGAATAAGAAATGAATACCCGTTGATAAGGGATGGCAAAGTCCATGTTTTGCTATGGAAAACCCCAAAAAATATAAATTTCAATCAATATATGAAATAAAAGGAGCACAGAGGCATTATATTATAAAGAATTTGTGAAAGTTTTATTAAGTTTTGTTCAATGGACAAGGAGGATCTCGGAGTTGCAGATAAAAGATTAGTACCTCCTGCATGACTTCCATAACGGACGGAAAGACGGACGGGGGTAACGATTACTATATCATGACCCCCACGTTTCAAGTGGGTGGTATAAAAAGAACAAACAGTAGCTATTATGTTGATACAATGAAATATTTACTTACCAAAAGCATTGTTCAGAATGAGGGGTAGCTTTCTTTGAATGTAGGTCCACTTAGTCTTCTCTAGTCAAATGAAGAAATTATTAAACAAATGATTCATACGGGAGAAAATGGTCTGGTTGATCGGGTGTTGATCATAACGAAAATGGCCGTTGAATGGCTGCTCACGCTACATATGTAAATTGAAATGTGCTATCGCAATAATTATGATGACTTAGCTTTAACTTCCGAAATTTAAAGCGAAAAAAATTGTAAATCGCGTTAAATAAGTGGTACTGTTTTTACACAATAAAATCATCGCAATAACTAAGACGTCTTGTTGTTAGATATAACGAAATATTGCCATAAATAAGGCGACTTGTGGTATATATATAGCAAATATTGCGATAATTAAGTCTTCTTAGTGTTAAATTTAACAAATCATTGCGCTAAATAAAGTGCCTTGTTGTTAAATATAGCGAAATATTGCGATAAATAAGGCGTCGTATTGCAATATACAAAATATTATCGCGATGATTATCATATATGGTTTAGTTATAAACAATAATACAAGGCAGCTCCAGGCTTCCGTAGATATCTCTATAAGTTAATAAGATATCTCTATAAGTTAATAAGATATCTCTATTAGTTTATAAGATATCTCTATAAGTTTATAAGATATCTGAGACAATATCTGAAAAAGTCTAGTTTTTGGCAATAAGAAAAAACCAAAAAAAATTCTTTAGACCCGGTATTTTAATAGCACAAATCGAAGAACACACATTGGGGATCTAGGAACTGTTGTCTGTAATTCAAATACTTGTTTAAAAAGGAAACAATGGCAATTTAAAAAATGGTACAAAAAAAAATCCAGTTCTTTCCTGTTACCAAAGTGAATCAATTTTAAAAAGTTTCTAATGGGAATAAGGAATAAGTTTAAGACACTATTTGTGGTTTACTAGTATATCCTGCAATAGTTTATCAAATGCCAATTATTGATTTTAGCATTTGCAATACAAAAGGTTTAGAAATATACTTAAATATAGTCAGATATGTCGGTAACATGAAAGAATCTTGAGTAACAGGACAACGGTAACAGGACAGAGTTGGTAACAGAAAGGATTTTTCTGCTTTATTTTAAAATTTAAGAAAAATAAATCATTTTAGATTGGTCACAATTGGAAGATAACAGCAAACAATGTCATTTATCCTTTGAAACTGTATTTGCAAGATGAAAAATCTGCCCAGGTAATGAAAAATTCTAAAATATATTCCTTTCTGTTACTATCTACTATACTAGAATTGCACAATGTTCTCTGCTGTTATCAAAAGCAAAAAACCTATTTTTTTATTCAATATACTGTATATTATTTTGAAATTTATTTGATATGGGGGTGATAACTTATATTAAATGAAATGGTTGGCATATAGTAGATTAACTGTTCGATTCTTCAGTGAAATTGTCTTGAACATCCTTCCTGTTACTGATGATGGTTATGCTGTTACTTTTGATCAGGTAACATGACAGAACGTAACAGAAAGGAATTACGCGATAGTTTTTGTCCTTTTTATCACATTAAATGTAAGTGTATTTCCTGTGACATATAACTTTTAAAAAGATGATATAAAAACACACTTAATGTTGTGGTGCACACTTAGAAATATTCTCAGAAAGTGTAAAAAAAGGCTATAACAGGATAGAACACCAATAAGTATTTTTCTATAAATTCTTACCTTGGATGGGCTTGAATTTTCAAACCTGGCCGTCTTTCCAACTATTTCTTTGTACTAATACATTCAGGGAATGATGCTCTTCACAATACATAATGGGAAAATAACTCTTGGTCTTGTAAACGTTTCCACAGGTAAAAAACAACCAGTGGTAACAGGATGGAAATCACCCCTGGGCACAAATTTTTTTTCTCTTAAAATTTGCAAAATTTTATTACATGCTATAGTTATAATATAAAATGACAAATTAGGGGCAAGTTTATTAAATAATATATCATATATGTGAGAATCGGACGCCTGTTTAATTAATTTGGATATTATTTGAATGATTTAGTTTTCAAAAAAACACAGGGGACAACATGATTTTAGGGGGGGTTGAACATTTAAATTACAATATTTTATTGGAAGAAATATAAGAATGAGTGTTTAATTGGCAGGCCATGGTGCATTATATAATTTAGTTTATACTAAAACTTAAAATTTTCAAAAAAGATGGTTGAATAAAAAAATAATTGCTGGTGAAGTGCGGGACATGGAAATTAGACTTTTTCAGATATTGTCTCATCTCTATTAATTAATAAGATATCTTATAAAGTATATAAGATATCTTACTTTTTTATAAAGATATCTTATAAAGTATATAAGATATCTTACTTTTTTATAAAGATATCTTTTAAATACATACTTTTTAAGATATCTTATTAATTAATAGAGATATCTTATAAACTAATAGAGATATCTTATTAATTAATAGAGATATCTTATTAACTTATGGATATATCTTATTAAGTAAATAAGATATCTCTATTATTAACTATATAAAAGATATCTTATATAGTTAATAAGATATCTTATAAATTAATAGAGATATCTTATATTTTAAATAAGATATCT
The DNA here is from genome assembly GCA_037788925.1 of Mytilus galloprovincialis. NCBI lineage: Eukaryota > Metazoa > Mollusca > Bivalvia > Mytilida > Mytilidae > Mytilus > Mytilus galloprovincialis. The sequence continues at coordinate 42,612,365 of CM075334.1, read as the reverse complement.
TATATATTTAATAAGATATCTTTATAAACATTTAAATAAGATATCTTATTTAATATATAAGATATCTTATTTAATAAATCAGATATCTCAATTAATATATAAGATATCTCATTTTGTTATTAAGATATCTCAATTAGTTTATAAGATATCTTATTTAACTAAATAAGATATCTCGAAATTGAATAAATATAATTATCCTGATTCAGAGTAATTTCTCGCAATTTGATTGGCTGATATTGTCCTAATAAATTTCAGTACATTTTTTTATCACGTCAATTGGAATTATCTCCCTTATTTATTTCGTCAGTATTATCTAAGTGCATATCTAAGAAAACTCGAAATTACTGGTAGCTATTTCAAAGCCAATAATGAATAATACAACAAATCTGCATCTAGGACTAAACTATCAATCAGTACAAACTCAACATTCAATGAATTGAGTGTAAATACGTCATTAACAGTCAGACAAAAAACATGACCTTGTACAATGACAAGATATATCTATGGACAGATTGTCAAGCCATGCATATATATATATATGTATATCAAAATAACATTTAGTTTGAATTTAATTTACTGATAACAAAATCTATATCGGCGATGGCATATTTTGTTTTGTATAAAGATTTATATACCAGAAGGTGGAATTCCTTGATACCACATATCTTGTCTACAGGTGAAGTGTTTGTCAGGAGTTAGAGTTAGGAAGATGTGGAGTGAGTGCCAATGAGACAACTCATCATCCAATAACAATTTATAAAAGTAAACCATTATAGGCCCTCAACACGGAACAACAAGCTATAAAAGACCCAAAAATGACTAGTGTAAAACCATTCAAACGGAAAAACCAACGTTCTAATCTATATAAAAAAAACATATAAACGAGAAACACGTATAAATTACATAAACAGACGACAACTACTGTACACCAGATTCCTAACTTAGGACAGCTGCAAACAATTGCACCGGGATTTAACGTTCTAATGATTCATTGTTCATTTATACGTTTAAAAGAATGATAGACAAAAATGTGAATAACACATGATCATAGTTTATTCAATATTTTGCTTTTTATGCCGAGTATTTTCTTGGATATTCAAAAAGAGTTCATTTTTGGTGTTTTAACGCCACTTTTAAGCACCGCATTTATGCTATTTCGTGGCGGCCAGCTTTTATTGGTGGAAGAAGCCGGAGTGCCCAGAGAAAACCACCGACCTTCGAAAGGAAAACTGACAATCCTAGTCAATTAAGATTGGAGTCGAGTGCACTCGCACGAGCGGGGTTCGAATTCACAACCTCAGTGTTGACTGGCTAGTGATAACAGTAGTAACTACTTAAACCACTCGACCACCGAGGCCCCTTTTGATACTATAAGCTAAACGTCAACTGTACTTGGTGTATTGGAATATTGTCAGATGTGAATGTCAGTATGTCAGTGTTTATCTGACGTTGACTTCATGTCCATTTTTCATTGGTCAATACTAAATAAAGTTTTATATCATTACCAATCAATTTGACCTATCATGATGACTCAGCACTTTTCTCAACACAGTATTGTTTTCAGTGAAAAAATTCTATTCTTTGTGATAAAAATCAAATGTACTTATCAAAAGCTTCAAAATAGTATAAAAAAATTGAAGTCTGAGTGACTTTGATTTCCCTTGCTATCTTCAGTATAGGAAAAACGGTACTATTTATTCTGTCATAGGCGACAATATTAACATTTTCTAAATTTACCACTAAGGCACTTTTTTAGATAAAAACCTGGATAAAACAGCTATATGTTGTGTTAGTACTTTATTATTGTGTTTTAAAAATTAAAGCCAAATAGTATAATGACCAACTTCCAACGGAGCTTGTTTATGTTATCCATGCCCACCGTCATTTTGCATCAAATTTATGAAATTTTGCAAGTCTTTTCGAATAATTCTCTAAAAAATATTTCAATAGGTTTCAAAATTTATATTGCAAATATACACACTGCAGTTATTCATAGTTAAATAAAAAAAAAACATATTGTACCCTTACATCCAATCATAGCGCTCCTAATTTGACTTCCTTCACCTGCCTTTTGGTACACAAAAGGCCAACCTAATGCGGGAGAGATCCGTTTGCGCCAAAAATGCGTCCTTTTGCTCCACAACTTTTTTTCTCCAATGCTACGTTTGCGCCACCTGTTTTAAAATAACATGGTATCATTTGCGCCAAAAATAAAACATACGATTGCGCCAATTAGAAGAAAAATTACTTCCCTCCTCCTTTATTCGGACTTGGAACCGGCAGTTTACACGGCAAATGTTTCCTTTTCTGATAAATACTTTCTTCTTATTGCTGCTGAATGGTTACTTCCCAATTTAATGTATATAGTAGCTTGTAACTTCACTTTATCGTCCAAAAAGACAAACATTAAAGGATGAAATGCATAAAACAGTTCATAATAATTCCTGTGGAATGCTTCTGCTTCGTTCCTAGTACGTCTTGCTGTAGATACGGATTATGGGAACAAAACACTGTGTCATCAACATATGTGGCTAAAACATAATCATCAAAAGCTTCTATTTTATTCTCTTTTGGCAAATATTTCATTGAATATTCAGCAAGGCAATATTTTTTTCCCCTCTCTGTACATGGACTGTCTATTGCAAGTCGAGTCATTTCTCTCCAGATGCTCATCTTCATGATGAAATATCTCCGAACATTTGATACGTTTTAAGCCAAAATAAGAATAAATTTTAATCACTAATATTTATGATAGATATGTGTACAGGTAAGTTGGAGCAAATGAGTTCCGATTATTGGCGCAATTGATACATTTGGAAAACAAAATTTGGCGCAAATGATACCCCTGAAAAACGGTAATTGGCGCAAAAGGACTGCTGCCCCTAATGCTGGGAAAATTAAATACTACCGTTTTCCCTTTAAGGATGTCCTTAGGTGAGGTTTTGGAATTTGTGTCAAATGTTCGGACTCTTTGGTGTTTTTCCATACAACACAAGGTAAAATATTTTGCCCCATAACACCCATTTATTTTTTCATATAAGACTAAATAGCTCATGAAACGTCATTTAGCAAAATTTTAGAAGATTCTTGATTTTCTTTCTTTTGTTTTGACCCAAATAATACCAATGTAAATATATATAAAAAAAAAAATAGGCACTGGCTACGGTTACATGGAAATGTAACAATAATAAAAATATTATTGTTACATTGGAGACTAATTGCCGGAATGCAAAGTTGGGTGAGGAACCGATTAATTACAAATGTAACAATAATTACTGAGGCTACGGTTACATTACGTTATTGTTACATGAAAAACAGCAATGTACGCTAGATTGATTAAACGTAATCTTCTATAGTTGTATTGCTTCATTCTTTCATATGTACTAAACAATACTTGTAATTTAAGGTAGCACAATACAAAGATTTTTCATCCCCAATCAGACATCTTTAAACTGATGTAATTCCACTCATCCTTCTTTAAATTTTATAAATGAGGTACCAAAAGAAAGAAGAAGGATTAATCTTTTAAATTGTGATAATTTCATTATGACATAATTATTACATAATTAATTGTTATTTAATTAGTTGCTATATTGTGATGTCCATTCTTGAATGAATTTAGCTTCTTTGTTATTCATAGCATCCCAAAATATTTTATAGATTCTTGCACAACACAGTTTGACCTCCAAAACTGTGTCTCAGATTTTTCCTATTGTATTCCATTCTCTCATAAATCTTCAATGAAGTTTGCAACATCAATTCATAAGAGATCACTAAATTTAATTGGGTATAACATTTGTTCTATTGATGTTTTTGGAAATCTGAGACACAGTTTTGGAGGTCAAGCTGTGTTGTACAAGAATCTATAAAATGTTTTGGGATGCTATGGAGAACAAAGACGCTAAATTCATTCAAGTGTGGCCATCACAATATAGCAACTAATTACATAACAATTAATTATGTAATGATTATGTCATAATGAAATTATCACAATTTGATAGATTAATCTTTCTTCTTTCTTTTGGTACCTCATTTATAAAATATAAAGAAAGATGAAATGAATTACATCAGTTTAAAGTCGTATGATTGGGAGTGAAAAAATCTTTGTATTGTGCTACCTTAATTAATACTGATAAATAATAAAATATTATTATTCAACAAATGGTGTACAACTTGAATAGTTTTACTACGTATTAATGGTTTTGATGTTCTTAAAGATACTACTTAAGATTAGGTGTGTGACTGTCAAAGGCGAAAAATATAGTTCAATGGTTTCACTTTTTTAAAGTATTTAACTGCACACCTACTCTTATTACTGTCATTATACTTTGGACCAATTTTGTTTGTGGTGAAAAAAAATAAAACTTGGGATGCGTTTTAAACGAAACTGAAACAATATCAAGACATACATTTCATACAGCTTTATAACTTGACGCAAATTGATAATCAAAAGAAAAGTTTGCCAACTGTAACTTAAATACTAAGAAATTCTGTATGTACACGTATCCGTGGATGACGTAATTTCGTTCATCAAAAATGTGTCGGACTTTAAAAACAACTTACTGGATTTGTAGAAATTGTCATTGTAAATAAAAAATTTCAGTAAATAAATTGTATGTTATAAATGTATGTAATAAATGTATGTAATAAATGTCCTCAACTTTTATTATTTAGTACATATTACTAGTCCCATCGTACATTGCTTTTTTTCATGTAACGTTACAATAACGCAATGTAACCGTAGCCTCAATAATTATTGTTACATTCGTAATTAAACAGGTCCTTACCCAAACATGCATTCCGGCATTTAGTCTCCAATGTAACAATAATATTTTTATTATTGTTACATTTTCATGTAACCGTAGCCAGTGCCTAAGGTAAAAGTCCGTGACCTCTCAATATTTTTAGCTTATTTTTATCCTTAACGAATGCATTACCAGATTATACTATCAATTTTAAATTCTTGATTTTATAATTTTTACCTTACCTCACCTTTATGCTTTATGTGCATGTCCAAAGAAAGGAGTATGAAAGTCAGTGGCTGCTTGTAATATTTGTTAAAAAAAATAGTACGGTTTGTCTCGTTTGTCTCGTTGAATTTGTTGAGATTTTGTTAACTGTTATTTGTCTTTTAGTCTATTCTATTATTCTACCAGTCGATTTTCGATTATAATTGTGTTACGTTGTCTCATTGACACTAGTTACTACAACCGCATCTTACTTTACTTTAATATTGATTGCAATGTTGGAGTATCTTTTTTATAACGAGGGTGCTGTATTTGTTAAAATTGAATGCACTTATTGTCCGTCACTTCATTCAAAAACAACTAATAATATGAGGCAGGCATTACCTGTAAATGGGGACGAAGTCTGTATGAAATATTTTTTTGTAACTTAAGTATTTGTCAAAAAAAAAAGAAACGGAAATACCGTAACGTTTCCGAGTTTGGTTCTGTTGTTAGGGATTTTAGTTGTGACGTTATTTAAATTATGACGTCATATGCAATGTAAACAAAGAAACGCTATCATTAGGTAACGTTTTTTTCATATCAAGGAATTATTAAAAATGAAATTGGTATTGCGCGTTTCTTCCTATTTTTTACTAGACTGATAAATATATATTTTACTCAAAGTTTCATACAAACGAGACCGGAAAAAGGAAGTATATTGTACATTTCTGCGCAGGTCCGGGATTTCAAAACATGACATAAAAAAAATTGAACGATTTTGAGTTCATTAGTACAATGAAAAATTCGGGAAATTTTCCCGAATTTTTTTTTTTATTGAATTTTCTACTGTTATTGGGGACTTCGTCCCCATATAAGTTATCGACGTGCATATCTATATCTACGGATGTGAAGGTAGATAACGAATTTATCTCCAGTTGAAGTCCAAATCTGGCGATTTGTAGAGAAATTCGATCACAAAGTTTTACGTGAAAGCAACGTTTTTATAATTAAAACAAAAAATTCTTTTATTGAATTTTTTTGAATGGGGCATATTTTTAACGAGGTGTGGGGTACTTAATTTGGCACAACCCTGCAGTCAAATACAAGACGTTTTTAATCAAGAGACAACAAAACAGAAATGGGTCAAATTTGGCGCACAATGTTGTAAGAGTTACATTGTAGACGATGTGATGTCAGCGTACAAAAAAATGTAGGTCTTTGCATAGCTAGGTCATATGTCCCATTCATTATAAATGTGTTAGCCAATTGATGCATTTACTAAAATCAGTTCAAATGATCGCCATGATAAGATAAGATAGTAAGTGGAATAATTATCAAATTACAGACAGACATCATGGATAATGTACAGCATTCGATATTTCGCAAGAAACAACGATGGATTTAAGGAAAACACGCGTTAAGTTCCCCTGTGTAATGGGTAGCAACATCCGGGTATATGGATTAGCGACAACCCGGGGCTACGGGCGTTAACCAAACAAAATCATATAAATACACTAGGCCGGGGAAAATAGTAAATAGACAGCTGAATAACACTTCTTTGGTATTCTGTGATTCTCATCCAGATTACCATGACTAGCTTGGTCACCAATCGTCGTTGCTAGAAGGGTATCGTCTTTCCTTTCACAAGAGTACCGACGCATATGCATTTGAAATACGTAACAATGTAATTTTTAAAGGAAATCTGAAGAAAGCATCATTTTATTTCCCTGCATTCTCCTGAAATTAACAAGTTTAAGTTTTGAATTTTTAAAAAAAATCACAAAATGATATTTGGATTGATTGTTCGAAATGGTTGATATAGCATAAATATTACCAAATGAATAAAAAAAAAATACACATTCATAAAGAATGGCAACAATTAATCATTGAACCGTGTGGAAAATTCACGTAAACCGTCCTACTAACACACGTTTTAATAATTATATGCTTGCATTCCTGTAATCGATTAAAGACATTAAAGCCTATAGTTAAAACCATAACTGTTGTTCAAATATGCGTCACCTCAATATACAAATAAAGAAAAAGAGGAAAAAAGTAATATACTACTTTTGTTGTGATGTATATGCATAGTATAGGAGCAAGAACATCAAGGTGCATAAAAAAAAAAGGAAAAAAGGAAATTGCTGCGAAATCGAGACAGGCCGAGAAAAGTTAATAACCAAAGATATCGGATTTCAATGAAATATCAAAACGGTAAGTTCATTTTCAATTGGAAAATCAAATGTTCAAATACGTCATACGAATAGAAAAAAAACTGTGATATTCCTGACTCGGTACAGGTCTTCTTTGTAAAAAATATCGTGGATTTTTTACTACTTTAACCTCTCACTTTTGACAGTCACGTACATTTCAATTATATTGCCAACAATGTGTGAGCAAATCAAATAGATATAATAGGTAACTATGTCAAAAATTAGGATACAGCTCTCAGCATTGTGTTATACTAAAACATAAAGTATAAGAGGAAAACAATGGAACAACAGCTAGAAACACTGAACTGCAACAAAAACAAATAGACGTGGGTCGGTATTCAGTCATCCCGCGATTGTCTTGTCTTTCATTTTTGCTGAAGTGCTTTATTCAAAGAGTGTCTATATCATGTATATGTCATTTTGTTCTTTCTTTGTTGACATTATTGTTTGTTTTATAGTGATAACCCTCGTGTTTAGTTTGTAACCTGGATTTGTTATCACTTAATCGATTTATGACTTTTAAACAGCGGTATACTACTGATCATCTATCCATGTACTAATAACACTGTAGTAGAACCTTTATCTATACACTTTTGATAAAATAATTAATTACATTTAGTAAAACTGGCGAAACGTTTCAAAAAGTGGGACGAAAGATACCAGAGGGACAGCCAAACTCATAAATCGAAAATAAACTGACAACGCCATGGCTAAAAATATAAAAGACAAACAGAAAAACAGAAAAACAATTGTACATATAACACAACATAGAAAACTAAAGAATTAACAACACGAACCCCATCAAAAACTAGGGGTGATCTCAGGTGCTCCGGCAGGGTAAGCAGATCCTGCTCCATATGTTTCACTTGTGCTCAACCTTCTACTAAAGTTGTTTTCCGCTGTTAGAGCTGTGTCTGTTTGGGGGCTGCATTGGTGTAATCCACTGAAATGTTTCATACCAGTTTATCAATTTTTAAACTGTTGGTCTCACCATTGTGAAAAGTAAAATAACAAACATTCTTAGTTCCGAGGAAGCTTTCAAAAAGAAAAGTCCGTAATAAAATAGCAAAATCAAAAACTCAAACTAGTTTTGATTGAACCTGGTTTTATAGCTAGCTTAACATTTCAATTGTATGACAGTCGCATCAACTGAATAAATTAAATGTTGGTATATCTTTTAAAATTTATTTTATTTGAAAAAATTTTAAATACTCAGGTGACAATTATGAGTTATCACAGGACTGACTTTCTGATAAGAATGACGTTGATACTGTAGTAAGGAAAATTAAAGGTAATTAATTTATTTCATTCATTAAGGTAGGATATCAACTTCTAGTTTATAACAAAGCAATCATTTGAATCGAAACGTAAAATGTTTTCTTTTTGTTTTGTATGGATGTTCAGAAGACCCGAAATAATGTTAAATTTACGATTAATCTCCCCATTTCAAAAAGAACATCAAAGAAATTTTGATAAAAATATAGTTTCTTCATACTGGTTCAATAAATGAATGGTTTTCATATACTTTTGAGTTAAATAAGGGAGATAATGTGCTACTTCCGATAAAGTAAATGTCACTTCCAGTCTCATATGATAGCTTTTTTAACAGTGATTCCAAAATATAAAGTTTGTATATACTTTTACCTTTTAACCAGAAGATAATTGGCCACTTCTGGTTTATCAATAGTCACTTTTAGTCACGGTTAACGGTTTATGAGTTAAACAAACCGACAAATTTATTTTGTAAAAATAGATAACTCCTATAAAATTTTATCCAATCGCTTCTATCCAAATTAGTCAAACATTTCTGAGGATGTAACGAACAAGTTAGAAAAAGAAATTTGTCGATATCTTTTTTTGTTACGAAGGAGATGCACACCTTTAATAAACAGTGAATAGGGAGATAACTCTTACAACGAAAATTGTTCGTCTTAGCAGGGTGAAATATAAAAGCGTATACACTATGCGATACAATATACATAATATCTAAGTGACATATTGCGAAACAAAAATTTCAGAATGTGGCGGAAAAAAAAATAATAATAATCAGAACCAAGACAATAAGTCTTTCCACAGAAAAGTGGAAAGACTTAATTAAAACATCGCCTAGAGTATTACGTGTCACGAATCAAATGCACAGAAGGTTATAACTACTCCTTAAATTTTATCGTAAAAATAAATATTTTGTTTTGTTATCGAAAAACTCAAGTTCTTCATATCTTGGAATAATTGTTTTTGTTTTTGAAATAAAAAAAACACTTTAACTGGAATTAAAAATTGAGCAATGTGACAAAATAGATTGCAGTCCTCTGGTACATTATGATATACTTTTGGTAAGTCCCTTTCATTAAAAAGAAGGCCTTCGACTGTTATCTGATTTGTTCGGGTTGCTGTCTCTTTGACATATTCTCCATTTCCATTCTCAATTCTAAAATTGCTATCGAAGTTGGAAATTATCCAAAAGTGTTTTTAGTGATAAACCGATGCTCTAAATCCATGTTGAGATGGAATTGAGATCGTATATGCGATGACTCTATAGATTAGTACAAAGCTCTTTGAACGTCTATGAACCTATTTCAGTAAGACTTTTAGAGATCCATTAGTTGCATACTATATAACCCGGTCTAACATACCCTCCTTTCAAGTGATCGTAAAATGGTTTTGTCCTTGACCCGGTCGGTCCCCATCGCAAAACCTGCTTATAGATTTGTTTTTCTTCGTCCTGAGTTTTCAAACAAACACTAATCTTGTTTCAGATAGGAATGGTTTCGATTTTTTTTTTTTGTAATTTTATTGTTCTAACACTTATGAGGCCAGGGGTGTTCGACAGAAAGAATTGCAGTTTATATTTGAAATTGTATTCAAATTATATCAGGATTAAGTTGTTATTGGGAAATGTTAAAAAACAAATCTAGACGAGCGCAAGATTCATTAAAGATAAACTCGAATTGTTGCCATAACATAATTTTCCTCTAGATATTCACTCTTTGGTAGATATGTTTTTGAAACGACTGGAATATGTTGTTTATATACACAAGAATTCTTCTGTTTTCACAATCGTTATCAATTCCTTAAACTCCTTGCTTAAAAGTCTTGCCGTTTTAGAGTCAGAAAAAATTAAGGCTTTGGTCTAGAAATATAGAAACAAAAATATATCTAGAAATGGGTTCCTTCTTTTTTTGAATAATTTTTAAATTAAAAATATTTCTCAACCATATATATATACAATTCGTCTAAACATCAACCCAACAATGTTAGATTTGTAAATTTGCTTTCGCAAATTTTTGCTTCTTCCATCGCCGGGATTCGAACCCATGCTACTGAGATATCGTGACAACTAATCGCCTGCACTGTAGCCGTCTCGCTAGACCACACGACCACCTGGGCTTCACAAATAATAAAGCTTTCAGTGACATGGGTTCGAATCCCGCCGAGGGAAGAACCAAAAATTTCCGAAAGCAAATTTACAGATCTAACATTGTTGGGTTGATGTTTAGACGAGTTGTATATATATCATAGATCTGTAAATTTGCTTTCGCAAATTTTTAGTTCTTCCCTCGCCGGGATTCGAACCCATGCTACTGAGATATCGAGACACCAAATTGCCTGCACTGTAGCCGTCGCGCTAGACCAAACGACCTTCTGGGCTTCACAATGATACAGCTTTCGGTGGCCGTGTTTTACCTTTCCTCGTCAGTTTTAATCTAGCGCCTTACTACAGTACATGATATATTAGGCATGGAGATATTATTGTTACAGATCAGCTCAATTATCTTTAGTAAAGGATCCTACAAATTAATGCAAGATGCAGTCACAGAAAATAATTATATTAATAAGTATGTCTAAGTCAGTAAAAACTCTACAACAGATCAAAAATTCTAAATGCTATTCAACACCTTAAACTGCTATTGTAGACCATTTTCTACAAAACAAATTTAAATTAAACATGTCTTTTGTTAAATTGTTCATCGTAGGGCGTCAACATGATTTTTTGTTAATTTGGAAAGTAAATGCATATAATTCATTTTTCTGTTTAGTGTGTTTGTTCTTTGATTACAGCTTTGATCCTTTGATCCTACAGCAAGTGCATATTTGATTATAAAATAAAATGGAATGATATATTTAAAAGATCTCTTAACCATTTAACGTATATTCAAAAAATTCTAAATAGTATTTGTCAACTTAAACGGCTTTTGTACACCATTTCTACAGTACCTTACAAATTAATAGGTCTTTTGTTAAATAGAGTATTGTAAGGAATTAAAGGAAATAAATTAATTTATGTAAATTTGAAAAAAAATGGTATATAATGGGATTTTTTTGTTTAGCTCGTTCGTTCTGTAATTACAGTTTTTATCTATCGTTGACAATTTGTTCGATAAAGGATCATGAAACTTGTTACTATCTGAAAATACAAATTAGATCAGAAAGACTCTAAAGACTTATAAAAATTGCCCTAAAGAAATATCAAATCATTCCCCGCTATTTTGGCTAAACCATCTTGTACGAAATACAAGACAATCATCTCAGTTTCATATACAATTAGATAAAATATAAAGCGTGTAATGATGAGGATTTTTGTCGAGCCTTCGACTTTAGTCGAAAAAGCGAGACTAAGCGATCCTTCATTCCGTTGTCGTCGACGGCGTCCACAAATATTCACTCTGTGGTTAAAGTTTTTGAAATTTTAATGATTTTCTTAAAGTATACTGAATTTCTACCAAACTTGGACAGAAGCTTGTTTATGATCATAAGAAAGTATCCAGAAGTAAATTTTGTAAAAATAAAATTCCATTTTTTCCGTATTTTACCTATAAATGGACTTAGTTTTTCTGCGAGGAAACATTACATTCACTCTGGGGTTAAAGTTTTTAAAATTTTAATAACTTTCATAAATTATCCTTGATTTGTACCAAACTTGGACAGAAGCTTGTTTATGATCATAAGATAGTATCAAGAAGAAAATTTTGTAAAAATAAATTTCCACTTTTCCGTATTTTACTTATAAATGGACTTAGTTTTTTTGCCAGAAACAAAACATTCACTCTGTGGTTTAAGTTTTTAAAATTTTTATAATGTTCTTAAACTATCCTCGATTTCTACCAAACTTAGACAAAAGCTTGTTTCTGATCATAAGATATTATTCAGAAGTAAATTTTGTAAAACAAAAATTCACTTTTTCCGTATTTTACTTATAAATGGACTTAGTTTTTCTTCCAGTTAACATTACATGCAGTCTGCAGTTAAAGTTTATAAAACATTTATTAGATTCATTAACTATCCTGGATTTTTTACCAAACTTGGAAGCTTCTTTCAGTCAAAAGACAGTATCGAGAGGGAAATTTTTATTAATGTTTTTCCTCATTTTTGTTGTGTCTGTGATTAACAGCAAATGTAGGCGAGACACTGGGTTCCGTGGAACCCTTACAAATTTTTAAATGAGGAAAGCATTTATATTTCGTGATCAAATAAAAAAAATTTTAATCGAGCGTCACTGATGAGTCTTTTGTATACGAAAAGCGCATGTGACACAAATACAAAATATCTATCCTGGTATCTATGATGAATCTATTTATATTCAAGCATGATTGTGAGCGACAAACCTACTACCTATAACAAGAGACAGTTCATGAAGATAACCGATATATATCTATAAATGTAACAATTGTAAACTCAATGTCGGTATATCTTTCAAAACTTATCTCATTTGAAAACATTTCAAATACTCAGGTGACAATTATGATTTATCACGAGACTGACTTCTAATAAAAATGACGTTGATACTGTCGTAAGGAAAATTAAAGGTAATTAATTTATTTCATTTCTTAAGCTAGGATAACAACTTCTAGTTTCTAACAAAGCAATCATTTGAATCGAAACGGTAAAATGTTTTCTTTTTGTTTTGTATGGATGTTCGCAAGAGCCGAAATAATGTTAAATTTACGATTAACCTCCCCATTTCAAAGGCTATCATTTCTGGTTTAACCAGGTATCACAGAAGAAAGACACAAATAAGAAAATTAAAACATCACCTAGAGTATTACGCCATGACGAATCAAATGCACAGACGGTCGATAACTACTCCTTAATTTTTATCGTAAAAATAAATATTTTTTTTTTTGTTAACGAAAAACTCAAGTTCTTCATATCTTGAAATAATTGTTTTTATACGCCCGTCGTCTTTTAGACGGGACGTATTATGGTATACCGTTGTCCGTCCGTCCGTCCGGCTGTCCGTCCGTCGTCCACACTTCGGACAATAACTCAAAAACACTTTCACCAATTTCCATGAAACTTAAGTGAATTGTTTATATCTATTGACGTAAGCTCCCTTTCATTTTTTTTAAATTTTAGATTTTAAGTTTTGGATTTATGGGGCTTTATTCATAAAAAAAAGGGGGGATTTCCAACACTTTGGACAATAACTCAAAAAGGCTTTCACCAATGTCCATGAAACTTTGGTGAATTATTTATATCTATTGATGTAAGCTCCCTTTCAATTTTTAATAAATTTCAGATTTTAAGTTTTGGATTTATGGGGCTTTATTCATAAAAAAGGGGGATTTTCAACACTTCGGACAATAACTCAAAAAGGCTTTCACCAATGTCCATGAAACTTTGGTGAATTGTTTACATCTATTGATGTAAGCTCCCTTTCAATTTTTATAAATTTCAGATTTTAAGTTTTGGATTTATGGGGCTTTATTCATAAAAAAGGGTGATTTTCAACACTTCGGACAATAACTCAAAAAGGCTTTCACCAATGTCCATGAAACTATGGTGAATTGTTTATATCTATTGACGTAAGCTCCCTTTCATTTTTTTTTTAAATTTTAGATTTTAAGTTTTGGATTTATGGGGCTTTATTCATAAAAAAAAGGGGGGATTTTCAACACTTCGGACAATAACTCAAAAAGGCTTTCACCAATGTCCATGAAACTTTGGTGAATTATTTATATCTATTGAAGTAAGCTCCCTTTCAATTTTTATAAATTTCAGATTTTAAGTTTTGGATTTATGGGGCTTTATTCATAAAAAAAGGGGAATTTTCAACACTTCGGACAATAACTCAAAAAGGCTTTCACCAATGTCCATGAAACTTTGTTGAATTGTTTATATCTATTGATGTAAGCTCCCTTTCAATTTTGATAAATTTCAGATTTTACATTTCCGTGTTATGAATTTTTATGCTTAAAAAAGGGGGGATTTTCCAATTTTGGGACAATAACTAACTCTTTCACAAAATTTTATGCAACTTTGATAAATTGTTTATATCTATTAACATAAGCTCCCTTTGTGACACAGTCATTATGATTAAATATATTTTATTATGTAATTACAAAGTCAAGAAAGATTCTAAAGTTCAAATGTTCGAATGTTCACAAACTGTCTTTAAAGTTGAATTGTTCGAATGTTCAATATCTCACACGGGCACGTGATCGTATAGTGGTATAACTGTTCGTTCCTGTTAGAGCATTTCGGATATTAAGCACATGAGTTCCAGCCTACCCACGAGGGGGGAGACCTTGGCGGAATCTCCGGTACCAATCTGTCCTTATCGAATTCTCGTCTAATCGAATTCTGTCCTTGAAGTCCATTGAGAGATCTTATATAGTCCAGTGGTCCTTACAAACGTCCATAGCTGTAGGCCGGTTACATAGTCGTCTGGTTATTGAGTAATCACTAGTCTGTGGTTAATTGTCAAACTATGAAATTAACCCCTGACGAATACATGTTATTTCACAGTAGACATGGTCATTTATTGGCTTCAGGGTATTGTTACACAATTGAGTAACATAATGCCTTCAATCCTAATAGAACGAAAGTTCAATAAAATACGGTATTTTTCTTCCTGTAGGTTATTTTAATAGTTTATTGTAAGATTCCGGTAACCATCACCACACATCTAAGTTTATAAAGTTCTATAAGTCCAATATCGGAATGTAATAAGTTCAGTAATTTCATCCAGTCCAATAGCTGGATATATTTACACATAGTTCATTTGATTCATAAGTTCAATAATTTGGTATACATAGTTTAAGTTTTATTTCCGTCACCATCATAGTATGTTGTTCCTCAATATTGGTTAGGAACGCAAGTCTTTATACAATTGTCTGTCATCATCATCTTCATTACGAAGTAGTTGGTGCATCTAGCTGGTTGGTTCGACCTTCTTAAGAGGCTGTTAATAACATCGTCATTGGGTTAAGTTTCGTCCTTGAGCAATGGCCCAGAGGAAAACATCAGTCTCTCTGGAAGCAGTAACATCTGTTCCAACCAATTGCGTTGACACCATGTTGTGCCAACTGTTCGTGGCATTAGAACCAGAACTCGCACCTTTCTTTTTGGCTAACCAAGATATATTCTTAATAAATTAACAGAACAAAAATATGGCTATTCCAATGACGATCGCACCTTAACCCCACTGATAAATTAAAACTTATTTCAATTTGGAAAACTAAAAATTGTCAACTTCCCCTTTGTCTCTCTTTTTTTTTTATTATCAATCGTCTGGTAAATCTCCTTTAGTTCTCTTGATTATTCAAGCCTAGCTAAATTTGATAAAACACTTTCTTTGTATAAATCAAAAAAACTATCAAGTTATCTGGTTAAAACAAAAACAAAATAAATAAAAATAAATAAATCTTGTAAACAACTTCTACAATTTTGAGAAAATCTACCTAATAAAAACAAGATATGTTTATTTATTCATTACTTAAGATATAAATTTATATATAAATTTACAATCAAATAAGTTAATCAATCATTTAATGTAACCCCTACACCTACATGATACACATGAAACCTTTTTTTAATAAAAAAAAAAATATATTTTACCTTGTTACCAATTGTAATACTTTTATTTCTTTAACCTTAGTGCCTCATTATTTAATCTTAACTCTAAATATAGACCAAAGATTTATTCGCATCACTCTTAAAAAAAAACATTTAAGATTCCTTTGATAAAATTTTAACTACGTCTTGTTACTGACTATTTTTCATATTTCACAACAACAACACCAACAACACCTTGTTGCAAAAAAAATGTCGTTCTCCTTAATCTTTTACATTTTTCCAAAATAGTATAAAGTGTCCTTATCATAATGATCCCTTCCTTTTTATATATCTAATAATTTATTTTTTTTTGTGATAAAATTTCAAACCTACTGCCTATCCTATTTATACATTTCAATACGGCTCAGCGTTAGGGTATAGATTGAAATCTGATTTTAAAACTCAACTAACATCTTAAAAACTAAAACAATTAAAAAAAATCCATGCCTACTTATAAACAAACTGACATATCGTTAAGATTCTTTTTTCAACTCCTTAATTAATTATTTCCTTATTCTTATCTTAATTTCTAATAATAATCCTCATATTATAGTGTATTAATTTCTAATAATAATTCTCATATTAAAGTGTTCATGAAAAATTTCAATTTTACTGTAAAGCTAGTTTTCCTTTAATATTAATTATCTATTTCATTTAAATTTTCTCGTTACGTTCGTATGTCTCTCTTTTTTTTTTAATTTAATATCAATCTACCACAACAATACTAGTATGTAAATTCCTTAGGGCAAAACATATTTATGTGTTATTTTCTGAAGATACGTCTCTTTTCCTATTTTAAAACAATATGTAAATATGGCGTAATCTAACACCATAAAAAAAACTTGCACCATTTAATTACTAACATCACTTATGTTATAATCAACCGAAGAAGGGGTTGGAATCTAAAATTATAGACTATTTATTTCTCTAAACAAATGTGCGTACACACTACCAACCTACGTAAACCCATAATTATCAATGGCTAGAATACGCAAACAATGTATCCTCAATGTACCCTTAACTTCATCTACCAAAGGTTCTAATTCAACCTTCATTTACACCGGTGCTCTACTAATTTTACGTAAAACATATGTTTTCTAGAATAATTGAGTGTATCTTCAAAAAAAAAACACCATAATATGACCAAAAACCACCATTAAATACGGAACAAAAAATGCTAATGTATCAGACATTTTATCTTTTTACAAATTTACTTTAAACTAAAAACTAGCTTCTCTATAACTTCACAAAAAAAAACGGTTGATTTTTTTTAAGAATCATATGTGTAATCTATCCTATCTCTTAAACAACGCGTACCGCATAAAAATTGACACAAAAAAATAACCTTTCATTCTGATACAAAAAAAATGTGTATAATATTCATAATTTTTAAATTGACCTATAATACCTTAAAACACCCAATAAAAAGTTTTATTTGAACCACATCTCGTGAACAAACTTCAGATTTTCAGCCTTTTAAAAATACGGCCTCAATTCCATTAAAATCAAAAACTTTACTTAATATGTGTGCCATCCCTTGAAAAGCCATTTCTACTTGTTGTACTGACATAGAAATATCTTGATTTTCCATTAAGAAAAATGAAAGTAACTGAGTTCTTACCTTTTATATTCCTTCGCGTTATTTTAGACAATCCAAGTCGATCGTGGTCAAACGGCATCAAATCGTGACTTATGTGACACAGTCATTATGATTAAATATATTTTATTATGTAATTACAAAGTCAAGAAAGATTCTAAAGTTCAAATGTTCGAATGTTCACAAACTGTCTTTAAAGTTGAATTGTTCGAATGTTCAATATCTCACACGGGCACGTGATCGTATAGTGGTATAACTGTTCGTTCCTGTTAGAGCATTTCGGATATTAAGCACATGAGTTCCAGCCTACCCACGAGGGGGGAGACCTTGGCGGAATCTCCGATACCAATCTGTCTTTATCGAATTCTCGTCTAATCGAATTCTGTCCTTGAAGTCCATTGAGAGATCTTATATAGTCCAGTGGTCCTTACAAACGTCCATAGCTGTAGGCCGGTTACATAGTCGTCTGGTTATTGAGTAATCACTAGTCTGTGGTTAATTGTCAAACTATGAAATTAACCCCTGACGAACACATGTTATTTCACAGTAGACATGGTCATTTATTGGCTTCAGGGTATTGTTATACAATTGTGTAACACCTTTCCATTTTTATAAATTTTAGATTTTACGTTTTCTTAAGTAATGAATTTTTATACTTAAAAAAGGGGGATTTTATGAAACTTTGGTGAATATATTAATGTAACATCCCTTTTGATTTGTATATATATTTCTAGTTGATCATATAAATTCATTTAAAGCATAAAAGACAAGTTAAAAGAGCAACGGGCGTATCATGCGCTAACGCATCCCATCCTACTGAGATATCAAGACACCTAATTGCACTGCAGCCGTCCCGCTATACCACACGACCACCTGGGCTTCACAAATAATAAAGCTTTCAGTGGCATGGGTTCGAATCCCGGCGAGGGAAGAACCAAAAATTTCCGAAAGCAAATTTACAGATCTAACATTGTTGGGTTCATGTTTAGACGAGTTGTATATACATAATGTACACAGCCATGTATCACCATCATTGCTGGTGATCCGATGGATAAATCTGTTGTAGAGTTGTCACTGACTCAGACGTACTTATATATATATGTATATATAAATGATATATATACAACTCGTCTCAACATCAACCCAACAATATTAGATCTGTAAATTTGCTTTCGTAAATTTTTAGTTCTTCCCTCGCCGGGATTCGAACCCATGCTACTGAGATATCGTGACACCAAATTGCCTGCACTGTAGCCGTCGCGCTAGACCAAACGACCAGCTTGGCTTCACAATGATACAGCTTTCGGTGGCCGTGTTTTACCTTTCCTCGTCAGTTTTAATCTAGCGCCGTACTACAGTACATGATATATTAGGCATGGAGATGTTATTGTTACAGATCAGCTCAATTATCTTTAGTAAAGGATCCTACAAATTAATGCAAGATACAGTCACAGAAAATAATTATATTAATAAGTATGTCTGAGTCAGTGACAACTCTACAACAGATCAAAAATTGTAAAGGCTATTCAACACCTTAAACTGATATTATAGACCATATTTTACAATACAAATTTAAATTAAACATGTCTTTTGTTAAATTGTTCATCGTAAGGCGTCAACATGATTTTTTGTTAATTTGGAAAGTAAATGCATATAATTCATTTTTCTGTTTAGCTTGTGTGTTCTGTGATTGCAGCTTAGATCCTTTGATCCTACAACCAAGTGCATATTTGATTATAAAAAAAATGAAAGGAATCCGATATATTTGAAAGATCTCTTAACCATTTAACGTATATTCAAAAAATTCTAAATATTATTCGTCAACTTAAACGGCTTTTGTACACCATTTCTACAAAACCTTACAAATTAAAAGGTCTTTTGCAGAAATAGAGTATTGTAAGAAATTAAAGGAAACAAATTAATTTATGTAAATTTGAAAAAAAATGGTATATAAATGGATTTTTTTGTTTAGCTCGTTCGTTCTGTAATTACAGTTTTTATCTATCTTTGACAATTTGTTCAATAAAGGATCATGAAACTTGTAACTATCTGAAAATACAAATTAGATCAGAAAGACTCTAAAGACTTATGAAAATTGCCCTAAAGGGATATCAAATCATTCCCCGCTATCTTGGCTAAACCATCTTGTACGAAATACAAGACAATCATCTCAGTTTCATATACAATTAGATAAAAGAGGGACGAAAGATACCAAAGGGACAGTCAAACTCATAAATCTAAAACAAACTGACAACGCCATGGCTAAAAATAAAAAAGACAAACAGAAAAACAATAGTACACACGACACAACATAGAAAACTAAAGAATAAACAACACGAACCCCACCAAAAACTAGGGGTGATCTCAGGTGCTCCGGAAGGGTAAGCAGATCCTGCTCCACATGTGGCACCCGTCGTGTTGCTTAAGTGATTACAAATCCGGTAAATAGTCTAATTCGGTAGGTCATATTCATGAAAGGGAAGGGGATTGTAGTTACGACGTAAGAAACATATCCGATATCATTTGTGAAACGGTTATTCCATAACGGTCAACCAACTCGTGATGGCGTCCGTAAAATTTACGAAGGGATGATTTCAACTTCACCATTTGGAACTCTTGGTTTAATAGCTTCCTTGTGAGCAGCAAACCTCTATCAAGAAAATCATGATAGGAAATGCAAGCACGGGAATATCGTATCAATTGGGAGATATATACCCCGTATGCAGGTGCTGCTGGAATGTTGCTACTTAGAAATGGAAAGTTCACAATTGGAAAGCTGAAATCATCTCTTTTGTCGTAAAGTTTTGTTTAGCTCGTTCGTTCTGTAAAATATAAAACGTGTAATGATGAGGATTTTTAGATGAGGAAAGCATTTATATTTCGTGATCAAATTTTTTTTTTTAATCGAGCGTCACTGATGCGTCTTTTGTATACGAAAAGCGCATCTGACACAAATACAAAATATCCATCCTGGTATCTATGATGAATTTATTTATATTCAAGCATGATTGTGAGCGACACACCTACTACCTATAACAAGAGACAGTTCATGAAGATAACCGATATATATCTATAAATGTAACAATTGTAAACTCAATGTCGGTATATCTTTTAAAATTTATCTCATTTGAAAATATTTCAAATACTCAGGTGACAATTATGATTTATCACGAGACTGACTTTCTGATAAGAATGACGTTGATACTGTCGTAATGAAAATTAAAGGTAATTAATTTATTTCATTTCTTAAGCTAGGATAACAACTTCTAGTTTTTAACAAAGCAATCATTTGAATCGAAACGGTAAAATGTTTTCTTTTTGTTTTGTATGGATGTTCGCAAGAGCCGAAATAATGTTAAATTTACGATTAACCTCCCCATTTCAAAGGCTATCATTTCTGGTTTAACCAGGTATCACAGAAGAAAGACACAAATAAGAAAATTAAAACATCGCCTAGAGTATTACGCCGTGACGAATCAAATGCACAGACGGTCGATAACTACTCCTTAATTTTTATCGTAAAAATAAATATTTTTTTTTGTTAACGAAAAACTCAAGTTCTTCATATCTTGGAATAATTGTTTTTATACGCCCGTCGTCTTTTAGACGGGACGTATTATGGTATACCGTTGTCCGTCCGTCCGTCCGGCTGTCCGTCCGTCGTCCACACTTCGGACAATAACTCAAAAACACTTTCACCAATTTCCATGAAACTTAAGTGAATTGTTTATATCTATTGACGTAAGCTCCCTTTCATTTTTTTAAAATTTTAGATTTTAAGTTTTGGATTTATGGGGCTCTATTCATAAAAAAGGGGGGATTTTCAACACTTCGGACAATAACTCAAAAAGGCTTTCACCAATGTCCATGAAACTTTGGTGAATTATTTATATCTATTGATGTAAGCTCCCTTTCAATTTTTAATAAATTTCAGATTTTAAGTTTTGGATTTATGGGGCTTTATTCATAAAAAAGGGGGATTTTCAACACTTCGGACAATAACTCAAAAAGGCTTTCACCAATGTCCATGAAACTTTGGTGAATTGTTTACATCTATTGATGTAAGTTCCCTTTCAATTTTTATAAATTTCAGATTTTAAGTTTTGGATTTATGGGGCTTTATTCATAAAAAAGGGTGATTTTCAACACTTCGGACAATAACTCAAAAAGGCTTTCACCAATGTCCATGAAACCATGGTGATTTGTTTATATCTATTGATGTAAGCTCCCTTTCAATTTTTATAAATTTCAGATTTTAAGTTTTGGATTTATGGGGCTTTATTCATAAAAAAAGGGGAATTTTCAACACTTCGGACAATAACTCAAAAAGGCTTTCACCAATGTCCATGAAACTTTGTTGAATTGTTTATATCTATTGATGTAAGCTCCCTTTCAATTTTGATAAATTTCAGAATTTACATTTCCGTGTTATGAATTTTTATGCTTAAAAAAGGGGGGATTTTCCAATTTTGGGACAATAACTAACTCTTTCACAAAATTTTATGCAACTTTGATAAATTGTTTATATCTATTAACATAAGCTCCCTTTGTGACACAGTCATTATGATTAAATATATTTTATTATGTAATTACAAAGTCAAGAAAGATTCTAAAGTTCAAATGTTCGAATGTTCACAAACTGTCTTTAAAGTTGAATTGTTCGAATGTTCAATATCTCACACGGGCACGTGATCGTATAGTGGTATAACTGTTCGTTCCTGTTAGAGTATTTCGGATATTAAGCACATGAGTTCCAGCCTACCCACGAGGGGGGAGACCTTGGCGGAATCTCCGGTACCAATCTGTCCTTATCGAATTCTCGTCTAATCGAATTCTGTCCTTGAAGTCCATTGAGAGATCTTATATAGTCCAGTGGTCCTTACAAACGTCCATAGCTGTAGGTAGGTTACATAGTCGTCTGGTTATTGAGTAATCACTAGTCTGTGGTTAATTGTCAAACTATGAAATTAACCCCTGACGAATACATGTTATTTCACAGTAGACATGGTCATTTATTGGCTTCAGGGTATTGTTACACAATTGTGTAACACCTTTCCATTTTTATAAATTTTAGATTTTACGTTTTCTTAAGTAATGAATTTTTATACTTAAAAAAGGGGGATTTTATGAAACTTTGGTGAATATATTAATGTAACATCCCTTTTGATTTGTATATATATTTCTAGTTGATCATATAAATTCATTTAAAGCATAAAAGACAATTTAAAAGAGCAACGGGCGTATCATGCGCTAAAGCGCAGCCCTTTGTTGTTTTTGAAATAAAAAAACACTTTAACTGGAATTAAAAATTGAGCAATGTGACAAAATAGATTGCAGTCCTCTGGTACATTATGATATACTTTTGGTAAGTCCCTTTCATTAAAAAGAAGGCCTTCGACTGTTATCTGATTTGTTCGGGTTGCTGTCTCTTTGACATATTCTCCATTTCCATTCTCAATTCTAAAATTGCTATCGAAGTTGGAAATTATCCAAAAGTGTTTTTAGTGATAAACCGATGCTCTAAATATGTTGAGATGGAATTGAGATCGTATATGCGATGACTCTATAGATTAGTACAAAGCTCTTTGAACGTCTATGAACCTATTTCAGTAAGACTTTTAGAGATCCATTAGTTGCATACTATATAACCCGGTCTAACATACCCTCCTTTCAAGTGATCGTAAAATGGTTTTGTCCTTGACCCGGTCGGTCCCCATCGCAAAATCTGCTTATAGATTTGTTTTTCTTCGTCCTGAGTTTTCAAACAAACACTAATCTTGTTTCAGATAGGAATGGTTTCGATTTTGTTTTTGTAATTTTATTGTTCTAACACTTATGAGGCCAGGGGTGTTCGACAGAAAGAATTGCAGTTTATATTTGCAATTGTATTCAAATTATATCAGGATTAAGTTGTTATTGGGAAATGTTAAAAAACAAATCTAGACGAGCGCAAGATTCATTAAAGATAAACTCGAATTGTTGCCATAACATAATTTTCCTCTAGATATTCACTCTTTGGTAGATATGTTTTTGAAACGACTGGAATATGTTGTTTATATACACAAGAATTCTTCTGTGTTTTCACAATCGTTATCAATTCATTAAACTCTTTGCTTAAAAGTCTTGCCGTTTTAGAGTCAGAAAAAAATTAAGGGTTGGTCTGGAAATATATATAGAAACAAAAATATATCTAGAAATGGGTTCCTTCTTTTTTTGAATAATTTTTAAATAAAAAATATTTCTCAACCATATATATATACAACTCGTCTAAACATGAACCCAACAATGTTAGATCTGTAAATTTGCTTTCGCAAATTTTTGGTTCTACCCTC
Organism: Mytilus galloprovincialis; assembly: GCA_037788925.1. Lineage (NCBI taxonomy): Eukaryota > Metazoa > Mollusca > Bivalvia > Mytilida > Mytilidae > Mytilus > Mytilus galloprovincialis. Next base: position 42,588,439 of record CM075334.1, on the reverse strand, counting down.
GCCGGGATTCGAACCCATCCTACTGAGATATCAAGACACCTAATTGCCTGCACTGCAGCCGTCCCGCTATACCACACGACCACCTGGGCTTCACAAATAATAAAGCTTTCAGTGGCATGGGTTCGAATCCCGGCGAGGGAAGAACCAAAAATTTCCGAAAGCAAATTTACAGATCTAACATTGTTGGGTTCATGTTTAGACGAGTTGTATATACATAATGTACACAGCCATGTATCACCATCATTGCTGGTGATCCGATGGTTAAATCTGTTGTAGAGTTGTCACTGACTCAGACGTACTTATATATATATGTATATATAAATGATATATATACAACTCGTCTCAACATCAACCCAACAATATTAGATCTGTAAATTTGCTTTCGTAAATTTTTAGTTCTTCCCTCGCCGGGATTCGAACCCATGCTACTGAGATATCGTGACACCAAATTGCCTGCACTGTAGCCGTCGCGCTAGACCAAACGACCAGCTTGGCTTCACAATGATACAGCTTTCGGTGGCCGTGTTTTACCTTTCCTCGTCAGTTTTAATCTAGCGCCGTACTACAGTACATGATATATTAGGCATGGAGATGTTATTGTTACAGATCAGCTCAATTATCTTTAGTAAAGGATCCTACAAATTAATGCAAGATACAGTCACAGAAAATAATTATATTAATAAGTATGTCTGAGTCAGTGACAACTCTACAACAGATCAAAAATTGTAAAGGCTATTCAACACCTTAAACTGATATTATAGACCATATTTTACAATACAAATTTAAATTAAACATGTCTTTTGTTAAATTGTTCATCGTAAGGCGTCAACATGATTTTTTGTTAATTTGGAAAGTAAATGCATATAATTCATTTTTCTGTTTAGCTTGTGTGTTCTGTGATTGCAGCTTAGATCCTTTGATCCTACAACCAAGTGCATATTTGATTATAAAAAAAAATGAAAGGAATCCGATATATTTGAAAGATCTCTTAACCATTTAACGTATATTCAAAAAATTCTAAATATTATTCGTCAACTTAAACGGCTTTTGTACACCATTTCTACAAAACCTTACAAATTAAAAGGTCTTTTGTAGAAATAGAGTATTGTAAGGAATTAAAGGAAATAAATTAATTTATGTAAATTTGAGAAAAAAAATGGTATATAAATGGATTTTTTTGTTTAGCTCGTTCGTTCTGTAATTACAGTTTTTATCTATCTTTGACAATTTGTTCAATAAAGGATCATGAAACTTGTTACTATCTGAAAATACAAATTAGATCAGAAAGACTCTAAAGACTTATGAAAATTGCCCTAAAGGGATATCAAATCATTCCCCGCTATCTTGGCTCAACCATCTTGTACGAAATACAAGACAATCATCTCAGTTTCATATACAATTAGATAAAATATAAAACGTGTAATGATGAGGATTTTTAGATGAGGAAAGCATTTATATTTCGTGATCAAATTTTTTTTTTTAATCGAGCGTCACTGATGAGTCTTTTGTATACGAAAAGCGCATCTGACACAAATACAAAATATCCATCATGGTATCTATGATGAATTTATTTATATTCAAGCATGATTGTGAGCGACAGACCTACTACCTATAACAAGAGACAGTTCATGAAGATAACCGATATATATCTATAAATGTAACAATTGTAAACTCAATGTCGGTATATCTTTTAAAATTTATCTCATTTGAAAATATTTCAAATACTCAGGTGACAATTATGATTTATCACGAGACTGACTTTCTGATAAGAATGACATTGATACTGTCGTAATGAAAATTAAAGGTAATTAATTTATTTCATTTCTTAAGCTAGGATAACAACTTCTAGTTTCTAACAAAGCAATCATTTGAATCGAAACGGTAAAATGTTTTCTTTTTGTTTTGTATGGATGTTCGCAAGAGCCGAAATAATGTTAAATTTACGATTAACCTCCCCATTTCAAAGGCTATCATTTCTGGTTTAACCAGGTATCACAGAAGAAAGACACAAATAAGAAAATTAAAACATCGCCTAGAGTATTACGCCGTGACGAATCAAATGCACAGACGGTCGATAACTACTCCTTAATTTTTATCGTAAAAATAAATATTTTTTTTTTTGTTAACGAAAAACTCAAGTGCTTCATATCTTGGAATAATTGTTTTTGTTTTTGAAAAAAACACACTTTAACTGGAATTAAAAGTTGAGCAATTTGACAAAATAGATTGCAGTCCTCTGGTACATTATGATATATTTTTGGTAAGTCCCTGTCATTAAAAAGGAGGCCTTGTGCTGTTATCTGATTTGTTCGGGTTGCTATCTCTTTGACATATTCTCCATTTCAATTCTCAATTCTAAAATTGCTATCGAAGTTGGAAATTATCCAAAAGTGTTTTTAGTGATAAACCGATGTTCTAAATCCATGTCGAGATGGAATTGAGATCTTATATGCGATGTCTCTGTAGATTAGTACAAAGCTCTTTGCACGTCTATGAACCTATTTCAGCAATATTTTTAGAGATCCATTAGTTGCAGTTATATTTCGTGATCAAATAAAAATTGAACTAAATCTTGATTTTATCATTTTTAATAATCGTTACAATTAATTGATATTCATTCTAACACATATGACTTTACAGGTACTTCATTATGTCGGATTTGATTCTTTGTGGTCCATGCGTTTATGTGGACAAAAATAAAAATGCAACGAAATGGTGTACAGTTTGTGAAGAGGGATTTTGCTCCGATTGTGAGAATGTTCATAAATCAATTAAAACAACTAGAGATCACAGGCTGATAACCACCGAAGACTACCATCAGATAAAATGCATTTCTATCAGTCTTATCTGTGAAGACCATAACATGCCACTCGAACTATATTGTAAAAGACATGATGATGCATTTTGTTTAGGTTGCTATCCATCTCATCATGGGACATGCCCTGATGTCATTCTTTTAGAAAAAGCGGCTGAAAATGCGAAATGTTCAACTGCAGTAAGTGATTTAGAGAACACTTTAAACGGAACATTACAAAATCTTCAACACATTATTAGCAATCGTGATTCAGAATTAAATAATTTAGATGACTATAAGCAAACTATCAAGAATGCAATCAATGATACAAGAGAAAGAATAATGAAAAAAATAGAGGTCTTCGAGCAAAAACTACTCCTAGAATTAGACATGCAATATAGTAGTTGTAAATCTGAAGTAGACAAACTTCTAACCCGTTTGAAAGGTTCAGAACGAGATTTATGTTGTCTGAGAGAACAAACATCGCAACTGAAATCGTTCGCATCCGACGTACAACTTTTCCTTGGAACGCACCAGATCAACGAAGCAGTTTTCAAAGAAGTAGAATCCGTCAAAGAAGAACTCAAGATATTGGAGAACTCTGAAATTTGCTTACAGTTACATCCTTCTGTCATCGCGTTGGTGAATGAAGTAGATCAGCTCGGGGAAATATCTTTAAAGAAGACTGTCACTAGCTTACCGTTCAAAGAAGCAAATGTAGATCAAGCTCAGGTACATCTTCGAACTCCTAAAACGAAAAGAATTGAAAATGTCCATATCGAGTTGAAGGAGAGATTTGAAGTGAAACAAAAAGGGTTTTTTACGTTAAGAGAGATAACTGGATGCACTATGTTAACAAATGGTAATTTATTGATGGCTAGAAATCGCGGGCATACTATACTTATGGAGTATAGCGAAGACGGCAAACATATCCGTGACATATCATGCTCTAGTAAACCGTTCGATTTGACGATCATAGACACAGACCGTATTGCTGTCACATATGGAAATAAACAGTATGTAGAGATTTTGAATTTGAAGAACAATACTGTGGAGAAAGAAGTTAAATTTGAGAACGACTGCTATGGAATATCATACCAGGACAATAAACTTTTTATTATAACAGGTGGCATTGTAATAACAGATATTGAAGGCAAAGTTCTGAAAACATTCTATTTTGAATGTGAAATGTACATAGAAACCACAAAAGATAGAATATATTTTACCACAAAAAGAGATCGAACTGTAAACTGTATCTCCACGGAAGGCGAGGAAATATGGGTATATAAGGAAAAATCTTTAGTTAGACCGAAGGGCATCACTGTTGATAATTATCAAAATGTCTATGTTGCTGATGAAAAGTCGAAATCGCTGATAGTTATTCAAGATGACGGAAAGGCTAGTAGAACGTTATTAACCAAAACCTATTTTCTGGACTGGTCATCTACATTACACTTCAACAAAGACAAAAACGTTTTACTTCGATGTGACGGGTTTGGATATGCTACCTTATACGATCTTGAGTGGTTTGAAGAACTGAACAACATATAGTTATTGAGTGTTTTGTCAATATTCACGAATTTCCCAGAACGGACAACAATGGTATTTGGCCAAGTTATTTTGAAAGAAATTAATTAAATATACTTTTTGTTGATGAAGAAGATATAGAGATGTATCATATAGTGCAGTCACACTGACTTTGATTCAAACACAGTATCTTTTCCGAAAAAAATGGTCTGTTAAATAATATTTGATTTTATTGTAGATCATCTGTCACAAGTCAAAACAGAGTGTGTACAGAAAAATAACTTTAGTTTTAATTATTTGTAATTTGAGCTTTATAACGATAATAGGCATAAATTCCAGACACATGACTTAGAAAACCAGACGTGCTTTTCGTCTACATAAGACACACCAGCGGCGCTCGAATCAATACAATAGACAGGGGGAAAAAACGCAGTAAGCGAACACAGAAAATTTGTTCCTAATACGGATAACACTATCTATGCTCGGGAGTATAAAAACCTTAGTGCTTCGAACGATTGCCAATGAGACAACAATCCAATCAATTCAAGGGATTAGAATGCAAAGAACATCTGGTCAACAGTGTACTAGACCTAACAGCTTGACAAACAACTCTGGACAAAATTGCTTTGACTTAAATGTCAAGTAAAAAGTAAAATAAGTCCAAGGAAAATTCAAAATTGAAAATCCGTAGTCAAATTGAAAAATCAAAAGCTGAAACATATCAAACAAATGTATACCAACTGTCTAGTAACTGTGAAATTGTAAAAAAAAAACTATCAAGTAGATGGACTATTTTGTGAACCAATGATGAAATCGATAAAATGCACATATAACTAGATTTGGAATTATGAATAAGAGCAGTTTTCACCCAAAACTTGTTTCTCATGATAACGGCAGCTATCTTGAATTTTATAACTCTTGTCGCACATATAAGCAGGACAGTGACAATTCTTTCATTGAGATTGTAACAAATTTACATATTTAAACACAGTTGTTAAATTGTTTAAAATTAAAGTTGATTGTGGCTCCATACGATTAGGAGGAAAGTATTCAGCAACTTTAATATCTCTTTACGTGGAAAGAAATTTTCATTTTGTTCTTAAGATTTTTTTTATCTTTTCATTTTTAATAAATCGAATAATGAATACGCTTTGCGAGTTGACCCTGAGTAATCGTACAGCTTCTACTATAACAGTACACAGTTCTCTTGTTAATCTGCTCCTTTTTTACCGTAAAAGAAATCAACAAATTCATTTTTCCCAGATTGCTCGTTACATCAACACAATGTTCTGTTAAATTTGAACCGAAACGATACAGAGACACCTTATGACAGTTATACCCCCTTCTCTATCACAACGTATTACATAATGCCGTTTTTTCATCAAATTGTTCCTTGTGGTAACATGTTGTTAGTTTAGAATTTTGGTGGAAAGAGTACCATGCCATTTTAAAAGGAATTCCCTCTGGGGAAAAAAGCCAAAGATAACAAATGGACATTCAAACCTCTAGGTCGAAAATCAGCTTTTTATTATTAAACACAAATTTAGATATGTACACACATATAGATTCAACGATTTATATTGTTCAACTAGATAGATTCATAGATAACTAGATTCATAGATGTATAGATCATTTCTTGGTTACCTCTAGCAACATACAGATAACTAGATAGATAGATATAGATAGATAGATAGATGTATGATCCTGGGATACAGCGATCAACAAAATGTACTTTATTACGGAAGCCTTTTAGGGCCATGCCACTTTACTTTTTACAATTTGTTATAACAGATTAAAAATTTGATATAACAGATTGTTAATTTGATATAACAAATTATTAATTTGATATAACAAATTATTAATTTGATATAACAAATTATCAATTTAATATAAACAATTATCAATTTAATATATCAAATTATTAATTTGATATAACAAATTGTGATTATTTGTTATATCAAGTTAATAATTTGATATAACAAACTAGTAATTAGATATAACAAATTAATAATTTAATATAACAAATTGATAATTTGATATAACAAATTGATAATTTGATATAACAAATTTTAACAAGAACGATCGTTTATTGACTAGTTAATGCCAGGGAGAGAAGAGGTGAGAAGTCTAGAGCTAACCCCTCAAGGTAAATATATATGAAGGAAGGTGAAAATAATTCATAGTTAACATCGAAACCAGAAATCCATGTTTTTCAATATTTTTTTCATATTTTGAAAATAAGAAACATTGACCAAGTCACACTGAATGTGATGGTTAAATGTTCGGTTATACCCGCTCCTAACACCTTCATTTACTCCTTTTCAAGATGTTACCTTTATATTATCAATTTAAGCGATCATAGACATATAGAAAAGAAGATGTGGTATGATTGTCAATGAGACAAATCTACACAAGAGACCAAATTGACACAGAAACAATTATAGGTAACCGTACGGCCTTCAACAATGAGCAAAGCCCGATACCGCGTAATCAGCCATAAAAGGCCCCGATATGACAATGTAAAACAATTCAAACTAGAAAAGTAACAACCTTATTTATATTTAAAAAAATGAACGAAAAACAAATATGTAATACATAAACAAACGAAAACCACTGAATTATCGGCTCCTGACTTGAGACAGGCACAAACATACATTATGGGGTAAAACTTTTTTTTACATTTTTTGTCCGTTTAGAAACCAGGAGAATGAAAAAAATAATACTCTCCGTTTGTTTGTTGGATTGTCATGCAAATTTGTGTCCGATAGAAGACGTAAGCTTATACAGTTGAGGGCTTTATTTATATGGAAGAAGTAGTTTCTTTTGGGGTTAGAAGGTCAAATGTTGAGGACAAAGGTTGATTTGAAAGGCAGGGATGGCTGAAGCTTTTTTTTTTTTTTTTTTGGGGGGGGGGGGTAAAAAATATAGAATATTTTGCTGTCTTGTGTCGTACGCTTCGAACATTTCCATCACAGACTTCACGGCTTCCACAAATGGAAAGGATTCGAAATTTCCTTTGCTTCTTTTAATATGACGAGCTCAGTTACATAGGACAAATATTTTTTATTGTATGCATTGAAATCAAGACTTTCTACGACCCCGTGTAGACGTGCATATCTTGTAACGTATGATAACACCTTGAAGTTTCCCGAAACTATTTAAGGGCTTTGTTTTTATCATGTCGGTTCTCTTTGTATTGATAAATTGTGATCGTGTGAAAAAAGTTGAAAAGTCTTTGAAGTTTTATAAAACGTACAATGTAATCACAACAGATGTTGCAAGGGCATCAGCCGGGTATATATAAAAGGGATATTTTTTATCCAAACGTTATTACGGAAATTAGAGCCAAAAGAGAAAGATAAGGAAATGTAAGTAGTACGATTATACGCAGGTATTATCTGACCTTGACCTCATTTTCATGGTTCAGTGGTCAAAGTTAGGATTTTGATTTTTTGTCTTTTTTTCTGATACTATATACAACAGGTCAACTATATTTGCTGTATGGAAATATTTTATGATCTATAAGTCAACTATATTTGCTGTATGGAAATATTTTATGATCTATATGTCAGTCACGCAGGTTTTATTTTACTTTGACCTCATTTTCACGGTTCATTGCTTTGTTAACTTTTTGTGTTTTGGTCTGTTTTTCTTAAACTCTTAGCAATTGATCAACTATATTTGTTGTATGAAAGAATTGTTAGCTGTACATGCCTGCCTGGCATGGTTCATCTGACCTTGACCTATTTTTATGGTTCATTGGTCAATGTTTATTTTTCTTGTTTAATGTTGAGTTAGTGTGACAGTTGTAATAAAGCTTTATATTTCGTACTATCAACATAATATCAGTGATAAGTAAAGAAGGCGAGACATTTCAGCGTGTGCACTCGTGCTAGTGTATAACAGGAAACTGTTTTTACAGATAAAAAAAAAAACTTTCAAGTGGATGAAATGGTCCTCATGACAAGGGCTACCAAAAGTATAAAGAGTATGATCCAATGGCAAATCAGTTAATATCTAAAACAATACTGGCAGGGATTATATGCCAATTTCTATCTGCTAGCAAGTTTCTCAAATAACTTGTTCCAGTAGTGACCTCGAAGTATATCTATTTGCAACGAACTTTATATGTTGGTGCTACTACCACGAAAAGAATAGAAGATGAGTGATCAATGTAAAATGCAAAATGACTTAATATATGTTTTGTCTCCTTTACTGGTACATTTTTCATTGCTGAAGACATTACGGCCTCTCCGTAAATGTTTAGTGCATGGTATGTTCTAAGTATATTTTTTTTCTGTGTCTGGCATGGGTAACAGATTTGACAAAATTCTTCAACATTTTTATTATTATCTACAACACCAAATTGCGAATAATTGGCCTCAATAACAAATACAGATCGATCCCTTCACTGGCACATGCAGCTTCAGTCCAATTGTTTCCCTCCATTTCATAAATACATTAAACAAACACATTCTGGTCACATATTATCGATGTCTTAGTACATGCTTGTTCACAAACATCCATCTCATCTTCTTTAACGACATATACACTGGTATTAAAGAGATAATAGTAACTGCAATTACGATTATCCCAATATGGCGACGGTAGATATAGGTAAAATCTTTACACTCGTTTTTCTTAAATGTAGCATGTTTTTGTCAATAGTTACTCAGCTGCAAGGTTTATCTATACCATTACATCATATTTGAATCGTAACGGTGCACTGGAATTGTCTAAGAGCTGTGAAAATAGCTGTTGAAAAATTCGGGATGATAATCGTAACTCTATGGTATTTTTCTTCTTTGATAATCGTAATTTTCTTTATATGATAATAGTAACTGAAACATAATAAATGTGTCTTTCAGCATTTCAATGGTATTTTGTGTGTTAAAAATGTAAATGCCCAGTTAAACGATGACATTAACGCATATAAAAATAAATGAAGAAACTTACAGGTTAATATCTAGGATAAATTTACCTATATATCTCTAATTGATGAGAAAAAGGATGGATTAGCTATATCCCATATTCCAAAAGTGCAATCCTTTCAATTCATTGCTCAAAATGAAAGTCACGTATACCACATTTTCATATGTCAAAAAAGATATATGCCTGTTTCATTGATTTCAGGAAGGCATTTGATACTATTAATAGAGATGCCCTCTTTTACAAATTGTCTTATTACAACATAGATGGTCCCTTTTTTTAGTATAATGAAAGATATGTATAAAGAGGTTTTGTACTTGGTAAAGATCTCGGAAGGTATCACTGATTTTTTTTTAATTCCTCAGTTGGGGTAAAACAAGGGTGTATTTTAAGCCCTACATTATTTTCTTTATATATTAATGATTTACCATCTATTTTAGCCTTACCTATAGTCTTACGAAGCATTTGACAGACGAAAAAAAAAACACAAATATGTATATTGATAAATTACATCAAAGGGCCAAACATGTAGATTATCACAGTCGGAACTGGTTTAATTACAAAGATTTTTATAGATTTTAAAACAAATATTTTGTGCTTCAGAAAAATGCATGAAAATTAGGAAAGGCTAATTTATGTTTTCATTTAATAGAAAAGTACTAATTATATGGCAAGTATGCAAATACAAAAATGTTCCTTGTTTAGTACCTTCAATATTTTTCTCTACAATATCTTCCATGCATATGTATGCAGCATACTTTTCATATACCGAGTATTTATGAATTTTTAATAAGTTTGTTTCTAATTTTGCGGAATATGCGTTATTTTATTCTCATCTTTGCAGTCATTCTTTGAATAAGTATTTCTTGTAAGAAAATTTAAAGCTACATCAATTTTATTTTTTGATTTTCGGGCTTTTGGCCAAACTATAAAAGAACACAAATCCATGTTTGTCAATGAACTCCACGTTACTTAATGTCATAATACACAAAGAATCCCATTTAGGGCCAAACATTCTCTAGTCTTATATAGCATTAAATGTTTTAAGGATGTCATATTATCATAATTCAAAATTGAATTTGTGTTGTTTATAGTTTATATCTGAGATACTGAAATTTCAGTGACAGTCATGAAGTAGCTAATATGAATAAAAAGATGTGGTATGTTTGCCAATGAGACAACTTTCCACAAGAGACCAACATGACTCAGAAATTAACAAATATAGGTCACCGTACGGTCTTCAACAATGAACAAAGCCCATACCGCATAGTCAGCTATAAAAGAAATACACTGTAAAACACTTTTCAAAGTTATCCCTTGTTCATCATAACTTTTAAGTTGTGATATCATCCATGAAAAATGATCGAAGTGACATGAAAACTGTAGCCACTAATTTCTCGTCAAACGGTTTTTGACGAATACTAAATGTCTTTCCTACTTCGTTATGGCATAATAGGGTATGTTCTAGAATTAAATCAGGAGTGGCTTCCCGGGGGCAGAAATAGCACATATAACCACCTACAATAAAATAATTTAAACAATATTAAAAAAGAGGGACGAAAGATACCAAAGGGACAGTCAAACTCATAAATCTAAAACAAACTGACAACGCCATGGCTAAAAATGAAAAAGACAAACAAACAACAGCACACACGACACAACATAGAAAACTAAAGAATAAACAACACGAACCCCACTAAAAAACTAGGGGTGATCTCAGGTGCTCCGGAAGGGTAAGCAGATCCTGCTCCACATGCGGCACCCGTCGTGTTGCTTATGTGATAACAAATCCGGTAAATAGTCTAATTCGGTAGGTCACATTCAGGAAAGGGAAGGGGATTGTAGTTACGACGTAAGGAACATATCCGATATCATTTGTGATACGGTTATTCCATAACGGTCAACCAACTCGTGATGGCGTCCGTAAAATTTACGAAGGGATGATTTCAACTTCACCATTTGGAACTCTTGGTTTAATAGCTTCCTTGTGAGTAGCAACCCTCTATCAAGAAAATCATGATAGGAAATGCAAGCACAGGAATATCGTATCAATTGGGAGATATATACCCCGTATGCAGGTGCTGCTGGAATGTTGCTACTTAGAAATGGAAAGTTCACAATTGGAAAACTGAAATCATCTCTTTTGTCGTAAAGTTTTGTTTTCAACCGACCCTCATGGTCAATTTCTAGATGTAAGTCAAGATATGAGGCCGACTTAACTGTATCTGTAGTATCCTTTATCTCTAGCTCGATTGGATAGATGCGTTCCACATAGTCACCAAATTTTGAATTATTTAGTGAAAGAACATCATCTATATAGCGAAAAGTAGAGTTAAAGGTTAGTGCTAACTTCTTATCTTTCTTCCTAAGAAGTTCCTGCATGAAGTCAGCCTCATAATAATAAAGAAACAAGTCGGCAAGTAGAGGGGCACAGTTTGTTCCCATTGGAATGCCGACAGTCTGTTGAAAAACACGTCCTCCGAACGTAACAAATATATTGTCAATCAAGAAATCAAGCATCTTGATAATATCAGTTTCAGAGAATTTTTTGTTCGAATCAGAGTGATCCTTTACAAAGTAGGATTTATCCCTCCCTAAGACAAGATACTTGTATCTACGTTGGCCATTCTTTTTTACGAAGCAAAGCAATACCAACTCTTTCAATTTGTCTTTTAGTTTGGAATGTGGAATACTAGTGTACAGAGTAGAAAAGTCAAATGTTTTAATACTGTTACAAGATGAAAGAGAGTTAGATTGTATGTACTCTAAAAGATCTTTGGAATTTTTAAGTATCCACATCTGATTTACGCCCCCTCTGGAATAGGCAGTTTCACAATAACTTTGAAGCCCGTCTTTGATTGCTGATAAAATAGATGTTAATAATTTAGAAAGAGGTTTCGTGGAGCACTTGGAAGACCCAGCAATATACCGTTGTTTGTAAGGACACTTATGTAGTTTAGGTATCCAATACAGTGATGGCAGATCCAGTTCTTCATCTTTGGTTGAAATTACTATATTTACTATTTACTTCAGGATAAATTATTTTTTGTTTACTGTCTTAATCAGAAATCTGATGTAAGGTGACACATGCGTGTCGCCTGACAATTATTGTCATGTATCATAATTTCCATCGCTCATTCACATATTTTGTGGCATACCTAGTTTAATAAATTTCTGTATATTAACAAAGTTCGTGTTTTCCCATTTCCAAATTTCTTGAAGCTTGTTCACCCTTCCAATTTTATAATATACTAGTATGTAGCTGTTTTCATAAGAACAATTAATTATATATGCATAAAAAGAAATGTCATAAGATGTTGGGACGTTTCGTAAATAATTCATCGCCATAATTTCATAATATGCTATCAGATATACGTTTTAGTGTCAATATCAATAAAACAGTTTCCAGTTACGATTATCTTTTTTATTTTTAAATACCATAATTACGATTATCTTTTTTCCGAGTTACGATTATCATCCCGAATTTTTCAACGGCTATTTTCAAAGCGCTTAGACAATTCCAGTGCACCGTTACGATTCAAATATGATGAAATGGTATAGATAAACCTTGCAGCTGAGTAACTATTGACAAAAACATGCTACAATTAAGAAAATTAGTGTAAAGATTTTACCTATATCTACCGTCGCCATATTGGGATAATCGTAATTGCAGTTACGATTATCTCTTTAATACCAGTGATATAGATAATTATCTGTCCCATATATTTCAGGAAGGTTATACAATAGTTCTGGTCGTCCACATGGAGTCATTACATTTTTCATGGACCTTTTAAAATTTGTGACTATTCCAGGTTCAAACAACTATTTTCAGTTCATCCTGCAAAAAAAGCATTTTACATATTTTACAGACAAAATTGGAAAAACAGAGTCAAAAGTACAAATTATATTATTACCCTGCTACATAATTTATCAAATTAGAAAATTCCATGTTTTGGTACAGGTAACCCCAAAATTCTTTTCTAAAAATCTTAAAAAGGTTTATGCCTAATGGCATCATGTTATAAAATTTTCATGAAGGTTTCGTTGAATCTCACACAGTTATCATGGAGGATATTTTGGTGCAATGTTGGGATGGAAGGACATTTATCGATCTCAACTTCAAACGTGATATATAGAATACAATCGATTCTAACGTACGCGTATCAATACAAAAAAGATAAACAACTTTTACTGAAATGGAGCCGATATGTATGATAATAAAGATGGCAGTGCATACGCTTCAGCGGGAAACTATTGGAGTATGCATTTCCATTTAAAAAACAATATAGAATTATATCAAGCTCCCGAAAAAGTTTTTGGGATGTTAATTAGATTTTGGTTTGAACGAAATTTCACGGTGACCTATAGCTGTTAGTTTCTTTTCTATTTTGTCTCTTGTGGAGCGTTGTCTCGTCGGCAATCATACAATGTACCACATCTTCATTTTTATATTGATATACTAGATTTGATCAAAATATCAAGCAATGCAACTCTTAGCTTTTAATTTCAATTTCGCTAAACATCAAATCTTTTTGGGAGTGAACATTTATATGACTTCATACACATACAGTGCTCGTCAATTTGTAATATCTAAAACAAGGAACAGTAGTATACCGCTGTTCGATTTTTTTTATAGAAATTAAATGTTAAGGAGACATACCTAAATCAGGTTCATGAAACAGAATCTAATAAGGTTCATATCAAGAAAATCCCCGCTGAAATGACCATCGTCTTTAATAGTTTGAAACATATCTATCCAAAACTGAGCGCTTTCTTTTCGTATAATATTCCACCAGCTTTCTATCCGTTGATTACATTTACTTGTACCATAAAGAAATGTGTGTGTTTCATGGCCATCACAGTCTCGCAAAGCAACCTGCAGTTCCCGAACAGTTCCATTTTCAGTTCCAAGGTCTGCGTTGATAAATCGAGGACAACCACCTACCTCACGTACCGTATCAATGAAATACCCTGCAATTACACGACGGTCTTTGTTGGTTGTGTCAGTTTCTAGCCACAAGATGTTGCCTGAAAATCCATCAATGCATCCATGAATGCCAATTCCATAAAGTTTGAGCTTGTAATATCCGTCCATGTGCCATATGTAGTTAGGACCGTTATTCATATATGTTCGTCTAGTCAATTTTCTTGCATTTCGACATTTCACACCAGTTGGGTCAAGGCATTTGATAATGAGTCGGACAGATTCTTTGTCCATTATAAGGCCTCTCTCTAAACATTTAGTGTGCATCCATCGGTACCCATGCAGTTGTCCAGATACCAATAACTCTTTAGATATAAATGTAGCAACATCAAACAAGTCACTTCGAAATTTTCGTCGGTATAATCCTAGTGATACAACAATTCGTTTCAATTGTCTTGTGGAAATAACAACCTTATGTGTTTTTTTTTTTGCCAAAATATACTTAATTTCGTCCAAAGTAAGGCGTAGAGTATAGTACATTTCAAGCAGATTATTCCTTCAGTCCATTTCTTTCAATATAATAAGTAATCAACTTGCTTTTTCCATTCTGTCGCTAAAACGCACACGAGAAGACTAGTTATTGGCAGAGAAATATAAAAAAACAAATAAATAATTCACTAAATCATATAAATTATTTGTTATATACAATCATTAATTTGTTATATCAAATTATTAATTTGTTATATCAAATTATTAATTTGTTATATCAAATTATTAATTTGTTATATCAAATTATTAATTTTTTATATCAAATTATTAATTTATTATATCAAATAATCACAATTTGTTATATCAAATTGATGATTTGTTATATCAAATTGATGATTTGTTATATCAAATTGATGATTTGTTATATCAAATTGATGATTTGTTTTATCAAAAAGAAAATTTGTTACTAGTATATCAAAAAGAAAATTTGTTATAATCAAATTGAAAATTTGTTATCTCAAATTGATAATTTGTTATATCAAATTGATAACTTGTTATATCAAATTGATAATTTTTTATATCAAATTGATTATTTGTTATATCAAATTAATAATCTGCTATATCAAATTAATAATCTGTTATAACAAATTGCAAAAAGTAAAGTGACATGACCCTAAAAGGCTTCCGTAATATTGTGTCTCTTTAGAGGAATTACATGCATTGTTCCTACTAAATTAGAAAAATGTAAAAAGCATTGTTTAAGTGGAGAAGAACTTTTAAAACAGAAAACATAGAATCAATAATTGATAATTTGACTTTAGCAACAATGTTTTCAAATAGCAATAATTTTTAAGTCCTACAATTCATTATTTCTGTTAAGTTTAGTGGAATTTTTATGCAATTTTAAGGTATTTATGATGTAAACATTTATTTCCAGCATGAATCATTTTGATTGATTGATTGGTGATCGATTAACTTCTACATCATGACGAGGAATCATTTGGAATAGATTATCTTAGCTGTTTTTTGGCAAATATTTTATGAACTGTTGATCCTCAATGCTCTTCAACTTCTTACGTTATTTTACCGTTTTAACATTTTTTTATTCGAGCGTCAGTAATGAGTCTTTTGTAGACAAAACACGCGTCTTTTGCAAATATAAAATTTTATTCCTGGTATCTATGATGAGTTTATTTGATACATAGTTATCAAAAATACCAGGATTATAATTTACCACGCCAGACGCGCGTTTTGTCTACATAAGACTCATCACTGAGGTTCATATCAAAAAATTTATAAAGCCAAACAAGTGTAAAGTTAAAGAGTATTGGGAATTTAAAATTCCAAAAAGTTGTGCCAAATACGGCTAAGGTAATCTATGCCTGGGATAAGAAAATCCTTAGTTTTCAAAAAATTCAAAGTTTTGTAAATATGAAAAAAAATGACCACGTTATTCATATTCATGTCAACACCGAAGTGTTGACTACTGGGCTGGTGATACCCTCGGGGACGAAACGTAAACCACCATTGGCATCGACCTATATGTCAACTTTCATAAATATTGTACTAATATCAATAACACATGAATGGATCTCGAAAACAACAAATTGCGACTCCACCAGGGGAATAGATAAGGATTTGAACTAAACTAAGTTTTTAAAAAACGTCGATGACCTAAAACACAAAAGGCAGAAAAAAGCTCTTTTTGATATAATGCGGTAGTTTTTGTGTGTATGTGCGTGTTTTCAATAGCAGAACAGTATTGTTTCATGTACATACACTCAATATAATTTCTTTTCCGACATGCTCCATAAGATATCGTACGAAAATCGGATTATACGAATCGTGACAGATATATTCTAGAGCGCACAGCAGGATTTATAAGTTTCTTTATAACTGGTATTGGCAATGTTTATATAGTTTATCTGACTGATTTTTTTTTAATTTGATTATGTTCATTTCATATGTAACTATTTCATGAGGAATAAATTTTTAATAGCAACTATTTATGAATAAAATCCTTAGTATTTCATGCTTATAAAACAGATAAAGGCTTTGTTTAACCTGTAAAATCAATAACCAGTTTATTTATTTTTTTTATTTTCAAGTACATACAGTTCCCTATAAATCTATATAGGTTACTTGAAATCGTTTTAAACAGAATTAGAACATTTTCATTTAAGTTTAGACTTCCAGTGTATTTCAACGTATTCCGCTGACTTTCCAACTGACGACAAGTTGTTGATGAGATAGCCAGCAAACGAACCGAAGCCTACCCCGTATAATTGTTTGATCTCCTTGTCTTCCATCGTGTACCATTTTAACAACATCTCCTTTTCCTTATTCAATTACAGCGTTAACTGAACCCATGTCAGCTTCTGTTGGTGAACCATAACCAAACCCAATCACATTCCTATTTTTCATCATGAAAAGATGTAAGTCCTTACTGTTCAGTGCCATTAAAGATAAAGTAAGATAATAAAGAACCTTTTCTGGGGCTGTGAATGTCCCATCCTTGTTGTTATTACTTTAGCCTAGATTGGTATACACTTTTTCATACACTACTGTTTTTGCGCCATTGAGAAATTGGATGTTCGTTAAAGTTGCATAGAATAAAATTGAGAAAGGAAATGGGAAATGTGTCAAAGCGACAACAACCCGACCATTGAGCAGACAATAGCCGAATGCCACCAATGGGTCTTCAATGTAGCGAATGTAGCAATGAAACTCCTGCTACCGTAAGCGTCCTTCAGCTGGTCCCTTAGAAAATATGTATACTAGTGCAGTGATAATGAACGTCATACTCAACTCCGAATTATACACAAGAAACTAAAATTAAAAATCATACAAGACTAACAAAGGCCACAGGCTTCTGACTTGGGAAAGGCGCTAAATTGCGGCGGGGTTAAACTTGTTTTTGATATCTCAACCATCTCCCTAAATCTCTAGCCAATGTAGAAAAGTAAACGCATAACAATACGCACATTGAAATTAAGTTCAAGAGAAGTCCAAGTCCGATGTCAGAAGATTTAACAAAAGAAAATAAATAAAATGACAATAATACATAAATAACAACAGACTACTAGCAGTTAACTTACATGCCAGCTCCAAGCCTCAATTAAACTGATTGAAAGATTATGTCTTTATCATATGAATTTCAGGCACAATCTCTCCCGTTTGGAGTTTAGTATACCACATCTGTAAATTAAAAAAAATAACAGGATATTAATTGTTATGATGATGCTAGCCTTCGTGTAGGAATAGCAAGTTAAAGTAAGTTTTAAAACGAACTACTAATGTGTTAAAAGGGTAACATTTGTTATAAAGTATCCTATACCGTTATTGTTTCATACTATAGAATAGCATCTTTAAAAATGGATTCGCACCATATTATATATTGTGATCATGGAAATATATATATCTAATAATTTTCAACAATGGCAATTGCTGTGTAAACTAACTATCAGGGAATTCAGTTCCTTATAAAATTATGCGATGTGTATATGTTTCGAATGTCTGTAATATGTAATAAATATAAGAACTGATTTTTTGCTATACTTGTTTTCTTACCAAAATTACATTGGCTTTATACTTTTGCATTGGTATTGTTTTGCCTTTTATAACTTTTTTCGATACACTAAAACTGTTCATCCCTATGTTAGAACATCAGATTTAATAACTAAAGTATTGTTTATAATAATAGAACTATTTTGACTCAATGTTTTTCATCCATCCGAGATAATTATCTGTCAGCAAAACGAAAAATACAGCCCGTTACAGGCTTTCTCAAAAGTTTGGTTAAAGTTTTAAGCCATGTCGAGAAATGATCCCCCTCCTTTAGCGTTGCCTTTAAAAAAAGACAATTTTATTTTTTTGTCATGCTAGTATAAATATAATAACTAGTACTAGTAGTCATATTTTCACCTTCGGGTAGCCATATAGTAGATAACTATTTAGAGTGATGTTGATATGTGATTTACTTGCATGTACTTTTGGCGTAGAGCATATTAGTCAAACCACAACATACCATACCAAAAAGGCAACTTTGGAATATGCTCATTTTCAAAGCCCAATGAAGTTAAAGACTAAAGCGAAATACTTTAAAGGATAAATATCATGTACATTGAATTGATCTGCTGGACATTTGTTAGGTCATGTTATATTTTAATGACTTGCACAGGTTTTGGAAGATTTAGTAACATTAGTAGGATAAAAATGGTTTCAACTCTTATACTTTTAATTTGCGTTGTACATACAAAATTTAATAATCAAAACTAAATATGTTGGGAGAACTTCGGGGGGAATTTCCTTTTTCTACCTCATGTATTGATTACCTAAGCTGTATTTGGCAAAATTTTAGGAATTTGGGTTCTCAATGCTCTACAACTTCGTACTTTAATTGTCCTTTTTAACTTTTTTGGATTCGAGCGTCACTGATGAGTCTTTTGTAGACAAAACGTGCGTATGGCGTAAATACAAAATTTAATCCTGGTTTATATGATGATTTTATTTACAACCACTGGATCGATGCTACTGCTGCTGAAGTTTTAATACCCCGAGGGTATTACCAGCTCAGACATGAATTATCATTAATATGGTCATATTTAAGAATTAAGTGTTTACAAACTTTTAGATTTTTTTTGAAATATTAAGGATTTCTAGCTCATGAATGGTTTGCCTTAGCTGTATTATGCTAAATGTTTTGAATTTTGGTTCTCAATGCTCTTCAACCTCGTACTTTATTTGGCCTATGACCCTATGATGAGTCAATTTAAGTTTGAATTATTCCTCTTTGCATTTGATTAGTCCACTAGCTATTCCTTTTGTTATCTTGGTATTAGGCTTTCATAAAAACATAAATCAAAATCATAATACAACAGTTTGTGAAAAATAATTATTCGTGACTGTTGATACCAAACTTTTTCTCCAAATTAATTTCCGAACTGTATTGGTCAGCACGGAATAACGTTTCAAAATGGATGAAGCTGGCTTTGGTAGTTGATTCGTACGGAAAAGGGAACTTGAAAATGAAAATCTTTTTAATAAATATAATGATTGTGTTGTTCTCTTTAGAGGAATTACATTCATTATTCCTAAAAATGAATAAAAAATGTGTAAGTGTAGAACAACTTTTAAAAATGTAAAAGTAGAATCAATAATCATTAATTTGACTTTAGCGCCAATGTTTTCAACTCGATCAGAGCAAATAGCAATAGTTTTAAAAGTCCTACAATTTATTATTTCTGTCAAGTTTAGAGGAAATTTTATGCAATTTTAAAGTATATTATGTAAACATTTATTTCTAGCAGGAATCATTTTGATTGATTGAATGGTGATCGATTAACTTCTACATTACGACGGGGAATCATTTAGAACATATATTTCACCATTCAAAATTGTGGTATCAATAGCAACTACATGTGAGTGGGTCTCGAAAATAACAAAAATGCAACATTACCAGAGGAAAAGATAAGGATGTGATGAGAAACCAAAACTAAGGTTAAAACAAACGTCGAAGGACTCAAACACAGAAGGAGATGAGCAAACATTTTTTTTCATTTTTTATATGGTAGTTTATTTCCGTGTTTTCAATAGCAGTAAAGTGTTGTTTTATGTACATACACTAAATGTAATTTCTTTTCCGACATACTGCATCAAAGTCGCACGGAAATCGGTTTATAAGAATCCTGACGTGTATATTCTAGAGCGACCAATGGAGTTCAGAAGTTATTAACAACTAGTGCTACCAATGATGATATAGTTTATCTGACAGAACTTGTTTTAAATCTGATAATGATCAAGTAAAATTGAGAATGGAAATGGGGAATGTGTCAAAGGGACAACAACTCGACCTCCGATAAAAACAACAACAGAAGGTCACCAACAGGTCTTCAATGTAGTGAAAAATTCCCGCACCCGAAGCCGTCCTTCAGCGTGCCCCTACACAAATATATACTAGTTCAGTGATAATGAAGTAGTTCATTATAAATAATAGCAACTATTTATTGGTTAATGTTTACAAAATTGATAAAGACTTTGTTTAACCTGTAAAATCAATAACCAGTAATTCAAAAGTTACCTAATTCTTTCATTTTCAAGTACATATAGTTCATTTTGAATCAATACAGGTTACTTGAAATTGTTTTAAACAGAATTAGACTGTTTTTATTTAAGTTTAGACTTCATGTGTATTTCAAAATACTCCGCTGAGTGTTTGCCCGGCAAATTGGTAATGAGATAGCCAGCGAATGAGCAGAAGCCTACCCCGTATATTGTTTGATCTCCTTGTCTTCCATCGTGGACCATTTTAACAACATCTCCTTTCTCTAACTCAATGACAGCGTTCACAGATCCCATTTCCGCTTCTCCTCGTGCACCATGACCATGCCCGATCACATTCTTATTTTTCATCATGAAAAGATGTAAGTCCTTACTATGTAATGACATCAAAGTTGAAATAAGAAAATAAAGACCCTTTTCTGGAGCTGTGAATGTCCCATCCTTGTTGTTATAACCAGAGCCTAGATTGGTGTACACTTTGTCATACACTACTGTTTTTGCGCCATTTAGAAATTGACTGTTCGTTAAAGTTGCATAGAAAGCCACATCTGAAAATGTAATAAAAACACATGATAACAATGTTAATGGTGATTAAAAAATTAGTGTGTAGCCATAAAACTATAAAGTTATGAGCAACACGACGAATGCCACATGTGGAGCAGGATCTGCTTACCTTTCCGAAGCACCTGAGATCACCAATAGTCTTTGATGGGGTTCGTGTTGCTTATTCTTTAGTTTTCTATTTTGTGTCATGTGTACTATTGTTTGTCTTTTTCATTTTGAGCCATGGCGTTGTCAGATTATTTTTGATTTATGAGTTTGACTGTCCCTCTGGTATCGTTCGTCCCTCTTTTAAAGCTGAAAAAACACTAATACTTTTCATTCATTATTAATAATTGTTTTGTCTTATTATATACTTTGAGATATTTAATGAAAAAAAAAGTACACACACACAAAACCATTTTCTTATGAACATTTTCCACCAAATATGGTATCAAAATAGGATTACCTTGTATTTTCTGTATTTGTTATTTGTTACCAATAGGTCTATTAGATGTGCTTAATTATTTACCAAAAAACCCAAATCAGCTGAAATCTCCAAAACCGCTTTCATTTCATCTCGTTTCATTCTTTCTTTTTGCATTTGCACGGTTTTCTCGTCCATTTAAGTTAGAATGACAGATTTAATCACTATAATTTTAGCCCCTAGCTGTCCCAAGTCAAGATCATCTGGTCTTTGTTAGTCTTGTATGATTTGGTAATTTTAGTTTCTTTTATGTATTTCGGAGTTTCGTATTACATTCATTGTCAATGAACTAGTACACATTCGTTTTTAAAGGCCAGCTGAAGCACGCCGCCAGTTCATATTCACTGAACTAGTACACATTCGTTTTAAAGGCCAGCTGAAGCATGCCTCCGAGTGCGGGATTTTCTCGCTTATTGAAGACCCATTGGTGGCCTTCTGTTGTTTTCCGGTCTTTGGTCAAGTTGTTGTCTCTTTGGATTCCTCATTTCCATTCTCAATTTTATAGTATAGGGTTTTTTTTTACCTAAAAGGTTTTTGCATACGAAATACGAAATACGAACCGTAACCGACTCTTTCAGATTTAATACGGACTAGAGTGTTCGCATTGTTCTTATTCTTAATTTACTTTTCATTATGTGCAAATCAAACTCTATTTACTTTCAGAAATGTTAAGTAACTGTACTTTTTTGGCCGAAAGAGTCAATAGGATGCAATAATTTATGAAAGATGGCATATGAATATGGTGGACTGCAGTCATATTTCGATATAGCCAACTAAGAACACTCGTCGACATATTCTGCAGGTCTTACGAATACGGTGTCATGGAACGCAGCTGATGATAAAAACTCTGGGTTTTTTTCACATTCAATCAAAAGGTGTAACTATAATGATAATGGACCATGCAAAACCATGCAGAAAAGTAATGGTACCTTGAGGAAGTAAATGTAATATTCAGAATACAACTAGTGATTAAAATTACTTTATCATCAATTGTTATCATATTTTTTTTTACTTTATTAAAATGTAACAAATAAATATTTGTGTAAGTACTTTTGGTTTTTTTAGTAAGTAAAGCTAGGTTAAAGTAGTGAGCCATTACGAGAAACGCCTATCCGTGGTGTGACCGTGCCCAAATTAAATGTTTCTAATACATTTTAGAAAAAAAGAACCTAATGTCTTGATTCTCGTATGGCTCGAGTATATGGATATGGTCATAGTCGTGCGGTAATGACCCAAATACTCATATAATTATGGTAGACATATAATTTTTATTGTTTACATTCGGGAAGCGAATACGTGATGTAAATATGTTATTTACTTACATGCACTTTTGGCTTGGATCCTATAGCTAATAGTCAAACCAAAACAAACCATAACAAATAGACAACTTTGGAATGTGTTCATTTTGAAAGCACAGTGAAGTGAAAGACTAAAGTGGAATACTTATAAGTATAAATATCATGTACATAAAATTGATTTTTTGAACATGTTTTAGGTTATATTTCATTTTAATGACTTGCACAGGTTTCGGGGATTTTGTAACCTTAGTAGGATAAAAATGGTTTCAACTCTTACATATGCTTTTAATTTGCATTGTAACTGAAAATTTAACAACCAAAAACAAATTTGTTTTGGAGAAATTTGGGAGGAAATTCAAATGATAAGGAATGATCAACAGATATATTGATCATAGTTACCCTAAAACAAGTGGTAAACTTGAAAATGATTATCCTCGACTCATTGCACCATCACGACAGTAACAAAGTAATTCTAAGTCACCTGTATTTTGTCCAAAGTTGTATTACTAATATACAAATCGATTGAATAAGAAGACAAGAGATCTGAAGGAAAATAAAAATTCTGTAAATGAACATAAGTCTTGTTAATATGTCATGACAAAACAAGTTTGCAAGTAATTTAACCAATCCTCGGCGGTAATCGCGGCCTCAGTGGCCTGGTGGTATAAGTAGTCGAACTAATATATCATTAGCCTGTCATTACTGAGGTTGTGAGTTCGAATTCTGCACGTGGTAGGAGCTCTCTATTCCAAACTTAATTGACTAGGATTAACAGTTTCCTATCGGTGGTTATGTACAGGCACTCAGGATTCCTCTACCAATAAAACTTACCGCCACGAAATAACACATTATTTGCCACTAATCAATCAATCAACCCGGAACTAATCAGTTCAAAGTGAAGTAACTAGAATTAAAAACACTGTTCATTCTTTGTTAGTAACTTAAGTTGAAGACAAAAACTTATGTCAAAAATATTAAGGCGAGAATTGAAACAATGAATGCAATATGGTATTTCTTTTTTGTATATCGCAAGTTATTTCACCAATTTAATTTTGTAACTTGTATTTTTTCAGTTTATAAGTTATGCAGCATTCCTCACATCAGAAGCAATCGAAAAAAGTAAGAAATTAAAGATACTGCTAATCCCAATAACTCTTGATGCCGAAAAAGCATTTGACAAGCTAAACCATGACATCCTATTTAACACGCTGTACCATTATGGAATAAAAGGAAAACTCTGGATACTACTGAAAAATGTATATAAAGGAATGAACATTAAGGTTAAATGGGAAGGGAAATGTACAGAAGATGTAATGGTGCTACAAGGAATCCAACAAGGTGCAAAACTATCTACAACGCTACATAAAAGATACAACAACGTCATACTGGATAGCATATTATTATACTTCCTGTAAGAATGTCCTTCTATAGAAAAATTGCTCTATTTTTGCATAGTTTTTTAAAGAAATATATAGCGTTAACTGCACTATGCGAAAATAGTATGCCTTGCTGTTGCAACAGACTATTGATTTTCATGTCAATCATTGTCAATTTCACGTGCAAAGGCGGAGCTTAGTTGCTTTGACAGACAAGCGGGTTGGATTTATAAGCATGGCAATTAATAAACTATTACAATTGAACAATCAGGGGGAAATAGAAGATATATTCATTTAAATGTCTGTGACATTTTAAGAGACTTTAAATAACTGTAGTTTCTGTTAGAACGTTTTTGTTCTTTGTTTACTTCTGCTTACTGCCGTTGAAGCCAAAATTGTTTGAATACTTTAGAAGTAATTTGTTTACAGATAAATAGTTATGATCCGCTATCATTGTTTTTTTTTTGTAAGTTATTGAGTTATATGAGTATTGTTTTTATACTGCAACTTAAATTAATAAAATCATAGCTTTTTTAATCGTAAAAAAAAACCTTTTGTATCCCTTAATGGACCTCTGATTGTGGAGAAAGTGTTCCATGATGAAATTGACATTATACAAAATATATAACTGTGCTTCTATATTTAGGAAATAAACACAACTAGTTGCAGTATAAATACATCTATATGCAGAGTTATCACTATTTTGTGCATTTTTCCTTTGATCTTTTTTTTGTGATAATTTTCATATCATTATCCTCGCTTGAGATAGAAAATTATTGATAGAAACTAAGCAGGCACGTGGCGTTGCTAACGAAATTGACATGAAATTGACAACGTTGTCATAGGTAAAATAGCCGTCCCGGCTCAAGCGAGAATATCAATCTCGTTGAGATGATCAACAATAATCTATAATTACATAAAGCGCATTTTTTTTTACACTGCAATACACTACTGTCACTATTCAAAATAATAAACAGTCAGTATAATAATGATATTAATGTTGTGTTTAACATTGACTATGGAAAATAGTAGCCCTTTGGGTCGTGCACTATTGTCTCTCACCCTGGCTACTATTAGGTTCGCATAGTCAATGTTAAACACAACATTATTATATAATTAACAAGAATGTGTCCTCAGTACACGAATGCCCCACTCGCACTATCATTTTCTATGTTCAGTGGACCGTGAAATTGGGGTAAAATCTCTAATTTGGCATTAAAATTAGAAAGATCATATCATAGGGAACATGTGTACCAAGTTTGAAGTCGATTGGACTTCAACTTCATCAAAAACTACCTCGACTAAAAACTTTAACCTGAAGCGGGACAGACGGACGAACGGACGAACGAACGAACGAACGGACGGACGGACGCACAGACCAGAAAACATAATGCCCCTCTACTATCGTAGGTGGGGCATAAAAAGTGGGCTTGGAGGATGTATTGGTGATGTACAAGTCCCTGCACCAACATGTGCCGATGACATTAGTTTAAACATATTTTATTGTTCAAAATGACAAAAGGATCAGACACAAGTTTTACAACTTAGTAACGTCTTCTCCAAAACAAATACAAAATATACACATTAATTAATGAACACATCAAATATTTCATACTAACAAATAATTTAAGAATAAAGACATGAAAACAAAAGGAAACTTTTTGAAGCGAATCAATGGATTTTAATCGAGTGCATCTGTTTACAGTATAAATACGACACAAACACACCGAATAGTTATTGGAATTACCTATGCGCAAATTTTGTTCTTGTGGACATAACTTAAATAGGTGTGTGTGTTTTTCTCATAATAAAGCGTGGGATCTTAATATATTATCCAAGTTTTCGAAAAGGGTGTCAGCTGCACACTGGTAAGTATAGATTTGAAACTTATTCTTATATTCTTTCGTTAAAATCCATTGAATCGTTATTGAAAACAAAACTTAACAGTAAATATTCATCAAGATCATTCGATTATTGTCATTACATGTATATAGAAATATCTTTAATTTCATGTGTTGTAAGCAGAATTAAGGTTGTCAATGCAGAGAAAAACGTTTGGTATTTTTTATATACCTTTGAACAGATAAACAAATAATATCATTTTCTTCAGTACGTAAAGCATCATCGCCAAATAATAATAAATCGATAGTAATATTTACATTAAAGACATTAATTTCGTTAAACATCAGATTTCTCTGAGCTGAAAAATTAATACAATATAATAGATAGT
Organism: Mytilus galloprovincialis; assembly: GCA_037788925.1. NCBI lineage: Eukaryota > Metazoa > Mollusca > Bivalvia > Mytilida > Mytilidae > Mytilus > Mytilus galloprovincialis. Next base: position 42,561,785 of record CM075334.1, on the reverse strand, counting down.
GTTCAACATTTTCATTAATAAAACCACATGAACAATTTGCATTTTGTATCAAATTTGCTTTGAACAAGTCAACACGCAGTGCGCTACATCTGTTACGCAGCCTTGTGTGTAAAACAGAATACAAACGTTCTAAAGAATCAAATCTCGGAGATTTATTATTTCTATAGTATAGTTTGTGCAAGGTTAATTTAAAAAAGGAAAATGTAGGAATATGTCTTATACTTAAGTCTAAAGAGTTCCACAGCGCAATAGATGACGGAAAATAAGACTGTTGATAAGCTGATAAACGATTTACAGGAATAGTAATATTTTGATTGTTACGCAAATTATAATTACAAATATCTGATACAAAATCCGGAACCAAATCGTGTAGATAATCTGGCGCTTGGTTATTTATAATCTTATAAAACATAGATAATTTTTTAACCTCCCGTCTGACGCTTAATTTTTCCCATCCCGTCTCTAAATAGATACTGTTCCGGCTAGCGTAACTTGTTAATCCCGTAACTATTCGAGCAGCCTCGATTTGGATATTTTCCAACCGATCAGAATTTGTTTGTCCACAGTTATCCCATACTTCTGACGAATACTCCAAAATTGGCCGAATAAAAGTCATATAAATTTTTTCCAAATATTCCCTCTTAAGTCTAAATTTTAGTTTTCGTAAAACATTAAGCTGCTTGGAAGTTTTTTCTATCAGCTTATCAACATGCTTACTCCATTTACAATCACTACTAAATATGACACCAAGATGTTTATGCGTATGAACTGGCTCTAATGTAGTGCCATCAAAATCAAAAGAAAAATTACTTTGTATCGTTTTCATACTGAATATCATAATATCTGTTTTATTTGGGTTAAACTTCACTAGCCATCTGTTTGACCACGCATTTAAATAAACAAGATCTGTGCTGATTAAATTTTTTAAATGGATTCATTAGGAGCAGTATGACCTATTGAAGTGTCATCTGCAAAAAGCCTCCCAAATCCAGAAAAACCATCAGCTATATCATTAATATATATCAAAAACAATAACGGTCCTAATACCGAACCCTGAGGCACACCGGCGTTTAGTTTTCCAAATTTTGAAAGTGAATCTTTTAAGACAACTTTCTGAGATCGGCTACATAAGTAGCTTTTTAACCAACACAGCAAGTCTCCTTTTATACCATATTTTTCAAGTTTGTATAGTAAAGCCTTAATCCAAACCGTATCAAAAGCTTTACTTATATCAGCAAATGTAATGCTAGTAACTAGCTTATCATTTAGCGCCAATAAAATTTTGTTGTAAAGTTCAATTAATTGGTGCGTAGTGGAATATCCTGGAATAAATCCAGATTGATACTTATACAACAGTTTATTTTCATGTAAATGGTTAAAAATATTTTTGAAAACAATTTTTTCTAATAATTTACTCACACATGACAATAAGGAGACAGGCCTGTAGTTAGAAGGTAGTGATTTGTCACCACTTTTGAATAATGGAATAACATATGCAATTTTCCATTGATCGGGAAATACTCTCTCATGAAGTGATTTATTAAAAAGTAAACATAATGGTTTTGAAATTTCATTTCTAACAGCAAGTAACATTCTGTTGCTAACAATAGAGAGGTTGAGATTGGAAACTTGTACGTGTACGGGTACTTGTAGCCACACGTACACGTACACGAAGAAACGTCTAGATTTTTTGTTGAGATTTCGCTGTCGCACGTGTACTGGTACGTGTACCTAGACGTACACGGAAGAAATATCTAGTGCTTGCTTGAGATTTTTTTTACGTGTACGGATACTTGTATGACTGAATTGCGGTTTTGAAAACAACAATTTCATTGGCTGGCTTATTCCTCACTTCCTTCTGTTCTTTGTCTTCTTCTTCAGCTAATGACTGAATTTCTTGAAGAAGTTGTTGTTTTTCTGTGTATTCTTCTTCTGTTCCAGATCTACAATGTATTGGGAATCTACATGAATAACTATTTAACTATTTATTTAGAACTGCAATTAAACCAAGGAAAGAATTAAGAAAATGGCTATTCAAGAATAAAATGCAGGGTAGGCATGGTAGGAGAGAAGCATGGGAAGCTCTTTCTTAAGACCACGACCATACATAAAATGAGAAGATATTGGCCTTCTCTTGAGGCCTAAAATAAAATTTCATTTGTTTGGCATTGCCGCCCGACCCACTGAAAAACTTGCCGCCCAAATAATTTTATTTGCATTTCAGAAATTAATTTTTTTTTATTTAAAAAAATCGAAATTGTGCCGGAAAATTGATCGTATCCACCGAGTTTGTTCCTGGCTTTACTTATTTCAAATCACGATCTTAAAAGCGCTTACCTTACACTGTATTGGGAGCAAACATTTAAATGACATGGAATAGAAAACGTCTGCCAAAAGTAATGTCAACGAGGCCGGCAGGGGAAGGCATCTCCCTATGCTGCAATGCATTGGTTAAGGGAGATGGATTTTATCAAAAATCAAATTTCAGCTATTCTTTGAAAGAAACGTTCTGAGAGACCTTGTAGAGGACTCAATTTTATCTTTTGTAAAGCAGAAACAGATGATTTCTGCTTGACTTTGTCGCTTCATGAGATAGAAGTTTTTCACCGGGACATCACAGAACAAATATGCGTGGCTCTTACATTTGATGAACTTATTAAATATTTGAAATTTATCATTGACAAATTTTCCCTTGAACAAAGTATCTACTATAGTCAGAACCACAATGATGCATTCAAGATAATTATGGCTGTAAGCACCAAAGCTTAAAGACCATAATGATTTACAGGTTTATAGTAGTTTTGTACCAGTAGATGCTAGCCTGGAACAAAAGATACATATTTTAAAGACTAGCATCTTGTGTCAATTGAAGTACTTCCCCCTTTTCTTGCCTTTCTTCTTAACATGAATAAGATAATTCTTAAAACATAAAAGATACTGACAGAAACATATTTATAAATGTATCCAGTGTACTAGTGATGAATAAAATCCCCTCCTTTTCCACAATTCTAAGGGCTCATTAATTTATCTGTATTCATGTAATGCATGTCCAGATTTCTGTTAATCAAACAAGCATTACAACCCATAATTTATTTATCTGCAAAAATTGTCTGTCCTGCTGCATATTTCCATTTTGAATTTATCATACTTTTTAAACCTATCCCTGAAAAACCTTGCACTTGGATAATATTTGTATAAACACCATGTCTATTTGTGCCAACCTTCCAAATTTTTAATATTTTGCTATCCTAATTAGATCGTTTATCCTCAAAACTTATCAGGGGAAGTAGACATGTTTGTATGGTAGTTCGTCACACCTTACATGTATGATTACTAGCCTCCAGGTATTGGTTTGAGCCCTAGTTGGGCAGTTGCAAAATTAAGGTTTGATTTTCATGTCAGATGTGATAAGGTTAGTCAGTTTCCTCCCACAGGTTGGCATTTTCCTTCAAGTACTACGGTTTAGTACGGCACTAAAACTGACTGCCATGAAATTACCCATATGGTGTAGAAAGTGATGTTTATAAAACCAAAGCAAAGTTTTAAATCTTTGTCCATTTGTACAAGGAGCCGTAGTGGTTGAGCCATTTAACTTATGGTAATTTTACCAAACTGTGACCACAACTTCAAGATGTGACATCAGGCCTCTGTTCAATGGGCAGTCCCACAATAAAAGTTCAATTTTCACGTCATACATTTTATATGGTTAATTTGTCAGTTTCCTGCCTCAGTTCTGTGTTTTTTTCTGGGTACTTTGGTTAACTTTGCCAATAAAACTGACTGTCTTACGTGAAATTATCCATATGATGTAGAATGTGACATTGATGGTTGACCCCTTTCAAAGAAACCACCAGCATGTACACACAACAATGCTGCAATGCTTTAGACAACATTGATCTGGAGACTTCATGATTTACATGTAAAAAAAAAAAAAAAAAAAAAAATCCCTACCTACCTACCCACCTGCTGATAGTGTGGGTCGGCAATGCCAAACAAACAATTTTTTAAGGGTGGCCTGACTGGTATTTTTTGCAAAAACACCTCCAGAACATGATATATCTGTTCAAAATGCCGATTAGTCTTGTACAAACATGTACACTCTGTCTGATTCAATCTGAATTTCAACTTTTTTTTGTGTGTTAAACATGTTAAATGTACCTGTTTTAAAATGTATAAACAAAGTCAAATACTATTTTATTTACCTTTTTAGTGCTTCATAGTTTTCTTTCTGAAACTGCTGCAACAGTAACTGTGTCCTTTCTCTCACTCTCCTGGATGTTACATTAAATACTTTATCAACATTTTCCTTTACGTTTTGGGCAACAACTTCCCATTTTGTTTTGTCCTTGTATGGGTTTTCAGCCAACACCTCCTTTAGTAGGTTCAAATCATCCTTTGCTGAGAATCTCACCTGTGTTTTCCTAAAAAGTTTGGGTAATGCCATGCCTTTGCTACAATAAAAACATGTATGCAAAATCAATAATGTTAAGATTCGATTTTTAAAAAAATGTAAAGAGTTCAAAACTTGAATTTTTGCTACATTTTGATATTACAGTTTAAACTTAGCACATATTTAACAATCATAAAGACAAAATCCTCTGTTTTGTGTAATATTTCATTTTCTTATGCTTAAAGGGCCCTATAGGTCATGAAATATTAAATAACAATAGAAAATGGCAACTAATGAAGGAAAAGGCCTTGGAGAAAAGTGATAAACAGTTCATAAAGGTGTGGATGTAATGGCACAATGTTAAACAATTAATCAAATGAAGATGGTAAACAATTTGTTCGTCAATTTACATGTACAAGAGCCCTGCAACACCCTACATGTTATGTAGCTACTATTGTTATATAATGTTCAGTATACTTGTTTGAAAAGGTCACTTCCATATATATAAAAGCAACCAGTGTATTAAAGTTTGATAGAGGATAAACTTATTAAAGATGATTTATTGTTGGTTGCTTAACGTCCAGTGGCAAATATTTCATGCATGTTCAGGACGAGAACAAATAAACAACAAATACAATAGGTAGGTCCTGTAAGTTTAATAGAGGCCATTCGGGGAAGTTTAGACTGCCACTGTAAAATGAGTGGAAATTGGATAGGGACAGACATTTTGCCTTGCAACAGGCCGCCTACGGACCCCTCCAAGTGTTGTTGTAAGAACTCTTACGAGCATAGTGCGTGGCACTCTCTATACACGAGGCATCGGATTTAAAGTAAATTGGTTTGCAGGGGCGGATCCAGCCATTTTAAAAGGGGGGTCCGAACCCAGGATAAAGGGGGTTCAAACCACATCTCCCAATTTAAATGCATAATCGTAAAAAAGGGGGGTTCCAACCCCCGAAAAAAACCCTCCCTCGATCCGATTTTTACAAATTTTTGTGATTGTACGTCGTCGGGCACCTGTTTACTATTATCACCGACACTTACGGCACTTTTCGCATGTAATAGTTTGAAGGGCACCAAAATTTAAATCAATAACTTGTTTAAAAAGACGTTTTTAAAAGCCAAGTTTCAGTTAAATTGGTGTGAAAATAAATCTGAATCATATTTATGTCACAAAGTCAAAGACCAATGGCGCCAATTTTGCAAAAATGCAAATGGCGCCGCCTGATTCATTTTCCCCAAAACAGACGTGATTCATGCAGTCTATTATGCTGAATTAATAATATTTTGAAGAAATGTGATACAACACATGCTTAAAATTTTAAGATTTATAGTTTTGTTCCTATACAAAGTCAAAAGGCATCGTTAAACCCACACGGGTAACACTTACTTGTAGCAGTCTCTGCACACGTTTTGATCAACTTGTAACGTTGGCGAAAATCACGTGACACTCCAATTCTAGTGACGTAATACGAAAAAATACAAGTTTCACGTACCGGTACCGGTACAAGTTTCCGATCTCAACCTCTCTATTATCAAAGAATTGATAGAAAACAGCACAGAAGCTTACTTTCTAGCTCATCAGGCCCAAGCATCATGTTAGGCATTGTCATTACTAAAAACCAATAAATGTCTTCTAATCTGAGGATCAATTCAACATTTTAAGGTGTTTTACTAATGATACTGACAAGCCACCACAAAGATATACTGAGTGCCAATGAAAACGCAACACTTTTGTTTTTCAAAAAAGTCTGATAATTTTTATTTATTTTATATTAGAACTTTGTGAAGTTGGTTGAAAATGACTTTAAAGACAATTGTCGACAACTTTACGGTTGGGTGATTTTTGGAACAAATGCAAAGTAAGGGTTATTTTGAACGGACATAAACCGAGTTCACCGCTTTTCAACATACGCACCATTTTCACGATTTTGTCATTTAAAGCTTGGCTAATGGCATGAATTTTCCCGCCCTTATTGTAAGGAAACTGCAATAAACATCTGAGTAAATGCCAGGACTTTCTGACAACCAGCGACATGCAGTTTCGGGCATGATCCAATGAAGCCTTTCACAGCATACAATAACCCAAATCATCCACAAATTCAACAAAAATGGATCAGTTAATGATAAGCCACATCCCGGGTTTCAAAAAGCAAGAAACGCTCAGCAAAACCGATACATTTAGTTTTTAACATATCCGATATCGACTCTGATGGATGTCCAAAGGTCACGTGAGTTCAATGGTGGTCACGGTAGATCCTATGGAGCAATTTCAGTAAAGCACCATTTGCGCAGAAATTCAACGGTTAAAGAGGACCACAGTCGACATCTAAACGGCTGTCTGGTGTAAACATCGAATTCTGTAGACCAAAAATCATTCATTATGTACCAAAAATCATCAGTGGTGGTTACATAGACGTTTGGCACCAGCCTTGGCCAAAAGTCGTGCGTTTCGCCAGATTTAGGTCCGATAGAGCAAATTTTGCATCAGATTTGACATGGTTTAGACGATGAAAACCACCACCAATATCATAAAGTCAGCTTGAGTTTGCTTTACAGGACAAGTGGAATAACATTCCTCGAGATCACATAAAACGTCCAGGATGATCAATTCCACGGCGCTGTCAAGATTGCGCTGCACAACGGGGTTGTAACATTTTTAGTTAGGACTGTGATTTGATGATTCGACATTGGATGTTTCGTTTATCTATTGCGCCCGAAAGATGACAATGAAACATTTTTGTTTGATATCGATCTATTGTTAGAATTGTTAATTTTCAAGAACAATTCATTTTGAAAGATTATGATTTCTAATATAAATTTTATTTTTGAAAAACCAAGTGCTGCGTTTTCATTGGCACTCAGTATATATAAATAGAACCATACAAATAGTTAGCAAATACATATTAAAAAAGATGTGATATGATTGCCAATGAGACAATTGTCCACAACAGACCAAAATGACATAGAAATTAACAATTACAGGTCGCCGCACAACCTTCAACAATGAGCAAAGCTAATGCAGCATAGTCGGCTATAAAAGGTCTCGAAATGACAATGTGAAACAATTCAAAGGAGAAAAATAACAGGCTTATTTATGTACAAAAAATAAAGAAAAAACGAATATGTAACACATAAACAAACGACAACCACTGAATTACAGGCTCCTTATATCATGTTCTCAGATATCATCTCCCAATTTAAAAAAAATCACGAAAAATTGAACCTATTATGTGTTGCTTTTCTAGCTATAAAATGTATCCAAAATCAAAGATGTGGAACATATTCTATCATAATCATTTGGTAACTAATGCAATTAGTGTCTCTTCCATGCCTGTCTTGAACATAAAAAACTAAACTAAATATAAAATAAACAATACTCCTAATGCTCCGGTTGGTTGTCATCGTGCAACACAGTTAATAACACATATAGGAAAATCATAGAACTACATTTATCATAAAACACTGTCAAACATCCAAACATACTATCCACACTCATCTGTGTCCACACTTGTTTATGTACAAAATAAATTAAAAAAAACAACAACAAAAAACATTATATACAACAACAAACGACAACCACTGAATTACAGTCTCCTGACTTGAGACATGCAATTACAGAATGTGGCGGTGTTAAACTAGTTTGAAGGCGTCAATCTTCCTCTGACCTGGGACCGTTGTATAATAGTACAACATGAGAAATAACGTTACCTAAACATGAACACAACAAGATATAAATTTCATGCGTTCGAAACTCTATTCTTGATTTACCTTCAGTAGGAACGCTCAAAGTTAAAGGTGTAAAAGAAAAGGACAAAAGGCAAAATGACAAAAAAAGACATTCAAAAATGGACTAATCCATCTAAACTCAACTTTGCCTGGGGTAGTTTAAACAATAGCTCCTAAATAATTTTCAAATTTATGAACAGACAATTGATTTTTTTAAATTCTAGAACGGTTTGTTTCCTGATCATGTCAGAACCGAAATACTGACTACTGAGCTGAGGATACCCTCCGAGAATTGATAGCCATGTGCTGTAAAATCTTAAAACAAAATGCTATAAATTCAATGCATCCAAAGCGCCTTTTTGGATATACCTTCATCGGGAACGCTCAAAGCGCTGAAGTAAAGGATAAATGAGAGGGACATTGGCTGTGAAGCTAACCTAAAATAATTAGATTTTAATAAACAAACCTAATTTTAATTTTATTCATCTTCATGTTTCGGAGTTTAGTGAGACGTCCAATTTCTCTGAACTAGTAGACGTTCTTATTTAGGGGTCAGTTCCGTATGCGGGATTTTCTCGTTGTCGTGTTAAATACCCTTTGGTAGCAATAAACAGTTAGGAAAAAATATTAAAATTTGCCCGTATAAATTTTACCATCCCGTTTTCATTGCTTTCTTGCAATATCAAGCTTACTGTTTGTGTCATATATGGGCATATGTATGTAATCAGAATCTTCCATAGATTTTATATCCAGTATATAAAATGGCAAAATATAATTTCTTTTGGGTGTATCCATGGCAACAATCTGCATTTATTTGTTATAAAATATTGCCAAAAGGGGGGAACAGATGTCACATATTTCCCCAAAATTTGACTAAAAGTAGAATTTCAATCGCTTGAAGTAATACCTTTTCTGAAACGGTGTACATATATCATTCAGCAAATCCAATGAAAATCATGTCTTTCATCTCATTTTTTTGTAAAATTGCGTCAAAAACTTCGTGTAGAAAAAAAGTGTTTGTAAACATTACATTAATTTCTGGACCGATAGCCGGTCTAGCTATGAAAATACGGATTGTCAAACAGAAAACAGCCCATAAAACATGTAAAAAATAATCTTGATGCTCTTATAAACCATCTTTGAAGGCTAAATTAGCACTCAGCTGTATAAAAATGAATTTTATTACACAATAACTTTCCTATTTGAAAAATCCACAGGGGCCAAAATGCGAAACTAAACTCCTAACTGTGTATTGCTACCTTTGGTGGTCTTGGGATGCTGTTGGCTCTTTGGTCGGTTTGTTGTCTCTTTGGCCGTTTTGTTGTCTCTTTGACACATTCCCCTTTCCCATTCTCAATTTCATAATATGTAACTTATATATATAAATAAAAAGTTAATCGCACAGCCCATATCAGCAAAAAAACAAAACACAATTGATTAGTCAAGTTGACCGTAATACTTCCTTGCCACTCATTGGATATAAGTGTAGAAATCTGGGGAAATTTTGATGTGTATATGTGTTTCAGAGTCGTAATGTATATAATTCTACAAAGAGGATTGAATTCGAACCTGTATTAGTTAGAATAGCAAGGTATTTGTAAATTATTCATATTTTCTATCATTATATCAGCATTTTCTACTACAAACGTGTATTTGAAAACACCAAAATAATGAACAATAATTATTTAATTATTTGCATTATGACAGCATTGTTTTGCGCTAGACATAATCAGCTACTGTGTAAAAGTTGTCTAAAAAACAACTTTGTCTATTTAAACAGCGAACTACTTTTATATAAAAAAAAAAACCCAGCTTAAACAAAAACCCAAACAAATGGTAGCATCAGCAAAGTGAATTTGTCATTCATATATATCTGTAGTCGTTGGGATGCTGTCTCATTGAGGGAAACTCGCATCTCCTTTTCTCCGTTCAGCGTGCACATGTCGTTTGCATATTTTTGTCGCCAGGTTGCTGTCTCATTGACGTTTACCCCACAATCTGTTTGTTGCACACTATATATTTGCAAACATGCAGTTAAAAATGTTATTGCATATGTATAATAAAGTGAGAAAATGCAGAAGAGAAGACCAAAGGACTTAATAGAAGAAAAAAGCAAGGATATTTTTCTTTCTTCAAAAACGACCTGTTTGGTCACTCGTATATTGGTTGTCTATAAATATAGTTCCTGACAGTTTTATGAATGTAAACTATAAGTACTGTGTCTTTTATGTGAAAATGTATAGCTTAACATTATAAGTTATTTGTTTGATAGTGATATGTATCATCATTTCTTGAAATTTGAACTTTTTCGGATTGCATTGTGGGATGAAATGTCAAAAATATATGAAAGGCAACTCTGTCTACTTAATCAGCGTAAAAATCGTTTTAAAAGTGCGACTTTTCCCATGTGTCTAAATGACTTTATATTTCATGTCATTAAGCAGTTCATAATAAGTAAGCACACGAGTTTGTGTTAAGATGTACTACAGATTTCAACTTTTTTTTTTAGTAACTGTAAATCCTAAAAAATGTGTATTTGCCCAAAAAAAAAAAGAAAAAAAAATATGTCTTCACTGGGAACTCCAGAGCTGAAACCTACAGACTTCAGTTTAGCAGGGACGTAACTCTATTGCCATTTTGCGCATAGAATCTTTACAGACACAGGCAGTGTATCACAATTGTGCTTCCCAACGACATGTCTACTTAGCTACCGAATGATGCATCCAAATAATGACTGCGTGATACATTCTCCGAAATTTTGCAATCCTTGGTCATAAACCACACCCTTTCATAGTAAGACAAAAAATTCTATATATAAAGGTGTCGTCCTTTAGTTTAACAACGAACTGACTAGTGTAACTTAAAATATAAAGTTAAAACTCTGTAAAGTTTATACTTAAAGGTCTCCACACTAAAATAGTGATGGACACAAAGACCTATAAACACAGGCCCTCTAGTACTGATGCTGTACCATCCCTACCTTTCTTTTAAATCTTCTGACACTTCTTAGTCATATACTTGTTTGAAACAAGTACAAACTGATATTATAATTTATGTTTCTTAATAAATCAATCAATACTACAAGGCATTGATGAACACATTTTATTAGATGTAGCTGCTTCATGTCCAGCGACAAATATATCAGTCACATTTCAAAAAAGATAGTAACATATAGGTGTTGCAAAACATTGCTTTAGTTAATTTAAAACTCCAGTTAATAGATCATACAAAGCATTCAAGAAGAACTTTTAATCATCGATGAATCTGCTTCATGTCCAGCGACAAATATATCAGTCATAATACAAGAAGATAGCACATGTGTTGCAAAACATTGCCTTAGTCAATTTAAAATCCCTTCAACGGAATCTTGTTTACCAAACCAAATACGGTGTAGGAAAGGGTCTTGATAAACCCTGATTTATATTATTGTTTTTTTGGTGTTTAATGCCACTTTCATCACCACTGGCTTTGTCATTGCGGACAGTTTTTTTTTATCAGCAAAAAAAAAAACCAGGTTGAAAAAAACCCAAACAAATGGTAGCATCAGCAAAGTGAATATGTCATTCATATATATCTGTAGTCGTTGCGATGCTGTCTCATTGAAGGAAACTCGCATCTCCTTTTCTCCGTTCAGCGTGCACATGTCGTTTGCATATTTTTGTCGCCAGGTTGCTGTCTCATTGACGTTTACCCCACAATCTGTTTGTTGCACACTATATATTTGCAAACATGCAGTTAAAAATGTTATTGCATATGTATAATAAAGTGAGAAAATGCAGAAGAGAAGACCAAAGGACTTAATAGAAGAAAAAAGCAAGGATATTTTTCTTTCTTCAAAAACGACCTGTTTGGTCACTCGTATATTGGTTGTCTATAAATATAGTTCCTGACAGTTTTATGAATGTAAACTATAAGTACTGTGTCTTTTATGTGAAAATGTATAGCTTAACATTATAAGTTATTTGTTTGATAGTGATATGTATCATCATTTCTTGAAATTTGAACTTTTTCGGATTGCATTGTGGGATGAAGTGTCAAAAATGTATGAAAGGCAACTCTGTCTACTTAAACAGCGTAAAAATCGTTTTAAAAGTGCGACTTTTCCCATGTGTCTAAATGACTTTATATTTCATGTCATTAAGCAGTTCATAATAAGTAAGCACACGAGTTTGTGTTAAGATGTACTACAGATTTCAACCTTTTTTTTTAGTAACTGTAAATCCTAAAAAATGTGTATTTGCCAAAAAAAAAAAAAGAAAAAAAATATGTCTTCACTGGGAACTCCAGAGCTGAAACCTACAGACTTCAGTTTAGCAGGGACGTAACTCTATTGCCATTTTGCGCATAGAATCTTTACAGACACAGGCAGTGTATCACAATTGTGCTTCCCAACGACATGTCTACTTAGCTACCGAATGATGCATCCAAATAATGACTGCGTGATACATTCTCCGAAATTTTGCAATCCTTGGTCATAAACCACACCCTTTCATAGTAAGTCAAAAAATTCTATATATAAAGGTGTCGTCCTATAGTTAAACAACGAACTGACTAGTGTAACTTACAATATAAAGTTAAAACTCTGTAAAGTTTATACTTAAAGGTCTCCACACTAAAATAGTGATGGACACAAAGACCTATAAACACAGGCCCTCTATTACTGATGCTGTACCATCCCTACCTTTCTTTTAAATCTTCTGACACTTCTTAGTCATATACTTGTTTGAAACAAGTACAAACTGATATTATAATTTATGTTTCTTAATAAATCAATCAATACTACAAGGCATTGATGAACACATTTTATTAGATGTAGCTGCTTCATGTCCAGCGACAAATATATCAGTCACATTTCAAAAAAGATAGTAACATATAGGTGTTGCAAAACATTGCTTTAGTTAATTTAAAACTCCAGTTAATAGATCATACAAAGCATTCAAGAAGAACTTTTAATCATCGATGAATCTGCTTCATGTCCAGCGACAAATATATCAGTCATAATACAAGAAGATAGCACATGTGTTGCAAAACATTGCCTTAGTCAATTTAAAATCCCTTCAACGGAATCTTGTTTACCAAACCAAATACGGTGTAGGAAAGGGTCTTGATAAACCCTGATTTATATTATTGTTTTTTTGGTGTTTAATGCCACTTTCATCACCACTGGCTTTGTCATTGCGGACAGTTTTTTTTTTATCAGCAAAAAAAAAAACCAGCTTGAAAAAAACCCAAACAAATGGTAGCATCAGCAAAGTGAATATGTCATTCATATATATCTGTAGTCGTTGGGATGCTGTCTCATTGAGGGAAACTCGCATCTCCTTTTCTCCGTTCAGCGTGCACATGTCGTTTGCATATTTTTGTCGCCAGGTTGCTGTCTCATTGACGTTTACCCCACAATCTGTTTGTTGCACACTATATATTTGCAAACATGCAGTTAAAAATGTTATTGCATATGTATAATAAAGTGAGAAAATGCAGAAGAGAAGACCAAAGGACTTAATAGAAGAAAAAAGCAAGGATATTTTTCTTTCTTCAAAAACGACCTGTTTGGTCACTCGTATATTGGTTGTCTATAAATATAGTTCCTGACAGTTTTATGAATGTAAACTATAAGTACTGTGTCTTTTATGTGAAAATGTATAGCTTAACATTATAAGTTATTTGTTTGATAGTGATATGTATCATCATTTCTTGAAATTTGAACTTTTTCGGATTGCATTGTGGGATGAAGTGTCAAAAATGTATGAAAGGCAACTCTGTCTACTTAAACAGCGTAAAAATCGTTTTAAAAGTGCGACTTTTCCCATGTGTCTAAATGACTTTATATTTCATGTCATTAAGCAGTTCATAATAAGTAAGCACACGAGTTTGTGTTAAGATGTACTACAGATTTCAACCTTTTTTTTTTAGTAACTGTAAATCCTAAAAAATGTGTATTTGCCAAAAAAAAAAAAAAGAAAAAAAATATGTCTTCACTGGGAACTCCAGAGCTGAAACCTACAGACTTCAGTTTAGCAGGGACGTAACTCTATTGCCATTTTGCGCATAGAATCTTTACAGACACAGGCAGTGTATCACAATTGTGCTTCCCAACGACATGTCTACTTAGCTACCGAATGATGCATCCAAATAATGACTGCGTGATACATTCTCCGAAATTTTGCAATCCTTGGTCATAAACCACACCCTTTCATAGTAAGTCAAAAAATTCTATATATAAAGGTGTCGTCCTATAGTTAAACAACGAACTGACTAGTGTAACTTACAATATAAAGTTAAAACTCTGTAAAGTTTATACTTAAAGGTCTCCACACTAACATAGTGATGGACACAAAGACCTACAAATACAGGCCCTCTATTACTGATGCTGTACCCTTCCTACCTTTCTTTTAAATCTTCTGACACTTCTTAGTCATATACTTGTTTGAAACAAGTACAAACTGATATTATAATTTATGTTTCTTAATAAATCAATCAATACTACAAGGCATTGATGAACACGTTTTATTAGATGTAGCTGCTTCATGTCCAGCGACAAATATATCAGTCACATTTCAAAAAAGATAGTAACATATAGGTGTTGCAAAACATTGCTTTAGTTAATTTAAAACTCCAGTTAATAGATCATACAAAGCATTCAAGAAGAACTTTTAATCATCGATGAATCTGCTTCATGTCCAGCGACAAATATATCAGTCATAATACAAGAAGATAGTACATGCATGTGTTGCAAAACATTGCCTTAGTCAATTGAAAATCCCTTCAACGGATTCTTGTTATTAAGTGATTATTATCACAAAATTCAGTCATCTGTATATAATTAAATGTTTCCATATGTTTTAAGGTGTATATAGTTGCTAACATTATACACTTTGGGTAGTGCTCCACAATTAATGGAGAAATATACAAGAAACTGAGTAAAACTATAAACACCTTAAAATGCTTAGTTTACCTTTAAACGTTTTTACTCTTTTGTGTTTGTCCTCATCAGTTTTGGTCGCTCAGAGTATGTAACGTATTTAACCCCCAGAAAAGGATGTTAAGTTTACATGGTGATGGTTACTCCAAAAACGCATGTTACATAATTCGCCACCAGAAGTATGGTTTGAGCGTACTTTGGGATCTGGTTATTCTAAGAACACGTATAACGTATTTCGCCTACAGAAGTATGGATTGAAGTCATAAAACTTTGCTCAGTGCTCGAAGCACAAAAATCATGCTCGACACACAAAATCCAGTATTTTGATTGGTTGATTCTTGAGTCTGAGTACAAAAATCGTGCTCGAAAGTTTTATGACCGCAAGGCCAGAAGGTTGTTCTAGTACTAATATGTGTAACGTATTGCTCCTCCAGAAGTACGAGCATACTTTGTGAAGTTTATTAGAAGAAGACGTTTAATGTGTTTTACCTCAAAAAGAATTAGTTGAGTGTACTAATCTTGGTGAAGGTCTCCAGTAGTATTGAGTGATCTTCATGAAGGTTATTTTATTGATACTAGTTGTACCCGCTGAAATCGAATACAACAATATTTTGGGAATACGTAAATGAGACAACAACCAATTGCAAACGATACAAATAACACCCAAAAATATAGAAATCAACATGCAATCGACCTAGTTGGTAATTTACAAAGTTGTGTTTCCAATAACAATATCGGTACCAAGTTACCTGCTGTTGTCTGTGTTTTGATCTTGTCACTGTAATAGGGCAGTGTTGTTACATTCAATCATTCATACGTAAAAGAGAGGCGACAGATACCAAAAGGACATTCAAAATCATATGTCGAAAATAATCTGACAACGCCATGTCTAAAAAGAAAAATACCAACCGACAAACAGTAGTATGTTCTAAACGCAACATAGAAAACTAAATACTTAAGCAATACGAACATGAATAATACACATGTAATTTTATTGCAGTAATCAAAATGCAATACTATCAACCTGACACAATATGTGCTGTGTGTATTTGTTCACTTGTCAAAACATCTATCAGTACCAAAATCCTATTTTCGACAAACAAGAAGATCAAAAAGGAACTGCAATCATGTCAACCAGTACGGCATAACTAAATGAAGCATTTTACCTGATATAAAGAATTTCTGACTAGTAATTTATAAAAACAATGCGAGCAAAAGCAAGTTGTGGCCAGAAAGGCAGTGGTAAAGATATCTCCTTTTGCGGGGTTTCAAACAAAAAGTATGAGACAAATTGCAGTTTAGATCACACCATATTTTAGAGAACCCTTTCTCTTGAAGGTTTGGACAAACAATTTTGGAAGCCAAATAAATAAAACACAAAGAGCACCATCACAAAAAAATGTTTAACATTGGGAATACTTGTTTAAGCACGCACCAAATAGCATTTGTCCTTGAACGATATTTGTTAAACAAATAACTTCTAATAACAAACACATGTTTTGCAACGGTGGGAGTTAATGGGGAGGAAATTCTACTGAAAGCAATTTAACAAAGAGCATTTTAATATCTAAATTGTCAATACTTTTTGTTACATATATTTACTAACATAACATATATATGCAGTATCAATGCGCTACAAAAATAACGCCTTTCGTAAACGTTCAGCAAATATAAATATGAAATTTAACAAAGTTCACAAAATCCATAAGAGACGATAAGTTTCAACAAGAAACGTATATAATAAACAAGAAAGATCCATAATCATTGACCACAGACCCAGTTTATCGGTGGTTCCGTTTTCAAAATGTTGACAATGGTACATTTTTATCTGTGCAATTAAAATTATAATAAGTCTTTACAAACTAATGAAACTTTTAAAATGTATCAATTGATTATTACAATATTTTGATCAATTCTTTTCATTCCATTTTACTGTGAAATGGATTATGTTTGTTTGCATATGGCTGCATTAACCTTTAACACAATTAAGGTGGAAATGGGCGGGTATCTATGTCAGATTGAGGCCATGCAAAGGGGTATAATTTTTCGAATGTATACGTGGGTCTTTTTCTTTCGTTTGTATTTATAAACAAACATGCAGCTCTATTTAATAGCTCTTTAAAAGAAAAATGTTGTTCAATGAAATTGAGAATGGAAATGGGGAGTGTGTCAAAGAGACAACAACCCGACCAAAGAGCAGACAACAGCCAAAGATGATTTCGAAATACTATTTATGAACGTTGAAAAACTTCTGCCTATTAATGGTAAAATTTCCAGGTGGTGTTAGTTTTATTCAAATAACTTATAAACCTTTAAAATTCTACAGACACAAAACAAAAGACAAAAATCAACTTAAAAAATCCTCAAACATGCACATACAAACTTTGGTTAATTTTTCAACAATCTGATCGAAGATTGACGCTTGTGAATTAACTTTTTTTTTTATTTGCCAATCACATATTTCTATTTTCAAAAAAAAAAAGTTGAAGACAGTCACGTATTATCTTGGTGTCTTAAATCACAGTGGTATCACATTAATTTAAATAGGATTCATTAAATAACAAGTTTTTCTGTTAATTTTCAATATATAGTTTCTAAATTTAGTGAAGAATTACAAAATGGGCATTTTGATGGACAAATACTAATTTTCACGGCAAACAATCTAACGTTTAGAACAGTTGGCATTATATCATTATCACATGAATAAAAACTAAATTAACATTAAACAAAAATAAAATGTAAAGTTTAAAATTATCTGTAGATATTTTCTTTAAAAAAGTAGAATCATTTAAAATATATAAGCATTATCTAACAATAAAACTAGAAATTTAACATATCTCTTAATATTATATAAAACAATCAGCACATCAGACAATAGTGTCATCACAAAAAACAGCAGTTGAAACAATAAAAAATAAACACGGTTTTAAAAATACTTTGAATTTCTACAATAACACACATTTGGACAACATTACATACGACAAATTAAATCACTTATATGTTTTTTTGCTATAACATGATATATAAACATAACAATATAACAGGCAATTTCTAAAAAGATATCTTAAAGTCATATAAATACAAAACCCTATTGTAAATATATATACTATGTTATGATCGAGGATAACTTCTACCGAAAAATGTTCCAAAGCCATGGTATTGTTCCGGTGGAAAATAAAGCAAAAATAATTGAAACTTAATGTTGTGTATTTTTTTATTTCAAGAGTCCCGATGAAAACTCAAACGAAATATTAATTATTTAAACGATGTATTGAATGTTTTATCCAAAATTTCGATACTTGTTTTTGTGAATGTTTATGGTTTCACAGTCCGATTTGTGAATGTTTACTTATTTCGAATTTGCCGTTACTGTGTGATGCATCAGCCAGTTGGTTATTTTTATTTCCTAAAAAATATACAGCATAATTTCTACAGCTCTATAATTGACTGAAAATTTTGTATTACTATTTTCATTAAAAAAAAAACATTTCCTTTAATATCATTAATTGGGCATCGACCAGAAAATTCACTGTAATAATTATGTTTTGTGACAGCCTTTTTTTTGTTAGATTTGGTGTATAAGTCACTAAGACAGCAACCCTACAACATAAAATGGTATATCATATCTTTTGATACAAATCTGTTGAGTGTCTGAGTCATGATTATCATATTCAATAAAAAAAAATATGGAAAACTAAAATATTAGGTATCGGCTTTTTATCATTCAAATTTAGAAGAATCCATAAACTGTTAAATAGCAAAGCACTCGCGCAGTAGCGGATCCAGTCATTTTTAATAGGGGTTCCCAACCCAGGATAAGGGGGTTTCCAACTATATGTCCCCATTCAAATGCATTGATTGCTAAAAAAAAAGAAGGGGGGAGTTACTTGTAACTGAAATGACCTTGCCTATATGGAATTGAGCATTTGTATAAAAAAATAGGCAAAACGTGTGTATTCAAAAAAAATTGGGACAATACCATTTGCGTTGGAAAATCACTCGATAATGGACGGGATCTTTGTAACCATAACAAGTGCATTGATAGATAAAATGTACATAAATATGAAAAATACAAAGTCATTCATCCGTTAGTATCATAATTTGCCTGTCTCGTCTCTCCAGAAAAAAATCTTCCTGAGTATTACTTGCCTCAGATATTGAATACAAATTTCTGTACTTCGAAAGCACAAGTCAAATAATAAAATCTTTCTTTATTCCTCTGTTTTCCTGACCAGAAAAGGTCTTCATTTCTTTTCTCAAATTGCACAATAAAACTATTTCAATTTTGAAAAATCGTTCTTTTTCCTTAATTTTTAAATTAGGATAAGAATAATGCAGATAGCAAAATATGCTGATACATAATTATCACAGTTTAAATTGAATATCACATTTTAGATTTGAAGACATTATTTGCAGGTAAAAAAAAGAGATAAAAATATCTCCCTTTTGATAATTTCTGTCAAAAACAATGTCTGAATTTAGAGAAAATTCGTGTCATATGTAAAAAAAAACGTAAAAAGTATCTGTGTATATAACAGCTGGCCATTTCATTCCGGATGAGGATCCATTTCTATTCCGGGACCGGTATACCGTCAATTGTGAGCATCTGGTTTATTGTAGCGTTACTACAACCGGCACTCTGTAGAGAAATCCTAGCTTTGTGGGCTCCAACACAAAAATCAACAGTAGCATCGCTGTGATCATCGTCTGGAAAGTTGTTCTGAAAAAAAAATGTAATTGCTATTTAATATGAACCATTTGATTTTCTAGTCGTTAAATAGATATAAGAAGATGTGGTATATGAGTACCAATGAGACAACTCTCCATCCAAGTCACAATTTGTAAAAATAAACCATTATTGGTCAAAGTACGGTCTTCAACACGGAGCAGGGGCGGATCCATGCAGACCTTTCTATAATAGGGAGGAGGACTCTGCCTGGATCCTGGATCCGCCTATAGCCTTGTCTCACACAGTACAACAAGATATTAAGGGACCCAGCGGGAAAACAAACGGTCTAATTCATATAAAAGAACTGGGGTGAAAATGTGGGGGGTGGGGGGGGGGGGGGGTCACAAGACGGGGTGAAAATGAATATTCTGCTAAATAAAATACAGGATTAGTTGAGGATATGAATGTGTACCAAAAGTGAGAAAAAAATCTTAAATGGCTATATGATTCGAAACCAATAATGACAAGCTAGTCAACTTGTCTCATGTATATTGTTCTTTTGTTATTTTAGAAGTATGCCTTTTACATTGGGGAAGTCGAGACAATATTTGCGAACACAGTTTGTATGCTATTTTTTTTTCGAAATACTATACTTTTCTAACAATGATGGCGCCAAGAAACTAATCTACAAATCGATTATTTTGCAGAATACTGGTATCCCCTTTAAGGCATGAGTAATAATAATTCGAATTGAATTATTTACTTGTCACGTCAGGTCTGACTTCAAATTCCTGTATTCTCTTTGCTAATAACAATATGTCTCATAGTCTCGTGCCAAGCAGACGACAACTATTGGATAACTTTAATCAATAGATTATATTGCAGAATGTAGATAACAAAATCGTTATTTCAATGAAAATATATATTCGAGAAAATATTAAAAGTTTTAATATTCAATTTGGTCCTATAATCGATTCGTATATCGTGTATTTAAGTTAGGTCTGCTCAGATATCACCTATAAGCAAAAAGAATCATTAAATTAATGTATCGTTGTCGGTTTTACCTGAAGAGAGGAATCCCACGGAGATTCCATCAATATTGAAGGTATTAGCATCAATGGAAATTACTTCATGCTGCTTTTTCTTGTTAGACTAGAGCGTTTTTGCTTCATAACATGATTGAGGATCTCTATAGGGGTAATCTTTATTCTTTATTTTTTCATGCAATTTTTCTTTATTCTCAGTTATATTTTTTGCCTAATATTCTATATTCGTTATTTCTTAACACCTCATTTTTCTCTATTCTTAAATATTTCTCCATTTTTCTCAATTCTTTTTATTTTTTGCCCATTATTCTCTAATCTGTAAATCCCCGTCCCCTATCCACATCCTCAAGATTGAACTTTATCGTATGGTCTAATCTAGAGTACAACTTGTTTCATTTCTTAAACCATATAAAGAGAAACTTGGAAAATCAAATGGCATTTTGTTTTATATCGATGATGCAAGCTATTGGAATTTCCAGATAAAATAATACTGTCAATATTCAAATGATCTGTGTCAAAAAAATGTTGCGGATGGAAATTTTAGAATGCCATCATCTCCGTCTTATTCAAAAAGATCTTTGCTGGTAAAGTGCAAAATAGCAACGTTCTTATAAGTGAAATTTTTTTGTATAAATATATAGTTTAAAATACATCAGAGTTAGAGGATGATTTATAAAGGTGATAAATGGTTAAAAAGTACCCGTTTTGTACAGAAAAGCTTTAATACTGCCAATGATCGATTTTATTTTGCAAGTTTTAAGGAAAAGGTGAATTCAAAAGTTTTCCTACAAGTATAACATGAATTCAACATTATAAATGATCCATGACTATGGAATCAAGGTCAGGACGAACATGTTAACATTGAAAGGAACCCATCTATAAATAAAGTTGTCATATTACTCATATAGCTAGTAAAGTGAGAAATTAACATGACAAAAAAACTAAAACATTTTTTAGCAGTTGCTCAATCATGAAAATCTGTATAATTGCTTTGAAGGATAAAGGTACTCTAATAACTGAAATATAAAGCTTTATACAAATAACCCAGTTTAAAAAGGCATAGTGTGAACGGGGTATCTAGTTTACGTCGCCGCCGGATAGTTATTGTCGTAGGTGAGATACCTCAAAATACACATTAAACAGTGGACCCAATTTTTTTCGAGGCTAATCATGTCTGTGAGAGCTCTAGACTTAGTTTTAACTTGAACAAAATATTTCATTACAATTTTCGATACTTCTCATTTTTTTTTTTTTTTTTTTTTTAAGTTTTCATCATATACACTGCAAAAGCGGATTAAAAAAGAATAATGCGTTAATATTGACATGTGTAGGTTTCCATGTTCAGTTATGATAATTTAATGATTCAGGACCATGATATTTATTCAGTTCGCATGCCTGCGTCAATTGTAACACTCAACTCGTAAAACACACAAATGTAGGAGTAAAAACATGTTTAACCTTTCTCAAAAAGTACCGAGTGCTTCCGCAGTATCATAAAATACAACAATATGACGCAAAGACTGTTGACTGAGACTTGAATATCATAAAAGAAATTTGATTTCCATGAAAGAAATTTCATTTCCATGAAAGAAATTTTATTTCTTCTAATGGTATTATGGTTTTGTTGGGGTTTAAAAAAATTAAATGTAGCATACATCTTTTTTGATTGTTTTTATTCGAATCCGTTACTTCGTTCAATCAGAGTAATTCGACATCATGTACGCCGTTACAATAGAAAAGCGTCCTTTTTAAATAAGTCAAAAACCGAAATAATTACTGGCTTTCGTCAGAAAAAACAACATTTGTAACATAGAAATTCGACAAAGGACGTGAAGTGATATTCCTTTTCAGGTAAAAACTAAAAACAATAAATATAAAATATGATGTCAGTTATGATTGGCAAAGAGAGACAACTTTCCACTAGTGTCCAAAATGACTTAAAATGGCAAAATTAATAGAAAAATTATTCACATTCCCTTATATTTTAAACGGCGTTCTGGAATCTATGAGAGTGTTATTTAAAGCCTAAATACGTAGGTTCTGATAGTAAAACAAAGGAAGTAATCAATCCAATCGCATATTACGACAGTAGATTTTTTAAAGATAAAATCGCAGGCTTCTTTCCTCAGGAAATGATGATAGATACCAATTAATAGTATCTTAAGATGATAGAGGTATATTCTTTGGGGGAAAAAGTCACGACTCTAATCAATACCTTTAACATTTTACTAACTTAAACATGTAACACTTTAATTTTGTCAAAATTATATTTCATCATATAAAATATTTGACAATTTGAAGAAATAAAACTCTTTTTCCCTCCTTAATAGACTGAAAACCGAACTCTTTTCTACATTAGAAAATGCCTGTACCAAGTCAGGAACATGACAGTTGTTGTCCATTCGTTTGATGTGTTTGAACTTTTGATTTTGCCATTTAATTGGGGACTTTCCTTTTTGAATTTTCCTTGGATGTCAGTATTTTTGTGATTTTACTCTTTTCTGAACAGAAAACATCCTAACTAGTACAAAGATAAGGTTTTTAATTATCAAGAATTCTAAATTAAAATAGTTGTCTGTAACATTTTCAGTTTCCCTCCGTCCTAGATTTTTTTTTGGAAACAAACTTTTTTTAAGTGTGTTTATTACTAGTGACTATCATGATGTGCCAAAAATTCAACCATTTAACAAGGCTTTTATCTCCAAGCTTAGCATGTGTGATTTTCTTTGTTTTCTTTAATATTGATGTATTCTTCATTAAAATGTTTCATTTATCAAAATACATATCCTAATAACATTAATTTAAGTCTTAATAATAGCCTACCCTAAAGATATTTTGTCATTTTTCACAAAGCACTTAAGTCAGAATGTTGCTTACATAGACTCAATAAGAAAAATCCCTTCCTCCAACCCTAACTTTTTTTAAGATGTTACTGGAACCACTATTTTATTTGGCCTAAGTGTTCATTATATTTAGCAGTATATTAGCACAGAACATGGAAACTTACCAAGCAATCCATTTCCTCACCATTAAGGTAGACATCAAGCGTATCTTTATCTGAAAAATGTCAAAAGAATTATTCATAATTTTACTATTAATATTAATCAAAATACAGATTGCACCGAATATCAATAAAGTCTCAGTGTCTTGTATTTAACATTATGTGTGCAGAGATAATACAGATTTTATAATTAATTCTCGCTTTATTTATTAAATGTATAATCTGCTAAAAAAATTTATTTGTTATTGTCTGCCTTTTGCTGTCGGCTATTTTATGAATGAACTCAATATGATGCGACTTTTTTAAAGTGATTTGTAAACCACTTATTTGTGGTTTCATATAGGAAGAACTTTTTGGATCATTTGAGTCTATTATTAGGGATTTGATGCAATTTTGGACAAAGGTCTATAAGCATTGAAAGCTACTAATAACATCTGCCTTTCAACGACAACAAAAAAAAAAACAATTTCCAAGCTTTTGATTGTTAAAATATTCTTTTAGTCAAAATACGGTCCAAAGAACCGTACATATAGTTTAATGGTGACGTCGGGCTCCCATTTACCTTTTCATATCTTACCATTTCCTCTAGATCAAGAACTGCTTATTCAACCCATGTGAAATATTCCCAATCACTTTACCACTGCCCTTAATTGTAAATAGTGTACCAATCGCTGTTGAAATAACCTGTCCCAAGTCAGGACCCTGTAAATCAGTGGTTGTCGTTGTTGCTGTTTATCAAATGTGATTTACGTTTATTGTTTTTTTTTTTTTTTTTCTTCAACTTTTTCATATTAGATCGTGATGAGTCCTTTTGTATCTGAATAATGTCCGGGTTTTGCTAATTATTGAAGGCCGTACGATGACCTACAGTTGTTTCCTGAGAGTAAAAGAGATGTGCCAATAAGAGAACTCTTCAAAAGATACCAAATAACACAGAAAAATACAAAAAAAAAACACATAGAAAGGGCTCTGCTTGATTATTGTCAAATTGGAAATCATATCACTTCTTGTTTTATATGTATTCTGTACGTTAATGAGTTTATTGACCGTCTATTTATGGTTAAGTCATCAGGAATACAAAATCTCGGTTGTATTTTCGTAAGAGAACGGATATAGACAAAGATCTTTTCCATAACAGAATAATTTTTCCATTATTTGTGTTGTGTTCTTAAAATAACTTATTTTAATTTTATTGTTTTCTTGTGTCGTCAGAATTTTTTTATTTTCATAAAATCAATCTTCCTCTGTATCTCATCCATTAAGACATCAATAAATATATTCTGTCACTCAATACTGTGATAATCGCAGGAAATCTATTTCATTTGAAATTTACAACATCATAGCGGAACTCTAGTGTATAGGACTACAATCATAGCATTTCATAAATGTGGTTTATAGATCGATTGCTTTTATAACTTGTAATAAAATCCAAAATCAAAGTATGTTTTTGGCTAGAGTCAATTCTAAAGTTTGACCAATATTTGATCAGCCCAGCATGTTTTTATGACGTCATTTCCTGTTTGCTTTATAAAACTCGAAACAAGAACAAAGAAGTCTAGTAGCAATTCCTTCTTCCTTTTAAGAAGAGAACTAATTTGAAAATGTATAGTACAAATGATGATTTTTCAAAATCATTTATCTAATTAAAAGATGAAAAAGGCCTATTAATTGAAATGCTGTAAAATTGCAACAGACCGACGTAATCTCTTTAATTGCGTGTTTATAAGAGTTCACCGGGTGTATTAGACTATATTTATTGAAATTAATAAATATTTAAATGTTACTTAGACACGAATAAGTGCTTCCTCTAAATATAAACAAATACGAAAGCACCACACTATAGATAAGTATAATGAGAAAAAAAGCGATACATTTGATAATAATGCAATGATTTTAAAGAGCATAAAATTTTAAATCTATCTTTGAAGGGAGAAAATGTAGTTTCATGGGGTTTTGACTAAAAGAATGTCACAGTAACTGAAACAAGAAAACATTAGTTAGTGCACAGTATATCCAAAAAACAAAGACAAACTCTGCTTACACTTAACCACAAGACATATATATATATGTGAAAATTAATAGCCAAATTCTATGCTGTTGACTGACATAAATATGTGATTGAAAATGGTGTTGAACATATAACTTATAATCATGCGTGTAACATTCGAATTCAAAAGGTATCTTGCGACCAAAAAATACCAGGATCTGTCAACAAAACCAACATTACATTGGACAATACAAATTCACATCAAAACAAACCTGAAAGGATAGGTGTATCGGAATAACAATTGCAATCTATGGTGTTCCAATGTAAGCATATCTAAAAGTTAATCAATTGTACCAAAATTAAGAAAGCCACATTCGCAAAACCAATTTCTAATTTAGCATCTCTAAAAAACTTTAGATAAGCAAAACATCAAATGATGACGTCAACGTCGTCTGAATCAGACACCAACAGAGACATTTGTCAATTATATATGTGAAAACTGCTGAGTGCTCAAATTAAGAACACTATTGTACCGGTAACTAATAGAAAAGAAGTAACATTACAAAAATACTGAACTCCGAGGAAAATTCAATCGGAAAGTCCCTAATCACATGGCAAAATCAAATGACAAAACACATCGAACGAATGGACCACAACTGTCATATTCCTGACTTGGTACAGGCATTTTCAAATGTAGAAAATGGTGGATTGAACCTGGTTTTATAGCGCTAAACCTCTCACTGTTACAACAGTCTCATCAAATTACGTTATATTTACAACGATGCGTGAACAAAACAGACATAATTCGTTCATTTTTTTTTATATAAAAAAGGCCGTTAGTTTTCTCGTTTGAAGTGTTTTACATTGTCTTATCGAGGCCTTTTATAGCTGACTATGCGGTATGGGCTTTGATTATTATTCTAACCAGAGGAATTTGTAGTTGATCAATTGTATATTCTTTAGTTTTCTATGTTGTGTCATGTGTACTATTGTTTGTCTGTTTGTCTTTCATTTTTAGCCATGGCGTTAACAGTTTATTTTCGATTTATGAGTTTGACTGTCCCTCTGGTATCTTTCGTCCCTCTTTTTATATAAAAATAAGGAGATATGGTATGATTGCCAATTAGACAACTTTCCACCAAAGTTCAAATAAAGTGTATGTAAGCAATGATATAGGTAACCGTACGGCCTTCAGCAGTGAGAACACCCTATACCGTAAAGTCGGCTATAAAAGACCCCGACGTAAAAATCTGAAATAATTTAAACGAGAAAAATAGCGGACTAATTTATAACAACACAATTAACGAAAAACAAATATGACAGCCATGAATCAACGTCAAGCACTAAACTACACGCTCCTGACTTTGGGTAGGCATATTGTGAATGTGACGGGGTTAAACATGTCTATAATATAAAAGATTTCGTCAACGGACAATTTTTGGCAACCGCCCGCTGAAATTGTGCCATGCTTGGTAATAAGCATTGGTATAGTACATGTAATCATATGATATTTTATTTAATTATTAGAGTAGCGCATAGCAATCTGTTCTAGCATCAGTAAATCCAGTTACAAACAACATTGGTTGTGAAACCGCCTGGAACCGCATGAACTGACATAGGAGAGAGACTTGAGGGCGAAGTAGTGTTATCAAACTCATTCAACTCACTATGCTTTCTGCTGGGAACTTGGAGATCTCATGATGATTTTAATTCATTTGCCAATTTCTGCCAATTATCATTCAGATTATAGCATGAGACTTTATAGTGTTTATAATATTCTATAGGTTTCATATGTATGCGGAACACAAAAGTATTACCAAATGGTGACAATGAATCCGAACTTTGTGTGATGTGGTATATTTCTTAATTTATCAAATTCCAAAAGAGATGCTTATAATATATGTATATAACAAAGACTAATGTTTGAGATTTTGATTATCACTTACAGAATACGATGCTTGATTATGAACCTCGGAGATTTGCATGAGGGCGGGGGGGGGGGGTATGGTCCTTAATTTAAATCAATTTCCAAAAGAGTTGTTTACATGTACATGTGTATCTAATAAAGACTGATGTTTGAGATCTCTTAATTAGCACTTACAGAATACGATGCTATATGGTTCTTCATCAAGGAGGAAAGTCCAGATTTTTGTAGCTGGTTCCCCATCTTGGTCAGGTGGCAGGTATTGTGCTTCCGGTATATCCACTGGATTAGATATGGGATTGTTATTGTCTATTTGTGATTCTTCGAATAATCTTGCTTGTTGTTGTTCTTTCCTTTCACGTCTGAAAATAATATACTCTGTTTTATTTATCAAATTGACACGTCAACTAAGATAGTTGTTTCGCTTTTCAAAAATTTATTCAACCAAACCAACATTTATTGCAACCAAGTAAATTAGAAAAAAGTAAATATCCTATAACATTCAGATCAAATGAAGAAAAACAAGAATGTGTACCCAGTGCTCGGATGCCCCATCCGCACTATCATTTTCTATGTTAAATGGATCATAAATGGAAGGAAATCTCTAATTTGGCATTACAATTAGAAAAATCATATCACAGGGAACAGGTGTACTAAGTTTCAAGTTGATTGAACTTCAAGTTCATCAAAAACTACCTCGACCAAAAACTTTAACCTGAAGCGGGACGAACGGACGCACAAATTAGAAAACATAATGCTCATAAATGGGATATAAAAACTTGGATTTTTTCAAATTTTACCTCGATGTTGTCACATTCAATTGATATCCTGAATTTATCATGCTTTTCCGTAACATGATATCAAATTGCGGAAAAGACAACCTTCTAAATCATTGATATCTATTCTTTTGCATTTACAATTTATCTAGGTGTTTATAATGTATACAACAAATAGAACTAACGCCCTCACGTGTGTATCTATATAAAATAGCACAAAATGCTATCCATTCACAACACTTAAATGCGTGTTTGCTTCATTTCACTGTGACAAAAATACATTAGTTGTTTCTTGTGTTTACATGCTTGCTTTTCCGTTACATTAACTACGTCATTAACTGTGTCAAATCAAAAGCGGAATCGGAAAATAGAAAAGATTTCAGATTTATCGCCAAAATAGATTTAATTTGTGTTTGTTTCTGATTTAAAAATACTGTTTAATTGGAAAATGAGTTCGATTATAGCAATTTTATTCCGCATGTCGTGGGAAAAAGCAGTAAATCATTCAATGAAAAGAAAGAGGCTGTGATTTTTACATTAGGTTCTAATTTTGATTGTCCATGTAAAAAATTTGACATACTTTTTTTTTAAAGAGACAACATAGAAATCGACAATAAACTGTATGTTTGATACAAGAAAAAGCTTTTAGACAAAAATAATGTTTAATCGTAATATTTCCTCTAATCAACTGTTGTTATTAATATTGATGGCATATATGAGCTTTTGCTCGTTCTTCGGTTTCTGAAGTAATAGAAAATATAAAAATACTGAGATGTGGTATGATTTCCAATGAGACAACCGTCCAACAAAATCCAAACGAAATGGATTCTAGCAGTTATAAACAACCGTACGGCGGTTAAAAATGAGGAAAAGCCATACCGTATAGCCGGCTATAAACGGCCCATCATGAAAACTTTGAAGCAATTCAATATAGAAATCAAAAGGCTAAATTTTACACAAAATAATTTACAGACACAAATTTGACAAACATGATCCAATGTTAACCACTAAACTACAGGCAAATGACTTGGGGGAAAAGCACATAAAGAATCAAATTTTGTTTCATTTTCATTTATAATATTTTTTCAAAAAGATGTACTACCGGGTTTTTTCAAATACATGTAGTGGCAAATGAAAATATTCAATCTTTAACTGAAAATTACTTTCTTTTTTTTAACTTCATTAGTGTATAAACGTTATTAAGTCATAAACTGAAGTTTTGTGTTTGTTTCTAAACTTTTTTTTGTAATGATTTGTGTCATTTTTAAAAACAACATCTAAACTAACAACGACTGCATTTCTTTGAATATTTTAAATCTTAAATTTTCTTCTGTTCTGAAATGGTTCAAAACGTGAGGGTTAAGTTAAGTTCCATGGTAAAAATGGAGCAATGTTTAAATTGTGACTGAGCTAAATCTGACATAGAAGAACCGTTTATACCTTAAGTTGGTTTATCGTTTCCAGTTTTCATTAGATTTAACAAAATGAAAATAACAAGTCAATTTAATCCAATGTTTAACTTTAGTCACTATATATTCAGGTTTTAAAATATTTTCTCTATCAAGGACAAACAAACTTGTTTTAAAACCGGACTTTCTATTGCTTTTCTGGGTTGATTCATTGGACAGGCATATCTACAACGATACTTGAGGTCGTTTTGATGACGGGTAAATTATTTAAAGATCTTTGTCAACATATGTTTTCAATAAATTCAATAATAACTTGAAAATCTTGTTGAAAAACGTAGCTACACGATTTTTTATTTTTTTGCGAAATAAAATTGTTTATACTTCCTGCAAAGATTAGTTAATTAATGAAGCGAAATATATTCTCGATAACCTAGCGTTTTCGAGACTTTTTCACGAGTTCGACGGTCGATAT
Organism: Mytilus galloprovincialis; assembly: GCA_037788925.1. Classification (NCBI taxonomy): domain Eukaryota; kingdom Metazoa; phylum Mollusca; class Bivalvia; order Mytilida; family Mytilidae; genus Mytilus; species Mytilus galloprovincialis. Next base: position 42,531,460 of record CM075334.1, on the reverse strand, counting down.
TGATAGAATGATTTTTTGTGTTTTATCAGAATTTTCAACACTATTGGCTATTTCATGGCGGCCGCAGTGCCCAGAGAGAACCGCCGACTTTCCGCAGTAAAAATTAATATCCTAGTCCGCAGTAAAAATGAATATCCAAGTAAAAAAAAAAATAGGAGTCGACCGCATTTGTAAGGTGTGAGTTCAAAATCACAACCTCAATGTGTCAAAAAGACTCACAGTAGATTAACTTGTTGACCAATCAGCAACCGAGAATCCTCTTTTTTCAGAAAAAGACAGCGTCTTTGTATAGTTTAAGAATATAGAAGCAAATTAGATAAACAAAACAAACGCATTAAACTAGACCACATAAAAGCTGATTTATATTGTGAGTTTTAGAATAACATTTTTCGCTCATTTGTCAAATTTCATCTAAATCTAACTGTTCAAACGTGTAAATATGATATTTAGATTATTGAAAACCATAAAACACAATTGAAATATACATTTCAATAGGAGATGATGATTATCTTTGAAATATAATAACTTTTATCCCATCAATTTCATGCAGTCACCTTGAGTAATATAAATTGTGATATTAATTGTATAAACCTGAACTCCCACGCGATCCTTGTAAATGTCAAATGGTGTATTATATAATCTTTGGTAGTTCGTGCTGTTTGATAGTTATTTGTGAGTAGTAAATATTGGAATTTAAACTTTGCGAAAATTACATTGATACGTCACTGTCATTTCAACGTCATTCGCATTCCTTCAAGTTAACGTATTTCTACGTCATGGAATACATTCTTGTTTTCGTTTTACATTTCAAGAAAAGGCATTACTATATGAATAAGTAATGTATATCATTTATTTTTGTAACTTCCTTTTGTCAATAAATCATTATGCATTATGTTTTGTGTTTTGTCTCTGCAATTAACACACATTCACTGAATTCAAAAAGATATGTGGGTTTCATTATTTTTCATATTTGAAAAGGATAGAACTTGTTTGTCATCTTGCATATACCTCCACTCACTACATTAACTGCAATTATTATATGCAGTTTGCAAGTATCAAATTACTCAAAGTCATTTAAGATATTTAAAACATCGGAATTAAATGCAAGTAACTAAAATTATTCAAAATATAACATAAAGAAATTGTTTTATCCTATCTGTTTTATTTGACAAAATCAATAGTGATTGAAAATACCACAAACTGATTTAGAAAACCTTTAAGGGTCAAATATTACAATAACCCTTTAGTTGCAATAGATACTTGATAATACATCAGGCAGATAACCCCCATTGGTCAATTGAAACAAACCTTTATATATTACTACTATAAGAGCACAGTAGCAAATGCAAAATACCAAAAATATTACTGATTTCTCCTATTTCACTCTTGATAATTCCAAAAAGTAGTATTTCAACTGATTTTTTTTAATATGATTTATTTTCTTGGTTTATTATATATAATACACGAAGACACAAAGTATCAATTGTGCTTTGTGCAATATACGGTAGCTGTATTAATTTTTATGAATGTTCAAAGCCAAACAATAAGAATATAAAGCCTAAAAGGGGTAGTTTACCTGAAAAACTCAAATCAAAGGTTAACAATGCTTGAGGAAGTTAGATCTTTACACTCTTGTGACATCAAAGTATTAAAGAATTGTTAAACAGAGACATTACGGATTACAAAAGAGGCTACAGATATTAAAGGGACATTCAAACTCAAAAGTCAAAGAAATAAACAGACAAACAATAGCATACAAAAACAACACAGAAAACTAAAGACTGCGCAATACAAACGCCATAAAAAAAGGGGGTGATCCCACGTTCTTCGGTTATGTGACGTCAGTTAAGTTGCATACTGTCTGCAGTGCGGATAATATGACCTCTATTTGACGAAACTCTACTATAACTTTCCTCGACCGGGTGATTCAAGCCAAAGATACAAATCTTCCTACTTATGACACATGCTTACATTCTCAATTTTATTGTGTAAGTGCTATTAATTTATTAATATTGTGAAACGATTGATCGAATCTCAGAGGATTATAACCTTTAGTTCAAAATAAAAACATTGCAATTGTATTTATTATACAGACATTCTAATATGCTGATTTTGGAAAAACACATTTGTCTTGAACAATAGAGTTTTATCAGCAATTCAATCTATTTCGATGTTGCGTCAAACGTTATGGAGGTGTCAATTATTACTGTATCTTATAGTTTATGATGCAATGATAATACGATGGATGAGGATCTTGATGGAGGGGGAGGGGATCAACTTTTGTATCCTTGGATTTCTAAGACAACTCTTTTTATTATTCTTTAGTATGTTGCCCATAATTTTAGATTTTTTATACTAAAGCATTACGCGTTTTTAAAAAAGACGATGTGGTATAATTCCCAATGAGACAACTCTTCACAAGAGACCAACTGACACAGGCATTAGAAAACTATAGGTCACCGTACGGTCTTCAGCAATGAGCAAAGACCATACCACAAAGTCAGCTATAATGTGTTTCCCATTAATTTTTATAATTCTTTATTTCTTTGTCCGTTATTTTTATTCATTTTTTTGTCTGTAAACCCATCTGGGACCCTCATACAAATAGCTTTTGTAACGGAAATTATTTACAAACGTATCTAAACATCAAGTACCGATAGCTAAATTGTACTTTTATCCCTACTTTTATGCATAATTCAAGTTTCCATTACACTTCTCTATTATGTTTCCTTCTCCGATGAGTTTTGTTATTAACTACGAAAATATAATATTGATTATATCAATATAATTATACAATTGTAAAATTTGAATAATGATTTTCTTTATCACCAAAACGTAATAACGAATATTGTTGGATTTAAAATTTTAATTTGCAACTACTTAATCGATTTATGTATTACTAAACAATAACATGTTTATCTAGAAACCAAAAAAATGCAATATAGAGCAAAAAACCTCAATATTTCAAATTTGTTTCAAAATGAGTACTGCCAAGAACTACGGAAGCCATTTATACAATGGGTCTTCAACGCAACCAGAAATCAGGCGTCAGCAGGCTCCTAAATAAAAATGTGTACTAGTTCAGTAAAAATGGGCGTCATGCTAAACTCGAAAAAAAAAAATAATTGAACAAGAATTGAAAAAAAAAAACATAAAAGACTAATAAAACAGAGTCCCCTGACTTAGACAGGTGCAAAAATGCGGCGGAGTTAAACATGTTTTTGGGAGTTCCCAACCCTCCCCTATATATCTGGCCAATGTAAAAAAAAAAAGAAATTAACAGCAAAACGCACAGTAAAACACAGTTTTAAAGAAGTCCGAGTCCGATTTCAGAACAGGCAAAAAAAAAACTAAACAAAATGACAATGATACATAAATTAACAAAGGACTACTAGTAGTTACTGACATGTTAGCTTCAGACCTTAATAAACTGATTGAAAGATTATGTCTTCATCACATGAAAATCAAGCACAATCCCTCATGTTAAGGGTTTAGTATCATAAAATCATAAAAATATATGAGAAGAACTTTTAACATGCCAACAACTGATTTTAGAATAATTATAAGTTATCGGTGATCATCTCAACGAGGGACGGCGAAAGCGAGAAAGGCAATCGAGTTGAGATGAACAATGATAATCTATTAATCGATATTTTACCTATGACGAAGTTGTCAATTTCATGTCAATTTCGTAAGCAACGCCACGTGCATGCTTAGTTTCTAGCGATAATTATCCATCTTAAGTGAGTAGCATGATATGAAAATTATCACAAAAAAAGATGAAAGGAAAAATGCACAAAATAGCGATAAATATGTTTATTTCCGATGCAAAGACCCAATGTGTCAATCAATACTAATATCAAAATATGCCATCCTTAATGACCTGACAACAGTAACTATTCATTAACACTAATGTATTTTAGTTGATTTATATTTCATAGTGTATTATCAATAATTCATTACTTGTATTATGTAACTTTACGGTCATCGTGTAGCAAGATCTTCTTGACTTGACACAATTTTTTTATTTTATTTTTTATAAATAAGCTGTTAAATTATATCATTTCAAAACACATTACCAGCAAAACCCAGAGGAATGCATAACATTGAGAATGGATATGGTGAATAACAAAGTTAACGATTAAAGAGCAGACAACAGCCGAAGGCCACCAATGGGTCTTCAGCGTATCGAGAAATTCCCGCACCTGGGAATTACCGACCCAAATCAAGAACACTATTTGATTTTATGTTATTACTTTTGTTGTAAAGGTGGAACGGTAGAAAGGGGGGGGGGGGCAAGGGGTTTAACTGTTTTGCTGTTATGGGGCAATTTAATTCTTTATTATCTGTTATTTTGAAAATATATTTGCTGTTAGCTGTTATTGTCGTATTCTTTGTTAGCTGTTATTGGGCTTTTAGTTTTTTTTGTTATCTGTTATTGTGATAATGTATTTTCTGTTAACTGTTATTGAAAATTGGAATGTTAGCATTTTTTTTTTTGACAGTCAATATTCGGTATAAATTGAAGATCATTGGACATTGGGGTCTACCACTACTAATATGTTTGTCCCGTATTCAGAGAAGGATTCCATTAACATATACCCATCACAGAAGTGAGGTCCAGGACAATTCAAGTATATCTTATGATTATCCTTTGTAATAAATTCCATTTTTTTATGAATGTGTATTTAGAATTATCTTAATTTTTTGTATGAGAATAATGTTCCTTGTTTCCCCTACGAACATATTAAACTAAAACAATTCCTAATATGACAAAAAGGAAAACATATGGCCAGGAATATCTGACAAGGATCTCAATTAAGGACTAGGTCCTAACAACCACTTAACCTTTTATATAATATGGTACATAGACTCAGCTCTGTGATTCTTTTCAAAGCAGAACCAAATGCATTGTACAATGAAAGTTCCAACCATGTACTTGCGTCCGAAGCTGCACATACCTCATTACAAACAAAGATTTATTTCGTTTCAAGCCATTGTTTCCCTACTAAACTATGTATTCTATTTACTAGTACACTTGGTACAATCAAAAACCTGATAAAAAATTGATCTAATAAGGCCTTTGAAAAAGTGGAATAAATTGCTTTTGGAGTGTCAAAATTCGTTCGAAGTACTTGATAAATTGCATGCTTATAATTGGTGCTTTTGATTTTTCTACCCTATATACCACTTTGCCTCATAGTCTTATTAAGAAAAAATCACACACCTCATTAGAAAGTCATTTAGAAAAAGTCAGAATATTCAAACTCTTTTATGTCATTTTTTTTATTAGCATAAAGGGAGCTTCAGTCAATATATATAAACAATACACCAACGTTTCATGAGAACTGCTGAAAGCATTTTTGAGTTATTTTTGAAAACTAGAAAATACCACCTTTTTCTAATGAATAAAATCCCTTAACTCAATAACATAAAATCTAAAATTAATAAAAATCGAAAGGGAGTTTACAACAATAGATATAAACATTTCAGCAAAGTTTCATGAGAACTGCTGAAAACATTTTTGTGTTAATGTCTGAAAACTGGAAAATCCCCCCTTTTTAATTAATAAACCCGTTAACTCGGAAACGTAAAATCTAAAATTTATAAAAATTGAAAGTGACCTCATGTTTATAGATATAAACAATTCACCAAAATTCCTTGCTTTGTGAAAGCATTTTTGAAATATTATCAGAAAACTGAAAAAAACACCAATTTTATTGAATAAAAACCCATTATAAAAAAAAAAAAAAAAGCAAGCAAAAAAGGAGCTTACGTCAATAGATATAAACAATTTCCCAAAGTTTAATGCAAAAAAGAGTTTTTGAGTTAATGTCCGACATGTTGAGAACAGACGGACAACAGTATACCATAATACGTTCAGTTAACGAGCGTATAAAAAATATTATAATATATTGAGCTGTAATTTAAACACATTCTAGATACATAAATTAATACTAAAAACATAGTCATAGAAAATGGAATGCATTACAAAGGATTATATCCGTAATAAGAAATACTGATTTGTCAAAGACCATATTATTTTAATATTTCATTTACTGTTATCTGTTTTTGTCCATTTTAATTCCTTGTTATCTGTTATGAGCCAAATCAATTTGCTGTTTTGCTGTTATTGGGACCCCCTTGCCCCCCCCCCCCCTGTAGTATTTCCTGGCCAATAAGGGATAATGATAGCCTTTTTAGAATTGTCATCCCTTTCTAACACTGCCAAAAATTATACATTCACAGTGAAATGAAGTACTTTCATTTTACTATTCAGAAATGAATTTGAAAATGTGTCATGACCGTTTACTTTTTTTGCTATCTTTAAAAACATCAGGCCACTAGTGCGTTTATGTCTTTTATCGTGCAGTGAATACAAAATTAAAAAAACATCTTATCTGTATGTAAATTATTTTATATTTTTCTACACCTGATACATCCCTCGGTTGGGGAAAGTACTTTCAGTTGATACTGTATTGTTGTGTTCAATCACACTGTCCAGATAAATTAACGTGAGTAACACAAAAGAGCAACCTAAATTCTGGAATGCAAATACATTGTACTACCGTGCTACCTAAAGCAAGTAGAATGAATGAGTGGTAATTATTTTAAATACATCAATATACGATACTGTTTAGATATTTTTAAAAACATAGTTATTGATATTTGCATGAAACTCACGGAGAATCACATTATAGAAATAATGGGATTCTCCATGAGCTTCATGTAAATATCAAAATATTAAGTAAATATAATTCGTCTAAATAACACCCTTACAATGTTCGATTTTTTTAATTTGCTTTAGCAAATTTTTTGTTCTTTCCTGGCCGACACATGCTATTGAGATATCGTGGCACCAAATCGCATTGCACTATGCCCGGCGCGCTAGACCCCGACCACCTATAGGCTCTACATATTATATAACATACAAGTCTAAAAGGAAAACAACGTTCAAACCTATGATTGCATTGGATAAAAACCTTTTTTTTATAGATACGTGTGCATGTAAAACAAATTTCTTTGTAGAGGGCTCTAAATAAATATATATATATATATTAAAAACCAATTCTTCAGAGAACTATTGAAGGTCTTTCCACCTCGATAATAAGAATGAAATTTTAAAAAGCGATGTTAGAAAATGTCACTCCTTGTTTATGTAATTTGGTTCTTCAAATTGATATAAAAAAATAAGATTAATAGATATATGCAGAAGACTTAATTGTTTTATTATAAACAGGAAATAATTTGTAGCCAAGGTCAAAATCTAGAACGTCAAATTGACATTTGACCTTGACCTCAATTTCAAAGTCATAGGTCAGTGATCTAAAATCAAAAGACCCCAGGTCAATCATGTGTATGGTTGTGGAGGAATACTGATTTCAAATACAAAAGGGGACAAAACTCCTATAAGGGTTAACCAAAACTCTTCACCTTAAATAGGTTGAAGTTGCGCCTTTTTGTAAACAGTTATTTGACAAACACATCATATCATTTACTGTCACAGTTTCTTTGGAATAACGATAACAAGCAAAATTCAAATTTTTTTACATGACCTTGACCTTTGACCTCGACCTCAATTTACATCAAATGGACCAAGGACTTCATATCAAAAGACTGTAGGCCTCTACAACTTATAACGTATGAATTTATCCAACAAATCGCCTATCTTAAATTTTCAAAGGGGAATAACTCCCATAAGATGTCTTCCGATCACTTAAGTCAAAGTAAATCAAATCATTCTTAAGAGTAGACTAACAATTTGGTGAAAACAGTTTGCCAAAATCTTTTAAGGTTTTAGAGATAAAGCGATAACAAGAAAAAGAGGATGCGGGGAGATAACTCCTATAAGAATAAATGTTCGGTCACACAGGGTGAGTTTTGAAACCCCCATTACTGTACAACATCATTGGCCAAAAATCCATTCGATATGTTGTAAAACAAAAGAGCGTCTCAGTCGGCAGAAGAAAAAAGAAAAATAATCAGAAATTAAAAACCAATTCTTCAGAGAACAATTGAAGGTCTTTCCACCTCGATAATTAGAATGAAATTGAGAAAAAGCTGTTAGAAAGGGTCACTCCTTGTTGATGTAATTTGGTACCTCAACTGATATAGAAAAATAAGATTAATAAGTATATGCAGAAGACTTAATTGTTTTATAATGAACAAAAACAAATTTAAAGCAAAGGTCAAAATCTAGAACGTCAAGTTGACCTTTGACCTTGACCTCAATTTCAAGGTCATAGGTCAGTGATCTCAAATCAAAAGACCCCAGGTCAATCACTTGTATGGTTGAAAAGAAATATTGATTTCAAAGACAAAAGGGGAGAAAACTCATAAAAGGGTTGACCAAAACACTTCGACTTAAATGGGTTGAAGTTGCCGCTTGTTGTAAGCAATAATTTGGCAAACACATCGTATCATTAACTGTTACATTTTCTTTTGAATAACGATAACAAGCAAAAATCAAAATTTATAACATGACCTTGACCTTTGACCTTGACCTCAATTTGAAGGTCATGGGTCAGTGAACTTAAATTAGAAGGTCCGAGGTCAATCACTTGTATGGTTGTGGAGAAATAATGATTTCAAATACATAAGGGGAGAAAACTCCTATAAGGGTTAACCAAAACACTTCGACTGATTAATTTGAAGTTGCGCCTTATTGTAAACAGTGATTTTGCAAACATATCATATCATTAACTGTTACAGTTTCTTTTGAATAACGATAACAAGCAAAATTCAAAATTTATAACATGACCTTGACCTTTAACCTTGACCTCAATTTTCTTTATTTGGACCAAGGACTTCATATCAAAAGACTGTAGGCCTCTACAACTTATACTGTATGAATTAACCCAACATATCGTTTATTTTAAATTTTCAAAGGGAAATAACTCCCATAAGATGTCTTCTGATTCCCTCAGTCAAAGTAAAACAAATCATTCTTAAGAGTAGACGAACAATTTGGTGAAAACAGTTTGTAAAAATCTTATACGGTTTTAGAGATATAGCGATAACAAGAAAAAGGGGATGCGGGGAGATAACTCCTATAAGAATAAGTGATCGGTCACACAGGGTGAGTTTTGAAACCTCCATTACTGAACAACATCGTTGGCCAAACATCCATTAGATATGTTGTAAAACAAAAAAGCATCTCAGACGGCAGAAGAAAAAAAAAAAAAAAAAAAAAAAAAAAAAAAAAAAAAAAAATAATCAGAAGAAAAACAAAAGGTCTTTCCACGAAAAGTGGAAAGACCTAATTAAACTGTCAATTGTTCTTGAACAATTGAGAGGTCTTTCCTTTTTCAATGTAAAATACATGTTCCAACAGACGTAGAATGTATTGAAAAGGTCAAGGTCAACCTTAAAAAGCTCGAAAACACACTAAAAATCCTTTAAATAAGGTTAAAAACACTAAATTCGCTATCTGGGACATGACCTTGACCTTTGACCTTTTGACCTTTGTCAAGGTCATTGGTCCCCAATGCCATTACTGAAGACCCCAAGGGTCTAGGACCTTTGGTTATATAGTAAAAGCTGATTTTGTCTTTTCAAAATCCTAAAACAGGGGTTATGCCCCTTATAGAAAGGTCAAATCTCTTTGATCAAAATGTAACAAAGTTGCGCCATAATGACCCAAACATTTTCCACCATTTAAAACTTCTGTAAGTATAATGGTTTCTGAGATTATCCCATAACAAGCTGTTAGGTCAGAGGTCAAGGTCAACATACAAATTTGACCTTGAGATATTTTTTAAAGATACATGAAATGATGATGATTGGTGAAGATCCTATGTGTCTACGACTTACGGTTTCTGAGTTTTGGTGGCCAACCGACACCGGTTAATTTTCATAGGGGCATAACCCTACCAATGAGTCGTTGAATCTTTTCGATCCAAATGTAACGAAGAACCCGGGTCTGGTCCTGAACAAATTTCACCCTTCATTTTTTTTCTACCTATTACGGTTACGGTGTTGGAACGATAACAAGGTTTTTGGGTTTCGGAGGGATTACTCCGAACCGACAAAATATTTCGACTCACAGGGTGAGTTCCGGATAGGTATTCATGACACCAATACAAAGTGTGAACATGAAAGCGACATGGTTTACGGTTACGGAGGGAAATTTTGTCAAAGTTTGGCGGAACAAGAAGAATAATAATTAAAAACCAATTGTTCAGAGAACAATTGAAGGTCTTTCCATCAAAACAATGTATTTTGATATGAAAAGTTGTGAAACTAAGTTTAAAATGTCATTTCAATCGTCAAATGATAGCTCCTAGTAAGCTGATTCCAAAAATATATTGTTTCCATACATTTTTTTTAAATAAGGGAGATAATTTGTTACTTCCGGTTTGAAAAATGTTACTTCCGATTATATTTGAATATTTACTTGACACTAATTCCAAAAATATCTGGTTCTATATACTTTTATATTAATAAAGTACAAAAAAATAGCTACTTCCGGTATACAAAAGGTCACTTCCGGTTGTTTTTTTCAAGGTTAAATGGTTTGATACCTTTTTCTAAAAGTTGTATATCTTTATCATGTACACATATTGAATAAAAGCAAAGGTCAAAATCTAGAACGTCAAATTAAGCTATGACCTTGAGATCAATTTCAAGGTCATAAACCAAGGACCTCAAATCAAAAGACCATAGGTCTTAATTATATTTAGTTAATGAGTTATATCACCAAACGCGTATTTTTAAATACAAGAGGGGAGAAAACTCCCTTTTACATTCAGCGTACGCTTACAATCAAAATTTACATCTTACGACATGTCGTAACTAACAATTTAGTAAAAATAATTTGTTGATATCTTATACAGTCTTTGGATATAAGTGAAAATAAGCCAAATTCAAATATTAGAATATGACCTTGACCTTTGACCTTGACCTAATTTTCATTTTTAGGGACCAAGGACCTCAAATCAAAAGATGCTAGGTCTCTATCACTTATGATTTATAAGATAGAAATTCATATCACTTATATCAGATGCATAAGGGGAAATAACTCTCATATGGAGCGGTCATATCGCTTCGGTCAAAATAGGACAAATCATGCCAAGGATATAACGAGCAATTTTGTAAAATAAATTTGTCATAATCTTTTACGGTTGCGAAGGAGATGCGATAACAAGGAAAACAGTGTTTGGGGAGATAACTCCTACAAAGAAAAGTATTTGTTTACGCAGGGTAAATTTCAAAAGCGCATAAACTGTTCGATATCATATACAAAATATCTAAGCGACATATTGCGAAACAAATGTTTATCGCAAGAACAAAATTAGGCGGAAGAAAAAAAAAAAATAATCAGAAGAAAAACAATAGGTCTTTCCACAGAAAAGTGGAAAGACCTAATAATCAGAAGAAATACAGTAAGGTCTTTCCCTTTAGTAAAAGGAAAGACCTTAAAAAAACAAAAGGTCTTTTCACGGAAAGTGGAAAGACCTAATAATGTCAAAAAATGGGGAGGGGAGTTATTTGCTAGGTTTTTGATAACCGATTTTAAGTAAAATTTCAGGTTTGCATGATCACATTTTTTTTCAAATAAATGGACTAACTTCCGAGCATTGCAATTTAAAATTACGTCATCAATGCTAATATATTCTTTCTTTTATTCTAATTAATCTTTCTTTTATAGATTCTTCCAGGATTTCAGGTAGGAGGATTTTAAAAGATATCGATTTTGGTTCTTTCTGTTGGAAAAATTTTTGAAGTAGAATTCTGAATATGTAGTATTGAAACAGTAAATAGCATATATGTGACAAGAATGATAATAGATGTCTATATATCTTTTACATAAACTGGAAATTCCATCTCGAAATTTGTAAACAGTAAATTTATAGATATAACCATATCAATGACAAGTCATGTCAGCACAAAAAGTGCTGACTACTGGGCTTGTGATACCCTCGTGGGAATAAATCTCCACCAGCAGTGGCATCGACCCAGTGGTTGTAAATAAACTCATCATAGATACCAGGACTAAATTTTGTATATACGCCAGACGCTCGTTTCGTCTACAAAAGACTCATCAGTGACGCTCGAATCCCAAAAAGTTAAAAAAGCCAAATAAAGTACGAAGTTGAAGAGCATTGAGAACCAAAATTCCTAAAAGTTTTGCAAAATACAGCTTAGGTAATCTATGCCTGAGGTAGAAAAGCCTTAGTATTTCAAAAAATTCAAAAATTTGTAAACAGTAAATTAATAAATATAACCATTTCAAGGAACGTTCATGTCAGCACAAAAAGTGCTGACTACTTAGCTTGTGATACCCTCGGAGAAATAAATCTCCACCAGCAGTGGTATAGACCCAATGGTTGTAAATAAACTCATCATAGATACCAGGACTAAATTTTGTATATACGCCAGACGCGCGTTTCGTCTACGACGCTGGAATCCAAAAAAGTTTAAAAGGCCAAATAAAGTACGAAGTTGAAGAGCATTGAGAACCAAAATTCTTAAAAGTTTTGCCAAATACAGCTAAGGTAATCTATGCCTGAGGTAGAAAAGCCTTAGTGTTTCAAAAAATTCAAAAATTTGTAAACAGTAAATTTATAAATATAACCATATCAATGACAATTCATGTCGGCACAAAAAGTGCTTAAAAGAGTGAAAAACCCAGTTAATGTTGAGATTCCGCTTCTAATAAAGCAGCAACATATTAAAACCCGAATGGACTTTCGCATTATGACATGGCCAGGATGTGGTATGATAAACAAAAGAAAATTCTAAAATATACATGAAGTATTGCATACTAGTTTTGTAACTTTAGCATTGCAATTGACTTAAAATTGTTAGTTTTATTTTAGAAAATATATGCAAAACATGTACAGAAAGCTTTTTGCTTATAATTACAAACGAAAAGAAAACTGTCATTTAACAGGCCACGACTAAGGCGTGGACTATTTCAAAAGAGGGACGAAAGATACCAAAGGGACAGTCAAACTCATAAATTTAAAACAAACTGACAACGCCATGGCTAAAAATGAAAAAGACAAACAAGCAACAGAACACACGACACAACACTACTAAAACTAAAGAATAAACAACACGAACCCCACCAAAAAACTGGGGGTGATCTCAGGTGCTCCGGAAGGGTAAGCAGATCCTGCTCCACATGCGGCACCCGTCGTGTTGCTTATGTGATAACAAATCCGGTAAATGGTCTAATTCGGTAGGTCACATTCATGAAAGGGAAGGGGATTGTAGTTACGACGTAAAGAACATATCCGATATCATTTGTGAAACGGTTATTCCATAACGGTCAACCAACTCGTGATGGCGTCCGTAAAATTTACGAAGGGATGATTTCAACTTCACCATTTGGAACTCTTGGTTTAATAGCTTCCTTGTGACCAGCAACCCTCTATCAAGAAAATCATGATAGGAAATGCAAGCACGGGAATATCGTATCAATTGGGAGATATATACCCCGTATGCAGGTGCTGCTGGAATGTTGCTACTTAGAAATGGAAAGTTCACAATTGGAAAGCTGAAATCATCTCTTTTGTCGTAAAGTTTTGTTTTCAACCGACCCTCATTGTTAATTTCTAGATGTAAGTCAAGATATGAGGCCGACTTAACTGTATCTGTAGTATCCTTTATCTCTAGCTCGATTGGATAGATGCGTTCCACATAGTCACCAAATTTTGAATTATTTAGTGAAAGAACATCATCTATGTAGCGAAAAGTAGAGTTAAAGGATATTGCTAACTTCTTATCTTTCTTCCTAAGAAGTTCCTGCATGAAGTCAGCCTCATAATAATAAAGAAACAAGTCGGCAAGTAGAGGGGCACAGTTTGTTCCCATTGGAATGCCGACAGTCTGTTGAAAAACACGTCCCCCGAACGTAACAAATATGTTGTCAATCAAGAAATCAAGCATCTTGATAATATCAGTTTCAGAGAATTTTTTGTTCGAATCAGTGCTGTTATATATTTCATGGTGTTATTTTAAATGTCACAGCACTTATATGTTTTTACAGAGAACTAAAAAATCTATAGCTAAAGCAAACTTTTTACACGACAGCTTTTTATTGTGTTAATGGCGACACGATGCATGTTTTACAAGGGGTAAATACTCCAGTACGAAATATTCGTTATCAGTCATACATTGATTGATTTATTGTTGCTTGCTTGACATCTTGCGGCATTTATTTCATGCATATGTATGCAGGAAAGCGCCAATAAAATATGTAGGTACTGCAAAACTGAAAGACCTTGACTAGTGGCGGGAAATTTGGACTACCACTGATTGATCATTCAGTATTTGAAGGCTGCATGAACCCAAATGAAGTAAGCTAAATTGAGAAGAGAAAGTCAATTTTCCTTCCATGTTTTATTAACTCAGATGTCTTGCCACATGTATCGGTTATTGTACACTGAACACAAACTCATCAAAAACACCAGATCTATGGTTTTGTACGCTAGATACACGCCTTATGAACACAAGAATTGCAGTAGGTTATTGTAAAATCAATAGGAAAGTTAATACGTTTTTAATCTTGAAAACCATATATTCCAAAAGTTGTGCAAAATCTTGCTAAGGCAATCCATGCTTGGGATAAGAACTTAAATATATCGAAGACTTTTGATGGTTTTTAAACTTCAAACTAAGTTGACAAAGGTTATGTTTCAATAATATTTCATGTGAGAATAATTATATGTGCTGACTACTGGGATGGTGAAACTTGTACCAACAATGATATCGAACCACTTGTTGTAGAAACTTTTTGTTGTACACCAGTTACGTTTAAACATTTTTTTTTCACTTTTAATCAGTTTTCTCCTTTATTTTTAGGGCATTGAATGCATGTTAGTTTTTCTATAGGCTTTTTGTTTCTAGCCTCGTATTGATATGGAGCTTGACACATTGTCTAGACATTTCACGATAGACGAATATATGTTTACATTTATCTTTTGTTGCAACCGTTTGGTTTGCTGATTTATACTATTAACGCATACCTCTCTTGATTCAGATGTTTCATCAATACACACCATGGTATTTTACTCTCTCAATACAAGAACAGTTTAATTATACTAATGGTGATATCCATGCACTAAATACAGAATCCAATTTGTCAACCCTTATACTATGTCATACATTGACTTCATAATATTTTTCATTCAGCTAACACTTTTGATGTAATTATTCGATCCCTCACTATGCTTAATTCTACCCTGCAATATTATATTAAATATTCGTTGCACATTGGCATCGTGCTGTTACATCTGCTTCTGATAAACTCAAAGCTATTTTTGTTTCATTTTTTTGTTGCTTTTTCCTGATTTCATTACAGTATATTTTGTACCAGGATGTCTTATGCTATGTCTTAGTCTACTGTAACAATAATATCCAAAACGGGATAATCTTTCAGTATACATGTATTTCCAATATCAATTGTTTTCAAGTAGATATTGATAAAACTCAGTGTTTTGTCTGCTTTTTATGATTGGAGAAACTTGTTTGAACATAACGTATTTGGTGATTGCGCTTTTTATTAGATCTATACTATAGGGTGTAAAAAAAGCGAATTGATTTTTGATAATTAAAAAAAAAAGTTTAACGGCGATGTGGACTTTAGCGGACATTTGTTGTGGACTTTAGCGGTGTTGTGCACTTTAACAGTGCCACACAGCACCAAATATTTTTTCGTGAAGACTCTAAAGTTTATCCAACATATTTATTCATAGTGTTAAAGATAAGCAGACCAGTCTTAATTTCGGTATTGGTTTTTTTTTTCGAAGTTGTATAATGATTATTGAATTAAGTAATTTTAAACACGTAAAAAAATTACCAATATATCGAACCATAGGTTTTACCAGTAAACCTAATATAAAGTAAATTAAAATATTACATATTATATTACATGAAAATATTGATAAGCTATTAATGAAACTGAAATAAGAAATCTGATTTTTTAAGTCACAAGAAGTATACTTTGACATTTCTACTACTCCGATAAAGTTATCTGACCTTTCAAATACATATACTTATAACATTAAAAACCTAAGAGTTTTAGAGGTATAAAAACTTTTATTAGCATTCCGTGGCGGAAGAAGACTTTTTATGCATATCAAATGCCGAATTTAACTAGTACTGATATCTTTTTATCTTATATTTGGAACGATTACTAGGAAAGTCATAAAACATTTAATTTGTTGTATAATATATGTGACAAATTTTATATGATGACCGCTTTTATATTGATCTGCTAACGTAATTGATGATAACAGAATTTAACATGAAATGAAAAATAATAACATCAATCTCTACTGATGATAAAACTATTTAATGTCAAAATTTACGAAGACACCGTTTTAAGTTTTTCACACTGTCTTATGCTATAACAATACCCAATACAATCGATTTTTCTCTTATTGACATTGCTACTCTGTACCTCAAATTACGATTTCGTACCATAAGTTCCTGAACATGGCTTTTTGTACGAAGTGGTTTTTGGTATAATTCGAAATTGATGGCACGAAATGGTTATGGGTACGACATGGTTATGGGTATACAAAATACCCATAACTCTGATATGTTTACCTATTAAGTCTGTTCTTCACACATCGTTGTCAATATAATGGAATTTTATGCGACTGTCATACAAGTGAGAGGTTAAGATAGCTATACAACAAGGTTCAATCTACCATATGCTTCATAAAACTGACTGTACTAAGTCAGGAATGTGACAGTTATTATCCATTCGTTTAAAGTGTGTAAGCTTTCGATTTTGTCTTTTGATTACAATATGTTTCGAATTTTGCCTCGGAGTTCAGTACTTTTTGTGATTTTACTTCTTAATAATTAGTATTGGGTTCCTTTACATTTACAGGTGTGTCGTCCGAAACTTTTTATGTCTTGCTTTAAAAAGTTAAATCACAAAAATACTGAACTCAGAGGAAAATCAATTCGGAAAGTCCATAATCACATGGCAAAATCAAATAACAAAACGCATCAAAAACGAACGGACAAGAACTGTCATATTCCTGACTTGGTACAGGCATTTTCAAATGTAGAAAATGGGGGATTGAACCTGGTTTTATAGCTAGCTAAACCTCTCACTTGTATGACAGTCGCATCAAATTCCATTATATTGTCACCGATGCGTGAACAAAACAAACAGACACAATAGGGTTTTTTTTTCTATTAATTTATTATTCTATTCCCAAGATTACTTAAGGTGGGTTGCATTGTCTAAGGACTAGCCTTAACTTAACTCCTCTCATCTGCATGTTCCTATCTTAAGTGGATGTTTTTCGTTATGTATAAAAAAAAGTCTTTTTTATAAAGAATTTGGTATTGATAAATCTTGAATGTTTCTATTTGGCTTTTTATCAATTTTAAAAGCTTGAAATATAAACTAATCTTTTGTCGTTGTCGCATGCTACGGTATATTTTGACAAAAACAACGTTATATCCATTTTACGATTTAGAGTTTTGTATATATAACATTATATTTTAAATTTCCGAAAAATGACAACTTATGTAATTGAAAAGTTATGTTATAAATGATATTTCCATTATTTGAATCCAGCACTGCATTTTATCTTTATTTTGGTTACCACTTTCGGAATATATAAGTACCTTGCCCGACTTTCTCCAAAAAAAGTAGCAATGATTGGACTAAACTTAACACCCTTCTTTTTTGTGAGATTGGTCTTTTTTAACGATGATTTCAATTACATACAAATATCTTGAATCAATTTTTTCTTTGAAGGGCGCTCGTTATTAAAACATTTTGTCAATCTGTTTTGTAATATTTTGGTTTAAAAGGTTTAAAAATATGGATTTTTGTGCAGCTTTTCGATTTTCACGAAATTTGTCAATATTTGAAGATGTAGATATTTGTATATAACATTTTTTAATCGATTGTTACAAAGTACAAGTGTGTATTAAAGGAAGAAATAACTGAATTCAATATACATTGTTTTTGTAAAGTTCTCTATCAATTTGGGGATTTGGGTTTTTTTTCTTTACACTACACGCGCCAAATATCATTTGTTGTGGTTTCTGAAACAAATTTTATTCCACGCGAGATTAACTTATTCACGGACGCATCTTATTCATTATTCAAAGAGTAGAAAGGAGCCGGGTAGCTATATACGATTGCAAAATTCAAAATTGAAAAAAAATCTATTGAACAATATACATAATAAGAAGAAAACATCGTTACAGAACCAGTAGACGGTGTTTCCATTTAAAATCCCGAGCTTAGCTGAACAGATAGAAAAACATGGCGGCGGGTTTTTGTTTTCTTTTTATTGTTTTTTTCTAAGCTGCGTTGGATTATTGGTATCTCACCGTCTTAACAAGCATGAAATATTTACCACTGGACGTTAAGTAGATACTATTAATTAATCAGTAGTGACAAAATAAAAGAGTTTTATCCAGGTATCATCGTTGAGGACAGAATTATAACAATAATATAATATTAAGATAAATTCAGAAGATCAGTAGCTGTTGAGGCTAGAAAATAACATGAGTTCTTGCTTCCAAGAAAAGCAACCAGGGTGTGTGGTTTCCGTCATAGATACGATAGAAGGTGGGTGGTTGTTGTAAATACATGAACGAAATGTTATCACTAAGAGTTTTATGAAACTTGAGACTGATACTAAATATATATATTTTATTATTCATAATGTAAATGAAACAACCAATAAAAGATTATGAGATTTGTATGAGATTTAAATGGAAGCAAGTTAACCATACGTCGTACCATTCAGAACTCGTACCACTGCAAACTAGTACCATTAAAAATATGTTCAATATACTTAGTGCTTTATTTAGGTTTTATACCTTATGTAACAATAGTGCCAGTTCTTATGTAACTATAGTGCCAGTTATCTGTTTGGAAACATATTACTTTAATGCTATGTGAAAGACATTTCTATATCTATGTAATAGTTTGTGTATGATACATATGTGAAATAAAGATAAGGTGTATTTCTTGAAAAAAAGTATAGTAATATTTGATGTTTTGTTGATTTTTTATACATGTATGTTGTTGAAGTTGTGGTAAATAAAGCATCAAAAAGAAACTTATTCTTTGTTATTCTGCCTACCAGTATGCTTGCCAGTCACAATACCATTAGACACATCATTATAAATTTCATATATCAATTGCTTACCTTTATTAAAGGAGAGATGCCAATTTGCGGCTACAGATGATTTTTGACAATAGGGAAGACTTGTATTGACCTTCCGTTTGAGAAAGAAGCATGGTCGTATTGTTCAGCATAGAGCTGAATATTGTATATAAATAAATTTCATACTTTCTAAATGTTGGTCATAAACAATTTTAAACCTTTTAAAACAATATAAATAAATTATCTCATTAAATAAAATTCCTTTTAGAGACAATTATGACTTAACCGTGGTACGAGTTAGCAGTGGTACGAGTTTGCATTGGTACCAGTTTGTTTTTAGTGGTACGAGTTGACATAGGTACGAGTTTGCAATGGTACGAGATAACTATAATATAAGTGGTCTTCGTTTCAAAGAACGTCAGACTTGTTTTTAATTGAGTGTGCATTTTGCTTGATAATGGTAATATATTCAGACATAGTTAGAGTTGCTGTTATATTTTTAACGATTTCAATTACGAAATTCAGCTCTAAATATATATTCATTTTGGTATTTGTTTTATATCGGACACCGGTATCTAGGAAGTTCTAAAAAGACTGAATCAAGTGAACTGGGCTTGAGTAAACTTTAAAAAAGTTAGTTTTTTTTTTACTGAGTGATTATTTAAGTTTATGAATCATCTTTGACACAGTGAGAGCTTTAATAAATCAACTGCAAAATATGCGCATCTTTTTCTCTTGAAGTTCAGTAACCGTCTTTACTTATGAATTTTCTAATTCAGTATTGTTCATTTTAGGTGCCAAAGAACATTGTTTATTTTTTAACGGATTTGTATCTGAAATTCAAATCAAAGCATGCTTATTGTTTGACTATGAAGATTGTTGGTAATAATAATTCCATAATTATATTTGTCAATAATTTAATTTTGGATGTAACGCGTCTTCTGATTGGCTGACGTTATTTTGTTATCAGACCATAGACATAATTTAGTCATGTGACCGTGACGTCATCAACGTTTTTTCAAGGTTTTCTACGGTTTAAAATGGAATTTAGAATTAAATTATAAGAAATGACTGTAATATTTTTTCTGTCTATTCGAAATAACATAAAAAATGTGGTGCACACTGTTCAATAACCCGCTACGCGCGTTATTCAGTGTGCACCAAATTTTTATGTTATTTCTTCATAGACAGAAAAAATATTACAGTCATTCCTTAAATAATTATAGATATTTTTAAAAAGCTGGAACAAAACATTTGTTCATGGCACGAGTAAGGTGCTTGACCAAAAATCATTAAGTAATGTCTATAAATATATCATTTGTCATCAGAAGTTAATATCTTTAAGTATTATTCGAATCTTAATAGTGTGTTTACGACTCAAGTCTTCTAACATTCACACGTGGGGAAAAACTAATCATAGATCAGCATGCGACAAAAAATATTAACAGAAGAAGTATTTGCAATTAAGACGGTATAGTAATGTCAATAGAATACAACTTTAAAACAATGAATATCAAGATTTGTGAGACTGATAAATGTAACCCCTTCACCCTAAGTCGGTCATCATTTTTATAAATATGTTTTTTTTTTATAATAATGGAATTACGGAAGCTTTCTAAGTAATCATTGAATATTGTATATTAATAAGTATACCGCTTGTTAAACTCATCCAAGTTAATGGAAAAGCCAGGCTTTTATCTCGAATCGATCTTGAAAAGGATCTGAATGTAAATAAAGGTATGAATATTTACCTGGCAAAAGTTCAATAAATGCTGATTTTAATTATAACTACACCTAATGGCTTTGTTGGCAGACACTTTCCACGATTTTGCGTCAACATTTTTTTTAGATATATTTTTTTCAGCTTTTTTTTAACTTAACACTAAAAATTTAATTCGTTGAAAGGCACAACTTGAATAAATGTATACCTTACATGAAAATTGTCTTACCGTAGCACTTTCATTCTCTTTTTTTCAGCTGCTTTCTCCTTTCTTTTAATTTCAGCTTTCCTCATTTGAGAAATACGGAAAGCTGTCAAAAGGCTTGACATATTTCAGCTTTTACTTTCACAATATTAAATAAAATCAGCTGTATTTCCAACCTATATTCAGACACAGGTATTTCGGATCTAGTAAATATTTTACCGATATTGATTTATAAACATAATAATAATTGCTTCATTGACTTGCTAGCGTGCGATTGAAAAATCATCGTCGAATAATAATCATCATTGCCGAACAATTAAAAGGTATTGACAAAAATCGATGAAAAGTTTAAGAATCCTGACAATAGTGAAAATGATATTACCTGAAACACCTGAAACTAGAAATAGATAGCACTGATCATCAATTATTAAAAGACCTCTACTTACTGTTTTTTTGCTCTCTCTTTTAAAGCCTTTTCAATGCTTCTCTGCTTAGCATTCCGACATGCAGTTAGTATTACGGACATTGTTGAAATTTAAATGTCGTACGTCTTCTCAATGATCTCGGCTGTATATAATATAGATCTATATAACATGTCCTCATAGACTTCCACTTGTCACTAAGCAACCGTGGTACTGCCATTGCTGTTCAGATTGATTTTCCTGTTAAAGTAAATTTCATGAACAATGGGGAAAGTTTTACAATACAGTTGATCTGTACGAACAGGAATTTTCTAGTTTAATTCACCTTTCCTTAGTGTTGTTTAAGGCGTGTTAAAAATTCCTGCAGTTTATTTTTTTATTTCAAAATATTTTAATTTTAAAGAAATCATTATGTTATATTTTTCCTATACAAGGAAGTATAAATAGTAATTGCTGAGAAATTTCAAAACAAACAATAATTTTGCAAATTACATTTTGGATTGGCTTTAACAGCTTTCGTTGGAACACTCCTTTAAAGATTTCGTCTATAAGTTGTATTCTTCATCAAAATTTGTTGCAAAGTTCTTGAATGGCGAATTTTGAAAGTTTAACATACGCCATCACGAGTTGGTTGAACGTTGTGGAATATCTGTGTTACGGAATGTTTTAGTTGTCGAAACCACAGTACATGTATGCCCTCTTGTTCTCGACTGTGACATCGTCTCATGAGAATTATTACCAGATTTTAACTTGCATGAGATAATAATGGATGTCATATTTGGAGCAGGAACTGCTTACATTTCCGGAGTACCGAAGTTAACCCCGAGTTTTTTATGGAGTTCTTCTTAATTTCTAATGGTTTTTGGATTTGTTTGTCTGACGATTTCTTGGCTTTTTTTTATTTGACTTGGCGTTGTCAGTTGTTCTTCGAATTGTGAGTTTTCAATGTCCTATGGTATTTTTTGCCTTTCTTCTTTAAATGAAAAGCTGCTTCAAGTATGAGTCACATCAAATGTAAGTTTGTATTTGCAATAAAACGGAATGTATGATACAAAAATTGCCACTTCATTTAAGATCCACTTATACGAATATATAAGTGGTACTACATAGCAAAGTCTCATCTGATCAAATTTGCATCTTTAAGTTGAGTGAAGTCGCTCTCTTAAACCCCGTTGTAAGTCATCTTGGTAGATGGATTTGCTACAAAGTCATTACACTTGGTCAAAACCTAATTAGGAACATTCATGCCAATTTTTGCTTTTCTCAATTTAGTTGTTCTCTTAAGAAGACATTTGTTTGTATTTCCCATAGTATCCAATGTTAAACTAAGTCCCTCTCTGATGGTTATCTTGATTGATGGATTTGCAAGAAAGTAACAACACTTGGTCAGCACCTCATACAGATCATTCATGCCATGTTTGGCTTCGTTCCATTCAGCGGTTCTTTAAAACAAAACATGTGTAAGTATTGCTCATAGAGTCCTATGTTAAACTAAGTCCACGCTGGTGGCCATCTTGGATGATTGAACGCATACAAAGTTACAACAATGGTCAGCACACCATACGGAATATTCATGCAATGTTTGGTTTTGTTAAATTCAGAGGTTCTCTAGAAAAAGTTTACGACGGCGGACGACGGACGCCAAGAGATGAGAAAAGATCCATAACTCTATGGGCAAAGTGGGTGAAATAGAGAGGTATTTCACCACGTAAGTAAAGTATTTCTGTTTGTTTAATGATTCGAATATAACTGCATCAAATATAAGCAACTCACAGATGCAAAATGATGACCAAAATATTTGTATTTCAAATAATTAAAACTTGTACACGAAATTCAAATTTTATATTTTATGTGTCTTAAAAACAGATAACAAATGTCAAAACATTTAAAAAAAAAAAAAAAGAATCAAAAACAATATCTAAAAATATCGCGTAAATGCGGATTTACATTATATATTAGACATATTGAATTCGAACATCCCAGCAAACCGTGTCAGACACAATTAGTGAACTCATTTTTTTATCAATTTGTTTGTCATAAAAATATTTTTTTAAATGAATTGGGCTCAGTTTTCTCGTGTCATGGTTATTTGAATGTAACATCATTTGAGGTTTAGTGTATATGTTACAGCTTGTACGGCGCATATAAAAAATTTGATTTCACTAGTAGAAATAAAAGAAAACCATTTAAACATCGGATAATTATTAATATATGGTACTTGCACCAATATTTTTTTTTTATATTCTATAAACAACGGTAAACTGGTTTCTTTTCCGTTCAAGTAAAATAAATGAAAATTATATATATTGATACATTGTTATTCAAAATATCTTGTCGATTGAACAAACCATGACATCTGATAACAATTAAGCTTAAATTATGTATCGTTTGTTTTGAAACTCACTTTTATTGACATTTTGCTTTGTTTGGCAAATATAAATAAAGTAAAATTGCTGGGTAAACGTGTTTAATAAATATGTGCCTACGTGGCGTATTTTGAAATGACAAAAACGACATTCTTGTTCCCACAAACATTTTTATGCCCCAGTTATGGGCATTATGTTTTCTGGTCTGTGCGTCCGTCCGTTCGTCCGTCCGTTCGTCCGTCCGTCTGTCCCTCTTCAGGTTAAAGTTTTTGGTAGAAGTAGTTTTTGATGAAGTTAAAGTCCAATCAACTTGAAACTTAGTACACATGTATTTTATGATATGTTCTTTCTAATTTTAATGCCAAATTAGAGATTTTACCCCATTTTCGCGGTCCACTGAACATAGAAAATGATAGTGCGGATGGGGCATCCATGTACTGGGGACACATTCTTGTTTTAAGTATTCTTGTTTAAGTGACTGTCTTACACTTGTACACGAGAATTGGTAAATTGACTGTTGGTTTTTATATATTGGGGACATTCAATTATGAAAGAGGCAGGGATAATTCTCATTGAAAATGTTTTCTAAACTCCTTCAATCGTTAGTAAAACGAGTAAGTATAGGTGTCATTCATGATTAGGGAGAACAAAACGTTTTGAATGCTTTACATAACATGGATGCATCATTGATATGTTATTCCAGCAAAGGAGCACAGGTACTGGACTGGTGATACTATTGGAGAAAATGTTCATCATGCAGCAGTAGAATCGAACAAGAGGTCATAAAAGATAGCACTAAGCAGTAAGTTTTATAATTTAGAATGCCATACAAAAGATTCGTCTTTATAAGGCCAGTCAGTGGCACCAAAACGAACCTTGAAAAAGTCTAACAGAACTGTTTTCAAATAAAATTTCCAATATCTTCATCAGTGCAACCAGCTCAATAACTAGTTTTCCGGAACTGAAATTTTTAATTGACATCATTTTCTGAGTACTAATGCTGCCAAAGATTTTTTTCTTCATTTAAATGGAATAATTTTTGCACGTTTTATCATTGTGATATGAAACTAATTGATAAAGCTATCTCGCCGTGAAATTAAAAATTGCTCGGTTGAGTGATTGTTAACAATAGCAGTTATGCAGTTATTATAGTATATTCCATTACCGATTTATAATACAAGTTGTCCATAATGATTGAATTAGCGTATACACTAATTGTAATACAATACAATATACCGGAACTTCATGATCTATAATATGCATTTTTCATTTCTTATTGGCAGCTGATTTTAGTCAGCATGTACTACATAAATTATTAAATGATGATTAATGATTGTTGTCTTGCAACGCAAAATAACGGTTTTCAGGGATAACTTTACTCAAGGTCGAAATATTTCGCCGCGTATGCCATGATAGATATAAAAAAAATGTCGATTGGAGCTTAGAAGACGAGGACAAAACACGACATACTGCAGTTATACATATTGACTGAGGTTATCGCGATTACCACTCTATATCGTCAACAATACTTGTTATGCCCAATGATATTAAATTGTGGCTGTAAAGAGGTGGTCCAAAGAAAAAAATACGCGAGTCATAGCTGTATATAGACACACTGGACTGTAGAATGTTTAATTATACTATAAATAAGTTTTAGACATCAATGTTCAACGTGTACCTTTAAAAATACACATGTCAACATTTTTTTCAGTAAGATAAAAACAAATATGTAATAAAGTCAGCGACGGACGTTTTTAAAAAAAATATTGCTGTTAACATGCACTGTGATAAGAACCTATATTTCAGTGAACCTGATTATTTATGCACACTAAAAAAAATTAAGATAACAAGAACACAATTTAAAACCATGTTTTAACAGGTCTGTGCTTAAAATGTCTCTCCTTAAAAATGAAAACACGTAGTTATGTGAAATTTTATAGCCCTCGGCTGATGGGTATCATTTTGCCGACGTCGGGTATTTTGTATCATAACTACAATGCCTATGCATTGGTTGCAAAATAATAAAACAACCAAAAAAAGTTTTGAATGGTCACATGGACATTTTCTGAATAAAACCCTACCATACAAATTTTAAACCAAATGCATGTCAGGTACTTATCGGCTGGTTTGTCATTCAGGTGACCCTGCTTTATTATAATTTCATATCATTTCTTCCTCGACAAAAACTAATCTGGCTTCTCTGTGCTTTTAGTTGAAACATTTGTAGTTATTTGGTATTTATCATCACCTAAAACTTATTAAATTGTAGCGGGGAAATAACTTTCATCTAAAAATAAGAAATCCAGTCAACTAGTACAGTTAAAGCATCACTGAAGATGCAGTTATTTCCAATGCAAATCTGGTGCAGGAAAAAGGGTACCGTTAATGTTATTAAACTTGTATTTTCACGTAGTAACTTCACATTTCTAATGAAGCTAATTAAATAAATATCACGACTTAATATTTTTAAAAGAATATACAAAAAAGAAAATCAAAATCAAGAGTCGAAAAAAAAAAACACAACATAGAAAACTAAAGATTGAGTGACATGGACACCCCCAAACACTGAGGGTGCTCTCAGATGCTCCGGAAGGGTAAGCAAATAATATGCAACCGAATTTTATTATAAGAATAATTACATAATAGTTCTTGAATAACTGGTCAATGACTGAGCCGAAGGCGAGGTCATTATCGCTGTCACAGTCAATACCACTGTCTTACGGGCAGTCCATATATCACGATAGTGACCAGTTATTCAAGAACTATTATGTTTATTTCATTGAGGAACCATGTTTTTGAAAATTCTCATAAATTCAAAATGTCCAAAACAAACTCAATTAATTGTACGATTTCTATGGCAAAGAGTGAAGATCAGTCGTAGTAATACGATCTGCTATTCATTTTAGAGCAATTTTTCAGTATACGAATACTTCATCATTAAGTTCTCTATAATTTTATGATTTAACAAAACATATGATGGTAAACAATTCAACAACAAATATGGTATTGAAAACAGAAAAATATGTGTTAAAGGAACATCTCTCCAAACAGAGAACCCACGCCCCATCGTACATTTACAGAGAAACCACGCCCCAACGTTCATTATCATGTACAAATCCATTAACGACCGATTTTCTGATCCGTTTTGTTCTGTTAATGACCGATGGGATTTATTACTGAAGAATAATGAATGTCATGTGACCCCTTTTTATCCAATAAAAGAAGCTTATTCTCAACCGATATGAAATAATGAACATTAAACATGAGATAATTTACTTAGTTTAAACATATTTTATTTGCTGAATTAAAGCAAAATGGATTAGACACAAGTAAATCATACTTATGAAGTCTTCTCCATTTCTTTGTACATGTCTTCATATATCTCATGCAGGCTGTATATTTGAAACAACTCAAATCACCGAACATCACACGGGAACCCGAAATCAACTAGGTAAGCGGTTAAGGTTTTGATTATAAAAGGTGTCAAAGAGACTTTCAAATCAACATTTTCCTCTCTTAGCACTACAATCTTGGACATTGCAAATGTTCCGCAAATTCTTTATCTTGCAATTGAGAACACATAAACGAATTATAATTACTCAAGTTTATTTAATCAAAATACCAATCATAAATGAAGGGACAAGATAAGTTCCTCAGACACTATTCAAAATAACTTTTTCTTTGTATCTAGGTGTAATTCCAACAATGATTTTCCCCTATTAGTCTTTGTTAAATATGCACTTGTCAAAGAGTTGTGCAGAATTTATCTTTGTCTCAAGTAAAGAAATACATGGCTTGAGTATAGCTTTTTCTGTCGAATACTGTAGAAAAAAATCACATTAAATTTCATTCCATATAAGAAAATAATCATCATTTTAAGTAAACCAATCATATGCTTACTAAGTTTCACACCTTTCGGGTTTTATGAGCATTCATTTGCTTTGAATAAAGAACCAATTTGGTGGCGTAATCTTTTATAAAATTGAAATAAAAGACTAATGCCATCAAGTTAAAACCGTAGTGCTTTTAATAAAAGTATGTGCAGATAAAACAAATCATACAAAAAAAAAACATCCGGCATGGGCGGTCCTGCTGTGTAAACTTTTGTTAAACATTACTGCAACCGTCCTGATAAGGGAAACAAATTTAAAGAACTGTTCCTCTTGTATTTAATTTCATAAGATATTTAATAAAACGTGAAAACTACAACAAAAAAAAACAAAAAGAAAAAACTGTTAACGTAGGAAATCTCAGGAAGTTGTTGTATTGTCATATAGTTACAGCAAGTAGCAAATAAGACAAAACGATGGAAAGGCATAATAAATATTTTTTAAAACATAACGATTTTAGAATCTGATTTCTTATTTTCACGATAAAAAAGTTTTACAATATGTTTTTTATTTTTTTATTCAAGGTATATGTGTTTGTTTAGATAATAGGTTAATGTTAAATGTTAGCTTATTACTATTTAGTCCCGAAATAAATAAATTGCGATATGTCTATGATACCATGGTTAGCCTTTCTACAAAATATTATTTATATAGTATAAATCTGTTCATTTAAAATTAATAGCGTTAATTTACTGTTTTTCTTGAATTTAGGGAAAATCTTATAAGTCCCTCGTCATTTCACCTCTGATTATATTGTATATTTTCATATCATAGGTTGAGTACCGTATTTGAGTACGTATTAAGCTGACTCCCAGTAAATGCTAGCACTTTTTTATGTTTGTGATTATGTTTGTATTTGTATTTCTAAAATTCCTTAATTTGGAGTTATTGGTTTTTGGATGAGTTTGTATTGCTCCGTCCTTATTTTTCTCATTGCATAATACATGTAATGGTGTGTTCTGTGTACAGCAACTGTTTTTTGTCATTTTGTCTTTTTGTCGTTTTTAGCCATAGCATTGTCAGTTTGTTTTCGACTTTCAGTAGCCCTTTTGTATTTTTGGCCTCTCTTAAACGAAAGGTTTACATCTGCAAGATTAAACTCTGCTACATGTTCATGCACCAGTCTAAGCCTGGTTATTGTTAGTCTTTATATTTGTCAAGTATTGGTTTTTTTTTACTTTAGGAGCATTGAGTGATGATGTCAGATTTATTTGCAATTTGTTTTATAACTAGTTGCATGTAATTTGACAAATAAAAAAGATAAAGACCGCCATTTTTACGCTGTGTTGAAGACCCATTGGTGGCCTTAGACTGATTTCTGCCTTTTGGTCGGGTTGTTGTCTCTTCAACACATTCCCCATTGCCATTCTAAATTTTACTTCCTATTGTAAAGAGAGGATTTTAGATTGGAGTCCAAACGTTACACATCGACTTTCTTTAAAACAACTCTCCACAAGAGAACAAATGACACAGAAGTACGTCATTTAACAATGAGCAAAGTCCATACCACAAAGTCAGCTATAAAAGGCCCTAAAATCACGTAAAGCTATTCAAATGAGAAAACTAACAGACTAATCAATATACAAAAAAATGAACGAAATGTGTAATATGTGTGATCAAATGTTATGACAAAAAAAAAATCAAAAATAATTTTCAGAGTACGGTGTTTGGAAATGAGGTGAGATTTTTGAATTATGTTTGGTTTAAAATATATATTATACAGGACAATGCAGTCCTGGACCTCAGACAACCGTCTGTTCGAGACATTTTACCTGCAGCCAATGTGACGTAAATCACACCCATTATCATCAACTGTTTTTCTTTTACTATGACATCTTGCTTCAACCGGAAATATTTCTTATAATTGCTTAAGTTTAAGGCTGCTGTTTATGTTCACAATGCATATCTTCTTTGTCATTACTTATAAAGACTAAAGAATAACTTCACCATAAACAAAGTATCATAGACAATAACGTCTCAAACAGATTCTGAGGGGGATTTAATTATTAAAAAACAGATAACGATTCAGTAAGATGTTAAATCAGAAATGTACAATATAAACAGCAACTGTCAAAAAATCATTCAAGTCTTGCATATAAATATCTCTGTGATAACAGTTAGCGTGTGCAATATCATTCGATCGATTCTGTACCAATGCCTTGATTCAAATGAAGCATTAATCGGACTTTTACAAACGGACTTCTCCTAAAAGAGAGGCAAACAATACCAATGGAACATTCAAACGAATAAATCATGGCTTAAAAAAAAGATGAACAGACAAATAGCAGTACACAAAGCACAAGACTGATCATGAGCAACACGAATCCCACTGAGAATTGGGGGTGGCCTCAGTTGCTCCTGAATGGAAGACAGATCCTGCTACACATGTGGCACCCGTCGTGTTGATTAATTTTTTTTTATGATAGCACATACATGTTTGTCATGTCATTTTATCATTTCACTTCAAAGATAAAAACAAAACAAATCTTTTAACAGTTTTATATGTTTTTAGAAGTCAAATATGATGTTTAATTGCGTTTAGAATGTAATTTTACAGTAAACATATAAATGTTTACAAATAACAATTATAAGTCTTAGATAGTGTTCATTTATTGAAGAAAAAAAAAGGAAATAGGATTGTACAATTAAAACGTTCGCCTAAATTGTCCCAGTCAATGGAAGAATTTAATGTGTCAATCAATGGCCACAGCCACACTGTTTTGAATTTCATTCTATAATACCTATCTTTCTATGTCCATTATATATTTAAAGTAGCCGAATATCCCGCCCTAACCTAAATGCTGGTATGTGAAAAAGCTGGTATGTGAAAAAAGGTATAACTTAGACATAATCATAATGCCAGTGTAGTTTATAATATCTATCTTTTTATGCCCTCACTATATAAGTAGCCGAATATCCCGCCCTAACCTAAATGCTGGTATGTGAAAAAAGGTAAAACTTAGACATAATTATAATGCCAGTGTAGTTTATAATATCTATCTTTTTATGCTCTCACTTTATAAGTAGCCGAATATGTTTTCTTATTTTCTTTTTCACTCTTACTAGCCCACATATTATTGTAGTCTTTTGAATAAGAATGTTATCATAATTTCAAAATTGACATAAATGGCAATAATCGAGTATATATAATAATTCATTTTATTCCAGCATAAAAATAAAGAGATGTTAAATGATTTCAGATGAGACAACAATCCACCGAAGGCTATCAAAGCCTGAATGTGTAACTCATTTAAATCATATATAAGATCTGTGGGTTTTTTTTTTTTTATATTTAATGAAATTCTCACTGTACATACAGAGTGGAACTCAAAGTCACAGTTAATTGGGTAAATTTATAAAGAAGAACTATTGAAGAAGAGAGATGAAAGATACCAGAGGAATATTCAAACTCACAAGTCGAGAATAAACAAATAACGAAATGGCTAAAAACGAAAAAGACAAAAGACAAACAGTAGTACACATGTTAAACATGACATGTTGCTCATGTTAGAACAAACCCGGTAATAAGTCTTATTCGAAAGTTTATTTTTATTTTTGTTAAAGCTCTAAGGTTAATACAGAAACTAAACATAAACAGTCATTCAATACAATCTATAAATTTTTACCTTTTGCAAATAGTATTTGCGACATAGATGTAACCATAAAAACTATATATTGACCTATGAACAATTAACAAGGTCAAGGTCAGATGAACACTGACAAACGGACATTCACACTTCACAATCTTTTGATACAAGTACAGTTGACGTTTTGCTTATATTATCGAAGAAACGGATAATCTGTATTCAAAGATTGCATGTTATTACTATTGTTATGCTCAAAAGTACAAGCTCCATGGAAATGTACTGTCAACTACTTTTGAATATCCAAGAAAATACTCAGCATACTTTATTAGATATAAACATTACATAATTCATGATCATGTTTTTTTAAGTGTAGAATTTGATGCAACTTTCCTACAAGTGAGAGGTTTGGCTAGCTATACAACCAGGATTAATTCACCATTTGCTACATAAGAAAATGCCTGTACCAAGTCAGGAATATGACAGTTGTTGTCAATTAGTTTGATGTGTTTGAGCTTTTGATTTTTCCATTTGATTAGGGACTTTCCGTTTGAATTTTACTTGGAGTTTAGTATTTTGGGGATTTTACTTTTCACATTTTATTCCAACATTTGTTTAATTGTTTTGTTTTTACCATAACACTTCGTAGTTCCTTGTGGCCGAATAATGGTCTACTATATCATTAGCCTGACATCATTGAAACACTGGCCACTTCTATGAATACAAATTCTACATATTTAAAAATTTCAATATTTGCTCTTGAACATATTTTTTCTTATATTTCCTGAATGCTCATCAACTTCGTACTTTTTTGGCCTTTTTTAATTTGTCTTTTTTCGAGCGACTCTAGTGAGTCTTTACTAGATGAAAAGCACGTCTAGAGTCTTGTATCTTTTATGAGTGTGTCTTTATATATATGTAACACTCAGAAACGTGTCCTTCCCCCAAACGTGTCCGATTCTCCCAAACGTGTCCACTTGACTTCACTGAACTAGAAAACATGTATAAATGTAAAAGGGCGCCACAGCGTAGGACTTGTATAAACGCCCAAACATACTCAATCCCCAAACGTGTCCAAATCAAGCTCTTTTCTTTCTTTTACTGGAACTTTCATTCGTGTCCATTTTATAAATAAGTTGGTGTTTGGTAATTGTCCTTTCCTTAAAGTATACTCATTGTACTATTTCATTGA
Organism: Mytilus galloprovincialis; assembly: GCA_037788925.1. Lineage (NCBI taxonomy): Eukaryota > Metazoa > Mollusca > Bivalvia > Mytilida > Mytilidae > Mytilus > Mytilus galloprovincialis. The sequence continues at coordinate 42,498,978 of CM075334.1, read as the reverse complement.
GAAAAAAAGAAATAACTAACTTTAGGCAGTATAACCGTGGTTAAAGTGTCCCAAACGGTTCGGCTACGTTGGATGTGAAAGTAAGTAACAATTCTCTGTTTGTAGATATTAAATCAGATACCTCGTGTATGGAGAATATCACTTTCTATGCCAACTAAAACCTTTGTAGCCGATGATGAATCACTCTTTCATGGTGCCATCAGTTGTATTTTATAAGGCAATTTTTTTTTTTAATTTCCGCAACTTTTATTTTAATCGGCCTCTATTACATAAAGGAGATTGTAGTATATTCTTACTGAAGTCATAAAAAAATTGGTCTTTACTGGCTCTGATTTTTTTAAATATCAAAATCCCAACTATGGGTAAATCCCGAATAACCATAAAAAATTAAGGCCTTATCTTAAATTCCCGGTATGAAAATAAAACCTATGTAAAGTATTCAGTTATTGTTAACATGATGTCGTTCAAATAATGAATGAAATATTTGACACTGGACATTATGTCTCTTTTTTGTGTGTCTATGATTTGAATAGCTTTTTATTATCAGAACTGTTGAAAAAGTGAAGTAAATTCTGCTAAAAGACGCGAGACATTTTGGCGTTAAATAGTGGACACGTTTCGGCGAATAACAATACTCGGACACGTTTGGGCAAATTTGAATATTACGGACACGTTTAGGGGGAATGGACACGTTTGGGGGAATCGGACACGTTTGGGGAGAAGGTCACGTTTGGGTGTGTTACATATATATATATATATTATATTACGGTTTACAAATGTGTCGAGGTTTCTGATTGGATAACAACACAGAGATGTCAGTATATATTCAGGAAACTGCCGGGGTATATACGACGTTTTTATCCCCAATTGGAACCTCAAAAACGTCATCATAACACCGGTTACTATGTGACGTAGTCATAAGCTATCAGACTGATTTTTTTTGCGCTTTTTCTAATCCGTTCTTTGTAAAGGTATTTGAATAACTTCTATCTTCTATATTTTATGTATGTAAAATTTTATTTTTATTATGTTCTTACAATTTTGGAAAGTAAATGCTTAAAAACTTTAGGCAGTTTAGGAAAGTAAGCCTAGAATATATGTAAATATATATATACTAAATGGCCTACTGCAATAGCGTCGGGAAAAAAGAGTGGATTTGAAACTCTATAGTTCTAAATATTATATAATTTTATATATATTTATAAACGCATCCTTACATAATTTTATTTTCATAAATTTCATAAAAAAGCTCCCCTTTCATATCTTTTAATATTGGTAAAAAAACGCGCGAATGTTTCAAGACGGAGGAATTAAATTTATCACAAAAACGGCGACGTCATAGTACATTACGTAGTTCATAACATCATTTCAATCGGTACTGAAAGGAGTACGACTTTGGGCCGATCATCGGCCCTATGGCACAGAACTCGTTAACCCTTTCAATGCCACGGCGAAATCGTAAAAATATACGTTCCGTGCCAAGACATGTTTTTCCATCCAGACTGGCTCTGTATTATGACGTTACTGTATCATAACGTCATAGTGCTTACTGCAAGAAAGTGTTAGCGGAAAAACGCGGGGAAAATAAAAATTTACGGAAAAGTTCAAATATTGATTTTTTTGCGAATAAGCACAGTTTTTTAAATACATATGTATATTTTTCTTTAACAAAGATTTTTAAAGTCTTATAAAACTTCAATTGAACAAAAAATGAAAACATGTTTTTTTAACATAACCCTCTTGCTGCCGACCGTTTTTCAAGGTTGCATTTCATATGCCGGAAAATACGACAGAACAACGTCTGTGACGTAACATGCCAAACAACGACGTCATTCGATATATGACGTCACGACATAATGACCAATACATTTGGGACCCACTGGAGAAAACATAACTCTGTTTTATCTTCGGTATTTTAATTGAAAGAGTTACAGCATTGATGAGAAGCTTGCATAAATTTATCCATGGACATATGTGTCCCTCCGGCACTGCTGATTTTCAAATAAAAAACGTATACATGTTCATACATATACTTTATAACGAAAATCTTTTATTTTGTCAATATTTCAGTGATATACATGTACATGTACTGCAATTGAATTATATCGTCTTCCTTATAAACATTCGCAGACAGTTTTTTCGTATACATCATGTGATTTGTGATTTATTTTGCAATTAAAAAGTGTTAATTATGAACAACAGTTACTGATAGAACATGTAAAAAATACATGAATAAATTTCATTATTCTCACCTAAATAATAACAATAACCTTCCCGGTAGAAACAATCCAAACTACACTCCGACAGCAAAATTTCGGATTTATTCAATCGTCAATTAGTAAGAACTCGCAGTCAAACACAGTCGGAAACCCGGTTGAAATAGAACAAAAGAATCGAAGCTCTTTGTTAGAGAAGGCGATAAATGCTTACTGTCATGTTTACTGTAGTGACAAAAATTTTAAAAGTTAATAGAAACAAACAAAATTACAATTTTCTTCTCAATTACGAAGTGTTTTATTTTAAAAACACCATTTGCATAAGTTTTCAATTTATTTAGTACATAGTTAAGCAGAACAATTAGATATCAAGTCGACGACATGGGTATCTTTCAAGTTGGATGTAGAAAATGCATAACTTCCGATTTTTTTTAATTTTCCACGGATAAAAAACATATCAACCTATTAGTTCAGTAATTTTCGTGTCTGCCCTTCCATTATGTGACTCAAGAAAAAATTCCAAAAAATGGGTAACAATTGTATCGAAAAGAGAAAATCGAGTGCACCTTTTTATGTTAGGGCGTGTTTGAGTTGAATATTTTGTCTTGATATCGTACAAAGCAAGAATATTTCATACATCGTCTCGCTTCAGATTCTATCATTTTTATATATAAAAGCTACAGGTTGACTTTATAACATAAAAAAAAACACAGTACTAAAAGATGAAATATATGGGTCAAGTGAAATACCTATCTAATGAATCACAAAAACAGAGTAGGTGTGTTCGAATAGCTATTTTTTTTACTGAAAGTACTTGACGACAGTCTTTCAAGTTGGATGATGAAAATGCATATCTTCGAAAAATTATAATTTTTTTTTGTGTGAAAACTAGGGTTTATAGTCTTCAACCACTAAAAAAATCTAGCCTGCCCTTCCACGAAATATTTAATTAGAATTTTTTTAAATGTTTATGAATTTTCGAAAATTCCACCTGACAACCGATCAGACAAGATCATTAACTGATGCTCATTAGCTAGTTGATACATTTGTCTTTTAAAATACAACTGACATATAAGGATCGTAATGGTGCAATGTGGATAAATTTATCGGTTTCCGAGAGTAAAATTGGCAGCGCGTCATCCCTACAATGGCTTCCATTTCTACAATTGTGAAAATGAACTGGCGTAATGGGGAGCTAATTTTGACGAAGTAGAATCCTGACTGAACATGCATGCTGCAATGCATTCCTTCAAAAAGTTTTAATTTCGAGGTAAAAGTTTGGATGCTGGTAGAGTCAGTGTTAGGATATATCATGCCCACTATAGTAATATATATTTTTGTACATGTATATATAGTATATAGAGAGAAAAGACGTGCAGTCAATCCAATACCACCAGGTCAACCCAAGGCTTGTTGTTAAGTTGTTAAGTTGTTGTCGTTTGTTGATGTGGTTCATAGATGTTTCTCGATTTTTTTTAAATTCCTACAGATTAGACAGTTGGTTGTCCTGCTTGAATTATTTTACACGAGTCATTTTGGGAGCGTTGTTCCTTTTTGTTCTATGTTCTATGATCTTTAATTCTTAAAATGTTCATAGATTTTGAATTGAAGGAGAATTAATGTCTCATTGACACTCATACCACATCTTCTTATTTATATAGCTTCGTAAAAAAATACCAATGTCGTATGTCACAGCTTCTTTACGTCTACATCGCTTGCTAAACATCTTTTACAACTCGGCGCAAATTTTACAGGAACTGTTCGCCAAAACAGGAACATGCCGAACATGATAAAACATACCATATCAAGTGCACGTAGATATATATTTTATACGTTTCAAGGGACACATTCTATAACGTTTGCATATTGCTAAAGAGCACGAAGAAAATCGTTCTGCATTTAAGCCCCAACAAAAAGGCTGTCCTAGACAACATAAATAAACCCCGAGTAATGAAATTTTAATAAAACGACAAAAAGACAAAAAACGAGTCTTCAAAAACTACTCAAAAACTCAAGACTGAGTAACAAAAACCCTAAATACCGAAATAGAAAGGGAAGCCGATACTGCTCCACATGTGCCCGAAGTTGCATGTATCTCTTATATAAAAATAAATAGTTTTACTAAGACAAATTCTAAAAGTTATGGCACTGATTTTTCAAAAGGAGGTCAAGCTTTGCGCCTTGTCAAATTTATAAACTATAAAATTGGTATTTGCTGCTTTTCCGCTAAGCACGTGCTGTTTAGGAGTAAAGCAATTCTGTTCGTCCAGGAGTTAAAACAGAGTTGTAGACTGATTTCTTGAACTAGCAAGTAAAAAAAAACCGACCCAGCGAGTCGGTCTATTACAAAGCTGGGTAAATATTCAAATCTCATATACCATACCCACGTCATAAATATGCATTTAACCTATCTCTAAAAAAAAAAAATGTTGCCGTTTATTTTTTAAAGAATTTATTTTTTTATTAAAATCAGTTTAAAATGTGTCATGAGAAATTCAAGGGTAACTGTCAAAAACTTTTATCCCCGACATAGTGTACCCTACATCCCGTTAGAAGTAAGTCAAATTTTAATAAAAGATAATTATATAAAAATCGAAAAAATAACACGTTGCTTTCCCTTTAAACTTTGTGGACGAACTTCTCTAAAAATCGCCAGATATAGACTGAGACCTCAGGGTGTACTTGGATACTTCAGGGTATTAAAATGTCCATATCTACGGATATGAACGTAGATAAGTTATAATGTCCTCAGCATGGCAAAGAAAATAAAAGATATACAATAATGAAATCGAACTAGATTATGATAGCAAAAGTAAAGGTTGAGAGAATAAAAAAGATATGTATAAAAGACATAAAGCATAATTTGATTTGTTAGAACAATATATTATCTTATTGATACAATACTTTTCAGTTGTGTATTTAGTATACGCAACTTTTAAAAAAATTACAATATTCCAATAATTTGGCGCGCTTTGTGCATTTCAAAGAAGCACGGACAATGACGTTACGTCATAGTACATTTCACAGCATCAGAGTAAAAAAAAACAATGGTCCAAAAGTGGCCCCGTGGCACTGAACGTAGTATGAAAAAAATTACCCAAAAGTGGCCCATGGCACAGAGATGGTTAACCTTGATTATTGAATTCGAATTCAAATGAACCTGGTCAGACGTAAACGTCTAAGGTGGTAGCCACTAGTGGAGCAGGATCTGCCGACCCTTTTTGACCACATGAGATAAACCCCGTTATTGATGGAGTGCATTTTGCTCAGTCTTAGTATCATATATTGTGGTCTGTAACTGATGAGTCTTTTGTAGACGAAACGCACGTCTGGCGTATATACTAAATTTAGTCCTGGAATCTATGATGAGTTTATTTATTAACTTCTAAACTTGTTTCTCTTTCCGTGGTCTTTCGTATTTTTCTTTCTTGGCGTTGACAGTTTCCCTCGACTTTTCTCTCTTTGATATCTTCCCAAACTAGTACTTAGTATACAGAAAAAAACTTCTAATAAGGTTGAGCGCTGATCTTGCGTATCTTGCAATTATTTTTAATATCGGATAAAGTTGCATAGAGATATATAAGTAAATTTGTTCTAGATCTTAACCTGTAAGTTTCTTCATTTATTTTTATTTTACGTTAATGTCATCGTTTAACTGGACATTTGCATTTTAACACACAAAATACCATTGAAATGTTGAAAGACACATTTCTATTTTTTTCAGTTACTATTATCCGATAAAAAAAATTACGATTATCAAACAAACAAAAATGCCCTAGATTTACGATTATCATCCCGAATTTTCAACGGCAATTTTCAAAGCGCTTAAACAATTCCAGTACACCGTTACGATTCAAATATGATGTAATGGTATAGAAAAACCTTGCAGCTGAGTAACTATTGACAAAAACATGCTACATTTGAGAAAAATGACTATACAGATTTTACCTATTTCTCCCGTCGCCTTATTGGGATAGTTGTAATTCAAGTTACGATTATCTCTTTAATACCACCAAACCAGTGATAGTAGAATACTTCTTTGATTCATAATACAGTTCTTCTGAGAAGACAAAAATTATCATTTACTTTTTTATTTGTTGTTTTCAACATGTCTTTATCTTTAATTCACTTGTATTAATAGAAAAGTCTTCCTCAAAATAACTTGCAAATCTATGTATTTGACAAAAAATAAGATTTCTGAATTTACAGTATAAGGTTTATGAAACAAGATTGTATAAGGCTGCACTTGGTCTATCTTTCTCGTTACACAAAAGTAATACTTTTTTGTCTTTGTTGTAGTGTAGAGCAGATGGTTTGTCCAGACCGTCCGATTCGGTAAGTAGTGTTTTACTTGCTTTCCCATCATGCTGTATTACCGTTAGCAAATTCGAATCAACAACAAATACATTATTATGATCATCCACAGTGATGCCCCCCGGATCGACTAATGAATCCACCTTATGTACCCATATTTCCTCACCTGCCATGGAGATACAATGTACAGTTTGATCACTTTCGACGGTATAATAAATTCTATCAATGGTTGTTTCTAAGTCTAATCCACAGTCAACTGTTAATGTTTTTAGTACTTTTCCTGCAATATCTGTTATTACAATGCCTCCTGAACTGATGAATAGTTTATTGTCCTGGTATGATATTCCATAACAGTCATTATCAAATGTCACTTTCTTCTCGACAGTAGTGTTCTTTAAATTCAAAATCTCTAGATACTTTTCATTTCCGTATGTAACAGAAATACGGTCAGTGTCTATAATTGTAAAATCAAACGGTGTTCTAGAGCAAGGTATGTCACGGATATGTTTACCGTCTGTACTATACTCCATTAGTACGTTACTTCCCAGGTAATCAGCAATTAACACATTACCATTTGATAACATGGTGCATCCAGACAAACACGTCAGGAAACCTTTTGTATTTACTTCAAATCTCTTCTTCAACTTCAAGCGGATGTTTTTAATGGTTCTCATTTCGGGCACTCGAAGTTGTATTTGGGCTTGATCTACTTTTGCTTCTTTGAACGGTAAACTAGTGATATTTTTCTTAATATGTATGTCCCCTAGCTGATCTACTTCGTTCGTTAATGCCATGATAGAAGTGTGTAACTGTAAGTTCACTTCATAGTTCGATACAGACTTGATTCCTTCTTTGACAGATTTTACTTCTTTGAAGACTGTTTTATTGATCTGACGCGTTCCAAGAAAAAGTTGAATATCGGATGCAAATGATTTCAATTGCGAAGTTTGCTCTTTCAGACTGTTTAAATTTTGTTCCGAGTTTTTTAAACGGTTTAAAAGTATGCTTTGTCCGGATTTACATTTACTATGTTGTGTTTCTAACTCAAAAAGAAGTTTTTCTTCTAAGTCGTCTAACTTTTTCATTATTTTTGCGCGAGTATCATTGACTGCATTTTTTATGGTTTGAGTCTGACCGTCTAAATTCTCCAATGCTGAAGCACGGTCGTTAATGAGTTGTGGAAGATTTTGTAATGCTATGGTTAAAGTGTCCTCTAAATCAGCCAGTGCAGTGGAACGTTTTGCATTTTCAGCAGCTTTATCTAAAGGCATGACGTCAGAGCATGCCCTATGATGCGAAGGAACGCAACCCAAACACACAGCAACATCATGTGTTTTACAATACAGCTCAAGTCGCTTGTCATGGTCTTTACAGGTAAGATGGATGGAAATATGTTTTATCTGTCGGAATTCATCGGTGGATATGAGCCTGTGGTTCCTTGTTGTTTTGATAGATTTGTGGACTGTCACACAATCTGTACATAATCCTTCCTCACAGACTGTACACCATCTCTCTGCGTTTCTATTATTGCCAGCATAACTGCATGGACCACAAAGAATCAAATCTGACATTATGGAGTACCTGTAAAGTCATATTTGTTATTATGAATTTTAATGAATTATTACGGCCAACTTAAATTAGTTGGTATAAAATCAAGAATTTGTTCAAGTGTTGTTAGATCACGAAAAAATGAATGTTTACCTCTGTTTGATATCTTACTTTTTCATGTTGAATCTTATTCAAATTATTTATCAGAGAGAAAGTTGTCTTGGTATAGGGAACGAAAAAAAGTACCGAAAGAGATAGGGCATTTTTCAAATACATTGTTTTCACTTATATGGGTCATTTTCAAAATTTTGATTTGCTTAAGATTATAATGATGTGTCATAGTTCAGTGTATGTTCACTTGTTTTTGTTAATATGTCTTTTGATTCAGTAAAGCTTTTTCAATGGATATTTCATAGTGTGCCTATCTATGTTGTGGTTCATAATTATTTCTCGTTTCTCTTTATGTAGATTAGAAGGCCGTTAGTTTTCCTGTTTGAATTGTTTAATACTAGTAATGTTTGAGGCCCTATATAACTTGCTGTTCGGTGTGAGCCAATGCTCTATGTTGAAGACCGTATTTAAACCTATAATGTTTAGCTTTTACAAATTGTGAATTGGAATGGATATTTGTCTAATTGGCACTCATACCACATCATCTTATATCTATATGGACTAGTGGACACAGTGCTTTATTAGTACTAGGAACATTTATCATTATATCATTTTCTGATGTTTGTATCATTAGCTACGACTATCTATACAAAACATAAACAGAGGCTTTTACATAGGAATAGATGCAACGAATGTGTTTTTTAATTTGATAGATGCTTTTGTGTGGGGTTTTTTTTTTTGTTCGTAAATGATTTTTTGTTTTGAGATACTAATAAAGTGATGACTGCTGTACCCATATTTTGACTTTTTTATTGATTATGTCTGTTTTGTTCACGCATCGTAGTAAATATAACGGAATTTGATGCGACTGCCATACAAGTGAGAGGTTTAGCATTATAAAATCAGGTTTGATCATCATTTTCTACATTTGAAAATGTCTGTGCCAAGTCAGAAACATGACAGTTGTTGTCCATTCCTTTGATGTGTGTTGTCGTTTGATTTTGCCATTTAATTGGGGACTTTCCGATTGAATTTTCCTCGGAGTTCAGTATTTTTGTGATTTTTCTTTTTACTAAACGGAATAGGGACCTGGTACAATTTTTAGTTAATATGTATAAAGATATATTGATTTTCATTCAAATAGTTTTTGACCATATTATAAACAGAATGTATAATAAAAATGACTGCGTAATAGTCTATTTGCCAATTCCCGTATTTGACCCTGTAATTAAAGATCCCTATGTTAGTTGTCTCCCTTATTTGGGACATTACTTTTTTTATGGTTTGTATATGATGACAAAGACTTTCGGTGCTGGCGATTCATCACAAATCATGATTGAGGCGGTTGTCTAATTGAATGATATTTTTATTAGTTGTTTTCCATTACCATCTGATTAAACAAAATCGAAAGCGAAATATGACCAAATATTTTGAATTGGGAACAAGGAAGTTAATCTTGTAATGAAATGTCTCATATTTTGTGGAATTCGAAATTGAAATATGTCATTAAAAAGGGAATCCATATGCTTTTTCGATTCAAATGATTACTTGATAGATGCAAGAAGCTTTATCATTGTTAATTAAGGTTTATTTTAACTGAACTACCTTCGATGTTTCCTTTATATGACAGCTTCTCTACCATGCCTACGTCACTGTAACCAGGGTGTGTAAATCACGTGATATAACAAAATTGCAACATGGGTATTTAAAAAGTTTTAAAATAGGTAGATTTAAAAGGATACTGATATTATGTTTGAAATGTTAAATGAATACGCGGATTTCAATAAACTGCCCAAGGTTGAACGGTTGAACACTTACATTCGTGTTCAACCCGACACATTCTTAAAGGATCTTGTGCCAAAGGGGTTGTAATTGATTGGTGTGTGTTATGTTTGTTTTTTCGTATTTTAATTTATGCCGTTGATATTTTTTAATTGTTTCACTTTTTTGTCATCACGGGACATTACCAATGATTGAAGGCCATATGGTAGCTTTTGAAATTATAAGAAATTAAACTTGTAACTCACTCAGGCACAGTTGACCAAGAGGTTTCTAAATGGATTCCTTTAGGTCCTTTGTGGTCAAATAGCTCATCAACTGTTTCAATTATTCGGCTTTGATCAGTTGACAGGCTATTTGAAACAGCTGTTGAAATTTCCCGATGAAGGTTAATACAGAAAAGCTTTTCGGACGCAATAAATTTATAATGTGTTGCTTTTTCTTTTTGTAATTGCTATCATCGTCTTTATGGAGATTGTCTATTTGGCAATCTTTCCACAACTCATTATCATGTAAACATTTCGGTGTATTAGACTGTTAGTAATGATTGTCCATGACACAACTATCAACAAGAGACCACATGGCGTAGATGTCATCATACAGCATTTAACAATGAGTTGAACACGTACCGCATAGAATTATGATGGGACGTGCCAAATATAAAAATTCGAACGAGAAAACCATTGGTCTTATTTGATAGGTGTAAACAAAAAAAACGAAAATTGAATATCATTTCAGCAACTAACAACAACTGCTAAATAACAGGCTCAAACATGTGACAGACACATACAGAACGTTGTTAAATAAGTTTGCCAGCGCTCATCTTTTCCCTATTACCTCGGGCAGTGTCGTAACAGCACAACATCATACAAAAACGTAAAAACAGTTGAAAAGGAATTGACTCATCAGATCGGTACCAAGCACCAAAAACAACTTGTAAAGAATTAGACACAAACCACCGATCTAGTAAACTTGCAGTTGCTAAACGCTAGTTCAAAGCTAATTGCAACAAATAATAGAATATGATGTTTCCTAAACTTAAATACCAATCAGCACTCACGCTTAACTGTCTATACTTAACACTATAAAAACCCAAATTAATTGAAGATAAAAGGCTTTGTTAAATTCCATAAGTTTGTTGATACTGTTGGCTTTTCTACATTTGCGTCTTATAAAGTCGCCTGGAACAAGTACTGGTATGCTAAAATTTCAAAAAATTCAATTTGAAATTCATAATTCATTTGGAACTCACCCCCCTCCCCCAGCGAATACGGTGATTTGTGAGAGAAAAAAAACATTTCAATATTACTATTATTCTAGGGAAAGTAAAATAACAAAAATACTGAACTCCGTGGAAAATTCAAAAACGGGAAGTCCATAATCAATTGACAAAATGAAAAGCTCAAACACATCAAACGAAAGGAGGACAACAACTGTCATATTCCTGACTTTACAGGCATTTTCTTGTGTAGAAAATTGTGGATTAAGCCTGGTTTTATAGCTTAATAAACTTATCACTTGTATGACAGTCGGATAAAGTTCCTTTATTTTGACAACGATGTGTGAACAAAACAAACAGACGTAAAAGGTAAAAATATAAAAAAAAAAAATGGGATACAGCAGTCAACATTGTGTTATTATCTTATTTACTACAGAAACAAACAAATATATTAACAAAGATTTACCATGGCACAATAACACAATGACGGGGTGGATAAGTACAGAGCCACGTCATATTTTTAAAGAAAGAAGCACAAAAAGGCAAATAAAAAATGCCTTATGGCAAAGATTAAAGACAAGAATACAGATATTATCATAGAACAATAATACAGTAACGGGATATATAACTACAGAGCCACGTCAATTGTAATAAAGAAACACAAAAAGACATACAGACAAAGCGTATCAGAAAAGATAAAAGACAAGAATACAAAAATTATCATAGAACAATAACACAATGAAGGGATTTATAAGTATAGAGCCACATAAAAATGAAACCACAAGGGAAGCTTTGTTTAATTTTCAGTTTGTTGTTTTTAAGAGTTTTATTTAATTTTAATTAAGCTCTTCTGGGTTGCCAAACTATAACGTGTTCTTCTCGGAGGAAACAAACACATTCTAAGTAAGACCATCAGTCTGCTAGCTCGTTATGTATAAACAAGCAGTCATATTATGAAGAGTATGATAACTCTGCATGTTAACAAACACGTGCTTAAGCCCTTCGAGGAGTCCAAAGAGACACTATTTAGTATAACCTCTTTCACAGTTTCCTTTTTCCCGAATTCTGGCTTTTCATCAAAGGCGATCAATATAAACTTTACATATTTATTTTGCATTTATTCTTAGTCTAATTGAATTAAAATCTGATCGTTGATTTCGTTAGGGTTATAAATTTAATAGGCGGTGTAAAGTCGGTTTTATTTTCCATAAAGTGTTAACTGTTACAAAAACGGAACTTGGTTTCATGCTTTTTTATGTCCGTCTCGCCGTCCCGTTTTTAGATTAAATGTTTTGAGTTAAGGTAGTCAGTGGTCACATCAACGTGAAAATTATAACACATGTTCATTATCAACTGAACTATTATAAAAGAGGGACGAAAGATACCAAAGGGACAGTCAAACTCATAAATCTAAAACAAACTGACAACGCCATGGCTAAAAATAAAAAAGACAAACAGAAAAACAATAGTACACACGACACAACATAGAAAACTAAAGAATAAACAACACGAACCCCACCAAAAACTAGGGGTGATCTCAGGTGCTCCGGAAGGGTAAGCAGATCCTGCTCCACATGTGGCACCCGTCATGTTGCTTATGTGATTACAAATCCGGTAAATAGTCTAATTCGGTAGGTCATATTCATGAAAGGGAAGGGGATTGTAGTTACGACGTAAGGAACATATCCGATATCATTTGTGAAACGGTTATTCCATAACGTTCAACCAACTCGTGATGGCGTCCGTAAAATTTACGAAGGGATGATTTCAACTTCACCATTTGGAATTCTTGGTTTAATAGCTTCCTTGTGAGCAGCAAACCTCTAGCAAGAAAATCATGATAGGAAATGCAAGCACGGGAATATCGTATCAATTGGGAGATATATACCCCGTATGCAGGTGCTGCTGGAATGTTGCTACTTAGAAATGGAAAGTTCACAATTGGAAAGCTGAAATCATCTCTTTTGTCGTAAAGTTTTGTTTTCAACCGACCCTCATTGTCAATTTCTAGATGTAAGTCAAGATATGAAGCCGACTTAACTGTATCTGTAGTATCCTTTATCTCTAGTTCGATTGGATAGATGCGTTCCACATATAGTCACCAAATTTTTTAAAATATATCATATAAATATGAGATAAAGGATAACCGATACAGTTGAGTGATCCTCATATCTTGACTAACACCTAGAAGTTGACAATGAGTATCGGTTGGAAACAAAACCTTACGACAAAACAGGTGATTTCAACTTCATAATTGTTAGCTTTCTATTTCTATATCGCATCATTCCAGGAGTGACTGCATACGGAGTATATATCTCTCGGTTGATACAATATTAAGTAAGTAAGTAAGTAATAGCTTTATTTATAGAGGGTGACTTAATGACAATTCACCAATCTAACTTCAGGGCTTGTATTTCCTGTCATAATTTACTTGATAGTGTGTTGTTGCAAACACGGGAGCTATTAAACAAAGGGGTCCAAGTGATATGCAGTTGAGATCGTCTCTTTATTGACGCTTTCACGACTTGGTTGACCGTTCTGGAATATCCGTTTCAAAAATTATATCACACATTTCGGGGCCTTTTATAGCTGACTATGCATAAAGAGCTTTGCTCACTATTGAAGGCGGTACAGTGACCTATAGTTGTTAAAATCTGTGTCATTTGATCTCTTGTGGAGAATTATCCTCCCACTTTCCCCGATTTTGTAGCTCAGTCTTTAGTTTTTATGTGTTTTGGATACTGTTATTTGTCTGTTCGTCTTCTTTTTTTTTTTCTTTTAATTTATTTTCTACTTATGAGTTTGAATAAATATCCATTAGGTATCTCTCAGCTTTCTTTTAATAGTCTATCTGGAATATTTCCACAAGCATTCAAGAAAGAAAACGTGTTTTTGTACTGTGATAGTTTTTGCTCAAGCGGTTGATCAAAATGTAGACTTCCTCTTTACAGACGACACTAGAAATTCAAATTAGAAAATTAATACTTGATACAGTAGTATCGAAGTACTATAACACATATAATATCCGTTACTTGGAGAGATTACCTTCCTATACAATCTTGCGTGTGAAATAGACGTAAATAGTTATTAAAGGTATATACCAGGATTATAATTTAGTACGCCAGACGCGCGTTTCGTCTACATAAGACTCATCAGTGACGCTCAAATCAAAATATTTATTAAGCCAAACAAGTACAAATTTAAGTTAAAGAGGATTGAGGATCCAAAATTCCAAAACGTTGTGCCAAATACTGCTAAGATAATCTATGCCTGGGATAAGAAAATCCTTAGTTTTTCGAAAAGTTCCAAGTTTTGTAAACAGGAAATTTATAAAAATGATCACATTATTGATATTCATGTCAACACCGAAATGTTGACTACTGGGCTGGTGATACCCTCGGGGACGAGACGTCCACCAGCAGCGCGTGGCATCGACCCAGTGGTGTAAATAGTTATCAAAGGTACCAGGATTATGATTTAGTACGCCAGACGCGCGTTTCATCTACATTAGACTCATCAGTGACGCTCACATCAAATTATTTATAAAGCCAAACAAGGACAAAGTTGAAGAGCATTGAGGATCCAAAGTTCCAAAAAGTTGTGCCAAATACGGCTCAGATAATCTATGCCTGGGATAAGAAAATCCTTAGTTTTTCGAAAAGTTTCAAGCATTCCTCTTGGTTTGCTAGTAGATCGTTTTTAACAAGGCTACTGATTAGATAATCATATCTTAAAATTTATTGTTTTCCCCATTGATGACACACATAACTATGATCAAGCCGACAGCAAACTAAATGAATCTTTACAAATATTCAAGACATCATTTTAAAAGTCGGATTTCAATTATATCGCTCAGCAATTTCAGGTAAAATATATGTTTTGGTGCATTCCGATATACTATTGAAGGTCGCCTGTTCGAATTCTTACCCTACACGCAAAATTTCACGAGTATTATCCCCGGTTCCAGTATACAAATATAGAATTTTAAACGTTTTTCGTTGCTTTTTTCACTAGGACTGCAGCATTGAAGACGATAAAAAAAAGTTAACAATACTTTAGGAAAAGATGTGTGAAAAATAGAAATTTTTCAAATATAAATTCCTATATGTTATGAATTTACTCATCATAGATACCAGGATTAAATTTTGTATTTACGCCAGACGCGCGTTTCGTCTACAAAAGACTCATCAGTGACGCTCGAATCCAAAAATGTTTAAAAGGCCAAATAACGTACGAAGTTAAAGATAACATTGAGAATGAAAATGGGGAATAAAACAGACAAAAGCAGATGATCACCAATAGGTCTTCAATGAAGCGAGAAATTCCTGCACCCGGAGGCGTCCTGCATATGGCCTCTAAATAAATATATATATACTAGTTCAGTAATAATGAACGCCATACTAAACTCCAAATTATACACAAGAAACTAAAATTAAAATTAAAATTAATATATTAAAATAATACAAGACTAACAAAGGCCTGCGGCTCCTGATTTGGGACAAGCACAAAAATGCATTGAGGGCCAAACATTCCTAAATTAATTGCAAAATACAGCTACGGTAATCTATTCCTAAGGTAGAAAAGCCGTAGTATTTCAAAATCTCAAAAGTTGTGTTAACAGTTAATTTATTATTGTTAACATATCAATTATAACTCAAGTCAACACAGAAGTGCTGACTACTTGGCTGGTGATACCTTCGGGGAAATTCATCTCCATCAACAAGAAAGGATATGAACTAATGTTTATGAACTATTGAAGATTGTATAAAGCTGCACCTTCATATTTGTTACACAAAATCAGTATGTTTTTATCTTTGTTGTAGTGTAGCCTGGGATAAGAAAATCCTTAGTTTTTCAAAAAGTTCCAAGCATTCCTCTGGATTTGCTAGTAGATCGTTTTTAACAAGGCTACTAATTAGATAATCATGTCTTAAAATTTATTGTTTTCCCCATTGTTGACACATATAACTATGATCAAGCCAACAGCAAACTAAATGAATCTTTACAAATATTCAAGACATCATTTAAAAGTCGGATTTCAATTATATCGCTCAGCATTTTCAGGTAAAATATATGTTTTGGTGCATTCCGATATACTATTGAAGGTCGCCTGTTCGAATTCTTACCCTACACGCAAAATTTCACGAGTTTTATCCCCGGTTCCAGTATACAAATATAGAATTTTAAACGTTTTTCGTTGCTTTTTTCACTAGGACTGCAGCATTAAAGACAATAAAAAAGTTAACAATACTTTAGGAAAAGGTGTGTGAAAAATAGAAATTTTTCAAATATAAATTCCTATATGTTATGAATTAACTCATCATAGATACCAGGATTAAATTTTGTATTTACGCCAGACACGCGTTTCGTCTACAAAAGACTCATCAGTGACGCTCGAATCCAAAAATGTTTAAAAGGCCAAATAACGTTCGAAGTTAAAAGATAAGATTGAGAATGTTACATATCAATTATAACTCAAGTCAACACAGAAGTGCTGACTTCTTGGCTGGTGATACCCTCGGGGAAATTCATCTCCATCAGCAAGAAAGGATATGAACTAATGTTTATGAACTATCGAAGATTGTATAAAGCTGCACCTTCATATTTATTACACAAAATCAATATGTTTTTATCTTTGTTGTAGTGTAGCGCAGTTGGTGAGTACAGATTGTCCATTTTGGTGAGTAGTGTTTTACTTGCCATCCCGTCATGCTGCATTAGCGTTAGCATATAGGAACTTCGATCGACAACAAAAATATTTTGATGATCATTCACAGTGATGCCCCACGGTTCGAAAAACGATTCCACCTTGTATACCCATATTTCTTCACCTGTCATTGAGATACAATGTACAGTTTGATCACTTTTGACGGTATAATAAATTCCATCAATGGTTGTTACTAAGTATAATCCACAGTCAACTCCTAATGTTTTAAGCAATTTTCCCGTAATATCTATTATTATAATGCCTCCTGTTACAATGAATATGTTACTGTCTTGGTATGATATTCCATAACATTCTTTATCAAATTTTACTTTCTTCTCGACTTTATTGTTTTTCAAATTTAAAATCTCTATGTACTTATTTCCATATGTAACAGCAATACGATCATGGTCTATGACTGTTAAATCAAACGGTGAGTCAGAGCATGGTATGTCACGGATATGTTTACCATCTTCACTGTACTCCTTAATCACGTTCTCTCCTACATGTACGTAATCAGCAATCAACAGATTACCATTTGGTAACATGGTGCATCCAGACAAATACGTCATTAAACCTTGTCTATTTACTTCAAATCTCTTCTTCAACTTCAAGCGGGTGTTTTTAATGGTTTTCATTTCGGCCACTCGAAGTTGTATTTGGGCTTGATCTACTTTTGCTTCTTTGAACGGTAAACTAATTAATGGATATTTCCCCAAGCTGATCTACTTCGTTCATTAAAGCAATAATAGAAGTCTGTAACTGTAAGTTCACTTCATAGTTCGGTACAGACTTGATTCGTTCTTTGACAGATTCTACTTCTTTGAAGACTCTTTCGCTGATCTGACGCGTTCCCAGGAAAAGTTGAATTTCGGATGCAAATGATTTCAATTGTGATGTTTGCTCGTGCAGACAATTTAAATTTTGTTCCGAATTTTTCAAACGGTTTAAAAGTTTGCTTAGTTCGGATCTACATTTATCATGTTGTGTTTCTAACTCAAAAAGAAGTTTTTCTTCTAAGTCGTCTAACTTTTTCATTATTTTTGCGCGAGTATCGTTAACTAAATTTTTGATGGTTTGCTTTTGACCTTCTAAATTCTCCATGCATGCAGCACGGTCGATTATGATTTTTTGAAGACTTTTTAATGCTATGGTTAAGGTATCCTCTAAATCGTCCAGTGCAGTTGAATATTTAGCATTTTCAGCAGCTTTCTCTAAAGGAATGACGTACGAACATGCCCTATGATGAGATGGAATGCAACCTAAACAAACTGCAACATCATGTGTTTTACAATAAAGTTCTAGTCGCTTGTCATGGTCTTTGCAGGAAAGGCTGATGGAAATATTTTTTATCTGACGGAAGTCGTCGGTAGATATAAGCCTGTGATTCCTTGTTGTTCCGATAGATTTATGAACTTGTTCACAATCTGTACATAGTCCCTCCTCACAAGCCGTACACCACTTCTCTGTGTTTCTACTATTGTCCGCATAACCACATGGACCACAAAGAATCAAATCCGACATTATGGAATACCTTTAAAGTCATATTGTTATTATTAATATTAATGAATTATTACGTTCAATTAAAATTGGATGGTAAAAAATCAAGAATTGGTTCAATTGGTGCTAGATCACGAACAATGAATGTTTTCTTTTTGTTTTATATATCACCATATTATGTTGAATCTTGTACAAATTCATGTATCTGGAATAAAGATATCTTGTATTTGGCCAAAAAAGAGGCAAAAGTGATAGGACATTTTTCGAATTAATTTATTTTACTTTCAGGGTCATTTTCAAAATTCTGATTAGGATTATAGTTGACAAGTTTTTTTTATTGGTACTTGGAACTCACTCATGTTCTGCTGTTAATGCTACGCATATCAGGCGCGTAGCAACCCGTACGCAAAAACGCAGTTGCGTACACATCGAAAATTTGACAAAAATAAAAATATGGTAAATCTATGGTAAATCTAGTTAGAATAAAACTTAAGTAATAGAATTAATTATAAAGTGTTATAAAAATATGTTAATAGTCACTTTGTAACTATATCCCGTTCCGGAAACTAGTTTTCTCTTTACATTTTCGGGACCAGCATCGAGATTGTGCTGCTGATGCAAACAATAAGCTGACTCCTCGGGTTCGGTTCAGAATACAATAAGTGCGTCTACTATGCCTCCTTATCCTGACATCTTTTTTACATGTGCAAGATTGGTGCCTCGTTTCTCGTGTCTCGAAATTAAAAGTGCTAATTCTCCATGTGCAAAATTTAAAGTGCTTGTTTTCCTTGCTTTGTAAAAATAAAAGACTCGTTTTTGGAAGTTGATAAAAAGAACTCAGATTTAGTTTTGAAGCTTTTCTTTGTAGATTTTGGGACTTCAAAAGTATTTATATACAAATGTATAGTTAAAGGTTTCCAAACTATGATTTTATAAACAAGGATTTATACACAGGAATCTTTAAAATACTTAACATATAATATGCATGTATGTCGGTCTGGACGACAACGATAGAACACTCTTTCAGTACCATGAGACGACTAAAGAAATACAATGAAATCCATTCGTTTATCTGGGCTTGTTCTCATATACCACGAAAAACAAATTTCAACAGACACGGTTTTGGATAACTGGAAAGGAAATGGTCATTGACTTTCAGAACCAACTTTGAGAATTAAAACCTAAAAGAAAGACTGCTTGTTCTCTTATAAAACAAAACAGAGAAATGTGATTCGATTTATTTATGAATTTTCTCAATAAAAAAAAATACCCTTTAAGGCTTAGAAATTTGGATTTTCTCAGTGAATGTATAGTGGGTTGAGACTAATTAGGTAGCAATTAAAATATATGGTGGTGGCACTATATATTTTGATTATTACCTAATATATAAATAAGCTCTGCCCACTACACATTAGAATTTTTTTTTTCTCTATTTTTTTTTTCAAATTTAATTATTTTCAAAAGTTGACTTGTTACTCATGAAAATAAGATTTCTGTGAGGTCATTTTCAGTCCCAGGAAATCGCGAGAACGCAAGATTTTGCACCATATACTCTAGAGCATCTGGGGGGCCTTGAGCGGCCCCCAGACCCCTCTGATGACTTCTTTCCCCGGCATTGCGTACACATCATTTTGGCCTAGCTACGCCCCTGCATATTGATATAACAATGACCAGAAAGACTCATTTTTATTTTGTTTTGGAGAGGGCTAGGTATCAGTGTTGAAACAATGTATGTCTGATATTCATTGAAATATCATAAAAAGTTTTATATGGATACTGAACTTGTTCAATTTTGTTTTAAGTGTTCTTTTATATATTTGAAAATGTATATATGTAAAAATACATAGCAACGATAAATTTCAAGGTATCGGAGGACCTTAATGTTTCTCATTGGCCAGTAGTAATTACAGTTTAAAGTTATTTCACAACAGCAATATTTCTCAAAATATCTCGTTTGGAAACCTAGTTGACAAAGTTGAAGTCATGTGACAAGATTTATATAGCAAAATTTAGATGCTCAAATCAAAAATTTTCCTGTAGAGACGGGAAGATGGTCTGGAATACCAAAAAATGAGCGAATTTGTCATCTTTGTGGAAATGGAATAGGAGATTCATTATCTATTCAAATGTCAAAAACAGGAAATAAAACTGCTTAGAAATAAATATATACCACAATAGTATACTGCAAATCCAACGGAGTACAAATTGACACAGCTTTTAACCTTTCTTCATGTAAAACTTTACCAAATTTAGCAGTATTTTTAAAAATACTTGCACGATATTTATGATTTATGTTGTCTGTTTTGAGTTGAATGTTATGGTAATTTGTAAATTGACATTTTGCTGTATTTTACCATGTGCATGCATTATTATGTTTAGTGGTGTAAATGTATTAAGTATAAAAAAGGGTTTACGTGTATATATGATGTCCTCTTGTACACCGATGAGTCTGAGGTTTAAGAATAAAGTATTGTCTATTGTCAAAAATGAACAACACTAATTGCCTGGGCTATTCGTTCAACCTTTTTTTGTGGTTTTTATTTGGGGAGAGAAATGGCTTTCGGTACTGGCAATTCATCACATATCATGATTAAGGCGGTTGTCTTATTGCATCTTATTTGGTTTATTTGTTTTATTTTCTTTGACATATGATTAAACTTAATCAAAAGCCAAAATATGAGATAAGTAAGTACAATTGGGAACAAGGAAGTTATTTGGGAAATGAAATGCCTCAGATTTTGTGGAATTAGAAATTAAAACACTTAAATAAAAAAAAAATACATATGTTGTTTCGATTCAAATGATTAAGTTTTGTTTTTGCTAAACTACTTTTGATGTTCCCTATAAATGACAGTTCGACTACGTCATTGTAACCAGGATATAAGTCACGTGATTTAACACAATTGCAACCTGGGCGTTTAAAAAATATTTTAGAATAGGTAAATTTAAAAGGAGTACTGACATTAAGTTTGAAATATTACATGTATATGGCGTGTACTTCTATGTCAATAAAATGGCCCAGGTAGAGTAGGAGTTGAGCACTCACAAACATGTTAAACCAGATACATTCTTATAATACGCTTATCCCAAGCCATCGGCTTGTGCTCAGGGGTTGTAGCTGGTTTGTGTCTGTTATGATTGTTTTCGTTATAGTTCTTTGTATTTTAATAATGTCGTTGTTTTAATCAATGTTGTAATCACAGGACCTTACTGAAGGGATACGTATTTGTATTATTAGTGGGAGATATTATGGACATAATTGTGCAAATCGTGATACAAGCATGAAATTTGGTATATAGGTTGTCTAAATGATAATTAAAAAAAATCCGCTGCTGGCCATCAAAATTTTTTATTTTTTCAAAATGGCCACCGCCCGTTTGGAAATGGCGTCATATCCAATTGGCTACATTTCGTAAATCCTTTTAAAGCTGTTTTATATGTATAATCTAATGTAAGTTTTGATAAAACTTCAATTAAAGTTCGTAAAGTGCGATAAAACAATTCATACATGAAGAAAAAAGTTACTTCCGGTTCCAAAATGGCGGTAACAACGTGGAAAATGTCAATTTTATCATTTCTATCAACTTAACACGGTCTTTGTCCGGTTCAAATGCATACATACAGGTTGAGTATCTTATAACTATCTGACAGTGACCAATACACACACCTGTACAAGGAAGACCAGAACGGTAGCATTTACAGTTACCCACACAGCTTGGTTTCTTGCATTTGTATTTTTAAAAATGCTGCAACGGCAGCAAAAAAAAAAACCAATTTTGGTTTCCAACTGTCATTGTTTTATTTTCGAGTGTTCATGACTTGGTACAATATCCTGTCGAATGCATAAATCCGGATGAGCCCAAACATGTTCACTTGATATGCTTCTCTTTTGATGTTATCCGGATGAGAACCTAAGGTAGGCAGAATAGCATCATAAAGCCGCTGCTTCCTTGCAAACGATTCAAATCAAATACAATGTCTACTCTTGGATACTTATCGTTGCACGATTTTAGGCTATAAAGCAGTATGACATAATTTGCATAATCATTAGATATTTTTGCCCGACATGGTGGCTTGGAATACACAATTGCTGCTCCACCAATCACACATGCGTCAGACTTTGGATCAGTTGATGGGAAATTGCAAAATATTTCAAGCATACCTCCTTGCTGCGATTTAAAACCACTGTTTAAAGTGATATTCTGAGACATAGACAGAGGAGCATTTTGGTTTTCATGGCTAAATAAATCTTCAAAGTCAAACTGTCTACTTTGACAGGAAATTAAAGTAAAATAAAGAGATTGCAATTACTTTTCAGGTTATCCGGCTTTGTTTTTGACAAAGACGTTTCCAATTTCATTTTACGCCTTTCATAGGGAATTGTTCTTTTTTATCTGGTTATAAATAGCAGATTCTCTTTCGTTTTGCATTTGATTAAAAAGATATCCGCATTGTTTGCACCCAATATCTCGGAGTTTATATACATATCTTACCTGCTGCCGAATCCAAAACTTCCACAAATGAGCCAATTGTGTACAATTTTGACGACTCTTCTAGAAATGAATTTCCAAACTAGTTCATCACTTTGGAAAACCTTTGAAGTTTTTAGAAGAAATACTTTTGTGTATCTTATAGTCGTCATGATGTCGTTTATCTGTTATAGAATGACTCAAACCACTAGATCTTTAAAATTCATATACCAGTCTACTGGCTGCTGGTCCAGCTACCATCCGTCGTCCTAAAACTATATTCGGTAAAACGTATAGCACCAACATCGCCCTTCACAATTGCATTTTTCTGTGTTTGTGCCTGATCGGTTGTGATATAAGAAAACAACTATCTGGTCTTACGCAAAGTAAAATTACCACTTGCAAATTCAATTGCCACCTGTGGGTGATATTCGTGAAGGGATGCCATACCTCGGAAATGGATCGCCATCGGTAACCATCGAGCATAATTAACATGATCAAGACACAAAAAATACGTATCATGCTTAGTATGAACTGTTTGTAAAGTATGATATCTGACTTGTGAAATGGGCGTACTACCGAAAGCCCAAGAAGTTCTTAATTCATAATTGAACGCCAGAAATTAAACTGTAGTCGCGATGACTCTCTTTCCTTACACCAGTTGATCAAATACTTAAACGTCACAGTCATGGGTTATATGTTATGCGTTTACGCGTTTATAAGTTGACATTATCAATTCAAGCAAAACACATGATGTCATCGATGTGCGTGTTTAGTTCTTATTACATTTGAACATATATGAAAAGAATCTGCAATTCTAGGTGTTGCAATATCGGCTTCAGTGAGGGCACATGTCCATCCGCTATCACGCAATATTTCACTCAGACTTTTAAAACAAGTCATTGTAATGGACAATCCACCAAATATGACGATAAACTTATCTTCTCCGTACAGTTTGGCCATTCCCACTAAAATTGCTTAGCCAATACCAAAGTGGTTGAACTGCAGCTATAATCATGGATGCCCGGGATTTAATAAGTTAACCACCTTTTTCACCTTATTCAATGAATGCTTGATCATTGCACATGAAAGGACGTGTTTTCAACCAGTGGCATCATAAAAGTTACACAAACTTGAACGGAAGAACCTAGATGTTTAGAGAAATGAAATGATGACAAAGATATGTTTACAAAATCCAAATCCTTATCTGTAACATGAACTACGATTTACACCATTGTGCCCTTATAGTGCGTGCAAATCTCTCTTTATGTCTATATATAGTCTGCGCATGCGCGAAATGGATAAACTCATGTTTATCATAACATTAAAAATGGTATCAAACAAATTCATAACGTCATTAAAAATCCAAAAGCGCTAAGTATATAAAGAATAGTTCAAATGTTTTTGTGTGAATTTTGTAACATATTTCGCGCATGCGCAAACCCTGAACATGCAAAATATTCATTTCTTGTATACGTCACATGAAAAGAAGGTAGCCACCAAATCTGAAAATATTTTATTGTAAAAGAAGGTCAAAGAAAATGTTTTCCAGAAAAATAGGTATTTTAAACCTGGAAAAAACAGCCATTTTAGAAAAGGTGGTGGCCATCTTGAAAAAATGATTTTTTTTTTATGGCCAGCAGTTTTTTCTTAAAAAGTATATAATAATGATGCTTCGTGCTAATTTTCATGCTTGTATCATCATTTGCACAATTCCCTCTATTTTGCTTGCTAATATCTTCCACTATATGAAGTTCTTTTTGTTTCAGAATCATGTATTATTTTTATTTTTTAAAGTAAAGTGAAAGTTTAAATAGCTTATGAAATATAAGAAATTATGGTTTCAATTCCATCAGGAACAGATGAATAATGATTTGGTTGACTTTGAATGGATTTGACTATTTGTATGTCCTTTTATTTTGTTTAATATTATAGCTCATCAACTGATTCAAATATTTGACTTTGAGCGTTCCTGATGGAAGTTAATTTAGAAAAGAGCTTCGGACGCATGACTTTTTTAAATTTTAATAGTTAACATCGTTTTAATAGAGATTTGTCTCATTGGCAATCTATACACAAGTCATTATAATGTAAATATTTTTCTGTGTTCATAATGATTTTGACTGCGTAAGAAAGTTTTGTTCATCATATAGCAATTTACAATGAGTTAAACACGTACAACATAGAAAAAAGCTGGGACATGCCAAATATAAAAAAATGAACGTGAAAACCAACGGTCTTATTTATGTATAAAACAAAAAACGAAAATTAAATATGGTTGCAGCAACTAACGAAACTGCTGAATAACAGGTTCAGTCTTTGGACAGTCACATACAGAACAGGTTTAAACACGTTTGCGAGCGCTCATCTAATCCAATTACATCGGAAAGTGGAGAAACAGCACAACATCATAAAAAAACTGTAAAACCAGTTGATAAAGAATTGACTCATCAGATCGATACAGAGCACAAAAAAAACTAACAAAAGACTTTACACAAACCACCGATATAAATATATAAGAGAACTTGCAGTAACTGAACACTAATTCAAAGCCAATTAAAACAAATATTAGAATATAATGTTTCGAAAACTAAATACCAATCATCACTCGCGCATGCTATAAAAATAAAAACCGAATAAGTTGAAAATAAATTGAAAATAAAAAGCAATGTTAAATTCCATTGTATACTATCACACTATAGAAAGAAATTCACGAAAAACAATTATTTGTCTATAATAATATGCTTCGTGGTAATTTATATATATATATATATATAAATAAGTTGATTTACGAATATTTTTATGCCCCATTTATGGGCATTATGTTTTCAGGTCTATGCATCCGTCTGTTCGTTCGTTCGTCCGTCTGTCTGTCCGTCTGTCTATCCGTCTGTCTGTCCCGCTTCCGGTTAAAGTTTTTGGTCGAGGTAGTTTTTGATGAAATTGAAGTACAATCAACTTGAAACGTAGTACATATGTTCCCTATGATATGATCTTTCTAATTTAAATGTCAAATTAGAGATTTTCTCCCATTTTCACGGTCCACTGGACATAGAAAATGATAGTGCGGATTGGGCATCCGTGTTCTGGGGACACATTCTTGTTTATCATTATTTTAGTGAAGCTTTGTTTCAAGTGATTGTTTTTAAAAGTTTTAGAATAAGTAAAGGCCTTCGGGGAAGCCAAATCAGGGGCGGATCCAGCCATTTTCAAAAGGGGGTTCCCTACCCAGGACAAAAGGAGGGGCGGGATTTCCGACTATATGTCCCCTTTCAAATGCATTCATCCGCCACTGCAAATTATAAAGTGTTCTTATCGGAAACACATTCTAAGAAGGGCATCAGTTTGTTAGCTCGTTATGTATAAACAAGCAGACATATTTAGAAGAGTATGATAACTCTGCATGTTAACAAACACTTGATTCGAGCGTCACTGGTGATTCT
The DNA here is from genome assembly GCA_037788925.1 of Mytilus galloprovincialis. NCBI lineage: Eukaryota > Metazoa > Mollusca > Bivalvia > Mytilida > Mytilidae > Mytilus > Mytilus galloprovincialis. The sequence goes on along the minus strand of CM075334.1, from coordinate 42,472,675 downwards.
TTTGTAGACGCGACGCTCTTCTGGCGCAAATACAAAATTTCAATCCTGGTATCTATGATGAGTTTATTTGCATTATCTCTTCGAGGAGTCCATAGAGGGTTTGTTGCAAGGCAAAATGTCCTTATCCAGTATAATCTCGTTTTCCAGTTTACCTTTTTTTTTAAATTATAATTTTTCTTCACAGTCGATCAAGATAAACTTGCACATTTACTTTGCTTTTATTTTCCGTCTCATTGAATTGAAATTTGATTGCTGATTTCGAATTCGTTATAATTATAACTTTAACAGACCGGTTAAAGTCGATTTACATGTCATATCACTCATTACATTGTTGTAAATATAATGGAATTTGATGCGACTGTCATCATTTAGCGCTATTAAACCAGATTCAATCTACCACTTTCTACATTATAAAATGCCTGTGTCAAGTCAGGAATATGACAGTTGTTGTCCATTCGATTGATGTGTTTTATCTTTTGATTTTGCCATTTGATTAGGGACTTTACGTTTTGAATTTTTCTCGGAGTTCAGTATTTTTGTGATTTTACTTTTTTTTGTCTCATTGTCAGCTGTAGTAAAATGTGGTTTTAGCTTGTTTGTTCTGCTTTATGCATGATATTTATCTATTTTACCATGTCTGTGTTTTATGACATGTCATTAATAACCATAGTGAACTGTTTCTTTCTTAAAAAAAACACTGCTTTGACATAATTTGTTTTATTCATTTCTTTTTCTTTTATGGTGTTCTTGTTAATATTTTCCCGAAATCTTTCAAGACATCTTGGGACATTTCTTATAATTTCCGTCATATTATTAGCAGACGTATAACACTGCTAAATATATTGCAAGAACCTCAAAGTTCTATCATGTAGCCGTGATACCGTGAATTTTAGTGGGTTTGTCTGTGTTCTAGTATAATATAATTATGTAAAAGGATGTGCATGCATTGCCTGACTTGTCAAACACACTGCACACGCTGATTAAAAAATAAACAACAAGTACCTGTTTATAAACTAAAGACAAAATCACAGTTTATTATATTAGTAAAAACTGTATACTACATTAATATGTTGACACATATCAATATTTCATTTTAAGAAATCTCAAGATATTCCTTGGAAATAATTCACTTTATTGACAAATCATTGTAAATTACCTGTTGTGTCTTTATTCTAGACCGGTGACTGGATCTGTCTTTTTCCCAGACTAGTGGTATGGTGCCATTGCAAAACATACTTTGATCCAATTATCGTATTCAATGATATGCAAACGATCGTCTTTTAAACGCAAGAATCAACGGGTGCTAAATCATTACAAGAACTTTAGCTCAGAAAAAGTCAATTAAGACATACTGTTTTTTCAATAATGTTTTCAATATTTTGCCACTTCCGCGTTTTAAGCACGAGTGGGTTCCTATAAGAAATACACTTGTCTAACATTACAGTATCGTTCATTCGAAATGTATAAGAAATGTTAATTTTCTTCGTAAAGAATAGAAACATGTTATTAAAGAGGATAATTATAACGTCTACTTTCTGTTGCACTATTGACCCAATGGTACAGCTTAATTGTTTCATACTATTACTTGGAGAGTGAAACATAAACAATAACTTAAACCATTACAGCTAAGACTATTATATTCAATACAGTATGTCCCAGATAAAAGTTAGTAAGCGTATATATGTAGGTAACTTGAACAAGTATAAGCTTTGAAAAATGCTTGTCTGATTTAAGCATATATAGAATGCAAGAAGTGCATTTGTAGATGGTGGTGAAAGCTTTGTTATTAGTTTAGGAATTAGTTACGTCAGATTGTATATTAGGTTTGAGATAAAATGAGAATGGAAATGGGGAATGTGCCAAAGAGACAACAACCCGACCATAGAGCAGACAACTACCAAAGGTCACCGATGCCTATTACTAAAAATCTTAACGTAATCATGGTATAAATTTGGTTACATCAGAGACCCTTTGAAACACATAAAATTTATAAAATTTGCTGTGATCCAGGATTTTTGTAGTAACTATACACCCTTGCATTGGTGAAGACATCTTTTTAGTTTATTATTTGTTTTTTTCTTTTTCTTATAGTGATTGTAATGTTGTTTTCTTAAACTGCTCACTATATTGGACTCCGACACAAAATGATTTTGTTGAACAGTTGATATTTTCGTGATTATTTGAATGAAAGATAGTGATAAAGTTGATGAAAAGCTAAACTTCATTGGTAAAGATATGTATAGCAGTATACAACAACACATGAAATACATGCCAGATGATTTAAAATGTAGTCATATCTTGACGGTGCAACTCCTCTAAACCTGTGCAGATATTGACAAAACCTTTATGTCCCTTGGGATGTACATACAAGAACATGATCTTTAGTGTTTCTCTAAGTCAAATAAAATTGAGAATTCTGTTAAGCCTATTTCAAATGATTTTTCTAGTTTGTTCTGATGTTGCTCTGTACACATTTCTTATGTCATGGTGTCCTATGACATGCAGGTTAGGAAGAGGGTTAGTGCTGATACAAATATTATACCCAACCACATTCTGTCTGTTCTTGTCCCACGTCAGGAGCCAGTAATTATGTTGTTGAGTTTTTGTGGATGTATCACCAAGGAAAAATGAGGTATTTTTCCTTGGCAATATTTTTGAATAGTTTTGTATAAATAAATCTATATTTTCTTTATTTCCTAAAGGATGAATTAAAGTGTTAGAATGTCAACATGTCAAAACTAAGTAAAGGCTAAATGCAAATAATTCACATTTCAAAGAAAACATAATTAGACTGTCTTTCTTAATTCTGGATTAGGGATTAAGGTAAACTTGAGGTAAAGCTATTAGCACCTTCAAAATATTACAATAAGACTGTAATTAGCTATTTCCTATTTAAGATAAGATACAATAGAAGTGTTATATTTTAGTTACATAATTTTATACTTTAACTAAGATTGTAATTGATAAAAAGGTATCTAAGGGACCATATCTTGAATAGTAAGGTTTAAAATAATTACCCTCCCCTTTTTGAGGAGTTATGTATTTTGATTGGTCAAGTAACTTTGATATACATTAAATGATTATTGAGATTTAGCGGAGATGCGTTTTAGAAAGGGACTTGGATATATTAATTTGATGTAATTTAGAAGATTGGATAATTATAGGCTTTGTCACATCATGGTGACTTAGTTGCATATTCGTATACATGTATTACTTGTGTTGTAAATATGAATGCTTTATCTATTCGAGAATAATTAATATACCATTATCGAACTTAGTGTTTTATTGACTTCTTGTGCGTTATACAAAGAAAACCAGACAATGCGTTACCTATGCTCTACCATCATTATTCAGAGTTAGTTCCCCTACAAAATAATATGATCAGAACTGGGTCGCAGAATGTCAGCTAGCTCCCCCACTTATTGACATGCGATCCAGTCCGGTCATAGAGTGGTTCGAGGACCCGGCTTCGTTTACCGTGAAGAAGATGTTTTCTGAACTTTAAGGACTAGTGCCATAATATAGAAGACCTCCAGGACAGGAAACCGTAAAGGAATTTAGCTATTTACTTATTCCTTGGTAACTGCAGAGGGTGAGTACAGCCTACTATTTAAATCCCCTGTGACACTTTTATATATAATAATTATTTATTTTATTCAAAATATAATTAGGTCAAATAAGTGATAAGGCTTATATTTCTCATCCCTCCTGAAGTCTAATATAATATTATATTATTAAAATGGCAAAGTCTTTTGAGTTCAAAAACAACTTCATGGCTAATGTAGAAACAGCCATTGTAAATAGTAATAAAATAAGGGTTAAGTTAGGTAATATTTATATTAATGCTCTTGTAGACTCTGGTGCTACAATTTCTGTTATTAATGAGCAACTGCTTAGAAGGGCGTTTTATAAGAAAGAAGTACCAGTCATAAGTAATACAGATTTACATGAAATTCGTGGAGTATGCAATACTGTACATAATGTTCAAGGGAAAATTGATTTGGACATAGATGTCAATGAATTAGTTATGCCCTTTTCTTTTTATATTTTAAGAGATGTTGGATTTCACTTAATCCTTGGTCAAGATTTTTTGACTACTCATAAGGCAAACATTAATTTTTCAAATGGTTGTGTTTCATTTCATAATGATTTTACTATTGCTGCCTTAGAGTCTGGAAAGAATTTAGAAAGATATTTCATAGCAAACACAAACAAAACGCTTACTTTAAAAGCATATACAGAGAATGATATACAACTTTCTATCAATAAATTCCCAACAAATACAACGGTGCTGTTAGAGCCACACGATAATTTGTTAAACAGACAAATATTAGGTTCAAATTGTCTCAGTGTAGTTAAAAATGCAAAAGTTTACTACAGAGTGCTAAATCCAACAAACGAAGACATCGTTATAAAGGCAAATTCACCAATTTCAAAAGTTTGGAAATCACCCACAAAACCAATCTGTGCCTTAGATAACAATTCAAAATCTGATGTTCAATTTCAAGACCCCATTAAAGAGGCATTAAATCTTAATGTTACAATTGATTCCGATAACATAACAAAAGAACAACACCAAACACTTCTGATGTTAATGGGAACAAATAGGAATGTTTTCGCAAAAGATGCATCTGAATTAGGCAAAACAGACTTGCATTATCACAATATTGAAACGACAAATGATGCACCAGTAAGGTCTAAACGGTTTCAATATTCACCGAAAATGCAAGAAGTTATAGAGACACAAATCAAAAATCTCAAAGAAAATGACATCATAGAAGAATCAATGTCTCCTTACCATAGTAGTGTAATCTTAGTGAAAAAACCAAACAATACATACAGATTCGTTTTAGACTTTCGAAAATTGAATGAGGTCACTAAAAAAGTTTCTTTCTCAATTCCTAAAATAGAAGAGGTTGTTGATACAGTTGGCTATTCAAGAGCTAAAATTTTCAGTTCGCTTGATCTTGCTAGTGGATTTCATCAGGTGCCACTTGATGAACAGTCAAAACATAAAACAGCTTTTATGACACCACAAGGTCAATACCAATTTAAAAGATTGTGTTTTGGTTTAACAAATGCACCTGCAACATTTCAAATGTTAATGACTAAAGTCTTACAAGAACTAAATTGGAAGGTTGCACTTATATACATAGATGACATATTAGTGTTTTCCAAAAATTTTGATGAACATCTTGAACATTTAAATCTGGTATTTCAAAAGCTAAAACAAGCAAAATTAACTTTACAACCCTCCAAATGTCATTTTGCGGCAAAACAAGTAAAATATTTAGGACACATTATCTCTGAACATGGCATACAGGTTGACAAATCTAAAACAGTTGCAGTTTCTGATTATCCCATACCAAAATCAGTCAAACAATTACGTAGCTTTCTGGGTATGTGCAACTATTACAGAAAATTTATTCAAAACTACAGTAAAATTTGTTCCTCACTTACAACACTATTAAAGAAAGATGTAAAATTTGATTGGACAACAAAACAAGATGATGCATTCAATACATTAAAACAAAAACTGACAACCGCACCAATTCTTGCATTTCCTGACTTTGAAAAAGAGTTTTTCCTGTCAATAGATGCGTCAGATTCAGCAATTGGTTATGTATTAGGTCAAAAAGATCATGAAGGACTAGAAAAAGTTATTGCATATGGAGGTAGAGGTTTAAGGGATCAGGAAAAACGTTGGCATATCAATCACAAAGAAGGGTTAGCTCTGATTGAGGCTATAAAAACTTTCAAATCGTATATAGCAAACAATCAGTTTACAGTTTACACTGATAGTATAACCGTGCGGTGGCTAAATAATTCAAAAGATGCTACTGGACGACTTGGGCGGTGGTCATTGTTTTTACAGCAGTACACTTTCGACATTGTTCATAGACCAGGTACCAAGAACCAAAATGCTGATGCATTGTCACGAAGAGATTATCCGGTAGATAGCCAAGACAAGGAATATCAATCTGATGATGACCTTCCAGAGATTGGTTCATTACATGCTGAAAGGAAGGAACATATAGCAGTCACCTTTGAATTTGGCTGGGAAAACAGCATCCGGATTCCTGAAGTTCTAGCTATTGATGAGGCCCAAGTAAGAGATCCTGATGAGATGTTACCAACACGTCAAACTTTGTACCAGCTGCAAAGAAACTGTCAAGACTTCAAACCAATTTTTGATTATAAACTAAAAGGACTTGTTCCAGATGAGGTTCAGAAGGCAAGATCTCTTGTTGCAAAGGCATATCATTACGAAATTATTGAAGGCATTTTGTACCATATTGTTTCCGAGAATTCAAGAAAACTTCCTCCAGGCCACAATTTCGTAAAACAACTTTGTGTTCCAGCTGTCCTGCGCCATGACGTGATGTTATGTTACCATGACAGTAAAATGGCAGCTCATCCAGGTGTTGAGAGAAACCATGCTTCCTTACGGTTAAAATATTATTGGCCAAATATGTATTCCGACATAGACAAGTACGTAAGAACATGTGAGCAGTGCCAGAAATCAAAGAACTCTAAACATCAGAGACCAGTACCCCTTACTCCTTTGCCAATTGAAAATGTGTTTGAAAGAATGCATATGGATTTTTTAGAACTATCAACAACACCTGACAAACACAGATACTTGCTACTAGTGGTTGACAGTTATTCGAAATGGTGTGAGGCGTTTCCTTTAAAATCAATGGAAGCTAAGGTGGTTGCTAAAGTATTATTCAATGAGATAATTTGCCGCTGGGGAAGTCCTCGTTGTATCATATCTGACCGTGGTGCCAATTTCATGTCTAAGCTTGTTCAAGCTCTTTGCGAGCTATGTGATGTTACTAGACATTATACCAGTAGTTACCATCCGCAAACCAATGCTGCCTGTGAAAGAATGAATTCTTATATCATTCAATCCCTTCGTTCATATTGTAACAAAGAACAGACAGATTGGCCAGATTTTATACCTCCAATCATGATGGCTTACAGGTCCACACCTGCAACACAGTCAACTCAATTCTCACCATTTGAAATACTGTTTGGGCAACCAATGAGGCTGCCTATTGATGTGTCTTTAATACCAAAACAAACCATGACAAGGGAAACTAAACAACATGTAAATGAATTGGTAAACAGATTAAAACTCTACCGTGAAGTTGCAGCTAAAAACCAGAAAGAAAAACAGGACAAATATACTTTTCAACATGACAAAAAAGCAGTTCAACCGACTTTCGTTGCTGGGGCAAAAGTTTGGCTATATTGTAGCAGAACACCAAAAGGCAAGAATCACAAATTAGTTCAAAGATGGACAGGTCCTTACCGAATTCTGTACAAAGGGCCAAATATATCACCAAGGAAAAATGAGGTATTTTTCCTTGGCAATATTTTTGAATAGTTTTGTATAAATAAATCTATATTTTCTTTATTTCCTAAAGGATGAATTAAAGTGTTAGAATGTCAACATGTCAAAACTAAGTAAAGGCTAAATGCAAATAATTCACATTTCAAAGAAAACATAATTAGACTGTCTTTCTTAATTCTGGATTAGGGATTAAGGTAAACTTGAGGTAAAGCTATTAGCACCTTCAAAATATTACAATAAGACTGTAATTAGCTATTTCCTATTTAAGATAAGATACAATAGAAGTGTTATATTTTAGTTACATAATTTTATACTTTAACTAAGATTGTAATTGATAAAAAGGTATCTAAGGGACCATATCTTGAATAGTAAGGTTTAAAATAATTACCCTCCCCTTTTTGAGGAGTTATGTATTTTGATTGGTCAAGTAACTTTGATATACATTAAATGATTATTGAGATTTAGCGGAGATGCGTTTTAGAAAGGGACTTGGATATATTAATTTGATGTAATTTAGAAGATTGGATAATTATAGGCTTTGTCACATCATGGTGACTTAGTTGCATATTCGTATACATGTATTACTTGTGTTGTAAATATGAATGCTTTATCTATTCGAGAATAATTAATATACCATTATCGAACTTAGTGTTTTATTGACTTCTTGTGCGTTATACAAAGAAAACCAGACAATGCGTTACCTATGCTCTACCATCATTATTCAGAGTTAGTTCCCCTACAAAATAATATGATCAGAACTGGGTCGCAGAATGTCAGCTAGCTCCCCCACTTATTGACATGCGATCCAGTCCGGTCATAGATGTATATCACATCTATTTTCATGAATTTGTTTATACCTGGATCAGGACATAAATTTTTTCATTGAAATCGTTCTGAATTTTTCATAGCTTGCTATTCAGCAACGGTTTTACTTATTGTTGAAAGTTGTATGACCTGAAGTTCTTAACTGTCAATTGGTCTGTGCTGGGAACAGTATATCTATATATGTTCCTGGTCTGTGGTGGAAAGTTGTCTCATTTCGCTAAATATTTGATTAGTACTAGAAAGTACAACTCGTCCTAAAGAGCTACACAAATGTTGATGCAAACTAAATTTTTTGTAGAACATTAGCCAAGGATGTGCATAAGTGCATAGCATATTATTATTGTCCTACATATTAAAAGGAAATACGTACAATGGATGTTACTTATAATATATGATATATATCACTTTGTTAAATGTAAATCCTATTCAAAGGCCATACAAATCGTTAATTATGAAACTTAACACAGGTGTAGGACACTATCTGAGAATGTGCATAAGAGAATATAATTCCAATCCCAAATGGTAAAGGGGAGATAATCAAATTTACTAACTTCAATATTGCAATGTGTAGTACAATGTCCCCTAAATGGCAAAGCAAATTTTATTTACATACTTGTAGTCTTGGTAGGACACTACCTAAGAATGAGACGGAGGGAATATTATCCCATGCCAACATTTCACCTGGGAGATAAATGAATTTAATAACTTCAATATACTATTAGTTTTGCAAATAAAGGGTATAATTTTGTGAATTCTTCATTCACAATTTTAAGATTAACAAAATAACCTCTGGACAATTGAGGTCAAGCTAAAACACTAAACAGTGCTTTCAAAGAAAATATTTAAATTACTGTTACATAATAACTAGCATTATAAAACACAATTTGCTCAGTGGAAAGCCAACATAACCAAGTGAGATCAGCTACATTTGATGATTTAGAATTTGAAAATTCTTTGGGTTTTGTGATGTACAAATCATTAGCTTATCACATTTAAATAACTATTTGGTACAATGGTCGTTAAATAATTTTCTATCAGCAAACGTAACAGATCTTATTTGGCTATGTAAGCTTTCAACTGTGCAAATTGTGGGGTTTATGTTATTAAGCTATGGGTAATGTTAGAGCACATCAATTATTTTCTCTAAAAGCACTGTTGAGTGTTTTAGCTTGGCCTAAATTGATGACCATTGTACCAAAAAGTTATTCAAATGAGATCAGCTAAAGGTTTTGTCCATAATAAAACTCACAGAATTTGCATTATCTATGAGAGATAGTTCATAGTGAAATAGTATAAAATGAAGATCTTATTTGTTACTGATCAAATAATGTGTTATTTATATTCCTTTATATCAACAAATTTTCTCAAGATATCAATGAAGTGTATAAGCATTTGATTTTTCAGGCATTCTGTTAAAGGTATAAAAGCACTATATCATAGCCCCATTGCTTTCTATATTAAATTCAGCAATTTCTAGCATGAATGGCTCCTTGTCTCAAGTTCAACTAAAGTGGCAGTTATTTTATGTCAAAATTATACCTTATACTGACTTATGCTGAAAAAGTTACCATACCTGCATGTTAAAGCATACTGGTTCCTGGAAGTTTTATAGTACAAAAATAGGTACTTCTGATCTCAACAACAGGAAAAATGTGCTCTCCTATCAAAATTTTATATACTTCTTTAATATTCAAAAGAAACTATCAGCAATGGTTCTACAGTGATCCCAAGTCTCCAAGCTTTCATTTGTTACCAAAACTACCCAAATATTCCACCTAAAGATACAGCTATGCCTAGGAACTATTTTGTTTATAATATGTACTACTTTCTTGGATGTTCTTTCCAACTGTGCCTGAATTAGTTGTTCTATACCTGTATCTTGTTTCTCAATTTTCAATTAGAATGACTAGCAGCAATGCAAGTAATTATGCAATAACCAACAAAAATACTCATGAACAGTTGTAATGAGTTATTATATGTATAACAATCATATCATAAATAAATAAAACAAATAAATAAATGACAAAATCTATAACATATTTGAAGCAAACAAAGTAAAAGTAAATTCAATTACATGCAAAATTAATGTCTATGAACAAAACATGGAGATCATGAAAACCTGAAAATAATATTGCACAATCCCTAAAAGAATTGAGACAGATCTACAAAAATAAATTATCAAAAGAAAAAAACATTTTATAATGAATGGATGAAGACGATAAACAAAAGATACAATATAAACAAAATTTATGGATCATGGATCATAACAAATAACAGACTTTTTAAGAAAATTAACAAATTGCTACAATTTTAGAACATAACATTTAAACTTAAAGGACACTGTATTATTTTTGGTCATTTAAAACTGAGCTAATTAGAAAATTTGTGTTGTAATTTCTTTTGACCATTATTACTTTCACAACACAGTATGATACTTTATCAATGAGAAAACATCCCTTGCAGATATAATATGTAATCTATGAAGATTTCTTTTTTAATTAAGGAAGAAAGAACATGGGGTTTATGTCAAAGACAGTAATTCCAGGACACAAAATAAAACCAAGATAAATAGCTATGTACTGGCCCTAATTCATCATGGGATTTATAGTGTGTGATGGTAAAAAAAACTATATTCACAATAGTGAACCTTGTCAAAACAAGAATGTGTCCATAGTACATGGATGCCCTACTCAAACTATAATTTTCCATGTTAAGTGGACTGTGAAATTCGGGTCAAAACTTTGATTTGGAATCAAAATTAGAAAGATGATATCATAGGGAACATGTGTACTAAGTTTCAAGTAGATGTGACTTTAACTTCATCAAAACTACCTTGACCAAAATCTTTAACCTGAACTTCACACTTTCATTTTCTATGTTCAGTGGACCATGAAATTGGGGTCAAAACTATAATTTGGCATTAAAAGTAGAAAGATCATATCATGGGGAACATGTGTACTAAGTTTCAAGTTGATTGGACTTCAACTTTTTTAAAAACTACCTTGACCAAAAACTTTAACCTGAAGTGGGACGAACGGATGCATGGACGAACGAACGGATGAACGAACGGACCAGAAAACATAATGCCCCTCTACTATCGTAGGTGGGGCATAAAAACAAAAAAATCCATCCAACATTGTCACTTAATGAAAGATAAAAGCTTGAATATTCCTTCAATTTTTTCTAATATTAACCATACAAATGAATATTGGAAATTGGATCAATAATACTTATGATTACATTAAATTGAAATAATCTAAATTTTATGAATGAATAGCATACAGACATACAAAAAAACTAAAGTAAAATAAACATAATAATACCTTAATATAGAAAAGAGATCTCAATTTAATACAAGTATTGACTGAAATAACAAATAACAATATAACAAGATTTGTTCAATATTTAAGAATCATTTCACAAGTCTATGTAACTTTTCCTTCAGAACTTTCTGAATTCACTTCATTATTTTTATATGAATAAAACAAATACAATACATTGTACTACAATTTCTATTTTTAATAAAGAAATAACGGGACTATAGTTCATACAATACACCAACATATATTTGGGATATAAACCATAAGGTCCGAAACCAGTTATTTTAAAGTGCATTTCTTTTACACAATTAATGAAAATTAAAACATCCCACCTCCGTTTTCTTAATAATATTTTTACAGTGTGTTGTACTACTTTTGAAACAAATTATATCAAAATTATAGAAAATTTCATCAGCTCTAAATCAAAATATGGACAATTTTATGTTAAGGGGGTCTTGAAATCTTTTGACAACTTCCAAGGTACTTATTTTAAACCCTTTTCAGCTGGAACAAATCACTACTTTACTTTAAAATTTGTTACCTAAATATTCTTACAGTGTCTTTTCATCCCTACTTGCTATGTGAGGTATAAAACATAGAGAAATAAGCCAATATATAATCAAAGGACGATAACTGTGGTCTCAGACCATTATCAAGGTAAAATATATAGAAAAGACAAGTATGACAGACATTGCTCCCCCTCCCCTAAAACTTTGTCAATAATTTAAGCACAGTTAATTAATAAGTTTTTATATTTCTATGAGGTTAACTTTCTAAACAAGAAGAAATGGTACATTTTCATTATTTTTCTAAAATTCTTTAATGCATGGGATAAAAATAGATTGTTATGAGCTTCACATTTAGTTACAACATGGGAATATCTGAAAAGACATTGAACTCCTGAACTATGAAAATCTTATCTCTTTGAAATATGATTTATGAGGAATGAGCCTGAAATTTTGACAATATAGTCACAGAATAAGCTGTGAATGCAAAATTTTAAACCAAAGTACACTTCAATTTTTCAAGGTGAACTTATTATAAAGCTGACTATACAGTATGGGTTTTCCTTATGGTGACCTATAGTTGTTATTTGCTGTGTCATTTGGCCCCTTTTTTTAGAAATTTGTCTCATTGGCAATCATACCACATCTTCTTATTTTTATAAGTTTCAGATTGGGGACTCCATTTCTTTAGAAAACTTCATGTATTAAGAAATGCAAGAAAACTCTATGTAAAACATTCTAACCAATGTGGGTGTATATATATACACTTAATGATTATAACCCATTCAGAGAATTCATTTATTTAACTTTCTATTTTTAAGAAATAACATTAAGTATTGAGTTTGTTAATAATTGTTTATATAAAATAATTGTTTAAGTCAATATGAAAATGGCACAAGTATAGGACACTAGGGCATAGTTCTTATTAGTACAATAACAGTAAATAATCTCAATAATTCTAAATGTAGTTTACAAAAAAATGAATAAAATAAATATAACAAACACAATTGACTTAAATATAAAAAATACCTTATATAACACTTGTTGTAATTTTAAATTAAACAAAGCATTTGATCAATAATACTTTTAAGAATTGTAATTGTTAATTAAGAAATCATCGTGTGTATCTTTTATTGTGAAATTTGAAAAATTAACATCTATGCAGGATTATATAATACTAAATGCTTGACAATCTGCATACAGATGTATGTATAATATTTTAAATTGAATGCAAGTTTTAAGAATTGCCATATTCACACAGTCACATTATTCACATTAATAAAAACATGGCAATAATTTCTGAAATTACAGTATACAGATGTCACATTGAAATAGAGAGATTTTAACCACATGTATATTGCATAAGGGCTATTTCAAAAAAAATGATGCCTTTCCTTTAAACCTTTGTCAGTCTCTTGTATGATACTATATCTGTAATGTTTTTAGGTCAGATAATGTATTATGATTAGTTGGTCCTAACTACCAAAGATAATAGCAGTATGTGCTCTGCTTAAAAAATATTGTCCAAAATTGCCTGTGTCGCTCACCTTGGTCTATGTGCATATTAAACAAAGGACACAAATGGTTTCATGACAAAATTGTATTTTGGTGATGGTGATGTGTTTGAAGTTCTTACTTTACTGAACGATTTTGCTTCTTACAATTATATCTATAATGAACTTTGCCCATTAGTAACAGAGAACTATATTTGGTAAAAATTTACATATATTTACCAAATTAATGAAAATTGTTAAAAATTGACTATAAAGGGCAATAACTCCTTAAGGGGTCAATTGCCCATTTAGGTCATGTTGACTTATTTGTAGATCTTACTTTGCTGAACATTATTGCTGTTTACAGTTTATCGCTATCTATAATAGTATTCAAGATAACCAAAAACGGCAAAATTTCTTTAAAAATTACCAATTGGAGGGCAGCAACCCAACAACCAGTTGTCCAATTCATCTGAAAAATTCAGGGCAGATAGGTATTGACTTGATTAACAATTTAACTTCTTGTCAGATTTGCTCTAGATGCTTTGAATTCATAGTTATAAGCCAAAAACTGCATTTTACCCCTATGTTCTATTTTTAGCCGTGGCGGCCATCTTGGTTGAATGGCCAGGTCATCGGACACATTTTTCAAACTAGATACCCCAAAGATGATTGTGGCCTAGTAGTTTCAGTGGAGATTTTGTAAAAGATTACTTAGATTTATGAAAAATGGTTAAAGATTGACTATAAAGGGCAATAACTCCTAAACGGGTCAACTGACCATTTTGGTCATGTTGACTTATTTGTAGATCTTACTTTGCTGAACATTATTGCTGTTTACAATTTATCTCTATCTATAATAATATTCAAGATAATAACCAAAAACAGCAAAATTTCCTCAAAATTACCAATTCAGGGGCAGCAACCCAACAACCGATTGACCGATTCATCTGAAAATTTCAGGGCAGATAGATCTTGACCTGATAAACATTTTTATCCCATGTCAGATTTCCTCAAAATGCTTTGGTTTTTGAGTTATAAGCCAAAAACTGCATTTTACCCCTATGTTCTATTTTTAGCGGTGGCAGCCATCTTGGTTGGTTGACCAGGTCACGCCACACATTTTTTAAACTAGATACCCCAAAGATGATTGTGGCCAAGTTTGGATTAATTTGGCCCAGTAGTTTCAGAGGAGAAGATTTTTGTAAAAGATTACTTTAATTAACGAAAAATGGTTAAAAATTGACTATAAAGGGCAATAACTCCTAAACGGGTCAACTGACCATTTTGGTCATGTTGACTTATTTGTAGATCTTACTTTGATGAACATTATTGCTGTTTACAGTTTATCTCTATCTATAATAATATTCAAGATAATAACCAAAAACAGCAAAATTTCCTCAAAATTACCAATTCAGGGGCAGCAACCCAACAACCGATTGACCGATTCATCTGAAAATTTCAGGGCAGATAGATCTTGACCTGATAAACATTTTTACCCCATGTCAGATTTGCTCTAAATGCTTTGGTTTTTGAGTTATAAGCCAAAAACTGCATTTTACCCCTATGTTCTATTTTTAGCCGTGGCGGCCATCTTGGTTGGTTGACCGGGTCACGCCACACATTTTTTAAACTAGATACCCCAATGATGATTGTGGCCAAGTTTGGTTTGATTTGGCCCAGTAGTTTCAGAGGAGAAGATTTTTGTAAAAGTTAACGACGACGGACGACGACGGACGACGGACGACGACGGACGACGGACGCCAAGTGATGAGAAAAGCTCACTTGGCCCTTCGGGCCAGGTGAGCTAAAAATGAGGTCACCGTTTATTTAAGCTCACAATCTGCCTCCAAAAGGAGCATACATTTTTGTTAATGTCCTTTTTTCTGTTGAGCTAATAGGAGAAATAGAGTTATTACATTGGTTGCAATGAATTACATTGATTTCCCAGTTTGATAAAAACCGATAATTTTACATGTGAAATAAACGTGGTTATTTCACTCTCTGACTTCATACAACAATAGACGTTGTCAAGACGTCGATAACGTCCGATCAAAACAAATTGTCAATGCGTAGGAAAAAGATATAGTTCCTTACATTTTCTACATTAATTTCATAAAAAAAAGCCATTTGCCAATGTAATAAAAAGAATAACTAATCGCCGTATTTGAATATCAAAAATAAGACAACTTGTGACCGAACGCCGCTATGGATTAAACTCGTGCTGCGCACTCCTTTAATCCATACGTCGTTCGATCAGGCGTTGTCTTATTTTTTATATTCAAATACGGCGATTAGTTATACTATAAGTAATATTGAAATAAAAAAATAACATAATTACAGAAATCGCTTAAATTTTACAATTATTTAGTTTATGTACAGCTTATTTGAAAACAATAATAAAAAATATAGGTCACCGATGAGCTCAAAAAGATATTTCAAATTTAATGCCAGAAAATGGCATTTTTGCACCAAAGGGAGATAATTTGGAGCTTTTTCAATGATATAAACATTTTAAAAGTCATCTGGGGCCAAACCGAATCGTTTTTTTTGGTTGATTTTTGTACCATATCATAAAGTAATAACTAACAGCATAATAAATAAAATTTGTAATGAAAAAATAAAGGTTTAATTTTTTTCTGAAATTTTTGTACCCACGAGCCACCTTAACTACATGTAATAATATCCACCGGTATAATATATACATCATGTAGTAAATATTGTCAGCTTGATAAAATATCTTCTTTCACCATGATAGAGAAGGTATTAAATTTTTAAAACTATTTCAACCTCACAATTGAACTGTTGCATCTGAATGGAAGCTTTTCATACCTATGGAGAATTCAAGGCAGAATTTAAAATGTCCGGAAGAAAATGACCACACTGTTTTTCAATCACTCCATCATCCATTAGGAATATATAAGAGAAAAGAATTCTTCTTAAAGTTTGAAGATACAACAGATTTTTGGAGAATATCATTACTACATAACCTGAAAATAGAACATAAAAGAAATATTATACTTTTTGAAGCTGACGAGAAAAAGATAGTTTGGTGGTTGTAAAGTTTGAGTTTCTTGCAAGTATTAGGAATAAATATATATATATGTTGTCTTCTCTTTGGTCAGGTTATTGTCTCTTTGACATATTCCCCAATTTCCCCACTCAATTTTATATGGTCTACTGTATTATACATGTTTTGGTTTATTTTTAATTTGTCCTTCAGTGGTTTTTGTTTGTCATTATCATATAGGCTTATTAATCAAAATGAATGTCAGAGGATAGGAAAGGACTTTCAAAATATCCCTACAACTAAGAACCATTTTTTAGAGAGTTTTGCATAATGGTAATAGACGCACACTGAAAAAGACCAATGGCCCACATTCAATAATTATATTTCCCTTCCTACCCTCCCACAAACATTTAAATGGAATAGCCCTAACATGTTTTATTTATATTTTCTAATATCTGAATTTAAATTTTACTGTTTTTACAAAAAGTCTTTATGCAACTTCTGAATATTGGATCAATTGGCCTTCACAATAAATGAGATATAAAAATTTGGTTTAATCCAGATTATAAACAAATAAAAAACTTACGAAATATTTTCCTGTGGTTCTGTTTCTAGTGCATGATCTGGTCCTAAATCGCCAAATGAGTATGATTTTCCAAATGAAAGTCTTTTTTCTTCCAATTCTCTGTCTCCACCATAAGAAGATGCACTACTGATACGATTTCTCCACAGCCCTTCAGGAGAACTTACCAGCTGTGATGGGGACTTTACAGGGGATTCTGGTATGTTGTATGTAAGGTTCAGCTTCATATGTTTCCCAAACTGAAACATTGAGAACAATTTGATAAATAAAAGGGAAACAGATTGATCACATGGTAACTAAACATGTGCATCAGCAAAAATTATTCAACAGCAGTTATTTACAAATATTTAATGTATAATTCAGGAAGAGGTCTACTTTTGTCCCTAATGTGGGAAAAGACATTTACCCTTATTACATGCTGTATGAGCCTGTTTGTGGATGCTGTTTGTCAACTCTGTCATGTTTGTTGGTTTTTAATTTCGTAAAATCATAAATCATCCTTTAGAATTCTCTTTTCAATTGTTTTACATGGTTAATATCAGGCCCTTTAATATATTTCCATATATAGGATAAGGATTTAGCTTCCTGTGTATTCATTTCTATTCATGGAGACTAATATTTGTGGATTAAGAAAATGTTATTTTTCTTGAATACTTAATATCATAGTTTTAACAAGTATTGCACTCAAGACTATAGGAAATTTAGAATTCATTATACACTGAAATTTCTGATTAACCAATACCCTAAAATATGTGAACCTCATGAAAATTAAGGAATCCACTTCCTAAAAATTAGCCTCATCTCCTTACAAATTTTAAAAGTGCTATTACCTCATATAAACCAGGTTTTAGTATGGTAAACTCTACTTTTGTGCTGACTGTAGAACCATAAGACAACTTCCTGAAAAAAAACGATGAGAACATTGTCATTTTGAAAGATACATTAAATAAATCGAGTACAGTCAGATTCTGAATAAGTATAATTAACAAATGTGGGGTATGCATAAATGGAGGCATGGAATGGTTTTAAAAGCGAATGCACTGATTCTGTTCATATTTATGGATTATATAAATTCTTTAAGTATTTAACAGTAGGCATTATTTCATGAAATTGTAGATATATGAATGTTTCAGAATATATATAATGAACATTTTGGCTATAGAGTATGAAATAATAATTCTGGAATAACTTTAATTGTAAATTGTAACATGGTGTTCAATAAATAGAACCAAAGTACATACATTATATAATTCATGTATATATAGTTTTAGCCTAAATAATCATCAACAGAAAACTCTCCTCTGTGTTAAAACATGAAACAATTACATACCTGCTAACTTTTGAAAACCTCCATGCAGGAATTAATTGTAACATTTTTAACCTCAACTATGAATTTTTTTACATTATTTTTAAAGCACATTGATCAAAACGTCATTTCTATTTCTTTTTCATTGTTCAATTATCAACAAACAGAAAATAACATACAATAATAACATCAAGAAGAGCCAAAAAATCATTTTGTTTAAAGGTGATTAATAATCAGTGAAGATTGGTTTGTGTTTAATTATATATTTCCTACGTGTTTAATTATATATTTCCTACATGTAAAATGAAGCCTTTAAACAAGAAGTACTGAACATTCATTTTTAAAGAAAATATTATTGTCATGTTATGTACTTGATCGGTGTTGATGGCTGTTACGAAAGAAATATGTCTCGTAAATTTTCAATTTTTTTTCAACAAAATTATTTGATATTTAAAATATAGATAGGGATGTAACTGGATAATCTTTTTGTGTTTTGTTTTTGTTTTTTGTTTTTTGTTTTCCTTCTTTATTTCTTTATTTTTAATTTTTTAATTTTTTTTTTTTTTATTTATTTATCTTTTCAATAGAAAATGTAAAATATTTCCAATTAAGATTTATTTATAAAAATGACATTGTATTTATCTTAATATATGTATTATATGTATATGTTGTAATTGTTGGAAATAAAAAAATCAAAAGTTAACAAAACTAGAGGCTCTCAAGAGCCTGTATCGCTCACCTGATTCTACTTGGGTTTTTGAAATCATATAAAAAAATATAAAATTTGGCTAAAAGTGACAACACAACCTCATTTATAAGGAAAGGAACATGTTTAATTTCATTCAAAATTCCCCCACTGGCGGCCATCTTGGATGACGGATAGGCTACAAAGTAACAACACTTGGTCAGCACCTCATAAGGAACATTCATGCCATGTTTGGTTTTATTCCATTCAGTGGTTCTCTAAAAGAAGTCATTTGTATGCATTTCCCATAGGGTCCTATGTTAAACTAAGTCCCCTGCTGGCGGCCATCTTGGATGATGGATCTGCTACAAAGTAACATATATATAAGTATTATATTGTATGTATGTAATGTATATGTTGTAATTGTTGGAAATAAAAAAATAAAAAGTTAACCAAAAAAAGAAGTACCGAACATACATTTCTCTGATGTCAAACTCACTTACCCAAATTTTATAACAGGATCATGACAAAGAAGACCAGACTTTATATTTTCTATTTCTTTGAGATATTTCTGTTGCTTTTCTGAAAATATGTAAAGGAAAAGTATTGGTATCATCTATTATTAAATGAACAACAGTGCATGCATAACAATTTTTTCCGTTGAAGAAATGAATTTCATGAGTTAAAAAAAAATCAAAATTCAAAAGTATTCTAATTTATCCTTTAATGCATGGAAGGATTTGTAAACATGTAAATAAGACTATCAGTATTTCCATTTTAGGATAAAAGAAAAATTGTCCATGAGACACAGATGCTTGTAAATATATGGCATATTTCAATATATAAAGGGCCATAACTCCAGAACAGCAGAATAGGCACAACCCAAAACTGTGTTTGATATGTGTATAAGTTCATAACATTTGGTTGAGGAAAAGTAAAAGTTAAAGAGTGAAATAGTAAAAATTTAGCATTTTTTTCCATTTATACAGGGACATAAATTGAGAACAGTGAAAGTGACACTGATCAAATTCAGATTTTATCTTTGTTTTGGGGTAACAAGCATTGTGTGTAAGATTAGTACCATTTGGTTGAGTCAAAATAAAGTTAGTGTGTGGAGACAGCAAATTTAGCAATTTTTAATTTATTGAGGGACCTAGCTTGATGTTTCTGAAAATGATGCCACCCAAATTCCAACTTGATCTGTATTTGGTGGTACAAGGCATTGTGTATCAGTTTTATAATATTTGGTTGAGGCAAACTATGTAAAAGAATGGAAACTAATTTTGGGATGAAAGAAGTATGGAATAAGTCAAACTGACAAGTGTAAAACTTGCAATGATAAAATTCAAGCTGGACACATAAGGGTTTTTGAAATAAATTAATGATGTGTATACAATAACAGTCTTTTTAAGTGTCTGCATTCAGCTGAATGAAATGTGCTTTATAACAAAGAACTGATTATCCCTATAGTGTTATAAATTTTACTATTTTCACAAGACAAATGCATTAAAAGCTAAGGATAATTTTTTGATGAAACAAGAATGTGTCCCTAGTACATGGATGCCCCATCCGCATTATCATTTTATATGTTCAGTGGACCGTAAAAATGGGGTGAAAACTCTAATTTGGCATTAAAATAAGAAAGATCATATCATAAGGAACATACTAAGTTTCAAGTTGATTGAACTTCAACTTCATCAAAAACTACCTCAACCGAAAACTTTAACCTGAAGCAGGACGGACGAACGAACAAAAAAACAAACAGACGGACGAACAGACGCACAGACCAGAAAACAAAACGCCCATAAATGGGGCATACAAAACTATACTTTTATCTTAATAAAACTGTAAACAAGAACTAGAATCTTATAAAAGTTCCTATAATTCCATAGTAAAAGTGTTGTTACTACATACTTTGATCTGTTATCTGTGGTACAACAGGGTTCCAGTATAACCTCCATTCTTGGAAATCTTGTAAAGTATTAGTAACTGTATATGTAAGTTTAAAGCTGTAAAATAATTGATAAAAAGTCATTCTTCTATAAAAGAGATTATCTTAAAAAAATAATATTAAGTTTGATTTCTTTGTAATATGATTTTAATGTATGTTTTGTAGTTATCTATGAACAACTTGTTTAGAATTGGTGAAATTAAAGCTTACATGTGGTATGATTGAGTGATTGATTGTTTGTGTTTCATGCCACTCTCAGCACTTTCCCTGGCAGTCAAATCTTATTTGCAGCAGCTAGTCATAGTACCTTTAAAGTTAATGAGACTCTGAAACAAGAAGGACAAATAAACAGATGCTCAGAAGACTAGAAAAAATAATGGTCCCTTCAATTTTAGGATGGGTATCTAGTTTTTAAAGAATGATTGATACCACAGCATTTATTGTATTTGATTCAAATAGAATTCTGAATAAAGGAAGATAACTCAATTTTTAAAGATGACTTTAACAATGTCATTATTGATATTCGATTCCTGCACCTTGTAAAAGTAATGTAATTTGCTTGACTAGTTTAACATCATTTTGTAATTTGAATATCTGAGCATATATATTTCATTGATAAATCTTGGACATGTTCATGGATATAATGTATAGAATGTTATGATTATTATATTTTTTGTATATCAAAAGTAGTGATAAACCTTGGAAGTTGGGAAGATTTAGATATCAAGTCAGTATACCATAGGGTTTTGTGTTGCATTTTATGCAATCTTTACCCAAAAATTATATTTCTTTTTAGAAAAACTACCAGTGTGTTTATAACTGAATCTCTTTAATGAAGGCAACTTAAAATAACAGTGGATTTTTATGCATGTCAATATTTTACCTTTCACCAACATCTATCTTCTTAGGACCACACTGAACATCCAAAACAAATGGTACTTTTCTAAATAATATCTTTGGCAATCTGTAATATAAGGTTTTAATTTTACTACAAAAGCTATCAATAATTTTCTTCGTAATATTGATTACTGGACAAAGAATTATAAATACAAAATTTACCAGTACATTGAGAAATAAAAAAGATTTGACTATCATCTATCAAATATGAAGGTTGGTATTTCTTTTTGATTTCATACCGTTATTAATTCTTAAGTCATACTTTAGTATGCTTGTAGTTCACTGAAAGAAAAAGAAAATATCGAGGCTGTTAATGATTTTTCCTACCTTTAAATTATGTGCTCTACAAAGCATTTTTATGATAGCAGAACATTCCAACTCTTCTGTCAGAATATTTTTTTGTCAAAAAGGTTAGTTACTGCTTGATTGGATGCAATTGTTTGGCAACTGGTTATTAAAACAAAAAAAATAAATGAAGTTAAATCTGGTCTTATCCATAGAAATGAATATTTTTTCACAATGTTTGGCTAGGTGGTCTTCAATTTCGGTAGAATTTCAACTTCAACAAAATTTTCCATGCATTTTTTCAGAGTTTACAATTTTCTAAAGGTATAACCATACCTGTATACTGTTACAGCTTGTGGTTCTAGGATTTCTGTTCCCCATTTCACATGTGCATTTAAAACCAATTCCTAAAATTTATAGAGAGAAACTACATTCATAAGTAAGCAAGGAACCTACATATGGACATTTTGTAATATTGAGAAAGTACATTTAAAAGCAAGGAACGTACATGAACATGGTGTAATAAACTAGCTGAAACAAGTTTGTAAGTGCTGATTTCTACAACTTTTGTCAACTACTTTGAAATAATTACATTAGATGTATGTTTCATTACAATACGTTATTCTGATTGGCTAACTGCACATCATGTGTTATTCCTTAAGCAGTTGTATCACTCAATAAAACTTCTCATTCATGATGACACGAGGTCCCACAATAAAGTGCACAGGTTAATAAAATAAAAACTTGATAAAAGGCGTGTTTTCATGATCCTATAGGTAAAAATGTAATTATAAGTATTGAATGCTTTTTTTTGTAACTTTATAGGGTTGTAAAAGCGTTGACCGTGCGCACATTTTAAGTATGAAGCGCTTCCCCGCTTCATACAAAATGTACTTCGGTCAACGCTTTTACTGCCCAATAAATTTACAAAAAAGAGCATTCAATTCTTAAGTAATATCGTACTACCTCCAAACAAACCAAAACAATCATTAAGGTTTTAATTGTTATACATTGTAAGAAAAATTGCTGTTTAGTTTTTATTACTGAACTTTTACTGACAATTCTGACCAGCTTATATTTGTTAAATAAGATTAACAATTTTTATGAAAATTTACAAGCATTACATGTTGCATACCAGATATCTTATAAAGGGGGAGTAACTTACAGAGTAATCTGTTTCTATGTTGTGCTTATACAGAACAAATATAAGTGATAAAGTTTCTCCTCTGCCTAGCTCAACAGGAAACTTTAATCTGTCTCCACTAACCATATGGATAGCATAGTCACAACCTTTACATGCTCCTCTGAAATATTGTTCATAAAATAATTAATAACTGATGTAGAAAATGTAAGCACTCCTTCCTTATCTGTTGTTTTATTCATAAGTCTTATTTTTAGAGATTCTTCTGCACAGTTTTGTGTATAAAAAAAAACTTATTCAAGAGGCAAAGATAAATGAAAGACTAACTTCCACATCTTTGAGCTAAAATAATGATTATATAAATATTTCCCTCTAATTTGAAAGTTGTGAAAATATATCATTCTTCTACAAAAAGATACAATTAAGAGATAAAGTCACAACAAACTTTAAATGTAGAACTAATTTCAATTTGTTAAGGGCAGAAATAAAAATATATCCAATGTTATAAGCTGACATGATCAGAAGAAATACATGAAGAAATAAAAAAAAATACTCTGATTAAAATAGGAAAGTGCATAATTTTGAAAAACTTTAGTAGAAGTTTGCATATTAATATAAAAGGGTCTACTGCAAACCTTTATGAAAAGATTTGTTAGTTGTTTGTCTCTGAAAAGATGTGTTAAAGAAGAGTATATATACAGTCATAAATAACATCTTTTTGGAAATAAAAGCAATAGGTTAAAATATGATAACTTTGGTAGCTCAAAAGATTTAGACTTTCTTTAGTTTTCTAAATTCTATTTCTTATAATCCTTGTAGTTTTCAAAGATTTTGCTTTCTTTTTTCTGAGGAATTTGAAACTGTAGTTAAATTTACTATTAAAAACAGGAATAAAATTAGAAAATTTGTATAAAGGGATCTTATATGAATCTTGCTAAATTTAGTTCACGTTGACTCAAAATTTCAATAGAAGATCAAAATGTATCAGTAAGAATGGTAATATACTGTCATTGCACTGCAGACAACAACCCAAATTTGACCTGTGGTGCATATAATATTATTAGGAATAGTTCCTTTGAGTTACCAAAGATTTGTAGTGACAAGATAAAAGCATTATTAGAGCTAACACACTCTATTAAAATGATCCTTTATTTCTACTGTGAAACTTATATACATTAATGAAAGAATACAAAGGGTATAGATATATATGTATGTACTGATGTATAATTTTTACATAAATGTGCATATGTGTAATTACTTATATTTTATTTACATTTGGTGATTTTCAACATCTGCAAAAGAAAGCTGTACTGAAACATGGTTTTACTGAAAATCATTTAAGCAAATATTTGTAAAAAAAAAATCTTTATTTCTTCAATAGACTCAAGCTTAAATCTAAAAACTTGAAATGAGAATAAAATTCAAAGGGTTGAAAAAGTTGCCTTTTTCTTTCTGAATAACATATTTAAGTATCTGAATATTATTACTGCTGTATAGCAGGGCCTATTCTTAGCAGAGTAGAGACAAAGTTAACTGAAGCCATCTTGCATCAACATATATTTGTTATTTTTTAAATACATATCATAAATTGCTAAAAATCTAAGCAACAAAATATCTCTTCATTATGATGCTTTATAAATCTTTAAAACTACTGCAAAAAAAATAATATTAAATGTTGGTTCAAAGATAACAAGATACACAATGAATAAGGTAAAATGAAAGCTGACTCAACTGATTAGGAATTATATCAAATTATCCAACGTACCAATGTACCAACCTACCAATGAACCTGTAGAAGACTTACATATCATTCTGTACATCTCTATGTTTATTGATAGTCTTGTCACAAGCAGGACAATGTCCTTTCATCAACATACAGTTGTTTATGGCTATGTCTTGTAAACTATCATTATTTACTGAAATTAATAAATAAATAAACAAATCCTTACAATCAATTTAAATATCAAATCTATTCCTGAAAATAAGATAACTATACAGTTCTATATTCCTAACATTTGTGCAAACACGTTTTTTTACTACTTCTGAAATGTTCATTATATTAGTGAATTGATAGATTTAAATTTTTTTATGAACTTCTGCATTGGATTGCTGTCACTTATCTCATGTTATTCATATTTATAATAATGTGATACGTTTACAATGAAGGCTTTTCAACAACTGTCTAATAATGACATTATAACAGTTATTGTATGTTTATGTTGTGTGAATTTGTCCCCTTAAAAAGTGTTAACATTTTCACTGTGTTATTATTCTAATGTCAAGAAGCAGTTCAGAGTCATGCCATAGGTATAGTCAGATTTTCAAGAAAAATCAATATAGCCTTAGAATTAGAAAAAAAAGTTGTAACCTTTTTATTTTGCTTAAACATGATAAGAAAAGTTAATGTTTGTAAGGTATACAACTAAAATCAGTCACTAATGTTCTTAAGTCTTTAATTTACAAGGGACCATTACTGGCCTCATCATACCTTTGCTTTTGTATAATACCAACAATGAAAAAAAATGTGTTTTTTTTTAAATATTTGTTTTGGACAATTTTGTGCACTTTACACACAAATGTGCTACAGTATCATGATTTTTATTCTATTACATTTTAAAACATGTTTAACCCCACCATATTCTGTATGTGCAAGTAATTCAGTGGTTGTCATTTGTTGCTGTGTTATATTTGTTTTTCATTCATTATTTTGTTCATAAATTAGGCTGTTAATTTTCTTGTTTGAATTATTTTACATTTGTCATTTCAAGGTCTTTGTAGCTGACTATATGATATTGGCTTTGCTCATTGTTGAAGACAATACATTGACCTATAGTTGTTATTTTCTGTGTCATTTTTGTCTTCACTTACCACTGAGAAAAACCATAAATTGTCCAGAAACATCTTTGTACTTCACTTGAAGTTTTGGTGGCTGGTGAATACGTAAAGTTCTTGATACTAAATTGAAAACAAAACATAAATTAAAACATTTTTAAATCTGAATTAAATATTCCTTTTCCACCAACATTGCAAAACCCATTTTCTGTTTTTATTATTTTGTTTTAATCCTGAATATGCATTAATTATCTGCCACTGGACATAATTCAAGCAGTTTTGTGGTTTATAATTTTGTAATTTCATGCATTGTTTTCTTTTTTCTTTTTATGCATGTATTTCAGTGTACAAACAATGTTGTATATATAATGTATGTATCTTTTTTATGATAAGGATACAATGATAGTTTGTCTTTTGTTCCTATAGATGGCTAATGGAAACGTTGTGTGCTTAAAAATTATTTTTGTGAGATCATTTGATTATTGTACCATAAATGTGTATGTATAACTGTTGTAATTAATATGACGCTGATGCATTGAAAATCTAATGTAAAAATGTTTAATCTTTAGCCTGTTTTGCTTTTAAATTGAGTATTATTATTAAAAATCAAATACCTGACTTTTGAGTATAAATCTTTTCTTTCTCTGGTAAAGGTTTAATGTCATCAAGCTTCAACAAGAAATCACTTTCTCCTAACATTCTCTTTGGGCAAAGTATTGGCTTGACAATGGACACTGTCAAATAAATTTTTGTATCGCACGATGAAATATTATTTACTGTTGCTTCCAATGGAACAATAAATGTTTTGTCATCAACAAAATAAGGCTTCTTCTCCTGAAATTAGAAAACAATAACGTAAAGTGAGTTCAAAATAACTCACATTAGCGTGTGTTTTTAACTGCATTTAACATTGATCAAGGTCAATAGCTCAAAATTACAATGCAGTAATAGTGGTTTTGGTTTATCTATCTTCATTCTTCACAAGACACATACATGACATATACACATTTGAACATGTGCTTGATATTTTGTATAAAATATCACATTAAGTACATTAATTGTATGTTTTCAACATTTTCTTTTAATATATTTTTTCTCCCAAAAATGAAGGAAAATTCACAATGCATGTATGGTATTTTAAAGCTTCAATAACATGAATAAGAAAGCAACTACACAACATAAAATCACTGATAATAGATCTATATGAACTTTGGTAATTTTGTTCGGAATTCATGAGGAATTCTAGTATTTACTTCTTTAATACATTTTTTAACAATACCACCGGACACTTATCAAATGACAATCAATCATTTTATAACATTCCCTAATGATTTCCATAGAAAACACCTATACTGATGGTTGGAGCCAGTCCATGAATGTTTATATTAACTAAAGTAGCTGAATTTATCTGAGCAACATGGAAAAGGCAACTAGTGCAGCAGGAGCTAACACTTTTACCAAAATAACCAAGTTTTTTTTATGATTCTTTCTGATCAATCTTGAGTTTTCTCTAATGTGTTTCTTTTAGCCATAGATTATTACTTTGTAACAAAACTTCTTGTTTTTGATACAAACTATATTAAGGATCCAGACAAAGAATATTTTTTATATAATTAATTGTATTTACCAAATGAATATAAAATATGTTATTAAATATAACCATTATATGGAGACGAAGTCCCCAATTACGGTAGAAAAATCAATAAAAATTAAAAAGTCTAAAATTCGAGAATATTTCCCGAAATTTTTCATACTACTAATGAACTCAAAATCGTTAACTTTTTTTTTCAGATCTTATCATCTACTTCCGTTTCCGGTCTTGTTTGCATCAACAAAAAAATAAACACAATGTGAAACCTGGAAAGATTTGTTCTTTAAAAAGATGCATAATTCCAAATACATGAAATATTAGATTTCATTGAAAAAATTAATTTGTATTTCTTGATGAATAAAAAGTAGCAAAAGACTTATCCAGAACTTGAATAATTTGTGAGATTGTAACCTCTGTCTCTGAAAATCACTATTTTCTGAAAAACAATCATTGATACCTAAATTTTTGCATCTTAAAGTTGTTTGTCATTTTGTATATACTAACCAATAAGACACTTGAAATTGTTCCCAATTAGTCCAAATAAGTTTTTGGATATTAAACTTATATGACAGCCCATTTTATTTGAAGATTCTTTGATAGGTCTTACAACTTTAGAAAATCAACTTACATGTAGTTTTAAATGTGTATTTGTGTCGGCTGTGCTTTTAAACACATTGCACAAAAAGTAACTTTTATTGTAAGACAGTTCATTTTCGTCGATATTTGGTATATTTTTTGCAACGTGGAAATTGACGTGTCCATAAAGATTTTCAATTCTTTTTTTCCATTTATTAATGTTCCCATTCAAACACGAAGGAAAATTAACAATCACATTAACAAGATACGTTTTCCCAATATTTACACACTTAAATTTGTCACTGTATTGCACATCACTTCCATTTTGTTTCTGCTTTTCAAATATATGCAAAATTATGTTAGAAAGATCAGCATCTTCTTCCATGATCTGTGCTGTCTGCTAAAATCGTAGAGTACAGTGGCATTGCACCAATCAAGAAGTCCTTTCCCGAGACAGGAAGTCTAATTTATGACTATACAATTAATTGAAATTTATGTTATTTGTGATTCATTTTCTTTTTCTAGTTTTAAATTATTATAAAGAATACATAAAGAAAACACCGTATCACAAAAACAACTATCAAAATTGGTCGCAAAGACGTGGGAAGCTGTATGAGGATACTATCTGTTCCGTACTATCCTTGTAAAATCAAAACTTCCGGTTTCAATTTTCACATGGGTTGCATTGATTTTTAAGCCCTGTAAACATTTATTGGCCATTGAAAATGGCAACTTGGTCAATGAACCAGTATTTTCAAACAGTAAGTTTATGTTTTATAGGAAATGAAAAAAATCACTTTCCTCCTTAAAAAATACTTGTTTATATCTGAGACTACTATTGTGTTATAGAAGTCTCAGTTTATATTTAAACTGGAAAACAAAATTTTTACAAAAAAGAAAGAGTAAAAAATTATACATGATATATAATATATAAGAAAGACAAAGTTGTCCAAGACATAAAAAAAAACATGGCTAAACAATTTAAACAAAAAGACAACATTTTTTTCTAAAAAATGGAACAAAAACTACTTGACCAGCACCATGATCACTGACAACTGACACTGTAAGCTGACTGTTAATATGAGGCAAGCATAACCTGTGAATGGGGAAGAAGTCTGTATGAATTATTTTTTTTGTGACTTAGATATTTGTTAAAAAAAAAAAAGAAACGTAAATACTGTAACGTTTCCGATTTTGGTTCTGTTGTAAGTGGTTTTACTTGTGAGTTACATTTTTATTTAAGTTATGACATCATGTTCAATGTAAACAAAGAAACGTTAATTCATATCAAAGACAAAGAATTATTAAAAATGAAATATTGGTATTGTGTTCCTTGAGTTCCAATATTTTATTAGACTACACAACGAGACCGGAAGAAGGAAGTTGATTTCTGCATTCTGGGCAAATGTGGGAATTAAAAAAAGGGACAAACAAAATTTGAACGATTTTGAGTTTATTAGTACAATGAGAATTTCAGGGTTTTCCCGATTTATTTTTTTTATTGATTTTTCTACTGTAATAGGGGACTTTGTCTCCATATGAATTGCCAAATGTTTAAATGTTCTACATATATTTTAAAAAAACTGTTAATAAGTTGTATACATTGTAGCTAGTCATGCTAGTGTCAGTTAAATTTGCTTCCACACAGTTGTTTTTTTTCCTCATAGTTCTTCATCCCTGGCTTCAAAGCATTGAAAAACTAATGAAAACACAAAAGGTTCAAAATAGGGATCAGAGAGTTAAGAAATAATTCATGGAAGCCATAGATTCGTTGGAAATTTACACATGGCCTTGGCCGTGATATTCGAATTTTATCCTGAGCGTTAGCGATGGATAAAATTAACGAATATCACGGCCCAGGCCATGTGTAAATTTACAACAAATCTATGGCTTCCATGAATTATTTCGATTCTAATAGGACAAATACGATAATTAAAAAACTGAAGCGATGATGGGTATACCGTGTGTGTG
Source organism: Mytilus galloprovincialis (assembly GCA_037788925.1). Taxonomy (NCBI): domain Eukaryota; kingdom Metazoa; phylum Mollusca; class Bivalvia; order Mytilida; family Mytilidae; genus Mytilus; species Mytilus galloprovincialis. Next base: position 42,442,343 of record CM075334.1, on the reverse strand, counting down.
GCTGTTCTATTTTACCCACTGTTCGATAAATGTAAAACAAATTTAATAAACCTGCATGAATGATTTCTTAACTAACCGCTAAAAAAATGTGATTACTTTTTTTACTTCACAGTAAATCCAACATTTGCAATTTTAAATTTACATTTTTTATTGTAAGCTACCGTCAAATTCACTGTTGACATGTTGTAACCAAGGAGCCGCCATGTTGACTTGCTAAAATCAGTAAATGTGCGAATATTGGAATTTGCAATAGAACAGAAAACAAGCAACACCTACCTCAATACTTTATTTTAATGCAATTGTATCCGAGTTTAGAAGGTAAACGCAATAGAAAAACCTCCAGCTTTGACGTTTTCATTTGTATGATGTCATGTTTTGAAATGACGTTAATGCGCAAAAATCATTACTGGAATTTCGCGGAATTTTAATTTGTTTTGTTTTTGTCCATTTTTCCGTTCTCTAATGTGTAAATTCTTTTTGTTATGCATCAGAATCAGAATAAATGTTCTGTAGGGTTTTATTCAATTGTAATTGTTAACACAGCGAAATCCACAACCGTTTACACATAGGTTATACGATACATGTGGATTTACGTGGGAGTCATATTTAAACAGCCATTTGTGTACATCTTGGAGTCTGCGCTAAGTATAGATATATCGAGAATTTTATCACGGTGTTGTTTACAAAGCGAAAGAAGCACGTCATATTAGAATGATCAATAGGTTATCTCAAAACTGCCTTCTAGTGACCACACATTTATGACATTAATATTTGTTGCTGGAAAAGATTTATTTAGAATTTTGGCTTTACACAAACATGCCTAATGTTAAACAGTTCATATGTAACCTCCTTAGAATATTAAATATAAGAGATAATGACAAAGTATCTTTATTTTAAGTTAGATGATGCCTTACAAGAAAGAGATGGGTTGAAAACAGCAGTAAGTTATTGATGTTAGATGTAAATCTATTTTTGTAACTATTTCTGAGCAATATTTAACAGAATACATTTGTATATCCCTTTTTTACATGTAACATGTTGAAAAAGAAAAAAGTTAATGTGAAATAGACTTTGATAAATAAATTTAGACAAGATGAGAAAAGTATTTTTCCTATTTTGCACATTAGCTAAAGTTTTTCATTACTCTTTTCTTTTCAATTTCATTTTAGTTTTTGCATGTGTGCCTATGAAGAAAAATTATTTAAAGTTATCAATAATTAGTCAATTTTTATACGCCTGTCAAAATTTTGACGGGACATATTATGGTATACAAATGTCTGGCGTCTGTCCGGCGTAAACATGTCCCACCGTAACTTACGAACGACTTATCCCAATTTCATGAAACTTGATATTGTTGTTTCTTATGACAGTCAAATGATCTGTATACTTTTTGATGAAAATTAGATTAAAACTTTTTGAGTTACGGGACTTTGTAAATAAAACAGGGGTGTGTTTTTTCCCATGTCCCGCCGTATCTCAAAAACGATTTATGATAATTGATTAAAATTTACACACTACTCAGTTATATTAATCTGAAGATCTGTATACTTTTTGGTGATGATTCAAAATTTTATATTTGAGTTCTTGAGTATTTTGTAAAAAAGGGGGAGGGTTTTTTTACATGTTGCGCCATATCTCAAAAACAATTTATGATTATTGCTTAAAACTTTGCACACTTCTTAGTTATATTAATCTTAAGATCTGTATACTTTTTGGTGATGATACAAAATTTCATTTTTCAGTTATTGAGTATTTTGTAAAAAAGGGGGGTTCACATGTCGCACCCTATCTCAAAAACAATTTATGCTTATAGCTTTAAACTTTACACACTTTTTAGTCATATTAATCGTAAGATCTGTTTCCTTTTTGGTGATGATTCAAGATTTTATTTAAGAGTTATTGAGGTTTTTTTTTGTTAAAAAAGAATGTGTTTTCACATTTCGTGCTGTATCTCAAAGACAATATATGATTATTGTTTAAAACTTTACACACTTCTTAGTTATAATAATCTTAAGATCTGTATACTTTTTGGTGATGATTCAAAATTTTACTTAAGAGTTAATGAGTTTTTTGTTAAAAAAGGTGTGTTTTCATTTCACATGTCACCGTATCTCAGAAACTTATAATTTATGATTATTGCATAAAACAAAGGGCATATCATGCGCTCATGGCACAGCTGTTTATTGAACTTGTTAATGAACTGTACCCATAGTTTTTATGGTGAAGTTCCAAAATCAATCAGAAGTTTTTAAAAATCTACATTGTAGCTAAATAATGAAGAAAAATTAACCAATGAACAAAATGAACCATTATCCAATCAATTTATTTTATTTTGTTTGACATTTTTTCCAGGAATTACTGTCATTCCAACATCCACATATTCAAAATCCTCGACTACAGGTAGAGCATCCAGAATCTCAGGTCCAGAGAGTTTTTGATAGTCCATTTGATGAAATGATTGCTGCTCATTTAAGGTTAGTCTAGAAAAAAATATGAAGCGTAAAGGACAAACCAAATTAAAAACAAACAAAGTTACAAACACACACATATAATTTATCAATACAGGTACTCATAAAAATTTTAATTTTGTCATGAAAATTAATTCTTGAAGTATATATGTAGCATTTATATTTATGGTTAGATCTATTTTACATGACAGTACTTTCAACACTGAGCATTAGCTGACAAAAAATAGCAAGCTATAAAGGGCCTCAAAAATAATTATATACATATTTTTATGATTGGTCTATAACCATAGTACTTACTACAATGTACGAATATCTAAATACTGTCATTTACATAACAAGAAAAACCAAAAAGACAAGAGTTCTTGATAGATTTTTCATTTTATTTTTGCAGATGTTGCTGGGCTGTTTCAAATCATGATTTTATTGAAGCATATGGCTGCCAATCTGTTGTTGCACAGTATCCTTCTTTAAACTTGTTGTTTTATCAATAAGAGGGGAACATGTTTGTTAAAAATATGTTTTTGATTTTCATTTAGCAGTAGAAAAGATCTTCAACATAGGCATAAATGAGTTGCAATGTTTAGAATTTTTAAAAATGATACTGAATGTATATTGTGTACGTACTATTTCACAAAAACTTTGTGGATTATTTTTTAGGAATATTTAAAAAGATGAAAACTATCACAAATTTACAAGCATTGTCCTTTGATCTTACGATTCTTCATTGACTTCATAATTTTTACTGTGACACCTGGAATTTAACTTTCTATATGAATACATGGATCTGTTATTCAAACAGACATCTTTTATATTTCTGAATTCCAAAAAATATAACTCATGTGTATTATTATATGATATTTTAAAATGTTTGACTTTGAGTTGACAATCGTACAATTAGAATTTTCTAGTAATTACATTTAAAATGAGACCAAAAATAAGATCAAAGGAGATAAAACTAAATAAAAAAGTAATTTGATTTTTGAAAAGCATATACATTTGTTCTTGCTCAATCTTCGTCAAGATTATATTTATGTATTCCTTAATTTAGACTAGAGCATTCAACAAGATATTTCAGAGTCAAAAGGATGAAAACTGGTCGCTGCCTATCATGTTTAATATATTTATAGATCTGAGATTGTTTGCCAACAGTGTAAGTATCATACAATTATAACAATAATTATAGCAAACTAGATTATAGCTTTTTTAAGAAATTATGTTTGACAAATCTGCTTCATGCCAGTTTAACCAATATGTATCTAATTAAAGCTAATTACTTTTCTAAATTTTTGATTTTTTTTTTTAAACAATTCAGACAAAACAGCATCAAATAAAAATTGGAAACTTTTGTTGAAATATCCTCAAAAGTTCTACTAGAAAAAAAACCACCTGTAAAGTATTTGTTTTAATTTAATTACGAGAGCAAAATAATTTTCCAATTGAACCTATCAGATAATAATTTTATATTTATAAGAAATTGCTTTACTTAGACATTTTTTTTTTTGTGTTTATTAAATTTTGCTTTGTTTTCAGGGTGATATACAAGCTGTACACAAAGGAAAGGGTAAAATGGGAGACAGATTAGAGAAAGCTGCTGATCTTATCATGGGCTGTTTTAGAGTCTGTGCCAGTGACAAGTATGTACTTGAATAGCTTATTGAATATTTTTACATCTTAGATGGTTGGGTTTGATTAGTTTTGAAAAACATGATATAGTTATGAATAATTGATATGCAGTTTGTTTTTTTGATATTCGATGTTTTTTTGGATATCCAATTTGAATTCTGTAAATTCATAACATTTTCAGGCATTTATTATAACAAGTGTTGAACAATTGACAAAAATTCAAGATTATTGTGATTTCAGAGAATGCATACAAATATTGTTTTCTTTATAGAAAATATATTGGAGGGTTTTTTTTTGTGAAAAAAATATACATTCTATTGCAACTTTTACAATCATTTCTGAATTTACAGTTTACAAAGCAAGAGGTAAAATCATGAAGAAATAAAATGAGCTCCAAACTTACTGAAACGGATGCATCACTGCTATAAACATGCACCTGAATGAGACTGTTTGATCAGTCATTCTAAAATTTCTGAATAATTTAATTCTGATTCTTGTATATATTAAGAAATGTCAGTTGATTTATAATTCCTATATTCAATGAAACATTTGATTATGTTTGTCTAATTTGTGCAAATCAAATTCTGTGAGAATATCTAGGTATCTATATACACATGTATTGCATTATGGTTCTGCAGCTACTTTACCAGTATACATTGATAGAAATTGTGTATTTTTGAAAATGATATGAATAATAACTATTTACCTCTATTGAAATAATTTTAGACATAAAGTTCAAATCAGGACTTTGAATGAATGAAAATCTTATACACCTGTACATGTACATGTATATCTAATGAAGATCTCATTTTAAAACTCACTTCAAATTTTTTGTTTATGTCTTTTTATATAGTCGAGCATCTGTAGAAGATTCCAAGAAATGGGGAATGTTGAATCTTGTTAATCAGCTGTTTAAAATATACTTTAAGGTGAGTATGAAAACCTTTATTGGTGCAATAAGTTTATTCCAATCATGCTGGTTATAATAAATAATATTTGTATTTTTGTATTTAATATTGATAAATACAAATAGCCTTTATTAGTCATATGATCTGTTTAGAATCCAAATCTAGATAAAAACGCTTTGTATAAAATATGAAGTTAATAGGTATAGGAAGATGTGGTATGAGTGCCAATGAGACAACTATCCATCCAAATAACAAATTTATAAAAGTAAACCATTATAGGTCAAGGTACGGCCTTCAACACAGAGCCTTGGCTCACACCGAACAACAAGCTAGGCAATCTTTCAGTAGAAAAATTTCAGATTGCCCATAATACCAGACTGAGAATATTTTATGAAGTTATTGAACTTTCTCCAAAAATTACAAAGGCATGAAAAATGATTAAAAATTAAAATCCTCACACTTTCTGCATTTTTTTTGGGAGGAGCATGGAATTTTGATACAATTCCTTAAAACACTATTCAACATGTGTACATTCACATAAACATCTTTGTCAGTTGCAATATATATCATTCTATAACTACATTATTGATGAAATAAAAAAGATTATTAATTTAAAAAATGCATTAAATTTTTAGTTTTGTAAACACATACTTCTTTTATTGCAGATAAACAAATTACACTTGTGTAAGCCACTTGTTAGAGCTATAGACAGTTTACCAATGAAAAACAGATTCTCTCTGTCTCAACAAGTTACGTTTAAGTAAGTAAGACTTAAGATTGTTATGAACAGCTGTGAAGACGGTACAGTTATCGGACAAATAGTTAAGTTTTGGACTGGAAACAAGGCTTGTATGATTTTTAATTTTTAGTTTATTGTGTATAATTTGGAGTTTGGTATGACGTCCATAATTACGGAACTAGTATACATATTCTTTTTTGGGCCAGCTGAAGGACTCCTCCTGCTACGGGAGTTTTTCGCTGCATTAAAGACCCATTGGTGGCCTTCGGTTGTTGTCTGCTCTATGAATTATCATTCGCAATTTTATTTGAAATTGGTCTAATGTTAAAAAAGATGTAGGCAATAGTACTGATGAGTAGTTGAAATCAGGTATGGTTAGAAACTTTGTATTGTATCTTTTTATCTTCGACATGTTACAGAAATAACAAATGCATTGGAGCATTTAAAGGCACTTTATATAGAATTTCAGAAATCAATGATGCAAAATTTGACATCTTTCATACAAATTATAGACATATGTGTGAATGCAACTGCCATAGTTTTGTCCAATCAATATTTTTGTAATTTATGTGAAAATTTGTGTATATTTTTATACTAATTGTATGATGATGAACTATAAAATTTTGTTATGTAAGCAGTTATGACATATCATTTAGGCCATTTTAACACTTTTTACATGTACTGTGTAATTTTGTAATTGAGGAAAATGTTAATTTCAGATATTATGTTGGAAGAAAGGCAATGTTTGACAGCGACTACAAAGCAGGTATCTATTAAAGGATATATCACTATCATGGTTACAAAGTGTTTAAACAAAAACATTTGTGAGTTAATTAGTCAAGTTTGAACATCAATCAACTCAAAAACAAATGTAATATCCTTTGACAGTTTGATCATTGTTTTGAAAATTTTCCTATCTGATCCCTTTGTACACACACTCACAGGGTTGGTAATATCATGAATATATTTAGATTAGTTAAAGAAGCAGATGAGTATATAGAGTATCTAAAAATAACTGCAAATTAAAATCACTACATGTTACCACTGATAGTAAAGTATTCCAAGTTATGCAATAAAAAAACCCTGAAAAAACTGGAAGTAAAACGGTCAGTTTATAAAAAACCATATCAAAAATGTTATATTCATCTCAGTCAGTAAATGCCATATCTGTCCTCAATTGACATTTTTACGAAGACAAGATAGGAACTAATACAGCAGGAATGATGCCTTTTTAAAATCTTCTTTAAGCTGAAATGAATATCAAAGATATTTATAGTACAACACTAGAACACACCAGTGAAATCTCTGGTCCATGACTGAATTAAAGTATATAACTGTGTGTAAGCCTTAGTTTAGCCTGGATATTTAGTATTGATATTGTCATCTGATAAAGTCATGCTGATTATAAGATGAACAGTTTTCTCTTCTTTCAAAATATTTGTTTGAAACCATCAACCTTGAACTTATCAATTATTGGTAATATTAACTATTTTGAAAAACAAAAGGGCCTGGAATGGAGTAATTTTCAATCAACAGCATTGTCCAATATTAGTTATAAATAAAGTTGAATTCTTTGTTTCCCTGTTTTGCGTCATGCCTGCTAACAAATTAGAAACTGTTCCTATATATATGCCTTATTTTAAGTCTTGATTTTTAATATTCGTATTGTCATCTTTTAAAGTCATACTGATTAAAATACTACAATAGGAAACAATGCGACAATGATAGAATTTAGTAGTGTCAACCCTGTGATTATGACCCGTGTTTATAGCAAATCCTAAATACACCATTTGGTGGTGCGTCTGTCAGATGCGGAAAGTACAGATGAGGTATAGGTAAAAGGTGAATATACTATTGGTATTGGTATTGGATTCGACCCGAAACTTGTAAATTATCGGCAATATTTATTATGTGGAAAACAAAAGGGCCTGAAGTGGTGTAATTTTTAATCAACACCATTCTCCTATATTAGCTATATATAAAGTTGAATTCTTTGATTTGTCATTTTTACCCCATGACGGCTGACAAATTGGACCTCGTTATTTTAGTATTATAGATACATGAACATTGCTATTTAGTAACATTGTGTTCTGATTATTTAAATTTAAGGTAGATCATAAGTAAATATTTTTTGAGACAGAATTTTCTTATACTTAGCCAAAATGAAGATTTTACTATGCTCTTTTCAAAAATATAATAAAAAGTATGGGTCACCGTGCTATTTTTCAAGCTATATGTCGTTGAAAATTGCCTAAATTTGGTTAGATTGTTCATGGAAAAACACATTTGTGTGCATAAAAAAAATTCTATGAGATAGAATTTTGAAATAAATTGTGAAAAGATAGTTTTTGTAATATATTTTAAGAAAATAAAAAGAAAAAATGGTGTCACCGAACTTGTTTTCTTGCTAAAAGTAAAAAGAAAAAAATTCCCTATCAGTCCAGTATAAATTTTGTACTAAAAGAGTTATCTTCCCTTAAATGGCCCATTTGAAAAAAATGATTCTAAAAACAAAAAAAAATAATATTTGTTTAAATATTTTTTATTATACAAAAAATTACCAAGTTTTCTTTAAACCATTAAACAGTCTAACCTTTAAATTGCAAATCTGTCTCCAAATTTGCAGATTTAGGCAAATAACTAGACCAACTTTTTACTGTGATTGTACAATCCAAGATGGCGGTATACCATGTATCTACCTTAAACTTAATGTTTTTACTTACAGCTGAAGAATATCTAACTTTTGCCTTTGAAAGATGTCATAAAAGAAGCATGAAGAATAAAAGAATGAGTTTAATTTACTTATTACCTGTTAAGATGTTGTTGGTAAGAATAAAAGAATGAGTTTAATTTACTTATTACCTGTTGCTAAGAATTAAGAAATAGGACTTGTTTTAATTTTCTTTAATAATAATAGATTTATTCAAATATTATCAAAATACATGTACGGTAGTAAATTTTGTTATTTGTAAGTTAAGAGAACTGTCTTTGTAACAGCCTATATAGATATTTCATTTGTTTTTATATCTTTTAAAACTAGTAACTGTTAAGACCATGTCAGATCAATGAATTAAAATCATGTTGTATTCATTGTTATGAATTATGAAATAGACGGTAGCTGACTATTTTTTTGTCAAACATGTCAATTTTTCTTTCAAAGTAACAACACAATCGATGATCCTATTTTCGGCCAGGGTGCGTCTAACGGCAAGAAGATAACATTTTATAGCTCAATAATTGATCAGTTAACTATTTCAGTCTCAATGATCAAATATAGCAGGGAAATTACGTCAAGTTAATATTATTTTGAAACGTTTGTTACAAAATGATATGTGTGCTTAATTGATATAATATTTTTCCATCTTTATGTATCTTTTGAATTACCAGCTTTAGTAATGAAAAGTCAAGACAGATTTTCATGAGTTCATACCTCATGGTCTTGCTTAGTAGCAATATAATGGCTATGTCATACCTTTTCCTTTCATAATGTAAATATAATTTGTCTTCAGTTTTCAAAAATTCATTATGTATTTCAGGGTAAAATGCCAAAACCTCAAGTGTTACAGAAATATGATTTAATGCAGTTTGCTGATGTTGCTAGAAGTGTCAGGTAAGACCTCTCCCAGAAATGACTGCTTTTAAAAAATTAATCAAGAAGTTTGGATTTGTGGTGCATTTAAAACAAATAAGAATGATATCTTGAAATATAGATATTTTTATGCCCCATTTATGGGCATTATGTTTTCTGGTCTGTGCGTCTGACCGTTTGTTTGTCCGTCAGTCTGTCCCGCTTCAAGTTTTTTATGAAGTTGAAGTCCAATCAACTTGAAACTTAGTACACATGTTCCCTATGATATGATCTTTCCAATTTTAATGCCAAATTAGAGATTTTCCCCCATTTTCAGTCCACTGAACATAGAAAATGATGGTTCCGATGGGTCATCCGTGTATTGTGTGATGATAAGACAGAAAATTAAATGCAGGGAAGGAAGATGTATTTTTATATTAATATTCTGAAACTAGAAAAGTATTTTAATCATAAAAAAAATCAAGTGGAAAATCTGAAGGAGTAAGGACAACACAAAGTAAGAAAAAGAAGATGTGGTATGATTTCCAATGAGAAGTCTCTCCACCAGAGACCAAATGATATATAATAGAAGTTATCAACTATAGGTCAGTGTATGGCCTTCAACATGGAGCAATGCCCATCATTAGGGCATAGTAAGCTTTAAGTCTAGAACAAAAAAAAAGAGACAAAGATGATTTGATTTTTGTTGTTGTAAAGTTGTTGTCTCATTTTGGTTATACCCATATTTATTTTTATTCATAAAGAACTCTTAAGCAATCAGTGAAGTCTATCACATACCTAGACAGTGCTATAAATTAAGCTTGGGTTATATGAATCTTAATTTCAATTACTGTAAGTTCAGAAATTATTTTGTGCATGTATAATTGTGATGTTGAAAGACCAAACGAACAAGTGTGATTAAACTATTGTGATTTTATGAAAATCTTTATTAAGACATAAGTATCTGATATAATAATGTTAATTAAGTCTCCCAAACAAAGTTTGGAGACTTATTGTTTTTGCTCAGTTCTTATTATTTTTATTATTCTTCCTCTTCTTCCTCTTCTTTCTCTTCTTCCTCTTCTTCCTCTTCTTCTTCCGCCACTTTAAAAATGAACTTGTCCGCAGCATTTCTCCAAAACTACTTGTCAGATTTACTTAGGGTTTCATAAAATGTTAGACTAATATGTCTAGGTGAGCCATCAATCTTTCATTTGTGTATTGTGATCTATTAAGGGTTATTTTGGGGGGCAGAAAGAAGGGAGGGGTTTACTATAGAACCCTATGGGATTTTATTTTCTAAAATTTTCAAATGAATATAACTTGAAAACTGTAAGTGATAGATACACGCAGTCTTCAGAAATGATTAAAGGACAATAAAACAAATCACATGAAATATAGGGGGAGTCCCTGGGGGGTCATTCCTATCCCCTTCAATTGGAGAATATGCTTTTAACTTGTAAACGGTCCAGATCCCCACCCCTAAACCATATATATTCTTGTATGGGACAATAAAACTAATCAAATGAAATTAAATAAAAGTTCCTGGGGGTCACCCCCACCCCGTTCAATTTGAGAATGTACTATTATCTTGTAAACGGTTCAGATCCACACCCCTAAACCATATATATTCTTAAATGGGACGATAAAACAAATCAAATAAAATTAAATGGAAGTCCCCGGGGGTCATCCCCACCCTGTTCAATTTGAGAATGTACTATTATCTTGTAAATGGTCCAGATCCCCACCCCTAAACCATATATATTCTTGTAGGGGACAATAAAACAAATGAAATGAAATAAAAGGAAAGTCCCTAGGGGGTCACCCCACCCCCTCTTGTTTGAAAACTTGTAAACGGTCAACATCCCCACCCCTAAACTATATATATTCTTGTAAGGGACAATAAAACTAATCAAGTGAAATTAAATGGAAGTTCCTGGGGGTCACCCCCACCCCGTTCAATTTGAGAATGTACTATTATCTTGTAAATGGTCCAGATCCCCACCCCTAAACCATATATATTCTTGTAGGGGACAATAAAACAAATAAAATGAGATAAAAGGGAAGTCCTGAGGGGGTCATCCCACCCCACTCTTGTTTAAAAAGTTGTTAATGGTCAACATACCCACCCCTAAACCATATATATTCTTGTATGGGACAATAAAACAAATCAAATGAAATGTAGGTAAAGTCCCTGGGGGTCACCACGACCCACTCCTGTTTGAATACTTGTAAATGGTGGAGATCCCCACCAGTAAGCCATATATATTCTTGTATGGGACAAAAAATCAAATCAAATGAACATGGGACCATATGAATTGCGAGTTATGGGAGCTTTGTTTGGGAGAGTTTGTAACAGCATCCTATTACAATTACTTCTTGTTTTAATTAATGTTATACTCAACCAGTCACATTATTTGCATTAATAAAGACCTTGCAATAATTTCTGAATTTACAGTATCATTTTATTACAGCACTGGTAACCTGTTGAAGTTGAATGAAGCTCTTCAAAGAAATGAAACCTTTTTCATTAAGTGTGGTATATATCTCATCTTGGAGAAGCTAAAGATTATTACCTACAGAAATTTATTTAAAAAAGTGTAAGTATACATGAAAATCTCTGTATGAAAACAAAGTATCTGAAAAACTCTTTTGAAAATCGCCAAATGGATTTCCTGTGCAACAACATTTTGAAGGGTTACAATTTTTGCAGCGTATTTGTGTGCTATTTATTTAAAGACATGAATTTGTGTCAATTCTTATTTGTTCTTTTGTTTTACTTGAGAAAAAAAATCAAAGACAAAGAGTTTTGATGCAAAATTGTCATTTGGATGTTTAAGAACCAATAATTACCAGTTACTAATCTTTTGTCATGTCAGAACAGCATGTGATTACACTTGTAATGTAGGTAAAAAATGTTACTATTAATAATTTTTCTATATCAATTGCAATTTTTGCAGGGTTTTTTTTTTTGTGGGAGGTTACTATTAAAAAGTTATCTCCCTTTTACTAAAAAGACTAAATTTAATATTTTTATGGTTTGGGTGAAAAACTTTCATTTGCTGAGTTATTTATTTTTACTAAATACTTTGATGACATGTTATCACATTAAAACACTTCATAAAAACAATGTGTTTTAATCAAATTTGCAATATTGTTCAAATTTTTAAACTTATGATTATAATAAAATAGTTTTTGTTAGAAAATCATCTTCATTGTATATACTCTATTAATAGTCAAAAGGTGCATAAAAGTACGATTTTTGTAACATGTAAAATTTTACATGTAAATATATATAGATTGGTAGATATTGAGGTTGTACAACTCTCCATCCAAGTCATAATTTATAAAAGTAAACCATTATAAGTCAAAGTACAGACTTCAACATGTTCGCATGTATGCATGATTACAAGAGTAGTTGTATATTCAAAGGAAATTTTGGTTATAATTATTAGTTTTATTATTTGTTTACTGCATTAAAACCACAGTAATTCAAATCTCTAATCTTTTCATTTGTTCAAAAATAACAATAATAAATTATCACAAAATTTTGAATTTTAAGAAGTACAATTATTATGAACATGACAACAAGGTCACTGCTGGTTCCAAACCTTAACTTGTTTGGTTCCCTCTCAATGGTGATCTCTCAGTTTGTCTATTCCCTACATAATTAACAATATTTTTTCCCACAAAAAAAGAGGGAGGGATACACCTTGGGCATCCTCTTAATCTGCCTCTGAAACTGAGATACCTGTAGTCTTTCCTATGAAAGACTCATTTTAAGAGCTATCTCCCTTATATTTGAATTAAAAAAATTAATCTTTCTATATTTTCAGTTAAAAAAATCTATTTCTGTTGTGATATATTTTTACGGATATTTAGATTAAATTGGCTCTTTTAAATCCTTTCTGAAAAATGTACTCTAATCCTTATTTGTAACACTGTTCAAACTTCGAAACTTATAGTTATTGTTAAATTGTTATTATATAGAAAATAATCTTCACATTTTCATCTTCATTAAGGATCAAAGTGTGCATATACTATAATAATGTTTGGAGCATTTGATTTTCACATGTAAATATTAATTCTAATATGACATGCTTCTTTAGTTTTGTAAAGAAATCATACTTTATTATCCAATAAAATTAGTTAACACATGCATATATTGACTACGGCAGAAAAATGAATTTTATCAAATTGGTATACGCATTTAATGTATTTTCATTAACTTAGGACACTTTCAAACACTAAAATGATACACATTTTGTTACTAATACTTTTACAATGACAAAAATTCGAAATTGACATATTTGACCTAGATACAGCAACGTTCATGTTGGCTGTTCTAACTTCAAAAACCCTCCCTCTGAAAAACATGTTTCATCTATCCTGTTAAAAGGCATGTATATAATAATTTCATTGAAACATATGATCTGACGATAAAATATAAAATAAAGTATATGTTAATTATAACTGTTGTACTGAAATGACAAAATTGTTTCATATTTATGATAAAATGGATTGACCCTAGCAAGGAATCGAACCCCATTCTCCTATAAAAAAAAAAAAATATAGGCGTAATTACCAATATTCCACCAAGGTTTCCAATCCATTTTACAAATGCAATAAGATTGTCACTCAGTATTAATTTTAATCATCATGTAATACAGCATTCGAAATCGTCAGATGCACAAAGGCGTGCCCTTTCATCAACTTTACAGGGTTCAGCTACCGCAAGTATAGTCCAAATAATTATGACATCTAGCAAGGCTATTTTTTTTCTAGGACGCCGTTGTAGAAATAGCCTTGCCAGACGTCGTTATTATTTGGACTACCGGAAATTATAAATGAATCTCTGTCAAAGGGCCCCTCCTGCCAAGTCTGGAATGTCAGCACAACTTTATTAAGGAATCCTCTATCAGATATGAACATATTTACCAATGCTACAATAACCGGCGGAACATTTACAATTAATTTAGTAAATAAAGATTGACCTACATTTGTACCCGATTCTCCTTGTGCGTCCACCGCCATTGACAACTGACTTGAAAATGTGCATGTCAGAAATTGACCTCAAAAAAAAAGACGTTGAACTATAACTTTTCTGTTATATTGTGACACAAATATTGTTTAAGTTTATAAATTTGTTAATTTCTGTTTCAATTTTGAATTTTAGAAATACAACTTTACGAAATTAAACTGGTTTGAACTAGTTGGATAAAAATCCACAGGGAGGTTGATGGCAGATCCTACACAAATACTGTACACTTATACACAGCGAACATAGAAATTACTGTAATTGTCCTAATCAGAATAGAAATAATTGATGCCAGCTATACTTTATTTTAGTTCTAACATGGGTAGGCATTATATTCGTGTTATTTTAGCCCTCTCTATCGCTCTGGCAAAAATAATCACGAATATAATGCCTACCCATGTTAAAACTACAATGAAGTATAGCTGGCATCAAATATTTCTTAAATGAATAATATGTGTTATAATAAAGTATGGGTAACATGATTGATTGATTGTTGGTGTTTAGCACCACTTTCAGCATTATTGGCTATATCATAATAACCATTTTTTATTGGTGGAGGAAGCCTGAGTACCAAAAGAAGACCACAACATTGGGCAGTAAAGTTTGAACTTCAAATCATTTAAATCAGAGTCAAACACATCTGCTAATTCTAGGGTTTAAATTCTTAATCTCAGTGATTACTGTTGAAATTCTTTTAAAAAGGCTTGACCACATAGCTCCATGGTTGAAATGACACAGATGTCATTCAGGATAACTCCTGGCTATTCTTACGAGCTTTTTTGGTGCAATTTGTTGGTGAATACAAATTTGACCGACTTCCTTCCTTGTTATCTTTGTAAATGAAGATGGAAAACAGGGATATCACATGAATCGATATTTTATAGGCATTAGGCATTTGATTTTATAATGGACTTTCCCCTATTTTGAATTGATTTTATGCTTTGTACAACACATTGGATTCTATTTGCAGATATTTAATATTAAAGACACATCTGTTACCAATAGAGTCCTTTACAGCAGCTTTGAGAATGATGCAGGTAAGTTGTTTCTCAATTGAGGACTTTCTTGAAACTCAAAATAATAATTTTATATAAATTACTTCCCTTTTTAGGAAGTATGCTGGTATACATACTGGTTCACTGCAGTGCAAAGCAATGCTGAAAAGTAAAAATTATGTATTGCCTTAATTAACAAACATTTTCATCTTTTGTAATCTAGTTTTGGCTATGTGTATGTTGGAAGGCAAAAGACTTGATAATTTTTATATGTATCTAAACCAAACATTGTTTTAAAATCAACAGGGATTAAAAACCACAAATTATTATCTCTTAAAATTGAGCCTTATTGTCACAAAACAATTCTACTGCCTGATAAGGGAAAGAATCTGCTTCAAGATATAATATTTAAAGTAAATTTCTTGATACTTGAAATGAGCTTCACCCTACTCAACCTGATATGCATGTATCACTGCACATTAAGTACCGTAGCATCATTATCATTCCTCAACCATTAGAAGCATGTGATAGATTATGTTATCTTTTTTTTTTGCAGTTTAATAATATGTTCCTATACATGTATTGCCATCACCTTGTCAATATGTTGAATAAACTTTAAATTTTACTTCAAACATTTATCCATTTAATATAAACAAACAGATTGACTTCATATTTGGTCAGAAGCTAATAAGTGTAGAGTTGAAATGTGTGTGTTGTTTTCAGACCTGTAAGACACCTACTTCCTGTTTGTTTTAATACTTTGTATTATGCTTTACACTACAACATATACATTCTAATTGCTTAATGTCTTTTAAGACTTTGCTCTTATCCAAAATTCGTCATACTGCTGTTATTGTTGTATTCAATGCAGATTAAAAAAAAAACACACAACACAACTAGTTTTTAAACCAAAAATTGGAAAGAAAATATTAAATATTGCATTTTTTTAAATTACATAATTTTCTAATAACTTTTGTACAACAATGATTCATGCCATTAACTACTGTTACTTCATTAATATTTGTTGCAAATTATTTTTCATGGATTTTGTGGGTACCGGAAAACCATAAATTTCAAATTTTTTCTAAGGTTGTTTATATATGGCAAACCACAAAATCAAATATCCTAGAAAATACAAGTTTCCTGAATCCTAGAAAATTGGTACCCATAAAAATGAATTATTCCACAGTATTAGATAGAATATATGTATCATTTGAAATGACATGTTTTAATTGAACAACAATTTTTTTTTTTATGTTCTAGGTAGATGATATAGACAATGATGAAACAGCATGCATAATTGCAAACTTGATATATGAGGTCAGTATGTATAGACAGCTAAAACATTCATAATTTTTTTCTCCTTGAAGCACACACATGTTTATAAAAAAATTAAAGCCTTATGTTGTTTTACAAACACAGTGTGGATGAGCAGCCTGGTTCATTTTTTTGTCAGTTCAAGATCAGTTTTGTTAACATTTTCACATGTTAAAAAACAGATCCTTTAAAAGTTTTAGTTGAAAAAAAAATGCTTAAGGGAAGAGTGGATGAAAAATTGTTAACAGACGGAGGGCAGACACCACCATGGTAAAACAAAAGATGAAAAAGAATTAACATATTGATATCAATGCAAGGGAAAAGGGGCTGGTTAACTTCAGTGTTGTTAGTTCACTAAGGTTGTAAAATTGTAATGTACAGACAAAATATCAACATGGTGCAACAATCGGCCATTTAGTCATTGACAGCTGTTGGTTTTTCTGTATGATCTAAAGAAGTTTGGTTTAAGGTTATACCGCAGTCCCACTAGGCCACGATCACACTACGATCTGTGAAAAAATTCAAATCTTGATGATTTTAGTGCGATCCTGTAGATCGCAGTAAGGTCTTCTCACAGTCATGGTCAGGTCTTTAAGATCTTGATGAGCGTGGCTTACTTTGAACATGATCAATCAATCCTGGTGCGGTTGTGGCGAAATCATAGTGTAGTAGAAGCACAGTAAGGACGTGGTAAGAGCGCAGTCACTACCATCGTAGCGAAAGCGTGATTCTATTTGGAGAGACTTCGCTATGATCTCACAGCCACGTTATTAAGACCTCACTTCAACCATCACATTCTAACTGCAACCCAACTACGCTTCCACCATGACTATACCACGTTTACACTACGCTGTTCAAGACCTTAGTACGATTCTAGCCCATGCCGTCCTTCTGGTAGATTTTGGTGGCATGACTGTGTTGTTTTCGAGAAATCTATGTATTAATCAGAAATAGAAGGAATAGAACAGTATTAATATGGAACAAGGATGTTGACGTTATTATAGAAAGTAGAAAGATTGCGGTATACTTATAATTGTGGTAAGAACATACTATAATCGCAGTAGAAGCGTGGTAAGATCATATTACAATTGGATAACTCGTGGTATGGTCGTATGGAGAACGTGATGAGCGTAGTAAGATCATGATAATCATAGAAAAAGCATGGTGAGAAAGTAATATAATCATAGCGGGATCGTTGTAGAAGCGTAATGAGGATGTAGTATCATCGTGAAAACAATGAAAATAAAAGATTTCATGGGGCTCATACTGCAACCTCACCACCATCTGAATTAATTTAGGATTGCGGTGAGTTTGGTCCGATCGTGGTCTAGTGGGACTTGAGCTTTAACATTGGTTTGGTATATTATCATGTTACTTCAATCTCTACAGGATACAAAAATATATGAATTTATACTGACTCAAATTTAGGTGAAACAATTGGTAAGACCTCAATTTCATACTTGACAAGCAGGTTTAGTAGTTTGATATGAAATAAATGTGATATCACATCTGACTTCACAAAAATAAACCTAGCTTTGAACTTTTCCAAAGATAATTTCAAAGGATAGTCACATCCATTTCATAGGTTAGTGATTATGTCCTAATTGTGTTTTGGGACTGTAGACTATTTTTTTTAAATTTAAATATTAGCTTATGTCCGTTTAGATTTATTGTAGACATTCTCATCCTCATTTTCAAAGATAAAATTGGAACTCGTTATATCAAAGCTGATCAGACTGACAAAAACAATTTAAAATAAACAGGAACAGGTATCAAGAGTAAATAAAATGAAAATCTATTGATTTGGATAGACAGTGTACTTTGATATATCATGAATTTTGAATTACTAGCATAAGAGTTCTAGATAATGAAAGTAGCCTGTATTCTGTTTCATACATACTAAGATAAGGAGAGTAGCTTATACATTTAATTTGATGAATATCAATAATACTGTGGATGCATTATTATTCATTGGATACCAATTTGCATCAATTTTGTGTTTATATGACAAGTTTTTATTTGAATGACCTTGACTACCCATGGGGGTTTTGCACCATTGGCTGTTATAGGTAAACCCTGAATTTGAATGTTCAACGAAGTACAAATTTTCATTAGGCTTATATGCAGATTTTTTTATACCACAAAATCAAATATCTACAAAAATACATTTAATTTTTTTTTTTTTACAAAATTAAGTATCCCCGAAAAATATATGGTTCAATTGTACCACTTATTCAATAGAATAATGGATAAGTGTTCATCTTACTGTGTTAACACATCTATGACATAAGTTCCTGTGAATGAACAGGACTAATAACTCTAAAGTCTGGTGTATTTGTTTTATTTTCCAGTTTCATTTGTACTTATTCTTTGATGATTTATTTTAGAATAAGATCAAAGGTTACATATCTCACCAGCACCAGAAAGTAGTGGTCAGTAAGCAGAATGCATTCCCTGTGCTTTCATCATGAATAACAATTATTACAGCAAAGTAGAGATACTCTAAATACATGTGTCACATATGTCTTGTCACAAATATGTATGTGTCACACCATGTCATATCACAATATGTGACAACAAACTTGGGCAGCTGAGATGTAACATTTGAAAATTCAGTAAAAGTATTTCTTAATAGAAATACAGTTATTAAAAAATACAGTTAAATTATACTGAATCGCATCTATTTACAAATTGTACTGTGGAATTGAGCAAATGTAGTAGACTGTAAGAGTATGTGTAAAAGTTGTAGAATAATGTACTATTTGTTCTTTTATATATACAATAAACAAATTGTAGTAAAAATACCTGTCATAATTATTTCAGTTGCCAAGTATTCTTCTATAAGCTTGAATTATTAATCATCCATCACTCAGTCTCATTTCATTTAGGGTTTCAGTTTGTCAGAAATATGCTATATATCATCAGGTTCATTTCTAACATTTTCCTGCAATTAATCCTACCTGCTGAATGATTTACTGGGGAGAAGCAAAGGCCAATTTTATAATCTTTAGTTTTATGAGGTTTGTTTGACAAGGTCTTTTAAGGATGTACTTAGGTGAGGTTTTGGAATTTGTGTCAAATGTTCGGACTCCTTTGTGTTTTTCAATACAAAACAATGTAAAATATTTTGCCCCATAACACCCATTTATTTTTTCATATTAGACTAAATAGCTCATGAAAGGTCGTTTACCAAAATTTTAGAAGATTCTTAATTTTCTTTCTTTTGTTTTGAGACCTAATAATGCCAATGCAAATATAAGGTAAAAATCAGAGCCAGCCTTTTCCCGCCATATTTTAAATCTCAAATATCTCGAAAAGGAGGTACATGACCTATCAATATTTTTAGCTTATTTTTATCCTTAATTGATGATCTACAAGCTTACAGTATCAATTTTAACTTCTTAATTTATTAATTTTCACCTAACCTCACCTAAGTACATCCTTAATTTATTATGGTCCATAGAGACTGAAATTTGTATTTCGGAGTAAGAGCAAAAATAAGATTGGTTTATGGTCATAAAAATGTGTAAAGATGTTGCATTATGTCTTCCTGAAATATGCAAGTACACCTAGGGGTGCTGGTTTTTCTTGCTGCTTTGAAAACCCATTGGTGGCCTTGGGCTTTTTTGCTCTTTAGTCGGGGTTTTAGTCTCTTGGTCGCATTACCCTTTTTCATCCTCTTTTCTGAGAAATTTACTATCAGCTTGTTAGATAAGATCATTCTAAACATAGTTGAAATATTCATTGCTGGATTTTATGATTCATATGATTTATTGCACTGCCAAAGATTACAAGACAATATAAACAAAATCATGGCCTAGATAATTTAGAGAAATTTTGACCAACACCAGGTATTGGTAGATATACAAGCTAGTGTTGACTTCAGCCAAAAGTTACCATGATTTTGCATCAGTCTTGTAGTGCCTAAGACACAAAATATTGTGTAAAGTTGAACCTTTGCTAATCATCAATAGTTAATTACATCATACAATATAGATCAGAGAATGAAAACCCAACCAAAGACCAGAAAACAGCCCAAGGCAACAAATGGGCCTTCCAGGTAGTGAGAAAATAACGCACAGAAAGGCAGGCTTCAGTTGGCCTTTAAAAAATAATGTATACTAGTTTAAAAAAATGGATGCCACACTTCATTCTAGAACATACAAATGAATCCAATTGAATTATAAAAAAAAATGCACTAGACAAACAAAGGCAGAGGTTCATAGGCACAAAAGTATGGCACGGTAAAACATGTTATATGTGATCTTAATCCACCCCTATACATTTAGCTAATATGGAACAAACATTCACACAGCAAAACCCACAGTAAAACCCTGATTACACAAAAAAAATTGTATCTTTTTATACTATGAGATAAAAGGTAAAAACAAAAACGTCAGTCAAACATACAAACATTGTGTAGAAGTGAATGCCCAAGAGAATTTGCTGGTTCAGCACTTCTTGAACTTAAATAACTTCATGATCAAGAGATACATTGTCAGCAAACTCATAGATCCAGTTATTACAGATAGACTCTATATTTTGAGTACTTGAATCAAAAAGGTATCTCTTAGTTAGAATGTACAATTAACCTGACCAACTACTGTCAGGATGCTGACCTATATAGGGCATTTTCATGTATTTTAAGATGGATATCCTAAATAATAACTTCAATTCAAGTTTACAAATTTGATGGTTGAATCTCTTTCTTGTGGACCTTTATAGAAGTATAGTATAACTGATATCTTTGATTTTGTGATGGTTTGAAAATTTATCAAATATTTGCCACTGCCACAACAAATGAATTGATCATGTGGATTGAAATTTCCTCTAACATCAGCAATATTTATTTGTTATTACATATTTATAAACAATCAAAATAATGTGTGATATTCGTTCGTGTTCATTATTGGCACTTTAACTTGGTCGTATATATTAGTATTACGTTGTTGTCGTCAGCGTCGTCTGAAGACATATGCATTTGATATTATTTCCAGATAATAACTTAAGTATAAGTATATGGAAATCAATAAAATTTAAACACAAAGTTTATAACCACTAAAGGAAGGTTTGGATTGATTTTGGGGTTTTTGGTCCCAATAGTTTAGGAATTAGGGGCCAAAAAGGGGCACCAATAAGCATTTTTCGTGGTTTTCGCATATTAACTTTAGTATAAGTAAATACAAATCATTGAAATTTAAACACAAGGTTTATGACCACAAAAGGAAGGTTGGGACTGATTTTAAGAGTTTTGGTCCCAACAGTTTAGGAATTACGGGCCAAAAGGGTCCCCAATTAAACGTTGTTTAATTTCATCAAAAATTGAATTATTGGGGTTCTTTGAGATGACGAAAGTTTTTAGATATTGGACAATAATAGGTAAATGTCCAATTTAATTTTTTTAAGTTGTTAGATCACATTCATTATGTGTCAAAAACCTAATCACTATCCAATTTCAGAGCTGTATCAAGCTTGAAGGTGTGTCCATACTTGCCCCAACTGTTCAGGGTTCGACCTCTGCGGTCATATCAAACTGCACCCTGCGGATTATCTGGTTGTTATGCATACTCGTATATGAATTAGTGATGTCATCTTATATATTTTTTTACTATATGCATTATAT
Source organism: Mytilus galloprovincialis (assembly GCA_037788925.1). NCBI lineage: Eukaryota > Metazoa > Mollusca > Bivalvia > Mytilida > Mytilidae > Mytilus > Mytilus galloprovincialis. The sequence goes on along the minus strand of CM075334.1, from coordinate 42,420,064 downwards.
CATTAAAAGGGGATATGGTATATACGTTCATGGAAAACCAACCCTACAACTAAAAGACATATAGAGGGCAACACACAGTCTATGTAATCGAGAAGAAATTGTTTCCATAGAAGTTCATGACAATAAGCGAATGCAACCAGAAATTTGCTTGTCTATGTCTGTGTTAAAATCAATCTTACTTTGCAACTCAGCTGCAATGTAGCGACCTGAACATGTTTTATATCCTGAAGGATGTAATGTTTGAAAACAACATTACAACAATCAATTCAAATTCTTATCATTCATAAAGATCTTTCTTTCTTTGAATTCATGAAATTCTTTTTGTTAGAATGTTTTAGCATATGTATGAAAGTAGGTCGAACATGATTAGATTCAACAGGTGTATCTTAATTGTTGATTCGTTGATTCACAGGATACCTTGAATTCACATCTATATGCATATGCATATGAACCACTTTTATTGATAATAATTAGATTATCTCAAATAAACTAGGATTTTCTCAAATAAACTAGGAGAAAATCCTAGTTTATCTGGGATAATCTAAGATTAAGTTATAAAAGTGGTTTGGGTGTGCCTGAGGGTCGTTCCATACATTCAGTTACTTAATTTAAATTGCAGTATATTGTTGGCATGTTTGTCGTTTTTCGTTTGATGCTAAGGCGTTTTTTCTACTTATGAGGTTAGAATTCCCCTGACTATCTACCGCCTTTTTCCAATTTGATTTTATTTATAACAACAATGCTTGATAAAAAAATCACGATAGAACTCTGATAGAACTACTGGTACACAAAAAGATGATAGTACTTTATCGTATAAATATATCATGATAACACAACGAAAGCCTTCGCATTAGTAAAGTCATTGATAGACAGTCTGTACAAATTTTGAAATCGATTACATATATCTAACTTTTTAAATTTATCTCTTTTACCAATCACCTATAGATACACATGTGACGTTTGTGTAATATCGCGAGACTTTTAAACTTTCTTTTGACAAAGCGAAGTAGATAATGTCATTCACAGGGAACAACAATGTTACTAAACAATATTGAATAGTGATCAACAAAGATAACGCAATTTGATACGAAGGTGTCATTTGAAGCAAAACGGTACGTAAATTAACATTTTTTTGTCTTACTTCACAAAATCTGAGGTTATATTTACGATTAACTTCCTTGTTCTTAATTTTGCATTTTCTTCTACAAATATATATTGGCGTCGATTTGGTTCAATTAGATTTAAAAAAAAAAAGAAACAAAATACCATTGCGAAGAATCTCCAACATGCAGGCGTTGTTCCTATTTGGGCATTTTCTACAAAACTTGCAATCTGGATTCTATTCTAGTATTGAATCAGGTAGGTAGGTATCTTTCAGTGGCAGATTCAGAGAGTGGTGAAGAAATAGCCCCTTTCACTGGAAAGAATATATTCAAAATTTTCTGCTCGGCTGTATGATTTAATAATTTTGACAATAATGCTCCTCATTCCTCAGACCCTGGCTTTCCAAAATTAAAAAAACAGGCCTTAGCTAGGTTATTACAGAAATTCAACCGATATCACTTTGACTGGTATCACATGTCCAGTTGGAGAGGGGATGTAAAGTCTGACATCTTGTGTTTGATTAGTGATACGCTCTTCACACTAACAAAAACTCTTTAAATAACTCGTTTAGCGGTCTCAATTTCAAAATGTTGCCACTATTTTACATAATCTTTTTCCAGTAAGAGTACACATGTTCCTGTGTACCCTCAGGGTCGACCGACTTTGAAGAACCTGCTTAGTTGATTTTTGATGATTTGTTATTGTCTTAAATATACAATGAATCAAACTCATTTCAGGTATGCAGTGTTTAACTGATTGAATGAATGAATGAATGAATATATTTTATTGCAGAAGCAAACATAATGCTATAGCAAAATAACATAATATACAATTACAATAATGACAGTAAACAAACAGAGAACAACACAATATGGTCATAATAAGCACATAATTACAACTGCTATGCAATAGTTATTTGTGATCTTAACTTCCACGACGTTTTGCTAAACTTTGCCGCAATTAAGTGTAGTTATATCTAAATAAAAATGAAAAGAAATAGATGCGAAATAAAAACTTCAGTTTTCATCCGGGTCTTCAACTTTGTTCACAAATTTGATGACTGTTGAATGAATGAATCTTTATTGCAGCTTTTACATAATTACATAATTTGATCGTAAGAGACGTAGTAGAAACTTGTAGTAAATTTAATAGTTTGATATTATTAGGCCAATGACAATAGTACTTTAGTAAAAATGGTGTTCGTACAGATCTATAAGCTGGACAAACAAGAACAAAATGGTATTCATCTTCAATAACACACATTTTACAACATTCACATAAAGTACGATTTTCTCTAGGAATATTATATAACGACCAACTTCAATATTTAACTTTAATGTTCCACTACGTAACTTTGTTAACAGATTAACATTATTGCTATAAGACAGATATTTTTCAATATAAAAAAGTATTAATTTAAATCTACTATAAATAGACAGTTTGCTACATTCCTGAATAGTTCTTGACCAATTCTGCAGTACGAGTTTTAATGATATTTATACAAATCGTGCCAGCATCTTGATTTAGCCATGATAAATAATTTAAACCAAGATCATATAACATAAAACGAATATTTGAGGCCCATTTTACATAACCATTGATAGCATCATCATACAAGAGTTTATACACATCGTATACAACTTTTGGTTTATTTGTAATAATATGCAACCAATATTTCAATATATTTTGTTTTCTAACAATAAAAAGAGGTAAATGGCCAAGTTCGCCATATAAAAAACGTTGGTACATTTCGACCCAATTTTAACACAAATCTACCAAAACGATTATGGATAAGTTCGATATCTTTAGCACGATGGAAACCCCATATTTTTGACGCATAGCCTAAATGGATCCGACCATACTGTCGAAAAGAAACACCTGTTACAGTAATGATTGCCAAGAGATTGTCGAATATGTAAAAAAATATCTAGGTTTCAAGAAAATTATTTAAAGATGATTTCCGAGCTTTTTGTCATACCATAACTCGACCGTCGAGATATTTATGTTTGATGACAAAATTCTGTTGATTTCTTCAAGCAACACGACGTGATTTCAAATATATTTTTATAAATTCAGTCTTTTCAGTACCCTTTGATTGGAATTGTTTGGAGGAAGGGAAATGATTTACACTGTCACTTTTAAGTTCACATTCGGTTCATAGTTAGATATATTAAACTGCTAGTTATATCTAAATAAAAATGAAAAGAATTAGATGCGAGATCAAAACTTCAGTTTTCATCCGGGTCTTCAACTTTGTTCACAAATTTGATGACGGAGCACACACCTAATGCGATAAAAGGTATGAAGTTAACAAATGTCAATCAAAAATGTATCTTCTTTTTTTTCAACGTGAAATGACAAAAAAAAAACTAAACGGCAAAATTTATTTTGTGTGTTAAAAAAAGAATTCTAACGATCGTTGATTTTATACCATTTAATTTTTGATTATAGTTTTAAAGTAAGTTTGAAGATGAGATTTTAATAAGCTGTAAAAAGCTTAGGTTAAATATCTGTGTTAAATTGACATTTTAATTCAAGAAAACCTAGAGGTATTTGAAACTATTAAGTACCGGTCTTTGTAAAAATCATGCAGAAGGTGATTCATGGCATGTCACAGAAGTAATTTTTTTTGCCCTATATCATAAGAACTTTGGTAGATGGTCAAAATTCTGTCTTTATTTTCCCTGTATTATGCCCGTTGCCATGGTAACCATCAAATCAACATTTTGCCTGAATATGTGAAAAAAGACCCTTTTTGAAAATATAAAATAAGGGAATTTAAAGTCCCATAGAAATAAAGTTAATCAATACAAAGGATATGTATATTTACAGTATTGACAAACAAAACCCCAAACTATATAAAAACGTTAAAATTGTGAATTTACTAAATAGTTTGTTTCCATAGCAACCATTTAAAAATGTGTTAAAATTCGAAAATGAAAAATTTCAAAAACTTTAAAATTTTAAATCTGTTTATCTCCCAAGACCAACAATACCATGACATGTCATTGACAAATTTTGAAAGACCACATTCTATATATTCAGAAAATAAAAAGAAAGTCGTGTGTTTTTTTTTCTTTAAAAAAAAAATTTAGTCAAAAATTGTCAATTTTCACCAAAATTCAGATTAACAATCAGATGAATAATCAAAAATTTTGAACTTAAAAAGCTAAAACATTCCATTTATATGTGCAATTCTGACACACATTTGTTAATTTTAAAGGAGAATATATGATAAATGAAGATATACTTGTACAAAATGAAAAATCATCACTCTGGGTATGGTGCACCCCCTTTTTTTTCGATTTTTTTTTTTTTTTTTCAAAATTATAAAATTTGTTGAAAGAAATGTGGTATCTCATTGTGTTTACTTGTGAACTAAGTATTTTAAGAATTTAAGCATAACACAACTTCTAAAGTTGAGGGCAGCATATGTACCCCCTCCCTTCAATCTTATATGTAAGATTTCTCAGAAGTTTAAAAAAATGGTAATACGCATAACCCGTTGTCGTGTCTAAGACTGATGCTGTCAGTGAAAAAGAATAAAGTTGAATCCAAAACTTAATTACTAGTAAGTCTATGTATAAAGATAAGAGGATGTGTTGTAATTGTCAATGAGACAATTAACTCTCAACCAGAGAGAGCAAAGACATAGAAATAAACAACCACAGATCACCGTATATCCTTCAACAATGAGCATAACATGATTATCTATAAAACAAATCTTAATGAACATTTAAAAAAAAATAGCTCAGGATACTTTCTCTTTCAAAATGGCTATAAAGAAGTTACAGTAACAATTTAATGCAACTCATTGTTGGTTTTTGAAACAGATTGATGCTTTAAAAACTTTAACCCTAGACTAAGATCTGCTAAACAAGAAGACTCACCCTGAAATGTCTGGTTGGTTTTATTTATAATTGAATTACTTTTGAAACTCTGTAAGTGTTATGTAAAGATTTTAATACAAGTATCATATTAACTTAACATTATCAATGTTCTAAGAAAATGAGGTCAGGGTAAGATGAACTATGTCAGACAGACGAAAAAAAGAGAACGGAAACGGAAAATTCAGCATTTTTTCCATTTTTAAAGGGGCATAACTTATTGACAGTACCTGTTACACCAATAACATTCTAACTGTTCTGAATTTTATGGAAATAAACATTGTGTATAAGTTTCAAAACATTTGGTTGTGGCAAACTTAAGTTAGAGAACGGAAACAAAAAAGTCAGCATTTTTTTTCCATTTGTATAAGGGTATAACTCTGGAACGGACGTACTTACAGACAAGGGTACAACTTAATGCCCCCTTTGCTACAGTGGGGGCATACAAATTCTGCATGTTCTATCTAAGGAAATATATACCAACGATCTACATTAATTGTGCAAGAATTTGTCAATGTTTCTATTGTATATGGTGGAAAAGGACAGCTTGTCTATTATTTTTTTTAAAACCTAACTGAATTATTATTTGTATACCCAGAATAATCGCGTTTTTTTATGGTTCTCAAAAATATTATCCTTGTGGCCCTGAGGAAAATTTGCTGGTCCGAACTATTGTATACTGTTTTGATTCTCAAACCTTTATGACAACTATGTGCAATGGCCATTCTTGAATTTTGCCTAATTTAATCAATTGTTATATTTACATATTTTTATGCCCCCGCAGTGGCGGAAGGGGCATTAAGGTTAACCCTTGTCCGTCCGTCAGTATGTCCCAACGTTGGTTTCTGTTCTCTATCTTTAGTTTGCCTCAACCAAATGTTATGAAACCTAATCACATTGCTTATTACCATAAAACAAGACTAAGTTTGGTGGTGTCACTTAAACCGTCCAAGAGTTATGCCCCTTTACAAATAGAAATATTGCTGAATTTCCGTTTCTGTTCTCTAACTTTAGTTTGTCTTTACCAGATGTTATTAATATTATACACAATGCTTAAAACCACCAAATGCAGATCAACTTTGAATTTTGGTGGTGTAACTTTCACTGTTCTATGCAATGCCTCTTTATAGAGGGAAAAAGTTGCTGAATTTTTTGTTTTGTATTTCTTTTTTTAGTTTGCCTCAACCAAATGTTACGAAACTTTTACACAATTCTTATCACCATAAAAGTTAGTACACAATTGGTAAGTGTCTTCAGTCATGTCCGTTTATGACTTTTATGATATGGAAGCGGGAGCATCATCTGTGTCCAATGGACACATTCCGCATTTATTTCAAATCTTTTAGATAAGTTAGATTATTATATATTAGAATAAAAAGAAAGGTTCTGTAGTTCTTCTTCAATTTCAATTTTAGCACAGTTAAATCGACATAGTGACAAATAAGTGTTTGCATAAAGGTTTCGATACATGTCGATTTACATGGGAGGTACATAGTAACAGCCATTATGTGTACATAATCTGACTCTGTGCAATAGTATACTAGTCCACAAAAGAAACGATGCAAGGCAATGTATTTTCCATAGATAATGAAATTGGAAACACTGTACCAAGATTAAAACTGTCCCATTTGTCTAATCTTTACAGTGTTATTATCTTATCAAAACCACTGATTTAAGACAAAAAAAATATTTTATTTTTTTATTTTTGTTATATCAAAAATAGTATTTTTATAAATAAACCAGATGCTCCGCAGGGCGCAGCTTTATACGACCGCAGAGGTATTGCACAATACTTAACATAATACTTTTGGACCCCGATTTGGACCAACTTGAAAACTGGGCCCATAATCAAAAATCTATGACCATGTTTAGATTCAGCATATCAAAGAACCCCAAGAATTCTTTTTTTGTTAAAATCAAGCTAAGTTTAATTTTGGACCCTTTTGATCTTAATGTAGGACAATTTGAAAACAGGACCAAAAATTAAGAATCTGAATACACGGTTAGATTTGGCATATCAAAGAACCCCAATAATTAATTTTTTGATGAAATCAAACAAAGTTTAATTTTGGACCCTTTTGGCCCCTAATTCGTTGGGACCAAAACTCCCAAAATCAATCCAAACCTTTTTTTTGTGGTTATAAACCTTGTGTTAAAATTTCATAGATTTCTAATAACTTATGCTTAAGTTATTATGCAAAAACCAAGAAAAATGCTTATTTGGGACCTGTTTTTGGCCCCTAATTCCTAAACTGTTGGGACTCAAAACTCCCAAAATCAATCCCAACCTTCCTGTTGTGGTCATAGAGACCTTATGTTAAAATTTTATAGATTTCTTTTTACTTATACTAAAGTTATTGTGCGAAAACCAAGAAAAATGCTTATTTGGGCCCTTTTTTGCCCCTAATTCCTAAACTGTTGGGACCAAATCACCAAGAATCAATGTCAACCTTTTTTTTATGATCATAAACCATGTGTTTAAATTTCATAGATTTCAATTTACTTTTACTAAAGTTAGAGTGCGAAAACCAAATGTCTTCGGACGACGACGACGCCAACGTGATACCAATATGCGACCAAAAAATTTTCAATTAATAAAAATCGAAATTAGAACTTATTTTTTTTCGTTTAAACATGGTCTGCTTAAAATTTTGATTGCCATCCGTCCTTGTGTCCATCTGGCTGTCCTTGCAGCGCTCGCACATGTACAAATTATGTCAGATTTTTAAGAAACTAATACTTTAGGTTATTATAAGCAATATCTCGAACAAGTTAGATATTGGTGGGCAATCGACTTTAATAAAAACATTTATAACCCTTGAAAATAATAAATTTATGGAAAATAGCCCCTTTAACGCTCCCACAGGTACAATTCTTGCCAGATTTTTAATAAAACTTATACACTAGATTAATATCAACAATATCTCGGATGAGTTCTGTAATCATGGACAATTGACTTTTTTAAAAAGAGTTATGACCCTTAAAAATATTAAAATTTATGGAAAGTTGCCTTGTTAGCGCTCTCGATGGTACAAATTTTTTATTTTTTATTTTCAGTTTATTTCTGATAGAACGGACGTAGTTTTTTTAGGTCACCGTTTCAAAGGAACTGTGAATTTTGCCATCACTTTGCTTCCGTTGTCGTCTGTCCGGTGTAAAATATTTGAAACATTTCCACTGAAACTACTTAACCAATTCCAGTAAAACTTATAAACTGAATGATCCTTAGGATATCTAGAATTAAGTTTGTGTTCTATTTTCTATTTTGTAAAAAAAACATGGCCGCCATGGGTAAAATAAGAACATAGGGGTAAAATGCAGTGTGTAGCTCATATCTCAAACACTAAAGCCTTTTAAGAGCAAATTTTCAGATGAATCTAACAACCCATTGTTGGGTTGCTGCCACTTAATTGTTAGGTTAATTGTACGGAAATTGTGCAGTTTTGGTTATTATCTTGAATATTATTAATGACAAAGATAAACTGTAAACAGCACAACTTTCAGCAAAGTAGGATCTACAAATAAGTTTATATGACCAGAATTGTCAATTGAATCCGTATGGAGTTATAGCCCTTTAAAGAAATATTTCACAATTTGTTCATCTAGTTTGCTTCCTTTAAAAAAAAATCTTCTTTTGATATTGAATATGCTTATGCCCGCGTCACACTGTCCCGATTATTATATGCGATGGACACCCGAATGCGAAAATTGTAAGTTCGTACGAAGTTGGTCCCGATCTCGTTAAAATACCAAAAAGTGACCGAAGCAAATACGATGAATAACGAAGTCTATACGACGATGCCGAAATTATATACGATAGCAAAAGATGGACGTATGAAGGTTAACCGAAGACGGGTATTTTAGCTTCATATATCAGCCGAAGCCTACACGATGGATCACGAAGGCTACACAATGGATTACGAAGGCTACACGATGGATTACGATGATGGCGCGATGGCCATACGATGTCTAAAAGATACGAACAGAATTTCGACAACATATCGTTTCTGTACAAGTCTGCCATGCATGGCGGGAAATCGATCTTTTTGTCTAATTCTTATAAAACTTAGTTTATTATCCCCTCGCCTACTACATGTAAGTTGCGTGTAGATAAAATTGTTATGGACACTCTAGAACCAAAATGCTCAAAAACTTGGTATGGTGTTACTTGTTAAGAATATCTTAAAACCAATATGCTTCAAAAGATTTTAACCACATTTGGTATATTGTTTCTCCTTGTAATGATCTGACATTTTTTACGTTCAAGGCCAAAGGTCAAGGTCATGCAGATGGACTTGTTTTTCCTCCTTGAAATAGCATAATACACAGGAAATTGGTTGCTCATTTTTTTACCTGCTAGTTTTAAAGACAATATTAAAGGTATTTCCAGTTACTGAATGTTTTGGTTGATTTCTAAAAAAATAGTTTATGTATCAAATATGCAGATTCAATTTACCATTTTCTGCATGTTTCATATACAAATATAGTGTTCATATTTGAGCCCCAATATGTTACATACGAGGGGATGCCACGCATTGCCTTGTTTGAACTGTACAATGTGTGCACTAGTCTGAATAATCACCAATAATTATGCACATGTTTACTGATCTATCTTAAAGGTAAGGTAATGAGTTCGTTGATCCCTTTTATTCAAAAAGAGCTCTTTCCAGGAGAATATCATAATTATATAGACAAAGGGAAGGATGTGGGGGAAGCAACAAATGCGGCAAAATATGACATATAGAAAACAAAATGGTTATGGAGTAAACATTCATGTGACAACAACTCAGACGATACATAAAAAATCAGAATAATGAAGAAAAGGTTGGTTTCCCTTTATACGTGTACCTGCAGTGTTTGTGTACGAGGCGCGTTTATGATTTTCATTATGTTACTTGATATGAAAAATTGACAAAAATAATATTTTACTTGTAAAAGTAAATCCTGAGCCTGTAATAGCTGCTCTTCTTGTTCCATTTGAATTAATAGAAACAACGCTGTCGCCTTTCTTGTTCTCATAGAATCATATGATATGATCTCCATGTTTTGTGAACATCTTTCTTAACTGTCGTATTAGACTGACCAGTGCATATCGCGCATGGCACTTTAAATGTATTTTAACGCGAAAATTAACCTACATTTAGCTGGATTTATTGCCGTCGTAGTTCCATCTTGTCGCCTTCGTACTTTTATTCGATGGCAGCACGACGGGATTACGAGGTCTTCACGAAGTCGTGTTGCCTTCGTAAGACCTTCGGGTATCTTCGTGATTCATTCGTGTAGACATCGTAATGTCAAAACTGCCCGATGGAAACGATGGAAACACGAATGCAATACGATGTGCAAAGATGCATTCCCGGTGACATTACGATGGCGAGGATGGTGATACGAACTCAATACGAACTCTCAACATCGGACGCACCTTCGGGGATTTTTTAACATGTTAAAAAATTTAGAACCCTTCCCGAAGTTGTCCCCGAAGGCTAGAAAAAGTGGCCGATGGTTCTACGTTGGTTAAAGATGGCACTACGAATAGCCCGATCTGGATACGATCAGTCCCGATTTTGAAAATTTCCATTATCGTGTTGCCATCGGCGTAAAAATCGGCACAGTGTGACGCGGGCATTAATCAATTTCAGCCCAACTTGGGAGTTATAATCTTGTATAAATTTAGTTTTTTATTTCCTTGTACTTCAAGAAACTTAGCCACTATGGCTAAAATGGAACATAGGGATAAAATTCATTTTTTGCTTTTGAAGAAAAAACGACAGATACAAAGAACATTTAAATGGAATTGTTAAGCCACTCATTGATATATATTGAAGGGACAAATAATCATTGATGCAAGATTTAACCAAAAATTACAGGTGATCGATTCAGGTTCTTTAGAGTCAATTTTAAAGACCATGAAATAGAATCTAAAGATTTTAAATTTCTGTTAGGGTTGTTCTCTGAGGGGGGATAGGAGGGGTCCTGATCCCGAAATCCCGGACTTAAAAAAACGAATTCCCGAGGTCCCGAATTTAAATAAAGTAAATCCCGATGTCCCGAAATCCGAAAAAAACGATTCCCGGATCCCGAAAGGGTCAATCCCGAAATCCCGAGCTTAAAAACACCCGATCCCGGAGTCCCGATAAAGGTCCTATCCCCCCTCTTCTCTCTTTGACACATTCCCCATTTCTAAAAAAAAATCTAATATATAAAAATGGTGTAGGGGGTTCTATTATTGCCCTCACCCTTTGAAGAAATTTCATGTTTTAATGCTCAAAATGTTCACAATTGAATTCCATCTTTTAAATTTATTAATAATTTTTTGAATTTTGAAAAAAAAGGGGGGGGCACCATGCCCAGAAAGAAAAAATGTCCTTCTCTACAAAAATATCTCTATCAATCATATTTTCTCATTTATAATTACCAAATTTGTGTCAGGAATGCACGCATAAATGGAATGTTTTAGCTTTTTAAGTTCAAAATGTTTCAGTATTCATCTGTTTGGTAATCTGAATTTTGGTGAAAATTGACAATTTTTGACTAAAATTATTTTTTTAAAGAAAAAAAAACACACGACTTTCTTTTTATTTTCTGAATATATAGAATGTGGTCTTTCAAAATTTGTCAATGACATGTCATGGTATTGTTGGTCTTGGGAGATAAACAGATTTAAAATTTTAAAGTTTTTGAAATTTTTCATTTTCGAATTTTAACACATTTTTAAATGGTTGCTATGGAAACAAACCATTTAGTAAATTCAAAATTTTAACGTTTTTGTATAGTTTGGGGTTGTGTTTGTCAATACTGTAAATATACATATTGTTTGTATTGATTAACTTTATTTCTATGGTTCTTTAAAATCCATTATATTTCAATTTTCAAAGGCTACTTATGGACGTATTTAGGCAAAATTTTGTAAGGATGGTTTCCATGGCAACCAAAGTTGAAAAGAAAAAATTAATACAGAAAACTTATTTTCATACCATACCTTCATCATAAACAAAATATAAAGACATTTGAAGAGGGGTCATGAATCGCCCATCAACAGGAACCTGCATGATTCTTACAAAGACCGGTACTTAATACTTAGATTAATCATGTAATGGTATAAACTTGAAAAACTATCGATATAGTACAGATAAGTCATATGTTATCCGTTAAGAATATTTGCCTGTTTATATCAATATGTTATGTTTTAAATAATTGAAAACAACACGTTAAATAATTTATTGTGTCCGAATCGCTTTTCTGGATTTACCCTCATCAGGAACCCTCAAAGCCAAACATTTGAAATCCGAAGATGTATAAGTACCGAAACCGTTGAAGAGCTATACGTCAAAAATACCTTAAATAAATAGCCAAATTCATCTAAAGCCAACTTTGCCTGATTAATATTATCTGCTTTAAAAGTGCTTGTTTACACATGTGCTTTTAAAAGGTGCATCTTCGGTATAATTTTCCTCGCCTTGAACTTCTTATACGTTGCCAAAATTAAGATTTTACCGTCCTTTTTTCACAAATATGGCGAAAAATATGGGTCACCGTGCTGTATTTCAACCTGATTCCCAATTTTTATAGATCGATTATGAAAAAAAAGCCGGTGTCACCGAACTTGTTTTCTTGCTATATCACTTCAGTAAAATGGCTACATTGAAAATTAGAATATAAAAATCTCATATTTGGAAGTTGTTTAAGCATCTTGGATTTTGAAAAACACGTCAATCATTTATTTTTCTTTATATAGATAAACATTTTACACACAAATTGCAAATCTGTCTCAAAATTTCCAGATAAAGGCAAATTGTGTACGGCTATTGTATAATCTAAGATTGCGGTATACAGCGAATCTACCTTAATTTGGCTGTGGCTTAATGTCATAATCTAATTTTGTTATAACAATTCAATTTCAATTCAATTCTTTATTTACCTTCAGACAAAAAATATTTGTTACATAAGGACAAATTACAAATCAATTACAATAAATAACAGAATAAACAGGAAACTAAAAACAAAAGTGTACCAGCTAAAGATCATAAAACTTGCAATAAATCTATATTTGATTGTCAAAATTATTTGTGTATCTCAATTATATATAAAAGAAAATCATAATAATAAATTGCATTGCTCATTATGTTATCATGTATGCTCTGATTGGAATAACATATCTTCATATTTCAGCATTTAAATTATATACAAACAAATATAATTTTACAGATATAACACCATGTCGGATTTAATTCTTTGTGGTCCGTGTGGTTATGCGGAAAATAATGAAAAGGCAGAGATATGGTGTACAGTTTGTGAAGAGGGATTATGTGTAGATTGTGAGAAGGTTCATAAATCTATAAAAACAACACGTGATCACAGGCTCATATCAGTCGAAGACTACCGGCAAATAGAAACTATTTCTGTCAGTCTGAATTGTGAAGATCATGACATGCGATTCGAACTTTATTGTAAAACACATGATGTTGCAGTTTGTTTAGACTGCGTGCCGTCTCATCATAGAACATGCACTGACGTCATCCCTTTAGAAAAAGCTACTGCAAATGCCAAGCAATCAACTGCATTAGCTGATTTGGAGGACACTTTAACCTTGACAATACAAAATCTTGTACAAATTATTGCAGATCGTGATTCTGCATCGAAGAAGTTAGAATATCAGGAGAAAACCATCAAAAATACAATTAATGCTACACGTGCAAGAATAATGAATACGTTAGCCGATTTAGAACAAAAGCTACTTCATGAGTTAGACTTAAAGCACGATAATTGTAAATCCGAAGAGAGAAAACTTCTAACCCGTTTAAAAAAATCAGAACGAGACTTAAGTAGTCTGAGAGAGCAAACTTTGCAACTGAAATCATTCGCGTCCGACATTCAACTTTTCCTAGGAACGCGAAAGATCAATAAAGCGGTGTACAAAGAAGTAGAATCCGTCAAAGAAAGAATCAAGTGTTTCCAGAATTATGAAATGAACTTAACGTTAAATCCATCTATAATGGCGTTAATGAATGAGTTAGATCAGTTCGGGAAAATATCCGTTAGGACGACTACAGCCAATCTACCGTTCAAACAAGCAAAGGTAGACCAAGCCCAGATAGCACTTCGAGTGTCTGATATGAAAAACATTAAAAACGTCCGTCTCCAGTTAAAGAACAAATTTGGAGTTAACAAAAAGGGTGGGTCCATGTGGTTGACTGGATGCCCCATGTTACAAAATGGTAATTTGTTGATTGCTAACTATCTCGGAAATAGTGCACTAACGGAGTATAGTGAAGATGGTAAATATATACGTGAAAGACCTTGCTCTGACTCGCCGTTTGATTTAACAGTTATAGACAGTGAGCGCATTGCTGTAACGTATGGACGTAAAAAGTATTTGGAGATTTTGAATATGAAAAACAACACTGTCGAGAGGAAAGTTAAATTTGATAACGACTGCTTTGGAATATCATATCAGGACAATAAACTACTTATCATTACAGCAGGGATTGTAATAACAGATATTACAGGAAAAGTACTCAAAACATTTAATATTAAGCTTGGATTATACTTGACAACCACAAAAGATAGAATTTATTTTACAAGAAATTCGTCTGTAAATTGTATCTCCATGTCAGGTGAGAAAATATGGGAACACTCCGAGAAATCTTCAGTAAATCTGCAGGGCATCACGGTTGATGATCACGAAAATGTATTTGTTACTGATATAAAGTCGGATATGCTGATATTAATACAACATGACGGACAATGCAGTAGAAATTTACTTACAAGAACTGACGGGCTGCGTAAACCATATGCCTTACACTACAATAAAGACAAAAAAGTGTTACTTTATTGTAACTTTAATGAATTGGCATTCATATATAATCTTGTCGAGTAGTTTAACTACTTACATATTTATATATAATTGTCAAAATTATTTGTGTCTCTCAAACATAAAAAAAATCATTGTAATAAATAATACTGTGTCCTTTAATTGTTCCTTTTGAGTTTGCTGCTCTCGAAAAATGTCCATAGTGTTTTTCTTTTTAACATTTGGTCTCGACTGTACTTTATAAGGTTTACACCAACGCATACTGGTATCATGTTGTGTGCATGGAAACCGTTTACATTTTTATTAACAAAGTAAATGCAATACGTGAACCATATTTGGATACTTCTATTTGGTTTAAAGATAAACATGAAATATTATCCTTTCCAAGTGCCAATCTTTTAATGAAAAGCGTAAGCATTACTAAAATATAAAATGAAATTAAACACAATACAACAATTTGAATGGTTTAACAAGTTCATATGGTTAATGATGATTGATATGTATATCAAATAGATCCTTCAGCAGCTGCTTACAAACTTTTCAAAACAAGAAATGAGTTGATAGATGATACATAAAATGATAGTTATAATTATGATAATAAGTTATTGCTTCATGGCTAATTTTTCGTAGTTAGAGTGCTTTTTTTCTGCCAAAATTTTGTAATTGTTATTGTAGATCATTGATTTTAGTTTTTACATTATATGAATCAGGAAACAAGCATACCAATCATTAAGAAAAAATGTTTTGTTATTTTATTTAGTGCAACGGTTTTAAAATAACACTAGTAATGCAAGTTCAAGATAGCAGTTTAAAATCCACCATTTTCTACATTTTAAAATGCCTGTACCAAGTCAAAAATATGACATTGAGTTGTTGTCAATTCGTTTGATGTGTTTTATCATTTGATTTTGCCATTTGATAAGTGACTTTCCGTATTAAATTTTCCTCGAATTCAGTATTTTTGTGATTTTACTTTGTGTTACTGTAATCATAGTAGCCATAGTAACAGGATAGACAAAATTCTTCGTTTATTAATGCTGTTGTGAAATAACTTCTCTCTTTGATGAAGTGGTGTTTTTATGTTGTAATTTTGGTGTCCAACTTGTTATTGCACTTTTCATAATTTATTTGTGAGATTGTAACAGTTTCAGATGTACAAATAGGAAAGCAGTTACAAATCACATAATCAAACTTTATCACAAATATGCAGTAAATCTTTAATAAAACTATGGTCTGATGTTCTGTTCAATAATAGCTTTAATATTTTAACATGAACAGATGCTTCCTTAATATACTTAAAGGTACTTGGTGACCGGACATCTTTTTTAGTCCTCCCCTTTCTTCCAAAATCAATTATTTTTTGTTTTCTATTCATTTAAATTATTTTCGCTTCTTTTCTGTATAATATAAACATAAATATACTACAAATTTACCATGCCACTGGTGGTGGACGTTTTGTCCTCGAGGGTATCACAAGCCCAGTTGTCAGCACTTTGGTGTTGACATGAATATCAATAATATTGTCATGTTTATATTTTTTTTGTTTGCAAAAGTTTAAATTATTTAAAATAATAAGGATTTTCTTATCCCAGGCAAAGATAACCTTAGCCGTATTTCGCACAACTTTTTTGAATTTTTGGTCCTCAATGATATACTTGTTTTGCTTTCTAACTATTTTGATATAAACGTCACTAATGAGTTTAATGAAGAAGAAACACGCGTCTGGCGTATAAAACTATAACCCTGGTACTTTGATAATTAATTGTATTTGCTATTTACTAATTCTAAGTGTACTTTGACAACATTACAAAAATTAATTTATACAGGCGACCTCTTATCATTGATTTATATCTTTCTTTCTTTTTTAATTCTTTATATTAGAATATTCTAACATATATGAAGGTAGATTGTGAAACCAGATAAGGTTCAATATGTTTATTTTAGCTGTTTAAGTGGCTCACATGTTGATTTAAATGACAAAGATTTGCAGAACAAACTAAAAAAATATGACCCATTGATATTTCACAATCTATTGATACCTTTCCTCGGAAAAATTGCATCCGATTGATATATTTGACGTATCAAAAAAGGAACTCATTCCAGCGGCACATATTTGTATGTGTATATACTTTCATATAGGAAGAGACCCCCTTGAGTTTCTCTTCGACTTGTGATTTTATGATATACACCGTCTTTTTCTTATTCATATTAAGACGACAATGCTTGATGTAAAAATTAACAAATTAACGTCACAGGAAAAACTACTTTTATCTCAATAATATCAAAGATCTTTATCGTATAAATTAATGTATATTTATCACACCAAATATTTCAATTTTGTATAGTCGTACAATACAAATTCTTCATCACACTGAAAGTAAATTATTGTACGTAGAAAGTTCATTGTTGAAAAATATGCACCAAGTTTTAAAATGAATAAATATCTTACTTTTTGAATTTACCACTTTTACCAATTACTTATAGATACACATGTGACTTTTGCGTAATATCACGAGACTATTAAACCTTCTTTTTTGGACAAGGAGAAGTAAATACTGTCATTCGCATGGAATGATCAAGGTAACTAAAAAAAATAAACACTATAGCGCTACTAAACATTGCTAAATACCAATAAGGAGTCATTTCAAGTAAAACGGTGACGTAATTAAAACTTTTTTGTCATACTTCACAAAATCTAGGGTTCTATTTACGATTAAAGGGAAACTTCGCAAAAAAATCAAAAATTGATATTATGTTCATTCTATATAAAAATGCTCAAATTCATAGATATTAAAGTTTTATTCCGCTAGATAAGCGATCACCATCGATTTTAAATTTAGAGTATCAATTCTCTGCGTTCGGCCATTTTGTCTTCTTTCTAGATTAATAACAACGATATGTCTATAAACCACAAAGGAACAAAACGACAGTAACCGATGTAGTCGTAATTGCGTGTCGATATCTTGTCACTCGTACGGTTGTTTTATCCGACTAACTTACTTGATAAGGAAAATATTCTTATTTTTTTTTTTAATTACCATGGTCTGTTGTTTTTAAACTGTTAGTATTGGAATTAGGTAAAAAGTCAAAGTTGAAATCAAAAATAAGTGTTCCGTGAAATTTGTTTTCGAAAATCTAATTTGTTCATTATTCTTTAAAGTAATAAACTTTTTTCAAATAAATTCTGATCTCCCCTCATCTGATCACCAGCATGGCTGAAGGTATCACTTGCAAAGGTATTGTGAGGGGTGTGAGGTGACCGTGACGTCCAGGTATTCAAGCGATTTCCTGTCGGGCTTGCAAGTTCATGCATCGTTTCACTTCTGCAGGTATTGATCAGTGTACACGGCCGATAACTTATAACTTTTCATTTTGAATTATCAGATGTATAATATACAAGTCTGTCTTACTTGTCATTACTAAACTCATACGCTTGTTTATAAATAACATTTCTGGTGTAAAGAATATTATTCATAAAAATATAAATAATACCCCAAAAAATAAGATTTGATGAAATTAAAATATATTTAAATATTTTTTCCAAGGGTGAATTTCGGAAAATGTAATATATACTCGTTGTCAATAGTGAAGGACAGAGTGGAACATACCAGAAATATTGATTTAAAAAATGAACGCACTTGTCGACGATTCCATGGTTTATACGACTGGGTAGAAAGTTACGGAACTATAGCGCAATTTAAAATATATACATGTATACATTGAACATAAGAAAAAAATATATATTTTGAATAAATTGGGGTAAAAGATTTGTAAATAGACTAGTCCACGTATGCGAACAGTATGTAATCATCGAATGTCGATAGACTATTGTATACCAAAAGAAGAAGAAGAAGAGAACCAATTTGATTTAAATACAGGTCGATGTATAACTTGCATTGGTTCATCGAAGTTGTGGACATAGTAAAATCACAGATTTATATTTCAACAAGATTGTTCTCGAACAAAGGAAGGAATTAGTCATCCCAATTGTTATATATGCCACTGGACGGACACTAATTATAAAAATAAATTGCTTGTCCGCTAAATAGGGGTATTCTTGTAGGATAAAAGACTTTTAGTTATATTAAAAAAAATAGGGAAATATGACATTAAATTGGTTCTGTCTTTTTTTTTAAACATCGTTAAAAAGATGTGTGTCTAAGGTGAACGCCACAAGAACCCTGTTATACTAGTACGAGAGTATAGCATGTAAACATTCCTTCTCAATAATATGGTTGTATTGGAAATCTTTTCATACAGATTGACAAGGTCCGATATGCATGTAATATTTGCCACATGACGCCCATAGTTCTTTCTACAAATCATCATCTTATTCTTTAATATTGCTGTTAACATCGATGGTTCACACCCAAACAAAATGGGAGGGATGTACCTTCAGAGCTTCTCCGTGTTATAACTTGTGAATCTTAATATATAGACGAAATTTCGGTATTGAAATGAATCTACATCTCACAAACAGGATGTTTAAATAACGATTTTGAGGAATCCCCTAACGAACCAATATAAACGTATGGAAAGATATAACCATGATTGAAGGAATTTAGTTTTTGTCAGACGCAAGAACTCATCACTATCATAAACGTATACGTATATATGCATGCAGTTTCAAATATCAAGAACAAGCGGTCGATGTCGATAGTCCGTTTTCTAACTGTTCAGAGTTAGACATGTCACTTGTTCATTTTTGGAAGCCTTCATATTCCCCGTCCAACGATTGGAACTCTTTCTGGTTGTATTGACTATATATGCCTGTATGGTTATTCTGTCGTTCAAGTTATCTGTACAACTGGTTGCATTTCCTCTCCTTTCCCAACAAACAAACTAACGAAACGCTACTAGTCTGCTTTCTCTGGAGCTCATCCTCAATGGCGCTTATACGTCAGGAAACTTACATGTACTATACTAATAATGATTGTTTCAAGAACAACGATGTATGGACGAACTATTCTAATTTCGTCAATATCAGTTATGCATGACTAAAATATAAGTTTTATTACAACAACTGTATTTGGTCTCGAATGTATGTTAACTAATTAATGTGTTTTTATAGACTAGCTCAAATCTTCATCCAAATAATAAAATCTATATGTAATAATCGTTTCCTACCACACCGAGATTTAATGCCAAGCGGTAGACATATTTTAGGTACTAATTAAGTAATTAAATAAACAATATTATTGATAACAATAATTAATCATTAATGTGCAAAGATTAAAAAACAACAGTAGTTTTTCTTTATTTGTACGTATTATATTCCGCTTCGGTAGAGTTATTTTCAAATAGTTTCAGATATTAATTAATTACATGGGTTTCAAAAGTCTAAATGTAAGTATTCTCATACATTTTTTCGCCTAATAAAGACAATCAAAATGCTTTGGTAAAGCTATTTCTAATTTCTAAGTTCCCAATTTTTATGAGACATAAATCAAGGACAAGAGGTGTATATCATTTCATTCTGACACATGAATTAAGTTTCCCCGTCTTTAACCGAAAATTGTTTATTTCTTAGTAAATTAATTAATTTGAATTCAAATAAATAATAGCACCAAATATAATTAAATAATTCCACGGCGATCTATTTTCATTTGTCACCAACTTGAATATGTATTTTAAATGTGTGTATTAAATGCTCCCTTGTTTTATAAACCACTGATCCGAATAGACAGTCACACCTGGCAAGGTGTGCCCTAGAGGCGTGGTTAACATGATACCGAAGTGCAAATGACAATTTACCTTTCAACAAGCCATCTACGAGTTTTGCCACAGAACCGTGAATACACACATCGTATAAACCTAGTCATAGCAGAGACAGTAAAAGGTCAATAAGAGTACACCAACATATTGTCTTTACAGATTATTATACTTTAATTTGTTCACCTTATCAATCCGAAAATGCATTAATTAAAAATAAATTTATAACATTTTGTGTTGTATAAAAAATCAATTTGAATATATACGTTTAACATAGAAAATTTATCTCATAAAATTGAGAATGGAAATGGGGAAAACAAATATATACTAGTTCAGTGATAATGAACGCCATACTAATTTCCAAATTGTACACAAGAAACTAAAATTATTTTTTTTTTTTTTTTTTTTTTTTTTTTTTTTTTTTTTTTTTTTTTTTTTTTTTTTTTTTTTTTTTTTTTTTTTTGAGATTTCAGAAGTTAACAAGTTTTTTTTTCATATTTTTTTGTGTTGAATAGGAGGTCAATTCGCAACAGCATAGAGTATTACACAAAAGCAAAAAAAAAATAATATAAATTCAAATCATGAAACCAATTTTACGTTCTTTGACTACAGCTATTCTGTGTCAGCAACCTATTTTGTGTCAAATTGTTTTAATTACTATTCAAATTCAGACCTGTATCAATTGCGAATATTGTGTCCATTTTTGCCCTAACTGTTCAGGGTTGGACCTCTGTGGTTGTATCCAGCTGCGCTAGACGAAGCAATTTATTTTTAATGCAATGAAATGTAGGATAAATTTCCCATTACTGTCAAATTCAAGAGCATATATATATTTTAAATACCGTTTTTTTGTATGCAACTGGATGTGACGTACTATGATTTGGAGGTATTACACCTACAAGGAAAGCGACGTGATTTTCAAAATCAACATATTTTCATTAGTTCAGTCCATTCATTGACATCCTTTCGTAGAAATCATCCACGACATTTGCAGTCTTCGGGTCATTTGATTTTCAACAATCGTTTAATTTTGCAGTTAAAATTGTAATAAGCTTTAAAAAAAAGTTTTAAGTGAAATTAGCATTTTATTCAAGAAAACCTAGAGGTATTGAAAACTATTAATACCTTTAAATAAATAATTGGTTTAAAACTATCAATATATAGAACAGATATATTAAATTTTAAACTTTAATATAAATAAGAAGACGTGGTATGAATGCCAATGAGACAACTTTCCACCAGAGACCAAAATGACACACAACGATCAACAACTATAGGTCACCGTACGGCCTTCAACAATGAGCAAAGCCCATACCGGATAGTCAGCTATAAAAAGCACCAAAATGACAATGTAAAACAATTCAAACGAGGAAACCAACGGCCTCATTTGCTATAATTTATATAAAAAGAATGAATATTTTGTTTTTATCAATATGGTAAAAATTAGTTTGCCTCATCATGTGTCCTCTGATTGAAATCAAATATCTTGATATTTTATCTTTTGAGTTATATACAAACAAATGATTTTACAGGTATCTCATCATGTCGGATTTTATTTTGTGTGGTCCTTCTGGTTATGCGGAAAATAATAAGAATGCAGACAAATGGTGTACAGTATGTGAAGAGGGATTATGTGCAGATTGTGAGAAAGTCCACAAATCTATAAAAACAACACGGAATCATAGGCTTATATCCACCGAAGACTTCCGGCAGATAAAAAATATTTCTATTAGTCTACACTGTGAAGATCATGACACGCGATTCGAGCTTTATTGTAAAACACATGATGCTGCAGTTTGTTTAGGCTGCGTGCCAGCTCATCATAGGACATGCTCTCACGTCATTCCTTTGGATAGAGCTTCAGCAAATGCAAAGCAATCAACTGCATTAGCTGATTTGGAGGACACTTTAACCGTGACAATACAAAATATTGAACAAATTATTGCAGATCGTGATTCTGCATCGAAGAAGTTTGAAGACTAGAAGAAAACCATCAGAACTACAATCAATGCTACACGAGCAAGAATAATGGATAAGTTAGCCTATTTAGAACAAAAACTACTTTCCGAATTAGACACAAAACATTCTGATTGTCAATCCGACGAGAACAAACCTCTAACCCGATTTAAAAAATCAGAACGAGATTTGAGTTGTCTGAGAGAGCAAACATCTTAACTGAAATCATTCGCCTCCGACATTTAACTTTTCCTTGGAACGCGACAGATCAATCAATCAGTCTTCAGAGAAGTGGAATCCCTCAAAGAAAGAATCAAGTGTTTCCAGAATTATGAAATATACTTTACGTTAAATCCATCTATAACGACGTTAATGAATGAATCAGATCACTTCGGAAAACTATTCGTTAAGACTACTACAACTGATTTACCGTTCAAATAAGCAAAGGTAGATCAAGCCCAGATAGAGCTTCGAATGCCCGACATGAAAAACATCAATACCGTCCGTTTCGAGGTAAATAAAAAATTCAAAGTTAAACAAAAGGGAAGGTCCATGTGGTTGTCTGGATGTTCCATATCACAGAATGGAAATGTATTGATAGATGATTATATCGGAAAGTGTGTGGTAATGGAGTATAGTGAAGATGGTAAACATGTCCGTGATATACCGTGCTCTGACAAACCGTTTGATTTGACAGTCATAGACAATGATCGTATTGCTGTTACATATGGACGTTACAAGTATTTGGAGATTTTGAATATGAAGAACATTACTGTCGAGAGGAAAGTTAAATTCGAGAAAGACTGTTATGGAATATCATACCAGGACAGTAAACTATTTATCAAGTCCGGAGGCATTGTAATAATAGATATTAGGGGGAAAGTAATGAAAACATTAGATATTATTGGGTGTGGATTATACTTGAAAACCACTTAAGATAGAATTTATTTTTCTAATAATTCTACTGTAAATTGTATCTCCATGACTGGTGAGAAAATATGGGGACACAAGGAGAAATCTTCAGTCGATCTGAATGGCATCACGGTCGATGATCACGAAAATGTATATGTAACTGATGTAAAGTCGAATACGGTGATATCAATACAACATGACGGAGGATGCAGTAGAAATTTACTTACAAAACCTAACGGTTTATATAGATCAAAGAGGGACGATACCAAAGGGATAGTCAAACTCATAAATCTAAAACAAACTGACAACGCCATGGCTAAAAATGAAAAAGACAAACAGAAAAACAATAGTAAACATGACACAACATAGAAAACTAAAGAATAAACAACACGAACCCCACCAAAAACTAGGGGTGATCTCAGGTGCTCCGGAAGGGTAAGCAGATCCTGCTCCACATGTGGCACCCGTCGTGTTGCTTATGTGATTACAAATCCGGTAAATAGTCTAATTCGGTAGGTCACATTCATGAAAGGGAAGGGGATTGTAGTTACGACGTAAGGAACATATCCGATATCATTTGTGAAACGGTTATCCCATAACGGTCAACCAACTCGTGATGGCGTCCGTAAAATTTACGAAGGGATGATTTCAACTTCACCATTTGGAACTCTTGGTTTAATAGCTTCCTTGTGAGCAGCAACCCTCTATCAAGAAAATCATGATAGGAAATGCAAGCACGGGAATATCATATCAATTGGGAGATATATACCCCGTATGCAGGTGCTGCTGGAATGTTGCTACTTAGAAATGGAAAGTTCACAATTGGAAAACTGAAATCATCTCTTTTGTCGTAAAGTTTTGTTTTCAACCGACCCTCATTGTCAATTTCTAGATGTAAGTCAAGATATGAAGCCGACTTAACTGTATCTGTAGTATCCTTTATCTCTAGTTCGATGGGATAGATGCGTTCCACATAGTCACCAAATTTTGAATTGTTTAGTGAAAGAACATCATCTATATAGCGGAAAGTAGAGTTAAAGGATATTGCTAACTTCTTATCTTTCTTCCTAAGAAGTTCCTGCATGAAGTCAGCCTCATAATAATAAAGAAACAAGTCGGCAAGTAGATGGGCACAGTTTGTTCCCATTGGAATGCCGACAGTCTGTTGAAAAACACGTCCTCCGAACGTAACAAATATGTTGTCAATCAAGAAATTAAGCATCTTGATAATATCAGTTTCAGAGAATTTTTTGTTTGAATCAGAGTGATTCTTTACAAAGTAGGATTTATCCCTCCCTAAGACAAGATACTTGTATCTACGATCACATGCATTACACTACAACAAAGACAAAAAAGTGTTACTTGTGTGTAACTTTGATGAGTGGGCATTCTTATACAATCTTGTCCAGTAATATAATTATATTCATATGTATATATGTCAAAAGTATTTGTGTCTCTCAATTGTAAAACAAAATATCATTGTAATAAATTATCTTGTGTCCTTCAACTTTTACTTTTGTGTTTGCTGCTCTCGAAAAATGTCCATAGTGTTTTTCTTTTTAACATTTGATCTCGACTGTACTTTATAAGGTTAACCCCAACGCATACTGATATCATGTTGTGTGCATGGTCATTGGAAACCGTTCACATTTTATTAACAAATAAGTTAATACAATGCGTGAACCATATTTGGATACTACTATTTGGTTTTAAGATAAACATGAAATATTATCCTTTCCAATTGTCCATCTTTAAATGAAAAGCATAAGCATTTTTTTGTGAAATGAACGTACGTTAATGATTTGTGCTCATATTAAGTTCAATCCCATTACCCTTTTTGTCTATCCGGTTACCGATAATAGTATTGCATCTGTAAATGCTTAATTGCGTAAATTGAGATGTTATAATATTTAGATGATTGCAAACAACAAAACACTTCATTTTATAAACAATTACATGTATATGTAAAATCTTATCAACTTTTCAAAGACTTTTTTTTCAAATTTGTATATGTTTATTGCGACTGTCATACAAGTGAGCGGTTTAGCGCTTTAAAAACCAGGTTCAATCCACCATTTCCTACATTTGAAAATGCCTGTACCAAGTCAGGAATATGAAAGTTGTTGTCCATTCGTTTGATGTGTTTTATCATTTGATTTTGCCATTTGGAACTTTCCGTATTAAATTTTCCTCGGACTTCCGTATTTTTGTGATGTAACTTTGTGTTACTGTAACCATAGTAACCATAGTAACAAAATTCTTCATTTATGAATGCTGTTGTGAAATAACTTCTCCCTTTGATGAAGTGGAGTTTTTATGTTGAATTTGTGGTTTCCAACTTGTTATTGGACTTTTCATAAGTTATTTGTGAGATTGTAACAGTTTCAGATGTACAAATAGGAAAGCAGTTACAAATCACATAATCAAACTTTATCACAAATATGCAGTAAATCTTTAATAAAACTATAGATTGGTGTTCTGTTCAATAATAGCTTTAAAATTTCCGCATGAACAGATTCTTTCATGATTGATAGGTACTTGGTGACATGACATTTTTTTTAGTCCTCCCCTTTCTTCCAAAATTCATTATTTTTTTGTTTTCTATTCATTTCAATTGTTTTCGTTTTTTTCTGTATAATATTAACATAAACATACAACAAATAACTTGTACTTGCTACTTACTATCAATTTCAAGTTTACTACCCACGGCGATCACTGATAGCAGACCAATGCCACACTTTCTCAACAAGTACAAAGAAACGCAGTAAAATTGCAAACTACCAATTATATGGAAATAAGAAACAGTTCATGTTAATTTGGAAAGTGGAGTACAGATCTGTCGGTTCGCTACTGCTGGAAGCTTGGTGACATGTACAGCTAGTGCTATAGAAAAGACAAATGAGGGGTTGAAAAATAAGAGGGAAAATATGACCTTAGTTTCAATTGATATTTACAGTATTCTTTCTAAAACACATGTATTCGCTATTTGATATACGAGTGTATGGTGTCATCTAGGAAGGAAAAAGAATGAAATTTTAATATTATTTAAAGGGGATGTTTGCGTCGACGAGACCAACCCAACAACAAAAATAAAAGAAAGTCACAAAGAGCGCAACATACTCAGTAGTCTTCGACAATAGAATGTGACTCCATAATATATCAAGCTCGTAGACTATAAATCGTTCTTGAAAATTCTCTTACACAATAATAAATAGTCGTAATTGATTTAGATGAAAATACTGCCATGGCAGATCATGCTAACAAGCCAATGTAACCAGCAATATTTTTTTGTGTCTGTGTTAAAATCATAGTTGCTTTGTAGCTGAGTTACAACATTTCTGATGGTGCGACCGGAATACTTTTTGCATATCCAGAAAGACACAAATTTTGAAGGCAACATTACAAAAATCAAGGCAACTTCTTATCATTGATTTTGATCTTTCTTTCTTGGAATTCTTTTTATAAGAATAATTCAACATATATGAAAGTACGTGAAAAATTATTAGGTTAAATAAGTTTATTTTAACTGTTCAAGTGGTTCATAGGTTCACATGCTACCTTCACTTTGCATCTATTAAAGATAGTACTAAGTATATATTACCTTTTTGGGGGCTTATTTGCCTGATCGTCGTTTTTCGTTTGAACTATAAGGCGTTTCAGTTTCTCCACAGAGTGTTGGGGTCTGAATATGGGAATGTTGGTACAGTTGTGCAGCTGGGATTTAAAATCAATAGCCCTTATTCATATATTGAGTAATTATGGAATGATCATCCATACCTATACATATATTTCACAGCAAAATCTTAACCCATTCATGTGTGGAAATTTAAATGACAAAAAGTTTGGGAAATTCAGTGAAGATTGTTGAAGATCAATCTGCAAAATTATGACCCATTGATATATCATAATTTGTCAATTACTTCTTATTGATGTAATTCTTCGGTAAAATTGCACCCGATATATATATTTGACGTATCAAAGGGAACCCATTCTAGCGCCCCATATGTATGTATACCTTCATACAGGAATAGACCCCCCGCCCCCCTGAGTTTCTTTTTAACTTGTGATTTTAGAATATGCACTGGCTTCGGTTACATGGAAATGTAACAATAATAAAATAATTATTGTTACATCGGAGTCTAATTGCCGGAATACAGGGTTGGGTACGAATCCGATTATTTACGAATGTAACAGTAATATTTGTGTCTACGGTTATATTGCGTTATTGTTACATTACTGCACTTCAATGTACGCTAGATTTATATTCTTAATTTAAACCTAACATATTTTTGTTGCTTTTTTTGCCAAAATGTGCAAAGAAGAATGTGACGATATTACGATCACAAAATATGTGGAATCTGAAAAAGAAAACACTGATTTAACCAGTTTTAACATGTTGACAACTGGCAACATCAATTGCATTCACAAATGACTTATATTTTTCAGTTTTATTAATTTAGGTTTTTCAGCTATGCTAAGTTGGATATTGAAATCGCGGGGGATGAACATCATATCATATAATTACCCGACATGCTTCCAACAAAAATATTGGACGAGACATTATGTGATATAGATACAATGGATAAGCGTTGATTCTTGAAAAAGAAACCATGAGCCCGCAGGGCGAATGGTTTGTTTTTCATGAATCAACGCTTATCCATTGTATCTATCACTTAAACTATTGTGATAATGTCTTTTGAAAATTAACTCCTATTCTTAATTAGAAGGTATTGTACGTGAGTTTAATTAACCATGATATTGTGTCAAACGATCCATTACAATGAATTAGATATCACAATTAAATGTTAAAAAAATACAAATACATTATAACACAACACGTCTGCCCTTAAAGATCTTCATATCATCAGGCATCCGAATGTTATCTGTTTTTACAAAATAAGATATATTCGAACTTATTTCTATTTGAATTGATCATAATGAAAATGGAGAATGTGTCAAAGGGACAACAACCCGACAAAAAACATATAATAAGTATGTTTCCGAAATTTCTAGCAATAAGCCTAATTCAAGTAATATCACGATTTTCTAGCATAGGAATTTGCGAATTAAAATTTGTAAAATTATGTAGTAAAACAGATGAAATCATATAATATTAATTTATAAAACAAAAATGGACCAATATTATGCAATCCATTTTTGTTTTGTTTCAAACATATGGCCAATAGCCAACCATTATCCGATAATAACGACCAAAATCGCTTTTTTTTTAACACAAAATATCCACAATAACATTCAAAACAAGAACAAAAACTGGAAATCTAGACTATTGGAACAACAAAGAGAATTCAGGGATTCGAACCTAAACAGAAAAGTCCTTAGCTTTAACACATTTATCTTAACTACGAAACATCGTGGCTACCAACTCATACTATACGATTACCTACTAGTATTATGTATATATAAAGGTACAAGCCATGTGTGTCCGTTGTACCGAGTCGGATGTATATCATATATTCATTTATATATATAAAATAGACTTTTAAATCGTAACCGATTGGTAGCCCAGAGGTTTCGTCGATATGTTAAAGTCAGTAACAAGTTACAAAATTTATGGACGGGTTCGATTCCCAGTGAAGGCATATAGAAATTACAAAAATTAAAGGTAAGTTTTTAAAAATAATTCCATTAGTGAACAGAAATCAGGAATTTAGTCAATTCAAACTTAATGATATTAGGCACACAAAGGAAACAATAGAATATAATCTGGTGAGCCCATTTCAGCGACAGATTTAGGAAGCGTTGATTCTAGAAAAAGAATCCACAGTAAATGAATAGGCTGACGTCACCACAATGGTTTAATCTCTTTTATATACTTCTTAAAAATAATTTATATTCAGTTTTGGATAGGTTCTTAAACCGTAAACACCGGACTCAATATTGTAACATCGTTTATATTCTTGTTGGATCGTTTATTAAATTGTTAAACTTTACACCGACTTGAATCTTCATTTTAATACCCAGCAAATAGTCTGTCTATATGAGCATGACAATCTTAACACCTTCAAGGCGACAGAGGATTAAGCAAGAACGTATTGACTTCTATTTCATTATTCCACCAAACAGTATAATACTCTATATTAGTACACTCTCATGAAAAAAGTTCCTCAGCAATATTATTTACCTATGAAAACATGTTTAACCCGTAACGCCATGATTGGCATCCTCTTTTAAAATAACAGCTGAATAATCATTATGATCCCCAGTCAGTATAAGCTCTAGATAGATTAAAAGTCTAAAGTACGAACCACTTGATTTGAGGAGGCAGTCTGAGATATTTGAGAGATAAAAAATTGACTCTGATTTTTGCATTAAACGGCAAAAATTCTGGCCGTATCTGGATTGGAAACAATAATCTTGTCCCTTTTTTTGCTATTAGAAACGAAAATCCAACAGAATTATTTAGCACTAAATGAACATGATGAATAAAAACGGGGGTTATTTTTTTTTTGTAGCCGGGGTTTGCATGTCTGACCGGGAAATGGTGTCTCTTTCGCCGAACTAATATATTGAATATTTTTTTTCAAGATCAGACTGCAACATGCCTGTTGGAAGTAGCCTTTATGTCTACATTTTTCTACCGTCATTCATAAATCGTAGCCTTTGGTTGATTTGGAAACCCTCACTTTCCCTAATTTTTTTGGGTGAAACATATCAACCAAACATTTGGATACATATTGTTTGTTTGTCTTTTTTAGCTCGTGTCCGTCGTATTGTAAATTTCATCAAATAGCCCGACTTATATCTTGTTTATAACAAGATATCTGTGAGATTTTATGATAACTTAACTTTCAACAAACCAGCGAGAGTTGTCCATGTCTTTTTTTTACGGAAAAGTCCCACATCAAATTTATCAGTAAATAGTTTTCATCCGTATTATCATTTTATGGTCATTAATAGTAGAATACACCATCGAAAATGTCAACCCTTACACTTTTCAGGAACTACAAAATATACATGCCCCACGCCAGGAATCGTTTGAAAGGGCATATTACACTTATTTTATGTTTTTTAGCCAAAAAAATGGTCCCAAATATTTTTCGCATCGCTCCGCTCGGCGGTCTTTAAAAAGTTCGCCCCCTTTTCAAAATCATGTATCCGCCGCGGAAATTGACACTTTATTTAACTTCAAAAACGAATAATCGTCCGATAGTGCAGGGCGGAATTGTACAGTATGCCATACAGATGTGAACATTGCTACATTACTCGTTTGTGATGGCTGCTTAGAGTGGTTTCACAATAATTCGTTGGACTAAAACATGCTCCAAAATCCACATACTGGATTTGTAAAAACTGTCATTGTAAATTAATTAGAAATTCATTGTATGCAATGTTGTAAAATCCAAATAAAAGTTTTAAAGTCTTATTTTAATACATATTACTCATGTTACTAGTCCCAATGTACATTGTAGTGCATTTATGTAACAATAACGCAATGTAATCGTAGACTCAATTATTATTGTTACATTCGTAATTTATCGGTTCCTTCCCAACCCTGCATTCCGGCAATTATTCTCCAATGTAACAATAATTATTTTCTTATTGTTACATTTCCATGTAATCGTAGCCAGTGCCTTAGAATATCCACCTTCTTTTTCTTATTCATATTAAGACGACAATGGTTGATGTAAAACTTAACGTCACAGGAGTATGGCGTATCAAGAGGGTCAAAAGTATTTATTTTATGCAAAAGCACTAATTTAATGCAAATGCTGTATTTAATGTTGCAAATGCTATATAATTGTAGCTTTAGCGCTTCTTGTAATATTTCGTAGCAATTCCGATCGGCTAACATATCATTAGGGTCATAAATTCATTTGGTGCATTTGCGGTATTTAATGTTGCATTTGCGGTATTTATTGTAGCATTTGCGGTATTTAATGTAGCATTTGCGGTATTTGTTACCGCATTAGCTTAATCTTAACACAAACATATACAGAGAAGAGCAATTGTACATTTCCTTCTTCTGATTCCGAGAGGTTCAAAAGTATAAACAGCAAATGCAATACTTAATTCTTAAGCAAATACAGCAAATGCAATACTTTGTATTTAAATTAGAAGGTTAACGTATCTATGCAAATCAACATTCTTTTGCCTTATTCATGTATGCTCTGTATGCCCCTTGTGGGCCCTTAATTGGAAATAAAATATGTTCTGTTCTGTTCTATATTGCCTTCTGATAATGATTTTTTTATATAGGCCTACTATGAGTAAATAAGTTAACGTTGATTCAATGTTGAATCAACGTTCCAATTACAACGTTGAAATGATCAACGTTAATTCAACGTTGAATGTTGGTTTATTCCTCAACGTTGAAAATTTTACGTTGTTACAACGTTGAATATATGTTGATCACATTTCAACCTCATTTCAACGTTTTTTAAACGTTGAGTGCCTGCTGGGTTGTTTCTTCAACTTCGCTTAATTCTCCGCCCATTTGTACTTTTAAAAATCTCCGCCCACTTCAAAAAGCGAAACACCCATTCAGCTTACAATGTGTGAAAACTGAAAAACGTATATTATGTGAATAATCATTGACGTAAATTAATAATATTTTTAATATTTTTTTACTGCTGATCCTTTGTTACTAATACCTAAATATTTGTCCAAAATGGCTTATAATGACAATTTGAATGGCTTTCTAAGTGTATTTCAAACCATTGTTAATGACATCGTACGAACTTTAAACAATGACGATGCTTCGTTTGATTTTATGGATGGGGCATTGAATCGACGTAATGCACAATGGCGGAATTAAGGAAGAATGGTGACTGCATATCCTCAATGTAACCTACTTACAGAGGATTTTCAAAGACTGATCACAATTATAGAAGATATTAAAGGGTTTGTAAAATTAATAGGGATGTCAACTCGGTGAACAATTACAAATCGAGTACTCATTGTTTTATAGCATTTTATAAAACCTGTCCTCTAAGATTTTATTTCAAAATTATGTCTCATATATTTTCATAAATTATCTATGTAAAAGGAGTATGTTCGATCCCCTTGTTGACCCAAAAATATAGCAGTTTTACAAAATTGTTAAAATGTAAACTTTTAGCTATTTATTGGAAATGAGAATACTTCTGCTACATAAATATCGGCTGTTTTTTGACAATACAACGCCCCTATATCGGATACCAGCAACTTAAATGTCATGCTAAATTAACTGAAATCTTCATAATTTTAGTATTTGAGTTAAATTTTAGACGGTTGGAAGTGTTCGCATTTGTGTTCATTCTTAATATTTATATGTAAGTTGTATTTCATGATAATACATAACATATCTAAAGGTTGGGAGTGAAGACGGATGCTGCCACTTTCATTTTTGTCCAAAAAAAGCATCTGAAAAGGGACATATTATGGCATTAATGTGATAGATTTTTCATA
The DNA here is from genome assembly GCA_037788925.1 of Mytilus galloprovincialis. Classification (NCBI taxonomy): domain Eukaryota; kingdom Metazoa; phylum Mollusca; class Bivalvia; order Mytilida; family Mytilidae; genus Mytilus; species Mytilus galloprovincialis. The sequence continues at coordinate 42,387,274 of CM075334.1, read as the reverse complement.
TTTCAGCTTGCATTTGAGCGTCTTAATAAATGACTAAATCACTTCAAATCTTTAACATAAGATAATTGAATCGACTGAAGTAGAAAAAGTGATTAAAAAGTATCCAAAATATTTCATCGGATGAACCTGAAATTTGAGACCAAAATCGGTTCTTACCCAATTTGCATGACTTGTAGCTTGAACAAAGCATGATCAAATCTACATTTAGGAAAAGGATAAGGCGATTGTGTCTGAGGATCCACACCTTAAATCAGTCCACATGTTCTGCCTGAGAAACATAGATAATCTTGTTTCAGGAGATGTATCAAAATATACCTGAACATGTAAAAAATAGATGTGGTATGATAGCCAATAATACAGAACAAAGAACATAGATGTTTAAAACCATGAATACCCATACGGAAATAATGAGCAAAATACAAACACGCATAGTAAGTCACGAAAGACCCTGAAATCACAAAACGAAAACAAATTAAAACGAAAAAAACTAACGACCTGATTTATTGTACAAAACAATAAACGAAAAATAAATATGATATGGTCGGAAACATTTGGTTCAGTAGTTTTTGATTAATATAAGTTGAAATAACTTGTTTCCCAATCCACTATAAATAAATTTGTTTATATACGGTTTGTGTAGATTCGTGTTAAAAAGTGAAACTGTCCTTCTGTCCGTTCGTCATGCATGCACGTTCATTTCATCGTTCGTCCTCCATTTCAAACACAGATTATGAGTTCATTTCTTTCAATACAAAGTTTTAATCATTGATTACTTAACCTATTTGAACTGTCAAAAATGCATGCACATGTTGTTGGTATGTAAACTTATTACTCGGAAAACGGATAAGATGTTATAGACACATATGGCACGCCGTTTTTATATTTATTCAAATTTGAAGATATCTTATTTATTTAACAAGATATCTTATTAAGTATTAAGATATCTTTAATTTTTATAAGATATCTCTATTAGTTTATAAGATATCTCTATAAGTTAATAAGATATCTCTATTATTTAATAAGATGTATCTATTAACTAATAAGATATCTTATAAAGTATATAAGATATCTTACTTCTTTATAACTTATGGAGATATCTTATATATTAAATAAGATATCTTTCTAACAAATTAAATAAGATATCTCTATAAGTTAATAAGATATCTCTAAAAGTTAATAAGATATATCTATTAATTAATAAGATATCTTATAAAGTATATAAGATATCTTACTTCTTTATAAAGATATCTTTTGAATACATACTTTATAAGATATCTTATTAATTAATAGAGATATCTTATATACTAATAGAGATATCTTATTAACTTATGGAGATATTTTATATATTAAATAAGATATCTTTATAACCAATTAAATAAGATATCTCTATAAGTTAATAAGATATCTCTAAAAGTTAATAAGATATATCTATTAATTAATAAGATATCTTATAAAGTATATAAGATATCTTACTTCTTTATAAAGATATCTTTTGAATACATACTTTATAAGATATCTTATTAATTAATAGAGATATCTTATATACTAATAGAGATATCTTATTAACTTATGGAGATATTTTATATATTAAATAAGATATCTTTATAACCAATTAAATAAGATATCTCTATAAGTTAATAAGATATCTCTAAAAGTTTATATAAGATATATCTATCAGTTTATAAGATATCTCCATAAGTTAATAAGATATCTCTATAAGTTAATAAGATATCTCTAAACGTTTATAAGATATCTCTATTAGTTTATAAGATATCTCCATAAGTTAATAAGATATCTCTATAAGTTAATAAGATATCTCTAAAAGTTTATAAGATATCTTTATTAGTTTATAAGATATCTCTATAAGTTTATAAGATATCTCTATTAATTAATAAGATATCTTACTTCTTTATAAAGATATCTTTTAAATACATACTTTATAATATATCTTATTAATTAATAGAGATATCTTATAAACTAATAGAGATATCTTATTAATTAATAGAGATATCTTATAAACTAATAGAGATATCTTATAAACTTATGGAGATTTCTTATTAAGTAAATAAGATATCTCTATTATTAACTATATAAAAGATATCTTATATAGTTAATAAGATATCTTATAAATTTTATAGAGATATCTTATATTTTAAATAAGATATCTTATATATTTAATAAGATATCTTTATAAACATTTTAATAAAAATTGAAAGTGACCTCATGTTAATAGATATAAACAATTCACCAAAATTCCTTGCTTTGTGAAAGCATTTTTGAGATATTCTCAGAAAACTGAAAAAAACCACCAATTTTATTGAATAAAAACCCATTACCCAGAAACTTAAAATCTAAAATTTATAAAAAAAAAAAAAAAACAAAAAGGGAGCTCACGTCAATAGATATAAACAATTTCCCAAAGTTTAATGCAAATTGGTTAAAATTTTTGAGTTAATGTCCGACATGTTGACAACAGACGGACAACAGTATACCATAATACGTTCCGTAAACCAGCGTGTAAAAAATATTATAATATATTGAGTAGTATTTTAAACACATTCTAGATACATAAATTAATACTAAAAACATAGTCATAGAAAATGGAATGCATTACAAAGGATTATATCCGTAATAAGAAATACTGATTTGTCAAAGACCGAATTATTTTAATATTAATTTTCTTTTACTGTTATCTGTTTTTGTCCACTTGTTATCTGTTATGAGCCAAATCAATTTGCTGTTTTGCTGTTATTGGGACCGCCCTTGCCCCCCCCTCCTCTATGCATATTTAATTTTATTGTCAGTTCATTATCTTCAAAAGATGAATGTATGAAGATAGTGATGATTAAGCCTTTTTATTGAAAATTTCAGAAATGGAAGAAAGGACGGCAATACCTAAATTTGAATAATTTTAGACATTGCTTTTAGTTGTAACACGTCTTTTTTTGTGGGAAAAATATGTTAAGCTAATTCATTTTAAAAATGTTACATGTAACTTCGGAAAAAAATGCAGCGTTTGCACTAACTACAAACAGTAGACGCATTATCAGCAAGTGTATAGTTTGTCAAAGTTTATGCAATCGTTGCAAACGTATGATCTATTCGTGAGTGCGCTGAACCGTTTGTATCGTTTGTGTAAGAAAGAAATGCACCCAATTTGAACACTCACCTCTAGGGATTATATTGGCGTCTCGGGTTTATACGGGTGCGATATTTAAAGAACCTTACCATACAATATTCCCTCTATATCAAAATGCAATAAAATATATTACGACAAAACGAGCGACAAAAAGTGTAGAACTTTTTGACCCTCCTGTCCTGGAATGTATACAATTGGATTTGCAAACGCTACAATGTGTTGCATTTGCTATAATTTACTTTTGACCCATTAAATACGTTGAAGTATAGCAAATGCTACATTATTTATAATTGTAGCATTTGTAGAAATATTTATCGCATTTGCGACAATAAATGTAGCTTTTGCAGTAATGATTATTGCATTTGCTACAATTAATGTAGTATTTGCAATAAATTAGTGCTTTTGCATGATAAAATTACTTTTGACCCTAATCGTACACACTACTTTTCTCAATAATATCAAAGATCTTTATTGTATAAATGTATATTTATCGCACCAAAGATTTGTATAGACGTACTATACAATCCTTGATCACACTGGCAGTAAATTACTGTACGTAGAAAGTTCATTGATTGAACAATCTGTACCAAGTTTTAAAATGAATAAATATTTAACTTTTTGAATTTACCTCTTTTACCAATTACTTAAATACACATGTGACTGTTGTGTAATATCGCGAGACTATTAAACCTACTTTGTACAAGGCGAAGTAAATACTGTCATTCGCAGGGAATATCAAGGTAACTAAAAAACTGAATAACAAAGTAGCGCTACTAAATACGAATAAGGAGTTATGTCAAGTAAAACGGTGACATATATTAAAACATTTTTTGTCATACTTCACAAAATGGATATATTTACGATTAACTTCCTTGTTCTAAATTTTGCATTTTCTTTTAAAAATATAGATGGGCGTAGATTTGGTTCAATTAGATAAAAAAACATGATTCTAATGTGACGTGCTTCTCTCGCTTTGTGAATAAACCCCTGCTCTAAATCCAATAAAATTTGTTTGTACATGCGTATGCTATATTGACTACTACAGAAAAGAAAAATGAATTCAATCAAATTGTCATGCATTTAATATATTTCATTAATTTAAAACACTGTTACCAAATCATTTGATATGACTGTAATGTGTTGCATTTGGAAATTGACATAATTGACCTAGATACGACAACCGTTCATTCCTCCTCCCTCTGAAAAATCACATTGCCAGGCGTTTGCTGGTTTACAAAAAAAGAAAGTTCAGCTCGGACATAGAAATTACACTTATTGTCCTTATCAGAATCGAAATAATTGATGCATAGTTTTAACATGGGTTGGCATCATATTCGTGTTATTTTAGCTCTCACTTTAGCTCGGGCAAAAATAATCCCGAGTATAATGCCTACCCATGTTAAAACTACAATAAAGTATAGCTTGCATCAATTATTTCTTTAAAAAAATACCATTGCGAAGAATATCCTCCAAGCTGGTGTTGTTTTGCTACGAAACTTACAAAACTTTCGATTTCATTCTAGTATTGAACCAGGTTCCTTTCAGTGGCGGATTCAGGGGATGGTGGAGAAGTAGTCTCCTTTGATTTGATCAAGGATTTGTATAGTAAGATACAAATCCTTGATGTGATAGAATATATTTTTTCTGCTCGGCTGTACATTTTACCAATTCTGACAACATTACTCCTCATTCCTCAGATTCTGGCCTTCCAAAACTAACAACAGGTCTTGAATTATTATAGCAATTTCACTAAAGTTGCCGTGATTGATGATTATTTTGAACGGTATCAGCTGTTATTTTTACTTGAAATGTTGACCAGGCGAACAGTTGATGTACATTCAGACGTTTCATGTTTTGTCAGTAACACGATCTCCTCATTAACAAGAATTGTTTTTTAGTAACTCGTTTAAAGGTTTAAATTCAAAATGGTGCTGCTACTTAACCATATTAACCTATTACAGTACAAATTTCCTTTGCACCATCCTGGTCGACCGACTTTACAGAACCTGTTGTCCCAAGTCATAAGCCTCTGGTCTTTGTTAGTCTTGTATGATTTGTAATTTTTGTTCATTTATATATTTCAGAGTTAAGTATGACGTCCATTTTATCACTGAACTATAATTCACATTTTTGTTTAGGGGCCAGCTGAAGCACGGCTCCGGGTTCGGGATTTTTGCGCTGTAGTGATGACCCATTGGTGGCCTTCGGCTGTTTTGTACTCTTTGGTCGGGTTGTTGAATCTTTGACACATTCCCTAATTCCATTTTATCTTTATTACTTGATTTTTTATGATTTGTTATTGTCTTGAATATTCAATGAATCAAACTCATTTATTACATCCCAGCTCCTTTAATTTGTTCTACCTGATCACCCCAGTTTGAGTTTCTGTGTTATGCATGCTTTTGTTTGTTCTGTAACAATTTGGCGGGAATGTCAAATCCACTATAAAACTTATAATTAATTATACGGAAGAGACTATCTATCAAAATTCACGTAGAAAAAATCCAGTGTGTCAGCTGGGATTCGAACTCAAGACCTTTAGCATATCAAGCCACGACACATACCACTACACCAGGACGACTAGATACGAACTAACAGTAATTTAAAACATACTTAAAGGAAGCAAGATCTTTTCATATGTGGGGCGAGTTGGCAGACCTTTATTCAGTGGGTTTTAAACCCTTTTCGTTAATAAGTGAGTTGCCAAACTGATTGTTCAATTTGATCTTACACTTTTTCAAAAGTGGGGCGAGTCGGTAAACAAGAGTGGGCGATTTTTTTTTATAAAGTGGCGATATAGTGTGAAACGATTGGAAAGTGGGGCGAGATGACTTTGTTTGATATCTACTCATCGTGTTCGGGGGTCATAAAGGGTATACATCATATAGTAATATATAAAGTATATTATAATGGTTGTGTGGCGTTCTTAACTAGACTTTATGAATTGTAAATGTTTTTCGTCTCATCTAAAACAGCTGGGATGTAAAATAGTTATCCCACTCGGACTTGGTGTGTCAGTGTTAGATCACCTTCTGGCCTCCGGCTTCTTACACTGACACACCGCGTCTTTGGGGGATAACTAATTACTGTAATGTTTTGGAATTTAGTTCCCAATTTGTTGTTTTGGAATTCATCAGAGGGGTGTTTCCAAAGTAAGAAATCGATCCTCTAATATAAATATAAATATCAGACTTTATTAAATTGGTTTTAGAGCGTTATGATTGCCAAGAGCATAAAAAGATAGAAACTTTAAGTGATCAAGAAAATTCATTAATGATGGTTTTCGATTTTTGTTATACAAAAAAAGACAATAACAACCAAAACCAAGGAGTAGACAAGGACTCACAAATAAGACATTTACATCAACAGTTATAAATAATAAATAAGAAACAACACGAATTCACTAAAAACCGGGAGTGAAATCAGGTGCTCCGGAAGGGTATGCATTTCCTGCACCGTATACGTCACCCGTCGTGTTATTTCTTTGTTCAGGTCGGTAATGACGGAAGTTTATTATGACTGAGGAAAATTTGAAAAATATTGACCGATAAAATTATATTTGATGGCGTTTTTTTTTTTAAGTAACCCAATTAACTCTGTTGATCTATTCAAACAAGACGTGATTTTGAAAACCAACATTTTTTATAAATTCAGTCCATTCGTAGATATGTTTTCGTACAAGTCCTTACATATATTTGCAGTCATTGCATGGGTCACAAAAACTCCCAGTGCTCTTTAACTGGACTTATTTGGGATTAGGGATTCATTTACACTGTCAAGTTTTAACTCATATTCAGCAAAATAATTAAATATGTTCAACAACAAGTAAAATTCAAATAAAAATGTCAGAAAAGAAAAAGGCGTGACACCAAAACTGCTGTTTTTATCCATCTTTAAGAATTGTTCACAAATTTGAGGTACTTGTTCTAATAGGAGAGTACACAGCTGCAACAGAAAAACAATATTATAAGTTGAGAAAATGCCAAACAAGAATTTGTCTATGTTGAAATAAGTTCTAGAAGAAAACGGTCATACTTGTTTTGCTTCTTTTTCTCGCTCATCATGCTTTATCTATTGCTGTATTGAATAAAGCTATTGTTATTTTTTTTTATTACTTGATCAGATTCAACGTGAAATGACGAACAACATACAAATGACGGGTGTTGATCCTTGATTTTATACCATTTCAAAGTAGGTTCGCTGATAAGATTTTCATAAGTTGTAAAATAGTGTTCAAGTTTAATTGGCGTTTTATTCAAGAAAACCTAGCGATCTAGACTATTATGACACAGTGTTATAATAATCTCAGCTAGAGGTATTGAAAATAGTTATCAAGGTACCAGGATTATAATTTAATATGCCAGACGCGCGTTTCGTCTACATAAGACTCGTCAGTGACGCTCATATCAAAATAGTTATAAAGCCAAACACGTACAAAGTTGAAGAACATCGAGGATCCAAAACTATAAAACTTGTATTAATGAATGGTATAAACCACAGTAAAGATATGTTTATATGATACCCGTTAAGAATATGTGCCTTTTTAATATTGATAATTTGATATGTTATTAGATTTATAGATTATCGTTGGTCAACTCAACGCGATTGACTTTCTCGTTTGATGCAGTACGGCGAATGACTAATGACTTGTAGATTATCGATGATCATCTCATCGAGATAGATTTTCTCGCTTGAGACGTCACGGCGAAAGTGAGAAAAGCAATCGAGTTGAGATGACCAATGATGATCTGTTTATCGCTATTTTACTTATGACGACGTTGTTAATTTCATTAACAACGTCACTTGCACCCTTAGTATCTAGCGATAATTTTTCATATCACTCTATGTTGAGAAAGGAAAATATCAGTTAGTAAGATCAAAGGAAAATTTCGTAAAATAGAGATAAAATCTTTAATATCTCCAGAAACTAACATGTCGTTAAAATTGCAACGTCGTCATAGGTAAAATAGCGATAAATAGATTGTCATTGGTCATCTTAACTCGATGGATTTTTATCACTTTCGCCGTGCCGGCTGAACATGGCTTGGGTCTGTCTGTGGCTTTATACATTAAACTAAGTTGGTTATTTATAGAATAACTGATCATAACTAATCGAAGAATTCAAATAGAGAAAAATATTCAACGAGTGACCGAACAACACATTAATTCACGAATGCGCGTAGCGCATGAGTTAATTATCAGTGTTGTTCGGAACGAGTTGAATATTTTTCGATATTTGAGTTCTTTAATTAGTTATTCTTTTATTTACATTGGCAAATGGCTTTTTTTAAAGAAATTAATGTAAAACATGTAAGGAACTATGTCTTTTTTCTACGCATTCACAATTTGTTTTGATCCGCCGTTATCGACGTCTTGACAACGCCTATTGTTGTATGACGTCTGAGAGTGAAATAACCACGTTTATTTCACATGTGAAATTATCGTTTTTTATTGAATTGGGAAATCAATGTAATTCATTGCAACAAATGTAATAAATTCATATATTTATGTATGATTGTCAAAATCATTTGAGTGTCACAATTATATGAAAACAATCATTTAAATTACTTTGCTCATCATGTGTCCTCTGATTGGAAACAAATATCTTTATAAATCTTTATTTGTTTATTCATTTACAAATACATATGATTTTACAGGTATTTCATCATGTCGGATTTGATTTTGTGTGGTCCCTGTGGTTACGCAGAAAATAATAAAAAGGCAGAGAAATGGTGTACAGTTTGTGAAGAGGGATTATGTGCAGATTGTGAGAAAGTCCACAAATCTATAAAAACAACACGGAATCATAGGCTTGTATCCATCGAAGACTACCGGCAGATAGAAAATATTTCTGTCAGTCTAAACTGTGAAGATCATGACAAGCGATTCGAACTTTATTGTAAAACACATGATGTTGCTGTTTGTTTAGGCTGCGTGCCTTCTCGTCATAGGACATGCTCTGACGTCATTCCTTTAGATAAAGCTGCTGCAAATGCAAAGCAATCAACTGCATTAGCTGATTTGGAGGACACTTTAACCTTGACAAAACAAAATCTTGAACAAATCATTGCAGATCGTGATTCTGCTTCTGAGAAATTAGAAGACCAGAAGAAAACCATCAAAAATACAATCAATGTTACAAGAGCAAGAATAATGGATAATTTAGCTGAATTAGAACAAAAACTTCTTTTCGAATTAGACACAAAACATGGTGATTGTAAATCCGAGGAGAACAAACTTCTAACCCGTTTAAAAAAATCAGAACGAGACTTAAATAGTCTGAGAGAGCAAACTTCGCAACTGAAATCATTCGCGTCCGACATTCAACTTTTCCTAGGAACGCGCCAGATCAATAAAGCGGTGTACAAAGAAGTAGAATCCGCCAAAGAAAGAATCAAGTGTTTCCAGAATTATGAAATGAACTTAACGTTAAATCCATCTATAATAGCATTAATGAATGAGTTAGATCAGTTCGGAAAAATATCCGTTAGAACGACTACAACCAATCTGCCATTCAAGGAAGCAAAGGTAGACCAAGCCCAGATAGAGCTCCGAGTGTCTGATATGAAAAACATTAATAACGTCCGTCTCCAGTTGAGGAATAAATTTGAGGTGAAAAAAGAAAGGACGACCATGTGGCTGTCTGGGTGTGACATATTACCAAATGGCAATTTGTTGATAGCTGATTATTACGGAAGGGGTGTTCTAAGAGAGTATAGTGAAGACGGTAAACTTATCCATCACATTGCGTGCTCTCAATCAATATTTGATTTAACAATCATAGACACTGACCGTATTGCTGTAACATATGGAAATAGTCAATACATAGAGATTTTAGATATGAAATACAATAATGTAGAAAGGAAAGTCGAATTTAAAGACGACTGCTATGGAATATCATACCAGGACAATAAACTATTTATCATTATAGGTGGAATTGTAATAACAGATATTAGGGGTGTAATACTGAAAACATTAAACATTTCGTGCGGATTATACTTGAAAACCACAAAAGATAGAATTTAACATACAAGTAATTCTTCTGCTACTGTAAATTGTATCTCCATGACAGGTGAGAAAATATGGGAACACACGGAGGAATATCCTGTCAATCTGAGGGGCATTACCGTTGACGATTACCAAAATGTATTTGTTACTGATATAGCGACGAATACCCTAATCGCAATACAACATGACGGACGTTGCAGTAAAAATTTAGTTTCAAAAACTGACGGTTTCAGTAAACCATATGCGTTACACTACAACAAAGACAAAAAAGTATTACTTTTGTGTAACTATGATGATTGGGCCGTCTTATACAATCTTGTCGAGTAGTTTTATAAACTGAAAATATTTTTATATGCACTGTTATGCAATATCCATTTCAAGTTAAAAAGTAACAATATCATTTGGCTAAAAATGAGTTTAAAGGGTGATCTAGTTTTCAGGAAACCGATGTACAACTTAATGAAAATCACAGTGTTTTTAATTTCAAAAGAAAGTTTTTCGTAACATTTCAGGAATTGAGCTCTCGTTGACACTCTACATTGAATAAATTTATTTTCAGGGGTGTGGACCGTTGCTCACACTGCTAGTGGATTTTTGATCCCCGAACATTTCAATCAGCATACTAGTAGTAGCCAGTGCTTGAACTTTACTAAAGGGAATACCAACGCATATCAGGCTTTGCAAATGGGAACCGTTTACTTCTTTTTAATAGAGAAGAGAATGCAATGTGTGAAATGCAGATTTTTGCTATTTGGTTGAGGGGTTTTATTAAAACATTAAAATGGAATAAAGATAATGTTTTATCGCAGACAAACTGCATTTTTATATGAAAGAGCTGTTCTAAAAAAAAAAGAAGATATTTAAGTCGAAGAGAAACTGTTAACGCCATCGTTTAAAAAGAAAATAAAAAAACACCAAAAAAAACCAACAACAATCGAGGAAATGATGATATAATTATGGATACGGCAATTAAAAGATATCACGCAGATATGACGGGGGATCAAGAGGGGAAAATTGTCGTTTATGTACAAAGTATATACCATAAGAATATATAAAAATATAATTACATTTGCGATGTACGATTTGATATGGTCCTTGTTTCCATATTTTCCACTTGGTTCCATGGTACTACTTTGATGTAGTGGTTATGAAATCTAGGCTGTTTTGGTGTTTGCATTATTAGGTGTCTATTTTACATTTTATATACCTTAAATAGCTTTATTTTATGTTTTTTGTATCTGTTTAGCAATTTAAACCCCAAAAGCAAGCAGAATGACAATTAAGTTTTTTACAGTAATTTTCACAATTCTTTTGTAGTCCTTTGAAAAACACAAAACTAAATTTTTTGAATTAGTAACAATTTACTATATACACATAATAGACTTTTTGTGGAAGTAAAGTTATTTACATTTTATCGTTACAGTGTACTGAGTCTGCCTTACTGAGGATATGATCTATATTTATTTTTCAGATTTATATTATTATACAGCTAATTTGTATATGTACATTTTAAATTAAAGATATGACTAAATTTTTGTGCTATATCATAATTGTGATTCATAAATTTAATGTTGTTTACAATTTTGATTAAAATAACATTTGTTGATTTATGTTTTGATACAGCTTTGAAAGGTAAGGGAATAGTAGATCAAGGTTTGTGAGATGGTCAACATTTTTTATGACACTGTACGGACGCTAACTTGGGCTGTAATGAAAGTGTAGTCATTCTAGTAGTAAATTTAACCGTGGTCCATATTTTTTAACTTCCATGCCATTTGGTCTCTGGCAATTATACCACATCTTCTTATCTTAATGTATGATTTACTTCGTCATATATAAAATCTTAAAAACTGTGTGTTACTAATTGTCTTTTGGTATCCTTTGAGCAGTATAAAGAGAGAAAAGAAAGTTTTTCAAAAATACAAAACCATTAATTGATGACGTCACCATTCATAGTAAATGTATTATTTTGATGTTTTAAACAAGTAACGTGCTATTCATGATCCCTCTGTTTCTGCTGAGAGTTTGACTTCCAACTCTTGATACTATAATTCGGCACATTCTTATCAAACACTATTTTTCCTATTTGATTAAATGATCGTTTGAAATCTGAATGCAAATATATTTGCTGTTACTCTTAAAGACTTTTCCTCAAATGAGAAAAGTAATTTTGCTTGGTCCACTTACTGTGGGTGTGATAAATAATGGCAACAGTAGTATACCGCTGTTCAAAACTCATAAATCCATGGACAAAAACAAAATCGGGGTAACAAACTAAAACCGAGGGAAACGCATTAAATATAAGAGGAGAACAACGACATAACACTAAAATGTAACACACATAGACAAAATCCCACGAGAATAACAAATATAACACTTAACATCAAAACCAAATACATGAATTTGGGATAGACAAGTACCGTGACACGTCTTATCGCAATGTGAATTTACACTCAAAAATAAGAGAAAACAAACGACACAACGTTATAATGAGATAATTGAATATGTTAATGTTTATGTTTTCCTTGACTATATCTATGAAGTTTTCGGTAATGAAATTGATTGCCAGTTTGTAGGTATTCATATGGCAGGGGCAGATCCACCTTTTTTTAAAATTTAAGATTTCCTTTCAAATGTATTGATCGTTCCAAAAAAGGAGCTCTTCTAAATATAATGCCAAATATAGTAATTTGAATTCATTCTCAAATATAAAAGAAAACAAACGACACAACGGAAACACAACGTTCAAATGTCACACACACAGAAACGAACTATCATATAATAATGGCAATATTCCTGACTTGATACAGGACATTTTTAAAGAAAAAAAATGGTGGGTTGAACCTGGTTTGGTGGCATTCCAAACCTCCCTCTTTTAAGGTAATGTTAAATATAACATTAAAATGACAACACAACATTACAGGACTACAATACAAATAAATAGGAGAACACAATGTACAAAGAAACACACGAATAATAGCTAACAAAAGGCAACAGGTTTAAAACTTAATACGACAGAAGTGCGTTTTGTCCGCACAAGACTTACTAGTGACGCCCAGATACAAAAGTTTGAAAGCCAAAACAAGTACAAAGTTGAACAGCTTCGAGGACCAAAAGTTCAAAAAGGTTCTGCCAAATACGGCTAGGGTTTTCTGTTTGGGATAACAACATCCTTATTATTTAGAACAATTTATGCTATTGCAAACAGTAAATTTTATCAAATGAATATAAAAGATATGCATGATAAAACTGAAGTATTAACTAATTACAGAAAACCCGGATACATTACATAAACCAACACAAAAAATAGACAAAACCGACTTAGTCAAGGTCTCAAGGCAAAAAGTGAAAAAAAGTGACAGCACACAAAAAATTTGAATGACTAAAAACTATTTCTCAGGATTGATTTAAGACTCATTTAAGATTATATTTGAACCAAATACTGATATTTCATTTAATAACAATGCACATTGCAATACTTATTAATAGCAAACTGAGGTAGCCACATTTACACAAAGAAACTTACTTTAAATCAATCAAATATAAAAGGTAATAACTGCCCTTTACTCGATTTAGAAATTCAGTTTTACACGGGAAACTGCACATTAAAATTTACGACAAAAAGGAACGATTTTTCGTTCCCTATTGCTAATTTCCCTTTTTTGGGAGGTAATTTCTGCATCATAATTAGTTTGTTATGCTCGTGTCTGTTTCGACGTTTTGGATTTCAATGGATGTAATCTATGTATAACTGGTAAATTATTAAGAAATAGAGCTAGTTCATTACTACAAATTACTTAAAACCTTCTATAAATCCCATGAATATAAAGATTTGGTTTTCAAAATTAGTTACAACTTTTCCGTGTAAAAAAAATATTTTAATATCAAGTTACAGTAAATGGGCTATGTCACAGATTTTGGTAAAAGGAGTAGGTCCGGTAAGGGCCGATTTTAGCCTCAAATTTCAAGTTCATCTAACGGAAGATCTTAGACACTTTTTAAACACTTAAGTGTCTATTTTAATTGATTCGATTAGTTTATGTGAAAGATTTTAACGGATTTAGTTATTAAAACCCTCCGATTCAAGCTTAAATATGAAAAATCTATCAAATATGCCAAAAAATGCCACTTTTCAGATGGTTTTTGTCAAAAATGAAAGTGGCCGCATCCGTGTTCATCCTCAACCTTTATATATATTATGTATTATCATCAAATACAACTTGCATTTAAATATTATGAATGAACACGAATGCGGCCACTTTCGTTTAAGACGGAAACCGTCTAAAATTTAACTAAAATGCTAAATTTGTGAAGATTGTAGTAATTTAGCATGACTTAATAATGCTAATACGTGATATTTGTGTATTGTCTGGTTAAAACCAGCCCATACTCATGTAGCAGAAGCATTCTACTTTCCAATAGATAGGTCAAAGATTACATTTTCCCAATTTTGTAAAACTGCTATATTTTGTGTCCAAAAAGGGGTCTAACTGAACCTACTCCTTTTGCGTATATCTTTTGCTCGTTGTCCTATAACTGAAAATCGACATAATGATGCATTAATTTTTGAAATATTACTGATAGAATTGTTTCAAAATAGTTGGAAATTGTTATATAAAATAAGACAAACAACGTTCGAAAATTTGTCTTAAAAAAATGAAATCTTAAATCTGTTAAAAATCTATACGTTAATGGGTTATGAACTTCTGTTTAAATGATGTAAAATAATCATAGGGTCACTAACTTGCTTTTTACGGTATATTTATTATTAAACGTTTTGGTCTATGTGGAAAAGTATAAATAAAACCCCCGTCGAAATAAGCGTTAACGGCTGTAAAACACCGATTTTTTACGTTGTTTGACTTCCAACTGGTTAACAGATTGGTAAATAGCATAAAAACGGAGTCGGTGACTCCATGATTATTTCACATTATTATAACAAAAATTCATGTACCAACAACAAATGGTTTTTATTTTACAAAAATCTATGGATTAGAAATTTCAGATTTTACGATTTAAGACAAATTTAAGAACTTTTTTGTTCGCTTTTTTTATGGGCCTTCTTTACAAATATTCACCTATATTAAACGAAAACAATAAAAGAGATAAATGCATTCACTTTTCGATTTTCAGTTATATTTCAAGGAGCCAAAGTTGTATGCAAAGTTATACCAAAATCTGAGATATATCCTATTTACTGTTCCTCGACCTTAAACAGGATAGCACGTCCAAATTTTTACGGAGATGTTTGTGACAGATCTCGGAAATTTAGATATGATCCGGGTAAACGTAATATGATCTTCTGTCTTACTGTTATACCACTGTTCAAGGTTGGAGGGTGCACCCGCTAACATATTTACTCCGCTACATTCTGTATGTGCCTGTCCAACG
This sequence comes from Mytilus galloprovincialis, assembly GCA_037788925.1. Classification (NCBI taxonomy): domain Eukaryota; kingdom Metazoa; phylum Mollusca; class Bivalvia; order Mytilida; family Mytilidae; genus Mytilus; species Mytilus galloprovincialis. Next base: position 42,371,736 of record CM075334.1, on the reverse strand, counting down.
TCAGGAGGCTGGAATTAAGTGGTTGTCGGGTTGGGTTTTTTTTGGTTCATTATTTTGTTCATTAATTATGCCGTTGGTTTTCTCATTTGAATTGTTTAACATATGTCATTTCATTGTTGAAGGCTGCACGGTGACTATAGTTGTTAAGCCCTTGTCATTTAGTTTCTTTTGAAGAGTTTTCATAATGGAAATGATACCACAGTTTCTAACTTTGTTTTTGTATTTTTTGTATTTTTTGTATATGTTTTTATATTTTTTAGTTTTATGCCTAGGCGTTTTCAATTTCTAATCGAAGTATGAGTATGAAATGTAACAAATCTTTCTTATATTCGAGTTGACAACAGAAACGCTAGATTAAAAAAGGCACGTTACATTGATATCAAATTACTACGTCATAATATCACAGTCAATGACAGTTTAAAGCAATATGACCCGATTTTTAAACTCAACTGCTGTTTATCTTTTTTTTTATCAATTATTTGAATACATGTGACATTGTGTAATATTATGTGACTATTGGACTTTCAGAAGACACAGCGAAGTAAATAGTATACTGTCATTCGCAGAGAATATCAAGGTAATTAAATAAAATTAAACACTGAACAGCAAAGATAGTGCTCTTGGCGTCTAGTATATTTGTTAAGTTATTTGAAGCAAAACGGTATATAATAAAATATACGACGAATAGGAATACCATTGCGACTAAACTCGTGCATATACGATAATCCATGCTGGTGTTGTTCTTCGTTTTGGTATTTTTATGAAATTTGTAATCTTATAGTATATATAAGTATCGAACAATGTACTCTTATATCTTTCAGTGTCGGATACAGGGGGTGGCTTATAATCCCCCCTTTTATCGGAAAGAATATTCTTTATCTGCATAACGTGACGGTACCCAAATTGCACCTATTTTGACAGTTTTTTCAACTACGTTTTTTTATGATCAAGACAAACATTTCCATTTTGTGTTTATTTTGTAGCTGTATCCTTCTTTATTATATAGGTACATCAATTTCATTTTCAATTCATATGGAATGATAGAAAAATTGGTCTGAACTAACCTCCAAACCATCAATGATTCTGTAATGAGGAGTACCCAAATTGCATCCATGCTTAAATTTGCATCGTCAAAAGTCGAATAACAGAGCTTTTGTTTACTTTTTTCAAATATTTTGAACAATTGGATATTTGTCCATGCTGACTCTTCTTTTTTTAAGAAATGGATACTTGAAACATATTGTATTTGCTAATTTTAAAACGATGACGTTTCAGTACATTTTGCTTTTTCAGTAAACACTTCATCTGTTGATAAATACTGTAAACGTTTTGTGTATATCTAAATATATTTACCTATGTTGAAAGACGTGCATACTATCGGATCATAAAAATACAACTTCTTTAGTCTCTAGGAAATCTTGTAAGATTTCCACTGCTATTTTTGCTAAATAGGTGCAATTTGGGTACTCGTTGCAATTTGGGTACCGTTACGTTACAGCCGATGGTAAAAAAAAACAATGTTCGGATCAGCTGTACTCTTTCCAAGTTTGATAATGCTCCTCATTTCTCACTGGCTATCAAACAAATAAAAAAAGGTGTTAGATTATTATAGTAAACTTACCGAAAATGAATTTATAACATTTTTTGATATCGTTATTCTCTTCTATTTTTTAAATGATGCATACTAGTCAAACAGGGGATGTAAACTCCCGTGTTTTGTGTTTGGTGCGTGTCACGTGACACGCTCCACTAATGAACTATAACTATTTCTATAACTCGTTTTAGTGGTCTCAAGATAAATGTTGCCCCTATTTAAGATACGTCTTTTCAGTCACACTTACAAACGTCATGTGCATCATCCGGTCGACCTACTTTGTACAATCTGCTGACTTGAGTCTTTAATGATTTTTTTATTTTCCTGAACATTCAATTAACCTAACTTTATTCACGATTTGTGATGTCAGTTCGGGATTTGTTCCCCACCTGTTTTTTTTTTTTCTTCTCACATTCATCAGAAGAAATTTAACAAATAAGCATTCAATCATCCTTTCATTATAAAAAGTGAACTCTTATTTAAGTTTGAATATTACAATGGGAAAGGATAGTTTTGTAAGGTCACTCGAAAGTGTGAATATGTTCTAAATTGGTCAGACAACACTTGGTCATGTTTTATGAAGATTTAAGCCCTCGGCTTCGCCTTGGGCTTAAATTTTCATAAAACATGACCAAGTATTGTCTAACCTATAAATAAAATATCAAAACTTATTAAAATGGTTCTAGAGTGTTATGATTGTCAAGAGCTTTTTAAAATAATCAAAGAAATCTAAGGGTGTTGTAGAAAATTCATCAAAGATGTTTCCCGTGTTTTGCCATAGAAGAACTCGACTAACCTATAAATTTGTTTTTGCTGGAAAAAAACTAAAATCTGTTTATTTCTGAAAGCAAGAAGACGTGATTTTCAAAACCAACCTATTTTCATTAAATAAGTTAATTCACATTCTTTCTTACAGTTATCTACGGTATTTTCAATCTTCGAGTCACAAAAAAATCCCAGTGCCGTTTTATTGGACTTGTTTGACTGTAGAGATTCGTTAACACTCACTTTGTGGTTATATTCTGCTAATAGTTAAATAAGTTCAACCTACTAGTTATATTTAAATAAAAATGAAAAGAAATAGACGCAAGATCAAAACTGCAGTTTTTATCCGTCTTTAAAGACTTAGTTCACACTTTTTACGTACGGTTGTTACAATTGAAAAATACACATATAAAGCAGTAAAACGATATAAAGTGAAGAAAATGTCAAACAAAAATGTGCTTGTATTGATATAAATTCAAGTAGAAATCGTCCATACTTCTTTTGCTTTTTTTTTTTACTTTCTGCATGCTTAGCCTATTCTTATATTGAATATAAGGCGTGCAATCAGTGCTCTTTTTTTTTCTTTTTTTTTTTTTATCATAGATAAGATTCAATAAAAAATGATTAAAGGAAAACTTTCATTTTTTGTGTTTAAAGTTTTAAACAATAATTCTAACAATCATTGATGTTATCACGTGGATGTTATACCATTTAATTTTTCATAATCGTACTAAAAGTAAGTTCGATGGTAAGTTGTAAAAAAACTTTTAAGTTGAATTGGTCTTTTTTTTTTAAAGGAACCTAGAGATGTCTTTAAATTGGCAGATAACGGCAAAATTAAAGAACTAGACCTATTTTGTGCACAAGTCAGCGGTATAGTGAATCTACCTAAATGAGGCTGTGACTTAAGATCATAATGTAATTTCGTTTTATTCATATATCTTACATATGTATCATTTTCAAAATTATATGTGTGTCTCAAGTATAAAAAAAATATCATTGTAATTAATAACTTTGTGCCTTTTAATTGGAATAAGATATCGTTATCTTTTGATTTATATACAAACAAATATGATTTTACAGGTATTTCATCATGTCGGATTTGATTATGTGTGGTCCCTGTGGTTATGCAGAAAGTGATAAAGATGCAGACAACTGGTGTACGGTTTGTGAAGAAGGATTATGTACAGATTGTGAGAAAGTTCATAAATCTATAAAAACAACACGTACTCACATGCTTATATCCACTGAAGACTACCGGCAGATAGAACATATTTCTGTTAGATTGAATTGTGAAGATCATGACAAGCGATTCGAACTTTATTGTAAAACACATGGTGTTGCAGTTTGTTTGGGTTGTGTTCCAACTCATCATAGAACATGCACTGACGTCATCCCTTTAGATAAAGCTGCTGCAAATGCCAAGCAATCAACTGCATTAGCTGATTTGGAGGACACTTTAACCTTGACAATACAAAATATTGAACAAATCATTGCAGATCGTGATTCTGCATCGAAGAAGTTAGAATATCAGAAGAAAACCATCAAAAATACAATTAATGCTACACGACAGAGAATAATGAAAAAGTTAGACGACATCGAACATAAAATACTTTTTGAATTAGACATAAAACATGGTGAATATAAATCTAAAGAGAGCAAACTTCTAACCAGTTTAAAAAAATCAGAACGGGACTTAATTTGTCTGAGAGAGCAAACATCACAACTGAAATCATTCGCGTCCGACATTCAGCTTTTCTTGGGAACGCGACAAATCAATGAAACAGTTTTCAAAAAAGTAGAATCTGTAAAAGAAAGCATCATGTCTGTACAGAACTATGAAGTTTACATACAGTTACACCCTTCTGTCATGGCGTTAATGAATGAAGTAGATCAACTCGGGGAAATATTCATTAAGAAGACTACCATAAATTCACCATTCAAAGAAGCAACGGTCGATCGAGCCCAGATACAATTAACAGTGCAAGAAATGAAAAGCATTGATAATATCCAATTCAAATTGAGGAAGACAGTTAACGTTGGAAAGAAAAATACTTCAATGTGGCTTACTGGATGCACTATGTTATCAAATGGTAATGTGTTAATTGCTGATTACTCAGGGAAGAACTTTATTATGGAGTATAGTGAAGACGATGAGCACATCCGTGATATTGCATGCACTAACGAACCGTTTGATTTTACAGTCATGGGTTCTGACCATATTGCTATTTCATATGGAGATAGTAAGTACATCGAGATTTTAGATATGAAGAACGCTACCGTCAGAAGCATTTATGTTCAATTTAATGGTGGGTGTTATGGAATATCATACCAGGATAATAAACTATTTATCAATATGGATGGCATTGTAATAACAAATATTACGGGAAAAGTACTGAAAAAACTAATTATTAATTGGCAAGATAATACCCTCAGGTTATACTTGAAAACCACAAAAGATAAAATTTATTATACAAGTAATTCTACTGTAACTTGTATTTCCATGTTAGGTGAGAAAATATGGAAACACACGGTGAAATCTTCAGTCAGGCTGAGGGGTATCACGGTTGATGATCACGAAAATGTATATGTTACTGATGAACAGTCGAATACGGTGATAGCAATACAACATGACGGACAAAGCAGAAGACATGTACTAACAAAATCTGACGGTTTGTGCAGCCCAAACGCGTTACACTACAACATAGACGAAAACCTTTTACTTGTTTGTAACATTAGTGGATCGGCCATGTTATACAATCTTATCGAGTAGTATAATTACATTTGTATTTATATATAATGTTAAATTTTTTTATGTCTCTCAACTATATAAAAAAGGTCATGGTAATAAATTATCACTTGTGACGTGTTCTTAAATTGTACCTTTTGAGTTTGCTGCTCTCGAAAAATGCCCATATTGTTTTTCTTTTTATACATTTGGTCTCGATTGTACATTACACCAACACATACGTATATCATGCTGTAACAAAAAAGTAAATGCAATGCGTGAACCGATCGTGCGAGGGCTGTATAGCCAGTCAAGGTCGTTAAAAACTTCTACCATCATCTATTTAACATTCCAATAAGGACTAAGTGGATCCAAACTGACAGCAGACACATATTGACTCAACGACATTTCACAGACTCTTAATTGTTAAGATTACAAAGTACACAATTAAATTGTACTTTGTTCCTGGGTCAGTATGCTTCTTTGAGATTGCCCTATAATCAACAATGTGTCAACTCAGAACAGAGGTAAAGATCATATCACACGAATGGCTGCATAAAAACCAAAAATGTCATTGCCTCAATGTTGATTTTCAACTAAAATGTACTACATGGTTAAAAAAAATTAAGTACCTTTGTGAATCTAGTGTATATTCACTTTTATTTCTGTCTACATATATAATATTGCCATTATTGATTGAGAGCCTTTCCTACAGGAATTATCAAAATTTTAAATGACAACATATGAAAAATGTGATTATTTGGTAATTGCTGATGAGAGAATGGTTTAGGAAAAAACACCAAAGCTGATTATAATGCATATTTGAAATAATACATATCTACAACCTATTTGAAATAATACACATACTGTTGCAAACATTCTACAGGTGCCATCCAGCACTTTGATTTAACTTGAAGTTTAAGAAATTTTATTTTCACATTAAGAAGTAACATTTCACAAATAAGGAAATGTAGAGCTTTATGTTGACAAATATTGATACTCCATTGTTAACGGCGTCTCTTGGTGTTTTATTTTCTTTTAGTTCTTTGACAAATATTGATAAATTTCTTTTAAAAACGAATATTTTAGGAAGATTTGTACTACCGAATCACTAACTACTGAGCTATTGATATCATCGCCATTCGGCCGTGACTGATAGTCCACACACCTGTAGCCAGGGGGTCGGTGGTTCGGACTTTATAAATGTCAATGCGTTTCGATTCGTTTGAATTTAAGTAAAAATGCGGAAAATATCCGTCTCACTCCCGTTTGTAATTCACATTTTTAAATAACGTCATTTTTCAGAACACAACCACGTGTGGAGTTAACAAAAAAGAAAATCAGTGATAAGAAGGTCATTACAAGAGGGCATGCTAATATAATCACAGTCAATTCAATTCTGTACTATTATATGTCTCTTGTTGTAATCTCTGTTCTGCCTTTTTCTTATTTATTTTTATACTCAGGGGCGGATCCAGCCATTTTAAAAAGGGGGGTTCCTAACCCAGGACAAAAAAGGGGGTGGATGTGTTCCAACTACATGTCCCCATTCAAATGCATTGATCGTCCAAAAAAAGGGGTTTTCAACCCCTGTAACCCCACCAAGGCCCTCGATCCGCGCCTGACAGACGCTCTATTTGGTCCAATCTTTTTTTATAAGTTCATTCTGACTTTTATTTTACATATTAAAATTGTCATCCTGCCTATATTTTTTATGAAGTGTCTCATCCGCCCCGGTCTTTTTATTAACTCGAAACTCCTGTCCTGCCTTTTCAGAGGGGGCCTCTTTTCAAATTACATACTAGCACCCCCTTCCCTAGACTAGTCCAAATAATTATGATGTCTGGCAAGGCTATTTTATTTTTTCAGCCTTGCCAGTGAGACATAAGAATTATTTGGACTATCAAATGGCAGCTCCCTTAGAATACTCCTCAAAGGTTTTTTTTTTATTATGTGATCACTTGACCGTTATAACTATTATTTGATTACCATGTTCCAGCTTAGACACAGTACAGGAAGGCGCCAAAGCATAAATTTAAAATAGCCTTCCAAGATGCCGTAATTATTTGTAACTATTTGGACTAAGGGGTCCCAACCTGGAATATTGGACCCATTCCAGCAGCTTATCGAATATCTATGTATAGAGTGGGGTGCTCATTTTCGCCGGGGACACAATTTCGCCGTTTAAGGATTTTGAGGTGTAAAAACTTCAAAGGATGGCTGAAATGGAAGAAATGTACCCGTAAATTATATTTTTATAACAAATATAATATTTTTTTAAACTGAGACAAAATTGCGGCTCCTACCGAAAATGACCGAAAAACGGACAACGATTTTCGGACAATTTCCTGAATAAAAAACGCGATTTCAAAGAAGTATTTCTAAGTAAATATTTGACTGAATGCCCTAATTTTGAATTCTTTATACCTTTTGAAATGTCTGCTATTCATCTATAATGAATTGATTTGATAAAAATTATTAAAAGCTGCGGTTATTTGGTTTTAAATAGATGTGTAAAAACGGCGAATATGTGTCCCCCATTGATAAAACATCCGGAAATTTCAAACACCCTTTAATCTAACTTTTCAGATGATTTTCTTAAAACAAACCGGTTTTCAAGCTTAAGTATATTTTGCATTTGAAGTTTTCTTCATATAGAAATATCAGTATACTTCAAAAACATTTAGACCTGAACATAAACTGTAGAAAACATGGAAAGATGTGGCGAAAATGAGCACCCCACTCTACCTTCATATAGGAAGAGCCTCCATCCCTGTAACCTTGAATATTTTTATACAATAAAAATTAAATGTGAAAAAAAATCCAAATCATTGCCGAAAATGTTTTGAACGTACAGTTTGCAATATAAAACGTAAACACAAGAGAAAATGTTTTTAAATGTATAACAGTATATACTGGCATACATACTTTTTTTTTATTGTTCTCAACTAGCATATAATCAACAATAATTTTTACATTTTTTAATATAACGAAATATAATACCACTGTATACAACCTTCGGAAAAAGTCTTGTAACAGCACAATTTATCATCCAAGTACCTGTAATTTCTAACAATTTCCATGAACTTTTTCAACACTTTATTCTGTTGGTAGAGAATTCAATAATTTTTATATTAGTTTAATGCTTTACTTGTGTGACATATTACTAGACATGCTTATAATTCACATGTGAAAGTTGGAAAGTCTCTAATTTTTCAAAAGAAAAATTAATTCAAAAGTAACTTTTAAAACAAACAATCATTACTATTGGCCATTTCAAATGCATTATATGTAAACATGTGTGTTAGGTCTGATTTGCAAGTGGAAAATTGCTTATGCAAAAAGTTTTCACATGTTAACTCAAGTAACTTGTATACAATTTGTGATGAGATATTTAAGTTATGATGTGAAGGTTGCACTTTGTAAATACAGCTGTTGCTCAAAACACGCCTCTTTTGGGGAGTAATTAAATATTCATAGAAAATTAATTTTGTTTACATACTGGTTCCCAGTTATGCTCTCTGTGTTCCATATCGCAGAGACAGAACTTGGGAATGTTACCAGTAAATAAACACGTGCATATTGTTTACATTGAAATCTGTGGTAACCTTTCATTCGAGGTAGGGGGTAGTTAAGAAAATTAGTGTAAGTTTAAACTCTGAGACGTTTAGGGCATATAAACGTTGAAAATATGCCGCACAGCCCTATATTTTGACCTTTGAAAAAAATTGTGGTGCATATGAACTTTCAATTCTAGGATAAGATTTTTTTCAAAACTTCATAGTAAAAGTGGTACAGTTTTAGCCGTAAAAGGAGTTCCTATGGGAAATTGCATTGTCAATATTTACAGAAATGCAACCTGAAGTTACCATTATTACATTGCATGTATTTAAAAATAAAATATGCAAGAAAAAAGCATTTGTGGCCTAAATTACTGAGTACCAGTTCATGATGAATTTAAAAATAAATTTGTACAATAAGATTTAACTCATTACTGGTACACATTGGATACTTTCCTTCTTTTAGTTCAATATGTTAATAAATAAAATATTTCTGTTCTTAACCTGTAATCAAAATTTCTAACAATTTTAAATTATTCATCAGACTCAATTTAAATAAATAAATAAAATTGAGAATGGAAACAGGGAATGTTTCAAAGAGACTACAGCCTGATCAAAGTGCAGAAAAAAGCCCAAGGCCACTAATGGGTCTTCAAGTATTCATGAATTGATGCAACAAGAAAATGAGCTCAGTCTTATTAATTTTCCTAGACAATTTTGAAGAATGGTGATTATTTTTGATCAATGGGCTTATATAGAATCATACATAACCTAAAAGGCTGGATTTAACACAATAATGTAGTTTTGGATGTAACATGTCTGATTGGCTGAAAGTGTTTTGTCTATCAGCTCATAGACATAATTTTGTCATGTGACCTTAGTGTCATCAAGGTTTTTATCATGATTTACAAATTTTTGGAATTAAATTATAAGGAATGACTAATAATTTTTCTGTCTTTTGGAAATAACCTAAAAATTGTGGTGCACAGTTATTAATAACCTGCTATAGTTGCCGTCAGCTGAAATTCGTAGCGGTTATCGGTTAAAATAATCGAAACTATCGATCGCATTCACTCGAGATATAGTATTTCTCATTCAATTCATAAATCACGAAAAGAAAAACCACTACTGACCTACCTTTTAAGTGATCGCACTGTAACAATCCTGACCTTCACATTTTCCAGAATGTTTTTCATTGTAATTCCGCCATCTTCGTTTCTATGAGGATCATTTGTTTACATGTGACATTCGTCACTTACGCAGTTTCCTGAAATGTTCTTTTCATTGATGTGATACGGTTTCCCGCGCTTTATGCAAATGTTATGAAATTGAACTCCATGGAAACACTTCCGGAAAAAACAATGGCGGATTCCACCATTCAAAATAGTCTTGGAAAATGTGAAGGTCAGGATTATCACAGTGCAATCACTTAAAAGGTAGGTCAGTAGTGGTTTTTCTTTTCGCGATTTATGAATGGAATGTGAAAAACTATATCTCGAGTGAACGTGGTGTATAGTTTAGATTATTTTTACCGATAACCGCTACGAATTTCAGCTGACGGCGACTATACACAAGATATGCCGTGTGCACATTTTTTATGTTATTTCTTCATAGAAAAAAACATTTAGTTATTCTTTGAATAATATTCATTTTAAATTCTAATGCTGACAAGTTATCTACATTATGAAAGAAAGTTAATTCATAATAACTTTCTAATCACTGATAGAAAATTCTTGGGATGCTTATTTATAACATACTGTGTAAATTTTTCAGATCTATTTGGTAGTGCAATCATGTGATAAAACATGTTAGGTAGCATATGTATTGTGCAAACAATGTACATGTATTGACAATAATTTGTCAATTTTCACAGGACATTATATAAATACATAAAAGATAATGATGTAATGATGAAAGGAGGAATAATCTTGGGGTTTGACCTCCCCATATTGAAAATAAAATAATATTTGGAGTCTCCAATTGATGACATTACTTATTATGATGAATCTCAATTTAAACACTAGACTAGATTTTCTTCTGCACCTTTCATAACCAAACAAAACTATCTATGATATCTTTAATGCACTTTTTAAACAAATTTGAAAATAATGTCAGTTTTTTTTTACAGAAATTTTAAACCACAAATGGACCTTATTTTTGTTATCAATTAGCTGTACCTTTAAAACATCTATTTCAAATCGCAATAATCAATGTCATGGTATTATGCCATTCTTTTTCAATACATAAACTGCAGTAATCTGCAATCTTTTTTTCTTATACTTTACAAAACTATTTTATAGCTAGGAATCTTTTATCTTTTTATACATATATATGCAAAAAATTATGCATGAATAACAAAAGGTGAAATCTTCAAAAAATATAGTATTTAAATTTATGAGCTATATATACTTGATTGATTGTTATTTGCTGTAGGGGGTACAGAACACTGAAGGGAGATAACTCTGTAAATATCTGCTGTAAGTTTAAATCACATTCTGTTGTTACAGAAATATAACGCTTCTCATGATTGATGAAAGTTTGTGTTTGTTAAGCTGCTATACATCCAACTAAATTTTCACATAAAAGAGTGTGGGTCCTGGTTTTTTTAAAATATCATATTTTTGTCAAAGGGTGAAGGTAAATATTTTGTGAATTTTTTTGAAAATTAAATAAACCAAATTAATTTTATACCAACCTAAAATACAGTGGCAAATATTTCATGCATGGACAGGACTAAAATGAATATATCTAACAATAAATTAAAATACAATATAGGTAAACCATATATTATAGGTTCTGCAATAGGTGATCAACCGATACAATTGGTAAAAGTAGTACCACCAAAATTCAAACTTAATCTGTGTGCTGTGGTAATAAGCATTATGTTTAAGATTCATAATATTTTAACTAAAGTTAAAGAGCATCAACAAAAAAAATAACTATTGTTTTCATTTGTAAAGGGGCATAACTCTAGAAAGGTTAAAGTGATGCCATCAAATTTCTAACTTGATCTGTGTTTTGTGGTAATAAACATGATATATAAGTTTTATAACATTTAATAGTGGCAAACTAACTTTAGAGAACAGAAACCAATTTTAGAACTACGGATGTACAGACTGACAAGGGTAATTCTTTATGCCCCCTCCCATAAGATGGGGACATAATATACAGATCAATCTGTTACTTTATCCAAGATCATGAAAAATATATTTATTGTAAAAAAAAATTTTAGCAAGCAATTATAATATTTGGAAAGGCTTATTCTAATAAAAATTAAATAAAATAGATTATATATATATTACTGAACATGCTATTACACCATATCCTAACATAATTTAAATTTTAAGGGTTTGGCTTTGATGGGCTTCCATTTATTTTGTTGTAAATGTCATCAATCAATTTTATTGTAAATATCATCAATTTATTTTATTGTAAATATCAAGGATGGTTTTAATATTGTAAATATCATCGATGATTTCACTGTAAATGTCATCATTAAGTGATAATAACATTTCTAACATAGCAGATATACATTTGCATTTTCAATTTCAATGTATCATGAAATAAACAAGGTCACATGGTCACAGTAAAAACATGGAGTATTTCACAACAATGACTGTTCTATCATTATGCTGTCGAAGCCATCTGGAGGCTGGTGATAAAAATGGTCAAACTGTACATCTAACACGGCACCTTCATCCACTGAAAAAAATACCAAAATACATTAAATTACAATGTTTAGTAGTTATTTTCATTCAAAATGTATGATACTTTAAATTTTATTCTCTATTCTGTAAACCCCATCCAGATCCTTTGTTATCATATTATTGAAACTTTCAGTAATATGATAACAAAGGGTCTGGATGGGGTTTACAGAATAGAGAATAAAAGGCCAAATTGGCAATACTGTAGAAAAATGGCATTTTTTTTAGCCAAAACTGTCAAAAAGTACAGAATAAGAGATTAATAAGGTGCTTGAATATGAAAAGAAGAGAATAACGAGCTAAATCATAGAGAAAATTGCTTAAAATTTAATGAATACAGAATTGAAGCATACTTTCCTGACATCAGAACATTTTTATTTTTATAAGACATAAATTGTTTAAAACATTCTGCCTGATAATGTTCCTTCATCCAAGCATATCTTGGATGTGCAGGATGAAGGTCATTCTTAGAATATGAGCCTGAGGCTCGAAAGTAATAAATTAGCTTAACTTCTCTATGAGGGGTGAAGCTTACATGTAATATCTCTGTTTAAAGAAACAAACTATAACCACCAGACCATAGCTGGCCAGTGACCTTGACCCTAGTATATAAGCACCTGTTCCATAATAACTTGTCATAATTTAAAGCAAGTTTGTGTCGACCAAATATAAAACCCATTGGAAAAAGGGTGGGTCTGACTGATAATCCCTAGGGTGGGAATTAATTACTTTCGAGCCTCAGGCTCATATTCTAAGAATGACCTTCATCCTGCACATCCAAGATATGCTTGGATGAAGGAACATTCTTATTCATATTTCGCCTTCGGTCTCAAGTAATAAATTAGCTTGTTTAAAGTGTAGACACAAACTAAAAACAATTTTTATAAATGCCAACATTTAATAAAGCATAGAAATCACTAGATCATCCAGTAACTACAACTGAAGAAAAGTGTTTTAGTACTGATATTATTCACTTTCCCTTTTATAGAACTTATAAAAAGTTTTACCATATGTCCAGACTAAGCTGTTGCCATAATGTCTTTAATAGAACATCCTGAAGCTAAATGCACTTACGAAGAGGTTCCTCTAAATGAGTAAACCTTAAAACCTCGGCTAAAATTAGAACTCTCTCTAACTATCTAAACTTTACGAAAAGACTTAGATGAATTCTCTCACATATTTTGTACACAAAACATGATAAATCATTGTCTTAACAACACAAAGTTTTGGTTTATCAAAACCCTTGATCACCTCATTAGGTAGACTAAATAACAGATCTAGTATTTTTCAAAAACTCATATGAAAAAATAAAGTGCCATGTCTCTGAATGAAAAACATAGAATGTAAATCTACAGCTGATAAAGATTGTACTTTGGCAGTTGTAGTCAAGGCAAATAAAGACACAAGTATAAAAGACAGTCTTCAATGTAAAATCCTCTAATGAATATAAAGAACTTAAAAAGATAGCACTAAATTCATCTCCATAGTGAAAGAGTATCTAACTCTTCAATTGCAGATTCAGGCTTAAGCAACCTTTCACATATGCATGTAGTAAACAAACAAATTTAGTAACATCTACTTCTTAAAGGATCAAGTCTATTTCAACATAAAACAAGTAAAATTCACATTAAACATGCTGAATATGAAAAGCTTGTGTTTGACAAAAAATTTCAATAATCAATAACATCCTTTTTAGATGGTGATAAGGAATTGGTTCTCTTTGAACACACCAAATAATGAAATTTCTCAAAAAATATTGATAATGCTTGATTAAAGATGCATGGTCTCCAAGATGAACTGTAAATATATTTTACAAATGATTCTGAAATCTTCTGTTTATATTAAAGTGATTTCTGAATATAATACACATGTTTTTACCCTACCGCACAATCAACCCTTCAGGTGTTGGTTCACTTATATTTTTTACAATACACAGTTAAATCAAATCTCTTCCTGACGGAAAGACATTCTTCAGTATGTAACATTGTTACTAACTTTTATGTTTAGCAGAACTTTTAACTGTCAAATAAATTAAAATTGGTCTTAGCAAAGAAAACCAACTCTGAGCATACCAAAAGGAATAATCAAAAGAGCCTTCTGAACTTTATCCCTAATAATTTTCTTTATAATTATCCCCAACAATGAAAAAGATGGGAAAATATAAGGTCTTAAATCTGACCATGATAGTACAAACATCTCTGAAAGGAGCTTGTTGGTCAAAAGACAACGAATCAATTATCTACAGATTTGAAAATGAAAACGTGATAACAACAAAACAAATATATCTTCTCCTGTTGAATCTGTAAATTTTTTAGACATATGATAAGCATCAAAATTTTCTTACCAGGAATATAAAGAGCTGTGATAAAAATGTTCTTTCTTGAACACCAAGCCCAAATAATGAAATATTTGTAGTAAGCATGTTTTAAAAGTGACAAAGAGGTTATACCTCCTATTGCATAATAAATGCTACTGAAATTGTATTTTCTGATTGTATAACTCTCTGTGACTAAAAATTTCTCTCCAAAAGAAAAATATAGCCAACAATTCTAAGAAATCTATATGAAATGAGCGCATGTTCTTAAAGAAGCTCCATCTACCAACAGAAAAATTTTCTTCAAATTTGGATCCCAAATCCTTCTAATGAGGCATCTGGTCCAATCCAAAAACTTATTTGGATGGGTCTAAGAATCAATTCTTAAATTCTGATTTAAATTGTTAAAAATTTCACCTATAGATTGATGATAATAAACACTGTAACAACTATACAGTGTTTCAACATTATTTCTCGCCATGTTTCTGCAACATTCCCACAGATACTGCATTAAAAGCATGTGCCACAAGACCAATATATGATGCAAATCATCTATAATACAGTTACACAATTCTATTTAAGAAGAATTTCCCAAGGGAGATAATTTTACCATTTCTCATCTGTCAGAAAAAACTTAAATAGCTCAGTATCAATAATGAGACAAAGGAAAACAATGTGCTTCCAAGGAATGAGTTCCAACTTCTCAAAATTTATTCCGAAGCAAAGCTTATCAAGCATTTGCACCACTTCTTCTGTATTCACAATACAACCATCTAAATTCTGATCCATAATAAAAAAATCATCAATGTATAAACTATAGCATGTATATACTTCAAGTGACATTATTTCATAAAAATACATAGACAGGTTTTAAAACCTTAGTAAAAACTCTTGATGCAGAAGCCAATCCAAAACAAAGAACATAAATATCATATCAATGTCCTTTCCACATGAGTCAGGAAATTGTGATATAATCATAAATGATACTTAAATATGCATCTGTGAGATCTATAGATGTTAGCTCTCTCTCTCTATATATAGATAATCATCCCTAAGAATTACATCTAAACAAAAGATAAATGGTCCTGTTCTAAATGCTGATTAGCCACAAGCTAAGTTTGTTTGAATTTTTCAAAAAGGTAACAGGCCTTGAAGACCCATCTTTCTTAGGAACTAAGAAAATATAGGAAATAAACTGATTTTCCAATGATCAATCAACCTCTTAAATAGCTCCCTTAGCTATCAATTTTTGGACTTCTGAAATTATTTCATCCTTATGAAAGGTGAAATGTATTTTATTCAAATATGTGGTACATCATTAAAAATAATTTTATAACCATTTCTTATTAAATCTAATATCAATAGATCATTAGTATCATTTTCCAAATCATAATATTTAAGTTATCTACTGTATATAACAACTGGTTGAGAAATGTGACCTCTTTTAGATTCTCTGTTCCCTTTTGGGAAACCTCTCCCTCTCAATGAAGGGAATTGCCTACTAGTATACGCCCTGTTGACCAACAGAGCCTCCGCAGTTAAAAGACTGATATTGCCTTTCCCATAACAGCTGGGAGTAAAATAATTGCTAGACCTGGAACTTCTTCCAAGGAATCTAGAACTTGCTTTAGAATCTTTGTATAATCACCAAGTTTGCTTCACTAAAAACGTAATAAATCAACTATCACATCAGAATTACAAATATAAGTTTTATCATCTAGATATTTCTGAGCATTTCCTATGCGTTTAAATAGAAACCCATGGTCAAACAAACAAATAGAATTTTACAATAAAATCCTCAACAATAGGGGTGATGATCAACTCCTTAATAAAGTATCTCTGGGTTTCCTGCATCTTTGAAACCACATAGTGGGCCTGTCTAGGCAGTGCCATTTCAATCTTGTTATTTATCCTAGACACACTAGGATTTTCACAGTTCTCAGGGCGATAGTATTACTCCTCTATGAACTTGATATTTTCCTGATTTGATATTTACTGACATGGTAGTAATATTAACAGTCACAGAAAGTCCAGAAGAAAACTTAGACACAGTTTTCTGCCTTTTTAAACAATTTTGGGATTTTCCAAGCAAAATCATGATTAAACTGTTCAACAAACAGGATGAGATAATGGACCAATAATCTCACTAAGAGAAACCTTAAAGGCTTCTGAAAACCTTAATGCAGGATCAAAAGACGTATCAAAATTCAGTTCCGGCTGGACTATCATCAGCCATGGCACAAACTCCAAAAGGAGGTACATGAACAGTATCATTACAGTAGTTCAGATCAAAATTAGAACTAAATCTTCATTAAAGTAAGCCTCTAATGGCAAAATTCGAATAAAGCAGCAGGTTTCTCTACAAACTCTGCTTGAGTTGAAGGCAGAGAAACTGTCTCAAACCTCATGATTCATACATGTTCTTTACTACATTAATAATAATGAGTCAATGCATCAATATGTATACATGCCTATCTTAAATCTCAACAGCACTATCTTGAGAAGAATTTTCAAATCAAGGAGATTTTGAAGCTATACAAGTAGCACTAAATTTTAAAAACTTACTTTTGACTCGTTCTGTTGCTTTGTCAATTATTTCCAATTGCAATGCCATTATGATCTTTTATAAAACTACTAGGTTTTATAACTGTTTAAGAAGAGGAGTTATTCAAAAAAACCTCTTGTTTTCCTATTAAATTTATCATCTTTAATTTCTAAAACAACTCAGAGGTGATGAAAAGCATAGCCATCACCCTTGTAAGTGTAAACATAATTCTAAACATCTTGCAAAAGCAATACATTTGCATAATCAAATTCAGCCATTGTAATAAAATAATGTGTACCTGTGCAGGTAAAACACATGTAAATTCTGAAGAGTACTCACGACCTTCAGGTGAATAGAAATACTTTTAAATATCTACCTGTTTAACAAACAGGAGTATGAATTAAGTAACAAATGTGCTGTACATCGTACTAAGGCAAAAACTAAATGAATATATAAAATTGTCATACATCGTAGACAATAAAAATTTTAATTAATTTCCATCGACACTTGTCATACATCGTAGACAAGAAATTTTTAAATTCATTTCCATCAACGCTTGTCATACATCGTAGACAATTGAGGAATTATTATTTCTAATTAACAAAATAACATTATAACTTGTCGTACATCGTAGACAAGTTAAATGTAACTTTAGTAACTTTCCCCTAAATCTTAGATAAAAATAAAATAACTAAATAGAATTCAAGTGAAGTGTTCACTTCACACCCTCTAGAAAAATAATGACAAGTTATTATGGAACAGGTGCTTATATACTAGGGTCAAGGTCACTGGCCAGCTATGGTCTGGTGGTTATAGTTTGTTTCTTTAAACATAGATATTACATGTAAGCTTCACCCCTCATAGAGAAGTTAAGCTAATTTATTACTTGAGACCGAAGGCGAAATATGAATAAGAATGGATATCATTAATACCTACCATAGAACACAGGAAAAACTGTTCCCTTCATTCCAGAGAAAGGACAATTCATAGGCTGTCCATTCAAGTAAAAGTTTAAATGAACATGGTCATATGTAATACCCTTGAAAGAAAATTAAGTGTAATAAGTAACATACTCACAATTTTTTAAGAGATTTACTCACAGTACATTTTTTAAGAGATTTATTTAAACATGAAAATCTGTTTCTCAGTTTGTAAAACAATTCCATGTAGCATAACTTTAAAATTCCAATGTCAATGTTTATTATAAGAGTAGGCTTTTAACCATTTCCATTGCCTAAGCTCAATTATAACAAGTGAAACTGTGAGCTACTGCTCACTGATGATACCCCCGCCCGAATATGCATTTGAAAAATTTGAACCACAATGCTTTTAGTTATAAACATGCCTACATGTAAATGAATGACAAAAGACTCAGGACCTATTGGGATAACATTCGTATGTAAGAGACCTTTCCTTTTAAGATGTAATTAATTGATATTTACCATAACTTTGACTTCATATATAACAATCTTCGTTTTAATATCAAATACATTTGAATTAAAGTTATGTTAAACATAATAAGTAGAACTAACAGGCCGTTACTTTTTTCAATTCACTTACATAGGCTAATTGTTTCTTTAATAAAGTTACGAGAAAAAACAATTTTGAATGTCTTCTTCATCACACACATTTTGCATAGCAGTATATAATAAATGTTCAATGCCTATTCATTGTTTTTCTTATCTTCAGCATTATACTAATGTCAATTCTTCATAGCACAAAAATTATTTACAGCAGTAGTGTAAATGTCCATTCTTCATTGCACAAATGTGTACAAATGTATTAACAGCATAATCTGATTTTTTTATAACAATATATCATTTATATACAAATTCAAATCAAGTCAATATCTTGTGATTAGTTGTAAAGGAGTTTCATCCATGGAACTGCAAGATGAATATGAAAATGGTCAGAAAAATGTACTGGAGTGACTGATGTAATTTCTGAGTTATCAAAGTTGCGATTTACATAAACATGATCCAGAGTTGCTCCCTTTCTATGTGTTGGCTGTTGTATGTATTGTAGAAAACCATAATATGCTGTAAGCTCCTTCAGTGTTGTTGTTTTGAGTTCTGTGGATTCTATATTTGCATTGAAATCTCCGCATAGAATAGTTGGAACAGAATCTGATGGAATAGCACAAAGAAGATTTTCCATGTTTTTGAAGTATGATTCATTCTTTGTGTTAGGTGGTATATATATAGCAACAATAAGCAACCGCTTGGAAGGATCCATTCTGCATGACAGCAATAAACATTGATACTGCAAGTGAACATCTGGTAATCGCAATTCCTTGTCCAATCGAAATGACTTCCTAACATATACAGCTACTCCACCTTGTGGTCTTTTATTTGGCAGGCAATAGTCTTGACGGTATAGATGATATTCTTGTGAAAGCTCCAAATTAAAAGATGTTATATGTTGTTTCAGCCATGTTTCTGTAAGCACTATCACATCACTGGTTTTTATGCTTTGATCTGCTGACAAACATTGGAAATGTGGACGAAGAGAGTTGATATTCAGAAGACTAAGTTTGAAAAAGCTATCAGGTGGTGCTGTGACACTTAATGGAATATTCAATATGAATGTATTGTTTTTCTTCATTCTAGTCATTTCTGTAACAGTTTTAGGATTGCAGCTAATTTTTGAAGATGTGAATTCACCAAGAATGAACAATCCATCTTGGGTTTTGACTCTGCTTAATGCTGTATACATCTGACCTTCTTTAAAACTACCCTTAGTTGATACAACAAGCTGATCTACTGTTCTCCCTTGAGCTTTATGTATTGTTACAGCCCATGCTAAGGTCAAAGGAAATTGTGTTCGTTTTGAAGAAACTTTTCTAAGTTTAACTGTCACTTCATGTACAGCTATTGGTGTAGATTTTCCATCAGGAACCAAAGTTCAAAGTTTTGATCTTATTTTTTCACCTACACGATTTTCATCAAATTGAACTAACACATATTTTGGTCTGTAAGTACTGAAGTTTTCATTTGTACTATCAGGTGGTAGTGGAATGAACCCAGTGACTGTACCTGAAGCAGAATTTACCAGTCCATCAGATGTATCAACATTTGTTGTCATCATGACTCTTGCTCCAACTGCTAACTGTAGTTTCTGTAACATGCCACCAGGTTTCTTTTTCTCGTCAAATGAAATGTTTTTTATTCTTCCAGTTTGTTCATCAGTTTTAGAGTCGATTGCAGTTATGGTTATCACTGGTTCCTTTAGGTTTTGTATCATTTCCATATTGTGATTGTCAACATCTTTGTTAAAAGCAAAAATATGAAGTGCTGTTGAGGGGTACAGAGTTGAGGTGTTCTGTATTTCCCTAGATTTAATGAGCTGTACATCATCATCTGTATGGTTTGATGTTCTTATTCTGTTAAGAGTCTCTGCAAACTGTTTGTCATCTTTTTGTCTCATAATTTCATGAAGTTCTATCAGTTGAAAGTGTTTTTGCCAAATAGATCCATACAATGCTGCAATAGGGTCAGACATGGATTCAAAAACTTGTTTTTGAGCAACTGGTGGTAGCTGTGAAAGGTCTCCAACTGCTATGACAGATATTCCACCAAATGGGTCATCAGATGTCATAATTTCTGACAAACGTCTGTGGATGGTGTATAAATGATCTGCTCCTACCATAGAAATTTCATCAATAATTAGAAGTGATAGATTTCCTAATTTAGATCTCATACTACTAAGTTTTTCACTTGATAATCTGATATAGTCATCTCGCTTGGACTGATTAACTGGTAAGTTGAAAGCTGAATGAAGTGTATGACCTTCAATGTTGAAAGCAGCAACACCGGTAAATGCACAAACAATTACAACAATATCTTCTGCATTTTGGCCAATACTAAGAATTCTGTTAGCTGTTTGAACTATAGTCCTTACAAGGTGAGATTTCCCTGTTCCAGCGCCTCCCGAGACAAAAATATGAAATGGCTTTGGCCGCTTGGTAGTTTTATATGTCATTGACATTTTTGTACACCACTGAACTATAAATTTATGAATATCTCCTTGTTCCTTGTTAAGTGAAAGTGTCATATCAAGCCACTGTTGATTGGTGATTTTTCTACTGTCTAGTTCATAATTATGTGGAATAAGCCCTAAATCAGCAGTTTCTATGTCAGCTGCAGGTGTAATTGCTTCAAAATCTGGATCATCTCTAGATCCCTCTGCCACATCTTCATTTTGCTGCTGTTCAGTCTGTGGAGCTAAATTTGCCCATCCATCTTCTGGTGGTCCATTGTCTTCTAACTCTTGTACAGCCTGGCTATATTCATCTATATTTGGTTCATATGCATCCATTTTTTCTGCAAATTTAGGCTTACATTTGAAGTATTGTGTCTTGTAAAGTCCATCTGATCCTTTTAAATCTCTGGTTTCATTTCTCCAAGGAAGATACAACATCAATTTTGCATGGTAATACTGTTCTGGTTGTTTGAGAATTGAAAATTGATGGGATCGGATGATAACTGGTCTGGATCGAAGTGTCATTAATGTTGATTTTGTTTTTATCTTTATTATTTTTGGCAAGTTATCTGTTTCATGTTCTGATACTTGCAGATTAATATCTTCATCAAGATGGTTTGGTTCTGTTTCATTTTCTTTTTTCTTGCTGTATGTGTAGTTTGCTGCAAAATCTGCTAAGCAAATGTTTTCAATTGAATTTGGTCTTAACTCATACTTCTCTATGATGCCTTCAAGGTAGAGGTTATCATCATCGTCATCAAGCTCCTGTATTATTTTCATTGGCTTTAGCAGCTTTGTTCTATTTTCAGGGAGGTCAGTTGGCACAAATATAATCTGTCGTGATCCCTTTGCAAGTGGTAGCGATAATAACCTGTACACAGCCTCCTGGGCACTCACCTCTCTGTGTGACAAGAACTTTTTGGAAACAGTCTCCATCATTTTTTTTGGTCCTTGTGGTGCTGAATTTTTGCAGACAGATTTCAGGACATCACCAACAGTTTTCTCAGGTTTGCTTACATAAGATGCAACATACATAATGCATGCATATACATTTGTTACATACTGCAAATCTAAGTTGGCCTGCCAGGCCTTCATCAATATAGGATTATAGTTATTTATGAAGCACTCTGTAATGTTACGCTTCAGCAGAACTGCAGGCTGACCATGTTTTGTCTTTATCCACTGCAAAGCTTTTACATATAATTGTTGTGGAATTTGTAGTTCTTCAAGTAAAGACTGAAGTGTGATGTCTGAATCATGTGGTAGTTCATCTAGTTTTTCATGCACTGAAGTTAAAATGGCACTGTAAATAGTTTGATTGCTTTTGTTTGTTTCTTCATTGGGTGGAAGGAAGACACTTGTTTCTTGTAAAGGTGGTCTTGGAAAAGAAAATCTACATTTTGTTCCATGTTTTCTGCAGGTAGCTGAATGTCTATGACACTGTACAGTTTTTACAAGTGTGGCTAAATCATTGTCATCCGGCAATGAACATGAAATATATTTATCAATAAACGTTGAAACCTCTTCTGTTGAATTTTGTGATAATGATGGTGCATGTTTTACCCATAATAACATGTGAGCATGGGGGGAACCCCTTTGCTGGAATTCAATTCTATATTTGTAATCCTGGACATCTCCAATAGGATTTGATTTTCCTAAAACTAGTGTAGACATAAGAAGCTGAAGGCGGTGATCAAAATGTCAAGCTGCTGTTACAGGATTTGACCGTAGCCATGTAGATTTCTGTTCCCATGTTAAGTTTACCACTTGCTCATCTGTAAGGTTTACTCCATTTTGTGCTGCAATAACTTGGATTGTGTCTTTCCAATTCATATCAGCTGCTGACAGTGTTAAAAACCATGTACAGCTACCTAGCTGTCTAATCATTCCTAATAGTTCATAAAGCATTTTATTAAAGTATGCTGGTGAGCCTCTTACATTCTGAAGGAAGTGGTAACTGAGATCTGTCCTTGCAAGTTTCCTCATTTCTTCCTGATCTTTAATTTGACCTGCAGTAAGTTTTCGCTGCCGATGTTCTCCAGTACATTTTCTTAAAGCAATGCTGAGACAGTCTGCTACTTGTTTTGCCTCACAACGGTACTGGGCATAAAACAAGTACTCTGTTGATGTTGCAAATCGTGTGTCACAGTTCAGTATACGTTGACTGAAGTATTTTTTCATTGAAATTTTTCTTTCCCGCTGACGGTCAAAACCAAAAGATCCAGTAGGAAAGAATGCTGGAAATGCCATTTCTTCATTATGTTTATCAGCAAACATGCCAGTTGGTTTCTTTCCCTCTCCTGGTGCTATATTCAACAAGAAATCTTTGTCTGCGCTCATATCTTTTGGCTGCAAACAGGTGTCATATGGTAATCCAGTAAGTTCTGATCTATCTTCCAGCTCATCATTGTCTGTATCATTATCTTCAGGATTGTCATCATCACATTCATCTCTATTTTCTGTTGAACTTGGTAGTACTTGCACAGCTTGGGAATTAGAAGGTACATTTGATGTCAATGCATTCCATAGTTCACCATTGTCATTAGAAGACTCATCTTGCCAGTTCTCATTTATCACAATATCATCATAATGTGGATTTTTTCCAATTGATTTTAGATAATATAAAGCCTGCAATACTTTCCATGGTCTAACTGATTGCTTTATTACATGCCCTCTATACTCAATTTTCCTTTTTAGTTTAACAGTTATACAGGACGATGAAGATGGTAAATGTGGCAAAACAGAGCAGGTTTCTTCAGGATTGACAGGAACATTTACAACACAGCCATGAATTGCCTTTTGTTTACCCCTTGGCAGTGCTAAAATTTTCATGAATGTTAATCTTGTACTGATGAAAGTGCACTCTAAATTAGAAAGATCTTTCAATTGGTCTGGAATTGGATCTAGTTCTAGACAGTTGGCAACTGCTTGTGCTGGCAGGTTGTTTCTTTTTAAGTTCCAACTGCAAGTATTACAGATAAAGCATTCTCCATCAAAATTTGTCTTTCCAGTATTACATTTTTCGAGTAAGTCCTGATCACAAGCTTTAAAGTTATCCCCTTCAAAAATTGTTACACATTCTTTATACATAAGTCTGTGGCATACAGTACAGATGAATGTTGGTCCAGTCTTGATACTTTGCTGAAAAGTATGTATTGCAGCATCAGTATCTGCTGTTTTGCTAGCTCTCTTAATGGACTTGTGTCTTTTGTCTAAAAGGCGTCTTTTTTTCAAATCATTATCATCCATATTTTCTCTTTCGTCAAGTTTTCTACTTTTGTCCATCTTTCTGTGAACTAACTTTGCTTGTTCATCCATATTTTCTCTTACATCATGTTTTCTAGTTTTGTTTATTGTTCTGTGATGCAGCTTTTTTGTTTCATCCATATTTTCTCTTTCGTCAAGTTTTCTAGTTTTGTCCATCTTTCTGTGAACTAACTTTGCTTGTTCATCCATATTTTCTCTTTTATCTCTTTTTCTAGTTTTGTCCATCTTTCTGTGAACTAACTTTGCTTGTTCATCCATATTTTCACTGACATCATGTTTTCTAGTTTTGTTTATTGTTCTGTGATGTAGCTTTTTTGTTTCATCCATATTTTCTCTTTCGTCAAGTTTTCTAGTTTTGTCCATCTTTCTGTGAACTGACTTTGCTTGTTCATCCATATTTTCTCTTACATCATGTTTTCTAGTTTTGTTTATTGTTCTGTGATGTAGCTTTTTTGTTTCATCCATATTTTCTCTTTCGTCAAGTTTTCTAGTTTTGTCCATCTTTCTGTGAACTAACTTTGCTTGTTCATCCATATTTTCTCTTTTATCACTTTTTCTAGTTTTGTCCATCTTTCTGTGAACTGACTTTGCTTGTTCATCCATATTTTCTCTTACATCATGTTTTCTAGTTTTGTTTATTGTTCTGTGATGTAGCTTTTTTGTTTCATCCAGATTTGTCCTTACAAACTGTTTTCTGGTTTTGTTTTGCTGTCTATGTTGTAAATTTATTTCATCAGTTTGATTTTGTCTTTGGTCAAGTTTCCTTTTCCTGTCCATGGTTTTTAAAGATTCCTTTCTTTCTTCAGACTGTTTTGCTCTCCAAGCAGCCTTTCTAATTTTGTCACGAAGTTTAGTTTTCTTTGCACGAGTCACATCAAGTTCATCAGAATCTTTGTGATTTGAATTTCTATCTTGATTGTTATTTATAAATGACCAGTTTCTTTTGACACCTCTTTTGCCTTCAAAAGTGGTAACTCTTTTTTCTGACATGGATCCTGTTTTAGCAATTTTGGGGGAATTGTTTTGGACTTGCTTAGAATCACTTTCTTCTAATGCAGCCTTTCTCTTCAAACCTTTTTTGTCTTTTGTTCTCATATAAGCATTTTTTGCAAGTTTTTCCTCATTAGTTGATTGTTTTTTCCATTTTTTCTGAATCTCAATTTCTTTATTGATAAATGCAAATTGATCAAAACCAGCAACAATTCTACAAGCATTACTCTTCTTCAAATCATCATGTTTTGTTCCCCGCTTCTTAATTTTTGTTTCTGGGAATGTTTTGTTGTTTTTTCTTTTTCTATTTCTTCTTTTTCTTTATGTTCAGAAATGGTGAATGTCTTTTTCTCTTTTTCTGGTCTTTCTTTCAAATCAACATTCTTTCCTTTTTGTTCATGTGAATGTTCATGTGAATGTTCATGTGAATGTTTCGTCTTTATATCCTCATCTACTTCTTTTCTTCCCTCTTGTTTATAAGATGTCTTTCTATCTTTTTCTCGTCTCAGACGACTCTTTTGTTCCGCAGATTTTTTTCTTCTAGGCATTCTTGCTTTTTATTATCTGTTGCTTTGTTATTATTATTATCTGTGGAAAAGAGAATTATTAATAGGTCTGTCTAAATGTTACCACATGGTATGAATAGCTGCTTTTTTCAGAATATTTATATTTAATTTGATTAACATTTAATCTGATTTATATTTAATTTGAATTATATTTAATTTGATTTACATTTAATTTTGTCTACATTTAATAAAATCTATATTTAATAAAATCTATTTAGTATTACAACATCATATTATCACTTCAAGCTGAAAATAAGAGTAATTAATGCACAAGTAATGTATTTGTATTAAAAAGTATTCAAATGGCCTTAAAGGCAATGATTTAATTAGATAATTTAACATTAAAATAAGAGTAATTAATGCACAAGTAATGTATTTGTATTAAAAAGTATTCAAATGGCCTTAAAGGCAATGATTTAATTAGATAATTTAACATTTGCTTGGAAGAAAACAGAAAACAGAAAAAAACAGCTAAACATCATGTGGTAACAGAATCTCAGAAGGAAAGTTATTTAAATCTGGATTAGGTCCCCTTTCTGGCTTTTGGATGACCTGGAAAGAAAATCAATATATATGTGAAAATAAACATGTTTAACAAGTTTCAGAAATCCTTGTATTGTAGTTCCTAAGAAAAATGTGACGAAAATTTTCAACTTGTGTTGTGTAAAATCAAACAAGTGTTCGGTAAACAGGAAGTTGTCAAGTGATGAATCTGAAAACGCATCACACGGTATAGCTGACTTAGATAAACCCTGAAACCAAATTTCAGAAATCCTTGTATTGTAGTTCCTGAGAAAAATGTGACGAAAATTTTCAACTTGGCTATCATGTGTAAAATCATACAAGTGTTCGGTAAACAGGAAGTTATCAAGTGATGAATCTGAAAACGCATCACACGGTATAGCTGACTTAGATAAACCCTGAAACCAAATTTCAGAAATCCTTGTATTGTAGTCCTGAGAAAAATGTGACGAAAATTTTCAACTTGGCTATCATGTGTAAAATCATACAAGTGTTCGGTAAACAGGAAGTTATCAAGTGATGAATCTGAAAATGCATCACACGGTATAGCTGACTTAGATAAACCCTGAAACCAAATTTCAGAAATCCTTGTATTGTAGTTCCCGAGAAAAATGTGACGAAAGTTTTCATGGGACGGACTGACTGACGGACGGACTGACGGATGGACTGACGGACTGATGGACGGACTGACGGACAGACAGAGGTAAAACAGTATACCCCCCTTTTTTTAAAGCGGGGGTATAAATACCTGTTCTGGGATATGGATTATTGAAGTTTGAGTAAAAAGGGCTCAGTTCAACTAATAAATTATTTTATACAATATCTCATAGACACTTTACACAAAAATTGTTCTTCACAAAATCTACATTTAATTTTAATTTTTGTAAAAAATTACATTTTCCTAGTAATACTAATAAATAATATGGAAACTTTGTTAGTGGATTCAACATTTTTGTAATGGTAAGAATGGTGACCAAATATGAAATCCTGGTGGTTCTCTTTATCAGTTTCTGAGACAAGTATGACAATAATAATGTGATGGACACACACACAAATGGAAAGACTTCTTGCAATATAGCCAGTACTCCCAGAGTGGTTGTATAATAATAATTACACTAAGAACACATCTTTTCAGTTATAATTGCTTCAATCAGTTTGTTGCAATTGCATCTGACCTTACTCTCCAATACCCTTTTTACATCACGATCACCGTGAGGGTATTTTAATGCATTGTTGCCACAGAGATTTCTACTTATGTAACTTTCATTTTTGACTGTCACTGATCTATAAATACGCGGACCGTATCGGGTGCAAAATAATTTCTTTTTGAGTTAGATCTGATACTTATATTTCATTAGTGAATATATGTTATTACCAAAATGTCTCCTTCATTTAAGCTCTGACTCATAGTTCCTTTTTGTTCTTTGTTGTGGTACATAACAGCATCATGATTGATAACCCATGAATCACTATCTTGTCCTAGCGGTACTGCATTTACATTACATCTCTTTGTGGCAAGACCAACTCCCCATACACCTATATAAATATAAAATAGCATAATTATTACTGCAAAAAAAATAGATGATATTGTGTCTTACTTTTTCCTTGATAGGGGGTTGCTGCTCACAAGAAAGTTTTTACACAAAGACTTCCAAGTGGTGAAGTTGAAATCATCCCCAAGTAAGTTTTAGAGGCATCAGTTGGTTGACCCTTATGACATATCCATTTCACAGATAATAATGCATATACATATGTATTGTTATCAATGTATTAATATTAACTACAATTAATCCTGTCCCCTTTTTCTCGAAATAAGTCTTTACATAGTTTGTACATTTGTACTATCATGAGCAACATAGCGGGTGCAACATGTGGAGCAGGATCTTCTTACCCTTCCAGAGCACCTGAGATCGACCCCAGTTTTTTGTGGGGTTTGTGTTGCAGTCTTTAGTTTACCATGTTGTGTTAGGTGTGATATTGCTTGTCTGTTTGTCTTATTCTGTATTAGCCATGGTTCTGTCAGTTTCTTTTTGACTAAATAAGTTTTAATTTCCCTTTGGTATCTTTCGCCTAAAGTTTTTCAAAAGATCTATCAGAAAGAATACCACAGTCATCTGTGCTAAAGTTATTATCAGTTAACTAAATTGTAGGTCATTATGTTCCAAATGTTTAAGAACTGTGAACTGTTAGGAAAAAATTTAATAAAATGAAAAGCTTCAAATTTCCTTGTGATGCTTTTGCCAAAGTGCATTCAGGCAATTTGAATATGTCTTTTGAAAAATAATACCTTCATCTGTATTTCATAGTGAATATAAACAATTTAAGAGCATGATTGACTACTTTTTGAGTAGGATAGTTTGCTTGTAATGAATTTTTGTTATATTTGAAGGCACCTTTTTGAAGAAAAAAAATTAAGATAAATTATGAACAAAAAAAAGAATATTTCTCTAATCTGTAAATTTTCTAATTATGTCTTATTTCTGATTGCTATATTTTTACTAAGTGTGGATATGAACAGTGGGCGAAGTATGCATGCATGCAAATAAACTCATCATAGATACCAGGATTAAATTTTGTATTTACGCAGAGGCGGGTTTCATCTATAATAGAGGCTTAACTTGTTGACGTACCCCATCTGTTTACTTTTTTGGATCAATGTGATTTTCTCAGTTTGTTTTTTCATCTTGTTTTGTATCTTCTACATTTACGGGATTTAAATAAACTATTCCATCAAATTTACCAACTTGATTAACATTGTATAAAATAATAAAAGCAATTAGCATTATCAATAAGTAAGTCAAAGTATGCCTTAATTGCTGTAGTTTTGGGACTGCCAGGTTGAATGCCCTTAACCTTTACCATTATATTAAAACAGGCCATGGTATCAGACCTTACAGCTCAGACTGCATTATAAATTCATTGTATATAATATATTTAGTAATAATTTCTTCTTTTTTTATACAGGGTTTATGGCCAATCAGCTTTCTAACAGAAAAAGTGGAACAGTTGTAAAAGAAACAAATTGAAATGCAGTCTGAGTCAACTACTTGACACATGAAGCCAACTAGCAGTACAAAAAGCAGCCTATAGATGGATACTTACTGTTTATAAAAAGGAAAAAATGGCACAAAATAACATGCTTTGTCAGTCTTGTGAAAGTTCTGATGAAATCAAATGGCAATGTTTCAACTGTGACCTGAGTTTATGTGATAAATGTAATGACAGTATTCACACTAAAAGTGAAGCCTTAAAGGAGCATTTTATAACAGAAATTAAAGAAGCAGCTGAGATGATTCACAGACTAGATCCAAGAAATGTCCTGTGTTCAAAACATAAAGAAAATTGTTCAATTTACTGTAAGATGTGTTTAAAACCAGGCTGTCAGCTCTGTACTCCTCTCCATGCCTCTCATGAAGTGGTCAAAATTGAAAAGGCCTATGAAGATCAGATTTCAAAACTTTATCAAGTAATGGCCACCACAGAAAAGGACGCTAAGTTTTTGACTGACTATAGAAAAAATATATATGAAAAAATCCTGCCATCTAATTTGGAGTATTACAATGAAATCAAACTCAGAATTAAAGAAAGGGAAAAGAAACTGAAAAAAATGGTCAGCAATGAGGCCAAAACATTAATAAAAGAACTTGATGAAAATTATGCATTAAAAGAAAGAGCACTTTTAGATCAAAGAGATAAGATTACATCTAAAATTGATGTGATTAAACAAAGAAAGGTAAAAATATGTGAAACTGTTCAATCCCGCTTAGCAATATCTGTTTTGGATACTATTGACAAGATTGATGTGAGCCCTTTGGATAAGGAGTCAATTGAAATTTCTGATAATAAATTAGCATTTACATTTCCTCGTGAGCCGCAGAGCAGTATTAAGTTTGGATCCTTTATCAAAATTCCAACTTTACAAATATTGCAGACTTATGACCATGATGACATTGACATTTATGATACAACTCTTATGAAATCTCTACCAGATGGCACAGTTATTGTCTAGATCAAATGTTGAACTATCTATTTGAGTACATAATAATTTTACTGCATCATATTTACAAATCCCTAGTTTGTTGTATTTTTTAAAAACTAAAAGAAGTGAAACTTATATAAAAATACAGGGATGTGGTATGATTGCCAATGAGACAACTTTCCACCTGAGTTTAAATGATGCAGATATAAGCAACTTAAGGTTGGAATACAAACATGAAAAATGTGGTGCGATTAATAGAATTGAGAATGAAAATAGGAAATATGTCAGAGGCAATAACCCTACAACAAAGGAGATAACAGCCGATTTATGAGTGCTTAAAAACTCTTCCCTATCCTGAGACAGTTGTGTAACCAGCTCAACATAAGATCAAACTGACAAAATCAGTTGTAAATGACTTGCCAACAGATTGGTTATGTTGATATATATATAGACAAAAAAGAATTTGACAATTTTTTTTATTTAGATACAAAGTACCAATCTAAGAGTACTCCAAAAGTACAGTAACTGAAAGCTAGTTCAAAGTCAATTACAACAAAAAAGAAATCAGGTTCTCTCTTCACTTCCTACATATATACAAGGTGATAAGATGTGCTGCTGGAATAGGTCACCTTTTCAAGCTTGAAAATATGTGAAAAAGTTGGGGACTATAAGACTATAAGAAATATATGATAAGGCCAATAAAGTTGCAATAACTTTTTCTGTCACCTTTCTTAGTGTTCTAGCTGTGTTTTTATCAACCTATTTTCTCTCTTTAGGCATTTTAGTATTCAACTTTTACATTATTCACCACACTAAACCTTAAGAATATTGGAAAGATAACATTTTTACCTATGCAATTAATATATGAAAAGGTATACATTCTTAAAATCTAAATTATATGAAAAGGGTGGGTAACAGAACCCCAGCGACCCAGCAACAGCCCCTATCAATTAAGTAATGAACTTTGAAGTGCCCCCCCTTCCGAGTTGAAAACTCAGGACTCAAGAGGAAAAATGAACACAACAGTAGCTTTCTTTACATGCAAAAATTATAATATTGTTATCAAACAAAAATTTGAGTTGGAGAGTAAGACCTTAGAAATTATTGCTATTTTTTACACACAATAAGGGACGACATTGAAAGTTCAATGTACATGTAGGATTAAAAACTTAATTCATATAGTTTTTTCACTGACCCCCTAACTTAATTTGGGCTGACTGACCTAAGGGGGGGGGGGGGCGCTCGCTCCAGTCACACTTCGGTGATTCCCTATATAATCATTCAAATTTTTCCCACCCAAGGGGGGCCTGGCCTCCCTGGATCTGCCTATGTTCAGGAAGACTTTCAGTGGCATATATATTGTATTTTATTCCTTTCACACAGGCAAATGATATATATTTCAAAATGAAGTTCTGTGGACAATTTTATTTTCTTGGATTGAGAAAAAACTTGTATTTTATTCGATATTTGGCTTTGTGGATTTGGCAGTTTCTGTATACATTCCTATAGAAAAGTCTTACTTGTTGAACATTTAAATTCATGGTTCCCCTGTACCAATGTAATCCATGAACATTGGTATTCATAGATATATGCATAACCCCAAAAATCAAATCCTTTCAGGTTAAAACAATTGAAATTGTTTTGAATTATTAACATTTACAAAACTTTTCATGGTTCTTAAAAATCATACTGTATAAAAGTCTTTATCAAAATGAAGTTTGAAGTGCTATCAAAGGGACATAACCAGTAAATTACTGATCTGAACCACTTCACCAGAAATTTAACAGATTATGTTGTCTTAATATTGTGTAAGCAAGAAGATAAATTTATCACTTATATTCCTAAGAATGACCAGGCCACTCAAAGTATTTTTCATACATAAACATGATAAATTAAACATGTATCAAAAATTTGGTCTCCAATTTTTTGGTAAAAAAAAGACAAATATACTACTATAGCAATAACATAAATAACTTAGGTTCTATTGATTTTTTTTGTTTTTAAAAATAAATTAAAACTCTGGTCAGCTTTCTGACAGTTCATAATAAATAAATACTTGGTGTCAAAATGTTTCTTATAATTACCTGTACTCTGTAGCTTAACTTCAAAGTAAGCTTTATCTTGTGCTATAGGAGCATTTGACAATGCTGCACCTGTTCCACATATTCTTTTACCATTTTTCACAATCACAACATCATTACCTGAAATGTTAAACAAATGTACATTTTTACATTTAACCATAAAAAAATAATTATCAACTAAGCATAAATTTACAAAAATAACAGAAAATTATCAAAAGGTATTAATGTAACTTTTAATTTTGTATTACAATAAATTTAAGAACAGCTTTCGTTTTCTGAAACAAATTTTTATATGTAGTTTCTTTAAACACATAAAACAATTGTAAGGTGACAATTGACATGAATGTATCCACTGCACAATAATCCCTCTTATAACACACCCATTTATAAGATAACCCAACTGCTTTCATGTGTTAGTTTTTTGTACTATGTAATATTTTACCCTTGAAAAAAAACCACTTGTATCCTTTTTTTTAGAATTATATCCTAAACATTAAGGCATTTGGGTGATTGGTCCCTACTTATATGTAGGGACCAAAATATACGTTCATTGTTGACAATTATATATATATGTGTGTCAGTGCATTTTATTCAAACTATGCCAAACATTTGTCAAATGTGTGTGTAATGAATAAAGTTAAAGGACAAAAAAAAATATCCGGCTTAGATTCAAACCAAAGAGCAGCATTCCAAAGTTAATTGAGTACTAATCATTGCTAATGGTTTGAGTTTTTATGCTCCACCTACGACAGCACCTACGACAGTAGAGTGGTATTATGTTTTCTGGTCTGTGGATCCATTAGTCCGTTCGTTCGTTCGTCCGTTTTCCGTTCAGGTTAAAGTTTTTGGTCAAGGTAGTTTTTGATGAAGCTGAAGTCCAATCAACTTGAAACTTAGTACACTGGTTGCTTATGATATGATTTTTCTAATTTTAAAGCCAAATTAGACTTTTTTTTACCCCAATTTCACTTTCCACTGAACATATAAAAATGAAAGTGGGAGTTTCAGGTTAAAGTTTTTGGTCAAGGTAGTTTTTGATGAAATTGAAGTCCAATCAACTTGAAACTTAGTACATATGTTCCCTATAGTATAATCTTTCTAATTTTAATGCCAAATAATGGCAAATTAGATTATTACCCAATTTCACGGTTCATGGAACATGGAAAAGGATAGTGCGAGTGGGGCATCTGTGTACTTTGGACACATTCTTGTTCAAATATGAAGTTTCGTGGGCAATAAAGATTAATATAGCCTTCAAAATTGGGTTTATAGTACATCCAGATTGTGTAATATAAAATGTATGTATTATGAGCAGTTTTCTGTATGATACATGTATACCAGACATTGGTTCAGAAATTATTTTTATGTTTTTTCTCACTTTTTCGTTGCAAGAACTTTGTGATTATTTTTATGTGAACTAAATGTAGGTACACCAGAAGTGGAGGAAAAAACCAAATGTGAACATCAGGTGAAGTCAGGTAGTATAAAATTATTATTTTCTATTATCATGATTAACATGATTATATTGTATGTTTTGCTGACAATAAGGTACAGTTTTGTGATCCTGATTCTTATACTGTAGCTACTGTTAATAGGGCTGATTATATCCTTTATTGTCCTTCTCTCTTTTTGAAATGGTTAGAATATGATAGGGGTACCTGTTCAAGAAGCATGTAAGAAGCAAGTAACGAGTTTAAACTTGTTAACATAAATCTATCCTTCAACTATTGATTTGACATTTTCTTAGAACAAAGGTTTGTGTTATTTAAGCTTGAACACGTCAGACATGCACAGTATTTCAACAATTGTTTTAATACACAGAGAAATTCATGTAAATATAAGGCTGATAAAGTGTAAGGTAAATAGCAGCAAATAACTGTTCACTGTAAGAATAGGTAATTTTTGCTACCATTAATTATTTGATTCAGGGGTACCTATATCCATTAGTGATGCAACAGTAACACATAGTTCACAGTGAACAGACATAAGGGCATGGCATCTGCATATATATATACACTATAAATCTCAAGTTTTTTGAATGAGGTCAATTGTTGTAAATAATGTCATTTAACAATCAACAATTACAAAGATGTACTGTAACATAAAATGTAATCATCATGTTGTCTATTAAAAACAATGAAGCATTATTTGAAATTTCATCAATAATAAGATCTACATGATCTAGGGGCTTCGTTAGCTTATTAAACTAATATTTCTATATTTTTTTTTTATATTATTAATTTACCAAAAGATCTTTGAGATACCTTTTATATAGTGGGTCTTATTAGGATCAAAGTGTGGTACAGGATTAGCCCATTTTTCTTTCACATGAAAAAAGTAAAATCACAAAAAATACTGAACTTAGAGGAAAATCAATTCGGAAAGTCCATAATCACATGGCAAAATCAAATAACAAAACGCATCAAAAACGAATTGACAAGAACTGTCATATTCCTGACTTGGTACAGTTATTTTTTTATAGCGCTAACCCTCTCACTTTTATGACAGTCTCATCAAATTCCGTTATATTTACATTGATGCGTTAACTAAACAGACACAATAAATAAAATAGTCAAAATATGGGTACATCAGTCATCATCTTATAATAATTTAAAAGGAACAATTTAACAGAACACAAAAACATCTATCTAAAAATGATCTACATACACATTCATTGATTTGTGTACATGTGTCTGACTTCAGAAAATTTTATACGTCACATATATTTCTGGGGCGTAGCTGGGTCCCTTTGAAGTGCACGCCAGCCAGGAGTGGGGGTGGGGGGATTGCCCCCCCCCCCCCCCCTAAGATTTGTTTTTTGGCTAGACGCAAAATGGTGCGTTCTGAGGGCCTAAAATTGGTTTGATTAGCAAATTATTAAGACTGTATTTGATCATTTTTTTCTTGAGAAACATCCTGAATATTTTTCCAAAAATCTGCCCTTCGTATTTTTAGCTGCAACAAAAACGTCCATGGCCTTGTCTAAATTGATCTTAAAATCACGGTGGAACCCAAAGCCGATAATCTGTCATTTCTCATTGTGGAACGGATGTACGTTTTCAAACGTTTCAGTACGCTAAACGACGTTTCAGCTGTAGCACTAAACAAAGGGCACACAGTATTGGTCAATTGGTCATTAGTTATTTGTTCGACCACGGAAGAAGATATTGTGCATGAAAACGGTTTTCTGAATTCAGAAGTCGAGAATCAAGTTCCATGATCATATGACCCAGTAATCCTTAGGGGTTTCGGCTGGATGGTTAGCACTCGAGGTTTGTCTTCCACACCACTTAGGAACATTTTCATCTATACCAAAAAGCTCTGCTATATCTAGAGTGGTTTGGTATAGCTCGTTCCAAACATTATCATCATTGTGCTCGGAACGCAATATTTCAGTTACGGACTAGTACTGCAGAACTTGATGAAGTCTTGAAAGGCTATTTCATGTTATTTATAATGCATTGACGCCTTAATATTTCGACAGGAAGGTGTCAAAACAGAACAATATGAAGTAGCCTTTCAAAACAATAATTTAAAGAGGGAATTCAGATTTGTATTTACCGTTATCGTAATTTACATATAAAAGAGGGGCGAAAGATACCAAAGGGACAGTCAAACTCATTAAAAATGTTTACTGTAATTCATTAAATTGTTCAGTGTCGGATCCAAAGTTAAGAGATAAAAATGGAACAAAAGTCAATTGGTCATTTTTTTGTCAAAATAATGTACGAAATTTACAACCCTTATCTAAACAAAAACGTGGGTTTACAACCCCTGAAGCCCTGTTAGTTCAACGACGTGCATTATATATTTTTTTAATTGAAAAGGAGTTAATATACCTTGTCGGAAATTTGAAGGTGTGGACATTTTTCCATTTGTCGGTCAAAAGTTGTAACTGTATATCTTTCCCTAAGGATTTCGAATCTTTCAACAAAGAAATATCTGGATAAGATAGTCCCAGATTTTTTGGTACTGGCTTTGACATGACACTGATGTAGCAGCTAAGTTCAATCAATCATCGTCAATTTTTGACGTTTCAGGGGTCTAAATTGTCCTGCTGGTTGTGTTTGACTATCACTGTTGGTAGGCGTTTTTGTGAGAGAAAAAAAATGTCTAACGTTTGCCCTTTAATAATAATTCTTTATTTAAAGAGGGTTACACAGTTAGCTGAAAAGCTAATCTTCCCTGAGGCCCTCATAAAATACAATGAAATATAACAAACAATTACAAAATATCAAACAGACACACATACATGAATAATGAAATAAAAAATTGTTATGAAATATACAATTTTCAAAACAGGTAAAAGTTACAAATTCATATATGACATGTATAGTATTGGCATCAACAATATCATAAGTTTGAGTAAGTGTGTGAAAATTATTATTCATATAAAAAAACACACAGCTTCTTAATGTTCCATCAAGTAATTTTTTAAATCTTTTTTGAATGAGCTTGTACTTGAGGTTGATTTTTTCAGGGATATTGGTAAGTTATTCCATAAAATAGATCCTGAATATATAAAAGATTTCTTATAAAGCTCTGTTTTGGCTTTTGGAACTTGTAAATTTTTGCAAGAGGCATTTCTCAAACAATATTGGTTTATTTCTGGTATTTCTTTAAACTTTTCAGTGAGATATACAGGGGCATCATTCTTAGGGCATTTATGCATCAAAACCGATTTGT
Organism: Mytilus galloprovincialis; assembly: GCA_037788925.1. Classification (NCBI taxonomy): domain Eukaryota; kingdom Metazoa; phylum Mollusca; class Bivalvia; order Mytilida; family Mytilidae; genus Mytilus; species Mytilus galloprovincialis. Next base: position 42,334,454 of record CM075334.1, on the reverse strand, counting down.
GGTATGAGATTCTGTTCTCTACTGTCATCCATCCAAGCTGTTTAAACAGTGGAGCTGATGATGAAAGTGGATCAGCATCTAAAATAAGTCTTGCAGCCCTTTTTTGCAATTTTATTATTCTGACTAGATCATTTTTAGCACAACCACTCCAAATAATACAACAATAAACTATCAGTGGGAGAATATAACCATTATAAAATAATTTTCTTAGATCAATATTTAGAAATTTCTTGATTTTAGAGAGTAAAAAAATTCTTGATGAAATTGATGAACATAAGTAATTAATATGGCCTGTCCAGGACAGATTAGAGTCAATTCTAACACCTAAAAGTTTTTCAATTGATGATTTTTGAAGAATATTATTCTCAATAGTTAGAACTGGATCTGCTTGATTTAAACGCAGCCTTTGTCTGGTACCTATAACCATACATTTCGTCTTATCTGAATTTATGAACATGCTATTTTCATGACACCATTTTTCAACACATTGGAGATCATCTTGTACTTTTAATTGCATGTCACCAATAGTCTTTCCTGATGTATGCATAGTTGTGTCATCAGCATACAAGTCTGTATGGCAGTTTTTGATGTGTAATGGAAGGTCATTTATGAACAAAACAAACAAAATGGGACCAAGTATTGAGCCCTGTGGAACACCAAAATTTATAAACTTTTTATTAGAAAACTGATTATTTATATGGACTTGCTGTGTTCTTTCACTCAAATATGATTTTAAAAAATCAACAGTATCTTCATGGAAGCCATAAATTAGAAGTTTTTTACATAAAATTTCATGATCAACAACATCAAAAGCTTTCTTAAAATCCAAGAGAACTGCCAAATTGATATTTCCATTATTCATTTCGTGTAGCCATTTATCAATAATATTAATGAGGGCAGTTTGACATGAATGGTTGGGTCTAAAACCAGACTGGGAAGGGTGTAAAATATCAAACTTTGTCAAATATTTATACAGATGTTTTGATACATTTAGGGTTGTCACGCTTTGAACTGTTCATGTTTTATATGCTACTTTTTACGTCGAGTACCAGAAGAAAATTATAGCAAATAAATTAAAAACGATTTCGGTCAGGGTTGATTTTACAGACGGAAATATTATTGTGACGTTATTAAAATAGTTATACTGTATCGTTTTCTACTTCGATTGGTTAAGTTAAATTATATATTTTTTAGTCGTTTGTATTTTTATTTTATTTTTCGGCGTAAATTATTTTTTTAGACCCCGCGATGTGCACGCCATGGCGTGACAGCGTATATGAAGCTACGCCCCAGTATTTGTCGTTCAATGTGCATACAAACAATTTTAAAATTTACTTAGGCAATGTTAGCTTACAGGGTTAAAAAATCAAAAGTATGTAAGAATAAATTTCAGAAATAGACCGAGATTTAAACTAGTCCAAACGTTATATATAGAATTTATAAGAATCCACAAATAGTTAATTCCACTACGTGATTGAATGATTTTGACGTTTGTGGTTCAACGTATATTGTAATTCATAATAGAAATATATCATAATGACATAAAATAGAATATCATACTGACGGGATCTTTTAAAGTACAGAGTCATGTTATAAGAACCAAAGAAATACATAAAGTCGCATATTTAAAACACACCACCAAAAAATGAAAGACTATACAAACACATTGACAAGATGTACAACGTATAAGTACCGAGCCACATCAAACGGATATCACATAAAACCATTCAACAGTAAAAGTAATATTGATAATAAAACAACGACAAATGAAAGAACAATAAAACACGTTGTTAAGATGATAAACAACATTAGTACGCAGAATCTATACATCAAGACCATCATGTATTATCATTCATACTATTTTGTGTGAAAATGGAATTAAACAATGTTGTAAAATCACAAGCTCTAGTATTGTATCACCAAGGAAAAATGAGGTATTTTTCCTTGGCAATATTTTTGAATAGTTTTGTATAAATAAATCTATATTTTCTTTATTTCTTAAAGGATGATTTAAAGTGTTAGAATGTCAACATGTCAAAACTAAGTAAAGGCTAAATGCAAATAATTCACATTTCAAAGAAAACATAATTAGACTGTCTTTCTTAATTCTGGATTAGGGATTAAGGTAAACTTGAGGTAAAGCTATTAGCACCTTCAAAATGTTACAATAAGACTATAATTAGCTATTTCCTATTTAAGATAGAATACAATAGAAGTGTTATATTTTTGTTACATAATTTTATACTTTAACTATACATTGTAATTGATAAAAAGGTATCTAAGGGACCATATTTTTAATAGCAAGGTTTTAAATAATTACCCTCCCCTTTTTGGGAGTTATGTATTTTGATTGGTCAAGTAACTTTGATATACATTAAATGATTATTGAGATTTAGGGGAGATGTGTTTTAGAAAGGGACTTGGATAGATTAACTTTATGAAATTTAGAGGATTGGATAATTATAGGCTTTGTCACATCATGGTGACTTAGTTACATATTCGTATACATGTATTACTTGTGTTGAAAATATGAATGCTTTATCTATTCGAGAATAATTAATATACAATCATCGAACTTAGTGTTTTATTGACTTCTTGTGCGTTATACAAAGAAAACCAGACAATGCGTTACCTATGCTCTACCATCATTATTCAGAGTTAGTTCCCCTACAAAATAATATGATCAGAACTGGGTCGCAGAATGTCAGCTAGTTCCCCCACTTATTGACATGCGATCCAGTCCGGTCATAATTGCAATGATAAGCATGATAAGTAGGACACAGGATTCTGACAAAACAATAAGTGGGTTCCAGGATCAGAACCCCCAAATAAGACCTATATATCTTATTATTGTTGTATCAGGTCGTTCGGGCCCCAAACCGATCCAGCCCAAAGTCAATCCGGCCCAAAGTCGATCCGGCCCATGTCGATCCGGCCCACGTCGATCCAGCCCCAAGTCGATCCGGCCCCATAATAAAATATGAATAAACTATATTCACTATATGGAGGAATTTGTCACAAATTTGAACAGTTTAAACAGAATTTGCAAAAAGTGTCGATGATGGACGACAACAGATTTATTTATGTGAAGTATTGCATTGGAGTACCAGTTAAAAAACTATTTTAAATCGATACCAAAATGAGTGTTATTGTGTCTGTGTGTATAGCAGCTTAAACATATTTTAAAATGTGAAGATATTTTCCATGTTGACTTTGAATGTCATGGCGATTTTTATTTTATTTACTTCTCACACAGAGTAGCTAAATAAATATTTACAGTCCAATGGAACCGTTAAAATTTAACTCATCATAATGTCTTGTTTAAGGTAGCACAATACAAAGATTTTTCATCCCCAACCAGACATCTTTAAACTGATGTAATTCCACTTATCTTTCTTTAAATTTTATAAATGAGGTACCAAAAGAAAGAAGAAGGATTAATCTTCCAAATTGTGATAATTTCATTATGACATAATTATTACATAATTAATTGTTATGTAATTAGTTGCCATATTGTGATGTCCGTACTTGAATGAATTTAGCTTCTTTGTTATTCATAGCATCCCAAAATATTTTATAGATTCTTGCACAACACAGTTTGACCTTCAAAACTGTGTCTCAGATTTTCCCTATTGTATTTCATTCTCTCATAAATCTACAATGAAATTTGCAACAATAGTTCATAAGAGACCACTAAATTCAATTGGGTATATAATTTGCACTATTGATGTTTTTGGAAATCTGAGACACAGTTTTGGAGGTCAAGCTGTGTTGTACAAGAATCTATTAAATATTTTGGGATGATATGAAGAACAAAGATGCTAAATTCATTCAAGTGTGGACATCACAATATAGCAACTTATTACATAATAATTAATTATGTAATAATTATGTCATAATGAAATTATCACAATTTGAAAATGAATCTTTCTTCTTTCTTTTGGTACCTCATTTATAATATATAAAGAGGCATTAAATGAATTACATCAGTTTAAAGTTGTCTGATTGGGAGTGAACAAATCTTTGTATTGTGCTACCTTAACCAAATCATTAGTCTATAATCGGTTTGTTTATTCAACAATTGTCTGATGATTGTAAACTAAGGTAATGCCACTGGTAATCACTTAATTCAATCAAAGCCTGATTAATTAAAGGTAAGTAATCAACAAGGTCTTTATAGTTTGATCTTTTGTTTGGTATATAAATAATTCAACTTGGGCCGGATCAAAGTGGGGCCAGATCGACGTGGGACGGATCAACTAGGGCTGGATCGACCCAAAAGCTATTATTGTTGATAGAATTTCCTGTGATATAAACATGATAAACAGAAAATAAATTATTTTAAAAACATAAATTTAGTGTTTTACCCATGTGATTGGTGTCAAGTTGTACTGTTGGAATTTCCTTCAAAGGTATATGTCCTGAATTGCCATTTAGCATTCTTAAACAGCAAAGACATCTTGTAAGTGACATTTTACTATATTACTATTTTGAGTTGGAAATCCGGAAACAAGTCTGTGGGTAAAGTTATGTTTTGAAACTGTAAAGACAAATTTGCAATATTTAACATAAATCGTTGTCTTATATGTCAGTTTTAGACACTTGGTAACATCATTTGTTCTAATCTTATTCTAATAAAGACATTATTTTGGATGAAATGTGTATTTTCCATGACTGCTTTATATTCGTTCCATCTCGGAAAGTGGTCTTATTTTATGTTTCCACGTAAGCGTAATCTTGCTAATGTTTTAGGACAACTTAATATTACAAAATCTTGGAAAGCGTTTAATTGACATTGATTTCTAGAAATGGACCGGATTGTGAACGAAATTTGCGACGAAAATGACTTAAAGGTACGAATAAATGTCTAGCATCTCTTCATACATTTGACCAATTCATACAATATGGATAGAATATATGAAGGGACAATAAACATACAAAAAACCCAAAAGTGATGTCATAGAAAGAAGGCAAACAAGGTAGAGCCAGAGAGAAAAACAACAGAAAACGAATTAAAGAAACTGTCTTGCATAAAACAAAAATATGCATGACTGTGTTAATTTGCCACTGCTGCCAGCTCACCAGCTCAGTTACTGAAATGATGACAGACCTAAATTGGTACCCACTCGAAATTAGGCTCTTACGATACAGACTTGTTTTCTTTTACAAAATTATACATGAAATTGTTGCAGTCCCTACACATAACCTTTTGATCTTACTAGACAATAGAACCAGACATAGCAATCCACACTCATTTAGGCAAATACAAACATCCAAAGACAGTTATAAATATTCATTTTATCCACGAACTGTTATAAATTGGAATCATCTGCCACAACAAATAGTATCATGCAGTACAGTACAGGGATTCAAGAGTATGATCTCAGAATCTGCTCTCATCCCCATATTCTATCCCTAACTATTCTGTTATCAAATGTATATAGTTTTATCACAATTCTTTTTTTTTCAAATGTAAATACGTTATGTTGATTTTTTGATTTTGTTATTTTTTTTTTTTTTTTTGTTGTTGTTGCTAAAGTGTAAATTATATGGGACTATACACATATGCTCTGATAGTGAAAGAGTCAAAAAAACAAAAAAAAGCCAGGCTAACTCTTTCAGTGATAGTGAGTAGTAAAACACCAGTTTACATACAATACACCTTACCGCTATTTAGAAATCTGTCCCGCTTGAAATTTTGATGTCATACAACAATCACTTTTCCATTGTGTCATCAGATAATATGAGGCAGGCATTACCTGTGAAAGGGGACGAAGTCTGTATGATTTTTTATATGCCCGTCAAAATTTTGGCGGGACGTATTATGGAATACAAATGTCCCGTGTCCGTCCGTCTGTCTGTCCGGCGTAAACATGTCGCACCGTAACTTGAGAACGACTTATCTAAATTTCATGAAACTTATTATAGTTGTTTTTTATGATGGTCAAATGATCTGTATACTTTTTGGTGAAAATAAAATTTAAACTTTTTGAGTTATGAGTTATGGCACTTTGTAACTAAAACAGGGGTGTGTTTTTTTTTCACATGTCGCACCGTATCTCAAAAACAATTCTTGATTATTGCTTAAAACTTTACACACTTCTTAGTTATATTAATCTAAAGATCTGTACACTTTTTGGTGATGATTCAAAATTTCATTTTTGAGTTATTGAGTATTTTGTAAAAAAGGGGGAGGGGTTTTTTACATGTCGCGCCGTATCTCAAAAACGATTTATAATTATTGCTTAAAACTTTACACAAGACTTTGTTATATTATTCTAAAGATCTGTATACTTTTTGGTGATGATTCAAAATTTCATTTTTGAGTTATTGAATATTTTGTAAAAAAGGGGGAGGGTTTTTTTACATGTCGTGCCGTATCTCAAAATCGATTTATGATTATTGCTTAAAACTTTACACACTTCTTTGTTATATTAATCTAAAGATCTGTATACTTTTTGGTGATGACTCAAAATTTTGTTTTTGAGTTATTGAGTATTTTGTAAAAAAGGTTATACGCCCATTAAAATTTGGCAGGACGTATTATGGTATACAAATGTCCGGTGTCCGTCTGTCTGTCCGTTTGTCTGGCGTTAACATGTCTCACCGTAACTTGAGAACGACTTATCCAAATTTCATGAAACTTAATTAATATAGTTGTTTCTTATGATGGTCAAATAATCTGTATACTTTTTGGTGAAAATAAGATTTAAACTTTTTGAGTTACGGCACTTTATGACTAAAACAGGGGTAGGTTTTTTTCACATGTCGCACTGTATCTCAAAAACGATTCTTGATTATTGCTTAAAACTTTAAACACTTCTTAGTTATATTAATCTCAATGTCTGTATGCTTTTTGGTGATTATTCAAAATTTCATTTTTGAGTATTTTGTAAAAAAGGGGGAGTTTTTTTTTACATGTGCCGTATCTCAAAAACGATTTATGATTATTGCTTAAAACTTTACACACTTCTTTGTTATATTAATCTAATCTAAAGATCTTTATACTTTTTGGTGATGATTCAAAATTTTATTTTTGAGTAATTGAGTATTTTGTAAAACAGGGGAGGTTTTTTTTACATGTTTCGCCGTATCTCAAAAATAATTTATGATTATTGCTTAAAACTTTACACACTTCTTTGTTATATTAATCTAATGATCTGTATACTTTTTGGTTTTGATTTAAAATTTTATTTTAGTAATATTTAGTTTTTTGTAAAAAAACAGGGTGGGGGGTTTCACATGTCCCGCCGTGTCTCAAAAACAATATATGGTTATTGCTTAAAACTTTCTCAGAAACTATTTATGATTATTGCATAAGACTTCCACACAAGATGTCGGGCGTATCATGTGCTCATGGCACAGCTGTTTATTTTTACATGTCGTGCCGTATCTCAAAAACAATTTATGATTACTGCTTGAAACTGTACACACTTCTTTGTTATATTAATCTAGAGATCTGTATACTTTTTGGTTTGATTCAAAATTTTATTTTAGTGATATTTGTAAAAAAACAACAAGGGGGGGGGGGGGGGGTTTCACATGTCCCGCCGTGTCACAAAAACAATAAATGGATATTGATTAAAACTTTCTCAGAAACTATTTATGATTATTGCATAAAACTTCAACACAAGACGTCGGGCGCAGCTGTTTATTTTCTAATTCAAACATATCTTAATTTCAAAACAGAAATACTGTAACGTTTCCGATTTTGGTTCTGTTGTTAGGGATTTTAGTTGTGACGTTCTTTAAGTTATGACATCATATGCAATGTATACAAAGAAACGCTATCATCAGGTAACGTTTTTTCATATCAAGGAATTATTAAAAATGAAATTGGTATTGCGTTCCTTCCTATTTTATACTAGACTGATTAATATATATTTTACTCAAAGTTTTATGCAAACGAGACCGGAAAAAGGAAGTACATTGTAGATTTCTGCGCAGATGTGAGAATTCAAAACACGACATAAAATAATTTGAATGATTTTGAGTTCATTAGTACAATGAAAATATCGGGGAAAATTTTCCTGATTTTTTTTCAATTGATTTTTTGTCGAGCCTGCAACTTTTGTTGCAGAAAGCTCGACATAGGGATAGTGATCCGGCGGCGGCGGCGGTGTTAGCTAACTTCTTAAAAGCTTTATATTTTAGAAGGTGGAAGACCTGGATGCTTCATACTTTGTATATAGATGCCTCATGTTACGAAGTTTCCGTCAGTCACATGTCCAATGTCCTTGACCTCATTTTCATGGTTCAGTGACCACTTGAAAAAAAAGTTCAGATTTTTTGTAATGTTGAATTCTCTCTTATTATAAGTAATAGGATAACTATATTTGATATGTGCGTACCTTGAAAGGTCCTCATGTCTGTCAGACAGTTTTCACTTGACCTCGACCTCATTTCATGGATCAGTGAACAAGGTTAAGTTTTGGTGGTCAAGTCCATATCTCAGATACTACAAGCAATAGGGCTAATATATTCAGTGTATGGAAGGACTGTAAGGTGTACATGTCCAACTGGCAGGTGTCATCTGACCTTGACCTCATTTTCATGGTTCAGTGGTTATAGTTAATTTTTGTGTTTTGGTCTGTTTTTCTCATACTATATGCAATAGGTCTACTATATTTGTTGTATGAAATGATTGTAAGGTGTACCTATCTAGCGGGCAGATGTCATGTGACCTTGACCTCATTTTCATGGTTCAGTGGTCAAAGTTAAGTTTTTGAGTTTTGGTCTTTTTATCTAATACTATATGCCATAGGCCATCTATATTTGGTGTATGGAAATATTTTATGATCTTTTTGTCAGTCGCGCAGGTTTTATTTGACCGTGACCTGATTTTCACGGTTCATTGCACAGTGTTAAGTTTTTGTGTTTTGGTCTATTTTTCTTAAACTATAAGTAATAGGTCAACTATATATGTTGTATAGAAGCATTGTTAGCTGTACATGTCTGCCTGGCATGGTTCATCTGACCTTGACCTCATTTTCAAGGTTCATTGGTCTTTGTTTAGTTATCTTGGTTAATGTTAAGTTTATGTGACAGTTGTATTAAAGCTTAGCTTTATACTTAGGACTATCAACATAATATCAATGATTAGTATAGAAGGCGAGACATTTTAGCGTGTGCACTCTTGTCTACTGTTATTGGGGACTTTAAAATGTTTGACATCAAATTTGTCAAGTAATGGCAGACAAATATCAATAAGGTGTATAGATAATATGAAAGTATAGTTATGGCTCGTTTCTGAAGCACTGTCTTTTCGAGAAGAAAATGGAAAACAAATGATTTTAGTTTGATCTTTTGTATCACTTAAACATGTACATGTCCAAATGTTTTTATTTCTGCTTGCATTCAGATTTTAGGGAAATATATGACATATTCTCACCACTTTTCTCATCAGTTTATTGCAATTTATTGCAGATTACTAATGCATAGTAGTTGCCATAGATGCACAAAAATCATTTTAACTGCTGCAATTGTTGTCTATGGAAGATACTGATTGCATGCATACATGTATGTGCTAATTTGATGAAAACAATAAGCTCATTTTGTAAGGAAGCAAGGATGGTAAAATTACCATAACCTGAATGAATAATCAAAGAAAAAATGCTTTAAGCGATGAGTATACATGTGTATTTTCTTGGATGCCAATGCTACCCAACAAATGGATGACATGCATGGGTACAGTTGTGATCTTCACCTTTCCTACTTTCTGAATTTTTATTTTTTCAGAAATTTCAGATCTTATATCAAGAGCAAGTCAAACGAGGTGTTGTAGATGAAAAAGCACAGTTTGAATATGCTTGGTGTTTAATCAGGGGTAAAGCTCACTCTGATACAAAGAAAGGAATTGCACTTTTGGAAGGTACACTATAACTATTAACCATAGAAATATACATGATTTATTTTTGGTGATGTCTACTGACTATGGACTTGTTTCCAGTATAATTATAGCAATCTTCTAAATGTTGATAATTTAGTTAAAGAATTGAAATATAGAGAATATTGTATAGATTAATGAATTTTCAAGGATAGATTGAATGATTCCATTCTATAAACTTATATAAATACATGTTTTTTTTCTCCAGATTTATTTAGAAGAATAAAGGAAGATGAAGGAAAAAGAGATTATTTATTTTGTTTATCACTTGGATATACAAGGTTAAAAGTAAGTATTATAATATTTTTTGTAAGATGGTTGAAATTTGAATTTTACTTATGAGAGGGTTTCGTAGGGGTCCTGATCCCAAAATCTCCGGCTTAAAAACATGTATATATTTGTTTTTCATTTTGTACATAAATCAGACTGTTAATTTTCTTGTTTGAATTGTTTTACATTTGTGGTTTCTTGGCCTTTTATAGTTTACTTTGTGGTATAGGTTTTGCTCATTGTCAAACGTTATACTGAGACCTATATAGTTGTTAACTTTTATGTCTCTGGTGAAGAGTTTTCTCTTCAGAAATGATACCACATGTTGTTTTTATTGTCGAGCCTGCGACTTTCGACACAGGAAGCTCGACATAGGGATAGTGATCCGGCGGCGGGTGCATTAGCTACCTTTTAAAAGCTTTATATTTAAGAAGATGGAAGACCTGGATGCTTCATACTTTGTGTATGGATGCCTCATGGTATGAAGTTTCCGTCAGTCACATGTCCAATGTCCTTGACCTCATTTTCATGGTTCAGTGACTACTTGAAAAAAAAAAAGTTTTTTTGTAATATTAATTTAAAATAAATTCTCTCTAATTATAAGTAATAGGAAAACTATATTTGGTATGTGTGTACCTTGCAAGGTCTTCATGCCCGTCAGACTTCAGTTTTCACTTGACTTCACCTCATTTCATGGATCAGTGAACAAGGTTAAGTTTTGGTGGTCAAGTCCATATCTCAGATACTATAAACAATAGGTGTAGTATATTCGGTGTATAAAAGCACTGTAAGGTGTACATGTCCAGCTGGCAGGTGTCATTTGACCTTGACCTCATTTTCATGGTTCAGTGGTTATTATATGACCCCAAAACATTTTTGGGATAGTATAATGGTATGATGTCTTCGTCCGAAGACACATTGGTTTCCGGATAATAACTTTAGTTTAAGTGAATAGATCTTCATGAAATTTTTTCAGAAGGTTCAATACCACAAAAGGAAGGTTGGGATTGATTTTGGTGATGATGGTCCCAACCGATTAGGAATTAGGGGCCCAAAAGGGGCAAGAAACAAGCATTTTTCTAGTTTCAGGATAATAACTTGTGTAGAAGTATTTCAATTGCTCTGAAATCTTACTGCAATGTTTAAAACCACAAGTAGAAGGTTTGGATTCATTTTAGGGGTTATGGGGCCAAAGTTTAGTAATTAAGGGCCAAAAAGGGGTAAAAACAAGCATTTTTTCAGTTTCAAGACAATAACTTATGTGTAATTGTATGGATCTCTCTGAAATTGTACCACAATGTACCATATAACAAAGGGGAGGCTGGGATTAAGTTTTGGATAATAATTGCCCAAAATATGTTGGAATTAGGGGCAAAAAAAGACCAAAAAGAAGCATGTTTCTAGTTCCCAAACAATCATGACAATAACTTGTGTTTAAGTGTATGGATCTCTCTGAAATTGTACTTCAAGGTTCAATCCTGCAATGGAAAGCATGGAATTGAGTTTTAAGGATTATTGCTCCAAGGGGTTTTCAAAAAGTTTGGAGGGGGGGGGGGGGGGGGGATTTTTTGTATACCATTTTTTGAAGGGCTTCCTTTTTTTCAAAATTTTTTCTGTATGCAATAGGTCTACAATATTTTGTGTATAGAATGATTGTAAGGTGTACATGTCTAGCTGGCAGGTGTCATCTGAACTTGACAACATTTTCATGATTCGGTGGTCAAAGTCAAGTTTTTGAGTTTTGGTCTTTTTTTTTAATACATTGTACTATATGCAATTGGTCAACTATATTTGGTGTATAAAAATATTTTATCATCTATATGTCAGTCTCGCATGTTATTTTTGACCTTGACCTCATTTTTACGGTTCATTGCAGCTCAGTGTTAAGTTTTTGTCGAGCCTGCAACTTTTGTTGCAGAAAGCTCGACATAGGGATAGTGATCCGGCGGCGGCGGCGGTGTTAGCTAACTTCTTAAAAGCTTTATATTTTAGAAGGTGGAAGACCTGGATGCTTCATACTTTGTATATAGATACCTCATGTTACGAAGTTTCCGTCAGTCACATGTCCAATGTCCTTGACCTCATTTTCATGGTTCAGTGACCACTTGAAAAAAAAGTTAAGATTTTTTGTAATGTTGAATTCTCTCTTATTATAAGTAATAGGATAACTATATTTGATATGTGCGTACCTTGAAAGGTCCTCATGTCTGTCAGACAGTTTTCACTTGACCCTGACCTCATTTCATGGATCAGTGAACAAGGTTAAGTTTTGGTGGTTAAGTCCATATCTCAGATACTACAAGCAATAGGGCTAATATATTCAGTGTATGGAAGGACTGTAAGTTGTACATGTCCAACTGGCACGTGTCATCTGACCTTGACCTCATTTTCATGGTTCAGTGGTTATAGTTAAATTTTTGTGTTTTGGTCTGTTTTTCTCAAACTATATGCAATAGGTCTACTATATTTGTTGTATGGAATGATTGTAAGGTGTACATGTCTAGCGGGCTGATGTCATGTGACCCTGACCTCATTTTCATGGTTCAGTGGTCAAAGTTAAGTTTTTGAGTTTTGGGCTTTTTATCTAATACTATATATGCAATAGGTCAACTATATTTGGTGTATGGAAATATTTTATGATCTTTATGTCAGTCGCGCAGGTTTTATTTGACCGTGACCTCATTTTCACGGTTCATTGCACAGTGTTAAGTTTTTGTGTTTTGGTCTATTTTTCTTAAACTATAAGTAATGGGTCAACTATATGTGTTGTATAGAAGCATTGTTAGCTGTACATGTCTGCCTGGCATGTTTCATCTGACCTTGACCTTATTTTCAAGGTTCATTGGTCTTTGTTTAGTTATCTTGGTTAATGTGAAGTTTATGTGACAGTTGTAATAAAGCTTAGCTTTATACTTAGGACTATCAACATAATATCAATGATTAGTATAGAAGGCGAGACATTTCAGCGTGTGCACTCTTGTTTTCACATGTCCCACCGTATACTAAAAACAATTATAATTATTGCTTTAAATTTTACACACTTCTTTGTTATATTAATCTAAAGATCTGTATACCTTTTGGTGATGATTCAAAATTTTATTTTCCAGCAATTGAGTATTTTGTTAAAAAAAAGGGGAGTTTTTTTTTTGCATGTTGCACTGTATCTCAAAATCAGTTAAAGTTTATTGCTTAAAACACTTTTTTGTTATATTAATCCAAAGATCTGTATACTTTTTGGTTTTGATTCAAAATTTTTTTTTACTTTAGTGATATTTAGGTTTTTTTTTGAAAAAAAAACCTAAATATCACTAAAGTATCACTAAAGTAGAATTAAATCAGATGAAAAATATTGCTCCCAGAGACAATTTTTATTCTGATAGGCCAAATTTCAAGTATCTTCTCCTCTATAACTAGAAGGAAAATGTTTTGAAACGTAAGTGAGTTGATGGTAAGATGATAATCTGCATCTATGTTGATCAGGTGGTGAACCAGGGAATTTGTAATGGCACCTACACCCATCATGGACACATGATTTTGTTTAGCGGAATGCATCATTCACCCATGTGTCAACATCAGAATTATTCCTGAGCTTTGAATAAGTATCTGGGAGAACATGTGAACAAAGGAGCATTAATTATTTACATGTAGTAGTTTATTGATAACCATTTATATAGTCATTAATATATTGTAGCTATACAGACTACAAGAAGCCTCTTCTTTTTTAAAAAGAAAAAAAATCTTTGATTCAATTATCATTACAAAACAACTTTAATATATGACATGTCTAAATATATCTTGTTCATGCAGGTATATAAATCAGTTTACATTTAAAATAAAGAATATTCAAATTTGTATAGTTTAGCAGAGTGTGAACTCCCTATTAAAGTGGCACACCCTGTGTAAAGATGACCATCTTTGTTTAGAGCCAGAGAATATGGACCATCTATTTCATTGGTCCTTGTAGAGTAATATTCAAGAATTTCTCCATCACAGGTCAAAATATGAAAGTAATGGTTGTACGGGTCTGCCAAAATAATCTTGTTTGATTGTGTTATAATTACATCTCTTGGTTGAAAATGTTTGTCAGGTTTGGTATGAGGACCTGTGTAAATTTGTAAAATGTCTCCATTTTGCTTAAGCACAACAAGTCTTCCTCTACCTGCCTTGTCTAGCTGGTCAACAACACATATATTACCACTTTTTGTTGAAGTAATCCGAAAAGGAACTTTGAATAGTGGATTTCCATTGCTTTGTTGGTATTCCATGAGGTGCCCGCCTCCCTTGTCCATTACGATCACAGAGCGCTTTCCTTCAGCAGTAAATGCTGATCCTGCAGGAATGGCACCCATTATTATTTTCTGGTCTTTTGTAACATGAATTCCAGAAGTTATTAATGGTGCAATGTCAAACTTAGAATCAGTCATTTGTCCAGTTTTCCCACTTATTAACTTCAACTTCTCTCCTGCAACTGACAAAAGAATATCATAAGGAGAAATTACTGCCATGTCATAAACCCTAATGTTAAAACTGGATAAAATTTTGATGCTGTCTTTTTCTGGTTTAACATGTTGCACAACTTCAAGGGCATTGTCTCCTAGCCATAAAGAATCGTCTTGGAAAGAACAAGCAAGAAGATGAATATTTTTCATATCTGTTGTATACTCATTGATGACTTTAAGCTGCAATAACTCCTCGCTTATTTTGCCTACATCTTTGATATCTAAAATCCTATGATTTCCAGCATTTTCCAATTTTGAATGAATTGTATCTTTACATCTGCTACACATCAACATTACACACTCCTGACATTTCCACTGGACTTTATTATCTCCCTTACAATGCAGGCAGCCATCTTGAATTTGTTCTTTTGATATTGTTTTTACTTTTATTGACTTGGTTGTAGCCATTTTTGTGAAATAATGTCATCTCTCTCTTTTGTTCACACTACGTCATTTCTCAGAAGTTAAAATAATATGATGTGGAAATTTGAATTGCATAATGTTTTAGTTTCAGTTTTAAATTTATAAATTAGAATATTCAATAACTTATCATATTTGATTACATGTGCTTCTGAGAATTTAAACAGAAAAATAAGGTCATGATCATTCAAAATACAACTAAATGAAAAGCACAAGTATCAGATAATAGATTATATGTATTGTGGAAAGTCACATGATTTAGGTGGTGATTTAATTTTTGACATGTTTATAATTTCAAAATGTAGTTAAACAATTCATAATATATTATCAGTAGTCTAATTTATCAGTGATCTGAAATTTGAATAGTTATACAGACTCATGTATATAATAGGAAATTTAAACAAAGTGTAATTTGATATATGATGCAAATGTAATGTGTATGTTTCACCTATTAACAAGGTAAAGGAGATAGGTTTAGATTTTAAATTGTTAAATTTCAAAAGAGTTAAACAAAATCTTGTGTTAAAGGTAGATCATGTGTCTTCTTCCTCTTGTCGAATTGTAAAATAGCAGAATGCAGTTTTATGGTCTAGATCTTTAATAAGAAATGACAATTTTTAAAGAGGAAAGTGGTTCATTTAATATGTTTGTAACAGAGAGGCAGAACTCATGACTTAAAAATTACAATGAAGAACATTATGTGTTTTATCTCAAGATCACAACTATATATATTAAAACTTTTTTTTGTAAGATTTTTTTTCATCTTTGCCAAATAAGGGGAGATAAGTCAGATACCAAACTTTTTGAAGGAATGTGAAGTATTTTATCTATTTTATTTGGTAGCAAGAAAATGAGTCTGTGACTCCCCTTATTGTTGTTGAGATTGTAATCATGCAAGTTGATGCAACACCTAATGAATCTGGCTTGGTAGTCTCAAATTTACCAATTTTATTACTATTTTATGGATTAAAAAAATAGTGCTTTTGGCACAACATTGATTCTATACATCCTATCAGTCAATTAAATTACATAATTTGTGTATGCTGCACGAATCTATAGTATCTGTTCTTAAAATATCAATGATGTAAAGCCCCAGTCCCACTAGACCACGATCGCACCACGCTCACCGCGATCTAAATTAAATTCAGATCGTGGTGAGGTCGCGGTATGAGCGGCATGAAAATGTCAATTTTCGTTGCTTTCACGATGCTACGACGTCCTCATTACGCTTCTACAACGATCCCGCTACGATTATAACACGTTTTCACCGCGCTTATTCTGCGACCTTACTACGCTTATCAAGATCTTTCTACGCTCATCACGTTCTCACTACGACCATACCACGAGTTATCCGATTGCAACACGATCTTACCACGCTTCTACTGCGATTATAGCACGTTCTTACCACGATTACACTACGTTCAAACCGCGATCTTACTGCGCTCTCAGCAATAACGTCAACACCGTGTTCCATATCAATATAGTATCATTCCTTTAGTTCTATTTCTGATTAATACGTATATTTTCGAAAAAAATACAGTCATGCAACCAAAATCTACTAAAACACGTGGGCGTGGTGTTAGGGTTGATGTAGAGGCAAATGGAGCTCTGATAGTAACGAATCTTGATCAAGTAGAGATGACGGACTGACCAATCCGACCTAAATTACAACCTATTGCTGGTCCATAAAGCTGAAATGACGATATTTTAGTGAACGATAGCAGATATGAAACAGATGTGTCAATAGATATAGGAAGATGTGGTATGAGTGCCAATCAGACAACTCTCAATCCAAGTAACAATTTTTAAAAGTTACAATTATAGGCCAAGATACGGCCTTCAACACTGAGCCTTGGCTTACACCGAACAGCAAGATATAAAAGGCCCGAAAAATTACTAGTTTAAAACCATTCAAACGGGAAAACCAACGGTCTAATCTATATGAAAACAAAAAGCATGGTTGAGCCGTTAGAGAAAATGGACAAGAAGTCCCTATTACATACAGACAAACAAAACCTGGAGAGAATTTATATATTTTATTGGAAAATGACAATGAGAATAATGGTCGTAGTATGAACGTAGTCAGGTCGTAAGAAGAGCGTGATGAGGACGGCAAGGGCGTGCTAGAATCGTACTATGGTCTTGAGCAGCGTGGTATAGTTGTAGTGGAAGCGTAGTTTGGTCGCGGTGAGAACGTGATGGTCGTAATGAGGTCGTAATAACGTCGCAATGAGATCATAGCGCAGTTTCTCCGAATAGAATCACGCTTTTGCTACGCTCTCACTACGATGGTACAACGACCTTTGCGATCTTACTACGATCTTAGTGCGCTCTCACTACGCTTCTACTACGACCTGATTTCGCCACGACCACACCACGATTGTTTTGAACATGTTCAAAGTTTGCCACGCTCATCACGATCTTGAAGACCTCACCACGACTGTGATACGACCTTACTGCGATCTACACGATCGTACTACGATCATTAAAATTTGCATTTTTTTCACAGATCGTAGTGCGATCGTGGCCTAGTGGGACTAGGGTATTAAAGAAATATTTGAATTTAGAGTTATCTTTCTATGTACATAATTGTATTTTAACCAAATTCAGATACAAACAAATGTACAATGATATTTGATTAATTGTTACAGAAACATGAATGCAAAGGTTGTTTGGAAGTCATTAATATAAAAGTTGAGCCAAGAATTATTTTCTGTTTAAAAAGAATTTCTTCATATTTTCGTAGGAATATGAAGATGCATTAAAATATGCTAAGGCCCTATTAAAAGTTGAGCCTGAAAATAGACAAGCACAAGGCTTAAAACATTATATAGAGGATAAAATGAAGAAAGGTAAGATCTTGTGTAGAGTAATTTCAAGGTATGCTTAAAACGCCTTATCAAAAGGTATACACAGATACACTTTATAAAAGGTATACACAAAAACACCTTATCAAAATTAAGATAAACACAAAAACACCTTATCAAAAGGTATACACAGATACACTATATAAAAAGGTATACACAAAGGCATCTTATCAAAAGATATACACAAAAATACTTTATCAAAAGGAATACACAAAAACACCTCATCAAAAGTTATACAAAAAAACACCTTCTCAAAAGGTATACATAGAAATACTTTATTGAAAAGTATACACAAAAACACCTTACCAAAAGTTATACACAAAAACACCTTCTCAAAAGGTATACATAAAAATACTTTATTGAAAGGTAAACACAAAAACACCTTACCAAAAGTTATACACAAAAAACCTTATCAAAAGGTATTCACAAAATACCTGATCAAAAGGTATACACAATAACACCTTACCAAAAGGTACACACAAAAACATCCTTATAAAAAGGTATACACAAAACACACCTTATCAAAAGGTATACACAAAAACACCTTATCAAAAGATATACACAATAACACCTTTTCAAATGGTAGACACAAATACACCTTATCAAAAGCTATTAAACATATATAATGTTAAGGAGGGGTATAAAAATACCAGTCGAGAGAATGTTAAATTCCGCAGCTGTAAGGCGAGGGAAATTCATTCTCAAGACTGGTATTTTTCAAAAATACCCCTCCTTAACATGATATATCTGTTTAATAGCTTTTGATAAGGTGTATTTGTGTCTACCATTTTTTGGCAAATACCACGGCAGAGAGGGTATAAAAAGCATATCCTTTTTGCAAATACCCTGGCAGCGTTAAAAAATGAACGATATTCATTTGATAATAGTAAATTGGTAAAAATACACTGGCTATCAACCAATTAAAACCCAGGATTCTTACATAAGGTGTAATTAACACTATAACACCTTATCAAAAGTTAAACACATTAACACCTTATCAAAAGGTAGACATGAAAAAACACCTTATCAAAAGGGATCTACACAAAAACACCTTATCAAAGGTATACACATAAACACCTTATTAAAAGGTATACACAAAATTTGTGACAAACACACCTTATCAAAAGGTATACACATTGGTAAACGGAAAGAAAGTCACAGGACAAAAAGTCACAGGACAAAAAGACACAAATAATCTGTTGACAATTTTTATTTGAATATGTAAGAGAAATATCTTGAAATATTTACTTTTTTATACATATATTCATATTAAAGTTTAGGAAATGTGTCATTATACTTGAAAAATAAAGATTTGTTTAATTTTAATAGTGCAAAAGAAAGATTTCTTGGCACCATGAAGCCATTTTGCCATTTTGTTTTTTTAACAATTATTCAATTATCTATGATATTTTTTTGATAAATTTTATTTACAAAGTTGGTTTATGTACAATAGTTCAAGAAAAATACAAAAATATTTTTGTATAAATAAGCGTTTTTTATTCAAAGAAAATAATCAGAAAAAATGAACTGTGACTTTTTGTCTGTGACTTTTTGTCCTGTGACTTTTTGTCTGTGACTTTTTGTCCTGTGACTTTCTGTCCTACATGCTACAAATTAACACCTTATCAAAAGGTATACACAACTACACCTTATCAAAAGTTAAACACATAAACACCTTATCAAAAGGGATCTACACAAAAAACACCTTATCAAAAGGTATATGCAAAAACACCTTCTCAAATGGTATACACATAAACACCTGATCAAAAGGTAAACACAATAACACCTTATCAAAAGGTATTCACAATAACACCTTATCTAAAGTTAAACACATAAACACCTTATCAAAAGGGATCTACACAAAAAACACCTTATCAAAAGGGATTACTAATAAAACACCTTATCAAAAGGGATTACTAATAAAACACCTTCTCAAAAGGTACATACAGTAACACCTTATCAAAAGGTATACACATTAACACCTTATTTAAAGGTATACTCAATAACACCTTATCAAAAGGTATACACAATAACACCATATCAAAAGGTATACACAGAAACACCTTATCAAAAGGTATACACAGAAACACCTTATCAAAAGGTATACACAATAACACCTTATCAAAAGGTATACACAGAAACACCTTATCAAAAGGTATACACAATAACACCTTATCAAAAGGTATACACAATAACACCTTATCAAAAGGTATACACAATAACACCATATCAAAAGGTATACACAGAAACACCTATAGAAAAAGGTATACACAATAACACCTTATCAAAAGGTATACACAATAACACCATATCAAAAGGTATACACAATAACACCTTATCAAAAGGTATACACAATAACACCATATCAAAAGGTATACACAGAAACACCTTATCAAAAGGTATACTCAATAACACCTTATCAAAAGGTATACACAATAACACCATATCAAAAGGTATACACAGAAACACCTTATCAAAAGGTATACATGAAAATCCCTTTTCAAAAGGTATACGCAAAAACACCTCAAATGGTATACACAAAAACACCTTATCAAAAGGTAAACATAAAAATCCCTTATCAAAAGGTATACGCAAAAACATGGCTGTTATCTTCCTATGGATAGGATTGTGTCTCTTTGGCATATTCCCCATTTCCATTCTGAATTTTATCAAATGAACTGACTCTACTTTTTATGGGGTTTATCATCTTCTTCCAATACCTAAATTTAATCTTAAAGTAAGCTTCAACTTCATTTAATAGAATATTGGTCATGTGATAGAATGTACAAGGTTATTTAATTATATTATATATTTGCCAGTTTGATAAGGATTGTGAAGCTATTGTCTTGTCTATTGTAACAAAATAAACAAATCGCTTGTTTTTGTTCTACTTTTGACCTTTTCGTTTATTATCTCCCCTTATTATGAATTCTTGTTTAGGATAACTGGAATTTTTGGGTATTTATCAATGAGACACTGACTAAAACTACCAAAGAAAAAGAGAAGAGACATTTTGAGCTCAATATAGGGTCAACAATAAACAAGTGTATAAACAATATGTCAACCTCTAAATCAACCTGGCTCTTGAAAATTAAGGTGGTACCCAACACTTTCACTAAAATTAATTTGGCTCGTTTAATTTTCATAAAATTTTGTCAAAAATATAAAAATTTTGAACCAACCGTTTTGTCAGAAAAATTACACTGGTTATATAGCAGTTTGACAAACACCAATTTTGATCATTGAGAAGCTTAATATTCCTTTTACAACACAACGTAAATAAAACGTTAAGCTGACTTTACAGAGTTATCTCCCTGTAGTGTTAGGTACCACCTTAATAGCATATTCAGGAAATTACAAAATAGCATTAAGATATATCTAAGTACAACACTGATAAGATTCCTGACTTTGGACAGATGCATGAAGATGATGAATATTCAGAATTTTTTTATAGCTGACTATGCGATATGGGCTTTGCTCATTTTTGAAGGCCGTACAGTGACCTATAATTTCTATGTTATTTTGGTCTCTAGTGGAGAGTTGTCTCATTGGCAATCATACCACATCTTTTTTTTTTATATTAAACTAGTGTATTTTTTGTAAAATATGTATTTGAATTTCAGATTCTTACATTATATATATGAGGTCACACTAAGACATTTATAGAAATTAATTAAAGATTTTTGAAGATGATATCATTTAAATTTTTATTTTATTTTGCTTACAGATGGTTTGATGGGTATGGCAATAGTGGGCGGAGCTGCACTAGCTATAGGAGGTCTTGTTGGATTAGGAGTTGCATTAACCAAAAAACTGAATTAGCAAACTACTTGCAGGGGATCATAACATTGAGGACCAATATAAAAATGATATGTATGTTTTACTGTATTTGAAACAAACCCATTATTTTTTTATGTCAAAATGTTTGTTATCCTGTCACTATAAGAACTAGTTTATTGTATTCTGCAACATTTGTTTGAGGGATTTCACTATTTTTATTATTGACAAAAATTGAAGAAAAAATACATAATTCAAAAGTTATTTTGATAGAAGCTGTAACTGGACATTATAGTATACTACACAAATCATTGATGAGGGTCAGTGATATGAACTATAATATAGTAAAAAGCAGCTTTCTATTTAGTGATTTTTAAAAGTGCAAATGTATACTTACAAAAAATATATATATATAAAATATGTAAATTTACAATTTTTGTAATTTGTTGTAATCAAACAAATAATTTGTAAGAAATTATGTTTGAATTGAAGAGTGAGATTTATTGTGTTATTTGTGTTTTTCTATTATTTTAATATTTTGAGAATGGACATTTTCTGGAATCTTCTTTCAAGGGTTTGAGAGAAATTAACATGGCGTCACGTCTAAAAAATATATATTTTATACATACATTCGTCATTTGCTGTTTATTTATAGAATGAAATAAAAAAAATGTAGGTGCCCTGCAACTCTTTTATCTAATTTTCTTGTGACCAAAAAAACACTTTAAAGTCATTTGAAATGCAAATTCATTGACTCGTAAAATCTACAAACTTTTTATTAATGCGAAAGGATGAGTATCCCAAGGTTAAGACCTTCCTTTAATTGCACTAATTAAAATCATATATTTATCCAGTTTTCAAAAATTTCAAAAATAAAACACTCACTCAATCAATACAAGTTAAGCCTTTCTAAATGAGGAATTGTCAGGTCCCCCTCTCTTTGCAAAGTTTTAATAGAGTTTTATGTATACAACCATTTTTATGTGCCAATCATGTTTTGTTAATTTTTTGTGTTTTGTCTTGTGAAAGTTTAAATTAAAAGTTTGCATTTATTACATGCATTGTGTATTGCAAATTTTATTAAAAAGGTACTTGTAGCAAAATTCAAGTATGATTCCTGTTCATTTTTTTTATGAAAACAAACTTGAAAATAAAAATTTGAGTTGATTTTGTTTTGTTACTTTTTATGTTCCACCTACAATAGAAGAGGGACATAATGTTTACTGGTCTGTGCCTCCCTTCAGTTTGTCTGTCTATCTGTCCTGCTTTGGGTTAAAGTTTTTGGTCAAGGTAATTTTTGATGAAGTTGAAGTCCAATCAAATT
Source organism: Mytilus galloprovincialis (assembly GCA_037788925.1). Lineage (NCBI taxonomy): Eukaryota > Metazoa > Mollusca > Bivalvia > Mytilida > Mytilidae > Mytilus > Mytilus galloprovincialis. Next base: position 42,311,411 of record CM075334.1, on the reverse strand, counting down.
GAAATTTAGTACACATTTTGACTCCAATTACCCGGTTCACTGAATGTGTAAAATTATAGTGCAAGTGGGGCATCCATTTACTATGGACACTTTCTTGTTTAATCACTGTTATATACTTGTGTTTTCAACGGTTAAACGTTGGGAGGACCGAATATTGAATACCAAAAACGCTAACGGGTTAACCACACTTTTTTTTTAAATTTTAATAGATTAAATATAATGTGTATTGAAACATTAAATAATTTTGATCTATTTAAAAATTATTGTCATGATAATTAATTTGATATATTAATTGTCCAGTATATCGATTGCTTCTGTGTATAAAAAAATAATAATAATTAGAACCTAGACATTTTGTTTATCAGCTGGGGGCAAGATCTTAAGTAAACATAATTAGTTTACAGGTTTTTTAAACCATACCTTTAAATGAGTAATTTGATTAATTTTACGATTTACTTCATTATTTTATTTTTTATATAATATTGCGTAGTTCTAAATCTAAAAATGCAACCTCCACTGTGCAAGGCTTTTTCATACTTTAAACAAAATGCCAACTCAAAATTTGTGAAATACAAATCAACGTGAATGTTATTTAAAAGTAAAATCACAAAAATACTGAACTCTGTGGAAAATTAAAAACAGAAAGTCCCTAATCAAATGGCAAAATCAAAAGATATAACACATCAAACAAATGGACAACAATGGTCATATTCCTGACTTGGTACAGGCATTTTCTAATGTAGAATAAATGGTGGATTAAACCTGGTTTTAAAGCTCTTACTTGTATGACAGTCACATCAAATTCCATTTTATTGACAATGATGTGTGATCAAAACAAATATACATAATAAGTAAGAATGTCACAAATATGGGTACAGCAGCAACACTAATCCCACTAAAAACTGGGGGTGATCTCAGGTGCTCCAAAAGGTTAAGCAGATCCTGCTCCACATGAGGCATCAGTCTTGTTGCTCATGTAATAATAAGCTGGTAAATAGTCTTAATTCGGTAGGTCACATTCATGAAAAGGGAACAGGATTGAAGTTACAACAAAAGGAACATATCCGATATCATCTGTGAAATGGATATTCAGTAACAGTCAAGGCCTTAACTACCATTGAGGCAAGAGGGGCAATTGCCTCACTAAAATTTCGACAGTGATTTTTTTTTATGTCAAATATTAAATACGAAATATAATTGTCATTTGTTGTTCTGTCTCAACCTTAATTTCCATAACTTGTCATCATTCCTTTTAAATTATTCTTACTGGATATAACTCAGCATCTCAATGGGTGATGTTTCTCAATTAAATCAACCTAGTAATGATAATCATTGTGGATCTCTGGTTTAAACAGGCTCTTGCAGAAAAAATAAAAGCGATACTGAAGGTAAATAAAGAATAATTCTAGTAAACTAATGCTGTTTGTGAACAGAATCTGAGTATTGAAAATAACTTAATTGGAACTAATCCAAAACTGTGACCATAACATGGATAAGTAGACTGACAAATCAAGTACTGGGCATCGCAAGGGGACAATCCTGTTTGCGTATTCATTTCTCCGTTTCACCAAATTTACTTTTTCTCTGTTTACAGATAAATAAAATATAAATAATATGAAACATGCATGGATTAATTTTTATCCATGTTTCTTTAACCTTAAAAATTGAAAGAACATCCTGTATTCCAATTTGACATTATTGAGGAACGCAAGGCCGTAGCTAGACATCTTATTTTAGTGAGGCAAAATAATTGAGCCGAGCGAAGCGAGGCAAAAATTTTTTTTGGAGGGTATGAAATGAATGGTGCAAAATCCTGAATTCTAGGCATTTTTAGAGAGTTTGATAATGTTTTGAATGTGGACACTTTTTATATAATTTTTTTTATATTTAAGACTTTTACGAACACCAAATTTTTAACAACTTTCTTTAAATTTATATGTAAGATAATCATCCAAATATCACTGATTTGAGTCTGCTGCCAGAACATAGAACAAACATCGATTCAGTAGAGTTTGCCAAATTTTTCTATGGCCGGTTCAGTCAAATCGTTTCAGAAATTCAATCATAATTTGGTCTGCTGATATCCTTATCGCGATGAACATGGCAAGCCCGCACAATCTCTCGCCACTCATGCATGCTCTTTTCCAAATTTTCAGTCGTTTAAGGGCAGTCTTTGTTTCTAAAGGAAGCACATTATCATCAACACAATGATCAATGTCTTCTTCCAATTCCTTCTCCATCAGCAATTTGGTAGCAGCATCGATAGTAACAGTTTTGTTTGCAAAAGGGAATTAAGCTTTCCTGTAAGCACCATCATACAGTTGCAGTTACAAAATAATAAACTCGCTTTTATGCTGACAAAGAGTAGACAAACTAGGGATAGAACGAGATAAGATAAATGTATATGATTCTATTTATAGAGTATATATGATATGGGTACAGGGGAATTGGAATGGAGTTTTTGACGTTTACATGTAGGTCCATAATTTCAAATTATTTCTGGAAATAGTTGGTGGTATTTTAGTTCCAGAATCTATAAATTTAGGGGTTAGGGGTATGGGGTATCCGATTCCGAAACCCCGAATATAAAGAAACGAAATTCCGTAGTCCCGAATATATAAGTAAAGACAAAATCCTGTGTTAAAGGTTCTACCATTCCGCAATAATATCAAATTGGAATATGGGATATTCTTTCAATTTTTAAGGTTAAAGAAACATAGATAGAAACTAATCCCGGGGGCTGCATGTTTCATATTATTTATATTTTATTTATCTGTAAAGAGAAAGATTAAAGTTCGTGAAATGAATACGCAGACAGGACTGCCCCCTTGCGATGATTTGATTTGTCAAAAGTTGGTTAAACGGAGAAATGAATACGCAGACAGGACTGCACCCTTCCGAAGACCAGTACTTGATTTGTCAGTCTTCTTATCGTTTTGGATTGTTCTAATGAAGTTATATGCAATACTCAGACTCTGTTAATTCACAATAATAAAATTGAGAAAGGAAATGGTGAATATGTCAAAGCGACAACCACCCGACCATAGAGCAAACAACAGCCGAAGGCAACCAATGGGTCTTCAATGTAGCGAGAATTCCCGCACCCGTAGGTGTCCTTCAGCTGGCCCCTAAAATATGCATAATAGTACAGTGATAATGGACGTCATACTAAACTCCGAATTATACACAAGAAACTAAAATTTAAAATCATACAAGACTAACAAAGGCCAGAGGCTCCTGACTTGGGACAGGCGCAAAATTGCGGCGGGGTTAAACATGTTTATGAGATCTCAACCCTCCCCCTATACCTCTAGCCAATGTAGAAAAGTAAAAGAATAACAATACGCACATTAAAATTCAGTTCAAGAGAAGTCCGAGTCTGATGTCAAAAGATGTAACAAAAGAAAATAAATAAAATGACAATAATACATAAATAACAACAGACTACTAGCAGTTAACTGACATGCCAGCTCCAGACCTCAATTAAACTGATTGAAAGATTATGTCTTCATCATATGAATATCAGGTACAATCCCTCCCGTTAGGGGTTTAGTATCATACTATCATAAAATATATGAGAAGAACATAACCCGTGTCATGCCAACAACTGTTTTTTTAGAAATAAATGTGTTTAGTTCCGATGCAAAGACCCTATCAGTGAATCAATGTTAAAGCCAAAATATGCAATCTTTAATGACCTGACAACAGTATCGTAACTATATCCCCTTTTAATAAGTCTATTTAAAGGTTTTGTTAGTTTCTGAGGAGAATACTGACATTTTTGTGCTTTATAAAGAATATTTCCATAAAATTTTGGATGTGAAATAAACTAGTTTACTAGAATTATTCCTTCTTTACTTTTCCTTTTCTGCAAGAGCCTGTTTTTAACTAGAGCTCCATGATGATTATCATTACTAGGTTAATGTTATCGAGAAACATCACCCGTTGAGATGCTGAGTTATATCCAGGAAGAATAGTTTAAAAGGGATGATGACAAGTTATATATAGAAATTAAGGTTGAGACAGAACAACACATGACTATTATATTGATATATATGTATAAAAAAAATAATCAGTGTCGAAATTTTAGTGAGGCAATTGCCTCACTTGCCTCAATGGTAGCTACGGCCTTGGGAACGGTAGGACCTTTAAAACGGCATTTTGTCTTTACTTATTCAGGACTACGGAATTTCGTGTCTTTATATTCGTGATTTCGGAACCGGACACCCCCAACCACTAACCCCTAAATTCATAGATTCTGGAACTAACATATCTTACCACCGACTATTTCCCGAAATAATTTCAGTGAAATCACGGACCTCCATGGAAATGGCGAAAACTCCATTCCAATTCCCCTGTACCCATATCATACAAGTAAACTAACTCCAGATAAAATCATAATCATGTATCTTATCTCACTCTATCCCTAGTTTCTTTACTCTTTGTCAGCATAAAAGCGAGTTTAATATTTTGTAACAGCGACAGTATGATGGTGCTAACAGGAAAGCTAAATTCCTTTTTTTCCAACCCAACTGTTACTTCCTGTGTTGCTACCGAATTGCTGATGGAGAAGGAATCAGAAGAACACGTTGATCATTATGTTGATGATAGTGTGCTACCGCTAAAAACACAGTCTGCCCTGAAACGATTGAAAACTTGGGAAAGGGCATGCATGAGTGGCGAGAGATTGTGCTGTCTTGTCATGCTCCATGTTCATCGTGATAAGAATAATATCATATCAGCAAACAAAATATTCTGAAACGATTTGACGAAACCGGCCATAGAAAAATTGGCAAACTCTACTGAAGTGATGTCTGTTCTAAGTTCTGGCGACAGACTCAAATTGATATTTGAATGACTTTATGTTTATCTGACATTTATAATAAAATTGTTAAAAATTTAGTGTTAGTAAATGTTTTTAAATATGAAAAATTTATAAAAAAAAGTGTCCAAATTTAAAACATTGTCAAGCTCTCTTGAAATGCCTAGAATGCAGGATTTTGCACCATTCATTTCATACTCTCCCAAAAGATTCTCGCCTCGCTTCGCTCGGCTCAATTATTTTTCCTCACTAAAATAAAAGGCCGTTACGGCCTTGACAGTCAACCAACTTGTGATGGCGTTCGTAAGGTTTTCAAAGTAATGATTTCAACTTCAACATTTGGCACTCTTGGTTTAAAAATGTAAATTCACAATTGGGAAGCTGAAATCATCTCTTTTGTCGTTTTGTTTTCAACCTACCCTCATTGTCAATTTCTAGATATAAGTCCTAATCAGATGGCAAAATCAAAAGCTCAAACACATCAAACAAATGGATAACAACTGTCATATTCTTGACTTGGTACATGCAATTTTTTTATGTAGAAACTGGTAGATTGAACCTGGTTTTATACACGAAACCAGACTTAACCAAGAAAACTAAACATTGACCAATGAATCATGAACTTGAGGTCAAGGTCAGATGATCCATGCCAGGCAGACATGTACAGCTTACATCCGCACACAGTATACGAAAACCAGAGCAAAACACAAAAACTTAACTATAACCACTGAACCAATAAAATGAGGTAAAGGTCAGACGACATCTGCCAGTTAGACATGTTCACCTTACAATTCTTCATACACCAAATAAACTAGACCTAGTTATTGCTTATAGTATCTGATATATGGACTTGATCACCAAAACTTGACCTAGTTCACCGATCCATGAAATCTGGTCAAGGTCAAGTGAAAACTATCTGACGGGCATGAGGACATTGCAAGGTATGCACATACCAAATAAAGTTAACCTATTACTCATGATAAGAGAAATTATCATTACAAAAAAATCTTAATTTAGTCACTGAACCATGAAAATGGGGCCAAAGACATTGGCCATGTGACAGACGGAAACTTCGTATAAACATAAGGCATCTATTACAAAGTATGATGCATCCAAGTCTTCCATCTTCTGAAATAAAGCTTTTGAGAAGTTAGCTAACGCCGCCGCTGCCGGCTCCACATGTCGAGCTTTCTGTGACAAAAGTCGCAGGCTCGACAAAAATGAATGTTTTTGTCATATGAATTTCTCACTTATTATGAGAAGTAGGATAACTATATTTGCACATTTCTTGCAATGTCTTAACGAGTGTTGGACAGAGGTCACCTGCCTGCGACCTCAATTAATGAATCAGTGATAAGGTTAGACTTACGTGATTAGGTCAGTTTTTAAATACCATAAGAAGTAGGTTAACAGTATTTGGTGTGTGGAATGATAAGTACATGTCAGTTTGGCAGGTTTCATCTGACCTTTACCTTTTTTCATGGTTCATTGGTCCATGTTAAGTTTTGTTGTTTTGGTATGTTTTTCAAGTACTATAAACAATAGTTCAACCATATTTGGTGTATGTAAGGATTGCACTGTGTTCATGTCTGTCTGGCAGGTATCATCTGACCTTGATCTCATTTTTATGGTTCAAAGGTCAATGATAAGTTTTTTTGTTTTGGTCTGTTTTTTCAAAAAGTATACAAAATGGGCCAATTATAATTGGTGTATAGAATATTGTACTGACATGATTTATCTGATCTTGACCTCATTGTCATAGGTTTTTGAAAATCTTAAGTTCTTAAGTTACTGAAATGCTTTTGAGTAAGACTTTTATCTTCAAGAATTATATTAAATCAATGGTCAGTAAAGCGGCAAGCGCGACATTTTAGCGTGTGCACTCTTGATTTACAAGTCATGCAATAATTTGTCTGTGAGTCGAACTACGAGTCCTGACTGTCAACACCGACGCTGTGAGCTCGAATCCCGCACATGGCAGGAAGCACTCGAACCCATTAAATCTAAATTAACTAAGGTTGTCAGTTTTTCTACCCATTGTGATGTTCTCCGGGCAATCCGATTTCCTCCACCAATTAAAACTGATGCCACGAAATAGCATGATACTACTGCTGACAATAGCGTTAAGGTTCGGGGCCATATTTACACTTCAAATTTTACTCTAAGTACATACAAACCAGTGCATACAAAAAGGCATGGAAGTTAATAGATAATTAAATTTTAAATGGTCATGTTTTAGACTAATTTTAACCTTTTCTGAATTTTGAGATTCCTTTTTTCCGTTCCCACAGGAGATTCCAAAATAAACTAAGTCAACAGACGGACGATAAATATATATACTACACAACAAAAGGTGATTAAAACTGTGTAAATGAGTGGCCCCATATCAAATGAAAAACAGGTGTTTGTTTATTATATAAAATTATTCAGTCTTAAAAAAGGGAATCTCAAATTCCAGGTTAGTGTTTAGTTTTCTGAAACATAAAACGCATTAAAATTTTACTTACCAAGTTCCACTCATGCCTTTTGAAAAATTCCAGGTACACAGGTTTATGATCTTTCATACTCGGAAAAAATTGCATACTCTGATTATTTGAGTCTGAACAATAAAATCCTATATGGTGTTGTTGGCGTGATGACTGATTGCAATCATGAATTTATAGCATTTACAACAGGTTTCATATCGACAATAGTTGCAATAAAGACTACAAACAACCGCTTGTTCGGAAACTGTACAACTCTGATTCGTTGATTATTATAAATTTAATGTTGAAATATTCATATTTAGATATAATGTTTAATATATATACATTTAAAGTTCAGAATATTCAAATTTGTATAATTTATCTGAGTGCAAACTCCCTATGAAAGTGGCACACCCTGTGAAAAGATGACCATCGTTGTTTACAGCAAGAGCATATGAGCCAAATATATCATTGTTTCTTGTAGAGTAAAAGTCAAGAATTTCTCCATCACAGATCAAAGTATGAATGCAATGATTATTCGGGTCAGCCAAAACAATCTTGTCTGATTGTGTTGTTATTACATCTCTTGGTTGAAAATGAAAAAAGGATAAATGTTTTGAAGACCTGTATTAATTTGTAAAATGTCTCCATTTTGCTTAAGCACAACTAGTCTTCCAGTCTGCCTTCCTTGTCCAACTGATCAACTACACATATATTTCCATTGTTTGTTGAAGCAATCCTGAAGGGAACTTTGAATAGTGGATTTCCATTGCTTTGTCTGTATTCAATCAGAAGTCTGCCTCCCTTGTCCATAACTACCACAGAGCGCTTCCCTGCTGCAGTAAATGCTGTTCCAGCAGGAATGACACCCATAATTACTTGTTGGTCCTTTTTAACATGAATTCCACAGGTTATTAATGGTGACTGAATGCTAAATTTTGCCGGAATCGGTCATTTGGCCAGTGCTCCCACTTATTAACTTTAGTTTCTCTCCTGCGACGGATAAAAGGATATCATTTGAACAAAGTACTGCTATGTCATAAACCCTGATGTTAAAACTGGATAAAATTGTTGTACTGTCGTTTTCTGGTTTAACATGTTGAATAACTTTAAGTGCATTGTCGCCTAACCATACAGAGTCATCTTGGTTGGAACATGCAAGAAGATGTATATTTTTCATATTTATTGTATACTCATTAATGGCTTTAAGTTGCAAATTGTCTTCTCTTATTTTGCCGACATCTTTAATATCTATAATTCTATGAGATCCAGCATTTTCCAATTTTGAATGAATCGTTTCCTTACATCGGCTGCACATATTAGAATTAAACACTCAAGACATTTCAATTGGATTGCATAGGTTCCATTACATTGTTCGCACCTAACTGGAATTTGCGCTGTTTTGACTTTTAATGTCTGGGTAAAAAAAGCCATCTTAGTAAAATACTGTCATCTTAGTTTACATGCAGTACTTAACTTCTAATAGTTAAAATTTATATTGGTTTGGAAAGTTTGTATCAGGTTTAAATTTCAGTTTTTCAAAGTGATAAATTTAAATTACAATTGTCAACTTCTGAGAATTAAAAAAGAAAAGTTTGTCATTTAAAAAGAAAAAAAGTTTTTCATTTAAAAAGAAAACAGTTTGTCAATTTGAATACAATAACACGACATAGTTAAAATCACAAGTTTCCCACAATAGACTGTAGTACATGTAAATCGATGTTTTGTAGTATATTGCCAATCAGGCAGCTTTCCACAAGAGACCAAATGATTACAGTAAAAGAAAAAGACTCATTAATAACTTTAAGTTGCAAATTGTCTTCTCTTATTTTGCCGACATCTTTAATACCTATAATTCTATGAGATCCAGCATTTTCCAATTTTGAATGAATCGTTTCCTTACATCGGCTGCACATTAGAATTAAATACTATATAGACACCTCTCTCACAAGCAAACAACCGCTTGACTGTAAAAGAATAAGGGCAATTACTTGCCTTCATACTATCTTGGACAATTCAATAAATATATTTTCTGATCTATCCCTATCTGAATAATAAAAGTCATGACACATAGGCACGAAAGTACTCGGAAAGCTAGTTGATTGATTTGATTGCTACTCATCAAGTGACAAATAGTTCATACATGCTTAGAACGAAACAAATTACAACAGGTAACGATGTCCTCTTATAGAGCCAGGGAAGTCCAGGATGAAGGTCTTAAAAATTCCATGCATTGGAAAATGAGGGTTAATAGGATAGGAAAAGAAGTTTCAGTAGATCACCTACGAATTCCCCAAGGAGTTGTTGCAATTTACTTAACGTCTAAATTGTCCTTTAACTAACCAGAAAAACCCTTGTTTCCCCCTACTTGTTTAATGATTTGACCCATTACCTCTTATAGCCATCCCTTTGTAGTATGGAAACTTGTGGTATAATTTCAGAGAGATTTATACACTTTAACTGTTTAACATCAGTTATTGACTGAAAACTACAAAAATGCTTATTTGGGCCCCTTTTTTTGCCCCTCACTTATTGAAACCCCCCTTGGAGCAAGAACCCAAAACTCAATTTCAGCCTTTCCTTTGTAGTAAAAAAAACCTTGTGTAATTTCAGAGAGATCCATACACTTAAACACAAGTTATTGTCTGTAAAAACTAGAAAAATGCTTCTTTTTGGCCCCTTATTTCTAAATGTTCAGGATATTAACCCCAAACTGACACCAAGCCTTTCCTTCATTATATGGAACCTTGTGGTACAATGTCAGAGAGATTAATACAGTTAAACATAAGTTATTGTTCCAAAACTTCAAAAATGCTTAGTTTTGGCCCCTTTTTTGCCCTTTATTCCTAGACTGTTTGCCCCAGAACCCGTAAAATAAATCCCAACCTTCTACTTAATGATAAGAACATTGTGGTACAATTTCAGAGTAATTGAAATACTTATACAGTCTTTCTCAGTTTGTATGTTTGTATGCATGCGCAATTACTACTGAGACTTACACTGTTTGGGAAAAAAGTTGTCTTTTTGGGAATAATTTTAAGCCATTTTTTTTCAAATTGGGATTCTTCTCCAGGGGAAAAAGCCTTTATTCTCCGGTAATTTACGGCAAACAATATCACTGTAGGTGGAGGTGTGTTCTTATTTCAAACAGAGGGGCACTCAACCTATATCAATTTGTGCATGAAGCAAATTGATAGTTGCTAGATACTGAATGATTATACCACAAGAAAGTTTTAACCTGTGCATATATACTTAAAATACGATAAAAAATCATGTCTTTTTCAGGACTTCTTATCCAACCATGTAGTATGGCATGTTATTGAGATATGGTTTTGGTCGATGGATGTTCATAAAGCACCTGTAGTACAAAGTATATCACTGGATTTAGCTCTTTGTTTAAGTGTATTATTAAAGTACTTTGCTTTGAGCTCAGTTCATTGTTATGCAATTCATTCTTTGTGAAATAAAGATTTGACAGACAACTCTCATGTACAAGGATTTGTCAAAGAAGTATTACCTCTATGTACAATGTAAGTAATGGGGAGAAAAAAGCATTCTATTTCAACGTGAACCAAACATTATACAAATGTATGCCCATTGACCAAATTAAAAAAAAAAGACCAAATTTACCCGACAATGCTACTCCCGCTACTAGCAGTATGATGCTAGGTTGTTTTAATACATCTGTTCTGCCTACTGATGACTCGGTCCTGAGTGTAAATGGTCCTTCAATTCAATGTTCAAAAAAAAGTTATAAGGCCTATCTGGCCTAATCGATTTCTTAAACTATATTTCATTGTACATGTTCAACATTTTTCATTCATTTGTTTATTTCTTAATTTGTGTGATTTAACATTGTTACAGTAAATGTTAATTACTACACTTTCATACCACAACAAATACTGTATTGGTACATGTATCCCTTATATTTGTATCCATATAACCAAAAAAAATTAAAGGAGAATAATTTTGCATAACCTTTTGAATACTAATACTTTGTAGATATTTAGACATATTAAGACTAAGTAGCTGTTGATAATATCCACTTGACATGCTTGAAATTCTATCAGATTACTTTTGGAGCAGTTATGAGTCTTTGAAGCATGCTCACAAAGGTTCTGTTGGTGAAATCATTGTCATATTGGTCAAAAAATTTCTTTGCTTCGACCGGATTTTGAGGAGATATTATCAAAGAATTGATAAAAATCAGCACAAAGGTTTACTTCCTAGATCATCTAGCCCCAAGCATCATGTCAGGGATTGTCATTACTAAAAACCAATAAATGTATTCTAATCTGAGGAACATTTTAACAAAATTTTTTACTAATGATACTGATGATCCACCACAAAATAATATGAATAGAACCATACAAATAGTAAGCAAATACATATAAAAAAAGATGTGGTATGATTGCCAATGAGACAATTATCCACAAGAGACCAAAATGACAGAGTTAACAACTACAGGTCACCATATGGCCATCAACAATGAGCAAAGCCAATACCCCATTATCAGCTATAAAAGGCCCCAAAAATGACAATGTAAAACAATTCAAACGAGAAAACTAGCAGCCTTATTTATGTACAAAAAATATACGGAAAGTGAATATGTAACACACAAACAAACGACAACAATTAGATTACAGGCTTCTTATACATTTTTTTTGTACCATGTTATCAAATCTATATATCATCTCCCATTTAGAAAAAAAAACATGAAAAAATGAACCTATAGTGTGTTGCTCTCCTATCTACAAAATGTATCCAAAATCAAAGATGTGGAACATATTCTATCATAATCATTTGGCAACTAATGTAATTACTGTCTCTTCCATGCCCGTCTGGAACATAAAAAATAAATATTAAATAAACAATACTCCTAATGCTCAGGTTGGTTGTCATCGTGCAACACAGTTAAAAACACCATATAGGAAAACATAAAACTCCCTTTTGTCATAAGATACTGTCAAACATCCAAACATACTATCCACACTTGTTGATAGAAAAAAAATGTTAGATATCGGACTCAGACTTCTCTTTAACTGTGCATATTGTTGCACGTTTTTTTTTTTACATTGGCTAAAGGTATAGGGGGAGGGTTGAGATCTTAAAAAATATGTCTAACCCCACAGCAATTTTGCGCCTGTCCCAAGTCAGGAGCCTCTGGCCTTTGTTAGTCTTGTAGGATTTTTAATTTTAGTTTCTTGTGTGGAGTTTAGTATGACGTCCATTATCACTGAACTAGTATACATATTTGTTTAAAGGTCAGCTGAAGGATGCCCTCAGGTGCTGGAGTTTATCACTGCATTGAAGACCCATTGGTGGTCTTCGGCTGTTGTCTGTTCTATGTCCAGGTTGTTGTCTCTTTGACACATTCCCCATTTCCATTCTCAATTTTCGAACAGCTAATTTTGGTTTCGTGGAGATCTTGGTAGATCCAGGTACATGTGTAGAATGGAGTTTGTAATGATACATATTTATTATGTAATTATTATCTCAGATCCAATATTTAATCTTCTGATAGAAACTTCCAATTTAATCAGTCTTGATCTCTTTGTAACCCACATTTTTTTTGAATTGTCAATGAAAAATAGCCATAGACATCATCTTAAAGATTGACATGTGAAACAACACTGTAGTTTTGTCGAGATTTTGGATATCATAAATATACCATGTTATCAGTTGAATATTGATGAATGATGTTACTCAAAAAATAAAATATAGTACAACAAAATATTTTTATCTGCCTTTGATTTTTTTCTAAATGATAACAACTCAATCTATAAAATATGATAGTTTTATGCATAATTTATTTGTTATAGTGCAACCATTTAGCAGTCATAACTTCCAGTTTCATTTTGTTTTATGATGAAGTGTGGTTCAAAGTGCTCTTTAAACCACCCTGATACAGAAGTATTTCAAATCCATAAATAAAAAATAATATAATCTTTTTATCTCATATTATTAATCAATAATTTTGTAACAGACTAAAATGTCAGTATTTCGACAGATAGATCACTACATTCATACTTTTATATAACCAGAATAAAAAAAAGAAGAAATGAAGCCAATATAAATAACAGCTTATCGTTTCACCCCTTATCTATTTCTTTTGATTATATTCCAATAATAAACTAAGGCAAAGTTGACCTACATTTCCATTAAAATAATGTATTAGGGACGACATCAAAAGATTGATGTAGGATAAAACCTGCATGAATTAAGTTTTTTATCCTACATTGAACTTTTGATTTCGTCCCTTAATTGATTAATGTTTATTTCTTGATAATTTGTAGCTGCTGAAATCTAGCCCAATACACAAAAGTTAAACCAAAACCATCAATGCATAAAGTGAAGGTTAAGATCAACTTATTTTAGTGTGAACCTTCATCACTAAACCAGAGTGATGTATCAACTGAAAAAATCTAGTTCTTCCATGAATCATTGTAGCTTAGATATAGATATATTGATGCGTAAATGAATGTCAAGATTACTTGATTAATTTAACCGAATGCATCAATTAAAAGAGGGACGAAAGATACCAAAGGGACAGTCAAACTCATAAATCTAAAACAAACTGACAACATATAGATGGTTATATAAGAAGATGTGGTATGAGTGCCAATAAGACAACTCTCCATCCAAGTCACAATTTGTAGAAGTAAACCATTATAGGTCAAAGAACAATCATTTATATATGATTGTAGACACTTAGAAGTGGACCTCAACCAAAGCCAATAACGCATAAAGCAAATGTCAAGGTCAACTTTTAATGTTGACCTTTGTTATTAACCTATTGAATCTACTGACAACAGATTATTTTGATATGATTTACACTTAACAGGGATAAACAATCTATATGTACCTGAGAAGCACAGATGCTAATACATGTACTAGAAGTGTATACTAAACATCAATAATGTAGATAATTCACATATTCTGAAATATTTGAGCCAGAAAACTAAGAAGATGCTGGAACTATTACAACTTTGACTCCCCTCTTAGGAAAATTCAAAAGGTGGAATGGTTAAGCTAGAGAAAAATTCAAAAGGTTAAATGGTTAAGCTAGTGAATGGCTTTTAATACTAATTTAAGATAAGAATAAAATGTGTATTTCAAATACATGCATATCAGTAGAAAGACTTTAATTTCTTTATTATATAATATGTTCTGTAAACAAAATATATATATAAGATATACCAGTATTGCCTCTTTTTAATCTGAAATCACTGTCAATTGTTCCATTATCATTGTGAAAATGATCAAATATATTTTTACAAATATAACAGTTTCATTGCACATTATGAACACATGTTTTCAATATTGCAAATATATGAAAATAAACTCATACAGTTGTATTGTATACGGATTATCATGGATACATCATGTTTCTGTCTTTGCTAGTTCTAAAGTCTGTACTATACTGATCATCTTCTTCACTTGGCTAATGGCTTTAAGTGTGTCATCTTTAATATCTGAAACTGAAATTCAAAAATAATTCATAAAGATAAACAACATGTTTATCCTTTTTAAAATAAACAAATTTAATTCTTTACAAGAGTTTAAATTTATATAACTTCACCATATTTTCCAAAACATATTTTCCTTATTCCTAATGATTATCTCCCTTAAATGAAATTGTCTACCATGAAAATAAACATGGTCTACTTAGTTTAATAAGAAAATGACAATGGAGTTGTGAAAGTATAGGTCTAGCTCATGAAAATAGGCTAACAATCAGTAGTAGATCAGTGCAAAGGATTTCGATAAGGTTACAATTTCAATTGTTTTTCCCAGATGCTACAATAATACCAACTGAAGAAAGTTTATTTTCTTAACAGAGCTTTTTCATAAATAAAAAAAAACAATTATTACATTATAACATTTCTATATCCCTGTTTCTTTTTTTTTATGCATTTTTTTGTGTTTTTTCTTCCTTTAACTGAACAATTCTGCATTTTAAAATAAATGTATAATTTCAGCTTTTGGTATATGGAAGAGTCCATATAAGATCCAAACAACCACCAGTCAGGATAAGTCGTACACCTAATTTTACATAGCATGTTATTTTTATTTCAATGGCTGTGCCTATTTTACTAAATGGTTTCTCATAACCTAAGGGGAAATAACTCCTTGAAATCACTTGCACATTTGTGTCATCATTTTCATATTCTAACCTCCCTAAAAAGAGGTCTAACCACTTACAAATACACTGTATTTGTAGTAACACGTAGGATGTTATGGAGTCGGCACAACAACCAAATTTAAAATAAAGAAAAAAAAGAAAAAAAAAAAGATGCAGTGTGATTGTCAATAATACAACTCTTCACAAGAGACCAAATGACACAACAATTATAGGTCACTGTGTGGGCATTCAACAATGATCAAAATCCATAACCCATATTGAGCTATAAAACCCCTGAAATGACAAATGTAAAACAATCCACTATGTGGATTCATTATTATTGGTTGGATACCAGTTTTCGTGGGTACAGGTAAACCACGAAACTAAATGTTCAACAGATGACTAATTTTCTATAGACTTGTATGCAGACCTGGACAAAACCACGAAATAAATATCCTGGAAACATACAATTTTTCCTTTATCCACGAAAATTGATACCCATGAAAATAAAAGAATCCACAGTACTCCATAATAAAACTTACTTCCACATTGGCTTGTCATATCTTCTATTGTTTCTAGTTGTTTGAATGATTTATCAAAGATAGACTGTACTTGATCCATCTCAGACAGGTCTTGTCGAAGTATACCATTTGCATATCTTATCTGAAATTATATTGGAATCATTTTTCGATATATATCATACATATCCTGTGTGAATCAAACTCAAAAAGCATACAGAGGAATTAACAGCATTTTTATTATAAACATGTATCTTAAACTTTCAGCATATGTATATTTGGAGATTTTAAGCAATTAGATATACATGTAAGAAGATGTGGTATGAGTGCCAATGATACAATTGTCCATCCAAGTCACATTTGTAAAAGTTAACCATTACAGATCAAAGGCCTTAGTGTTTGCTCACACGAAACAGCAGGCTATAATCTCAATGAGACAGTATCCAAATTTCAGACACAAATTTTTTTTTTTTAATCTAAATGTTCTTCACACATATAAAGTTTTTATTAAAATATGGATCCCTACTTTGCTTTAAAATAGTACAGTATATTTATTGGTCAATAATGAGAATATAATACCATCTTGTCCTATCAAGATTATTATAAGGTGGAGGCTCTATATAAGAGGCAGTTGGGAAATTCTAAACACACATATTATTTTTCTGCCTTGTCAGATGATACATACTGTAAGTAATTTGTCCTCAAGTTGTTTTATTTCAAGATCAATCTGTTTCTCATCTTCTTCAGTATACTGGTTGCCTGCTTGGGCTTGATCCTCTGGTAGTACAACATGGTCAGGGATTTTAAACACATTTGTCATTAAATATTGCTGAAAAAATAATTTGCAACATCTGAGTATAATTTCAAATAAAGTTGTAAATCATCTACTGCCTGATATTCATATGATGAAGACATAATCTTTCAATCAGTTTAATTGAGGTCTGGAGCTGGCATGTCAGTTAACTGCTAGTAGTCTGTTGTTATTTATGTATTATTGTCATTTTGTTTATTTTCTTTTGTTACATCTTCTGACATCAGACTCAGACTTCTCTTGAACTGAATTTTAATGTGTGTATTGTTATGCGTTTACTTTTCTACATTGGCCAGAGGTATAGGGGGAGGGTTGAGACCTCATACACATGTTTAACCCCGCCTCATTTTTTGCTCCTGTCCCAAGTCAAGAGCCTCTGGCCTTTGTTAGTCTTGTATGGTTTTTAATTTTAGTTTCTTGTGTATAATTCAGAGTTTAGTACGACGTCCATTATCACTGAACAAATATACATATCTTTAAGGGGCCAGCTGAAGGACGATTCCGGGTGCGTGATTTTCTTGCTACATTGAAGACACATTGGTGGCCTTCGGCTGTTGTCTGCTCTATGGTTGGGTTGTTGTTGCTTTGACACATTCCCCATTTCCTTTGCCAATTTTGTTGATGAATTTCCACAAATGTTTTCAGTGCATGATGTAATACATATCTGCTATTAAAGGGAGAAATCATTTTACATGATGTATCTAGATCTGTTAGCAAATAGTTTGTTTGGGAATTGTTGTAAAGAAGTTTGACTGAAATAAAATTGTAATGGTATGGTTTTGATCATTAATAGGCTGTGCTTTGACCTTAGTTGCTTAATACATTTACACCATTAGGAGTCGAGTGGATAGCGGTCTCATTGGCAATTTTACCTCTACTCCCTATTTTTATAAACATATATATTTTACAATGTATAGTTATGTGTACTATTAGTACATAGGTTCAATTATGTTAATGTTTGGTCACTTTGTATTGCTATACAAAATGTTCACAGTTTAGAGTTGTAAGAGCAATGGAGCTTTAAAGAAGTCAACATTTTTGGTAAATTTTTATGGCAGTACAAATGTATTTCCAGTATGTTTCTTGTACTGTGAAAGTAATTTAATTCATGGGTATCAAACTCTGTGGTTTGAGGAAAAGTAACATGTTAGTGGGTTTTTAAATTCGTGGATTTTAGTTTTCTAAAAAAAAAAAAAAAGGCCATTGGAATCAAAGATTACAAATTGTCTTGATCGAAGGAAATTGTTAAGTAAACACTTGAAATGTTGCACTGCCAATCTGTAAAGCGTTGTGATGACACTTATTAACCTGAAATCAATTGATCAACAGATTAAAGACCACCAGGTGTTAATTAGACCATGAACAAATGCTATAAATGTACCTTGAATTGTAAAATTAATTGTTATCAAAAGCAAGCTCAGCATGAAATTTTTCTTCCCCAGACGAGAATTATGAGGATATAAAATGAACACTTTATCATAGCAGATCATCACCTGAAAACTGACTTTCATCGATCAAAAATATTTTTTCATGAGAATTAACAGATCAAAAGTTGTAGTTTAGGATTTTAAAATTAAATTGGTATAATCCTGCCTGCAGTTGAAGTTCATAGTGCATTTGCCCTGAGACTTCATTATAATAGTTTCAGATTTGCCAATATTCGATGTATTCTCTAGATCATATAGATAGTCAAACCTACATGGGGATCTTTCCATTCCATGTCTTGATTTGGACAAAAATTGTTATATTTCGTTGGACACTTAAATTTGTGGATAAAGTCATCCACAAAAACCACGAAAATTGGTTCCCCACGAATAAAAGTACTTTCACAGTATAAAGGATAGGTAAATATGCATGATGAACATTCTGCTAATTGTATCTACATTTCTTGTTGCAGCCATTTATTTTTGTAGCAAACAAAAGTATTTAATTGCTTGGGGGAGTTCTTTCAGAACTAAAACAATCCTTTAAATATAAGTTTCATAGGTTTTGATCATATAGTATTCAACATTTTACACTTACTTTAAAGGAAACATGACCATTGCTGCTAAGTGTCTTACTTAAATGTGATTATGAATATCATTATTTTAGCATTATGAAAAACATTTTTTGTCCTCAGCTATTGTCAAATGTAATTAGGTAAATAGTATGAGACCAGGGGCAGATCCAGCCTTTTTTAAAATGGAGGGTTTCAACCCAGGATAATATAAAAAGGGGGTCTGACCATTCAAAAGCATTGATTGATCATCAAAACTAGAGGCTCTAAAGAGCCTGTGTCGCTCACCTTGGTCTATGTGAATATTAAAGAAAGCAGATGGATTCATGACAAAATTGTGTTTTGGTGATGGTGATGTGTTTGTACATCTTACTTTACTGAACATTCTTGCTGCTTAAAATTATCTCTATCTATAAGGCCTCGGTTTTTTAATTTGTTGGTTTACGAATTTTCTCCATGAAAAAGTCGGGTCGGTCGGTTGGGAAAAAAATAAAAAAAATATCTTTCAAGACAGTAAACTGATATGCAAAATAAATATATATTTCACCTTTCTATAATAATATGTTTGTTATCCTATTTTGTCATCATTTCTTAAATTTTAGTTTAATGAAATATTATTGCTCAGTTGTAATAAAAATTGCATGACATTGCCTAATAATTTCCCGTAAAAAAGGGGGTGCACGGACAAAGACGTAATTAAATTTCATAAAGGAAGACAAATTCACATAGCTCTTAATCAATTCCAGAAAACTTGGTGAATAATGATCTTCAAGAACGAAAACTGATAAAGAAATAAATGTAAAAGCGTGGTAAGAAAATAATTTTCAACACACGCGTCAAAAACGTAATAGATTCGTCCACTGGAAAAAATGAGAATATCGTGTTAATCTGTTGTCACGCATACCCGTTTTTATCCAAATGGACGATTTTTTTTTATTATCTATGAAACAAGAAAATTTTAAATGATCTGTTAATATTCAGTACTTTAACTTGATGTCCTGAACTTCCACCTGTCCACATTTGGACAAGTCTATTTCTATGAAAAGATGCATCTTACGGACTGTTGACAAATAAGAGAAACGAACTTATTGTGTAATTGGTTTTAAACACGGGTTTCGTTCCACAAAAATATTTGTCCAAACGACATGTCAAGGTCATTAATAATTGATTTATCTATTTTTAGAAACGTAAACTGGAAGTTTCATTTTTTCACAACAGAAAGTGTTATCAATTCTGTTAGTGATTAATGCATTTCATTTTATAAAAAAAGGATAATTTATTTATTTTTCAGGGATAATGCATTTGTTAGGGTCGGCGGGAATGAAAAAGCATGAAAAGTCAATTTTATTTTTATTCTGGAAATCGGCAAAATCAGGTCGGCGGATCCGTAAACCAACAAATTAAAAAATCCTGGCCTAATGAACTTGGCCCATTAGTTTCAGTGGAAAATGTTAGTAAAAATTTACAAATTTTATGAAAATTGTTAAAAATTGACTATAAAGAAAAATAACTCCTAAGGGGTCAATTGACCATTTCGGTCATGTTGACTTATTTGTAAATCTTACTTTGCTGAACATTATTGTTTTTTACAGTTTATCTCTATCAATAATAATATTCAAGATAATGACCAAAAACAGCAAAATTTCCTTAAAACTAACAATTCAGGGTCAGCAACCCCACAACGGAATGTCTGATTCATCTGAAAATTTCAGGGCAGATAGATCTTCACCTGATGAACAATTTTACCCCACGTCAGATTTGCTCTAAATGCTTTGGTTTTTGAGTTATAAGCCAAAAACTGCATTTTACCTCTATGTTCTATTTTTAGCCATGGCGGCCATCTTGGTTGGTTGGCCGGGTCACCGGAACACATTTTTTAAACTAGATACCCCAATTATGATTATGGCTAAGTTTGGTTAAATTTGGCTTAGTAGTTTCAGAGGAGAACATTTTTGTAAAAGATAACTAAGATTTACGAAAAATGGTTAAAAATTTACTATAAAGGGCAATAACTCCTAAAGGGGTCAACTGACCATTTCGGTCATGTTGACTTATTTGTAAATCTTACTTTGATGAACATTATTGCTGTTTACAGTTTATCTCTTTCTATAATAATATTCAAGATAATAACCAAAAACAGCAAAATTTCCTTAAAATTACCAATTCAGGGACAGCAACCCAACAACGGGTTGACAGATTCATCTGAAAATTTCAGGGCAGATAGATCTTGACCTGATAAACATTTTTCTCCAGTCAGATTTCCTCTAAATGCTTTGGTTTTTGAATTATAAGCCAAAAACTGCATTTTACCCCTATGTTCTATTTTTAGCCGTGGCGGCCATCTTGGTTGGTTGACCGGGTCACGCCACACATTTTTTAAACTAGATACCCCAAAGATGATTGTGGCCAAGTTTGGATTAATTTGGCCCAGTAGTTTCAGAGGAGAACATTTTTGTAAAAGATTACTTAGATTTATGAAAAATGGTTAAAAATTGACTATAAAGGGCAATAACTCCTAAAGGGGTCAACTGAACATTTCGGTCATGTTGACTTATTTGTAAATCTAACGTTGCCGAACATTATTGCTGTTTACAGTTTATCTCTATCTATAATAATATTCAAGATAATAACCAAAAACAGCAAAATTTCCTCAAAATTACCAATTCAGGGGCAGCAACCCAACAACGGGTTGACCGATTCATCTGAAAATTTCAGGGCAGATAGATCTTGACCTGATAAACATTTTACCCTGTCAGATTTCCTCTAAATGCTTTGGTTTTTGAGTTATAAGCCAAAAACTACATTTTACCCCTATGTTCTATTTTTAGCCGTGGCGGCCATCTTGGTTGGTTGACCGGGTCACGCCACACATTTTTTAAACTAGATACCCCAATGATGATTGTGGCCAAGTTTGGTTCAATTTGGCCTAGTAGTTTCAGAGGAGAAGATTTTTGTAAAAGGTAACGACGACGCCGGACGCCAAATGATGAGAAAAGCTCATTTGGCCTTTTAGGCCAGGTGAGCTAAAAAGGAGGGGGCCCAACCTGAACATGCTGGATTAAACTAACATGATCTTACCTCCAAAATATCAAAAGATCTATTTAGCTTTCTTAAGATGTATTTCATCATGTTTTCTTCTCCTCCTTGCAGTTGAGTGGATGTCATTCCATTTGGATACTATAAAAGAATGAAGAGTTATCTCCAATGTTCGAATTTCATCAAACAAACATAATTTAATCCTATAAACAACATAAGACAAAAAAAAATGCAATCAAAGCAAATTAAAAAAGTGTACCCCTGTTTGATAGGGTATATAAACAGATCCACAGTTTAACATTATACATTCTCATACTGATTCACAATTAACAAATAACAAATGTAAATATCAGAGACAAAAGTTCACCAAAATTTGATATCTTGTGTAAAACTATAACTGAACAATTTCATTGTTTAACAAAAGTTCTTCAAATAGATTTTAGCAAAGTTATGTAAGAAAATGTTTGTCCTTACCTGTGATTTTATATATTCTGCTAGAGCAGCCAGACTTTCTCTAATGTATTCTGCTAATGCATTATACACTGAAATTATCAAAGGCAATACATGTACAATTACAGATTATAATAATCAAATCTGTATATTTTTAAAAACACTTATAGTATACATTAAAACAAGAATGTGTCCTTAGTACATGGATGCCCCACTAGCACTATCATTTTCTATGTTCAGTGGACTGTGAAATTGGGGTAAAAATTGGCGTTAGAATTTTTTTTTTATTAAAAAATCATATCATAAGGAACATGTGTACTAAGTTTCAAGTTGATTGGACTTTAACTTCATCAAAAACTACCTTGACCAAAAACTTTAACCTGAAGCGGGACAGACAGACGAACGAACTGACACACAAACCAGAAAACATAATGCCCCTCTACTATCGTCATACTATTGATTAACAGAATTCTAAATTTTGACAGTGATATAGTTGTAACTCAATAACAGATGTCTCTAGTCTAACATGAACTTCCTTCAACTTTCAAATTCAAACTTGTTAACTTTCTATTTTTCTGGAAATTTGGATTCAGAAATTATTGCATTCATTTATTATTGCAATTTTTGAAGAATGGATAGAAATGAGAGATTAATTATTGCAAATTTCTGGAAAATATGCATATAGAGATATGCGTCAGATATCAAAATGTTAGTTCTTATTATTGCGATACTCAAGTGCACTCAGTAGCAATATTCGCATTAATAAAATCCTCTCAATAATTTCTGGATTAACAATACATACAACTACTGTATGATTAATCTCCTTCAACTTGACATCTTAAACCTTCTTTTAGTACATTGTACTTCAAAATCAAACGAAGGACTCATGATTTTTTTCATAATTTCATATTATTTACCTCCATTCATGAAAGATTTTGGGGTAAATCCAAAATACTGTGTTTCATATTCTTCAAGTGGATCCTCCTCATCAGAGTCTTCTCTATCACATTCACTAACACTTCTCAGTACAGATCCTTCAGAAAACACGCTGTCACTCACAGACGCCATTGTTTTATGTCCTGAAAAATTTAAATTTTGTTAAAGGACCCTTAAAAAAAAGATCCATAGAGTGGATGCATGGAAAACGCTTTTTTCCAAAGTAAAATATCCACATAAAAAATTGTCTTGCTTTATTAAAGAGTGACTAACAATGAGAAAATCTTTTATACATGTATGAGCATGAAATATATATGTATTTTTTGTTTGTTTTGTTCCAACTATTGAATCAAATGACTTGTCTTTTCGAGGGGGTTTTATTGGTGAGGGGGTGTGGTTGGTCCCCAATTCCGCTTATTGCTTGGTCAGAATCCTGTATGTCACTTGTCATTGTTATAATAATGCTTGTAATTTCAAGTGTCCAGCTCGACTTTGTTTCCTGTTTTCATCCAAAATAGTTTTTGCTTTCATGTGTCACACTTACAAAAATGGGCAAATGTACAAAAACCACTTTGCTCAAATTACAGTTGCAACAAGTTCATAAATTATCTTTAGTTTACCTTTAATTCTGTTGACTTCTGTTGAAACAAATTTGGTTGCAGGATTTTCAACTGAACTATTTTGGGGATCATTTGTGGAGATATTAGCACTTACACTATCACATGATTTAGAAACATTTTCAGGTGATTTAAAAGTGTGTTTATCACAGTTCGACAAATTTTTATTTTTATTTTCATGCATTTCGATATTTTTAATTTTTTCTATTGTTTCTTTTACTAATAATTCATCTGGTGTAGCAATGTTAGAATTTCTATGTGCATCTTCCAAAAATGATGGCGATGTGACTGTTATTGCAGGTATTCTTTCCTCTTGATTGTCTTCACATATACTTCTCCGTTTTCTTGTTTCTTTGTCGTCTTGACATGACAAACTTCTCTTTCTGTTTCTTTCTTCAGACATAATGACTAAATCTTTAAAATAAAATCACTCATCATTATGTATTTACATAATATGCAAGCTTTCATTATGTTTTTCTCATCTTTCTCTCCAAAAGATTTTAAGTGGTCAAAGAATCAATATGGATTTTTTATCTTTTAGAAAATTTTCAAGCAAAAAAGCTGAACAAAACATCATGAACATTGAGTGCCATTGGAAAAAAACTTGGGGATCCAGGCTGGTCCTTGGAGAAAATGTTAAGTATTGTTCCTTATTTATTGCATATTAATGTGTAGTTTTTAAACTGACATGCACAATTCATTTCACTAGCGTAATGAAAACAATTCTTCAAAACAGCTCTGCACTCCACATTGCAAATTCACCTTAGACCCTCCATGCATCAAAATTTGTCTAGGAAAGACACTGTTATCACCACCAATTTTTTTGACAAAAAAGATCATGGCACAAAAAGTCCAGGTGATATTAAAATGTCCCTACCCTGCTGGAAAATAATCTCTTCAGCTGGGTAGTGGCATCAATAATAAGAAATATTGACTAATCAATTTCTCAAGAGTTCATATTGAATAGTTAATTGATAGAAAATAGGGTTATTTTGCTGCTTTCTGTTTAACTGCAATAATCGGTTCTTAACATTTACCCCACATTTGTCGTCAATGTCCCCTAGACCAAATATATTATTCCAATCTATATATTGTCACCAATTAAAATCTATCTGACTAACATAATAAACTTAGCACTAGCTGCTTATCTATAATACTAAAATAATGAGGTCCAATTTGTCAGCCGTCATCACGTAAAAACTATGAATCAAAGAATTCAACTTTAGATATAACTACATGTAATATAGTACAAAGGTGTAGATTAAAAATTACACCACTCCAGGCCCTTTTGTTTTCCAAGTAATTAATATTGCCAATAATTAAGAAGTTCCGGGTTGAGTCCGATACCGATACCATTAGTATATTCACGTTACCTATTACCTTACCTGTACGTTCCGCATCTGACAGGCACAACACCAGGATTAATATGCTATATACACGGGTCATAATCACAGGGTTGACACTACTAAATTGTCAAATTGTTACCTATTGTAGTATTTTAATCAGTAAGACTTTCTAAGATAACAATACGAATACTTAAAATCTGGACTAAAAATAAGGTGTATAGGTACAGTTTTCAATTTGTTAGCGGGCATGACGTAAAACAGCGAATCAAAGAATTCAACTTTATAACTAATGTAGGACAATGCTGTTGATTAAAAAATACTCCATTCCAGGACCTTTTGTTTTCCAAATAATTAATATTACCAATAATTGATAAGTTCCAGTTCGACGGGTTCAAACAGAAAGATTTGAAAGCAGAGAAAACTGTGTATTTTATAATCGGCATGACTTTATCCAATCTAATTAAAAACCGATCTCTCAATGCTCCTGTTTCTGATATGTCGCGTGGGAGATCTAACGAAACCCGCTTTGAGGTCACATGTGAGTGACCTCGTAGGTGTGTCTTTTTAGACCAATGAAATTGAGTCTTCCACGATCTTGGAAGTTTAACGTAAGGCAAAGGGATGTAACTCATTTTATTTACGACGAAATCGTCAGTCAAAATAATTCATAAACTTTTTTGATTGGCTTATCAATAGGTCGTCAACTCATTTGCATATCTTTATAAATTCATAACTTTTAGTTCACTCACATGTGACCTCAAAGCCGGTTTCGTTAGATCTCCCACGCGACATATCAGAAACAGGAGCGATGAGAGATCGGTTTTTAATTAGATTGGACTTTATCACATGACAATACTAATACTAAAATAAGGCTTGCGCATAGTTATATACTTTAATTCAGTCACGGACCCGTGATATCACGGGTGTGTTCTAGTATAATTAATGATGATCAAATGTTTTGAATGTCAATGCAAATTCATTTGAATTTAAACTAAACACAAAAAAGACTAAGAAAGTAAACTCATCATAGGTACATGTAAAATTTTGTATGCAAGATGTGCCTTTTTCACTATAAAAGATCTATACTATTCAGTATTCAGTGAAGCTTGAATGAATAATAAAGCTTATAAGCTAAATAAAGTACAAGTTGCAGAGCATTCAGCATGTTCAGGAATCGGACTCCTAATGCTAAATGTTTTGCCAAAAACACAGTATTAAAATCAAACTTCTTCTTCAGACTGCTGAACATGTGTTGGAAATGACGATGCGTACATTTTTGTGACATGGTGATAGAAGTCACATGACAGATGCGTCTGAAAACCATATTCAGTTCTGGCCTATCACTGTATCAGCTGATGATTATTCATGATTTTACATGTTTTATGTCAAAATCATAACGAGTTCAACGAATTTCCAGTATTGTCAGTGCAGGTTAAGTCTGAGAAACCTGATAGAAGAAAATTACAAGACGATGTCTAGTCTGAGTGTCTAGTGATGAAATAAAATGGCTGTATATCTCTTTCGCCAATAGTCAGCAATAATGAATTTTAATTAATCGCCACAATTTTTATTCTTTCACCAAATCCAAAATGTTGACTTCCAGTGGAAACCTTGCTTTCCAGTATTGTTATCAATTATGCACAATATTTGTTTTTTTCCCTTGTTATCTGATACTGAGTGATAAAAAATCGAACTTTGTTAATCATAAAAATTATCTGAAATAATTTTGTTCAGTAATAATTTTTGTGTTTTCAATTTCCATCGAAGTTTCCCTCAAATGGGCTCAAATGTAACGTTTACAACAATGGGAAAATTTATATATTCGTATATTTCACTTCGTCTGAGAAATGAGCAGCAAACCTTTATTTATTTTGACCTACCAAAAAAAGAGCAAAACTGTGGATGTTTGTTCTGTCTTTTCAGTCTTTTCAAAGAAAACTGTAAAGTTCAAAATTTGGCGCTTTTATCTGCCTAATCTCTAAATGTAAACAAAGTTTGGTGAATACAACCATATCTTGTCATTTCATATAATACTTATTTTCTTATCTTTGTTTTAATATCTAACAATATTAACGTATACAACATTCTAAATCTTTTTCTTTGTGAATCTAATTTTGTTGAGATTATCTTTTCATCATAGTCAGTTGTGCGATTTATTTTAGCTAGTTTCCTTCGCTCTTAGAAAGTGTTGCGGTTTCGTTTGGTTATGCAATCATTGATGTGGAACATGTGCTAACAGACGATCATACTGTGGTTGAACGGAATAATAAGTGACCATGGATGAAACATTGAAACATTACAATCCGAACCCGACCCTCACCACCAATCCAATATCGAAATTGTTCTTTTGGTAAGCATTTTGTACTGATTGATTATGTACTAACACTTTTAATAGCTGGATTTCATATGCGATTATTTAGATAATAGTGTCAAAATTTAGGACTAAAATTATACAATGATGCCAACAGTAATTATATCTTGAATATAGATTTCAGCAGAAGCAGATTGATTTTATCAGTTTTAATCCAATGTCAAAAGGTCATTTTGTACCTTTTAATTAAATCATCAATTTAATGCCAATATGACCTATAGTTGTTAATTTCTGTGTCATTTGGTCTCTTGTGGAAGTTGTCTCATTGACAATCATACCACATCTCTTTTTTTTTAATTTTTGCTTTGAATATGTACAGCTGGTTGGGATTACATGTATCTAACCAAATGTTTTATCATATACAATGGGATATATAATTTTACTGTGTCCAAAAGTTTTGTTGGATTGAAGAGAAAAATACATTTATTTAAATGAGCAAATGATAATATAAAAGCCTATTACTATAAAAGGCAACAGATTTGGGTTAACAACTTTTCTAAATACTGGATTGTTTAATTTTAATATGAGTTTTTAATCACTCGTCACCAAGAAAGATGCTGATTTTCAAAGGACTTATTACATGTACATTTATCTGAAAAAGTTGCTAACCAAATTTAAGGTGCTTCTATTGACCCTAAACAAATATAATATGCATATAGGTTGTTATGATCATCTTTGTGAAGAGGTACAGAAAATGTAGGTGAAAATCCAGATATGGATATTATGGGGACAAAGTCCCCTATTACAGTAGAAAATTCAATAAAAAAAAAAAAAAAAAAAAAAAAAAATCGGGAAAATTTCCCGAATTTATCATTGTACTAATGAACTTAAAATCGTTCAATTTTTTTTTGTCGCGTTTTTTAATTTCCGGATTTGCGCAGAACACATAACTCTACTTCCTTTTTCCGGTCTTGTTGTCGTGAGACTTTGATTAGTCTAGTAAAATATAGGAACTCAATGAACACAATACCAATATTTCATTTTTAATCATTCTTTGTCTTTCAAATTGGTATGAATAAATGTTACCTGATGCATTGCGTTTCTTTGTTTACATTGAACATGACGTCATAACTTAAATAACGTCACAAGTAAAATCCCTAACAACAGAACCAAAATCGGAAACGTTATGATATTTCCGTTTCTTTTTTTTAACAAATATTTAAGTTACAAAAAAAATAATTTAAACAAACTTCGTCCCCATTCACAGGTAATGCCTGCCTCATATTATTCCCATGAATGGGTATTATGTGACGGAAAATAATTATTTCGATTTACAAAGAGTTGCATCACATTATTATATTAATTACAGATACAATCTCTATGGATTATCAAAGTTTATGAAAATCCAGGTCGCTGTTTACACTTTATCACTTTGATATGTTTATAAATATTTGTGTAGTACATATAGATCTTGTAACTTAATTAATAATCCAATAAGTCAATAATGAATTATTATTCATATTGTTGAAATTTAGGTGTACATGCACATGTATAATACCACCATTGATTTTCCCCTTTAATAGTACAAGTTATAAAGTTCTACAAGTCTTTTTTAAATTTGCACTTTTAAAAAAATTGGCAGAATTTATTTTTGTTTCAAATAAAGAATTACATGTAAGTTTCATCCTGTCCAGTACTATATATAGATTAGAATAAATACATCATAGGAGAGGATGTTTGTACTATTTTATCGGTATGACGAAAGGACAATTAATATATATTGGACTCCAAAAATTAGGGACATTTACTCTTTAAACTTGAATACATCTGAAATAAATTGACCGTTCATTTGCGCTTTTTACCTATGGAAGTCTACCTGTAATCTGAACCAAATTTCTCAAAGTCAATTAAGCCTTGAAGATGTTCACACAACTTTTTTTTGAAAGTTATCTTATACAGACCACACAATTAGATTATTAGAGACATTTTATTCAGCTAAACCCAATGGTCAAAATGATAATAAAAAACGTCATTTTTAGGGATGTCACATTCAAAATTGGCATTAAATTCTTCAAGCAGATTTTATATTATTAATGGATCTGAAAGTAGAAACTTATTTCCTATTGTGCTTATCCTACAATACCTCGAAAAGTCAAAGGAACTATAAAAAATTTATATTAACTTTTTCACTTTTCGTGAAGACCAGATTTTGTTGATATTTTGAACACCTGCTGTTCATGTTGACTTTTGATAAAAGAGTTGTGATAGATTAATATTGAATGAATACACTTTTTGATTATTTTTTTTACTTCAAACATTTATAATGTTAAGGATTTTAAAAGTACAATGCTTAAATTGTTTACATGTAGCTTTTTTATTTCAAAAAATGTATTAGAAGTACAAATGTACATTGTTCTTTATTTTATCCTGATACATTGTAGATGGGTTCAAATAATTGTAGAGCTGGGCAAAGCCGCATGCCCAAATAGAAATATATACATGTACAAATGTATTGAACTAGTCAGGCATGCATAATTCTGCAAGTCTATTATTTGTGCTGAACACCATTAGCAAAATACTGCATACATCCTATTACATGTATTACATGAATGATTAATTGAAGTAAAATGATTTACATTCAAGTTCACAGTTCAGATTATGCATCAATTAAAAATAAAATGAACTGCTCTTGATCACTTGTACAATTTCCAGAGGGAAGTGTTTATGGTTCACATGTACAGAGCATATAAAAAATGAAAAACAATGCATGTCCTGCAGTTCAACAAACAATTGTTGGATGAAAGGGAAAATGTACAAATTGCAGATAAATACAAAAATCAGAATAATCATTTACCGGTACACAAAAATCTTTAAGTAATATAATCATCAATTGGAACAAAAAAAAATCATTCTGTTGGATATGCACTTTGTATGTTTACTAGTGTTTACTAGTACACTTTTCACTATGTTATTTTGCATTTGGAGGAGGGGATTTAAAATATAACAACTTATGCTCTTTAATTTAATTATTCATCATCTTTTAAAGTGTATTTTTAAATGAAAATGTAGCACTTAAAACTATTTTTACTTATTATGAAATAATTATAAGTTCAATGACACTTGTCACAATTATACATGTTATACATGTATGTGTGATGTAAATTGTGGAACAAAAGTGAAGGATGAATGGGCCCCCTCTAAGGCAGTCAGTGGGCCCCTACTTATGAAAATTTCTGGATCCACCACAGATCATTGCTTCTGAATTATTTAGATTCACCTTTTTTTATACGACCGCAAAATTTGAAAAATTTTTCGTCGTATATTGCTATCA
Source organism: Mytilus galloprovincialis (assembly GCA_037788925.1). NCBI lineage: Eukaryota > Metazoa > Mollusca > Bivalvia > Mytilida > Mytilidae > Mytilus > Mytilus galloprovincialis. The sequence continues at coordinate 42,280,647 of CM075334.1, read as the reverse complement.
CGTTGGCGTCTCAGTCGTCGTCGTCGTCGTCCGAATACTTTTAGTTTTCGCACTCTAACTTTAGTAAAAGTGAATAGAAATCTATGAAATTTTAACACAAGGTTTATAACCACAAAAGGAAGGTTGGGATTGATTTTGGGAGTTTTGATCCCAACATTTTAGGAATTAGGGGCCAAAAAGGGCCCAAATAAGCATTTTCTTGGTTTTCGCTCAGTAACTTTAGTTTAAGTAAATAGAAATCTATGAAATTTTGACACAAGGTTTATGACCACAAAAGGAAGGTTGGGATTGATTTTGGGAGTTTTGGTTCTAACAGTTTAGGAATTAGGGGCCAAAAAAGGGCCAAAATAAGCATTATTCTTGGTTTTTGCACAATAACTTTAGTTTAAGTGAATAGAAATCTATGAAATTTAAACACAAGGTTTATGACCACAAAAGGAAGGTTGATATTGATTTGGGGAGTTGAGATCCCAACAGTTTAGGAATTTGGGGCCAAAAAGGGGCCCAAATAAACATTTTTCTTGGTCTTCACATTATAACTTTAGTATAAGTGAATAGAAATCTATGAAATTTAAACACAAGGTTTATGACCATAAAAAGAAGGTTGGTATTGATTTTGGGAGTTTTGGTCCCAACAGTTTAGGAATTTGGGGCCCAAAGGGTCAAAATTAAACTTTGTTTGATTTCATCAAAAATTGAATAATTGGGGTTCTTTGATATGCCGAATCTAACTGTGTATGTAGATTCTTAATTTTTGGTCCCGTTTTCAAATTGGTTTACATAAAGGTCCAAAGGGTCCAAACTTAAACTTTGTTTGATTTTGACAAAAATTGAATCCTTGGGGTTCGTTGATATGCTGAATCTAAAAATGTACTTAGATTTTTAATTATTGGCCCAGTTTTCAAGTTGGTCCAAATTGGGGTCCAAAATTAAACTTTGTTTGATTTCATCAAAAATTGAATAAATGGGGTTCTTTGATATTCCAAATCTAACTGTGTATGTAGATTCTTAATTTTTGGTCCAGTTTTCAAATTTGTTTACATTAAGGTCCAAAGGGTTCAAAATTAAACTAAGTTTGATTTTAACAAAAATTAAATTCTTTGGCTTCTTTGATATGCTTTATCTAAACATGTACTTTGATTTTTGATTATGGGCCCAGTTTTCAAGTTGGTCCAAATCAGGATTCAAAATTATCATATTAAGTCTTGTGCAATAGCAAGAAATTTTCAATTGCACAGTATTGCACAATAGCAAGAAATATCTAATTGCACAATATTGTGAAATAGCAATTATTTTTTTCAATTGGAGTTATCTTTCTTTGTATAGAATAGTAGTTGAATCAACTTTAATCATAGTTTTATACAATATACAATGTATTTTCATTTCTACTACCAAATAATAAATTAAAACAATCTTTACCATTCAGTGATAACAAGCACTTTTTATTACATTTTAATATTGTATGATGTATTTAAATCAGCAGTTATTGTTGCAAACTTCATTAGAAATTTGAATTGAAATCAGTACATTATAACTTTAGTATAAGTGATTAGAAATCTATGAAATTTAAATACAAGGTTTATGACCATAAAAGGAAGGTTGGTATTGATTTTGGGAGTTTTGGTCCCAATGGTCTAGGAATTTGGGCCCCAAAGGGTCCAAAATTAAACTTTGTTTGATTTCATCAAAAAATGAATAATTGGGGTTCTTTGATATGCCAAATCTAACTGTGTATGTAGATTCTTAATTTTTGGTCCCGTTTTCAAATTGGTTTACATAAAGGTCCAAAGGGTCCAAACTTAAACTTTGTTTGATTTTGACAAAAATTGAATCCTTGGGGTTCTTTAATATGCTGAATCTAAAAATGTACTTAGATTTTTAATTATTAGCCCAGTTTTCAAGTTGGTCCAAATTGGGGTCCAAAATTAAACTTTGTTTGATTTCATCAAAAATTGAATGAATGGGGTTCTTTGATATTTCAAATCTAACTGTGTATGTAGATTCTTAATTTTTGGTCCAGTTTTCAAATTGGTCTACATTAAGGTCCAAAGGGTCCAAATCATAATGTGACATAAACCTATGTTGTGTCAACTATTTAATCACAATCCACATTTAAAGCTGTATCAAACTTAAAAGTTGTGTCCATACTTGTCCCATCTGTTCAGGGTTCTACATGTGCGGTCGTATAATGCTGCGCCCTGCGAAGCAACTGGTTCCCATTGTGGAACTGGCTTAGTTAAGTGTTCTTCATATACTGTAATATGTTTTCCATGCAGCTATTTTAAAACTAAGTACCGGTATGTACAAGTACAATGTAGCAAACAGCTGTAAATACAAGGTATGGTAAAGGGTTAAGGATCGCATGATGCATTCACAACAGAAACGCAAGCACATTATTAACTATCAACATTTAGACTGCCAAAGTAAGAAAGCAAGTCATTATAAGCAGATCTATAAAATGTTCAAAATTAATTCAGCATTTTAAAGAATTATGGTATCCTAGGCTAGAACATAAGGTAAAAAAAATTACACAAAACTACTTTTAGAGCCATAGATCAATGTCTAGGTTGTGTAAGGTGACCAATCATTATAACTTAAATGGACTTTTAAATCCTAAGATTTAAGAATGTATTCAATGTAATGAAATATGTTTTCTACCTACATATACATTGTACCTATCCAAAGTAAAAAATCTGAGTTAGGGGAGCAGAAATGAAGATTTTTTTATTTAGAATTAGGCCTTGTAAAGTAATGATAAAAAAAAAATTTAGAAACCTATTGTTTAATTTATTCAAAAACACCTGTTATAAAATATACATTTAGTTTGTTTTTTTAGCAGCCTTGAATACAAAATTTCAAATGATTGCTAATCTTAAAATTCCAGTGACCATAGATGGTAGTCAGTCAAAACATTGTTTGTTTCTACACAATCTAGAGTGTCCAGACACATTAGCTGATTCTATCAATGTAACATTGACCAGGTCTGTTATCAAGGTCATTCTTGTTGATTTTACTGTTGTTGACCCTTTTAGATATAGTAACTTTATAGCCAATTACAATCAAATTCCAATCGTAAAACTTTGTAAATTACCATCCCTGATTGGCCTTTAGGATAGATATTGACAGTTATGTAAGGATGTACATGTAACTGTTTCACAATTATCTTATTATTATTTCACATTATTAAACCAGAAATATATGTATCAACAACATATCAATCAATTAAGCAAAAACAAATTTATCATGTTTATGGATTGGCAATTGGAGATTTGGTGCTTTTAAGACAAATTTAAATGTTTAACCAAATTATGTGGTTTCTATACAATTGTTCATCTACTTTGAAAGAAATTCATTCAGTAATATATCAGAACATGTACAATCAAAAGGAAAAATTCTAAAACTTTTTTAATTGTCATCCTGTAGACAGGTTTTTGCCAGTTGCACACAAAATTATTTGTACTCATAAAGTTTGAAAATAAAATGTTTGGGTCATTATTGAAGCTGCAACTTAATTATGTTTGTTTTGAATAAAAAGCTATGACATCTCGGATGCCTGTCAAGGAATATCTTCATAAATAGACATTAGATATTTTTACTAGGAGTATACATTTGTAAAAGAGGGACGAATTAATCCAGAGGGACATTCAACCTCACAAATTGAAAATAAATTGACAATGCTATGTACATGTAACTGTCTGAAAATTTAATAGTTAGTAGTTTGGTTTTTTTTTTTTAACCCAAAAAGCCTTACAAAGATACATCCGTACATGTGACCCCCAGAAAAAACCTTTGATTTTAGAGGTTTGTTATGACTTTAACTCAGACACTTTAAAGGTACAAAAGAATCAAGTTATGGAAACATATTTTTCAACTTCCATGTGATTTGAAATTGAAAATAAATTTAGGAAATTTCATTTGGAGAGGGACTTGTATTAAATTCATATTATATTATTTCATATCCCCTTGCTGATGCTTTTTTTGGGGGGATCCTTTTTAAATGTGGATGAGTCCCTTGGCAAAGATTCTTTATTTTATTAAACTCTAATTAAAAGAAGACAAAAAGATATATATAGGTCATATAGGTCTTTGATGAGATATAGGTTAGGAAAGTGATTAATTTTTTTTTAATTGTTGCTTTTTTTGGTACTCATGTGAACTTTCAAAGAAATGAATTGGATGCATTCAAACTTAATCAAGATAGCTAGATCAAGTAGATAAATTGGCATAAAGACATGATACCTTGACCCTCTTATGAGACATGCATTATTTCAATGATGCTAGCTCATGGTTGCATAATATTTTAAAATCATAATCAGTATTTCTTTTTTTTATAAGAAGAATCAACAAGAAAGCAGTGCAAATAGATTCAAATTTATTAGTAGTTTAAAGTGTTGAGAATGTTGAAGTCTGATAAAAATGGAGAGAGAGAAAAAAAATAATCAAAACAACAACTCTCAGATTTCCGATTCTGACATTGTGAATTATTTCTGTATGACAGGTGTTTGACAGTTTCCAGTAAAACATAGTGAATTCTTTTGACAGGTCTTGGCAATTGAAATATATGTTTATAGCTCTTAAAAGATGTGATGCTTTAAAAAATATCATATAATGATAAAGGAATCTTCTTCTTGTCCCATGCTGCTGTGTTTTGACTGACTTTATTGTGTAATGTCCATTGTGGTAGATTCGGCTTTGGCTTTTATTCAAGTATTTTGTCGATAAATTAATCATCTTTTTCTAGGTCAAGTAAACTTTAATTCATGACACACTCAGTAATTAGTCTGATATAAATCACAAACTAGAGTAATAAGTAAGAGCCTAACTGTTTACCATTTGCTTCTGATTAAACTTAAGACAGAAGTTATCAGCATAAGACATTTGGAGCAGGATCTGCTTACCCATGTTTTTGTTCGGGTCCATCTTGATCAGTCTTCAGTTTTCTATGTTGTTTTATATACTGTTGTTTGTCTTTTGATCTGTTCTTTTCTTGACAAGACATTGTCAGTTTATATTCCACCTATGATTTTGAATGTCCTCTTGGTATCTTTCATCTTGATCAGCTCTCAGTTATGGTACAAAGTTTTATTTGCAGGAAACAATTTTACATGCAGCCTTGGAATATATTTTTAGACATTAATAACTTTATTAAACCTTCATAGAATGTTTTGAAACTAGGAAAGATTAATAGCATCTGAAAAAAAAAGACTTGAGAGTTCATATTTTTTTCTCTCTGTATTTTACTGATATGAATAGAATTAATTTTGGCAAACAACATTACAATTTAACACTGGCAGCAAAAATTGAAGACAAGACACAGTGTTGCAATTAACCTTTTTACAAATTTTTCAAATTCAGTAAACATGCAATCTTGAGACACAAATATTTTGTGTCACAAAATGCAAGAAATTCTTAGTATCAGTGCACTACTCAAAGAGAAATTTAAAACAATCAACAAGTAACAGACTATTATTTAAACTTAATTTGGTATTATTTTTATTTATGGAATTTGCATAATTTCTTGTGCTTGAAATTTATTAAGCTTAGATTTTTTAATAAATTTCATGTTTATTTTGTACTATAATGTTCTGTGCTGCGCACAACACTTTCTATTACAAAGAAAATAGTACATTTTCCATAGAATATGTACTGTGCCACGCACAACACTACTAGTATCTTATAATACAGCATACATTGTATGGGAAGTGTTATGAAAACATTATAATACCAAATAATAAACATGTGGAATTGATTTAAAATTTCAAGCACAAGAAATTATGCAAATTTCATTATTAAAAATAATTCCAAGTTCAAGTTAAGCTTCAATTATTATTTTCAGTTGTGTTATGCTGTGTGCATGTAAACAATACATGTACTCTAAACAAAATTGTTTATTAGAGATCTTTAACCATGATGACATGATGCAAGTGTAGGTTAATTTATGACCCTCATTCATGTTATGCCCCAATTTTCAACAAGTGTTCTAATTGTTCGACCCTTCTCGTTGTCCTACTTAACCTACTTTTCATGCAGGAAAACGATATTGTAGTCAAATTGTAGTCAGCCAGTTGAACCATTTGCCCTGTTTGTTTGTATTGTAGCATTCAGCCTGGGAAATTTTGCATTGGATGGGCCAGCCAAGGTTGTTAAAGACTTACAACATTGGATGGGTTTTGATAATTAGCTTCAACATATAGAATTTAAATTCTGCCTCATTTTATGTCTGTATGGGACAACACACACTACCAAAACCTAAATGAAAAAAAAAGGAAGTGAGTCTAAAGTGAGATGGACACATATGTCCAGTCCAGAAATTGAACCCTCTCACCAAAATCCTTATCTTTACATACAAATAAAAGATCTGTAAAATGTACAGTTAAGGTGGCTTGGGCCTATTGGAAGTTTCTATCAGAAGTGCCATATTTTTTGTTATTTTATTCTTTACAGAAAATGAATCAAATTGGTCGAGAAAAAAAAGGGGGTCACGGACCATTTAAGCTCAAAATTTTACTTTTAAACAGATATGTAAAAGGGACCATTTTTCAATGAAATGATAGGGAAAATAGAGGTGTTGACATATTTTTATCAGAATATCAAAAAAACGTTCTATGACACTTGGTCCAAAACTCAATTTTTTAACTGTAATATAAAAAGCTGAAGTATAGCTTCAAAGAATGAGCAAATAAAAAACAGGTCACCGATAAGGGAAAAAATTTATTTAGCCAACCCAAATTTTGGCAGGAAAATGGTGAAAATGGGTGAAATGTCATTTTGAGCCTATCACAGATACACATAATAACGATAATATTCTTTTAGTGAGATAACTACAACGATTTAACATTTCTAATCAATCAAAATATTTAAGAAAATAATATCTAATTTAGGACACATACTTTTCGTGTGCATTGTAATTGATGAGTGAAATTATACGTAGTCGAATAGTCCCGATCCACCTTAAATGTTTCAATTAATCGAAACATTTGAAGATTAATTATAATTTTTAATAAATCCACACGATTTTTAAGTCATCATACAAAAATTACGAATATCCATCAATCAAAAATATTAATCAATAAAGAAAAATATACATTTTTACAATAAGTCCAACAAAAATATACAACAGATAAAAATGTCAAAAAACTAATCAAGCTCATAAAAATTCACGTATGACCTCGGACAACAACGCGACCCCTCAATGACCTTGGACAGCGCCACCTGGCTGTCCTCTAATGGGAAATCCTCTATATTACCAGTTTAATAAAATGAGGCATTTGCTCTAAAGATAAGCCAAAATAACCAATTCAATTACTTTTGGTGCAACATTGGACCTAAATTAATATCCTTACTGAGCTTTAACCCACCTAGGACAAGGAGTTATAGGCCTGCCACAAATTTTTTTACACTAAGGTTAATTTAACCTCTTTGGCTGAACTCCGTTCTGAGGATAATAGATAATTGGTCAGAATTCTTTAAACGGATAGTCAAATATGTACGTTTAATATAGAGTAAATTACTAATTATCAAATATGTAAGAAAACAAAAAGCACGTGTTCGTATCTATATATATCTTGGTTAGCTCACTCGCTGTGTCGGCAAAGTTCGGGAAGTAAACCTGATGCATAATTAATGAGATGAATAGGCACACAACACGATATGAATTATCAATTATTAACACTTCTGTTGTTTATGAAAACATTCTAGCGATCTTATTGCTTATATTTAGTACATATCTTTGATTTTAGCAGCTTTAAAACTTGTTCATATTTTTGTCAAAATCGTAGCTACTATCCCTTTAATTCCAAATCTGATTCACTGCTGGTGGTCTACATTTTCACCTTTGGCAAAAATAGAAAAGGCTGTTGATAAAAGAATTGGGGTTATCAGATTATTTTGGATCATGTTTCTAAAGTGTTGCCAATCTATTAGTTCAATTATTTACATCATTAATTAGATATCAAATGTGTGAAGTAATACTGTAATTTACTAGAGTTTAAACTGTCTCTCAAAAAAAATCACAAACTGCCAAAGTAACTGATACTAAAATGCTGATAAGAATAATTCAATAATCTTTGATGTACTTTAAAACAATATATTTTGGTATTCAGCTTTCATGACTGATTCATAAGTAAGCTAATTATTCAATTGATCTATTTTTTTTACTCCTGAGATACATTTAGAATCAATGATCAATTTTATTGGTTGTTAAAAAAACGGAACTATTTGAATGTGGATCCGGATTACTTTTGAATTCTGGAAAATTGATGAAAATGTGTGATGAAAACTAAACCAATTAAGGGGTTAGAAAGGCCATAATGATTATATCAGTGAAAGTAACATGTACCCTCTATAGTTTGGTTACATTCAGCATACATTTCTTGTCTTTATTCCAGAATCAAAACTATTCCGGATTGAAATAATTCCTTATTTTAATAATATTATTGAATGTTAGGTTCCATATACCTTCAACAATGGGGTTCATAAGATTCATTAGTATTAACTATTTGTGGATTTCATAGATTAACCAGCAAAGTGCACATTTAACTTTTTTTTTTTGGCAAAACCATGAATTTAAATATCCATGAAGATCCATATTTACCCTCAATCAAAGAAAGTATGGATCAACAACAAAATAATCAGTCCAAAGAATAACATGTATAAGATTTTACATTTTGATCAGCGAAATAACAAAAGGCATATATATTGTCATTATTTTCACTGTAACCATGGTAAACATCCATAGCTTTCTAAATATGTTAATGAAATTTATCCACTTCACTCACTCCAAGAGTTCCAAATGGTGAAGTTGAAATCATCCCTTCGTAAATTTTACGGACGCCATCACGAGTTGGTTGACCGTTATGGAATAACCGTATCACAAATGATATCGGATATGTTCCTTACGTCGTAACTACAATCCCCTTCCCTTTCCTGAATGTGACCTACCGAATTAGACTATTTACCGGATTTGTTATCACATAAGCAACACGACGGGTGCCGCATGTGGAGCAGGATCTGCTTACTCTTCCGGAGCACCTGAGATCACCCCTAGTTTTTTGGTGGGGTTCGTGTTGTTTATTCTTTAGTTTTCTATGTTGTGTCGTGTGTGCTGTTGTTTGTTTGTCTTTTTCATTTTTAGCCATGGCGTTGTCAGTTTGTTTTAGATTTATGAGTTTGACTGTCCCTTTGGTATCTTTCGTCCCTCTTTTATAGCTGAAGTGGAAATATTCCAATTCTAAAATTTGATAAATTGCATTCTGTCAGACGGATTCTGACAGTTGAGGATTTTATTTTTTTCCAATGACATAATTAACTTGTGCTTAAAGTGCACTAAACTATATATAAGTACATATTTTTGGAAATAAATATATGTATGAAAATGATTATTTCTCACAATTCAACACTGATTTATTTTGAGGAATGCAATTAATTTAATCTTTTTAAAGATTTTATTTTAAAATCATAAAATTTGAGAGATATAATAAAAGACAGTGGCATATTCAAACAAGAGACATTTTCAATAAGATGGGACAACCCAAATTAGTTTAATCAACACGAAACTACATATCCTTTTTTAATAGCAAATTTAACACTTTTTGCATAAATCTGAATTTTATTATAAATAGCTATATAAAAATTATGAAGATTATAAAGGGGGCACAAATGCAAATCCAGTAATCACATATTTTCTAGACCTAGAGCGATTTGGACTTAATTAAGTTCAATGACAAATTATATGAACTTGCCATTGCTGAAGACTGGATGTTTATGAAGTATATAATAGGTAAAAAAAAATGAGAGACAGTCAATTTGCTTGTGTTAAAATGCCAGATCTAATTAATGCTACATGTATAACAAAACTTTTGGAAATCTCTTCTGAAATTAAGAGTGCACAATTTTATTATTGTGAACTTGATAATGTTGCCTTTTTTTTGCATTACTAATTAAGTGGCAGTAATTCTGAATTTACTGTACTTTTATTAAAGTGCAATCCAAATCAGTTCTGAAAAGCATTTATGCAATATTGGTGTTATACAACAAACAATTATCATTTGTAAAAAACGTCAAAAAGAGCAGAACAATTGCCGACATATAATGCAAAAAAGTGCAAAAACAGTAATGCAATGCTAAATGATTCCTGTTAGCTAAAATGAAAGCAAATTTTCAGTACTTAATATACTGCTTTAATATTCTATAGACATCATGCCTTCTCTTAACCACAAAATGGATATAATTGTTTACATTTAAGAGAATTTTGAAGAAAAAAATCTGTTTAATTTGTTTGTCTGACATAAAAGTATTTTAATGGATATTGGAGAAGTGCTTAAAGTCAGAAGTGATAACAGGAACAGATAATTCTTTTATTTTGTATTATGAGTTTGGATTCTAGATGCACTTAAAGATCAGTTGTAATATGAAATTTTTAGTACACAATTTTTTCGTTTTATCAAAAGTATACTATACAGTTATAAAATGACTGTGTTTTATTTTTGTGACGCATGCAATGAAAGTTGCAGAACTTCTCATAAGGGGGGCCCCGCTGACAACTGACCTAAGGGTGGAATGTTACCTCTCCATTCATGCTACAGTGATTTCCTATATAATGAACAAAATTTTTCCTTAGAAAAGGGGCCCCCTGGATCCTCCTTATATTTCATTTTATAAGGTTTAATATGTTTAAGAATTGAATACAGATTGCTTATATTTTGTAGTTTTTGTCCATCTGTCATAATTTATTATGTCCATTGTCCTTGACCTTATAGTTGTCATGTTTCTGCAATCATCACATGAAAATTTGATATGTATTACAATGTATAAGAATGGGATAACTATATTTGGTATATGCAAGAGCTACATGTCTGTCAGACAGGCTTCAACTGACCTTGATCCTGATTTTGGTAAACAAAATCATCCTACTGACCTACATGTATACAACCTGTCCAATTTCCATTGCTTTCATAGCATTTCCTGTAATGATACTCACATAAATAGAACTGTCACAACATATCCTATGTGATTAATCTTGCTTTTTTATATAACAGAGTGGTTGTTCTACCTGAAGCACTCCACTGAAGTGCCCTACAGTCTGCACTAATAGCCACTAAGTAGGTATGATACCCCAGACTAGTAAATATTGATTTGGTGTTTTGGACTAGTGAAAATTTTCAAAATTGTCATGCAAATAGTGACAAGTTTTGATATTTAATTTCTGGGCTAGTTCTTGGTGAAAAAGTTAATGGCACAGACTGGCTCAGCTATGATATTCTTTTCAATTCTATAAATTTCCCACTTAGTCATTCTAGAGTTATTGAACTTCTACTCTCAGATTTAAGATACATTTTCACATGTGACATTCACTAGCTCAATTATGCTTGGACCAGTTTAACTCAAACTTTTGCTTTTGTTGGGATTGTTGAAAGTTAAAGCTCCCTTAAATTTGTGAACTGTACAGATAGCTTTTCTAGATTTAATAATCATTTATTGGACTTTTAACAATCAATTTAAAGGCAGTGCATAAATTGTGATCCTGGCACAACTTTTTATTTTGATATTGATTACATACATGTATTGATATAGCCTAATATTTTATACCTGTAACAAGGTACATTTTAGATAGATTAATGAAACTTCAGAAATTAGATTACACAGATTTTCCTGGAAATAGTAAAAACTATATATAGATGTTATGTAAATAATTAACAGGTCTTTATGCAATAACTATTGCCAAAAATGAAAACATCATTATTCATAATACAGGATTTTTGAGTAATTATTACATGTACATGTCTTCACAGGAAAAGTTCTTTAATTATGCGTAGCATATACAATGTACCAGATAGACTTGGGAACGTTTGTATACCTGCACTGTTAAAGTTCATCAAAGTCATGAAATCATCATTATCCATGATAACAAAATAAAAGACTTTAGTTCCATTGGTGCATAATCACTAATCCTTAACAGCTTTTTTATTTGCAGGAAAATATCACACACTTTAGCATTTTTTTTCAACCACTTGCTCAGCATGGGAAGGAAGTGACAATGCCCTAAAAGTTTAAAAGGTTTACTTTTATAATAATAAGGAAAAAAATTTAAAAAAATTCAGATACATTGTATAACAGGCTTATTATTTTGTAAGCCAGACATGTGTTTCCTCTACAAAAGACTCATCAGTGATGCTCGAATAATTTAAGTTAAAAGGCCAAATAAATTACGAAGTTGAAGAAGTTGAAGGGCCAAACTTTGTAAATATTTTGCTAAATACATAACTAATGTAATCTATTCCTTGGGTAAAAATTCCTTAGTATTTTCAACAATTTAAAAGTGTGGTGTATATTGATGCTTGCATCTCATTGATAATGTTGGTTTATATTATTATTCAATTCATTCAGGGTTGGCAAAAACCCGGGTTTTATGAGTATTGCCCAGCCCAGTGGGAAATACTGGGAAAACCCGGGTTTTACTGGGTTTTACTGGGTAATACTGGGCAATACTGGGTAATATAAGATACTGGACTGAATTTTAAAAAGGATTCAGTAATCAAACGCAAATACAATACATTTAAGATATATACATGATATATAAACCTATTTTTAATTTAAAAATAAGTTTACTTGTTTGAGTCTTATGATACATGTATGTACGAATGTATACATTTGAGAAAGAATTATTCTAACAACTATGAGATTTTTTTTCTTCAACTCAATACAGCTAGTATAAAGTATTTAACAATTACATGTAAGAAAGTACAAATGTACAAAACTCATTAATAAGTAATTATTCAGATTAGAACACAGATATGTTTATATAACAATAATCAGCCTTTTCATTTCTATAAGAGTTGATGACAAGACCCTCTAGGGTGTTTGTTTAGCAATCATAATTGCATATACAGCAATTTAATTTACATTCCTCATAAACACTGCAATAAAATGTTTAGATTATTGAAACAAACCTTCAAAATTAACAAGAAATTTTGCCTACATAGAATTTAAGTGGAGAAGGAATGAACTTGAATTTTTAATCTGCTAGAAATGACTCTCAATGGTTATCTGTATAAAATGTATATATTTAGCTATAATACTATGAAACTACAACAAGTCTTTACTATTTTGTGTTGAAATAAGCTTAAAAAATCATATTGCCCAGTATTGCCCAGTATTACCTGTTTCTGGGAGTATTGCCCAGCCCGGGAAAACCCGGCGCCCAGTAAAACCCGGGCGGGTAATACTTTGCCAACCCTGAATTCATTATCATTGAGTGTCTTCTTGGTTAATCTCAATAAGTCAGCAACCTATATTTATACAACATAACAAAAATATATATTTATTTAGGTGTACCGAGCAATGTTCCATGTTAAATTTGAATTTGAATAGATGTAGCAATAGATTGCATTGAAACCTTTGTCAACCGGTTCACTTTATATAGCAGTTAGAATTAATTCATTTAAGACAACAAATGAGTAATATCGAGTTCATATGAACATGGAATTCAGAAATGTTTCAACTGCTTATTTTAGTAAGATAGATAATTGCACGTAATAGACACCATGGGTCATTGCCGAAGATAAGAGGCCTCTCAGAATATCTCGATTTGTGTTTTTTTTTTATTGCAAAAAGTGTTAATATTTACAATATAATGATGTAACTTTAAATGCTCTACCACATAGATTAAAAGATAGTGCAGATGCAAAGTGCATCTGAAAAAAAACCCTCTTTTTTTCTCAAAAATTTTCAATTTTGTTTACTGAATTACGCACACAAGATACGAGTCTACAAATTATAGGAAAATATGCAGTTTGTTTGCACCTATGTAAAGGAAACCTTGAGCTTGAAATGTTTTGGCGCAGAGTAACTAAATGTTTTCCATCATCTCAGTTGGACATGTAGCTGTACCTTTCAGAAATAAATTGGATTTTCTGGTGATCTTTTGACCCTTACACTTAGAAAAAAATAACCATATTGTTTTAATTTTCATTTCAATTATAAAGACTAAGCTTTGGACTTTGAACTTTTCCTGTAAAATTGCCTAGTTAGTAGTACAATTCATGAATGTTCACAGTGATAATAAAAAGAGTCTTAATTAATTTATAATTCTTGTATTTGTAACTGTGTGAAAAAAGTAATAAAATTGCATGATCCTACTTAAAATTTACTGCTTTTTAATTCTCTTCATAGACCACTGTTTAATGGGTATTTGTTAACTACCAGTACATTATGCTTGAGTGTTCTCTGGGCTATATTGCGCCACAGTCATAATTAAACTGTTTTCCATTACATGATTAGTTTATCTGAATGTTTATTTAACGTAAAAGTGTAAAAATGTGATGCTATAATTTTTTGGGAAATAGTGCATTTTTTAAATGTTATATATGCATATAAAAATACTTTATTTTTTTGTAATTTTCAAATTTTGTTTTAATAATCTTGCTTGCTTCCTTTACCAAGAACTTGGAAAAAGATATAGCTTATGCTGCACTTGTTTTAAGCATTAGGAAACTCTGAGTAAGGAAGCCTATGGATGGCCCTCATGTTTTCTTTAAAACTGAACTGCTGCATTTCCCACAAAAAAAACTTATGGCATAATATTAAATAATCCAAACAGTTTTTGCTTCTAGTGTATATAACTCCCAAAAATTCAGGCAGATTTTTAGTTTCAGTGCACTTCAAATTAAAATATTTGTCTAAGAAATACTAGTTGGTCCAAAATAGATAAGTTTGTATGGAATGATTCATATGGATCAAGATACACATAAAAAATATTTTGGTTGGATGCATACAGCAAGTTTTATCCAAATTAATGTTTATATACATGTAAATATATAAGTAAACATTATGATTTCCTTCCTTATATTTAATTATAAAATGCACAATGACATCATGATCACTTTTGATACATATAATATTAAATAGTGTTGGTTTTGTATTGATCACTTATCTATATGCATATTTTTTTATGTCAAATGTAGACATATAGATTCTTACATTGATACCAGTGGATTATCCAATTTTATCCAATCGAGATACATTGTAGTTAAATTATCAATTTTATAAAGTCCGAGCCTCGGCGAGGACTTTAAAATTTATAATTTAATTATTGAGATTGGATAAATCTGATAATCCATGAGTAACTATGTAAGAAGAATCTGTTTCTCTAATGATTATATTAAAAAATTAATTTTCTTTTTTTGTTAATCGAAAATCCCCTTTGAGTGCCTTTAACATTCCACAAGTTGTCAATTTCATTAAAACACCTGTCATTTTTTTGATCATCCAGTTAGCTAAAAAGGTTATGACCCTTAAAATCATCCAATCATCTTTTCAGATCACAGGCAACAACAGGTTGATTAAATTTTTTTATACGACCGCAAAAATTTTAATTTTTTGGTCGTATATTGCTATCACGTCGGCGTCGTCGTCCGAATACTTTTAGTTTTCGCACTCTAACTTTAGTAAAAGTGAATAGAAATCAATGAAATTTTAACACAAGGTTTATGACCACAAAAGGAAGGTTGGGATTGATTTTGGGAGTTTTGGTCCCAACATTTTAGGAATTAGGGGCCAAAAAGGGCCCAAATAAGCATTTTCTTGGTTTTCGCACTATAACTTTAGTTTAAGTGAATAGAAATCTATGAAATTTTGACACAAGGTTTATGACCACAAAAGGAAGGTTGGGATTGATTTTGGGAGTTTTGGTTCCAACAGTTTAGGAATTAAGGGCCAAAAAAGGGCCCAAATACTGATGTTTCTTTGAATTACAGACAGTATAACAGATTAAATGTGCTCTATATCCAAATTGTTTAACTTGTTTATTAAATGGCTGTAGTATTATGCATAACTAAGTATTGCTTACCAAAATTACAAATAAATTATTAATTGGGTACAGTATATACAAAAGGAATGACTGGAAAAAGCAAAATGGAATCATTTGATATGTGTAGTTATGCAGTGTTTTATGACAAATTGTTGAGCTATACTGCTGTTTTATCATTGTTTTGACTTCTTCTTTAAGTTTTTTTGTTTTTTGATTGGTTTATCTGATTGCAATCTTAAGATATTCAAATAACTTTTTATACGACCGCAAAATTTGAAAAATTTTTCGTCGTATATTGCTATCACGTTGGCGTCGTCGTCGTCGTCCGAATACTTTTAGTTTTCGCACTGTAACTTTAGTAAAAGTGAATAGAAATCTATGAAATTTTAACACAAGGTTTATGACCACAAAAGGAAGGTTGGGATTGATTTTGGGAGTATTAGTCCCAACATTTTAGGAATTAGGGGCCAAAAAGGGCCCAAATAAGCATTTTCTTGGTTTTCGCACTATAACTTTAGTTTAAGTAAATAGAAATCTATGAAATTTTGACATAAGGTTTATGACCACAAAAGAAAGGTTGGGATTGATTTTGGGAGTTTTGGTTCCAACAGTTTAGGAATTAGGGGCCAAAAAAGGGCCCAAATAAGCATTATTCTTGGTTTTCGCACAATAACTTTAGTTTAAGTAAATAGAAATCAATGAAATTTTAACACAAGGTTTATGACCACAAAAGGAAGGTTGGGATTGATTTTTGGAGTTGAGGTCACAACAGTTTATGATTTGGGGGCCAAAAAGGGGCCCAAATAAGCATTATTTTTGGTTTTTGCACCATAACTTTATTATAAGTAAATAGAAATCTATGAAATTTAAACACAAGGTTTATGACCATAAAAGGAAGGTTGGGTTTGATTTTGGGAGTTTTGGTCCTTACAGTTTAGGAATAAGGAGCCCAAAGGGTCCAAAATTGAACTTTGTGTGATTTCATCAAAAATTGAATAATTGGGGTTCTTTGATATGCCGAATCTAACTATGTATATAGATTCTTAAATTTTGGTCCCGTTTTCAAATTGGTCTACATTAAGATCCAAAGGGTCCAAAATTAAACTTAGTTTGATTTTAACAAAAATTGAATCCTTGGGGTTCTTTGATATGCTGAATTTAAGAATGTACTTAGATTTTTAATTATTGGCCTAGTTTTCAAGTTGGTCCAAATGGGGGTCCAAAATTAAACTTTGTTTGATTTCATCAAAAATTGAATAAATGGGTTCTTTGATATGCCAAATCTAACTGTGTATGTAGATTCTTAATTTTTGGTCCAGTTTTCAAATTGGTCTACATTAAGGTCCAAAGGGTCCTAAATTAAACTAAGTTTGATTTTAACAAAAATTAAATTCTTGGGCTTATTTGATATGCTTTATCTAAATATGTACTTTGATTTTTGATTATGGGCCCAGTTTTCAAGTTGGTCCAAATCAGGATTCCATATCAAGTATTGTGCAATAGCAAGAAATTTTCAATTGCACAGTATTGCACTATAGCAAGTAATATCTAATTGCACAATATTGTGCAATAGCAATTAATTTTCAATTGGAGTTATCTTTCTTTGTATAGAATAGTAGTTGATAATATATGTTGGAAATTTGCCAGACATGACTATGTTGTCATTTTCTATTTTTATTTGCCAATAACTTTATGTAAATAACTTCATTGGAAATTTGCCAATATAAAATGTTGCTGATGAAGCTGTTTTTCCTTATCTTATCTAAAATGTTTTTAGATAATGTATGTTGGACATTTGCCAGACATGACTATGATGTCATTTTCTATTTTTATTTGCCAATAACTTTATGTAAATAACTTCATTGGAAATTTGCCAATATAAAATGTTGCTGATGAAGTTTTTTTTATTGTTTTATACAATAAACAATGTATATTCACTTTTACTACCAACCAATCTTTACCATTCAGTGATAACAAGCACTTTATTTTACATTTTAATATTTTATGATGTATTTAAAAGAGTAGTTATTGTTGCAAACTCCATTAGAAATTTGACTTGATATCAGTTTTGGAAAAAAGGGAAACGGGGATGTGAAAAAAGGGGGGGGGGTAAATTTTTCTCATTTCAGATTTCATAAATAAAAAGAAAATTTCTTCAAACATTTTTTTGAGAGGATTAATATTCAACAGCATAGTGAATTGCTAAAAGGCAAAAACAAACTTTTAAGTTCATTAGACCACATTCATTCTGTGTCAGAAACCTATGCTGTGTCAACTATTTAATTTTAGATTTAAAAAGTTTGAAGAAGAAATCTTTAATTGTAAAATTTGTAAAATCTTGACATTTGTTTTGTGTAAAAAAAACACCATGTAATGTCAAAAATTTGATCACAATCCAAATTCAGAGCTGTATCACGCTTGAATGTTTTGTCCATACTTGCCCCAACTGTTCAGGGTTCGACCTCTGCGGTCGTATAAAGCTGCGCCCTGCGGAGCACCTGGTTAACAACTTATAATTTACTTTCTATTAAAATTCATTCAGAACTTCTAACGTTTTCTTGAGATTCTTTTTTCAGTTTGCACTTTAAGTTTAAGTGTGTAATTGCTGGCGTAAACATGATAAAACATCTTAACAATCATATCTACGACTGTTTTCACAAAACATCTTGCAGAGCAGAATTAATGGTATTAGTAATAATGAAATGATGATGACTAAACAATTCCATTCATATTCTGTAAAAAAAATTGGTGAAAAGAGCCACTGGTCAGTTTCTTGTAAACGTCCAGAATCAGTTTATAGGCCAACAAAATATAGTTCTGTTTCTTGCCTCACATACCTTGAACTTCCAGGCCTGCTTTTACACATTTTGGGTGTAGGAATTAGTTTCTCAAAAAATCTTATAATTTACCTTTAGAATTACAAAAGCTGAACAAAGCAAAGAATAATAATAAGCATTAACTGTAACTATAAAATTAATTTGAAATAAATAACTTAGAACAAACTAATTAAATATCCGTTTTAGAAATGAAATTTCAAAATCATTAAAAAATGCCTGTACATGCCGGTGCATGCAGTTCGAATAGATATGACACCATTCAATAGGATTGTGGAAAAGTCGGTGAGTTCATGCATCTTGTACAAAATGGTGTGTAGTAAGCTGTTTTTATCCTGATTTTGACCTGATTTTGTGCTTTCTCCTTAATTCATTTTTGATTGATTTATCTGATTGCAATCTAGAGAATTCAAAATGAATGAATTTCAACAACTATTTTGGTTAAAGAATAGATGGTTGTGTTCTAAGTGACATTTTGCACTTTAAGGTGAAGTGTTTACAGCAGTAAACATGGTATAAATGGCATATATCATCAATCTGGTCAGTTTCTTATAAACAAAAAGTCATTATGGGGTATGTCTGTTCTCCTTAGGATATCTTCTTATCTTAAATCTGAATAAGCAATATCCATGTACCTGTTTTCATGAATGACAAGTAATGAGGCCATACTTAGCAAAAAAAATCAAAAAATCTTTCAAATTCTCATGTAATTCTGACAACTAATTTGATTTTTGACGTTGAATACTACTACATGCATACAATTATATCTTAAAGCATTTGTCCTTTATCTATACCATTGCTAAAATGTTTTTCCAAATTGCAGTTTGATTTCATCTCTACAAACTGATCAACTGGTTAAATAGTTTAAATATAGTTTATCTCATCGCTAGTGAAAGGTCGTTAGCATGAAGCAAGTGCAGTGTAAAATAATCCTATTAGATTTGAATTCCACATTTGTCATTCAAAATGCAATTTGATCAAGCATTTAGGCAATTTGTAAGAAAAGGCAAACAAATTTAAGTCTTTAGGATTTATATGCACAGTTACAAAATTGAAATATGGTAAATTCAGATATTATTGCATTCATTTATTTTTCGATGAATGGATTAATTATAAGAAATTTCAGAAAAAGGTGCATACAGATGTTTATATCAGAATACATGTTATTATTGTGATATGCGCCCAGTTGCATAATTGCCATCAGGGGCGGATCCAGCCATTTTTAAAAGGGGGGGGGGGGGGGGGGGTTCCAACTTTATGCTCCCATTCAAATGAATTGATCGTCCAAAAAAAAGGGGGGTTCCAACCCTCTGAACACCCCCACACCCCTTGGAACCGCCAATGGCCATTAATAAAATCCTCACATTAATTATTGAATCAGCATTTTGAAATAACCTTCATCCCTAAAAAATAACATTTTTAAAGCGAGGTAAAAATTAAGACCTGCAGTGACTACAACCATCTGTTTCTATTATCCATACATCTGTCTAGAGGAATGAATGAAACATATTGTAAAGGATAAGAATTTTAAAACTGTTTCTTGATAACATAATTTGGATTGATCATAGATGACAAGAAAGGTCCCACCACTTAGAATGAGATTTGATATATATAACTAGCTGTTATCATTCAAATCTGATTGTTTTATAAAAAAAGGACTATGTTATATATATAATATTAACTATTCCATCTATTTCTTGGCCTTTAAAAATTACTTTGAAAATGATCAGGAATGATAGCCATATAGCATCCTCCAATAACAGGCTTTTATTTCATTCTACTTTCGTTAAGTATGGCCTAACGAAAAAAGTTGTTATCTGAGGAAAGATGATAGCATGCATGTGGTTCTCCAATATAATAGGATTTATTTTGACCATTCAGCAATTCTGAAGGCGATACTCTTCATATATGTTTACCAAGCTTGTACATCTACTTTAATTTTACTTTTGAATTTCACCACAAATGCAGGGGCGGATCCAGCAATTTTAAAAGGAGGGGGGGGGGGCAACTATATGTCCCCATTCAAATATTCAAATGCATTGATCGTTCCAAAAAAAGGAGGGGTTCCAACCCCCAGAACCCTCTCCCTGGATCCACCACTGACATGGTCCAGAGAAGCAAAAGCGAGTTATATGGACCAATATGTTGTTTTCCGTAAAAGCAGACATTTGGACCACAATCCTTCATTAACTGTGGATAAACAAGCTGGTGTCTTGGGTTTCTTTTTAATCTGCATATTATACAGCCACTGTAAAGGGTGGTCATGATGCAATCTCGTTATCCATCTGTTTTCGAAACCAATATTTTAGTTGCACTTTTCTCAGAACTACTTTGATTTATATTTGTCCACAGCCTGACAGTGATGAGTTAATGTATAACATATATATGAGCACTTACTCTATCCCCAAATAAATTTTCAATATAATGAATGAATTTTAATTCTTTCATCACACTTTTCTTAGCAAATATTAAACAGATACATCCTTTAGGAATACTGTTAATTCAGAAATTATTGCGTGCATTTATTATTGCGATTTTGTCATTTTAGACTTAAAACGTGATTTTGATTTTTGCGATAATAAGGAGAATCCTGTTAAGTCTATATAAAAAAAAATCAAAATACGAGTTTAATTTATTGTGATTATAACATTATCACATTTTTCATAATAATAAAAATATTGCAATAATTTTTGAATTTACAGTTGTTGTTAAAAGGATTAGACAACCAATGTATTGTCATGACTTTAACCAGCTGACTAGATAACACTTGAAAGATACACAAACAAATATTCTTAGGGCTATTCAGTACTTGTTGTCCTTTCTGTTTCCCCTACAGTTATATCAGTCTTTCCTTCTAATACATGTTTCCTTCTGAAAGCTGTTGATACATGTATTACTAAAGGGGTCATCTATCATGTAGCAAGATTAATTAAATTACAGGTGTCAGGTGAGCAAGTTATCAGTTTATCAATTAATTAATTTTTATTGTTGCTTCAATCAATTATTGCTTGTATAATTAATCAATTACGTAACTGTATTTTGATAAATTTTAAATTGTTGCTTTGTATTTTTTAGGTGGCTGAATCCATTGTTTAAGATAGGCTACCAAAGAAGATTAGAAGTAGATGATATGTACAATGTCTGTGAACAGGATTCATCAGATAACTTAGGAGACAGATTAGAAAAGTAAGCAAACTTTGTAGTAATGCAAGAAATATTTAGACTGTATTGTATGCACCTGCTGTAGGCAACAGGGCATTAAATTTTACCCTTGACCTTCAATCCTTCTGTCTTTTCATCCATCCGTCCGTCTGTCAGTTCAATGTTCATTTGTTTGAAGCGTGAGAGTGGGCATTCTTGTTATCCTCAGACACATACATTCTTCTTTCATTTTCTGTCACATAGGCATGTGCTAGTTTCAAAACAGGAGCTTCAGTGATTGTCTTTGGTAAATGTAGGTCATAGATTTAGGTTTTCTTTTAACCAGGCCAGCGTTTGTATTGCTTATAAATATCTTGATTTAATTTTTATTTTGCTGGAGTACTTGATGTTGATGGCAGTTCTCTTGTTATTATGCCCCATTTATGGGCATTATGTTTTCTGGTCTGTGCGTCCCTCCGTTTGTTCGTCCGTTCGTTCATCGGTTCGTCCCACTTCAGGTTAAATTTTTTGGTCGAGGTAGTTTTTGATGAAGTTGAAGTCCAATCAACTTGAAACTTAGTAATCATGTTCCCTATGATATCATCTTTCTAATTTAATGCCAAATTAGAAATTTTATCCCATTTTCACAGTCCACTGAACATAGAAAATGATAGTGCAGATGGGGCATCTGTGTACTTGGGACACATTCTTGTTTTTTATCTGCTTTAGCCACTTTTCTAGACTGGGAATTTAGAGCTTGACATATTGTATACTAACACACAGACTGTGTGTTGCCATACAATGTTATTTGGCTTTCTCTGTTGTTAGGTTGTTGTCTCATAGATGTATTACATTTGCATTGACTCATACAAAAGAGAGATAAGAAAAAGTAGACATAATTTAGAATGTCTGTGATAGAGATTCATCAGATAAGGGATGATGAATTAGAAAAGTTTATCATAAATTTTTTGTATCATGATAGAGATGTTTTTCTGTGCATTTTTTAAAAGTTTTAATCTAAAATACAGTTTAAAGTATTTGTCTGTTGATATCTTGATATTAAACAACTGCATGTCTGGGTCTGTAGAAGTGCACTGTGGTAACATACATGAACAAATCATTGGGACTCCAGTCTTAAGAAGGTTAGTGGTGACTGCATATTCCTGTCCTTTCAATTTCAACAAATACTGTCTGACCATATAAGCAGAAAGTCACCTTTGTTTTATATTTTCAGTTATAAGTTAGAAATTTCCAAAGGTATAATAAATGTCCTTTATGAGATTTTTGTTTTATTCAAGATTAAATTGTCCCTGTTTGAATTAGGCTGATACTTTTCAACAATTTTGCAAACCAATTTTGAAAGACAGAATAGTTACTTACACACATACCGGTAGTGCCAAAGTTGGCATAAGTTTGGTACAGGCATTCCTTATGTAGATATTTCTGTAGAATAAGTATATAATATACAAAATAGTACTGAATAAAAAAGAGTTATTTTACAAACAAAATTAAAATTGAGAATGGAAATGGGAAATGTGTCAAAAGTTTGTAACAGTTTGTTTTTAAATTATTCATTGTTTTCTTTTCTCTTTGCAGAGAATGGAATAAAGAATTAAGGAAAAGACAATCAGGTGGAAAACCTAGCCTGTTAAGATGTCTGATACGAATGTTTGGTGTTGAATATGCTTTGTTAGGATTGATATTATTTATTGAGGTACATATAAATTTGAATTTTAGACACTTAAAAACAAAAATTATCTAGATTTGCAACATGATCTTTGAATATAGTGCCTCGATTATTCATAGATATAAGAAGATGTGATATGAGGGCCAATGAGACAACTCTCTATCCAAGTCACAATTTGAAAAAGTAAACCATTATAAGTCAAAGTACGTACTGTTTTTAACACAGAGCCTTTGATCACACTGAAAAGCAAGCTATAAATAGCCCTAAAATTGACTATAGGAAAACCAACGATCTGATCTTTAAAAAAAAAACGAGAAACACTTATGAACCACATCAACAAACAACAACCACTGAACATCAGGCTCCTGACTTAGGACAGATGCAAACAAATGCAGTGGGTTTAAACTTTTGAATAGTTACCAACCTTCACCCTTATCTGAAACAATAGTGTAAGATTACAACACAAAAAGAAACACTATAAATTATCAATTAAAATTTGTATACCGGGTATATGTAAGTATATCAAAGCTTGGGCAATGCACGGGTGTTCAATATAGGTATTTGCCTTGCAATATATACAATTCAATAGCATCTCTGTCCAAGTTAAATTAAAACGGGAAGTCCATAACACCTGACAAAATCAAACACTTTTAAAACTTTATTAACCAACAGAACAAATAGAAAACAAAGTGATATTTCTGGCTTGGTAAGCATTTGTTTTTTTTAAAGAAAATGGTAGATTGAACATAGTGTTATAGCTAGCTAAACCTCCAACTTGTATGACAGTTGTGAATAGTTCCATTATATTGACCAATTGGATAACATGACAATAATTAGGATCCAGCAGCCAAAACTGTGTAAACATACATCACAGACAAACTACACAACTGACTTATTCTGACAAGCATACAAATAAATCTGTAAAAGACACCAACATTTGTTTTTTCTGTGGTTGATAGTCATGATAGTACAAACAGTATAGAAAAAATATTTTTTAAACAAAGTGCACTGTACCAATGGACACCACTGTATGCATGATGATTAATTCAAATAAGTGCAGTGGGTTCATGTGATTTTTCAGTTGTAATAGGAAGGATGTGTGTGGTAAATTTTCCATTTGTATAAAAAAAAGATATTATATGACATATGAGTCTGTGTTTATACATGAAATCCAATTAATGTGATGAAATAACATTTCTAGTTATCAATTAATGAAGTATCACATATCATTTAAAGCATTATTTATTATGATAAATACTGGATTTTATGCATTCTGTAGCATTCCTATAGTTAATTGATCCAAACTTTAAAAGGTTTCATGGAGATATATATT
Organism: Mytilus galloprovincialis; assembly: GCA_037788925.1. Lineage (NCBI taxonomy): Eukaryota > Metazoa > Mollusca > Bivalvia > Mytilida > Mytilidae > Mytilus > Mytilus galloprovincialis. The sequence goes on along the minus strand of CM075334.1, from coordinate 42,255,847 downwards.
AAAAAAAAAATCATCAAAATATTGGATTACATAAATTCTCTGTTATGATTCATATGATTTATTTTTGAGAAGGTTGCTTGGTATGGAATAATAAGGTTCTTCACTGAAAAGAAATATCTAAAAATAAATTCAGAAACTGTATTGGTAATGATAGCCCAAATCTAGATACGAGGGTGATATTGCAATCAAGTCGTCTGTCTGTCTGTCTGTCTGTCTGTCTGTCAAACAAATATTTTCATCAAAACTTTCTCAGAAACTACCATTGGCTTAATATTGGATGTAAACATAAGATTATGTACATATATATATACACATAAGTCTACTAAAGAGTCTTCAAAATAGAAAGTGTCTAGCATTTAAACAGAACACTCACAAGCAGAGTTAATTGTCAAAATACAGAGTGACTGTGTATCTCTTTCAACAACCAAGAAAAATAAGAAAGCAGACAGGAAATCAAATGCTTTGCCAAAGTTGCTTACAGGTGTGATGGAAAATGGTAAAATGAAGAAAAAAAGGATAAAAACCCTTTTAGAGAAGGTTTTTATTAATCTAGAATTATATTTAAAATGCTTTTTATTCTAAATGTAATGTTTTAATGAAGAAACTACAATGACCTTATCTGTTCAATAGAATTTATGTGTCTTAATTTTTATTATTTCATTTATTAGGAAGGAACAAAGATCGCTCAACCATTGTTATTAGGTCAGCTTATTCGTTATTTTACTCCTGGGTCTACAGTAAGCAGTACAGATGCCTATATGTATGCCATGGGTGTGAGTCTGTGTGCCATTATATTAGCTATATTTCATCATCCATACTTTTTTGGAGTTCAGAGAATTGGTATGCAGCTTCGTGTTGCCTGCTGTTCCTTATTATACAGAAAAGTAAGTAGAAAGTTGATTTGGTGATTCACTTCATACCATTGCAAAAGACCAATTTTGTACTACTGGACTACCTTTAAAACTGTCATTACTTTTCAAGCTGTAAATTTTTTGGTCGTATATTGGTATCACGTTGGCGTCATCAAAAATTTAAACACAAGGTTTATGACCATAAAAGGAAGGTTGGTATTGATTTTGGAAGTTTTGGTCCCAACAGTTTGGGAATTAGGGGCCAAAAAGGGCCCAAATAAGCACTATAACTTTAGTTTAAGTAAATAGAAATCTATGAAATTTTGACACAAGGTTTATGACCACTAAAGGAACATGGGATTGGTTTTGGGAGTTTTGGTCCCAACAGTTTAGGAATTATGGGTCAAAAAAGGCCCAAATAAGCATTATTCTTGGTTTTCGCACAATAACTTTAGTATAAGTAAATAGAAATCAATGAAATTTAAACAACACAAGGTTTATGACCATAAAAGGAAGGTTGGGATTGATTTTGGAAGTTTTGGTCCCAACAGTTTAGGAATAAGGGGCCCAAAGTGTCCAAAATTAAACTTTGTTTGATTTCATTAAAAATTGAATAATTGGGGTTCTTTGATATGCCGAATCTAACTGTGTATGTAGATTCTTAATTTTTGGTCCTGTTTTCAAATTGGTCTACATTAAGGTCCAAAGGGTCCAAAATTAAACTTAGTTTGATTTTAACAAAAATTGAATTCTTGGGGTTCTTTGATATGCTGAATCTAAACATGTTCTTAGATTTTGATTATTGGCCCAGTTTTCAAGTTGGTCCAAATCGTGGTCCAAAATTAAACTTTGTTTGATTTTAACAAAAATTGAATTATTGTGATTCTTTGATATGATGAATCTAAACATGAACTTAGATTATTGATTATGGGCCCAGTTTTCAAGTTGGTCCAAATCGGGGTCCAAAATTAAACTTTGTATGATATCAAGAAAAATTGAATCCTTGGAGTTCTTTGATATGCTGAATCTAAACATGTATTGGATTTTGAACATAGGGCCAGTATTCAAGTTGGTCCAAATCGGGGTACAAAATTAAACTTTTACTTGATTTCAACAAAAATTGAATATATGAGGTTCTTTGATATATGCTGAATCTAACCATGTATTTAGATTTTTGATATTTGGGCCCGGTTATTAAATTGGTCCACATTGAGGTCTAAAGGGTCCAAAATTGAAAGTTGAATTCTTGGGGTTCTTTGATATGCTGAATCAACCATTAGATTTAGATTTTGGATATTGGACCATAATATGTAAATGTCCAATTTAAAATTTTTAAGTTTTTAAGTTTAAGTTCTTAGACCACATTCATTCTGTGTCAGAAACCTATGTTGTGTCAACTATTTAATCACAATCCAAATTCAGAGCTGTATCAAGCTTGAATGTTGTGTCCATACTTGCCCCAACTCTTCAGGGTTCGAACTCTGGGGTCATATAAAGCTGTGCCCTGCGGAGCATCTGGTTCAGTATAATTAGACATCTTCAAGATGAGCACACTGCTCAGACTTCATCAGATGCCATTGTGTACCTGAGATTACCGTTAGGCTTGTCTTGTACTCTAACTGGTGTTGACATCCTCAGACTCCGTCAGATACAATTTGAGCATCTGAGATTACCTTATGTTGTACTTTTACTTTCTCAGACTCCATTAAATACCATTTTAACCATCTGATATAACCTTCTCTTATGTTTTAACTGGTGTTAACTTCCTCATATCTTTTATCTTAGGCATTTTAATTGGACAACTAATTGCAGGTCAATTTCAAATTAATACAGAATTTGCATGCATGTTTCAGTAATGCAACATTCATACATATGGTAGATAAGTGTTGGCAATCAGATGGAAAATTGATAATAAATTGTTCAGAATCATTGGTCGGTATGATTTTGAGTATTAATGTTTTTTATTAGGGCTTTCCCTTAAAAAAAAATGGCAGGTGGTTGAAATCGTAATTTTTTTTGAGTTCCCCAAAGGAATTTTGCTATTTTTTTAAGGGTCAGAAGATTAAACTCACAATTATTGTGGAATTCCATCACAGGAATTTTACCTATTTTCTAAGTAAATTTCACAATATTAGATAATAGTATTGATTGTACATCTTACCCCGCTTGATATTTTTAGCTGGAATAGTGCTTCTGAAAAAGCCTTTATAATGTTGGACTTAAATAACACACTTTTTCTTATGTAAATCTGATGTGTTTCATATATATTTGTTTAATATTAAAGAAGGATTATCCAAACATTCAGATGCATATCTACAAGTCACTGTACAATAAAGTGTTTACATGTACAGATAATATATTGTGTTTGTTTTAAGAAATTTACAAATAACGTCCCCAGGTTTTTTAATAGAAAATGAAGATACATTTAACTTTGATTATTTATGGATTATTGATTTCAAGAATTTCAATAATCAATAGATTTTTAAGGTGGTACCTAATACTACAGGGAGATAACTGTAGAGTCAGCTTTACGTTTTAATTACGTTGTGTTGTAAAGGGAATATTAAGCTTCTCAATGATCAAAATTGGTGTTTGTCAAACTGCTATATAACCAGTGTAATTTTTCTGACAAAACGGTTGGTTCAAAATTTTTGAAATTTTATATTTTTGTTAAAGGGTCAAAGTAAATATTTGACAAAATTTTATGAAAATTAAACGAGCCAAATTAATTTTAGTGAAAGTGTTGGGTACCACCTTAATGTTAGATAATTGTATATTTGTTGAATGTCTTTCTTTTATACATTGTATTTCAGGTATATAGTAATTAAACAAATGGGAGACAACTTATTCACAAAGTAATTCTTTTCTGTTTCAGGCATTACGTTTAAATAATACAGCATTAGGGCAGACAACAACAGGTCAAATAGTTAATCTAATGTCAAATGATGTAAACAGATTTGACACGGTAGGTTTTATAATCTTATGCTTTTATAACTTTACTGAAAATCTCTAAAAGTAATATAAAAATGTTGAGATTTTAACTGTTGTCAAATGAATTATGTACACAAAAAAAGACTTAAGATTTTATAAGGGAACATTTTCTCATTAGTCGTAGAAAACTGACAACGTTATCACAAAAGACGAGAACAAAACACCAATAGAAAATTTAAGATTGAGTAACACGAACCTCACTGAAATCCAAGGGCGAACTGTTTGCTTGGGACAGGTCAGCAGCTATAAACAAATTAATTATTTCTTATATTAGTAACTTATTTGCTGCACTTGAAGATATGGTATGATTGCCAATGAGACAACTTTTTACTACAGACCAAATGACACAGAAATCAACAAGTTTAGGCCAACTTATTGTAGGTCTGTTTATCTTATATCATTTATATTAAATGTTTTTAACCGGATTTTTGTGTCAAAAATGTCGGTTATTGATTTGGGGATGTACAGCGGGCGGGCGGGCGTCAACCAAATGTTGTCCGTGCATTTACTCATGAAGCGTTCAACCAAACCTTTTAAAATTTTAATGTGTTGTTACTGACAACAAAATGGAGGTCAAGTTCAATAATGACGATTTTGACTTTTACCGTTCAGGAGTTACAGTTCTTGAAAGTTTAAAAAATGTTGTGTCGGTGCATTTACTCATGAACCGTTCAACCAAACCTTTTAAAATTTTAATATGTTGTTACTGACAACATAACGGAGGTCAAGTTCAATAATGACGATTTTTACTTTTACCGTTCAGGAGTTACGGTTCTTGAAAGTTTAAAAAATGTTGTGTCCATGCATTTACTCATGAACCAGTCAACCAAACCTTTTAAAATTTTAATATGTTGTTACTGACAACAAAATGGAGGTCAAGTTCAATAATGACGATGTTGACTTTTACCGTTCAGGAGTTACGGTTCTTGAAAGTTTAAAAAATGTTGTGTCCGTGCATTTACTCATGAATGGTTCAACCAAACCTTTTAAAATTTCCTATTAGGAGTTTTGGTCCTTGTAATATTGATAAATGCCAGAACACAAATAAATGTTAAAGAATCCGGTTTACTGTCATTTTGACAGCTCTTGTTTTTATTTTAACAGGCAGCTATTTTCCTCCATTATCTGTGGGTAGGACCAGCACAAGCAATTCCTGTTTTAATTATATTGTGGAATGAACTGGGACCATCAGCAATGGCAGGATTTGGTGTGTTGCTCTTACTGGTTCCTGTCCAAAGCTGGATGGGGAAACTTTTCTCCAAATTCAGGTAAAGAATAAACTGTTCCCTGTTCAAAGCTGGATGTGAATCCTTTCTACAAACTCAAATGAAAGATTTCAACAGGCTGATTTTTTTTTCTGAAAATGTTGTTTTACAAGTCACAATGCAAAAAACATTGTTTTTCAGTTAAACAATATTTGATACCCAGATGAAGGAATTATTTTTGGTCAAATTGGTCCTTTTAGCCAAATATGATTTAAAATTTCTCCAATTTTGCAAACTTTTAAAATGTTGAATCTATATACTGAAATGAAACATTGCTGTTTTGTCTTTAATATTTTCTTTCCTGACATCCTTAAAATCACAGAAAATTCTGTTAGAGTGGGGAAAAAAATGCAAAGATATTTATTCCTTGACTGAGATATGTTAAGGAAGAATTTTGAGCACCACAAGCATTGCTCTAAAGGATAGTCACAATGGGTATTTTTTGTAAAACCATAAGCTGCAAAAATTTATTTCCCTATTAAAAGATTTTTTTAAAAAATAGAAATATTTTAAAAAAACAGAAATATATGATTACAACCATAACACAGAGCACCATTTCAGATAACCATTCATTTTTAGGGCACACTACGTTTGCGCGTTTTTGGGGATTAAAATGTTTTACGTTTGTGCGCAGCTTTTGATTACATTTGTGCGCATTCATTTTACAGGTAATCTCAGGTAAAAATATAAATAAAAATATATTAAATTATAAATGTCTATAATTTTTGGTATTTTCATAATAGATATTATTAACCCCGCCACAAACCTGCCACATTATTTATGTATGTGCCTGTCCCAAGTCAGAAGCCTGTAATTCAGTGGTTGTCGTTTGTGTGACATATTTGTTTTTCGTTCATTCTTTTATATAAATAAGGCTGTTAGTTTTCTCGTTTGAATTGTTTTACATTGTCATATCGGGGCCTTTTATAGCTGACTATGTGGTATGGGCTTTGCTCATTGTTGAAGGCCGTACGGTGACCTATAGTTGTTAATGTCTGTGTCATTTTGGTCTCTTGTGGACAGTTGTCTCATTGGCAATCTTACCCGGCACATATTCTTTTTTATATGACTATCAATTATTAGTTTTTAAAATAATTTGTTAATTCAAATTATATATTATTCATATTGAATTCTAAAACCAATTTTAAACCCCGTTATAGCTTAAGGTCAAGCTATAATAAATGGGCTATGTCACAGATTTCTTAAAATTTTGCATACACCTTTGACTTATTGAATTGTATCCGAAAATCAAAAAATATGCGGTTTTATCTTCTTTTTTCCCTGCCTTAGGAGACTTAGACTAACGGAATGGATACTGATACTTGTGAACGATTGAACAAATAAATGAATAAATAATTATTATTAACCGTGTTTTCCCTAAAATATTACTGATTGAATTCTTTCAAAATAGGTGCCTTAGCAGACTTACACTGACGGAAGGGGTACTGATACTTGTAAATAATTGCTCAAATTATTAATAAATGAATTAGTATTATTACCTGTATTTTACCTGAGTTTACCTGTCAAAAATAATGCGCGCAAATGTAATCAAAAGCTGCACACACTGATTTTCACGTGCAAATGTAATGGTAATGCGCGCAAACGTAATGCACCGCATTTTTACCTTCTCAAAAATATACTGCATTGTCCGAACATAGTGGAACATATTGCATGAAAATTTAACATTGCAGGCACAAGACAGCGGTACATACAGATGAAAGAGTCAAAGTTATGAATGAAATTATATCAGGGATGAGAGTCATTAAAATGTATTGTTGGGAAAAACCATTTGGTCAGCTGGTAGAAAAAATCAGAGGGTAAGTCAGTTTCCTTGTTGAATATGGATATTTTAACGCAATCAAAACATGATGATGATAAGAATTTTTGATAAAACACTGAAAATAACACAAAATATAACGAACCAATGTGGACATGGCGGAAACCAAAATTTAAAAAAGTACAATAAAAAAGCTTCCATACAAATTTAAAATGACTTGGAAGAAAGAAAAACCCCCAGAAAAACAGAAAATCAAGAAGGCGCTACAGAAAGATGTGTCACAAAATGTTCTGTTTTTGGAAGACTGCCAAAACAACCTTTAAGAAAGAAAAATATGGAAATCAAATATTGTGAGATATATGCTTCAGTATTATTCTTTGACTGAGAAACTTGAGTGCTCTGGAAGGGTAATAATTTCCTGCTTCTTCAACTGTACACAATGAGAACATATCAGATAATAACAAACTTACAATTCCACACTACAGTAATATTCATTTAGTGAGATCAGAGAATCAATATTTAATGGTGAAACTGTGTCCCTTTCTACAAAAAAAATACACAAATAATATAAAATGACATAAGATTTGCATGGCATGATGTAATGTTGCATGTTTCTGTTTTAATACTGCAGTTAAGTTTTTGCTGATACCACTGTTCCTCCTACAAAAGAAGGGCATTCTGTTTTCTGTTTTGAGTGACCGTTATTTTCCTTTTATTCATTCTTTTGTCCAAACTGTATTATGTAAATGTTTAAGAAGTACTTTGAAGTCAAATTACTACATGTTACACATGTTCTGAATGATGTGAGCTTAAAAATTGGATTTTTGACAAGATTCCTAGGCTAAAGGAATATGGAAATTGAATAGTGTTTGCAGGGCATGGTGTAATATTGACCCATACTTCTCTTAGTCTTTACATTTTAAACCTTTTTGCCTAGAAAATATATAATTCATCAACATTAATCCAATGGTGCACAAAAAAAAAATCTTTAAAGAAACAACAAAGTAGATATTTTTTTAATTATTAATGGATGGAATTTGCACATCTAAGACCCAAAAATGGGATATGACAAAAATTTAACTGCATGTATTTCACAGAAAGCATGGTTTTATTTTGTCATATTTTGTATACAGTTGATTATTAAAACATGTTAATGCTTTGTTTTGCGCTACATTAAATTATCACAGCATGCCATGATGTGTAATATATCCTGATATTGTGTATAAAGCCACTGACAATAATTTTGCATGTTTTGATATTTTCTTTGAATTGTGTATTTATGTTATTTTATTTATATACTATAGCTGTACATAAATTAACTGTGAATATATATGTGCATTATGAAAATAAGATAAAACAAAATTTCGTCAATGTAAATTGTGCATTTTGAAAAAATTCTGCATAACTAATGCATCATCAAATTCATGTTGTTATTATTACGGAAATGTAAAAAAAATAGTCCCATACCTACATAGTTGTGTGAGAATTTGCATTCAATATCATATGGTTAAAATACTTGAAATTAATGCAAGTGTTGTAGCATGCATGATTATTTAATAGCAGATCTTTCAGACCCCTTTAGAGTATTATGGCATGCATATATTCATGAAATTAACCATTGTTAATAGTATTGTCTGACAAATATAAAGAATAATGGAAGGAATAATTCAATGCCTTGATGGACTTCAGTTTTCTTTTTTTTTTTAATCCCGTTCTTCAGTTGCACACATTCAAAAAAAATTCTATGAATTGAGCATATAAACTTAAAGAACTACTTGTTACTATAGTTATTACAGGAATAAATTTGAAGAAAAGTGTGAAATATACAAGCAAGAATTTGTATGCAAAATACCCAGTCTTAAGTCACTTAGTAATTTATCATTTTAGCATCTTGATACATAATGCTTATTCAGTCTTAATTTGTTATTTTGATTTCAATGGTATTAAATACTTTGGAGTTTCAATTGTACTACAGTTTAAATTTAAATCAGCATAAAACATATAGATATTAATATTCACAGATATTTATGCACAACTGTAGTATTCTGCATGTTTATATATATATATATACAAATATATGTGCACTAGAAAACCTTTGCTCTAACCTCTGCATACTTTTTTTGCTTGCCTGCTTTCGCATAAAACAGATTAATCAGAAGTTCTGTCCTAGAATAAATATATTTATTTGTTATGAAATTTATTCAGGTCTGGTAAAATGAAGTAAATCAATAATTTTGTAACCAACCTTTTATGTGTCATATCAGTAAACCAGAAGTTGTTGACCCATATATTTTAAGAAATTTAACCTGTCCTAAAAAAAAAAAAAATATATATATATGTCATGTACTTTATTCAGTTCTTGAAAAATGCTGGAAAAAGATAATGCTAGAACCTACCTCTATGTAATTTTATCAGGAAATTAAAATTTGTTGAGCCACATTTTATTTAAAGTTAAAAAATGTTATAAAATAAAAAGTATATACATTAGTAATTTATTCAGAACTGGTAAAATGCTGGAAAAAGACGATTTTATTATCCATCTCTATGTTACATATATATTAGTAACTAGAAATTTTGAATTAAACCATATCATTATTTTAGGCTAAATGCATTCTTTAAACCTGATATGTAAAGCTATCGAATTCTTATAAATAAAGAAATACAATGACTTTGGGGCTAAGTATTGTAAGTCACTAAATTGTCATTAGTTAAAATGTATGATGTAGGACTAAGTTCATGTGAGATCTTTTATAGAAACAAGTTTTATTATGACAATATTACTCTGAATTGCAAAAATATAACTGCAACAACTTATTTGAATTGCAAATGTTGACAGACCTTGACAATGACTTCCTAACACAATTGCAAATTAAATTTAGTATAATGAATGGCAGAAGTTAACTGTAGAAGTAAGATTGAATTGCAAATGTGACCCTGCACATTTGAAGTGGTTGCTAAAGTGTCCTTGCACATTTGAAGTGGTTGCTCAAGTTTCCTGTTACATTTGAAGTGGTTGCTAAAGATTCATTGAACATTGGAAGTGATTTCTAAAGTTTCCTTTAACATTTGAAATGGTTGCTAAAGTTTCATAGAACATTTGAAGTGGTTGCTCAAGTTTCCTGTAACATTTAAAGTGGTTGCTTAAGTTTCATTGAACATTTGAAGTGGTTGCTAAAGTTTCCATGAACATTTGAAGTGGTTGCTAAAGTTTCATTGAATATTTGAAGTGATTGTTAAAGTGTCCTTGAACATTTGAAGTGGTTGCTAAATTTTCATTGAACATTTGAAGTGGTTGCTTATGTGTCCTTGAACATTTGTGGTGGTTGCTAAGTTTCATTGAACATTTGAAGTGGTTGCTAAAGTTTCCTTGAACATTTAAAGTGTGAGAATTTTTAAAAAAAGCTTGGGAGTTATTGTTATCACAAAACTCACCCAGTCACATAATTCATATTAATTAAAACCTTGCATATCAATGATTAAAAATGATAAAAAATAAAGAAAATTGCTGATATGTTTAGAATTCTATTGTTCACAGTTTATGTTTTTGACAGAATTTACTGAAACACAGCAATTAGGGCCCAGTGAAAGAACCTTATGATAATGTCATAATGGCATGATTTGTACTTTTGACTTGTTATTTGACCTTTGTTCGTGTGTATGGCACAAAACGAGTTTGGGTTATTTGACTTTAATTTGCCTTGTCCAAATATAATGAAAGGGTTTATTTAACAATGCTTATTATTACCAACAAAAGCAGGTCAAGTCAATGTTTTTACTAGTGGAGGAAGCTGGAGAAAACCACAGACCTTCTGTAGAGAAACTGATAATCATGTCAATTAAGATTGGAGTCAAACACATGTATGGGGTCCAACCTAATACAGAAGATTAACTTCTTAGATCATTTGGCTAATGAGGCCACTTCAAGTAAAAAAAAAAAAACACTTTTAACAATTCTGTTAATAGTTGTTTAATAGACAGTCTCTTCTAAGGATATAAATTCAATCATATCTAACATATTAAAATTTCTATCACATGTTACATTCTCTTTATTTGATATATTGTTTCATTAATAAAGTGGGTGTTAGTCCTATAATGCTGTTATTGGTAGTGTAGTTTATAAACACCTTTTAAGTTTTGCATGTATTTTTTCTTCGTTTTTAGTGTTTATCATGCATGCTTATGAATGTTTTAAAAACCAGTTTAGTTTTGAAAGTCTACAGTGGCCGTAAATATTCTCACAAAGTATACACTTGCTTTCTAAAATCAGTCGTAAAAAGTAAAATCACAAAAATACTGAACTTAGAGGAAAATCAATTCGGAAAGTCCATAATCCCATGGCAAAATCAAATAACAAAACGCATCAAAAACGAATGGACAAGAGCTGTATACACTATCTTAATAATAATATTGTAGTTCTGTTTTGATGGCAGATAAACAAATGTAGTATGCTGGCACTAATAAGCTGGAAAAACTAACAATACTTACAAAAATACACTAAAAATTGACACTCACAGATCACATCATGTGTGTCTGTGTGATTATTCATGTCAATGATTTTTTCCATTTGTCTTTTCATAGAAAAGTTACCGTGGTGATTTATTTACGATCGCAAAGAATTTTGCGGTCATATATTGGTATTACGTTATTGTCGTCGTCATTGTCGCCATCCAAAGACGTTTGGTTTCCAGACAATAACTTAAGTATAAATAAATAGAAATCTATGAAATTTAAATAGAAGGTTTATAACCACAATAGGAAAGTATGGATTGATTTAGGGGGTTATGGTCCTTACAGTTTAGGAATTAAGGGCCTCCATTTGTCCGTCTGTCTGTCACATGTTCAATTCTTGTCAGATTTTTTTATAAAACTTATATTTTAGGTTTATATCAGCAATGTCTTACAAGTTCAAAATTAAATTGTGATCAATTATTTTTGAGTTATGCCAAATTATTTGGAACAATTCTGGCCAAATTTTAATGAAACTTACATGTATGTTTATATCAGCAATGTTTCTGAAGAGTTAAAAACTCTGTGCCAATCAACTATTGTTAAAAGTTAATTGCCCCTTAGAATTGTATATTATATTGAAATTTGCATTGTTAATGCATCACATGTACATTTTTTGCCAGTTTTTTGTTTTATCAAATTCATATCAAAGGTATTAGAACAGCATTGTCTTAGACAATTTGGAATTTCAGTGATGATCAAAAGTTTCTCTTGGAAATATTGAATATATCAGAAATGTCAAGTCTTAACCCTGTAGTAAGATAATTTTTTAAAAATTTGAAAGAACAATTTTTTTTGATTTTTTGCCCATCAACAGAACAGATAATATGGGCCAGGTAGTGGGGGCATTGGAACTTTATTATAATGTTTAATCTATATAATCTAGTTTTCACTCCTTTTTCACTTATCTGTTAGTAGTTGGAACATATTTTCATTATTCTCAATCTCATAATCTTATGTTTTATAAAGATAAATCATTTGAATATTTTCAGGCAGGAGGTGAAAAAAGTGAAGTCGTGTTCTTACATAAGGGGTTCAATTATTGGATTTTTCTTTAGTTCGGCAAAGCTGATTGTGTTTTTAACCTTTCTTGCATATATTATGAGTGGACATGCGTTGTCATCTGAGAAAGTTTTCGTCACAATAGCTTTGTACCAGGCTATCCGCCTTTCCACAACACTTTTCATCCCTTTTGCCATCCAGTTTGCATCAGAGACAATGGTTACAGTTAAAAGATTACAGGTTTGTCTGATGTTTGGTTTGAATTTATTTCTTCTTATATATATATATATGCACTAGATCTTCCGTTTTTATTTGGCTTTTTTGGCGACACTTGAAGAATGGTATACTAATTAACAAAAGAAAATATACAATTTGTAATTTAATTGTTAAAACATGTAAGAAATATTCTGGAATCTTACAAATATTTTATAAAATTTTTTTTTTAGTTGAGGTATCATATTTGGTGATACACCAATTGATCAAGTTCAGTTCTGAAACTGCAGTATTATACCCCTTTAAAAAGTAGTTGAAATTTTATTTGGAAAATTCTTTGGATGAAAGTTTTAACCATGCCTTAATACAAGAAATGCTAGTGTCGCAATACATGTGTTGGAAAGGAACAATTAAAGTTTTCTTAGCTAAATTCACAATTGTTGTATTTTTAGGATGGACAGATTAAGATATATAACAGTTTTTTTTGCATTTTAGCAGAGGATTTGAATAATGAAATTCATTTTTTTCTCAGTTTACAATTCAAAGTATCAAGCATTTATATATATATATATATATATATATATATATATATATATATATATATATATATATATATATATATATATATATATATATATATATATATATAATCTGTTAAATTTAAAGTTTCTTCTCATGTGGTGTCCACTGCAGTTCCAAAGTGATTTTATAAAAGTGGAATGTTTTTAAAAGAACACAAAAAAATAAAAACCAAACAGAAACACTCCATTTCAGAAGCCTACATAACTATCCAATGAAAGGCATTTGTTAGCCACTTGATAAAGGAAGTGATTTAATTCACTGCAGTCTACCACTTTAAGACCGCTGTTTCTGGTCTGACTATAATTTAAACAAAACACAATATTATATTTCAACTAATGGGTGGGTGGGTGTATGAGATTTATTTATTTATAATCAATTTCTATCAATAATAAAAAAAAGATTTTTAGTTACAGTCTTTGAAATGCATTTGGCATTAACTTTGCATTTGTTATGTGTTTTTGTGTGCAATGACAGTCAGTTTTTCTGCATAGTTCTGCATCAGGTTACTGAATTTTGTTGGATGCTTATGGTTCTGATGTAGTTTTGATAGGTTGTATTTTGAATTTTGTGTGTTTGTTCTATTAAATGTACATTTTGTAACACTTTAAAGTGGAGCGGAAGGCATAACATGTATATAGTTCAAAATACACAGATTGAGTAATGCGTACAAAAGGATGGGAGGGGCAGTAAGAGATACGAATAGTGATTGGAAGTAATCACTTATAAGAAAAGTTGGAATATATACAGGAAAAATGAGGTGCAATGAATCACTTGTAAGAAAAGTTAGAATGAATACAGGAAAAATGAGGTGCAATGAATCACTTGTAAGAAAAGTTGGAATATATACAGGAAAAATGGGGTGCACTGGTTTGAAATATGAATATGGATTGTATAATAGTGTGTAAGGAAAGTTGGAATATATACAGGAAAATGAGGTGCAATTAATCACTTTTAAGAAAAGTTGGAATATATACAGGAAAAATGGGGTGCACTGGTTTGAAATATGAATATGGACTGTTTAATCGCTTTTAAGAAAAGTTGGAATATATACAGGCAAAATTTACAACTATGTAACAACTTTTTGTTTTAATCTTTGTAACTTCACTAATAAATAGTTTGAAAACCATTCAATTATGGAGTAGTTGAAAGATTTTCTTATCTCCATATACATGATATATGGATATGTTCATTATAAACCATTCCCCTGGATTGTCTTATAAATGTTCTGCCCAACCTGGCCATTTGAGCCTTTGATCTAAAACACATGGATTTGACTACTCTTAGATCATGTATTTTGACATACTTAACTTGGAGAAGTGAATTATAGAAGCACTGGATACCATCTCCTTGTGAATGGCCTGCAGTTGAACCAAAATCATTCAAGAAAGAATAAAGGCTGTACAGTGAAACTTGTCCAAACCAAACACCAACGGGACTTTGCGTTTTGTTCTGTTTTCACAGGTGTTCGGATTGAAGAGGTAAACGGAAGTCGACACCAAAATAATTTTTGGCACTTACTGACAAGGCACGATAGGTGACAAAACAGACGACAGTTTATTTTCATGATGATTAAGATGTAAACGTAAAAATCTAGGTAGATGAAGATAGACATATTTTTCCATTTTTGGAAAATGACGCAGTCATTGTTCCATAACTGCCGACCTGAACTTCATTACATTGCTCTGCCTACCGCGCTTGGTTTCGTATTTCCTATTTTCCAAACAAACTGGAACCTGCTTGTGTTATCATTATGCATCATTGTGTAGTATTAAACCAGGAATTATAGTTATCCCGTACCATTGTAAACTCGTACCAACGTCAACTCGTACCACTAAAAAAAAACTCGTACCAATGCAAACTCGTACCACTGCTAACTCGAACCAACTTATTTAAATGGTGTTAAATGATGAATATATACTTTACTTTCACTCAATACCTCTTAAGTCTGTAAAATATATATAATTTGACAGTACAATGACCAATTTGTAGCTAATGTTCCTTGTCTATTGGTCCTGGATAGAAAATATTTCAGACTGGTTTACTTATATTTGTAATATTATTAAAGTATTATAAGTTTCACCCCAAGAAAATATTTATTTTTCATGAATAAATCTTAGCAGTTAACACGGTTAATCAAAATGATTTCCAAAATGAAATTCCTACAGTTTTACTGTCTATAAATAACAAAGAAATGTAACTGTTTCCTGTTAAGGTGTTTCCCGAATTTTCCCGCCAAAAAGCACATGGCTTTCAACAATTGTAAACATAGCATTCGATTTGTGATCATGGATTACAACTTTAATTTGGATATAGATATTCAACTTCAGGTACAGTTAAAGCAATGTTTTTTTTTTTTACTTTCTTCTGGATTAAAACTAGTTTGAAAGATCAGTTCAAAAAATAAAGCTTAAAAAAAACATTCGTATTTTTGTCTAAGCTTTCCTTAAAATCCAGTATAAAATTCAAGTAATTGAACTTAATTTTTATTAAGTTTACAAAAAAAAAACCATAAAACATTCATATTTTTTAATATATATTTAATGGTACGACTTCGCAGTGGTACGAGTTTACGTTGTTACGAGTTAACTTTTTTGGTACGAGTTAACATGGTACGAGTTTTCGGTGGTACGAGTTAACTTGCTTCCTTAAACCAGCCAGGACCCAGTTTACACTGGTTTTTGCTTGTATTCCACTACACTCGAACAAAGTGTTGTAGTTTGACGGGAACCAGTTTTAGAATTTGTAAACTACAAAACGTAATCGGTTATTGTTCATTCCGTTTTGGTGTTTCATACCGACTTATACGGTTTGAATAAGCTTAAGACCATTTAAACATTAATGTGATAGGTATATTAAAGATTGTTTTACAAAAGGATTGAACTGTTTTACTTTCAAAGTCGTACTATAGGGATATCTGTCATATACGGATTTCCACTCTCACCGGTTAATTTCTTCTTTTACACGTGCTTTGGAAACTTCCTGTTTAATCGCAAGTTTTAAAATTGTTTTTGAGTGAATTAAACTTATTTTAACAATCATGAAGCGTTCCAGAATCATTTTAAAGCAGTTTCTTCTTCTCTTTGATGATGGAAAATAGGTTTTCTCAAGAATATACCGCAAACGATCGCAGAGGAATTGAAACGTACAAGTCAAGTCGGCACCTGGTTAAATTGGCATCTAGTCAAATCGGCACCTATTCGACGTCAATTCGGCATCCAATAATATTTGAGCCAGTCCATGCGAAAAGGTACAAAAAGTCCTTTTGGTAAACTTTACAGGACACGTTATCAAAGTTTGTTATAGTATTTTGAAAAACGATTTTATCCGAAAAAAAATTACATTAATGTAAACATTCATAAGATTGTCAATTCTATCCCGAATTTGTCAACTAAAACCGAAAAAGACGTAGAAATATCTGCATTTTTGGTATTTGAGCAAGTGTAAAATCATTTGTTCCCCGGACTAATGCTATACCGACCAGAAACTACAAAAAATTATGACACTACAGAGACAAAAGTCAATAATTTCCGTCAGTTCTACAGGTTTAAAGAAAGAAAGACAACATTAAAACATGAGGGAAAATGCAAAAACTATGACATCTTGTGTTTTAGAAATTGAAATTTAAGTTAAGTTAAGTTATTAAATATTATATAAATTTATTAAATATTATATAAATCAACCTTAGTTGCACGGGATTCGAACCGTTGCCCGGTTTGATTGCATTGATATCCGCATCGTAAGCGAGAGCCTTATCCCCACTGCTACCAGGTTTAACGTTATTAATTGGCAAATCAAGCCATTTAAACTGTACTTTGAAAATGATTGAAATAAATGAAATAATTCACTAAAAATCTTGATAAAACTAGGGGGGGGGGGGGGGTCTCAACACTCGCAGGTGCGTGTAGCTCACAGCTTGATGATATGAGGGAAAGTAAATGTGTTTTATAAATCACAAGTCCACTACCAATAATTATGCACACTTTTTAGAATTTCGTAAATTTTTCGTTTTTGTACCTTTTCGCATGGACTGGCTCATATAGGTGATATCGGCGAAAGTACCAAGCAAAGCCTATGTATAGTAAAAGAGTGATTTCGCCCTAACTTTTTTAAAAAAGCAACATATTTTAGATGTGTTTTTTGCAAACTAGATGTTTTGAGAGATGCCGAATCCATTTGAAACTTCAAATCGTTGCTAAAATATTTGGAATATGGACTTTTTGCTGATTGGTGTACGGTTGCTAAGGGGAGAATTTTAGTTGCTAGGGATAATTATATGTCAATATTTGCATTAAATTATAACGTTAGATATGAAGTATTATAAGTATTTCGATATTTCATTGCTTTTTGGCAATTTCGATTTTTTTGTTTTTTTGTGATTTTGAAAATGATAATTGAGCCAGTCCATGCGAAAAGGTACAAAAAGTCCTTTTGGTAAACTTTACAGGACACGTTATCAAAGTTTGTTATAGTATTTTTGAAAAACGATTTTATCCGAAAAAAAATTACATTAATGTAAACATTCATAAGATTGTCAATTCTATCCCGAATTTGTCAACTAAAACCGAAAAAGACGTAGAAATATCTGCATTTTTGGTATTTGAGCAAGTGTAAAATCATTTGTTCCCCGGACTAATGCTATACCGACCAGAAACTACAAAAAATTATGACACTACAGAGACAAAAGTCAATAATTTCCGTCAGTTCTACAGGTTTAAAGAAAGAAAGACAACATTAAAACATGAGGGAAAATGCAAAAACTATGACATCTTGTGTTTTAGAAATTGAAATTTAAGTTAAGTTAAGTTATTAAATATTATATAAATTTATTAAATATTATATAAATCAACCTTAGTTGCACGGGATTCGAACCGTTGCCCGGTTTGATTGCATTGATATCCGCATCGTAAGCGAGAGCCTTATCCCCACTGCTACCAGGTTTAACGTTATTAATTGGCAAATCAAGCCATTTAAACTGTACTTTGAAAATGATTGAAATAAATGAAATAATTCACTAAAAATCTTGATAAAACTAGGGGGGGGGGGGGGGGTCTCAACACTCGCAGGTGCGTGTAGCTCACAGCTTGATGATATGAGGGAAAGTAAATGTGTTTTATAAATCACAAGTCCACTACCAATAATTATGCACACTTTTTAGAATTTCGTAAATTTTTCGTTTTTGTACCTTTTCGCATGGACTGGCTCATATAGGTGATATCGGCGAAAGTACCAAGCAAAGCCTATGTATAGTAAAAGAGTGATTTCGCCCTAACTTTTTAAAAAAGCAACATATTTTAGATGTGTTTTTTGCAAACTAGATGTTTTGAGAGATGCCGAATCCATTTGAAACTTCAAATCGTTGCTAAAATATTTGGAATATGGACTTTTTGCTGATTGGTGTACGGTTGCTAAGGGGAGAATTTTAGTTGCTAGGGATAATTATATGTCAATATTTGCATTAAATTATAACGTTAGATATGAAGTATTATAAGTATTTCGATATTTCATTGCTTTTTGGCAATTTCGATTTTTTTGTTTTTTTGTGATTTTGAAAATGATAATTGAGCCAGTCCATGCGAAAAGGTACAAAAAGTCCTTTTGGTAAACTTTACAGGACACGTTATCAAAGTTTGTTATAGTATTTTTGAAAAACGATTTTATCCGAAAAAAAATTACATTAATGTAAACATTCATAAGATTGTCAATTCTATCCCGAATTTGTCAACTAAAACCGAAAAAGACGTAGAAATATCTGCATTTTTGGTATTTGAGCAAGTGTAAAATCATTTGTTCCCCGGACTAATGCTATACCGACCAGAAACTACAAAAAATTATGACACTACAGAGACAAAAGTCAATAATTTCCGTCAGTTCTACAGGTTTAAAGAAAGAAAGACAACATTAAAACATGAGGGAAAATGCAAAAACTATGACATCTTGTGTTTTAGAAATTGAAATTTAAGTTAAGTTAAGTTATTAAATATTATATAAATCAACCTTAGTTGCACGGGATTCGAACCGTTGTCCGGTTTGATTGCATTGATATCCGCATCGTAAGCGAGAGCCTTATCCCCACTGCTACCAGGTTTAACGTTATCAATTGGCAAATCAAGCCATTTAAACTGTACTTTGAAAATGATTGAAATATATGAAATAATTCACTAAAAATCTTGATAAAACTAGGGGGGGGGGGTCTCAACACTCGCAGGTGCGTGTAGCTCACAGCTTGATGATATGAGGGAAAGTAAATGTGTTTTATAAATCACAAGTCCACTACCAATAATTATGCACACTTTTTAGAATTTCGTAAATTTTTCGTTTTTGTACCTTTTCGCATGGACTGGCTCATTTGATATAATATTTTCTATTCAATTAATTAATTACTGTTACCAAGTACATAGTGAATATGTTGTTGTGTATTTCGGTAAACCACGAAACGAAAGTGAATATGTAGTGTATAAAGGTAAACAACGAAGCCCTTACCAAAGCTGTTGTTTTAACAATTAGACAATTTGTGTAATTGTAAAAACAAGTCAATTATTAAAATAAAATGGAAAACTATGAGTCCCTTTCAATAAATCAAACTTTCATGCCAAATAATTAGCAAATTTAAGGTGTTTGCTTTTCAGTAAAGTTTAAACAGCATTAAACCAACAATCCTGTAAAATGCTCAACTGGTTAAAATAATGCAGAAAAATACACAATATCTCATGTATTAGTCCAAATAATTATGACGTCTGGCAAGGCTATTTGATTATTTTTCTGGTACGCCTTCCTACGACGTTCAGGTGCCAATTTAACTAGGTGCCAGTTTGACTAGAATTCTTTGACAAATGTTTGAAACTATCTGAGTTTCATTAGACCTTTGATAGCAGTAACAAAAAGATTATTTACTTAATATTTTGTGGGAGAAGGGGGTTCAGACTGTGTGGCATCAGGTCTGTTTGTGCCCAATACATTTTCGCACCCTACACGTTCGCACATTCACACTCTACTCATTCACGCCCAATTTTAATTCAAATTCAAGTTGAATAATTGGAAAATTATGGTTGTTGTTTTAAATTGCTTTGGTGTAAATACTGAATGTATTTATAGCTTGGTATGAGTTAAACATTGAAGATTTTAAAGGAAAAAACACAAAAGATAATTGTTTTTAACAGCTTGGTCCCATTGATCTGAAACAACGAAACAATAAAACATAGAAACCAAAATATAGCAATCCACTAATATAACCAAAACATGATAAAATTTATTCAACACGCAGAAACAAACATAGTCAGAATCTCACTTCATTTTGAAACAAGTCAATGAAACAAGTTATAGCAATACACTAACCAAAACATGATTAAGAGTTATTCAACACAAATTAAAACGTTGACAAAATACCACTTTATTTAGAAAGGATTATTATTATTTTTAGCAATACCTTATCCAAAACATAATTAAGATTTATTCAACACAAAAAAAAAATTGCTGTCTCACTTTATTTTGAGACAATGACAACAATTATACTTATGATCACTTATAAGAAAACACTTGCTTACATAGTTATTAAACACAAAACCAATTAAGATTGGGTGTGAACATGTAGGGTGTGAAAGTGAGAGGGGTGAAAATGAGTGGGCGCAAACGTGAATGGAAGCGAACAGACTCAGATTCAGACTATGTACCAGTGAGAAATATACAAGCCTTTCTACGGTATTTATTTGTACAATTCAGCTAGTCTTGACCTATTCATTTGTCTTAAAAAAACCAGCCAGTTGTCACCTTCACTTCACACACACACACACACATATACGAATATCAATTATATGCTTACGATACATGTTGCATTGTTAAACTAATTACGGTATGTGAAAATCAAGACTTGCATAAAAACTATCCCAATATTAGAGACAGTGGCGTCATTTTTCTTCAGAGCTTTCAGCTCTTTGATTGATATAAATCCAATGCCTCGCCGTCAATCACAATTCTCGTTGAATAAAGGTATAAATGTCAATGATGTCCGACGTGGAGCGATTTTGCTTTTTATAATTATTTTCTAATCCGTGAATTCAGTGACCAATTCAGATTCTCAGTCAATGTCAAAAGACGATTCCGTAGTTAAATCGATATCGTCATTTTCAATTATCTGTACACATGACTTCTCAGACTAAACTGGTCACCTGCTGATCAATAGTTTGCCACAAGATAAGAGCGAAACAACAGCAGGGGTCCAGTTTATTCTTGGACTTTATAGTTGACAAATAGATAACGGAGGATGAGCATCTGAATTATATATAAATAGGGCCTCTAATTAGTTTGTTATAGCAACTCACAAGTTCATTAGACACATATTAACTAACGAGACTTCAAAAAGCGTTCGGAATCCGGTGTTGACAGGGTTTTTTTTTTTTCAGGTTAGATTAATGTTAATTGATAGCGAAATTTTGTGGGACTTTGAAAATTGTTCGGTTTAAACTGAAATTCAGTTTTATCAGGGTTCGGTTTACCCAGGACTCACTGTATATTAATTTTATTGTCAATTAGTTTGTTTCGTGTGCAACTTCTACTTTTGTCAAATTATAGCTATGCTTTGGATTTCAGAAACTTATAGTAGCTTTTAGCTTTGTATGTGAGCTTCGTTTTCCATGTTGTCTTTGGCTGAACATATATGTATGTGCTTGTGCCAATAAAGTTCATTATATGAACAGCTAGCTGAATTTCTACAATTACATTGGATAAATGGGCTTTTCTTAGGTTTTTTTTCAACTATTTCAGATTTTTTTCACCTCTATGAATATAACTGAAATAGTAAGATGTATTTGATTGAAATGTAATTTTGAACCCATTAACTGGAGCAGAATTAATTATTATACGTTTTTAAAAAAAATGTTTCGCTTCTCTATTTTCCAATCTTTTATTTAAGGCAAAAATTTGTCCACTTTTTCCAAACATTTGGGACTGATTTTTTATTAATAACTCTACAGCAATAAGAGAGCAACATAAGGATTCCAATAATTTAAAGACATCCAGTACTCTCACAACACATTTGAAAAATCTGTTCAGGGTTCAACCTCTGTGGTCATATCAGGCTCACTCAGCAAAGCATTTTATTTTTTATATACTTTATTAAATTTATTCCAATCTCTGTGAAATGATGTAATGTAAGTTATAGTGTTGCCAAATAGAAACTTTAAGCTAGATTAGATTGAGCCAGTTGTGCCTCTGCTGGCATGTATGAGCTGACTTGGTAAAGAGGGTAGCTTTGGGAAATAAAGGGAAAGGCGATAGTTTGTTGATAAGGGTGATATTATTTTATAATTTTTTCAGGATGGAAATTAAACAGTTGCTACAAAGATCTTACATAGGTGCCTTATTTGATGGATTTTTCTTTGCTTGTACAAAAGTCATCATACTTTTAACAATTTTGACCTATGCATTGATTGGAGGTGCTATGACAGCCAAAAGGGTTTACCTTACTGTAGCTTTACACCAAACTATCCGTCTTTCTATGACACTTTTTGTTCCACTAGCCTTCCGGTTTTCTTTTGAAGCACTGGTTACATTGAGAAGATTAGAGGTTTGTTGTTTTTGGTTTGATTTTCATTTAACTAAACTTTAACTGTAATTCTATCAAGTGAACATGGGTAGATGATGTTTGTAATCAATACCTTGAAAAGTTTTTATACTATGATTTTTGTAACTTCAACTAACAATCAATCAATCAAAGAAAGATTGCATACATGTTGAAGATATGCACATGCTATTCATTGCTAGCATGGAATCTTTTTTTCTTATTTTTCATACTTAGTTACTTAATCATTTCTTGGGCTAAATTTATAAATATTGTACAAAATGTTTTAATCATTGGAACTTCACTAAAAGTTTGAAAAGGATTCAGATTGTGCACCTTCTATTATGGATTTGTTGAAAGATTTTCTTGTCTCCATACATGAATATGTTCAATATAAACCATTCTCCATTGTTTTATAAACATTCTGCTCAACCTGGCCATTTGAGTCTGATCTATTACACATGTCTTTGACTACTCTTAGATCTTGTATTTTGACTTAGACTTATTATCATTGAGAAGTAAATTATCACATTTATTGTACATAGATCATGTAAATGAAGAAGTTAAATGGCATAAAGGTTTATGTTATGTAGACCTATGCATTGATTTGATTGGTTGACAATAGCAGTTGTAACTTTCCAAAATAAGTAATTAATATAAGTAATATTAGCCATGCATCTATCAAACTACCAAACCTAAATAAATTGTTCTTTGTACAAATCAATAATTGACAAATTTTCTGGCCAGGACAGGACTTGCAACAAATAATTAAATCAAACTTGTATAGATTACAGTCGAGCCAAAAAAATCAAGAAAGAATAAAGGTTATAATTTAATTTTGAACCGGATTTTTGTGACAAAAATGTCGGGTATTGATTTGGGGATGTACGGCGGGCGGGCTGGCGGCAATCAAATGTTGTCCGTGCATTAACTCATGAACTGTTCAACCAAAGCTTTTAAAATTTTAATATGTTGTTACTGATGACAAAATGGAGGTCAAGTTCAATAATGACGATTTTGACTTTTACGGTTCAGGAGTTATGGTTCTTGAAAGATTGAAAAATGGAGTTTCCAGTCGTGTCCGTGCATTTACGCATGAACTGTTCTACCAAAGCTTCCCAAATTTTAATATATTGTTACTGATGACAAAATGGAGGTCAAGTTCAATAATGACGATTTTGACTTTTACCGTTCAGGAGTTATGGTTCTTGAAAGATTGAAAAATGGTGTTTCCAGTCGTGTCCGTGCATTTTCTCATAAACCATTCAACCAAAGCTTTTGAAATTTTTATATGTTGTTACTGATGACAAAATAGAGGTCAAGTTCAATAATGACAATTTTGACTTTTACCGTTCAGGAGTTATGGTTCTTGAAAGATTGAAAAAATGGTGTTTCCAGTCGTGTCCGTGCATTTTCTCATAAACCATTCAACCAAAGCTTTTGAAATTTTTATATGTTGTTACTGATGACAAAATAGAGGTCAAGTTCAATAATGACAATTTTGACTTTTACCGTTCAGGAGTTATGGTTCTTGAAAGATCGTAAAATGGTGTTTCCATTCACATTGTTGCATTTACTAATGAACCATTCAATCTAAGCTTTTCAAATTTTAATATGTTGATACTGACTACAAAATGGAGGTTAAATTTGATATTGACGATTTTCACTTTCAGCATTCATCAGTTATGGTTCTTGTAATATTGCCAGGACACAAATAAATGTTAATAAATCCGGTTTGCTGTCGTTGTGACAGCCTCTTGTATTTGGTGATTTGTTTGTTTTGTGTGCAGCTTCTACTTTTGTCAATTACAGCTATGCTTTGGATTTCAGGAACTTATAGTAGCTTTTGGCTTTGTTTGTTTGTTTCTAATGTTGTCTTGGGTAGAGCATACATTCATGTACCCTTAAAGTTCATTGCATGTACAGCTAGTTGAACTTCTACAAGTAAAAATGAAAAATGGAGTTTCTTTGATCTTTTTATACCCTGGCTTTTATAGATGGGTGTATACTCCATGTATATGAATTGTTTCAATTTATTTCTAAAAGTTGCTCAACACTGGGACTAACATTCTAATATCATTATATTATGTACCAGGTTAACTTTGTTAAATTTGTATATAGTTTTAATGAGAAACACTGTATATATGTGTAAATTACTTGTTTATTTATTTGCCTTCTTTCGTAAAGTCTACGCACACAAAGTGCTTTTTTGGTTAAAAAATTTACCATGCCCTTTTTATACAATTCGTATTGGTATATTGGTATATTGGACGGTACCATATCAATCCTAATTCAGACAGTATCAAGCTTTAATATTATGTCCAAACTTGCACCAACTGTTCAGGGTTCAACCACTGCGATCGTATCAGGCTGCGCTCAGCGAAGCATTTTATTCAGTTCTAGATAAAACACTATAAGGGTGATATCATTTTAATATTTTCAGGACAGAAGTCAAACAGTTGCTACAAAGATCTTACATAGAGGCTTTATTTGAGGGATTTTTCTTTACTTGTGCAAAAGTCATCATACTTTTTACTTTGATTACCTATGCATTGGTTGGAGGTGCAATGACAGCAAAAAAAGTTTTCCTTACAGTAGTTTTGATCCAAACCATACGTCTTCCTATGACACTTTTCGTTCCACTAGCCTTCCGATTTTCTTTGGAAGCACTGGTTACATTGAGAAGATTAGAGGTTTGTCAGTTTTTTGGTTTGACTTTCATTAAACTTATAATTAAACTGTACGGTCATAAAAGAAATGTGTCATTTTGGTGGAGACCTTATGTGACGAAGGGGCATATTGTTTTTACCCTAATGCTAAAGGAATGGTTCAAATGAACAGCTCCAATTAAAGAATCTAACTGATCAGTTGTTGTCAAGTTTTGTTTCACACATAATTGATTTACAATGAAGTAATATTTACAGTATCAGATTGTCAAAACGATGTTGAAATCCAGATGTAAATTTGAGGAATTGACAAAATTAGTTTGTTGAGGTTTTTCAAAGGTGTATGTTTGTATACATGTGTAAAAGTTATGAGTGAAGTTTTTGAATATGTGAAAGGGACATGGTGTCTTTTGGACATATTTTTTTTGTGTGTTTTTGTTTTTTGTCTTTTTTTAAAAGCAAAAACTAATAGTAATTTTAAGGTCCAAACTAGAGTTCATTCTAAAATTCTAAGATGAGTAGGCCTAGGTTAGGTGTATGTTTTCAAAACAATCATTTTCAAATGTTTTTCAACCTTAGGTTGTTTTCTTCAGGCACTCAAGCTTCCCTCACCAATACAAGCATATTGCCATGAAATAGCACTATAGTACTAAAGTGAGAAAACTGGCATTAAATCATCAATTAAATGCTCTGCACTTCTAACATTGTATATTGGTGTTACTGGAAATTATATCAATGTATGCTTAGGTTCAAGAAGTGTATGCCCAATTAATAAAATTATTACTAACACCATTATATCAATTATCATCAGATATCAGATTATTGAAAATGGTTCACACTCTTGTATACAGAGTGCTTCAAATCCATACACTGTCCTTGGTTAGATATAGAAATTGCACACATCTGATTTCTTAGCTTTATGTCTTCAAATTTTAATTTTAATTTTAATCAACAGGTCAGAAATAGCTATTGTGAGGAAGGCCAAAAGTTTCTATGGATGTACAGCTCTGTTTCAAATCTTTGGCCATTTCTTTTGCTTAGCAGCCATCATTTATGCATTTGTGTTTTCTGGAAACACTTTCCGAGCAGAGATTTTATATGTCAGCTTCAATGCCTTGCATGTGATTCGTAAAACTTTTTTCACTTTTGTCCTGAGAAGTTTCCAGACATCAGGAGAATTGTTTGCTTCAATGGATAGATTAATGGTAAGGTCAGAAATGGTAAATAAGTTTCTGTAAAAGTATAAATCAATTTTCAAAATATGATTCTAGATTTGGAATTGAATGAGACGAACTAAACCTTTGAATGTTTGTACTAACAAAGGGATACCCTCCACCTTTCAGCATATTGCAATATTAATGTAAGTCAATTTGATTATCTCCCCTTCAACATTTGATACCAGAATACACTTTTTCAAGAAGTGTTCTATAAGCTTCATAGGTTGTCAAATATCTAGTCATTTAGGAAAAGAGAACAGTATCAATTTGATTATTTCCCCTTTTACCTTCAGGACTGGAATTATATTCATTTATGCAAATCTTGGAGTAGTGTTCACTATCTATGTAAAGTTTCATCAACATCAGCTTAGTAGTCAAGGAGAAGTTGTGCTATCAGGGCATGCAGGCAAATGAACAAAATTAAAAGAAACAAACAAAAGTTCATTTGTGAATAATACCAAGACTGAAGTTTGTAAGAGAAACTGTTGTTTTGGATCTATACTGTGCCATTAAAATTACAATTGAACCTATGGTTCTTTCTGAATGAATCAAATTATTTAGATTACACAAAATGATAATATATCTGTATGTATTTTGGGGCCCTTTGTAGCTTGCTGTTCCGTGTGAGCAAAGGCTCTGTGGTTGAAGACTGGAACTTTGACCTATAATGGTATACTTTTACAAATTTTGACTAGGATGGAAAGTTGTCTCATTCCCACTCATACTACATCGACATATCTATGTAGCAAAATTATATAGCAGCTGGTGATTTTACACAGCAAATGCTTCTGAGAAAAATATGAACATCAGTGTACATGTGTGTTTTTCTACAAAATATTACAATTATCTATAATACTAACAAAAGATTTTTTATTTGAGAAAATGATTTTCTGATTTCTGCTTGCATTTTGTTATGCTTTTGGGAATAGTCTATGAGAGTCACACAACTTAAACACATGTCACACAACTTAAACACATGTGTCGGAGTATATGGTGTGAACAAGGTTGTTGAATTGCACATCAGATTATCATACAGAAATGGATGACCTGACAGTAAATTGTTGATAGTATGGGATGGTATTTCGGGGTGTAATCTGTAGATAATGAATTCTTGACATGTATGATATGTTAGATATAGCAACACTTGTTCATTCTGTTAAAGAGTTGATGTTTGGTCATTGTTGTAGTGAAAATATGATTCTGTATAAAACTGTATATACAGACACATAACACATACACATATGATTTTATTGCTTTTATATACATGATAAATTCAATAGGTTGTTGATATAAATCACAGCTTTTTGGTGGGTATATTGTTTATTGCATATGAAATGTTTTATTTTTTATCCCATCCCTACTTCTTCTTTTGGACTGAATAGCACTGTAGAAATAGATTCACACTAATAGATAAAATAGTTCCCTGAATGAGCCCAACATGTTTGAATAAAATTTACCCTGTTTGAATTTATATTTGAATACATCGTAATGGATTATCTCATTTGCATATTTTCAGGGAGGAGATGAAAAAAGTGATGACGATGTCTTACATAGGTGGTTCATTTGAAGGATTTTTTTTTACTTCTGCCAAACTAGTTGTATTTTTAATACTTCTTTCATATGTTATGGTTGGAGGTACTATAACAGTCAAAAAAGTTTACCTCATGGTAACATTAGTCCAGATCATCACGTTTTCCACGACGCTTTTCATCCCTTTTGCCTTCCGATTCGGGTTTGAAATACTAGTAACATTGAGAAGATACCAGGTTTGTGTCCAATTTTTTGTTTCATTTTGATTTCGAAATTGTTTTTTTTTAGATATGACTATTTTCATTGTGTTGTTATATCCTTATATACAAAATTTAGTCCTGGTATCTATGATGAGTTTGTTTACATCAACCTTTCCTCCATTTTATTGGCCCATCCCTCATTTTAATAACACATCAATATGCTTAAATTTTCAGTAGTTCCTGTTTAATTTCACCATATGTCCTAAATGCTGAATGATTTAGAGCTTGACATATGGTTTAGAAATTTGTCTTTTGTTGAAGACTGACATGCAGTGTGTGTTTATTTCCAGATGTCCTCTATTTTCAAAGTGTTGAAGAGTTGCTGCCTTATTGATGTATAGCCCATATCTTCTAACATTCATAAAATTGTTAAAAAAATAAAAATTATTTGGACTTTTAATGATATTTAATTAAAACCATGATGTATTGCATATGATAGCAAGAGAGTGAATCTTTCTTTTTAGTAAATTGTTGGAATGGGTAGCATAGAATTCAAGAATGTTATATATCAGTAGTTTAAGTGTGTTGTTAATTCATGATAAGGTAATAAAAAAGAATTCATGAAAACAGTTGGCAAAATATATTTACTCAATAATCAACAGTATCTGATTTTCATATGCCAAAATGTTGTAATTAGGGTCCTGCCAAAGGCGGTCCCCTATAGTGATCAGTCTGTCCGTCCGTCCGTCCGTCCGTCCGTCCGTAACACTTTGTGTCCGCTCCATATCTAGAGAACCATTATGATTTCATACTTTATACTTTACATGTTTATTAACCACCACCAGAGGGCGTGTCATGATGTATGTACAACTTCCTAGGTCAAAGGTCAAGGTCAAAAAACTTTGGTTTCAGTTGACAACCCTGTGTCCTGTGGTGAAGATCGTGTCCGCTCTATATCTTGAGAACCGTTATGATTTCAAAGTTTATACTTGACATGTATATGAACAAACACCAGAGGGTGTGTCATAATTTATGAACGACTGCCTAGGGCATAGTTCAAGGTCAAAAACTTTGGTTTCAGTTGACAACCCCATGTCCTATGGTAAAGATTGTATCCGCTCTATATCTTGAGAACTGTTATCATTTCAAAGTTTATACTTGACATGTATATAAACCAACACCAAAGGGTGTGTCATAATTTATGTGCAACTTCCTAGTTCAAAGGTCAAGGTCAAAAACTTTGGTTTCAGTTGACAACCCCATGTCCTATGGTAAAGATCGTGTCCGCTCTATATCTTGAGAACCTTTATCATTTCAAAGTTTATACTTGACATGTTTATAAACCAACACCAAAGGGTGTGTCATAATTTATTTACAACTTCATAGGTCAAAGGTCAAGGTCAAAAACTTTGATTTCAGTTGACAAACCCATGTCCTATGGTAAAGATACAATTTTTTAATGCACATTATTCACAGCGGGGCCCACAGAGATGGCTCCCATCTCAATGATATCTAGTTGTTAATGAAATCCTAAACAAATATTCTTATGCCAAGTTTTGATGGAGTCAAAATG
Organism: Mytilus galloprovincialis; assembly: GCA_037788925.1. NCBI lineage: Eukaryota > Metazoa > Mollusca > Bivalvia > Mytilida > Mytilidae > Mytilus > Mytilus galloprovincialis. The sequence continues at coordinate 42,225,921 of CM075334.1, read as the reverse complement.
AGCACTGAATATGATTAATTCTATCCAGACATTATGTTTTGCATCATGAATAAAAATATCTCAAACAAACTTAGGTTGATTTCAAGAAGATCCCTGTTCAATTTAAGGTCACTTGATCAGAGGTCTAAGTCACAGCAAAAATGGATGGACTGAAAATTTGGTTACAGAGAATCTTTCGAATCATATGTGTCAAAGTTCATAATATTTTGTTTGAATATAGCCCTTGCATAGAATTGGACACTTTTTTTCTAGTTCAGTAAGATCCAAGGTCCAAGGTGAAGATCACAGTGCCTAGGAATAATTTTTGTATTAGTTTCATTTCCTTGGTTGCAGGGATCTAATTTTGATTAAATTGCATTTTCCTTCCCTTTCTTTTGAGTCATGAATCAAATTTCCTGGTAGATAATGTTTCAACTTAGTGTGATTGCTGTGCTTATCAAAATATGTTCAGATGCTGGTTGTAAATGTTTATTTTATTTAGATAATTTATTAGAAAATTTTTGTGCACACTGCAAATAAAATTTAAATGTTCAGTAATGGATAGGCTCAGTCATGTTAGTGTAGTCACTCAGCGCTGGTAAAAAAAAGTTTATACAAACTTTGCATTCATTTGATTTTCCTCTTTCCTCTTGCCTTTGCTAGATAGAGCACATGTCTTTTAATCTAATTTTATCAATTTTAGCTACTTGGTCAACCTTTCCTATTGAAACATATCTTTTATTTTAACAGGTCTGAAATCTCTATTGTAAGGAAGACCAAACGATTCTATGGATGTACAGCTTTGCTCACACTCATAGGCCATTCTTTATGCTTGATACCAATTATTTATGCCTTTGTGTTCTCAGGGAACAGTTTTAGAGCTGAGGTTATATATGTCAGCATAAATGCTTTAAATGCAATTCGTAGAACTTTTTTCACCTATGTGTTGAGAGGCTTTCAAACATCGGGAGAACTACTTGCTTCTGTTGAAAGAATAGTGGTAAGGTGGAATTGTACATCATTTAAAAAAAAAAATTACAGTGATATAAATGTTTTTGAGTATTATTTACAAACAAGGATCAAAATTTGGTGTAACTAAATTGTATGCAGATTTTCCTGAAATCTCACATTTTTGTCCATTCTTAAAAATCTAGTAAATGATTGCAATATTTATGAATACAGTATGTAAAAATGACTTTATATTCTTTTGCTCATTTTTGAGGTTCATTAGTTTTATTGATACTTTCTCTGGCTTAGTTTCTTTCTGTCTTTCTTTTACCTGTTTTTGATGGTCTCCCCTTGATATCTTCTTACTTTTCTTATAAACATTATCAGGAAAATGAAAAAAGAGATTTCTCAAAGCTTCTGTGAGAAGGGAGGATGTTTTATTTTGCACATCTGTACATATATTTCTTTCAAATATTGAGAAGAAATTTAAAATGATAATGGAATCTGAAATGTAGCCAGCAAATGGACCTTCTTTGATAGATTAGAAAAAAATGCAGGTTGTGTTCATAGAAACCAAGATTGCATGATTTTCACTGTTTCGACACCCTGTCTGTAGAATTCTGATTTAAAAAAAAAATTGAAGTATTATTGAATGATCAAAAGATTTTTTTTAGTCTTTGACTTAAAAAGAATGTGTGTTTTGTTGGTGAATAAGTGTATAGTATTAATGATCAGAATTTTTGTCTCCTTTCCTATTCCAATTTTACTTTCAAATCCTCTTTCACTGAATGTGTAAAATTGGCAACCATCCTTGTTTATTTTGTTTTAAAGGGAAGGTAGTTTGCTTTGTATGTGCTTACAGGCTGCTTGTTTTTCCCCCCTAAAAACCTTCTGTGTGACAGTACTGATGTATATTGTAATGCTAGTTAATATGGGAGAGATCCGTTTGCGCCAAAAATGCGTCCTTTTGCGCCACAACCTTTTTTCTCTAATGCTACATTTGCGCCACCTGTTTTAAATTACATGGTATCATTTGCGCCAAAAATAAAACATACGATTGCGCCAATTAGAAGAAAAATGACTTCCCTCCTCCTTTATTTGGACTTGGAACTGACAGTTTACACGGCAAATGTTTCCTTTTCTGAAACATACTTTCTTCTTACTAATGCTGCATGGGTACTTCCAAATTTAATGTATGTAGTAGCTTGTAACTTTACTTTATTGTCCATAAAAACAAAGATTGAAGGATGAAATGCAGAAAACTGATTATAATAATTCCTGTGGAATGCTTCTGCTCCATTACTGGTACGTCTTGTGGTAGATAGAGTTTCAGCCAATAAGAAAGCTTTGTGTCATCAACATACATGTATGTGGCTAAAACATAATCAGCAAAAGCTTCTATTTTCTTCTTTTGACATATCTTTATTAAAAATTCAGCAAAGTATTAAGTTTTCTTTTCTCTCTGTACATGAACTGTATAATGCATATGCATGTCAAGTCATTTCTCTCCAGATGCTCATCTTCAATGATGAAATATCTCCGAACATATGATATTTGTTAAGCCAAAAATAAGAATACATATTTATCATTAATATTTATGATAGAAATGTGTACAGGTAAACTGGCGCAAATGAGTTCCGAATATTGGCGCAATTGATACATTTGGAAAAAAACTTTTGGCGCAAATGATACCCCTGAAAAACAGTAATTGGCGCAAAAGGACTGCTGCTGTTAATATTGTAAAAGGTTTATTGACACAATGTCAGCTAATTTCTATTGGCTATTTCTAATGTGTGGCAGTTTGGTCCATTAATGAATTTAGCAGACTATCTAGTATAGCTTCAACAAAAAACTAACATAATTTGCTTCTTAGTAGTGTAACATTTTGGAGGTAACATACTAAACTTCTGATCATAGATAGAATTATTATTTAAAATGTTAATGTGTATGCCTTAATCAGTTTGAGACACGGACAGCCTATCTTGCAGAGGTACAATTATTTTTGATAGGAATGAACTTGCAGTTGTTAGAAAGACAAAAAACTGTTATGGAATAGCTTCAGTATTCCAATTAACAGGCCACATTGTGTGTTTCTTGCCTGTCATCTTGGTTGTTGTGCTTTCTGGGAACAGTTTTCGAGCTGAAAACGTGTTTGTTAGCATTACGGCTCTGTACGTTCTAAGACGGACTTTCTTTACACATGTACTCAGATGTTTGCAGGCTTCAGGAGAAGTGTTTAGCACCATGAGAAGAGTTGTGGTAAGAATATGTTGATAGGCATGATATATTTTGGGTTTTAATATACATGAAGATGGTATAATTTTTAACGACTTCTGTTTTCAACTCGCCAAAAAGTACAGCAGTTGTTATTTTTTTGTTATTGGTCTTTATTTTTTATAACCATTCAGTTTTAAACAAAAGATGACAGCTACCAACAAAGCGTAGATTTTCAAAAGATGGATAGTTACTGGGCCAAAAATAAACCATTGGGCGAGTGCGTTATCATTCTCAAAATCGTAATAACTCTTTTAAAAGAAGGATAAAGATTTTTTTTAAATAATTTTCATTATTTTGCCTATTATCTTGAAAAGTAGAATTGTTTAGTATCAAGAATTTATTAACAATAGACAGCAAAAATGATCAGGAATACAGGATTTTAGAACAATTCATGTATGACCTTTATAAACGATTGAGTGTCTCCTCATAGGAGTTATTGCCCTTCAATGACAATTTCTGAGTACTTAAATTTTTCTATTAATTGCCAATTTTCCTGAAAATTATCATAGAAAGGTAAAAGCTGTTGAAATGTAAACAATTTTCGTCAATACAAGATCTACAAAAAGTAGGATATAAACTGTTGGATCACTCCTCATATTGGTTATTTCACTTTAATGACAATTTTGACTATTTCCAAGGTTTTACCTATCATGCCTATTATGGATTAAATTATAATAGATAGGTTGAAATGATCAGACGCACTAGATATATTTTTGACAGGTCAGATGGCTTGTTTTGGCATTGAAAAGCATGCATTTTGGGTTAATATCTTATATGTGTGTAGAGAAACACTGACTCTGGAAGTGGTTTACCTTGATATATTTAACTTTTGCAAAATAATTTAAAAAAATGTAATGTCAATCTCACAATACTATGGATATTGATAAGCAATCTTGTTTGAATTGTTTTACCTTTATCATTGCAGGTCTTTTCATTGCTTGCTATGCTAAATGGGTTATGCTCATTGTTGATGTCTTTACAGTGTCCTAAATATTTAAACTTAAGTCATTTGGTCTTTGGGGTGGAGAGTTCTAATTTGCAATCATACTGCATCTTATTTCATATTATACAAATTGTCCGTTACCTGTTCCAAAATTTCAATAAGGTTGCCTTTTTGGCATATTGGATTTCCTCAGAATAATAGATATGGATTTCAATTCACCCTTATAGCAGCATTTTGCTTTCAACAATTTTAGCTATAATGCGCTCATATATTGGCATATTTGATTTCCTCAGATTATTGGACATGGATTTCAATTCACCCTTGCAGCGGCATGTTGCTTTCAATAATTTTAGCTTTAATGCGCTCCTATATTATCTGCAGCTTAACTTTATTTGACGTTGCTTTAGAATGTCAACATAAATTAATATTTTACTCATCTAGGAAACAGTTGAAGTATGTTCGTGCACACTGGAATTTGACAGGTTATGTTGACATCTTCTTTTCTTATGGCCACAAGATTCTCCAGATTGCTGTTTTTTTACCATTTTTTCTGACTACAGACAATTTCTCTGCCAAAAACATTTATGTATCCATAGTTTGTCTCAGTATTTTACATGACAGATGTCTGAGACTCGGAACCTATTATGTCAGTACAACATTTGCTACCTTAGTTACAATTGGTCGCTTAATGGTAAGTTTTTTTAAATTTTCGGTGCCCCCTAGAAGAAGTTGAAAAACTGCACAACTGAAATATATACATATTCTATAGATCTTTTGAAGATATGTTCAGCATATTTGTAAAAGAAAAAATGCAAGCTATATTTTAATGTGCATTATACATAAAAGTCCATTGGTTATACATTTAACTTCAGATTGGTGTAAGGATAAAAATAAACTTGATAAATGAATTAGGTATTGACAATTCACATGGTATTACAACATCTACCCTCATGACACTTACCAAAGAGAAAAAGAAGTCCTGGATAATTATAGGTCTGTTCTATGTTCTTTTTGCATTTCAATCAAAGATGAAGAATTATCTTTCATCAGTGTATTGGATACCTAAACTACATAAGTGTCCTTACAAACAATAGTAAATTGCTGGGTCTTCCAAATGCTCCATGAAACCTTTCTAAATTATTAACATTGATTTTATCAGCATTGAGCAATCAAATGTGGGTTTCAAAGTTATTGTAAAACTTTCTATACTAGAGGTGGTGTGAATCAGATGTGGATACTAAAAAAATGCAAAGATCTTTTAAAGTACATACAATCTAAGACTTTCATCTTGCAATAGTATTAAAACGTGACTTTTCTATTCTCCATTTAAATTTAAAAGACACACTGAAAGAGTTGGTTTTGCTATGTTGCATAAAAAAAATTGCCAATGTAGATGCAAGTATCTTGTCTTAGGGAGGGATAAATCCTACTTTGTAAAGAATCACTCTGATTCAAACACAAATTTATCTGAAACTGACATTGTCAACAGACTGTCTGTATTCCAATGGGAACCAACTGTGCCCCTTTTCTTGTCAACTTATTTCTATAATATTATGAGGCTGACTTCATACAGGAACTTCTTAAGAGGAAAGATAAGAAGTTTGCAATATCTTTTAACTTTACTTCCTACTTTTTAGATGATATTCTCTCACTAAATAACTCAAAATTTAGTGAACGAATCTATCCCATCTAACTAGAGATAAAGGATACAACAGATACAGTTAGGTCTATCTCATATCTTGACTAACATTTAGAAATTGACAATGAGGGTAGGTTGAAAACAAAACTTTAAGACAAAAGAGATGATTTCAGCTCCCCAATAGTGGACTTTCCATTTCTAAGTAGCAATATTCCAACAATAAGATATTCCCGGTCTTGTATTTCCTATTATGATTTCCTTGATAGAGGGTTGATGCTCTAAAGGAAGCTGTTAAACCAAGAGTTCCAATTAGTGAAGTTAAAAACCATTCCTTCCAAAACTTTACAGATGCCATCATTAGTTAGTTGACCACTATGGATAACCATTTCACAGATGAATTTGATTTTAATACCTGGTAAGGTAGTTCAAATGTTCAAAGGTCATTTGGCGCCCTATTGTGGCCTGAAACTAGAGTCAAAACTATAGGGTCATTCAAGTATTATGAATATAGCAGAGATTTTACTGGTGATAGAATAATTCAGGGCAAATTTGTAATTATATACTGGATCAACTGAGAGATAAATAATAGGCAAAGGAAGAAAGGCCTGAGGGTCTACATCGATAGAGGGTTTTAATATGCAGTTTGACATTACATGTGATATCATACTGGTCATACATAATAATTCTAGAGAAACTACAAACCAGAGTTTTGATATAGCATAATCTATGACTTGTATTGAGACTTTGGCAAAACATCCTTGAGCAATTAAATTTTCTTTAGTTCATGATAAAATTGGTATTCCTGAAAATAGATAAATCCAGAGTACGGTAAACAGGTCTATATAAGACATTTAAAACAGAGGCAACCATAGCAAAATACTAGCACATGACACACACTTATTAATGTCAGTAATTGGGAAATGGACAGTTGTCAGGAGGTTTTATTTGATATTTGCTATTTCTTAGTCTGCACTTTTACTGAAGGGCTTTTAAGATGGGTGAATATAATACTCTAGTGACAATTGGTCATTGCATACAATTGACTTTCGTTTGTTTTATGTAAGGACTTATAAATGATTTTAATTGATGACATAACTTTTTGTTTTGAAAACTAGGCTTGTATGTTTTACCTAAGTCTTTGAAGAACAATTAAAGGAAACCTTGCGATCACTTGGTCCTCATAAAGTTTTTCAAAGATCTTCCCTGAATCTCTAAATCATCTTGAAATAAATAATCTGTAATATAACTGCTATTTAATTTTTGTTTTTTTGTTCATGTGAATCAATCAAAAAGGCTTAAAATATATTAATTGTCTTATATTGAGAAAAACCATAAGAGATACAGAAAATCCTCAGAAAATCAAGATATACCTAATTTTCCTATTCCACCAAATATCTGATGACTTCTGATAATAGATAAGTTTAAATGATCAACCATACAAGATATATTTGACAGGTTGGCTATTCAAGCTCATTTAAAGGACCTCTTGTTTTATCAATTTATGGTTACACATTTTCTCATGGCATAGCAAAGCATGCACTTTGGTTGATATCTTATATGCATATAGAGAAACAACACAAAATATGGGAAACTAATGGTTTAGCATAATTTATTCAACTTTTGGCAAAATAATTTTAAATAGGAAATGCCTATCTTATTGTTATAAACAATAAAGGGAAAATCTTTAATCTCATTTGAATTGATGTACAATTGTCATTGCAGGGCTTTTTATAGCTTGCTATGCGTTATTGGTTTTGCTCATTGTTGAAGGCTTTAGCTATCTAAAATTTTTGTCATTAATCTTTGGTGGAGAGTAGTCTTATTTGCAACCATACAACATCTTCTTATTTTCATAATATACAGAATTTGATTAGAAGATTTCGATAAGGTTGCCTCTTTGGCATATTGGATTTCTTAACAATATTATATTGCACATGGGTTTTTATTCAACCTCGGAGAAGCTGTTTGCTATAAACAATTTTTAGCTTTTATGTGCTCATATATAATATCTGTAACCTTACTATTTTTGACTTGTTTTAGAATGTCAACATAAATTAATATTTTGCTCATCTAGGAAACAGTTGAAGTATGTTCGTGCACACTGGAACTTAGAGAGTTATGTTGACATTTTGTTTTGTTATGGCCACAAGATTTTACAGCTTGCAGTTTTTTTACCGTTTTTTCTGACTACAGACAATTTCACTGCCAAAAACATTTATGTAGCACTAGTTTGTCTCAGTATTTTACACGACAGATGTTTAAGACTAGGAACCTATTATGTCAGTACAACATATATGACGCTAGTTACAATTGGTCGCTTGATGGTAAGTTTTCTGTTCAAGATATACTGTGGATGCTTTAATTAATATTCATTGGATATCAATTTTCGTGGATTTCGTGTGAACAGGTAAAACAAAATTAAATATTTTAACGAATAGCAAATTTTCTATAGGCTTGTATGCAGATTTCACCAAAACCACAAAATTAAATATCCACGAACATGTAAGTTTTCCTTAATCCACGAAAATAAATGAATCCACTGTAACTGATCATATTATTGAAATAGAAATACTATCTATATATACATTAAAATCAAGTTTGTTATACATTGACTTCCGATTGGATTGATATACCTGACTTTTATACTGACTATGCCTTATGGGCTTTGTTCATTGTTGAAGGTGGTACAGTGACCTATACTTGTTAATTTCTATGTCATTTGATCTCTTGTGTTGAGTTTTCTCATGACAATCATACTTTTGTGATGTTTACATGCCAATTTATACAAACAGTTCTAATTTAAACATATCTTCCTATTGTGAGAGAACTCATGTCTTCTGCTGTATTCAACTTACCACAGACGGACCATTAAAACATTATTTTACTCATTGTAAGATAGACCATAAAAGATTTAATTCTTGTTGTGTTATCTTACTTGTTGTAAGATAATAGATAGATACTTGTTGTTGTGTGTAATCTTACTTGTTGTAAGATAGACCATAAAAGATAGATTCTTGTTGTTTTATCTTACTTGTTGTAAGATTAAATATAGATTCTTGTTGTGTCATCTTACTTGTTGTAAGATTAAAGATAGATTCTTGTAGCATTGTCTTACTCATTGTAAAGTATACCATAAAAGATAGATTCTTGTTGTGTTATCTTACTTGTTGTAAGATAGACCATAAAAGATAGATTCTTATTGTGTGTTATCTTACTTGTTGTAAGATGGACCATAAAAGATAGATTCTTGTTGCGTTATCTTACTTGTTGTAAGATGGACCATAAAAGATAGATTCTTATTGTGTGTTATCTTACTTGTTGTAAGATGGACCATAAAAGATAGATTCTTATTGTGTGTTATCTTACTTGTTGTAAGATAGACCATAAAAGATAGATTCTTGTTGCGTTATCTTACTTGTTGTAAGATAGACCATAAAAGATAGATTCTTATTGTGTGTTATCTTACTTGTTGTAAGATGGACCATAAAAGATAGATTCTTGTTGCGTTATCTTACTTGTTGTAAGATGGACCATAAAAGATAGATTCTTATTGTGTGTTATCTTACTTGTTGTAAGATGGACCATAAAAGATAGATTCTTATTGTGTGTTATCTTACTTGTTGTAAGATGGACCATAAAAGATAGATTCTTATTGTGTGTTATCTTACTTGTTATAAGATAGACCATAACAAATAGATTCTTGTAACATTGTCTTACTCATTATAAGATACACCATAAAAGATAGATTTTGATGATTTTTTTTTGCTCATTGTAGAAGATTTAATGTTATTTATTTAGTTTAACATGGAATTATTTGAAATTTTACAGAATTTTAGTTTCAAGATTAATCACCATTGAGTGGGTATGAAATGTAAAAATTCTCCTTTCTTACCAGGCAGGGTCTTGTTTTTTTGTATCATCAAAAGAGAACACAAGAAAAGTTATATTGCAATTGAATTGATGCTGAAATTTAAACAAGTGTACGATACTTTGCTTGTCATAATATGAAACTGATTTTGACATAGTTGGATTGATAAGTTGAACCTAGTGACACACATTCTCATTGCAGTGAAAAATTGTTAAATCAAAGGTAGATTTAAGGGGGTACCAAATGCTTTGACTATATTAGATGTGGAGCGTTTAATTTTGGTGAATTTTAGACAAAATCCAAGGAATTTGAGCCACACAAATTACAGGAATAACTTCATTGGATATTAGCAGTTAGCAAACACTAATTTCTATCATTGAGAAGCTTGATTTCTCTTTACTAATAGTATGTAATTAAATGTTCAGCTGATATTTCTAGAGTTAACTCCCTTGGGTGTTCTAGACAACACCTCGTTCAGCTAATTATGACTGTGCAAGCATGTGAAAATAATACCATTAAAATGTCAATGAAAACATGTTATTGATTTGTAAGCTATATACAGCCTAATGCTTGCTTTTTGTTGCATTATGATTAATTGTCAATTGCTTTACATTTGCAATGATAAGTTCTTTAGCTATAGCTTAAGTCTATAATCCTTATATAAAAGTCTCCAATTTGGTGCAGTAGTCATCAGTTGCTTACCTTCTGCAGTTATCCTGTTCACACATCTTATATTTATCATCGTTTAATAATCCCCAGCTTGATTTTAAAAATTATATCTATAATCATTATTTCCAGGGGAGAGTTGAAATATGTGAGGCGACACTGGAATTTGATGAGCCATTCTGACTTGTGCTATTACTTTGGTCAAAAGATCCTTCAACTTGCTATCTTCTTACCATTTTTTTTAACCAGTGATAAAATTACAGCTAAAAACATCTATGTAGCAATGATTTGTACTAGTATCTTACATGACAGATGTTTAAGGTTTGGGACCTTTATCTTCAGAACATCATTTGCAAGTTGGGTATCCATTAAAAGACTTGGGGTAAGTCTGTCTGATGGCAAAATTAGTCAAGTTGCCACGTGAGATATCAATGTGGCATTAAAATGTTTCAGAACAAAGGAAAGCATGCAAAACAAAGTAACTCAAGCTGGGGTGATCTGGTAGTGATGATCTGGCTCAGATCACTCCTGGTAGAACAAAGAAGCTGGGATGTAATTTAATTGATAGAAAATGTAAAACATTTATGACCCTTTATTAGTCTTATTTCATATATGAAAAGCAAAGAAAACAAGTTTTTTGAAAATATAGATGTTATTGTAGTTGTGAGACTTGATGATGCAATTTGACTGATATATTATCATGATAGTGACTTTTAATCAAGTTAAGTAATTGTCGTCTTTATTAAAAAAAAAAAAGGGCATATTAGTTGAATTCAGTGAATTTGACATACCGGTAGCAAGATAGCTTCACTCAAACTATGAGTTTTGCCAGTGTGTTGGTTATCCCTAAAGAAACATGTGACAGTGTGAATATCTTTATATTAAAGTGTCTTGTAAAAAAAATCTTTTTTTAAAACCTAAGATTTTCAAAACAGTAAAAATAAGAATAATAGTTATTGTAAAAACTAATTACATATATTTCTTTAATTTGAGACAAAATAATTTATTCTAAAATAACCAGTGTCCCTTTTTGTTCTAAATATCTTGATTTCAATACAATCTAATCTTATACCAATGTGATCATTTGTGCATCTATACTTAGTTCACGGGGAAAGCTTTTTACATGAAACTCAGAAGGTAAATTCAAGCAATTTGATTGGAAGCATAGCTGTAAACATGTGCTAATTGTCAGTAAACTGCCATAACTTGAAATGGTTATCTCTTGATAAGTTTTAAATTGAACTATAATAGTAGCAAGACAATTGCTTTACAAATATATCTAGGTGCAACATTCTTACCCCCTAACTTTTGACAGTGTTATCTTACTTTAAATCGGAATTTTTTGCCTTTTAAAAAAAAAGCTGTTCTGAAAAGTTTTGGTAAAATCAATACATATAGAGCAAGTTTCTTTTCTATGTATAGCTATTACCTATATACTAACCAAAACTACATGGTTTAGATATATCTGGTTTAGATGATAGCTACATATATATTATATAATATTTAGTACAATATAATACTGTATTGCTTTTTTTTGTTGGTTACATAAACCCACAAAACTTCTATCAAATAGGGATTTATTTTTGCACCAACCTATTATGTATTTCTTGGAATGCACTGTCCTATAGCTAGTTTTCATACATAGTGCTCTTCTTTTTATTTGCTTAGCTTAAAATTAACTGACAAGGCCTGAAACATTTAATTATTCAGGGGAGAAATGAAGTTTATTGGAGCCTCCTGGAAATTAGCAAGTTTTAGTAACATCTATTTCGACTATGGTCACAAGATCCTTCAGATTGCAATGTTTGTGCCATTTTTTCTGACTACAAAACAAATAAAGGCTGAAACTATTTATGTTACTGTAGCGTGTGCCTCCCTTCTTCATGACAGATGTATGAGATTTGTATATTACCAAATAAGCTCATTGGTCTCTACGTGGGTAACGATGAAAAGGCTTAAGGTAAGTTTATTTTGTGCCCTAATATTTTTCTCCCAGCAACTTGTGTGAGACAACAATCATGCCCCATTTCCTGCAATATTCCTACAATTTTTTGGGGTATTTGAATGTCTCTATTTGAGAAAAAAAATCAAACACCAACAAAAATTTAATACAAGTACTTAGAAATGATCTATTTTTGCTCATTTATAACTGGGTCAGCCCTTTTCAGGGACAGGAAATTATTTATCTGATATCAGTGGCGGATCCAGAAGTTTTCATAAGTGGGGGCCCACTGACTGCCTAAGAGGGGCCCCGTTTCTGTCTCGCTTCAGTGATTCCCTACATAAGCAACCAAAATTTCCCCACAATAGGGGGGCCCTGGACTACCCCCTTAAATCCGCCTCTGGATATTTCCGCATCTTGCATTCTTTCATGTATTCAATGCTTATTTCTTGGATCATTGTTATACTATTTTGCACTAAGTGGGTAAAGAATTACATTAGTCTAATCTGTAGTATTCAAAGTAGATAGACATTTTGAGATTTCTTTGCGTGGACATGCATATAAAGAAAACAAACTGGAAGTTAAACAACCAAACAATAAACCAAGGACATGCTTTTTACTGCCTTAGGTATGTAAATGGAAGTGAGGGACTATCAACCTAAAAGTGGAAATATTGAAAACAATAATGTGAAGATCAGTGTTGTTAATACAGTGCAAAAACAACACAGGAACGTCACTTATTTGAAGTTATTTCATACATGTCGTAATATCATCCACGACTCACTCCATACTTACTGTATGAAATGGATAAAACGGGAAAAAGCTGACAAAAAATCTTTGGACTCTTTTTTTAATTCAGTAATGAAGATAGTTGATATACGTATTCAACATTTTAAAGAACATTTTACTATTAACAATAACCACAAAAAACCTATTTCTCGTATCAAACATAAACTAAAAGAACTAGCCAAGAAATTTGTTTTTGTCCCGGCCGATAAAGCTGCTAATAATATTATTATTGTTTGACGTAAATTTTACATTGAGGTTCTGAAAAAAGAAATCACCAATTCACCAACATTCCAACTGACTCCATTTTCAGAAAACGACATCTGTAACAAACATAAACTTTTAGCTACCGCTTTACAAGCAGAGCCAAATACAATGAAAGTCCCAACTGTGTACTGGCTTCCAAAGCTACACAAAACACCTTACAAATATAGATTTATTTCGTCTTCAAGCCATTGTTCCACTACTAAATTGTCTATTCTTCTTACCAGCACACTTGGTACAATTAAAAACCTGATAATAAATTGTTCAAATAAGGCCTTCGAAAATAGTGGAATTAATTACTTTTGGAGTGTCAAGAACTTTTTGGAAGTACTTGATAAATTGCATGCTTATATTGGTAATTTTAAATCTGTTCAAAGTTTTGATTTTTCTACCCTGTATACCACATTGCCTCACATTCTCATTAAGAAAAAATTCACACACCTATTTAAATGGGCATTTAAAAAGTCAGCATGTGAATATATATGTTCAAACTCTTTTAGGTCATTTTTTAGTAGCAATAAACAAAAAAAACTATGTCAATTGGACATGCTTTGATACTATATATGCCCTTGAATTTTTACTAGATAACATTTTTGTTCGCTTTGGGGATTCCGTATATCGTCAGATTATCGGAATTCCAATGGGGACTAACTGTGCACAACTTATTGTGGACCTATTTTTGTATTGCTATGAGTTACAATTTATGACAAAAATAAGCAAAGACCCATCGAAACAACATCTGATAAACAAATTTAATAATACTTTTAGATATTTGGATGATATTTTGGCTCTCAATAATGACGACTTCAGTATGTATATTAAAGAAATCTATCCTGTTGAACTTACTTTAAATAAAGCTAATACTAACAATGACCACTGCCCTTTCCTCGATCTTGATATCTATATCACTAACGGAAAGCTGAATACTAAAATTTATGATAAAAGAGATGATTTTTCATTTCCTATCGTTAATTATCCATTTTTAGATGGTGACGTTCCCTTGTCACCATCTTACGGTGTTTATATATCTCAACTTGTACGATTCGCTCGTGTATGTAACAATGTTTTAGATTTTAACGAGAGAAATTTATGTATTACTGAAAAATTATTACACCAGGGTTTTCGATATCACAAACTAGTCAAAACATTTACTAAATTTTATCATCGGTATAAGGACATCATTCGTAAATATAGCTCAACATGCAGACTTCTTATACGTTCAGGTATTTCACATCCAATTTTTTATGGAAATATTCTTTATAAAGCACAAAGGTGTCAGTATTCACCTCAAAAACTAACAAAACCTTTGAATAGACTTATTAAGAAGGGATATAGGTACGATACTGTTGTCAGGTCATTAAAGATTGCATATTTTGGCGTTTATATTGATTCTCTTATAGGGTCTTTGCATCGGAACTAAACACATTTATTCAAAAACCAGTTGTTGGCATGACACGGGTTATGTTCTTCTCATATATGTTATGATGGTATGATACTAAACCCCTAACAGGAAGGATTGTGCCTGATGTTCATATGATGAAATCATAATCTTTCAGTCAGTTTAATTGAAGTCTGGAGCTGGCATGTCAGTTAACTGCTAGTAGTCTTTTGTTATTTATGTATTATTGTCATTTTGTTTATTTTCTTTGGTTACATCTTCTGACATCAGACTCGGACTTCTCTTGAACTGAATTTTAATGTGCGTATTGTTATGCGTTTACTTTTCTACATTGGCTAGAGGTATAGGGGGAGGGTTGAGATCTCACAAACATGTTTAACCCCGCCGCATTTTTGCGCCTGTCCCAAGTCAGGAGCCTCCGGCCTTTGTTAGTCTTGTATTTTAATTTTAGTTTCTTGTGTACAATTTGGGAATTAGTATGGCGTTCATTACTGAACTAGTATATATTTGTTTAGGGGCCAGTTGAAGGACGCCTCCGGGTGCGGGAATTTCTCGCTACATTGAAGACCTGTTGGTGACCTTCTGCTGTTGTTTTTTTCTATGGTCAGGTTGTTGTCTCTTTGGCACATTCCCCATTTCCATTCTCAGTTTTATTGTCACATAAAGACTTGTTGACATGTCACTTGATACTTTGGCATTCTATTGATCGATTAGAAATTATAACGTGAAACGTTATTTTACTTTATTCATATATTATCTACATTTTGGTGCCCTGACCAGGCTGACATGTTGATATAACTGTGAACTTGAAGAGAAATTTCAAGTTCAGTCCTAAGAATACTCCTACTGAGCTGATTTTATGCAATAATAATTGTTTAACAATGTTTCATTAAATTGAGATTTAAAACTTAAATTGTACTTTCATTTGTGTAGGTACAAATTCATTTGCAGAAAGTTTTTCTGATGAAACGACTTGCACATAACACTTTTTCATTTAGTTAAACAACAGTTTTGTTTTCATTGAATAATAGCATGTGCCTGAGTCCATTCAATATGGATTTTTTGGCATAGATAATATGCAATTCAAAAAATGTTTAAAAGATGTTGATAAAAAAATAAAGGTAAATTCTGTGTAGCCTTTTTAAGTTCGACTATTTTGTCAAACATACCTCTGGGTTTCAGATTTTCTTGTCGTTTTGAAGACACATTGCTTGTCGCAGGTTGTTTTATATTCTCTTTGATCAGGTTATTTTCTCTTTGATGCATTCTAAGTTTCCATTCTAAATTTTATTGTAGAATTTACAAAGCAACAGATGTTACTAATATCATAAGTCTATATATTCTTACTCACAGCAGATGCTTCAATATATCCTTGTAAAATTGACCAAAGTTACTTACACCTTTCCAATATATTCTTACAGATTTTAGGTGTATATCTTTTTTTGTGTGCTATTTCAGAAGCAGATTTAACTGCTACAGTAGTAATGGTACTTTACATTGATATTTATTTTTATATTGCTTAACAATGTAATGATAAAAACATTTATAAGTATACATGGTTCCTACAGAAAGGAATGTATATAATTATTGCAGACCTAATACAGACTTGATCAATTCAGTTCCTATCATATATTCAATATAATCAGATCTAGAGTATACATATGCACCCCTTGTATGATATAATACTTGTATATTGATTATTAGTTATGTCATTTAGGAATGAATTGAAGTGGCTACAGCAACACTGGAGTTTGTGTTGCACCATGAACATTATGGTAGACTACAGAGAAAAGATCCTCCAGCTCGTAATCTTTCTTCCTTTCTTTCTCACTACAGACCAAATAACAGCAAAACAAATCTTTGTCTCATCCATGTGTATTTTCATTTTGACTGACATATCTTTAAGATTTCTGGCAAGAAATATTGAAAAAGGGATTTCAGCTTCTGTTGCTATCAAACGCACTCAGGTAAGCAACAAACCCAAAATGCTTCTATAATCAAAGAACATTCAGTTTAGAAAGTCCTAAAAAATGTTTGCATAATTGTTTATATTTTACCCTCAGCCCTCCTCAGAACCAAGAGAAGCCAACAATATTCTATATATAGTTTGGACATTTATATATTTATTTATAATCAGCAAACATGTATACTACATTTGTATTACAATCCAACTATATCCTTTCATTTGTTCTACCCACAACTGTCTTATCTACCTTATTTTTCTTTGGTATAACTGTTATCCTATCAAAACATTTATGCAGTTCTCTTATAACTTTTGCAAAAATTAAGTTTTTGGTTCTTTGAATTTTATATTGTTCTATTTAAGTCTATCCTGGATTCATGCAGTCCAAGTCAACCCTGGATTCATGCATTCAAATGTTCTATTCAGGAATGAATAGCTGGGGGCAAGTCAACCATTGAATCTGTCAATGGAATGTTCTTTTTTTCCACCCTGAATACATCCAATGGAATATTCTATTTAGGAATGAGTTGCTGTGACTAATCAACCCTTGATTTAGCCAATATAATGTTCTATATAAGAATGAGTTTCTGTAGGCAAGTCGACCCTGGTTTTAGGCAACAGAATGTTCTATTTAGAAATGAGTTGCTCATGAATGGGCAAGTCATGCATCAATTTTGGCAGTGGAATGTTATCTTTAGAAATGGCTTGGTGTGGGCAAGACAATCTCTGATTTTCAGGCAATGTTAATGAAGAATGAAATTAGAGAATAAACTGTTCAAAGAACTACTGTAACAAGTGCATTTACCAACACAAAATAGTCAAACAAAAAAAATAGTTATTAATTAATAATATGGCTGACAACTTTGTTGAACAGTATTATCTTCTACTTTTATACTGCAATAGGAATGTTTAAAAACATTATCCTCTCTGTTACTACAAGATGAATGCTTCAAAACATTATCCTCTCTGTTACTACAAGATGAATGCTTCAAAACATTATCCTCTCTGTTACTACAAGATGAATGCTTCAAAACATTATCCTCTCTGTTACTACAAGGTGAATGCTTCAAAACATTATCCTCTCTGTTACTACAAGATGAATGCTTCAAAACATTATCCTCTCTGTTACTACAAGATGAATGCTTCAAAATATTATTCTCTCTGTCTCTTTCAGATAATTTTTTCAAAACATTATCATCTGTTACTGCAACAGGAATGCTTCAAAATATTATCCGCTCTCTTACTATTAAATAAAAGATGTGCAACTCTATCTTTAGTTTAGTTTAAACATATTTATTTATAGTGAATTGGGAAACAAGTTTTGCAACTTATATTAATCCCTTTCCACTTTGCGGGTGTGAGTGCTGCCTTGTAGCGGCATTAGCCTGCTCTTTTTCGAAATCTACAAGGGTGTCTTTAACGTACAAGAGATATGGCTCTTTCTTAACACGGGTCAGCCATTTATCGTCCCCGTCCGACGGACTATCATCGCTTCCTCAAGACCATACTCGCAAATGGTGTCAAGGGAGAGCCGAAAATTAAGTCCCTGAAATTTTCATCCCAGACGGGAATCAAACCTTTACTGTTACAGGTAGTAAAAATTATACACTATTATCCTCCCTTTTTTTGCAAGATAAAACATTATTCTTGTGTTACAGCTAGATAAAAATTATGCAACATGATCCTTTTATTCATTGATAGATTAAAATAGTTCAGCATTATCCTTTCTCTTACTGCCAGATAAAATTTGGCAGCATTATCTACTTGTTTTCTGCTAGTTAATGTTGGTTACTTGTATGTATCTTATGTGTTGTGGCTGTCTGGATGTTGTAAATCAATTGTTATGTTAATGCATGATGAATGTTTTATAACCCTATCTTCTCATTTACTTCAAGCTTACAAGGTTGCAGGGGTAAATGTATATAAAAAAAAAAAGGTTGTAGGTGTACATGTATATGTAAATACAGTCAAACCTGTTATGAAGGTCACATAATTTAAGCAAAGATCTGTCTTACCAGCTCACTTTCTTCTTGTCTTGTTGAGTAATATCTATGCAGTTTGAACCTAAATTCAAAGGTCATGTGTTTTGTGTGGTCGTTTTTGTCTGGTCCTAAGGGTTGACTTTATATACAGGTTTGACTGAACTTTATGAATCTTCTCTGATATTACTAGATGTTGACCACATTTTAACATAATCTTCCTTTCATATCTTTCTTCCACTGTGACAGGGGTGAAATAAAGGCCCAGTGGAAAACATTTTTAGTGACATGTGGTAAGGGCTTGCTGTTCAGCACTGGAGACAAAGCACTATATCTTGCTATGGCTGTACCATACTTTCTTAGTTTTCAAAGAGTACAAGCACGTAGTGTATATGTTATGATGGCATGTGTGAGGCTATTACACTTTATCTGGATTGACATTGGTAGTGAGATGACACAGCATGTATGCATATGTTTAGTTTCTATAGCAAGGATTCAGGTAATCAAGATTTCACTGTATTCCCTATTTATAACACTGTCAAAGATCACTACTTGATTTTCTATTTAAAATTGATGTAAAATCTGTCAATGGCAATACTTTTAAATCAGTGACAGATCCAGAAATTTTCTGAATGGGATTTCTATATGGGGCCCACTCCAGTCATGCTTCAGTGATTCCCTAAATAATCAATTAAATTTTCCCAGAAAAGGACTTCTATAAATCAGCCTCTGTAAATGCATCGATTTTATCTTAGATCTTGACAATTATAGTAAGGATATAAACTGATATATTATTTGTCGAGGATGGGAATTAAGGGGTGTGTAAATATATAAGAGTCAGAACTGCTCGCTCATTGAAGTGAGGATAGAAACTTTATACTTATCTAGAGCTAGGTGTCGGTACAAAACTTTATGGAATAGTAATATATCCAATATAAAGTACACTGAAGAGTAGAACCTTTTTCTGTTCCATGGTATGGAATATTGATAAATCCAGTATCAAGTACACTGAAGAGTAGAACCTTTTTCTGTTCCATGGTATGGAATATTGATATTTTAAGTGTTCAATACACTAAAGAACAGAACCTTTTACTGTTCCATGGTATGGAATATTGATATTTTCAGTATTCAGTACACTAAAGAGTAGAACCTTTTACTGTTCCATGGTATGGAATATTGATATTTTAAGTATTCAAAACACTAAAGAACAGAACCTTTTACTGTTCCATGGTATGGAATATTGATATTTTAAGTATTCAGTACACTAAAGAACAGAACCTTTTTCTGTTCCATGGTATGGAATATTGATATTTTAAGTGTTCAATACACTAAAGAACAGAACCTTTTTCTGTTCCATGGTATGGAATATTGATATTTTAAGTATTCAAAACACTAAAGAACAGAACCTTTTACTGTTCCATGGTATGGAATATTGATATTTTAAGTATTCAGTACACTAAAGAACAGAACCTTTTACTGTTCCATGGTATGGAATATTGATATTTTAAGTATTCAAAACACTAAAGAACAGAACCTTTTACTGTTCCATGGTATGGAATATTGATATTTTAAGTGTTCAATACACTAAAGAACAGAACCTTTTTCTGTTCCATGGTATGGAATATTGATATTTTCAGTATTCAGGACACTAAAGAGTAGAACTTTTTACTGTTCCATGGTATGGAATATTGATATTTTAAGTATTCAGTACACTAAAGAGTAGAACCTTTTACTGTTCCATGGTATGGAATATTGATATTTTAAGTGTTCAATACACTAAAGAACAGAACCTTTTTCTGTTCCATGGTATGGAATATTGATATTTTCAGTATTCAATACACTAAAGAACAGAACCTTTTTTTGTTCCATGGTATGGAATATTGATATTTTCAGTATTCAGTACACTAAAGAGTAGAACCTTTTTCTGTTCCATGGTATGGAATATTGATATTTTAAGTATTCAATACACTAAAGAACAGAACCTTTTACTGTTCCATGGTATGGAATATTGATATTTTAAGTATTCAATACACTAAAGAACAGAACCTTTTACTGTTCCATGGTATGGAATATTGATATTTTCAGTATTCAATACACTAAAGAACAGAACCTTTTTCTGTTCCATGGTATGGAATATTGATATTTTCAGTATTCAGTACACTAAAGAGTAGAACCTTTTTCTGTTCCATGGTATGGAATATTGATATTTTCAGTATTCAATACACTAAAGAACAGAACCTTTTTCTGTTCCATGGTATGGAATATTGATATTTTCAGTATTCAGTACACTAAAGAGTAGAACCTTTTTCTGTTCCATGGTATGGAATATTGATATTTTCAGTATTCAATACACTAAAGAACAGAACCTTTTTCTGTTCCATGGTATAGAATATTGATATTTTAAGTATTCAATACACTAAAGAACAGAACCTTTTACTGTTCCATGGTATGGAATATTGATATTTTAAGTATTCAATACACTAAAGAGTAGAACCTTTTTCTGTTCCATGGATTATACACATTAACAGTAGTCTATACCAAAGCTTACTAACTTTTGATGCAGAAATTCTTTTCATGTCTCAGTTTTTATAGTGCCATTATTCTGGTTTCATTCCCTATTGCTGCTGGCTTTCCATTGTGTTGCTTTCTGCTGTTATTTATTCATTGGTCATTATTCATGATTTCAGTCATCTTTTAACCTAAGCAGTGTTATTCCATTCCAGTCATGCAAATTGTTAAGTTATTTTGTTTTCTATCTTCAGGAAAGAGATAAAAGTTCTACAGAATCACTTCTATATACAGATATTAGTTGATATAATGTTCTATCAAGGGAAGCAGATCTTTCATTTTGCTCTTCTTGTTCCATATCTCCTAACTGCATCCCACGTTCGTGCAGAGGCAGTATATATAACAATGATGTGTGTCATTGTGCTGCATATGGTTTGGGTAGGGTACGCCTCTGAAGCTACACGTTATACGTCACATGCTCTTGTAGGTGTGAAACGCTTAAAGGTAATGATGTTTTGGGTTTAATTAATGTTTTTGTTTTCGCTTTGGTCTAACAGTATTTCAATATATTTTTCTTATATTTGTTTGCTTGTTTTGGTTTTTTCATTTTTCTAACTTTAAGGAGTAGTGATTTTGTAGTGATTTTAATAGATGTTTTGAACCTTTTTTTGGTTCCATAAAAGATTTTTTCTATGATATAGGTTACTATAACTTAAAACTAAAATTTTAACTTAACATATTGGTCCATCATCCAGGCATCCATAGGATAAGATGGATGATGGACATTCTGTAAGAAAGCTGAAGGCTTTGTGGGTTAAAGATGAATATCTTATTCTACAGGCTAGTAACAACCCTGTTTAACACTTGAGTGTCACCTGAACAAATCTACTCATGTGTGCATATTTAAACCTGTGCATTCCCGTATTCTGTCAGTCAAGATCGTTAAACACTTCCATTCTCATTCTGCCTCATTTTATTTTGAGGCTACAACGATGCATAAGTAAAATATAGTTGCTGAATCAGCAGACGCAAATCATGTCTAGATATGTCTCTTATTACATCCGACCCTCTGATAATATTCATTGAGAATAGGTTTAAGACTGTGGTAAACTAAAGAGTTTGTGATTGGGCCATTTTTTAGGTCTTCTCACTTGAACTTTTTCACAACTATTTGAAACGTTCAAAATAAATTCTTGGTTTTTGATAAAGATATTAAACATTTGAACGGTAAATGTTTGTGAAGAATTAATCAGCAAATTGAAATTACTGTAGATTCATTTATTTTCAGGGATTGAGGAAAAGTTGCATTTTTTGGTTTTGCCAATCTCTGCTTATAAAGCCTGAAGAAAATTTGTAATTATTTGAACAGTTAATATGTGGAATATGTGAAATCCACAGAAAATTGCATCTAATGAAAATATAATGAATCAGGAGTACACAGACTGTCCAGAGGTCTGAGATGAGCATTAAGGTGGTACCCAACACTTTCACTAAAATTAATTTGGCTTGTTTAATTTTCATAAAATTTTGTCAAAGTAAGTATTTACTTTGACCCTTTAACAAAAATTTCAAAATTTCAAAAATTTTGAACCAACCGTTTTGTCAGAAAAATTACACTGGTTATATAGCAGTCTGACAAACACCAATTTTGATCATTGAGAAGCTTAATATTCCCTTTACAACACAACATAATTAAAACGTTAAGCTGACTTTACAGAGTTATCTCCCTGTAGTGTTAGGTACCACCTTAAGTGATTAATTCACTCTGATTAGGTCTTGTGTGGAGCTAAAACGCCAAGCCTATTTCTGTTATTTAAAGGTTTCAGCAATTATCATACCATGATTCTGGTACTATGAACAACTTAGATAGACTACTGTGGTTTTCATTGGTTGCTTGCTGTCTGTTATATTTGTTAAAGGGTCAAGATTGCATCCATGCAATCATAACCCTCATGTGGCTGGCTATAATAGTTTTTAATTTTCCAGAGTTTATCACACTTTTGATATACACAAAACATATTGTATGGAGCAAAGCATTCTATACATCCTACCTCTCTATTTTATAGTATTGCCTTCCAATGCCTTATACAATGCAATGTTTAATTTTTAGTATCCACTGCTAAAACAAGGCATTTTGATTAGTTAATTGTGTTGTCATAAATCATGTCCTTGGTTTTCTTCAATCTAATGTTTGATATGTTTCATATTTTGTTTATAAGCCAGTGCCATTTTCAGCTGACTATAGGGAGTAGGTGTTGTTCATTGTTGAAGGCTTTATTGTAACCACATCATTTGGACTCAAGTGGATCGTTGTCTTGTGACACTCATATACATTTGATTATTTTGTTAATATTTTAGTTTGTTAAGTGTTTTATATTATGATTCTGGTTTAATGGACAACTAAGATTGACTTGCTAATCATGTTTGCACCAAAGCCAAGTTAGAAATCATGTTGTATTTTGCTTATATGTTTTCCATGTGGAAGGCTAGTACTTAAAACGCTTATAGCTCCTTAGCCTTGTACAGCTGCTACATATATATACTATGAATGATAGTTTCCAGAGATTTTGTATTTTGATACTTGTGCATGAAATCAGAAAACAAAAGTTGAACAGGCTGCTCAAGGTATATTTTAATGTTATTGATACTAAACCTCTTTTATTTACTGTAGATTTAGAAATAATTGCCTGAATTTTATTTTAGAACAAAAATGAATGATAAATTTTTCAATTTCAGAAATATCTGGATACGGTACAGATATATCCAGGATATGTAATTGATATCAGAATTCAAGTTCTTATTATTGCCTTACTCATCCATTCACATTACAGCCGATTGCATTGAGTGTGTAGGTAAAGGTAATGTCTTTGGTAAGCTAGCTTGCTATCTGAACTGTGATGTCATTATTAGGTTAGTTAAACTATTCTCTTTTAAGAATAGACAAGTCTGACGCATAACCAATCTATCGGTCTGTAGTACTAGACTACTTCAAAAGGAGGGTTGTATACCTTACCTAATAATGACTTTACAGTTCAGCTAGTAAGCAAGCTTACCAAAGATATGACCGTTAGATACACACTCAATGCAATCAGCTGTAATAAAAACCTCTCATTTATTTCTTAATTTACAGAATCAAGCTCAATAGATGTAAATTTTAGCTTTATTATAATCTATATCAGCAAACCTATTTTTGTTGTTATTTACTAACAGGAATGAAATGAGAGTGATGTACAGACACTTTCAATCAACAGGAGTAGTTGAGATGCTGTTTTTTCAAGGGAAACAACTCCTTCATTTCGCCCTTCTTGTCCCGTACTTTCTCACTTCATCACGTATACATACTGAATCCATCTTTATAACGATGTCATGTGTAGCATTACTACATAATGTCTGGATAGGTTTCGGCATTGAAATTGCTTGTAGTGTGTCACAGTTTGTTGTCAGTGTCAAAAGATTTAAGGTAATTTTAATTTGAAAGTGCCAGAATTGCTTTTGAATGTGTTCAATAAATTTTTGCTTAGTGCTAGAGTGAAACGTGTCATTATACAGTTTTTTGCTCCAATAGAGGAGGAAAAGGTATCATTATTCAAGTATGAATGACTTATGTTTTGGCAATTTGCTGGCAAGTATGGTCATTTGAATTGCAATATAAAAGAAGTTGTGATGTGAATTGAAATACAATTGAAACTATATATTTGAATTTTGCTTATGATGGATGCATGGGAAGGGGCATTAAAATAAAGTTGACATAACTACTTTCTCAGTGAGTGAGGATGGAAACTTTGTACTTTTTTATTTTCACTTAAAGGTGCATGTACCAAACGTTTAATGAACTAATATTTTCCTGAGAAAAGACTCCATATAAAATATGACAAAACAACTGTTTTACTTCATCTATTTAAATCATGTACAGTAACTTGAAAATTGAGATGAAATGTGAAATACATCTTGCATTATATATTTGACAACTTGACTTAGAAGATTTCTCAGCATTGATATTATCCGCTATTACATAGTTAAACGAATTGTATCTGGTGGGAAGAAGGTTAAAAATGTTTATTTTTTATTATTACAGAATAGCTTTATCTAATTAGGAATAACAAAGTTTCTGATTAAGGCTTAAAACATAAATATGCAGAAGTCTATATACAAAAGCTTACTAACTTATGATGTAGGAAATAATCCCCTTCTTAACATTTGATATAACACTGGTTATATACACTTGCTATTGTCAATCTCTTGAGTTGCTTTCTGCTGTTGTTTTCATATTATTTTTAACCATCATTATCTATAAGTTTTCAGTCATCTTTTAACATCGATAAGTAGATTTGTTCCATCCATTGCATGCAAAAACTACAAAACTCATTTTGTTTTTTTACCTTCAGGAAAGAGATAAAAGTTCTACGGAAAAACTTCTGTGTACAGATAATGGTTGATATACTGTTCTATCAAGGGAAACAGATATTTCATTGTGCTCTTCTTATTCCGTATTTTCTAACTGCATCCCAAGTCCGTGCCGAGGCTGTCTTCATTACAATGACATGTGTAGCTGTGCTGCACATGGTTTGGGTAGGGTACGGTTCAGAAGCTACATGCCATATCTCACATTCTATTGTCAGTGTTAAACGCTTCAAGGTAATGATGGTTTTGGTTTTATTCTTCTAGTTTTCTCTTTGCTCTTACAATGCTTCAATATATTTTTCCAATGTATGTTTTGTTTTGCATGTTTATCTTCTGATTTCTGTCTGTGATGAGCCATTGATTTAAGAGATGTTTTGGATCCATTTCTGTTCCTGAAAAGAGTTCCTTCTTGGGAATAGTCTTCCGAAAACTTCAGTTTAAACTTCAAATAAAATGAAGATATTATTTATACAGTTTAAAAGAAAACTAAGGTTTTCCCTGTTTGACATTGTCACTTTTGATCTGGAAACCCCTAAGGGACAATTTACAGGACATGGTCTCAATAAGATGTAGCTTCGATTCGTGTGAATTCTAGCCAAGACGCCATCTAATTAACTATTAGTTGACCTTCTATGACCATATAAGCGATGTAAACATAAACATAGATATGAATAGATTAAGCAACTCGTATAATTGTATTTTTATAGGTACTTTAAATTTTGTATTGTAGATTAAAAATTTATGTTAACCATCGTTTTTACCTTTATAAGAATGATTTTGCGTGGATCCAATCAGTTAATCAAATTATTTACCTAGTTTCACTTTCAATGTTGACATTCTTTTCCTTTAAATACCTGTACACGGACAATGCATGCGTTATTCTATCTCTTTCTACAGGGTTAAATTGGAGTTCACATGAATACGTATTTAATGAGGTCGAATTATTCACTTGCAAGTGAATAAGTCATTATCAATGTTTATCTTCTGATTTCTGTCTGTGATGAGCCATTGATTTAAGAGATGTTTTGGATCCATTTCTGTTCCTGAAAAGAGTTCCTTCTTGGGAATAGTCTTCCGAAAACTTCAATTTAAACTTCAAATAAAATGAAGATATTATTTATACAGTTTAAAAGAAAACTAAGGTTTTCCCTGTTTGACATTGTCACTTTTGATCTGGAAACCCCTAAGGGACGACATCAAAAGTTCAATGAAGGATAAAAAACTTAATTAACATAGTTTTTTCACTGACCCCCCCCCCCTCCCCCCCCCCCCCTCTTAACTTAATTTGGGAAAAATTGATTGACCAATAGGGATATATGTAAAATCGATTTTAGATTAACAAAACTTGCAGCCATGTTGACCCCCCCCACCCCCAAACTATTTGATTTAAGTTTTTTATCCTACATCGATCTTTTGATGTCGTCCCTAAGTGAACACATTCCAAATTAATTCAAATCAAGTTTTATAAAAGAAAGTATATCAAAAATACTCAGTCCAAGGTAATTTGTGAATTGTTTCATAGTTTTTCATGTAAATGCCTATTATAAGTGATATTATTGCATAGCAATATAATATTTCCCATAGAAAGTAACAAAATGTTAGCGTGCAATAAATTGTAATATTGCACTAGTGCAATAAATCTTCAAAATTCATGAAGTCATCAATGACAAAATCTTAGTTTAAACCAATTTAACTTTCAAATATTATATTGCTATACAATAAAAGGGTTATTGCATGAATATTGTGGAATATTGTCCCTGGTAGAACGTATATTGCACTCGCAAGCTCGTTCAATATAAAATTCTACTCATTTGCAATCTTTCCATGTCTTCTTATTTTTAGTGGACAATGATTTAATAACCTATGTTAGGTTAGAATTTACATAGTGCTTTGTAGCCAATTTTTCCATGAAGGAGGCTTGTACATGCTTAGCTTGATAGCCTTATATAGCTGCTTTATGTAGACACATATGCATGTATAATGATTTTTTTTTTTAATATGCTTGCATTTAATATATAACTATGAAAACTGAAGAGGCCACTACACAATACCATAAACTCACATTGAACATTGCAATCCATTTAGTCTAATTTAAACCAGTCCCAACTTTCAACTTGTGTTTAACACAACTGTATAGTGGGGACTGGTTTTTAATCAGACTTCAATCTATTGCAAGTAGTTAAAAATCTTTCAGTGTTGTGGGTTCAAAAAACTGTGTTATTTATTTAAGCTTAAATTCCAAGTCAGAATATCTGTCTTTATCATTTACTAACAGGAAAGAAATGGAGGTGCAGCAAAGATACTTGTATTTAACAGGAGCAATTGATTTACTGTTTTATCAAGGGAAACAACTCCTGCATATTGCCCTTCTTGTCCCGTACTTTCTTACTTCATCACACATTAGTTCTGCTACCATCTTTGTTACGATGTCGTGTGTAGCATTGATACACAATGTCTGGATAGGATTTGGTATAGATATTGCATGTCATGTGTCACAGTTTGGTGTCAGTGTCAAACGTTTTAAGGTAATGTGATCATGCGAACAGTGCTAGAGTAAATGGGTTTATCTGATATTATTCCTGCCTATGTTTATTATAGTTTTGCTTTAATAGATTGGAAAAGTATAATTTACATTGCCTACAAAAATTGATAATGATAAATGATTTATTTTTTTGGAAAATCAATTTTTTGCACTTCCAATGAACAAAATGTCTGTCTGTTACTTGCCTTTCAAACAGAGAAACTTTTTGTTCTAGGATTAAAGAAGGGAGAGGGAGGGGTGTTTCAATCAACCTCTTGGTGCATTATCTCATAGGCTGTTAAAGCAATCTTCAGTAATAGTCAGGATCAATTAAGAGAAAGGGTTTAAGTGTGAGCACCCTTGGCTCTTAGTAGGTTACTTAGACTGAACATCTAGTACTCACAAAAGCTGGGATAGACTGCACTTAAAATTTAAAATAGAAGGCTTGTACTTGCTTAGCTTTTAAGAATGGATATGTAATCCTTTTACAGCTGCTTTATGCAATTTAACCATTTTTGTCTTCTTTACAAGCTATTCTTAAAGGGGCACTAGCTGTCAAATTCATGTTCACGGATTTGACTCAAATTCTCATATTTTATTTATTAAAAATGTAAAACATTTTTCCAAACTATCAAAAGTATAAAATAAACAATTTACAGGACATGGTCTCAATAAGATGTAGCTTCGATTCGTGTGAATTCTAGCCAAGACGCCATCTAATTAACTATTAGTTGACCTTCTATGACCATATAAGCGATGTAAACATAAACATAGATATGAATAGATTAAGCAACTCGTATAATTGTATTTTTATAGGTACTTTAAATTTTGTATTGTAGATTAAAAATTTATGTTAACCATCGTTTTTACCTTTATAAGAATGATTTTGCGTGGATCCAATCAGTTAATCAAATTATTTACCTAGTTTCACTTTCAATGTTGACATTCTTTTCCTTTAAATACCTGTACACGTACAATGCATGCGTTATTCTATCTCTTTTTACAGGGTTAAATTGAAGTTCACATGAATACATATTTAATGAGGTCGAATTATTCACTTGCAAGTGAATAAGTCATTATCAATGTTTATTAGCTTCATTTGACAAAATTGAACATTTTAGCTGATAAAAGCAAATTATTATTTCACTATTTCACTTTCATTAATGATTGAACAAAAAAAATCATACATTTGATTTTTTATATATCTCGTAGCTAGTGACCCTTTAAAAATATAAAATATTAAACAAAAGTATGCTTTAAAGCTTTATTCGTGTCAGCAAATGTTTTTTTATTATTTACTAACAGGAGAGAAATGGAAGTGCAACAAAGAAACTTACGATTAACAGGAGTACTTGGCATGTTGACTTATCAAGGGAGACAAATCCTTCACTTAGCCCTTTTTATCCCATACTTTCTCACTTCATCACTCATTAATTCTGAAGCCATCTTTATTGCGATTTCCTGTGTAGCATTACTGCATTTCACCTTGATAGGATTTGGTCTTGATGCTGCACGTCATGCAATTTATTTCGTTGTCGGTGTGAAACGTTTTAAGGTAATATTAGTTTGGAAGTGCAAGAATTGCATATTTAATTTGTATATGTAATAAGTGAAAGTTCTAGAGTGAATGTTTGCATTACACATTGTTTCTGTCATTAGTTTTGATTTAATAATAGGGTGTAAAATATTATTCTTACTTTACTAAATTTTAGAAATATTGAATTTAGATGAACTGTTTGATATTGGCTCATTTTAAGACATTATCTCATTCTTCATGAGTTCTGTTTAGTACCAAATCATTAATGGTGACTTTACTTTTGATTCAATCTCTGTAAGTCTGTAGTTTTACTTTTAACAACTGAAATTTAAAAAAGAAAATGAGATAGAAAACACAGCAATATGAAAATTAATAAACTCATGTGTCAATGCATAATCCGAAGGATTATAAATAAACACAGTTGGAATATAAAAGATTGTTCTTTTGCTGCATAAAACTGGGAACCATCTATGAAAAGGAATGCTACTAATACTTCAAATAGGTTAACAGTATGGATATTGGTTCCTAAAAAATGGATTATATTCCAATGTCAATAATGTGGTGTTTTGCTGAAAGTTAGTTATATATATTTTAATGGTTTATGCATAAGTTACACATGTCTGTGTTTTGAGAAGGTTATGCATAAGTTCTATGTACATTTATGTGTTTTAATTGGTTAATGCAAAAGTTGTCCATGTATGTGTATTGAATGGTTTATGCATAAGTTGTACATTTAAGTGTTTTGAATGGTTTATGCATAATTTACATGTATGGAATGGTTTATGCATAATGTACATGTATTGAATGGTTTATGCATAAGTTGTACATATATGTGTTTTGAATAGTTTATGCATAAGTTATATATGTAAGTTTTTTTAATGGTTTATTCATAAGTTATATATGTAAGTCTTTTGAATGGTTTATGCATAAGTTATGTATGTATGTGTTTTGAATGGTTTATGCATAAGTTATATGTATTGTGATTGAGTATTGCATAATCATCTATCAATAATGCAAATGAATTCTTTGTTTTGTTTCTTTGTTTCTCGTAAGAGTTGTTTGTCATGCTTGTGGATTGTTCTAGTATCAAATGGCATGTCCATGAGAAAACAAAAGTACTAAAAGTGTCTTAACAAAGCTATTAGATGTTGTGACCAATGAAAATAATTGTAGTTGATTGAAGGTTCGCATATGCCTTAGCATGTTGTATTTGAGTTAGTTAAAAATTTTGAATAAGTTGTTGACATCATATACCGGTATATAGGTTTTGATGTAAAATATGAGTGTATTAATGAAAATTAAATGCTTCTTAAAAAACTAACTAAAAGCACGTTGCTATATTTAGAGAGTGCATTAATGTGACTTTGATTGACGCTTGTTTGTAATTTGATATTGACCTGAAAATTTACGTTAATGCTTTATTCTCCATAGGAAGGAGAGAAATGCGCAATGGAAGTTTTTTCATTTGCGAAATATAGAAGAAAACAAGTTCTACGTTGGAGATAGAATTCTGTGCCTTGCGCTGTATGTACCTTATGTTCTTACCACGTCTCATATAAAGGCCAAGAGTATATTCATCACTATGATGTGTATTAAGTTGGTTCATGAGGTATGGGTTGGCTGTGGGATGGAAGCCTTTGATGATTCGTGTGTTCTTAAAGTTTGTATTAAAAGAATTCAGGTAAATTCTTTTTTACCTGCATGAAGATTAAAGGATGGAATTATTAATCAGCAGCTGAATAATAAATTTCTTTGGATTCTTGTTTAAAATGATTTAGTAAGTAGAGAAAAATTACAAAAATTACTTTGAACCAATCTTGCCTATTATTTTGAAAACTGTGATAGATGGGCAGTAACTATAAACAGTAATACAAGATATAGAAAAAATGGAAACCAATAACTCCCAACTTTTAAGAGTTATTGTCCTTTAAATCATTTTTTTTACTGCTTTTGCCTTCTAACCTTAAATAGATTGAATAAGAAACAAACTGTAAACATCTAAAAAGATCAACAAAATAATACCAATAACTGAAGCTATCAGAGCCTGTAGTTATAAATCTAAAAAGAAAAAGGGCAACTCCATTGTCGAGGAAACAACACCTGTTCAGAGGTTATGCTGAAATTGTGAGAGTAAATGGTCAATAATGTAAATTGCATTAAGACCTGAAACTTCTTTGAATAATGAAACCTTTTACAAAAAATTACAATGATTAAAAAAATAGTTAAATAGTGTCAGTTCTTTAGATAAGTAGTAAATTTGAAAGAAGAGTGTTTTGTTCCCTAGTTTAAGCTTAGTTTAAGCATCGCAAGTTATAGGAATTATATTTAAGACCATCTTTCGTTTTTAGAGCCCTACCCCATAATGTCTAAAGATATTTTTTTGTTTTATTTTGTTATTCAGCTGTTTATCATTTCCATTCATAGTACATTATATATCACTTTGATGTTGTGAATAACCTAGCTTTAGAATCCATTATTCACTTGCAGTGAGATATCTTGATATTTATGTCACCTATGAATTGCATAGTTGACCCATATGGAACAATAGGCCCGAGAAGACAGTTATTTTCCCCTATTCCACTATTAAAACATAACGACAATTAAAAACCAGATGCTCCGCAGGGTGCAGCTTTATACGGCTGCAGAGGTTGAACCCTGAACGGTTGGGGCAAGTATGGACTCAACATTCAAGCTGGATACAGCTCTAAATTTGGATTCAAATAATTGACACAGCATAGGTTTCTGACACAGAATGAATGAGGTCTAATGAACTTAAATTATTTTTTTTGCTTTTGAGCAATTCACTTGCTGTTGAATATTAATCTTCTCAAAAAAAATAATGTTTGAAGAAATTTTCTTTTTATTTCTGAAATATGAAATGAGAAAAATTGTCCTGATAATAGATAAATGATTGTTTTGGGCCCTTTGGGCTCCTAATTCCTAAACCATAGGGACCATAACCCCCAAAATCAATCCCAAGCTTCCTTTTGTGGTTATAAACATTATGTTAAAATTTTATTGATTTCTATTAACTGATACTAAAGTTATTATCCGGAAACCATCCGTCTTCGGACGACACTGACGACGACGTGATACCAATATACAACCGCAAACGGTCGTATTATAATTCCACCTGATCTATTCTAATAAGATTTGGTGTGCATAAAGTTTGACTTTTATTCCAAAACATACCAAAAATTCAGAAAACTCTACTAGCTCATTCTCTCCTGGTAACTATAAACACAAGAACACCCAGAGCTCTTCCGAGAAGAGGAACTTACATCTTTATTTACCTGACCAAATAACTCATTTCTACCGGAAATTTTAAAAAGGTTTTTTTCAGACATTATATTTGAAGTCTTATCTTTCACCTAAATAATGAAAAATTCCAATAAAAAAAAAAGAAAAGAAACACTGAAATTAAAGAGAACTACATTTGTCGAAAGTTGAATGTAGATGTTGTCATCTGTCAGTTTTTTCATTTTCCAATTGCTTTGAAACTTGTAGTGCGGTGACAGAAGTGTAAAAAGTCGTCTAGATCGCGAGTTTAATCTCCCCAAATAACACACGGCTAAAAATGGTCTTAACTTAAAGACAAATATGTCTTCTTTAGTTTTTGCCCTGTCGTCAGAATTTCGTACGGTCACATTTTTCTAAAAAGTCGTTTTAATGACTAGTAGTATATTGGAAAGTTTCAACCCCCCTTTTTCAAATTGAAAAAATGTGTATGTTTTCTCACATTTAATTGAAATAGTTTTTCCTGAAGCCATTTTTATATGTCAAAATATTCTATTTAGTATTTTATTTTCTTCTAATCTATAAAATTTGCGAAGTTTGGACTGTTTAAAATTGAGGTAATTTTAATTGCAAATTCAGACACAAACTTTGGTTTCTTCTTCATACCAGTAATAAAAATTATCCCATGATATTTTAAGCATATAGTATTTCATAAAACTAATAAGTGATAAAATTTTCGGAACCAAAATATGAAAAAAACCTTAAGAAATCAATGGAAAAAGAATGGACTAAAAACTTCAATTTCAACACGGAACTTAATCACTTGCCTTCCGTCACATTTTGTGTATTAGTCAATAATTTGCTCTCAACTGATAGATGGAATTACTACCTTTTTCGCTATTATATACACATATTTTCAATTAAAGTGCACATATATGCCACATACTTTGTTTGTATATGTTTATATTCTATGTTTTTTGTTACAAAACATCAAATATACTTTGTCAGAAAAGTCTTATTGTAAAATCAAAATAATTGACGGATAGTTTCAGTAAATATTCCGTGATATGTGAAGTCCGTTGCAACTTGCTCCAATAAGTCCAAAAGAAAAGAATAAAGTCGTTCAATTTTATGCAGTGCTTAATATGCAAAAAAAAACTCGACTGGAATTTTGAGTCAATTTAACCATATAGGGAAGTCGATTTTTGTATCTGCATCGAATAAAAGATTGGATGAGGTGAACATGTTTCATGAAAAGGCACTTGTTTCTGTCAATATGGGTTTACTATCCATACCCGTACGAAAAATCACCCGTACGGGTATGGATAGCAAACCCCATATTGACAGAAGCAAGTGCCTATGATTTCATGCGATAGCTGTTAATTCGAAGAACTCCGTGCAGGCAGTTTACCATCGTTCATGCTACAAAAGTTACACAAGTTAACATATTTGTGCTCCCTTTTAGAGCGAGGAAGCTTCTTATCTGATATCTAATGACGACATACAATTATCGGACTGTTGTCCCACAGTTTCGAGTATTTGTATGCGTTCTAGAATGCAGTCGTTCAACTGGAGCGCTTGTACATTTTGTTGCAACAAAACATTTTAGAAATATCAAAAAAACTACGCAAGTTTGAATCAGATGAGCGTATGAAGAATGTTTAATCCATGTCAGACAAAGTTAAAATTGAAATAGTTTTTCCGTCCATCTTTTAAACTTCAAGCACTCTGTCATTTGGTTGCATTACAAATCATTTGCTAAAAACGAGAAAAGACCCAAACAAAATCCAAACCCGTGGAAGCAGATATCTCAGATCACGATACTGCTTTTACTAATTTTATTTTGGCTATTGACAACGATTTAATGGTCATTCCTCGTGACACCGTTACTTGATAAATACAGATCTACTCTAATTTAAAATATTCTACTTTTAACTGGC
The DNA here is from genome assembly GCA_037788925.1 of Mytilus galloprovincialis. Classification (NCBI taxonomy): domain Eukaryota; kingdom Metazoa; phylum Mollusca; class Bivalvia; order Mytilida; family Mytilidae; genus Mytilus; species Mytilus galloprovincialis. The sequence goes on along the minus strand of CM075334.1, from coordinate 42,191,124 downwards.
GGTCTAAACTTATTGATTTCTATAGAAATTCAGTTGTCAAACAACAAGTTCAAGGCAAATATAACATAATATATAGTAGCAAAATAACTATTTGAGATGCAATATCAGCTGCTAGGCAATTGAAAACTGACCTCAAAATCTCAATGTCAACGGTAATAGACACACATAACGGAGAGATATTTTATTCCGCTGCAAGTATACTTAGAAAAGACATCGAAACTCAAAAGAAGAATACCCAACTTCGGATGAATTGTCTCTTCCTTCTTCAATTCAGTCAATGCCTTCGTATTTATTGCAATTCATTTTATAGTTACTCGATGAAACTGAATACAGCCAAGACTATTCTCAGGAAATGGCACCAGAGAAATTGCATAAATGCTAAGAAATTGTTAAGTCAATCGTGTGTGTGGCCAATTTTGTTTTACTCTTTTTTATTTAGGATTGGCTTTACAAATGTACCATGAGTTTAGTTCAAAACACCTTGTTGAAACATTGAATGCCAATGGACGTTATGCTTCTTAAAGTAAAGTGCGACGCTATCTAATGTATTGCAAACCATGAAATTGAGCTAATTCAAGATAGTGTGTTCATCTCGTATAATGTTTCCTCAGCATCTTTACAGACACGCATATGGATGTCATCACACCTTCCTAAACCCCCTTTTAGATCTCTGTTAAATCTTGGATGAATTGATAGGGATGGTTTGAAGCTGGTATTTTTTTTAGGAACAAATGTCTTCGGACTTCCTACAATACCTTGTCTATACTTGTAAAGAAAAACTCAAAATAACGTGTTTGCTGTGAGCAGAACCTTTCATGTGCAGACATGTGGCCATGAGTGAAATGAGTAGAAATATTAAAACATGTCTTGTGACGGTTGATGAAAATGCAGATGATGAAGATAACGGTTGATTTGGTATAAAGCTTGTTGCACTGGTATACCCAGGTTAGGGGAGTGTTGGTGCGCCCTTAAAAAAGTTTAACCAGCCACATTCTGTATGTGTCAGTTTCAAGTCACGAGATGGTAATGCAGTGTTTGTCGTTTGTTTCTATTTGTTTCTTATTCATTTTGTACATTAATCGGGCCGTTAGATTTTTCGTTTGTTTTACATTATTTGTTTCGGGAATTGAAGACTATGCAGTATGAATTTAATTTTTTACTCATTGTTGAAGCCCGTACGGGACCTATAATTGTAAGTTAATTTATGTCTCATTTGCAATCATATCACATCTTCTTTTTTTAATATGGAATACTTTTGAAGTTTGTGGTACGTTGCAAGGAAAAAAAGGGGGATATATAGGTACAAAACCTATAATGTAATAGATTTTAACCAGAGTAAAATACACAACAACAGATAATACTATGGAAGCAGTAATAATTGTGAGAAAAAAAAAACAAAAGCAACGAGTAGTCTTTAAAAAAAATTAAAGTATCCGCAAATTCAATTTGAGGTCATATTTGACTGTAGTGTTCTATTGCTTTGGTTTCAAACCTCACCCAATATGATGGTTTAAAAAATTATTTTAAAGTATTATCCTGCATGACACTTGATGTTTACCTGAATTTGAAATTTGTCATAAAGTTAAGGTGCTCTAAACATTTTATAGGTTGAAAACTTGATTTTTGAAGTTTTGTTTATAAAACGTCGTTTTATGAATTTTTTTGATAAAAAAATCTCAATGATTAAGGTTTATGTATAATAACAAACATTACTAAAGCCAAAACAGTATCATTTGTATTTAGGTAGAGTTTAGAAATATAAAAAAATGTCAAAATTGAAACCCTCCCAAATTTTCACAGATTTTTACATATGACCTTTGACCTCAATTTTAAAAAAATGTGACCATTTCAAGTCTTGACGACAGGCATATTATTATAGTACACGATTTCCTCTTTCCAATGATATATTATATAGGTGTGTGTTCGGTGGGGAGATTAAATTTAAAAAAATCTGTCTTCAGTCACCGCACTATTGATCCTCAACTAAACTTACTCCAATCAAATTTTGAAACAATTCTTCACAGGAGTTTTCATTGAGTTCAGGCATTGTGGTGAAAAATTTTGAGCATGATTATTGTACTCAGACTCAGATATCAACCAATCAAAATATTGAATTTGCTGTTTAGACACCAAATTTGGTAATCTTAGTACAGAGTAAAATTTTATAACCGAGGGCCCATATCTATCATCAACTGTCACTCAAAATTGCACAAATATTTTTCTAAGGGAAAATTATACCATTGCCAGATTGAGGTTTTTATATCCCGTTGATTTTAGGCTTTTGTGAACCAAATATGAGTTTCTATGGCACTGAAGTATGCAGGTGCAAAATATTCCATAGGGGACTCACATCCAACTTGTATAATCATGTAGTGGCTGAAAGTCATGTGTGGTACCCATCATTAATAAACAAAATTCATTAAAAGCACTGTACTTATGTATTAAGTATAGTATGTTTGCTTTATCCACTGCTGCAATGAAAATAATGTAGCATGAACAACATTGTATATTCTGCAAGATTGCCATTAGACATTCATCTGTGATAAGGCTTATTTAATTAATCAGCCATATTTGCATAGTATGATGGAAAGAGGTATGGCTATGCCATTGAATTATTTCCTTTATACTGAATCTGATAGTTGAGTTTATGATACAGTTTCTATGCAGCATTCATGGTCATTAATGCATATTGAATGGAGAAAATGTTGGAAACCGCTGAATCCACTGTATTAGTTTAAAGAATTGTCCAATGTCCCCTCTAGATTTTATTTGTGATTTTGTTGAAGATACAAGGTCAAAGATAGCCACAAAACAATGTAATATTTGTACATAGAATCTATAAGAGGTTGTGTTTGTTCTTGTTTTATTGGTCATTGAAATTTGAAAAAAAACTATGGGTATTGTCTTTGAACACCATTGATGGCTTAAAGTTGTGCTTAATGTATTGTACAATCATTTGTAAAGCTGCTTGCTTAAACTGTTGTGTTGTCTACTTGAAAATCTTTTTATCAGGTACTACCAGCTTTGAATTAAAATGTTGTAAAGCACAGCTTAATTACTACTAAGTCTAGCTTTCCACTAAATTAGAATATGCATAACTTGAATTATCTTTGGATGTTTTCAAATGAAATAATGGCATCCGTCTATGATAATGCATGCTGATGTGTGCTATTTCTATCATGTGTATGGATTTGTTTTTATATTTTTATTACATTAATAATTGTTTAAAATAAAAAAGTGTTACTTTACTATCAACTGAATATAGTGGAAACTTTCTTTTACATACAATATTGTACAATTGAATATAACAAAAGACTGTCTACTATAAATCGCGGGGATATTACTGTAATTATACCCCCGCTTTAAAAAAGGGGGGGTATACTGTTTTACCTCTGTCTGTCCTTCCGTCAGTCCGTCCGTCCCATGAATATTTTTCGTCGCATTTTTCTCAGGAACTACAATACAAGGATTTCTGAAATTTGGTTTCAGGGTTTATCTAAGTCATCTATACCGTGTGATGCGTTTTCAGATTGATCACTCAACAACTTCCTGTTTACCGAACACTTGTATGATTTTACACATGATAGCCAAGTTGAAAATTTTCGTCACATTTTTCTCAGGAACTACAATACAAGGATTTCTGAAATTTGGTTTCAGGATTTATATAAGTCAGCTATACCGTGTGATGCGTTTTCAGATTCATCACTCGACAACTTCCTGTTTACCGAACACTTGCATATTTTTACACTATTAATATTATCCACTTGCGGCGGGGGTATCATCAGTGAGCAGTAGCTCATTTGAAATGTTTAATAATGGTTATGGTAGGTATCATGGGTATATTTTGCTAAATTTTGCACACAATATTATTCAGCTTTTCCTTGAGTGGATAAGCATAATTGTCCTTGTTTCCAGGCAAGAGAGAAGATATGTCTGGAAATCCAAAAAAGTATGGTCGTACACAAGAGGTGTTTGGTTGTATGGTCCTCGGTTTATGTATTATTGTACCATAGTACCAGCTGTGTTATCTGGTGTCTCTCTAGTGGCAGAACGCTTGTATATTTGTATTCCTATATTATTTGTGGTGTCTCAAAATATTATGGGAACTATTCCTCATTTGTGGCATGATTTAGCAGAAGGTTGGATAACTAATCTACGTTTTCAGGTTTGTTTTAAAAATATAGTCTATTATTTATGTTTGGTAGGAGCATCTTATTTAATTTGATTCATACAAGTAACATTCTTTAGGATGTAAATTTGCAAATAAATATTTATAGTTCTTAGGTTAAAAATGTAAAATTTTTAACATGGACCCTGCATTGCATATGCCCTAATGGAAACCCTGCTTGTCTGTCCACTGACTATTGGAAGCTTGAATTCACTAACAGTTTTGATCACAATTAAATGGAACCTGACTAACATACCTACCCTTAATTGGCTATCACAAAATTGTTACCTGAGTAATTTTTTATGCCCCACCTACGATAGTAGAGGGGCATTATGTTTTCTGGTCTGTGCGTCCGTTCGTCCGTTAGTCCGTCTGTCCGTCCGTTCGTCCGTCCGTTCGTCCGTTCGTTCGTTCGTCCGTCCGTCCGTCCGTCCGTTCGTTCGTTCGTCCGTCTGTCCCGCTTCAGGTTAAAGTTTTTGGTCAAGGTAGTTTTTGATGAAGTTGAAGTCCAATCAACTTGAAACTTAGTATACATGTGCCCTATGATATGATCTTTCTAATTTAAATGCCAAATTATAGTTTTGACCCCAATTTTACGGTTCACTGAACATAGAAAATGATAGTGCAAATTTCAGGTTAAAGTTTTTGGTCAAGGTAGTTTTTGATGAAGTTGAAGTCCAATCAACTTGAAACTTAGTATACATGTGCCCTATGATATGATCTTTCTAATCTAAATGCCAAATTATAGTTTTGACCCCAATTTTACGGTTCACTGAACATAGAAAATGATAGTGCAAATTTCAGGCTAAAGTATTTGGTCAAGGTAGTTTTTGATAAAGTAGAAGTCCAATCAACTTGAAACTTAGTATACATGTTCCCTTTGATAAGATCATTCTAATTTTAATGCCAAATTAGAGAATTTATTCCAATTTCACGGTCCACTGAACATAGAAAATGATAGTGCGAGTGGGGTATCCGTGTACTGTGGACACATTCTTGTTTATTCAAGATTTGAGCAAACATTACATTTTGTATATTGTGAGTGGGAATTCTCCTACAGTTTTCGTTACAATAAATTTAAACATGACAAACATAGAAATTTTATTGTGGATATATGCAAATCTTGGATGATCACGTAATTTTACTTAAGATAAATTTCCGGAAATGATTTTTAACCGGATTTTTGTGACAAAAATGTCGGTTATTGATTTGGGGATGTACGGCGGGCGGCCGGGCGGGCGGCAATCAAATGTTGTCCGTGCATTAACTCATGAACCGTTCAACCAAAGCTTTTAAAATTTTAATATGTTATTACTGACAACTATTCGTAGGTCAAGTTCAATAATGGCGATTTTGACTTTTACCGTTCAGGAGTTATGGTTCTTGAAAGATTGAAAAATGGAGTTTCCAGTCGTGTCCGTGCATTTACGCATGAACTGTTCTACCAAAGCTTCCCAAATTTTAATATGTTGTTACTAATGACATAATGGAGGTCAAGTTCAATAATGACGAATTTGACTTTTACCGTTCAGGAGTTATGGTTCTTGAAAGATTGAAAAATGGAGTTTCCAGTCGTGTCCGTGCATTTATGCATGAACTGTTCTACCAAAGCTTCCGAAATTTTAATATGCTGTTACTGATGACAAAATGGAAGTCAAGTTCAATAATGACGATTTTGACTTTTACCGTTCAGGAGTTATGGTTCTTGAAAGATTGAAAAATGGTGTTTCCCGTCGTGTCCGTGCATTTTCTCATGAACCATTCAACCAAAGCTTTTCAAATTTTAATATGTTGTTACTGATGACAAAATAGAGGTCAAGTTCAATAATGACGATTTTGACTTTTACCGTTCAGGAGTTATGGTTCTTGAAAGATCGTAAAATGGCGTTTCCATTCACGTTGTTGCATTTACTCATGAACCATTCAATCTAAGCTTTTCAAATTTTAATATGTTGATACTGATGACAAAATGGAGGTCAAATTTGATATTGATGATTTTCACTTTCACCATTCATCAGTAATGGTTCTTGTGATATTGCCAGGAAACAAATAAATGTTAATAAATCCGGTTTGCTGTCGTTGTGACAGCCTCTTGTTGAATCTGGAATAATTTTATGACTACACTATAAAGCTAAACTAGGTCATAAACCATCCTTCAGGGTAGAATTTCAAAATTATATTATTGGGTTCCTGCTTATAAAAAGTATATGGCTGCATCATCATTAGCTACTAAACATTCCAAAAATAATACAATTATGATCCCATTTAGCTGATAACCATATATATTACTAGATATAAAAAAATAAACAAAAAATGAAAACAAAATCTGAAAAATAATATTGAGGTTATGTATATTAGTGTCCCCTATATAAGATGATAACACCCACTCCTCTTCCAAGACTTATTTGGTCTTGAATACTACAACTGTGAATGGATAGCTGAGCTACCTACTTGATCAATCATCATTGTGGGTTTAATATTAAAATAGCTCTACCTTTTTGCTCACAACTTTTGTTTTCTGAATATAATGAGAAAAAAAAAACTTTATTGTAGAGTAAAATGTGTGTATAACTTTTGTTTTGGATTTTAAACAGTAAAAAAAAAAGTTGGGATCATTGGAATAGGTAGACATGTATATGAAGATGGCCCTATAAGTTGAGGGAAGATTATAGAAAATTTAATGGAATATTTATGAAGGCACTGTTCAATAAAGCAACAAGGCTGGGATTTTTAATCGATATAAGTAATAAAAAAAAAGGCTTTTTGCATACAGTACAAGTTTGTATTATTCTATCTGAATGGAATACATACTGTAAATTCAGAAATTATTGCTATTATCATTGATTATTTAACAATGAATTAATTATTATGATTTCAGGAATTTGTACATTCAAATAATGCTATTGAAATCTAAAATACAAGTTTATATTGTTGCATTCCATATTCTATCGCAATTTTCACAACACTGAAAAAAAAGCAATAATTTCAGAATTTCTGGGTTTTTTTTTAAAACTTTCAACAATGTTTATGTGACTTTTGTGTAGAAACTGATAGAAACAGTTTTGTAAATTATGGTGCTACATGCTTATAGCAAAAAAGACCAAAGATGTTACTTTTGAAAATTTAATTGGCACTCACTATATTAGTTAAAACCAAGTAAAAAAATCAAAGCTAGGGTCCCAGCATCTGCATGTAACAACAAAACCTAGAGAGGAAAAATATATATGTACCAGTAATTGCATGATCCCATGCTTTCATATTAGATAAACAATTCTATTTGGTAAAAAATTATCGCTTGACATGAAATAATTCAGTTATTTGATTTGAATGCAAGGAAACCTTTCCTAAATTTACACCTAGCAATGAATAACTATAATTCACTGGTGAATGACCTTTTGAGCATTTTGATTTGTACTAGAGTTGTCTCCCATCAAAATGAAATCACAAGACATGTATAAACAAAGTAGCAACATCATGTTTAGAAGCACATGGAGTGAAGAGGAAATAAGGCTTAGAAATTCATCCAGTGACAAGGATATCCTTATTATAAGCCATTTTAAAACAAAACAAAACAATTGTTGCCCCTTAGAAGCCATAAATATCAAATACACCTTATCGCTGTTTGTCTGCCATTGCTGGACATCACAAAAGTTCTCGTAAAATTTGATGTCACAATACAAAATATCTAATGCCACAATGGAAAATTATTGTTGTATGAGGTCAAAAGTTCAAGCAGGGTAGATTTGCAAACAGTAATAAGTTGTATATGATCAACCAAAAAAACAGATGGATCCTCATGGAAATGAAATTTTAGGGCTGACTATGTTTGACACCTTTTCAAGGGGCTGTTATTGTATATTGTAAAATTTGGCGAAAACCACAAAATTGAATGTACATGTAATTAAAATGTTTTAGTTGTACTTAACAGATTTCTATATGAAATATTATTTTTTACAGAAATTTTTGTTGTTGGATGAGTTGAAGAAGGAAAGCCATTTAGAACGAGCTGATTCTGTAGAGCCAGGAGATTGTTACATCTCCATCAATAACATCACAGGAAAATGGGATCCCGTAAGTTACATATACCTTAATTTTAAATGATATTTGTCAATGTGCTATATAAAGTTACATATCCTTTGACCTTTGAAAACACACTAAAATATTTTGGTGAGGTTTTTGAATTTGATAAATGAAAGAAAGTTGTTGTTTTCATCATTGACAATGCACAGTTATAAGATAAGAATGACTATAATTTGCAGGTATATTCTCTTCATGTACTTGTATGACAAGATAGTTGTATTGAGTTTGAAAGAATACTTGTAAAAGAACCCTTTGTTAAAAGAAGTAATATGAAGTATTTTATTTTTTTAGGAATCGGAACAAACAACACTAAAAGACATTAATGCTAATGTTCAGCGAGGCAAACTGTTGGCAGTGATCGGTCCAGTTGGAGCAGGGAAGGTTAATTATTATTACCATAATTATATTGTGAAATTTTTGTGTGAAGCTAATTCTCGATTTGTTAGCTGTTTAAATGAAAAGTTTACCCTACACAAATATTTCAGTATCCATTCAAATGCATTGTACAAGACTATGAAGTGCAAACATTGAACACAGCAGAAATAGATATAGGAAGATGTGGTGTGAGTGCCAATGAGACAACTCTCCATCCAAATAACAATTTTAAAAAAGTAAACCATTATAGGTCAATGTACGGCCTTCAACACGGAGCCTTGGCTCACACCAAACAACAAGCTATAAAGGGCCCCAAAATTACTAGTGTAAAACCATTCAAACGGGAAAACCAACAGTCTAATCTATTTAAAAAAAACGAGAAACGAGAAACACATATTAATTACATAAACAAACAAAAACTACTGTACATATGATTCCTGACTTAGGACAAGTGCAAACATTTGCAGCGGGATTAAACGTTTTAATGGTACCAAACCTTCTCCCTTTTTCTGAAACCATAGCATAATATCACAACATAGAAAAACACACGATAAAATATCAATTGGCAGGCTTAACTTAATCAAAAGATGTAAAGAAATGTCTTTTAACACCCCTTCTCAGGTCCATACTGCAAACAAATTCACACCTGAAAAAACTAGATATACAGTATTGGAGATTTTGTACTGAACCTGTTAAGTGTAAAGAACTTCCATCAATTTCAGGTGTGAAATATAGTGTTCTGTTTATTTCAATCTTTTTGGGAGTCTTTTGGGGAGATTTAAATTTAACATCTAATTTCTAACACCTAACTTTTTGTTTTGTGTAAAAAAAAAATATCTACTTTTCAGTCTTCCTTATTGATGAGTGTTCTTGGAGAAATTCCATTAGTAAATGGTGATGTCAAAGTTCATGGCAGAATATCTTATGTGGCACAACAACCTTGGGTTTTCTCAGCAAGTGTACGACAAAACATTGTGTTTGGTAATAAATATGAACAGTCCAAGTATAACAGGATACTGAAGGCTTGTGCATTAAATAAGGTGAGTTTGTTAAAGTGCATAAGTTATGATTTCTAATGTTGCATGCTGGGAACAGGACCAAAAATCTTATAAAGGGAACAAAATAAAGTAATATGAAAAAAAACCAATGAATAAGTAATTCAGTGGAAACAAGTCAAGAAATTTAAAAGGGAATGGCATCTGTAAATATAGTAATTTTGGGTTGAAAGATTCTGATATTGGCATCATTGATATCAGATAAACCCTTTTTCCATGAGAGACATTGAGAAATAGAGACAGTGAACATTTGTATAGAAAATTGTAAAGGAAACCAGACAGGTCAAAACAACTTTTAATTAAAGAATGAGGAATAACTTTAAACATATATTTTTAAAAACATTTACAAGATTGTAAGTTTTTTAAAAAGCATGAGTGAAATGTTTTTTACCACTTTTTTTTTGCAGGATATTGAATTAATGCCAAATGGAGATGCTACACTTATTGGAGACAGAGGGGTCAGTTTAAGTGGAGGTCAAAGAGCCAGAGTCAGTTTAGCTAGAGCCCTCTACATTGATGCAGATGTTTATCTGTTAGATGATCCTCTAAGTGCTGTGGATGCAGCTGTTAGTAGACACTTGTTTGAAAAGTAAGTAAAACGTGATCTGATTGGTCAAAGGAGTCACAAGGGCAAGGTAAAGTCATATAGGGCTTTTGCATTGAATTAAACATTGGTGAAAAGTTGTTACTGTCATTGTTTATAGATGTTAACGTGAGCATGAGGAAAGATAAAACATTTGTTTTTGCATTAATTTCTGTAACATCTTCAATAAATTCAAGATTGATGTTCAATTGAGTATTAATTCTTGTTTGCTTATTTTCCCGTCGTAATAATTTCATGCATTTTCAGGATGAGACACCCTCAAAAAAAGACTTTTTTAGGGAATTGTATCTACTATGCTATGATTAAAATAGGGCCACAAACTCAATATTTTTCTCTTAGAATGTTTGCTTAAAGTTATTTATATATTTGTATTTAGAGTTGTGCTTGGAGTACTGAAGAATAAACCAGTAATTTTAGTGACACATCAGCTCCAGTTTTTAAAAGAAGCAGATGAAATATTGATATTGAAAGAGGTTGGTAGAAATTTCCATTGTTCATCTACATACTTTTCAACAACAGATTTTGAGTTCAGATAATGCCACACAATCTTAAAATTGTAAATCCATATTATTACCCCAGTATATTGTTAGTTTTTTTAATGCTATTCATTAGCACTGGGTCAAGTCACTCGTGGTATACTGTCATTCCCAGAGTGTATCATCCTCTCAGTAGTGATTCAGTACTGACATTACTTATTACATTTTCCTTATCTTAGGTTACCCTTTGATAAATTAATAAAGTTTTTTTTAAGGTTCCTATTCCATCAGGCAAAGTTGACCTAAGATGAATTTAGTGATTCTTTTTATGTTCCTTTTGTTCAAATAGACCTCATGTTTTCAGGTCTTATACATCTTTGGCTTTCAAATATTGGAATTATCAGATGATTGTAAGTTCAGAAAAGTTCTTTGGATGCATGCAATTTCATAAGATTTATTTTCATTTTCTAGCACTACTATCGGTAGGTTTATTCCTATATGCTTGTGGACTATTAGTCACAGATTGACAAAGAATGTATCATCAGCTCAGTAGTCAGTGCTGAAACACAGACATGATAAGAAACATGCTTTTTTTTAAATTCTCTGATGATTAATTAATAAATTATTCAAAAACCAAGATTCCAGCTCCCTCATGCATGTACCATGCTATATATGGTTTTGCAAACAAAAATAAAACCTATGAAACAATCCTTAGCAAATTTGTTATTTACTACATTTTTGCATTTTCTCTTTTCTGAATCTGTATTTATGTATTGATACCAGGAATGATAAACTTACAGCTTAGATTGTTTGTAAGTAATGAACACATCAGAATACTTACAATCAATCTTAGTCATAAGATTTTCTGTGAAATTGACTCCAGTACTTTACACACATTTTTTATCTTTCAGGGTAAATGTTTAGGGCAAGGAACATTTGATGAAATGTCACAATCAGGAATAGATTTCTCCTCTCTGCTGAAGCGAGACAAAGAGGAGGAAGAAGTAAAAGAAGAAGAACATCACCAGGAAGTCAGCTATCATATAGAAAACGCCAAACTGGCCAATATCGGATCGATGATGTCTTTGACATCCATAGGAACTGAATTTGAGGTAAGTTACATGTAGATTTAAAACAAGATTTAGAAAACAAAATCTAATTTTCTTTAGCTAAAAAAATAAATTGGAGACCTCAGGATGCCATAATTAATTCAATTCAAAAAGGAAAATGCTGAATAAATTCACTAGAATTTACAGTGCTGTAGACGATGAAACAAACTAATTAAAGATGTTTTATGCACAAAAGGTATAATGATGCCAATATACGATATTTTGTTATGCTTTATATTGTACTTATAAGTAACACACCAGCAAGTCAAAACATACCATCAAAACATTGCGGAAATGGCATAAAAAGTTCTCTATGCTATTACATCATTTAACATTCTCTCATAGTTATTGATTTTAGAGTCTGTTACATTAACATTCTTTAACATAATGGCCAGATTCATTACCACACAATAAGATCAAGAAATACTATAAACTGTTGAGTTACAGTTGCAATTGCCTGCCAACTTTTCAAAAGCTCAATGGAGGGTTAAACCACACAAGCAGACCTTAAACACTTTGTTGAGAAACCCACAGACTTTTTAATGGAGTTCCCCATGAATATGGCTATTTCGGTGCTTTTACACAATGTTATACAATTGCAAGATCAAGTACATTTTACATTCTTTTACACTACAGCCAGATCCAGTACATTTTACACTCTTATACACTACAGCAAGATCCATTACATTTTACATTATTTTACACTACAGCCAGATCCAGTACATTTTACATTCTTTTACACTACAGCAAGATCCATTACATTTTACATTCTTTTACTTTACAGCCAGATCCAGTACAACTACCAGAAGAAGAAGAGAGACAGGAAGGCACCGTAGGATGGAAAGTTTATTATGAATGGCTGAAGAATGGTTGTGGTCCCTTCAAGTTTATTATTTTGATATTACTGAACTTATTAACCCAAGGACTTTATGTGACGAGCGATTGGTGGTTAGCATTATGGTAAGTTTCAAATACTTACTTAAGTGGATACTGAGGATTTATTTTCGTGGATTAAGGAAAACTTTCATGTTTGTGGATATTTAATATTGTAATTTATTCAAAGTCTGCGTACAAGCCTATTTAGAATGTATCATTCATTGAACACTAAATTTTGGATTCACATGTACCCACGAAATCCATTAAAAATTGGCATCCAACAAATTATAATGAATCCAAAGTAGTTGGAAAAATAATTGACAATTTTAATGTGTGAAATGCATCTAATAAGCCAGATTTTAATGTGGGGGGAGGGGGTTAGTACATGTAAGTAAAATGTATAATTCAATAGCAAGAATGAAACACTGAAAATCTGAAACAAAAACTCATTTATTTTTTAAAAAATTTAAAAAGAAGTGTGATACCTTCTTAATCTATGTTAACTGTTTTTAAACCAAAAAGATGATAATACCAAAACTTTATTATAGATGTAAATTTGTCTCCATTGCATTATAAAAACCATATGCAAGTTATGAATTATGTTTTATAGGTCAAATAAAGAAGAAAATAAGCATGCTGCCATTGCACTGGATAAAGAATTACGATTTCAGGGATACAATGTTACAAATGTTACTATTCCTTTTGTGGACACACATGAAAATGTCTACATCTTTACTGGTATCATAGCAGCTGTGTTCCTGTTTGGTCTTCTGAGAGCTCTTATGTTCTTCAAAGTAGCTGTTGATTCTTCTATGAACATGCACAACAAGATGTTTAACAGTTTGCTTCGTTCACCAATCAGCTTTTTTGACACAAATCCAGTTGGTATGTACTTTAAATTTATTCACAAGGTGCTAGTTATATACAATAACACTTATCCAAAGCAACTCTTGTTTTCATAAATTTGAAATCTGTTGAGAAAATGGCAGTTTCTCAATGAAAGCAGTTCTTTTGTGATATAAATGAATCATTAAATTACAAGATATTTATTTGTCGCTGCAAAACATATTTTTAAAACTAAACTTTGTCTTCTAAAAGAGAAAAAAGGAGTAAAATAACAAATCTGAATAGAAAACTATTGCAATTAAAGTTTTAAACTTAAGCATGTAGATATTTTGAAAATGTAAATAGGACTTTGGAGTCGCTAAACAGATTAGATCTAAATGTTTAACTTGCAAATTAATTTTTGAAAAAAAAATCCTGCATATTTTAATAAAGATTGATTCTTAAAGAATTTTTTTTCATTTTTATACGATCGCAAAAATTGAAAAATTTTTGGTCGTATATTGGTATCACGTTGGCGTCGTCGTATGCGTCGTCATCCGAAGACATTTGGTTTTCGCACTATAACTTTAGTATAAGTAAATAGAAATCTATGAAATTTTAACACAAGGTTAATGACCACAAAAGGAAGGTTGGGATTGATTTTGGGAGTTTTGGTCCCAACAGTTTAGGAATTAGGGGCCAAAAAAGGCCCAAATAAGCATTATTTTTGGTTTTCGCACTATAACTTTAGTTTAAGTAAATATCCATCTATGAAATTTTGACACAAGGTTTATGACCACAAAAGGAAGGTTGGGATTGATTTTGGGAGTTTTGGTTCCAACAGTTTAGGAATTAGGGGCCAAAAAAGGGCCCAAATAAACCTTATTCTTGGTTTTCGCACAATAACTTTAGTATAAGTAAAGAGAAATCAATGAAATTTAATCACAAGGTTTATGACCACAAAAGGAAGGTTGGGATTGATTTTGGGAGTTGAGGTCCCAACAGTTTAGGAATAAGGGGCCAAAAAGGGGCCCAAATAAGCATTTTTCTTGGTTTTCGCACCATAACTTTAGTACATGTATAAGTTAATAGAAATTTATGAAAGTTAAACACAAGGTTTATGACCATAAAAGGAAGATTGGGATTGATTTTGGGAGTTTTGGTCCCAACGGTTTAGGAATAACCAAAGGGTCCAAAATTAAACTTTGTTTGATTTCATCAAAAATTGAATCATTGGGATTCTTTGAAATGCTGAATCTAACTGTGTATGTAGATTCTTAATTTTTGGTCCCGTTTTCAAATTGGTCTAGATCTACATTAAGGTCCAAAGGGTCCAAAATTAAACTTAGTTTGGTTTTAACAAAAATTGAATCCTTGGGGTTCTTTGATATGCTGAATCTAAAAATGTACTTAGACTTTTGATTATTGGCCCAGTTTTCAAGTTGGTCCAAATGGGGGTCCAAAATGAAACTTTGTTTGATTTCATCAAAAATTGAATAATTTGGGTTCTTTGATATGCCAAATCTAACTGTGTATGTAGATTCTTAATTTTTGGTCCCGTTTTCAAATCGGTCTACATTAAAGTCCAAAAGGTCCAAAATTAAACTAAGTTTGATTTTAACAAAAATTGAATTCTTGGGCTTCTTTGATATGCTGAATCTAAACATGTACTTAGATTTTTATACGACCGCAAAATTTGAAAAATTTTTCGTCGTATATTGCTATCACGTTGGCGTCGTCGTCGTCGTCGTCGTCCGAATACTTTTAGTTTTCGCACTCTAACTTTAGTAAAAGTGAATGGAAATCTATGAAATTTTAACACAAGGTTTATGACCACAAAAGGAAGGTTGGTATTGATTTTGGGAGTTTTGGTCCCAACATTTTAGGAATTAGGGGCCAAAAAGGGCCCAAAATAAGCATTTTCTTGGTTTTCGCACTATAACTTTAGTTTAAGTTAATAGAAATCTATGAAATTTTGACACAAGGTTTATGACCACAAAAGAACGGTTGGGATTGATTTTGGGAGTTTTGGTTTCAACAGTTTAGGAATTAGGGGCCAAAAAAGGGCCCAAATAAGCATTATTCTTGGTTTTCGCACAATAACTTTAGTTTAAGTAAATAGAAATCAATGAAATTTAAACACAATGTTAATGACTACAAAAGGAAGGTTGGTATTGATTTTGGGAGTTTAGGTCCCAACAGTTTAGGAATTAGGGGCCAAAAAGGGACCCAAATAAGCATTTTTCTTGGTTTTCGCACCATAACGTTAGTATAAGTAAATAGAAATCTATGAAATTTAAACACAAGGTTTATGACCATAAAAGGAAGGTTGGTATTGATTTTGGGAGTTTTAGTCCCAACAGAATAAGGGGCCCAAAGGGTCCAAAATTAAACTTTGTTTGATTTCATCAAAATTGAATAATTGGGGTTCTTTGATATGCCGAATCTAACTGTCATGACTGTGCATGTAGATTCTTAACTTTTGGTCCCGTTTTCAAATTGGTCTACATTAAGGTCCAAAGGGTCCAAAATTAAACTTACTTTGATTTTGACAAAAAATGAATCAGTTAGGTTCTTTGATATGCTGAATCTAAAAATGTACTCAGATTCTTGATTATTGGCCCAGTTTTCAAGTTGGTCCAAATCGGGGTCCAAAATTAAACTTTGTTTGATTTCATCAAAAATTGAATAAATGGGGTTCTTTGATATACCAAATCTAACTGTGTATGTAGATTCTTCATTTTTGGTCCTGTTTTCAAATTGGTCTACACTAAAGTCCAAAGGGTCCAAAATTAAACTTAGTCTGATTTTAACAAAAATTGAAATCTTGGGGTTCTTTGATATGCTGAATCCAAAAATGTACTTAGATTTTTTATTATGGGCCCAGTTTTCAAGTTGGTCCAAATCAGGATCTAAAATTATTATATTAAGTATTGTGCAATAGCAAGTCTTTTCAATTGCACAGTATTGCGCAATGGCAAGAAATATCTAATTGCACAATATTGTGAAATAGCAAATTTTTTTTTAATTAGAGTTATCTTTCTTTGTCCAGAATAGTAAGCAAGAAATATCTAATTGCAAAATATTGTGCAATAGCAAGATTTTTTTTTAATTGGAGTTATCTTTCTTTGTCCAGAATCAACTTAAATCTTTGTTATATACAATATACAATGTATATTCACTTTTTACTACCAACTGATAAATTAAAATAATCTTTACCATTCAGTGATAACAAGCAGTTTTTTTACATCTTAATATTTTATGATGTATTTAAATGAGTAGTTATTGTTGCAAACTCCATTAGAAATTTTAATTGAGATTAGTTTTGGAATAAGGGAAAGGGGGATGTGATTAAAAAAATTGGGTTCAATTTTTCTCATTTGAAATTTCATAAATAAAAAAGAAAATTTCTTCAAACATTTTTTTGAGAGGATTAATATTCAACAGCATAGTGAATTGCTCTAAGAGAAAACAAAAATTTTAAGTTCATTAGAACACATTCATTCTGTGTCAGAAACCTATGCTGTGTCAACTATTTAATCACAATCCAAATTTAGAGCTGAATCCAGCTTGAATGTTGTGTCCATACTTGCCCCAACCGTTCAGGGTTCAACCTCTGCGGTCTTATAAAGCTACGCCCTGCGGAGCATCTGGTTAATTATGGGCCCAGTTTTCAAGTTGTCCAAATCAGGATCCAAAATTATTATATTAAGTATTGTGCAATAGCAAGAAATTTTTAATTGCACAGTATTCAGCAATAGCAAGAAATCTTTAATTGCACAGTATTGTGCAATAGCAAGAAATTTTCAATTGCACAGCATTGCACAATAGCAAGAAATCTTCAATTGCACAGTATTGTGCAATAGCAAGTATTTTCAATTGCACAGTATTGCGCAATAGCAAGAAATATTTAATTGCACAATATTGTGCAATAGCAAGAAATTTTCAATTGGAGTTATCTTTCTTTGTCCAGAATAGTAGTTGAATCAACTTAAATCATTGTTTTATACAATATACAATGTATATTCACTTTTACTACCAACTGATAAATTAAAACAATCTTTACCATTTATTGATAACAAGCACTTTTTTTACATTTTAATATTTTATGATGTATTTAAATGAGTAGTTATTGTTGCAAACTCCATTAGAAATTTGAATTGAGATCAGTTTTGGAAAAAGGGAAAGGGGGATGTGAAAAAAAATGGGGGGGGGGGTTAATTTTTCTCATTTCAGATTTCATAAATAAAAAGACAATTTCTTCAAACATTTTTTTGAGAGGATTAATATTCAACAGCATAGTGAATTGTTCAAAGGCAAAAAAAAAAAATTAAGTTCATTAGACCACATTCATTCTGTGTCAGAAACCTATGCTGTGTCAACTATTTAATCACAATCCAAATTTAGAGCTGAATCCAGCTTGAATGTTGTGTCCATACTTGCCCCATCCGTTCAGGGTTCAAGCTCTGGTCGTATAAAGCTGCACCCTGCGGAGCATCTGGTTATTTCCTATCTTTCCTTTTAATGACAAACTACTTCTGTTTGTATTAATATAACCTCTTTTTTTGTAGGTCGAATATTGAATAGATTTTCTAAAGATACAGGACATATGGACGACCTTCTCCCAATAACACTGTTCGACTTTATACAGGTAAGTGATAATAAAACATATAGATATCTTGTTAGTACAGAGGGTATTTTACCTTTTATTTAGTACTTATGGAATTTATTTTATTATCTTGTGTTAGCTATATAGTCAACCTTTAAAAAAAAAAAATATATGATACTGATTTTCATGTACATAACACATTGTCATCTTGAACAAAGTATGGTTCATATTCATATCACATAAACATGTTTTTATCCTGAAATCCAGTTCAATTTGCCACTCCATATTAAAAACCAGTCCATCAATCTTCTTATATTGTTATATATTGTTTTTGTAGTGTTTCCTCCTAATCATTGGTATAGTAGTTGTTGTTGGAATCGTGCTTCCATGGGTATTTATACCACTGATACCAATAGGAATTCTGTTTGTTGTTGTTAGACGATATTATATCATGACATCTCGACACATTAAGAGATTAGAAGGAACAAGTAAGTGATGAGTAAATTGTTTATGAATGTTTATGTAATGAATCAGAGAGTTGATAAAAAAAAAATGCAATTGAGAGAAAAGAGTGTCAAAAGAATCTTGTATTTTATACCATAATGTATTAGATTTTAATTAATTTGTATATCTTTAAAAATTTGGATCTTATCAGGCATTACAATTGAAGTGTCTTCTTACACTCTTTCTTTTCCCTATTTTTTGGAAAGAAAAATGCTTCTGCTACATAAATATGTGCTGTTTTTGACAATACAAGGCACATATATCGTGTACTAGCATCATAAAGTCATGCTAAATTACTGAAACCTTCACAATTATAGCATTTTAGTTAAATTTTAGACTGTTTCTGTCTTAAATAAAAGTGGCCGCATTCGTGTTCATTCATAATATTGAAATGTAAGTTGTATTTGATGATAATACATAACATATATAAAGGTTGAGGATGAACACAGATGCGGCCACTTTCATTTTTGACGAAAACCATCTGAAAAGTGACGTTTTTTGGCATATTTGATAGATTTTTCATATTTAAGCTTCAATCGGAGCGCTTTTAATGACTGAATCAGTTAAAATCTTGAGCATAAACTAATCGAATCAATTAAAATAGACACTTAAGTGTTTAAAAAGTGTCCTAAATATCTTGTTAGATAAAACTGAAATTTGGGGCCAAAATCGGCCCTTACCGGACCTACTCCTTTAGTAAAGCTAGATTGTGTTGTAAATCATAAAAGAAATATCAATGAAAACATTAAAACTGAATTTCGCTCATTGAAAAAAAAAAAGGTCTTAACCCTTGCCCCTTAACTACAGATCAATGTATAATTGTTCATGGTGACAAATTGCATACCTCATGGGGTGATCTACATACATATATTTCTTTCCATACAATATACCTAAGTTATTTGTGTGCAATATTTGTTCTCTTTGTAAGACTTTATATTCTTTAAAAGAAAAAGAAAACAATAAAGACAACAACACCCATCAATAACCGCATGGTAAGAGTTTATTCTGGTTGACATGTTTTGCCTACAAGGGTGGCGTCTTCAGGACAATATTACACATGAAATCAAACTGTGTAGTTGTTCTCATGGAGGTTTCTACAATATTACCACTAGAAACCTCCATGAGACCAACTACACAGACGTGTAAGAATAGCAGCTAACCACATTGTTAATAACTTTATTGACTAACTTTCACTTTTAACTATACTAGATTCTTTAATATTTTACTTTCACTTTCTATTTATATCTGTAAAGTCGTGATAACAACCTCCATTGTTATGTTAATTTTGAACCACACAACCGCAAAATTTGTACTTCACTGTATTAGTTCATGTGTAATATTGTCCTGAAGGTGAAACAAGTCGACTAGAATAAACTCTTACCATGTGGTAATTGATGGGTGTTGTTGTCTTTATTGTTTTATTTTTACTTATCTAGTGAAAGACAACTGTGAATACCTTTCAGTATCCACCCACTATTACCCAACTACACGATAACCACTCCAGGTGTTGGTTCACCTTGTTCAAATTCAAGTATTTTTTAAAAGAGTTTAGTAATAGTTGTTTGAAAATTGTAATTGTATTTTGCAGCAAGAAGCCCAGTATTTTCCCATCTAAGTGCTTCCTTACAAGGATTACACACAATCAGAGCCTTTGGAGTACAAGATAAGTTTCAGGAGGAATTTGACAATCACCAGAACCTACACACAGAAGCCTGGTTCCTGTTTCTGGCTACCAGTAGATGGTTAGCAGTCAGACTTGATTGGATGTGTGCTGTATTTGTTACCATAGTTGCATTCTTATGTGTAGTTTTAGCTGATTGTAAGTTTAATATATCTTTGAGATTGATAAGGGAACATGAAATAAGAAAGATGAATGATGGTTGATATAGTTTTCTAAGACTGCATCAAAAGATGTCAGAAAAATGAATGGAGTTTCTTCTTGATCCACTTCCTATTGGAAAATCTTATCATCTTTGATTGGGAACATGTCTTCAGTGGCGGATCCAGAAATTTTCATAAGTGGGGGCCCACTGACTGCCTAAGAGGAGGCCCGCTCCTGTCATGCTTCAGTGATTCCCTATATAATCAACCAAATATTTCCCAGAAAAGGGGAGGCCCCGGCCCCCTAAATCGGCCTCTGGTCTTTTCATATTTTTTAGGACTCACCAATATAATATTGTGTCTTACAGTAAATCCCAGCTGCTTATCAAAAGTTCTGATATAATGTTGTATAATATAAAGCCTTCAACATTCAGATAAATCACTATTTACTTCTATATTGTCCTCAATATGCATGAACTATTTGTCACTAGAAATTAGGAAAACAATAATCAATCAATTCTATAAGAATTAAACAAATCAGAAATGATGTTGCATGATGGAAAAATAATCTCAATATCAATTTTTTCAGCTCTGGATGCAGGAAGGGTAGGACTTACTCTAACTTATGCTATGACATTGATGGGAATGTTCCAGTGGGCGGTCAGACAAAGTGCTGAAGTAGAAAATCAGGTTTGTTGTTAGATAGCTATTTATAGTATAGGTATTATTTTTATGCCTCATTTATTGATATTATGTTTTCTGGTCAGTGTGTCTGTTTGTTCATCTGTTTGTCTGCCTTATGTTAAAGTTTTTGGTAATCCTTTTTGATCGAGGTAATTTTTGATGAAGTTGAAATCCAATCAACTTGAAACTTAGTACACATGTTCCCTATGATATGATCTTTCTAATTTTAATGTCAAATTAGATTTTTTACTCCAATTTCAGGTTCCACTGAACATAGAAAATTATAGTGCGAGTAGGGCATCCGTGTACTATGGACACATTCTTGTTTTTTCATGTATCTGTCTGTTTTCCGTCCTTTTAGTCTATTCTGTACCCAATCTACTTTTGACTGGACATGGACATATGAGTGCGAGTGGGGCATCCGTGTACTATGGACACATTCTTGTTTTTTTATGTATCGTCTGTTTTCCGTCCTTTAGTCTATTTTGTACCCAATCTACTTTTGACTGGACATGGACATATGATATCCTTGGAACAAAGAAGGAATGTCTTTATATATTATATACATCATCGAATTTAGTCTTTATAAAATGAAGGAAAAATTATGAATATTATAGTAGAAAAATGTATTTGTATATTACTCTCATCTTTGATGTTATATATTTCTTTTGCTTTTAGATGATATCAGTTGAAAGAGTGATGCAGTATTCTAAATTACCCAGTGAAGCTGATCTAACTTCAGACAAGGACCACAAACCTCCACCAGACTGGCCAGTCCATGGCAAGATAACTGGGGATAAGGTCTGCCTGAGATATTCTAGTACAGGTCCAATGGTCCTCAAGTACTTAAAGTTCTCTATAGAAAGCAAAGAAAAGGTAGGTCCAATATTTGTAAAATGTAAAATCATTTTGAATATTAGTTTTCTATGATTTTAGGTTCTGTACATGGAAAATGTATATTCTGATTAATGATTTTATGACTATAAATCATTAGTACATTCTCAGTAATTTCAGAATTTACAATTATCATGTCAGACATTACTTTAAAAATTCTATCTGCCATCTATAATTGGAGCTTACTAATGAAGAAAACAAAAAAAACACAAAAAAAACGTTTTAGTACAATGTATTACTTTTGGGGTAGTTTAAAATAAAAAAAAACATAAATAAAATCTGAGTGCAGTTTTGGAATTATATGTTCATGTGATTATAAATTGGTGTACTTTAATTGCAGATTGGAATTGTGGGAAGAACAGGTGCTGGTAAGAGTTCATTGATTGCCATGTTATTTAGAATGATAGAACCAGAAGGACAAGTGATGATAGATGGTGTTAATATTGCCAACATAGGTCTACATGAACTCAGGAACAAGATCTCTATTATACCACAGGTAGGTTTTTACTATATTCTGGAAAAAATTTTGTCTGATTTTTTGAAAAATTTAAGTGTGAAAAAAAAACAAACAGGTATAACATGAGAAAATAAGTTACCTATACGTATCTGTTTTCAATTAATTTTTTTATTAGAAGACAATTTTTTTTAAGTTTTTTTTTATTTTGACTTTGTATGGTTCCTGTCTGATTGACATGTTCTGTTGTTCATATCATATGTTTATTTTAGGTGAGCTTTTCTTATTTTATATATTTCTACCATAGTAATTTGGGTTGCATCTTTATTTACAGGATCCTGTCCTCTTCACTGGTCCTTTGAGAAAAAATTTAGATCCATTTGGTGAACATGCAGATTCATCATTATGGAGTGCACTTGAGGAGGTATTTGTAATATTGATGTCATTAATGTTAATGATTAAGCTTAAAATCACCATTCAAATGTTGCTTTCATCATAAAATCTTTTTCTTCAACCTTAGAAATGAAAAGACTTACTCTGAAATATTTTGAAGATATGTGCTATAATTCTAAACTGAAAAAAAAAAAAATTTCAGTTTATGCTTTTTATGGAAGAAAAGTTCACAGAAAGGAACTGATCAAAATTTCAAGAAAATAATTTTGAGAAAACTTTGTGAGCGTGGAAAAATGTATTGATATAATGCTCATGTTTTTATCAACATGTTTGCTTAATTGTAAATAGGTACAGCTAAAGCCAGCCATTGAAGAACTTCCTAGCCAGTTAGAGACAGAGGTTTCTGAAGGAGGAATAAACTTTAGTGTGGGACAAAGACAGTTGATCTGTTTAGCCAGAGCTATTCTACGTAGAAATAAGATATTGATGATTGATGAGGCTACAGCTAATGTAGATCCAAGGTACGGTATCTCTATATATATACAGAGAAGATTTTATTCTTAAGAAAATGAAAACAGCACTTCATAATTTCATGCATCTGTAGTGCTTTTCTGGATCTCTTTTTTCTGAAACAATTAAATCCAAATAATTCAAAGCCAATGATTTATAAAAACCAAAACAATTTCAGAGCTATTTGACCAAAAAAGACCTTAGAAAATAGCTAAATCTATCATATATCAGCTTTGTATGACCTATCTTTTCCCTTCTGATATATTATGATTTATAAAATAAGCAATAAACATCAGTGCCATCACATACATATGTCTATTATTATCACAGTGTATATTATTATTGTATAGCAATATAATATTTCCCACAGAATGTAACCAAAAGTTAGCGTGCAACAAATTCTATTATTATACCTTAGGGACGACATCAAAAGATCGATGTAGGATAAAAAACTTAAATCAAATAATTTGGGGGTGGAAGGGGGGGGGGGGGATAAAATTCTGCAAGTTTTGTATATCTAAAATCGATTTTTACATATATCCCTATTGGTAAATCAATTTTTCCCAAATTAAGTTAAGATGGAGGGTGGGGGGTCAGTGAAAAAACTATGTGAATTAAGTTTTTTATCCTACATTGAACTTTTGATGTTGTCCCTTTCATATATTTTAAACAATTCTATTGGGTAAAACGTTATCACATGACATTGAATAATTCAGTTAATTTTCATTCAATTGCGAGGAAGAACGAATAACCCTAAAAATTTACACCAGCGTTGAATAACCCTATTATTCACCGGCGAATAACCTTTTTAGTTTCTTGATTTGTACCCATGAAAATGACGTCGGACGTAAATAAACAAAATGGCAGCGTTCAAGTTACAGGGAGCCCATTGATTGAGAGGAGAGGAAATAAGGCTTTTGACGTGCATCTTGTGCCGATGATATCTCTAAAAACGGTCCTTTTCAGGGCCATCAATATTTTACAAAAAGAATCTACCTTTGTTGTACATACGAGAATTCTAAGACACAAATAACATGTATTTTTGAACGTCAACTTGTGTTTGTTACTGACTCAAGTAATAGGGTAAGTGCTTTAAAAATGATTCAAAGTGCCCTTCCACGGTTAGTTCGGTATAATAAAACAATTGTGGCCCCTAAGAAGCGATGAATATCCAGAATTGTCAACCCTTAAAAGTTATTTCACCTCGGGCTGCGCCCTCAGTGAAATAACTTTCTCGAGTTGACAATTTTGGATATTCACCTTTTCAACGGGCCATAATTGTATAATATTGCACTTGTGCAATAAATCTTCAAAATTCATGACGTCATCAACGTTTAAATCTTAGTTTAAACCAATTTTTACTTTCAAATAATATATTGCTATACAATAAAAGGGTTATTGCATGAATATTGGGGAACATTGTCCCTCGTAGAACATATATTGCACTTGCAAGCTCGTGCAATATAAAATTCTACTCAGAACAATATTCGTGCAATAACCCTACATTATGGCATTCAATACAAGACAAAGCAATATCTTTATTAGATATTATATATTTCAGAACTGATGCATTGATACAGAATACAATTAGAGAGAAGTTTAGATATTGTACTGTGTTAACTATAGCTCACAGACTGAATACTATAATGGATTCTGACAAAGTTCTAGTAAGTACACTTTTGAAACCATTTCAAGTTTGATTCATTTATTAGAAAGGAGAATGGAAGAGGGGAGTGTATCAAAGAGGCAACAAGTTGTCCGAAGAGTAGAAATGCAGTGAGAAAATCCCGCACCTGGAATTAGGCTTCACCTGGTCTCAAAGCAATAATATATACTGGATCAGCAAAATGAATGCCACACTAAACTTAGAAACATTCAATTAAATCATATTTTTTTTGACACACAAGATAAACAAAGGCTAGAGATTCCTCACTTTTGACAGGCACATTTTATTTATTCGATCGAAAAAATTGAAATCAAATGTCAGTTTTCTTAACTGTTGTAATCCAAAAGGGTGTAAAAGACAATTTTGTGAGTATGACAAACTTTTTAATAGTGGATCCCCTATATTTTATTTTGGTCTTTTTAAGGTTCTTGATGAAGGAAATATAATGGAGTTTGATCATCCATATCTGCTCCTTCAAATTGAAGATGGCTACTTTTCTAAAATGGTGCAGCAGACAGGTCCAAGTGAAGCAGAGCATTTACTAAGCATTGCCAAGGATACATATGATTCTTCTGGAAAGGAGGTTGAAAGGGTGGTCAGTACATCAGATGTGAACATAGATGAGTCAATGTGTATGCAGGAAGATAGGAGCAAAGGTGCTTCAATGGAAATAAACGGGAATGCTGTAATGGTAAAGGATTCTGGGAAAACAGAATTAAACGGTGGAATAAATGTAGAACAAAAGGAAGATCAGACAAAGTCAGATTCAAATCCAAATCTTTCCATTGACAGTAATTCTGTAATTGAGCAGAAATCCAACGAGTTGACTGAAGCAGCTGATAACGAGAACTCTAGTATTCAACATTCCAATGAAAGTGAAAATAGTCCATTACTTAAACAATCACATGATCAGAAGAAATCACATGACACAGCCAAAAAGTCACCTGATACTGTAAATAATGCCAATCTTGCCAATGGTTTTCACAGTGATTCAGAAGAAGCAGAGGAAACAGAACATCTGATTAATCATGATAATCAAAAATCTGATTAAATCTTTTTTTTTTATTTTAAATATTATCATTTTAAATCGTTTATTGCAATTGAGTCTGATCATCAATTTGGCATTATGGTTTGAAGATCTTTTGTGATTGGTATACTATTATAAGTATCTTTTAATTTTGAAATTTGAAGTGTGTACATTGGATGGAAGAATTCATGATTTTTTATTTGAATAATTTAAGATGTGTTAAATAATGAAAGGTGTTGTGATTTTTATAATTTGAATGATTACAGTGTGCTAATATGATGATAGACATTGTGATTTGTTGTGTTAGAATATCTGCTACAATGTTATTGTTTTATTATTGATCATCGATGATCTGTTGTAGGTCTATAGTAATTTGTTATCATATTTTCTGTACTGTCCATTGGTAGGATTGTTTATGATCGAATAACTCTAACTTAATTATGGTTTAACAATTTATTGTAAAGGTAAGCCTTTGTGAAAACCGTAGAGTGTCCTGTACGTGTTTTCTTTGGTTTTTGTTTGATTGTTCAGTTGCTGTCTCACAAGTTCTACTCAGCGAATTCCAATAATAATATTAAAAAAAGATAACATGGTTTTCAAACTTAATGTTAGATTAGTTCTGAATCTATAAATATATATAAAAAAATATATTGCAAGGTTTTAGAAATTTTTACAGATGTAAATATTGATTGTTATTGATTGAAATCAATTTATTTCAAAACTATGTACATGCAGGTACTTGTAACAAAAACTGAGTTTTCTATGGGTATAAATCTAGTAGAAATTTTTACAGATGTAAATATTGATTGTTATTGATTTTTGTTTTTTTTTATTATACCATATAAGAAGACACAGGTTGAAGACCAGTGAGATGAAAATTAATAATTATTGAATTCAGTTAATTACTATAGAAATGATACTTTCAGACTTGACATTTATTTTTGTGAAATGTCAAAAATTAAACTCATCAATAAAAAGCAAATCAGAAAATCTTGCAACAGTCCAAACTTATACACTAATTTGACATTTAGAATAAAATATGGAATAAGAACCTCTAATTCATATCTTCACACAAACACTTTTAAAATCTGTTCCTTTAGTGCTGTAAAGTATGTTATTGTCTCAGATTACCTCCCCTTTTTTAGCATTAAACAAAACAAAATCACAAGTTTTGGATTTAGAATTTGGTCTGACAAAGGCACTGTTGCAAAACTCTCTGATTTTCTTTTTAATATACACATTCCAAATTAATGAGCTCAAGAATTAAAGATCTTTGTTCCTGGTGATGAATATTTGCATGTATTTTAATAATGAATACCAAATTATTATTTAAGAAAAAAAATACTTTATTTTTGGCAAAATACTCCATGAGGATGGAGAGTTTTTCATGTTTAGATGTAGTTTTTTCTTCTTTCAAATGTCATTTAAATTAGAATGATTTATCTTGGAAAATATTGAATATTATTTAACAATGAATACATAGTTTCTTTTATAAGATCTAATTTGATATAAATAATTACGGCTAGATTAGTATTTGATTTATGTATAGAATAAGGTCATATCTGAAATGGTTGAGTGCCTTTGCTTAAAGGTTGTGATATATAATTGTTGCTTTATCTATCAACTTAGATTTTTATAAGTAATTTTATATGAAGACCATGTGCATGTTATATTTTTCATTGAGCATTATTTTCTAAGCCGTTTGTTGTTATGTAAAAGGATATCTTTGACTGATGAATTTACCAGTCTTCGACTTTATATATGTAGCATTCAGTTCTGTTTTAATGTAGAAGCTAGTCAAGTATTATATTGATATTTAATAATTACACTGTGATTATAGTTGATATTTTTAACATAAATTTTTTTCCTTAATACAAGTTTTCAAATGAAGAAAATGTGTATCATCTTTGTACATAATTATTATATCATATTGGTATATTAAAATATTTGACTACAAATGTGCATTCATTTTGTATTAACTGTGCAGAACATTTGTGATATACAATGATGTGTTAGTCAGTAATTTCATTTAAAAGTCTTTTAAACTTGTTTGCTTTTACATTTATGAAAACAAAATACGGGAATATTGGACGACAAAATTAGTTTCAACTAAATTTACTACCTTTGAAACACATTGTTTGGTGTATAATGATAACATATTTCATAACAATTTTTCATTTTTAAAGACACCATGAATGATTAAAGGTTTGTTTAATTTTTGTCTATTGTCATTCATTGCAGTATAAAGGGAATAACCATACATTGTCTCAGATATAAATCTTATATACACATCATGAAAGGATTTTCTTTAATACATTTGTTTTTATCAATTCATTTTAATGTAAAACTGTAATTAATCATCGATTGAAATTTTTAGGTTTCCTTTTCTAAAAGTCTGTTATTTTTAGAATCAATGTATATATGCATTTTCAGTAAAGTGTGTGTTTTAAGGGGTTATCTCAAAATGTTTAACTTTTTTCAATAAAATATAATTTGATTTGTAGAAACAATGGACAGCTACTTCAGTCTGCTTCATACTTTATATAAATTAACAGTAGGGGTTGGTTGAGGACTCAGTTTTATGAAAAAAGAATTACTCAATTTTCCAATTGTCAACTTTCCATTTTTATGTAGCAACATGTTGTTATTAATGTCATTTTATGTCCTTTTTTGATATACCACTAATGCTTTCCTAAGTTGGTATTTTATGTCATGTTTCTCAAATTAAAAACATGTAAAAACTCTCTATCTGTATAAACTATTTGTTTCCAACTTCACATATAAAAAGATACACAATTACCAATCATTTACATTTTCGAAATGTTTAGTTATGAGATGATTCCTTATACTACTTGTTAAATATTTTTATATTGATTTTTGTTAAAATGACATCTAGTCTGTATATCAGTTAATAAATCGGGTCGAATGAGGTAAATAAATGATTGCAAAGTGTTGTTGTTTTTGTCTGTCTGTTTATGATCAACATGAGGTGTGGGATGTTTTTTTCTTTTTAAATAAGACAGCAACTTAACCACACAAACAAGACCACATTTTCCTTGATGCGAACATTGTCAAGGCCATACAAAAACTACTATTAGAGGTAGCTATACAGATTGTGCTTAATCCATGTCACATCATTTCTGGTTGGCATAATAATTTTCTTTTAATGATTCATTTATTTTATTCAAAAGTATGTAAACTAGATGTATACAATATAAACAAAAAATATCACAAATTTATAAAAATATTTCTGAAAAAACGTAATTCCTACAAGCACAGCCAGCATTTAGAAGTAAATCTGGAATAAGACATCTAGTCTTTTAAAAAACTAGTACTTGGTAATAAAACATACTTCCAAAATTAAACAAATTAAATTTATCTATTTCTTGATTACTTTAAACTGTTTAATTAAACTCAAATGAAATCATTCTATACATGTATAGCAGTATCTGGTGTAGACTTATTTACTTATAAAATCGTTGTCAAAGGTTACAAAGTGTACACCAGTTGCTACTATAAATGGAATGTGCTATTAAATTGTCTACCAGCATTACCTCCATCAAAAGAAAATAGACCTGAACTAGATAAGCTATGAATACTTTAGCTAATCTATACTATTAAACGAGAAGACCTCATTTTGGGTGTCGCTTCTCCTCCTTCCACAATAAATTAATCATCATGCCTCTGTGTCCTATAGGTAACATGTATAGTCGCATTTGTCATCCATTCTTATGATCATTCAGTTGGGGTTATTTTGGGATAAAAACGA
Source organism: Mytilus galloprovincialis (assembly GCA_037788925.1). Lineage (NCBI taxonomy): Eukaryota > Metazoa > Mollusca > Bivalvia > Mytilida > Mytilidae > Mytilus > Mytilus galloprovincialis. Next base: position 42,161,225 of record CM075334.1, on the reverse strand, counting down.
AAAAGAATGCGTCCGGATATTTTCCCGTCATTGGACAAAACTTTAAGTCAGATTAGACTTCCGGTTTATGTTTTTCTGTACTTTGACGTACAAAGACTATGAATAAAGTATATAAATTTTATTTCTGCTGTCATTTTGAGTTCTAGCATGTATCATCCTTGCTTAACGTGTTTCAGTTTGGGTTATTTTGGGAGGAAAACGAAAATGAATAATATTTGCTATTTACTATCAATTAGTTTACAGTGGATCCAGAACTTTTCATAAGGGAGGGGCACTGACTGACCTAAAAGGGGGGCGTTCCTCTCATGCTTCAGTGATTCCCCATATATATAATCAACAAATTTTTTTCAACGAAATGGGGGGGGCAGGCCCCCCCCCGGGATCCGCCTATGGTTTATAATCAACGGCGGTCACTGCGGATATATTTCTGTACATACTTACATGTATACATTTACTATGAATAACTGTATTTGTTATAATTTACTATAAATTCCTTTTCTGTACCTTGAACAACATACAAAGACTATGAATAAAGTATATAAATTTGCTATCTGCTATCATTTTGAGTTAGCATTCATCATACTTGCTTAACGTGTTTCATTTTTGGTTATTTTGGGAGGAAAACGAAAATGAATAATATTGGCTATTTACTATCAATCAGTTTACAGTGGTGGATCCAGAACTTTTCATTAGGGGGGGGGGGGGAACTGACTGACCTAAAAGGGGGGGGGGGGCCTTCCTCTCATGCTCCAGTGATTCCCCATATAATCAACAAAATTTTTTCAACGCCCTCCCCCCCCCCCCCTGGGATCCGCCTATGGTTTACTATCAACGGCGGTCACTGTGGATATATTTCTGTATACATACATTTACTATGAATAACTGTATTTGTTATAATTTACTATAAATTCCAATGGTTATCTTGGGGGGGCTCTTTACTATTCATGGCGTTCACTGATGTATATATATATATGTAAGTACCTTTGACTTTGATACCTCTCCTGAAATTCTCTGTATAGTAATTTAATTAAAGTATATATGCATGTTCATAGAGTACAGAAAAACAGAAGGTATAAAAATCGGTATTTGGAAAATAGGGGGAGGGCAATAAATGGGCCCAGTCCCTAAGTACCTTTGACTTTTGACACCTCTCCTGAAATTCTCTGTATAGTAATTAAAGTATATATGCATGTTCATAGAGTACAGAAAAACAGAAGGTATAAAAATCGGTATTTGGAAAATAGGGGGAGGGCAAAAAATGTGCCCAGTCCCTAAGTACCTTTGACTTTTGATATCGCTCCTGAAATTCTCCAGTCAGTTTAATTTTTTTTACAGTTTACATACGCTCTATTTCCCCGCGATTTCGCGGGTGTGTTCTAGTACACTTCTAAAGAAAAGCAGTTTTTAACATGACAAAAATATAGAATTCGTTATCAGCCATAATGTCGATATCCTCTCCAGTTACTTTTAGAATCTACTAAAATCTCATTGAGGAAAGATATTCATATGTATAATAAAAGTTTGAAAGGTCTCATCATTATACAAAATCTTCATATATGTTGTTTTAATATGCGGTGAATGTTTATGACGACTACAGTAACGCTACTGATGTAAAATCAAATATCTACAAAATTATTGAAAAAATTACCAATAAAAAATATGACATAATCATTGAGAAATAACACGTACTACAGATTAGTTCACAAAAACAGGAAAAGACACATTACTATCAATGCAGAATTCTCAAAAACAAATATTTGACATAATATGAACAAATGGAACAAGGTTAACAAAACAAAACAGAAATGGCAAAGTCATGGTGGATACATTGTAAAATAACATTTTATTTCTTAATATATATAACCTTGTATGGAAAACAAATACTGGAGTGATCTGCTTGAAATTTATTTAAAATATGTAATTTTGTTTAAAGTTGTGGAATAATAAACTTTTTACTTGTGATGACATTGTGTATTTGTGAGGTTAAAACTAAACAGAAAATAACTTCATCAGTGCCCAGCTTTAAAATCACATTTCATATATTATACAATCAAATAATGTACTTTAAGCTAGTTGAACACGTTATTACAACAGACACGACTTAGTATAAAATTTGTTTTTATTAATACATTAAAAATTGCAACTGCTTAATTATAAATATTTCAATAAATAGTTTTATTACAATGCAGACAAATAAAAAAATTCCTTACTACTAGAACATGTAGAAAGTAGGATAAATTTCCTTTATTTCAATAATCTTAAATTCATCTCTGACATCTTATGTGAAGTATCACTTCTCTTTAAAAACTGAAATATATTATATGCAGATGAAATGCTAAGTAAGCAGCAATGGATATTTTTATGAACAAAACTTAGTCTAAATAACATTCTACAACCATTTAATATGTCTGTAAAGCTACCAATAAGTAATATCTACTTGTTCAAAGTCAATATAAACAGTAACAATAGACCCCAATCGGGGCTGAAATGCATAGATGTTGTGCTTCAATTCATATTATGCAGTAACTTCATCTGTCATCCATTAATTATCCTCTTGTTTCTAAAAGTAAATAAAGGCACACAATAAGTTCCTGTTGTAGTTGTCAACCATACTAAAGAGTAGGGCTCATGTTTTTAAATTGATAATTTATATTAAGGGAAGCAGGAAAACAAATCTGTCACTTCAACTACATAATTTATTGAAACTAGATGTGTCAAAGCGACACGAATGGCCCCGCCTCAAAAAGATGAAAAATCTGCAATTTCAATAACACATGTGGACACAAACATGATGGTAGTCTCACATATAAAAAATCAGCGCAAAATTTGGAGGCGTATAGAAAAATGTCTGTTTAACTGTGATTTTCAACAATTTTCAAAGTTGTAAACCCTTAATTTTGGCAAAAATTAGTGGAGCAGAACAAAACTTAAATTTGATCTGTAACTCATCATGAGTAACCCACATACCAAAAATCATCCAATATCTGAAAGCATTTTGAGAAAAAGTCTGTATAACTGTTTTAAACAATTTATCAAAGTCCATAGCCCGTAATTTCGGCAATATTTAGCTGAGCGGAACAAAACTTAAACTTGATCTGTAACTCATCTTGAGTAACTCGCATGCCAAAAATCATCCCAATATCTGAAAGCGTTTAGAAAAAGAGTCTGTATAACTGTGATTTTACAACAATTTATCAAAGTAATTTTGTCAAAAATTAGCAGAGCAGAACAAATACTTAACCAAGATGAGTTACAGATCAAGTTTAACTCACATGCAAAAAATCATCCCAATATCTGAAAGTGTTAAAAAAAAGTCTGTATAACTGCGATTTTCAACAATTTATCAAAGTCCAAAGCCCGTAATTCTGGCAAAAATTAGAGGAGTTGAATGAAACTTAAACTGGATCTGTAACTCATCATGGTTAACTCACATACCAAAATTCAGCCCAATATCTGAAGGCGTTTAGAAAAAATCTGTATAATGGTTTGTTGCAGAATGACAGAATTACGAAATGACGATATTACGGAATGACGGACTTAGGGACCAGGGTAAAACTATATGGCAACAACAACTTCGTTGCTGGGCTATAAAAAATGTTTCTGTCACATACTTATTTTTAAATGTAATTCATAACAAGAAATTTAAATTCTTAATCTTTTTCCACCTTACAAAATCACTTTTAATGTCAAAAGTAAAAATATTATAATATGATAAGAGAATGATTATATCTATGCACATTAACAAGTTGGTACAGCCCTATATTTTTAATCATTTCTTGAAAACTTTCATCTCAGCTACACTTTTAGTACAGAAATGTTGAGTATAACCATGGTGTTGATAAAAGGACTAACAGAAAGTAAAAAGACAGTAAGACAGTACCTTCTAATGAGTATGTTGTCAGACACATTTTTTCCATCTTATTTACTACCTTCCTGCAAAAGTTTTCTGAAAAATAAAACAGTTTCATCAAAGGCCTGTTATTCCGTGGTTGTTGATAACTTGTTTCACATTTAGTTCTGTTGGGCCATTTATAAGTGAGTATACACTACAGTATGGGTACTTCTTATTGTTGGAAGACCAAATGGTGACTTAAAGTTGCTTATATCCACATCATTATGCTTTTGAGTATAGATATCTCATTGGCAATCATGCACCTCTCCTTATTTTTATATGGTCTAATTCAAATTCAGAGATTTAATAAAGTTTTTAAACTGCTATCTTTGAGTATAATTTTTAGTACACATTATTCTTCAGTTTCATCATATCAACACTAAGTATCTAACCATTCCTGTATATTTCTCCTCCGCCATCTCCATAGTCTTCCCTACCATGTAAAGAACCTCTCTGGAGTTTACGTTTTACTGATGAATCTATCAATGCATCCATAAGTTTGGCCTAAAAGATGAAAATGTAATAAATGCATAGAATGTCAACCTGTTAAAGTAAAACAGGTGGGCTACCTCAATACATTTTCTGTATCAGATGATAAACACTATAAATTTCCTTCTATAAAGCATCAAAATTTAATAGATTATAATATTTATTAAAACTGAAGTTCACCCCTCCTCTTTGACAAAGATGACCTTGTACAATTTTCTAAAACATGTATCAATTTGAAAAGAAAATAGATTTATACCATCTTTTGACTATCAAATCTAAAAAAATCATAATATTTGAAAAATCTTACATTAAATGTTACACATACCTATTTAAAATTACTTAACTGTAAAACTTTCAAGAATTTAGATTACATGAACTTCAAGTGTTCAGCTAATAATCACCCTTATCCCTTCTTAATCTTTCAGTAAGTACTGTGGATTCATTTATTTTTGTGGGCACTTATTTTCACCGTTTGATGAAAACTTACATATTTATTTATATTATTGGTTTTAGCAAAGTCTACATACATGTACATTGCTTTAGAAAATTTGTAATTTGTTTAACCACTGAATTTGTGATTCCACCATTAACAAAATCCACGAAAAAATCGGCATACCTGTCTGGAGTATATCTGTAGCACTTTAGTATTTCCCCCTTTTTTACACAAAAACTGTACCAATAAACATGGTATTAGATCATCTTCGTCTTCATTGGTGTCTAAATTCCATGACAGTTCTTCATAAGGTACTGCCAAAATAACTTCCTATAGAATGATAGAATAAAACTATGTACAGGGTTGGCAAAAACCCGGGTTTTATGAGTATTGCCCAGCCCAGTGGGAAATACTGGGAAAACCTGGGTTTTACTGGGTTTTTGTGGGTAATACTGGGCAAAACTGGGTAATATAAAATACTTGTCTGAATTTGATAGAGGATTCAGTGATAAACACAAATTTAATTCATTTAATAAGATATGTATACCCTATTTTGTTTGTTTAGCATTTGTCTAGATTGGCAAACTGTAAATAAAAAGCAAAAAAAAAAATTTTTCAATTAAATATACAACATGTACAATGTAACTCCTCTTAAGAATTAACAATAACTTGTAAGAAACATTACATTTAAATGGTGTCTTCCCGATTGTCCCACTTTTTGAAATTACAGGTAAAAAGGTAATGAAATTTTGTGGGACAATCGGGAATATGTTTGTGGGACAATTGGGAAGTTTAAATGTGGGACAATTGGGAACTGTTTATATAATGATTAATTTGTTTTTATAGCGTGTTGCAGTTAATCAAAGGTTAATAATCAATGTAACTTATAAAATATGAACAAAATAAGAACAAATAATAATATTTACATATTTTATTTTGCTCATAGTAGGTACAATTGAAGTATCATATGATATAATATGAAGTCTTTTAAAAAAACATTTTTTTTTAGTCTAAGATGCATATTTTTTTATTGGCTTTGAACTAGCAGTCAGTACTGTGAGTACTCTCAGATCTGTACTTAGTGTCTTTGTTGTGGTTATGTCCCAAGCCAGGAGCCTGTAAGTCAGTGGTTGTCGTTTGTTGCCGTGTAACATATTTGTTTTTCGTTCATTATTTTGTACATGAATTATGCCATTAGTATTCTCGTTTTACATTAGTCATTTTGGGGCCTTTTGTAGCTATGTGGTATGGGATTTGCTCATTGTTGAAGGCCGTATGGTGACCTATAGTTGTTAATTTCTGTGTCATTTGGTCTCTTTGGGAGAGTTGTCTCATTGACAATCATACCACATCTTCTTATTTCTTATGGAAGTCTTGCTCTTCTTTATAATTGGTGAAGAGTCCTGTTGACTGCAAACACAATGGGAAAATTGGAAAAGCAACCTTTAATAGTGATTCTTGGAAAGGCTGATCTGGAAAAGTTCTAGACAGCAGCAAATTTAGAGAAAATGGATGGGGGTACAAGAAATGATTTTTACCAGGAGCATGTGCATCCCATATAAAAAAAAAAATCTTTCAAATTTTTCAAATGTGTATTTTTTCAATCAATTATAACAAAGAAGTTGAAATAATAAGATTTGTGTTCTAAAAAAAGAGAAAATTCCAAAATTGACAAATTGACAAATTGACAGAATGGTCAATAGTGATTCAGAATAGTCAATAGAATGGTCAATTTGACACATAAAAGCAATAAAATTTTATAAAACTTTCTTATATTAACACCTACTTCAAGTTTTTTTTTAAGTTAGTTCTATTCAGATTGGTCCACCCTATCTTTATTGAAAGTATAAAAAAAAATAAAGTTTAATTGTGAAAATAGCCCAAAAATGGATAACATTTGATGAAAACTGACAAAATTATCAGAATTGGGTACTTTCAAATGGCTGTAGCAAAAACTAGATATCATTGAGATGGGAGCCATCTCTGTGGGCCCCGCTGTCAATAACGTGGGGTAAATAAGTTGTATGGATAATCTGATATGAAGCATTATTTGAAGTTATTACATAGTCTCATGTGTGATTTTGATCTAAGATTTTAAGTTAAAACTGATAAATATTCTCATCTTACTTTCATAGTATAATAGTGATATGACTGCATGATGTGAACTCATTGTTTACTACTCTAAGGTGACTTCTGGATATATGGATTGATGTTTGAACAATATGTTTAAAGGTGCTGCCCAATTGATATTTGTCACATATTTTTAGAATTATACCTTCAATATATTATGACCCACCAAGTATAAAGTATGAAATATTAATGGTTCTCGAGAGGTAGAGCGGACACAATTTGTTAAGAACAACGAACGGATGGACAGACCGACAGACTGATCTTAGACCTAGGATGCATACATTATGACACATTCTCTTGTGTTGGTTAATATATACTAGAACACACCCGCGAAATCGCGGGCATTCAGAGCGTAGTTTAAAGTATGTAAAGTGTTGTTTGAAGAATTTTGTGAAATATTGAATGACTGGAGAATTTCAGCAAAAGTATCATAAATCATAGGTTACTGGGGACAGGAAAATATTTTTTTTAATCCCTCCTCTTTTATTTCCAAAATTCCCAATTTGTGGTTTTCTATCAATTTCAATATGAATATACATTTAGTATGTTATGAACATTTAAGTAAGGAGCCTGTAATTCAGTGGTTGTCGTTTGTTTATGTGTTACATATTTGTTTTTCGTTCATTTTTTGTACATAAATAAGGCCGCTAGTTTTCTCGTTTGAATTGTTTTACATTGTCATTTCGGTGTCTTTTAAAGCTGAGTATGCGGTATGGTATTTGCTCGTTGTTGAAGGCCGTACGATGACCTATAGTTGTTAATTTCTGTGTCATTTTGTTCTCTTGTGGAGAGTTGTCAACATGGCAATCATACCAGATCTTCTTTTTTTTGTAATCAATGAATTTTGTAAAAGATTTAATGATTGGAGAATTTTAGAAAAGGTATCAAAAGTGCACATGAATAATTTTAGCGCTTATCTGTATCTATCATATAAATAAAGTGTATTTACTTTCAATTCTAAGTTTTCTAATCGGTCCATGGTGGTCATTGATATAGTATACAGACCCTCTCTATTTAATAAACTCTGTGACCACCGTGGATAGTAAACTTGAAAATGATAGCAGATAGAATTCTGAAAATACACTTTATTCGTAGTATATGTATGTTCAAAGTATACAGAAAAACGCAAACCGGAAGTATAATCTGACTTAAAATTTTGTCCAATGACGGGACAATATCTGGATGCCCTTTTTCTCGTTTTTCTCCCAAAATAACTCAATCTGAATAATCATATGAATGGATGACAAATGCGACTATGCACTGTACCTATAGGACACAGAGGCGTGTTGATTAATTTATTGTGGAAAGAAGAGAAGCGACACCCAAAATGAGGTCTTCTCGTTTAATAGTATAGATGTTAAGTTAAAAATGTTTGTCAGGTATAAAGTATGAAATAATAACAGCTGTCCTCTCAAAATATAATGTGGATCAAATTTGTTAGCGATGGACAGACCAACAGACAGACAGACCTTTGACCTAGGAAGTGGTACATACATCATGACACACCCTCTGGTGTTGGTTAAAATGGATGTCAAGTATAATATTTGAAATCATAACGGTTCTCAAGATATAGAGCGGACACAATCTTCACCACAGGACACAGGGTTGTCAACTGAAACCAAAGTTTCTTTGACCTAGGAAGTTGTACATACATCATGACACGCCCTCTGGTGGTGGTTAAAATGTATGACAAGTATATACTTTGAAATCATAACGATTATCTAGATATGGAGCGGACACGATCTTCACCACAGGACACAGGATTGTCAACTCGAAACCAAAGTTTTTGACCTTGACCTTTGACCTAGGAAGTTGTACATACATCATGACACACCCTCTGGTGGTTGTTAAAATGAATGTCAAGTATAAACTTTGAAATCATAATGGTTATCTAGATATGGAGCGGACACGATCTTCACCACAGGACACGGGGTTGTCAACTGAAACCAAAGTTTTTGACCTTGACCTTTGACCTAGGAAGTTGTACATACAACATGACACACCCTCTGGTGTTGGTTAATGATCATGTTAAGTATTAAGTATGAAATCATAACGGTTCTCTAGATATGGAGCGGACACGAAAGTGTTACGGACGGACAGACGGACGGACGGACAGACAGACGGACGGACAGACGGACGGACAGACGGACGGACAGACTGATCACTATAGGGCGACCCGCCGTCGGCGGGGCCCTAATAAGTGCACCACCATATGATTTCCGTCACCAATTATTTTTCTAGAGTCATATATAAACCCAAAAATCAGGTTCAGAAAAAAAGTTTAATTCAAGACCTTAAAAGATCTATTTCATAAATCAGAAATATTATATTTTTTTAATCAAAAGTGTATCAATCTAATGATTTAAAAAACGTTTTTTTTATACTTTTATAAAATTAATATTAAATGTGCAATAATTAATTCTTGTTTATTTAGCAAAACAAACAACAGTTACCTTGTTTATCTAAGAACATTTTACTACATAAAATAATGTGGGACAATCAGAACTTTTCATGTGGGACAATCAGAACACTAAAATTTTAAAAAGTGGGACAATCGGGAAACCATTTAAATAATGTATATGTACTGACAACTGTCACTAATTAATTTAAAATAAGTAATTATTCAGATTAAAAAACAGATTTGTTTATATAACAATAATCAGTCCTTTCAATTCTATAAGTGTTTATGGCATGACCCCTTAGGATGTTTATTTAGCAATATGAATGTATAAGAATTAAAATCAACAATTCACCTAAACACTGCAATACAATGCATTTTTTCAAAGTTAGGATTATAGAAACAATGTTTGTTAATTAAAAAGGTATCTTTAAATGTGCAAATCTTGAATTCTTCCTACATATAGAATTAATAGAGAAGAGAATGAAATTGAATTTTCTAGAAATGACTGTCAATGGTTATCTGTATAAAAAGTATATATTTAGCTCTTTTACTATGAAACTACACCAAGTCTTTACTATTTTGTGTTAAAATAAGCATAAAAAATCATATTACCCAGTAATGCCCAGTATTACCCATTCCTGGGAGTATTGCCCAGCCCGGGAAAACCCGGGTTTTCCCACCCGGGAATTCCCGGGCGGGTAATACTTTGCCAACCCTGACTATGTATATAACAAATAGAATATGTATCGAGAGGGTGCAGTGTTTAATTAACCATGAAATATGGGTCTTAAATAGTTTTAAATAATAAGTGCAAGAGTGCACATGCTGAACAGACTCCTGCCTTACTGACCATGATTGCTTTTGTATAAAGTCTTAAAGATAAAGTTATAAAACAAGTAAGACATATGTCCACCAAATAAAACTGACCTATTGCTTATAGTATAATAATCTACGTCATTAGTTAGACTTCTTGGTAAAACTTTTTTATACCCCACGCAACAAAGTTGCGGAGGGTATAATGTTTTTGACCCGTCCATCCTGTTTCTTGTCATCGCAACTCCTCTCAAACCACACAACAGAATTTCACGAAACCTTTTCAGATGAAAAGGACATACTATGTAGTTGTGCATATCGACAGGAAATTGCGATTCGATTTTTTTTATAAGAGTTACGCCACTTTGAACTTATTTGCTTAATGTACTACTGCAACAGTTTGTCATCGCAACTCCTCTGAAACTACACAACAGAATTTCACGAAACCTTTTTAGATAATAAGGACATACTATTTAGATGTGCATATTGACAGGAAATTACGATTCAATTTTTTTTCTAGGAGTTACCCCCCTTTGAACTTATTTACTTTATTGTACTACTGCAACAGTTTGTCATCGCAACTCCTCTGAAACTACACAACAGAATTTCATGAAACCTTTTAAGATAATAAGGACATACTATGTAGATGTGCATATCGACAGGAAATTACGATTCAATTTTTTTTCTAGGAGTTACATCTCTTTGAACTTATTTGCTTTAAGGTACTACTTCAACAGTTTGTCATCGCAACTCCTCTGAAACCACACAACAGAATTTCATGAACATTTGTAGATAATAAGGACATACTATGTAGATGTGCATATCAACAGGAAATTACGATTCAATTTTTTTTCTAGGAGTTACATCTCTTTGAACTTATTTGCTTTAAGGTACTACTTCAACAGTTTGTCATCTCAACTCCTCTGAAACCACACAACAGAATTTCATGAACATTTGTAGATAATAAGGACATACTATGTAGATGTGCATATCGACAGGAAATTACGATTCAATTTTTTTTTCTAGGAGTTACGCCCCTTTGAACTTATTTGCTTCAATGTACTTCTGCAACAGTTTGTCATCTCAACTCCTCTGAAACCACACAACAGAATTTCATGAAATTTTGTAGATAATAAGGACATACTATGTTGATGTGCATATTGACAGGAAATTATTATTCAATATTTTTTCTTATACAATTTTTTTTTCTTACACTTATTTAATTTCTCCAATGACAATGTGGGGACGTGGGGTATGTGAGCGTGCTCACTAAGGTTCTTTAATTTTGTATATTTTTTCAATCAATATGTTTGGTATTTTTTGGACAAAAATCAATAGGCATGTTGGTGTATGCTTAAATGTTCATTTCTGTACTAAATTTATGAACAATTTGTTAAGTATATTGTAAAGAACCATGTCTTCAAGTCATGTTTACGATATTGTTGTATAAAACATTTTAAGTACAACTGACATAAGAGTGAAGGATGATTTCATATAAGTAAGATTTAGTACTTTGAGCCAGCTTTCTGTTACTGCAAGTAGATAAATACATGTTTTGTTTTGTTATTCATACATGTACTTACCCTAGTATGTTTTAGCTATCAGATCTATTAAAGTGCAATTCTAGGGGTAAGTGCTTTTCTTTAATCTTGTTATTTTATTGCATTTAATATACATATTTTTGGTCCACAGTGGTTAGATCTTCATTTTTGTTTGCCAAGCAACATTTTAATGAACCTTGTCTGTGGTTGCCAATTCATATTTAAGGTAGCACAATACAAAGATTTGTTCACTCCCAATCAGACAATTTTAAACTGATGTAATTCATTTCATCCTTATTTATATTTTATAAATGAGGTACCAAAAGAAAGAAGAAAGATTAATCTTTCAAATTGTGATAATTTCATTATGACATAATTATTATATAATTAGTCGCTATATTGTGATGTCCACACTTGAATGAATTTAGCATCTTTGTTCTTCATAGCATCTCAAAATATTTTATAGATTCTTGTACAACACAGCTTGACCTCCAAAACTGTGTCTCAGATTTCCAAAAACATCAATAGAACAAATTTTATACCCCATTGAATTTAGTGGTCTCTAATGAATTGATGTTGCAAACTTTATTGAAGATTTATGAGAGAATGAAATACAATAGGAAAAATCTGAGACACAGTTTTGGAGGTCAAACTGTGTTGTGCAAGAATCTATATTTTTTTTTAGGATGCTATGAAGAACAAAGAAGCTAAATTCATTCAAGTATGGACATCACAGAATGGCAACTAATTACATAACAATTATGTCATAATGAAATTATCACAATTTGAAAGATTAATCCTTCTTCTTTCTTTTGGTGCCTCATTTATAAAATTTAAAGAAAGATGAGTGGAACTACATCAGTTTAAAGATGTCTGATTGGGGATGAAAAATCTTTGTACTGTGTTACCTTAAATATTTTTAGTTATTTGAAGAATCTGTTGATTTTAAGTTCTCAATATAACTGTTCTGAGTGTATATAGAACCTGTAAGAATTGTTCATTTTCTGCCCTCAGGCATTTGGTACTCTGGTTGATACAGTATTAGTCTGATTTCTTTGGATTTATTTTACTTACTGGTTTTTCTTTATCAGTAACAGTGACTCCATCTGTATTTATTGCAACTAAAACTTCAGTTTGCTGACAACCTAAGATAGCTTTCTTTACTTTATGACAAGGTTTCTCTATCACTCCCTCAAAGAATGCACTCCTATTAAAATAAAGCTAACAAAATATTGTATGTTGATATTTTCACGTCTTTTGGCTTTTTTGTGTTTTGGGTTGCTATTTCATTTATAATATTTAGTAATATTTTTTTGTACATAACAATAGTTTGCTTAAATCAATTCTAAATAGTTCTATTAGTTTGAATCTGTCCAACAGAACTTGGAATAACAGTTTCCAAACATTATGGTTTTCCCATTTGAATGGTTTTGCTGTAGTAATTTTTGGACCCTTTATAGCTTGCTGTTTGGTGTGAACCAAGGCTCCGTGTTGAAAGCCGTACCTTGACCTATAATGGTTTACTTTTACATATTGTTATTTACATGGAGATTTGTCTCATTCACACTCATTACACATCTTTCTATATCTATATAAGTTTCATTCTGCTTTTTATCTTTTTCTCACATCTAGAAATTGAGGAATGGCTAATGACTTCAATTTTCCTATTGTGAACTACCAGTATCAATTCCTGCATAGAAATTTTCCAGCATATATATCCAGTAGAACTTAAGTCCTCTTGTGCTCAATCATGACATCACCAAAATGTGACATATCACAGAATATTTAATTGTGATTACCCCGGTAGCACTTCCACAAGATACCAATTTTCTTGGATATCCTAGGTCAAGGTGAACCATGAAATCAAATGTTCAATGAATGACAAATTTCCTATACTATAGGCTTGTATGCATACTTCGGCAAAACAACAAAATAAATATCCATAAACATGTTAGTTTTCCTTAATCCACAAACCGGAAATTGGTACCCATGAAAATAACTGAATCCATAGTACCTGAGTTTAACAGCCCTTTCTGGAAGTGTTTATGTATGATGTTTCTAAATCTTTAGTTTTCTGTGTACTGTTGTTTGTTCTTGCACAGTTTTGCTTTAACCAAAATGTTGTCTGTCCATCTTACTTTGACTATGATTTGTATTGTCCCTTTGGTATCTTTTCCTTCTTGTGTACTAATTTAAAGACAGTTTGGTAAAGTCAACCAACACCCTAACGGGTAAATAATAGAAAACTTACCCATAGCATGGATACTTCCAACATATCTGTAAGTACTGTCTGTACAAATCTCTAAGAACACTACCACGGATTTCTTCTCTGCGATTTGCTGATATTTGTCTGTGTGCTTCCATAAACAGTTCTTCACATGGACGTTCTTTTGACTTACCAATGTGTAACAACTGGAGTTTGAATTTATACATGTGTGGTGGGTAAAACTTGCTTAGGTTGGCTCTGTAATGAAAAATGATATTGCATTGGCTCTATCACATGGCTGAGCAGGTGACAAGTTTTTTTAATGTTACACTCTCGTCCAGATCAATCAAAAATCGATAATTTAAAGGACAACGAATTGAATTTACATCAAGTAATTTTATTAAAAATACAATGCTTAAGTTCTACGTTTTGACTCAAATTTTATTATTTGACTGTCAAAATAAAAAAATAAAACATCTTGCTTCATTTTTGTTGTTTTTTCCAAATACTCACAATGTTATTATGTACGTGACGTCATAGAAAATACTTTTAAAATAAAATTAATCGTTTATGTCTGAATTTCTTTAATTATCAATAAAAAATTGATGTTCCATCAACATGGTAAAAATTGAAAATGTCCGATGATGAAAGTGACTGATTGGGTAAACAACAGGGCGACTTGTTTTCGCTTTTTGGAGTCAGTGAAAGCAAAGTGACAGTCGGAAAAGCGACTTTTTACCCCTAGTCGCCTGGAAGCGTGAGCCCTGGACACAACCATTATTACATCTCCAAACTGAAGAGAGAACAAGCGATTGATTTAGAATGATGTAATAGCAATGGCGTGACTTCTATTGGTCGCTAGATGGTCCAACAATGTATTCACAAATCTTTCTGAATCAGCCAAGGGTGGAGAGTAGGGGTACTGGATCTTAACCCTTAGCTAGAGGAGATTGTGCCACAATTGACTTACCTATACTGAGATGGAACATGATTTTTTGGATCATAGGGACCCAGATGTATCAAAGCCTGGATTCCTGCTAATGCATGATAGTCAGAAGGATCCATAATATATCTTCCCTCTGCAACATTAAACTTGGCCTCATGGTACAGTAAACACAAAATGGTTTCATTAGAGGACTGAAATAAAGCAATATATATTATTAAAAAAAATACCAATGACATTAGAAAGAAGTCCAGTAAAAATAGATTTAGGCCATTGATACAAATGTATATATGACACTCTTTTAATTAATGGAATAAAACACATGGTAAAATTAAATATTCAAGTTTCAATTATTTTCATGAGTACAAGTTTTCATAGATCAGAAATAACTGTATTTGCATGGATATTTGATTTCATGGTTTTTGAAAAGGCTGTTAACATGCCTATGGAAATTTGTACTTAATGAGCATTCAAATTAAAATTTCGTGCTTCACCACAAATCGACATAAATTTGTTTCTCATGAAAAAAATGAATCCCCAGTAACCAGAACCAAGGATTAAAGACTGATAAAATTCAAATTCTTATGAGGAAGACAGAATTGAAAAAAGTAAAAAAGAAATCAATTTTCCATTTTAGAGAGAAATATATATCTTCAAAAAGCTTTGAACACTCTTGTTGGTTATGTTAGTATTGGTGTCCCAACTAATTGGAATTCTACAAACACTAGCGGTGAATCTGAAAATCATAGGGTAATCCAAATCTATCAATAACGATGACATCAGATTGGTATTTTACATCCAGTGGCACATACATCGAGCATTTCATGTTGTCAAAAACACAAACGATATCCTCAAACTTGCTGTGACATGTGGGAAAACTGTATCATCCCAATTATTTGTCTAAAGCATATTATGTGGCATCATTAATAGTATAAGCTGATATATATTTTGCTATTATTGCAAGCAATCAATGTTATACTAAAGTTTCAAGGATAAAATTTCCTGTCAACAAATGTTTGTCTTTTCAATTAAGGAATGACTGTTATATTTTTTCTGTCTATGAAGAAATAACATCAAAAATGTGGTGCACACTGAATAACCTGGGTTATTTAAAGTGTGCACCACATTCTTTATGTTATTTTGAATAGGCAGAAAAAATATTATAGTCATTTCATATAATTTAATTCTTAATTCCATGTTAAACCAGGGTAAATCATGAAAAAACGTTGATGACGTCATGGTCACATGACAAAATTATGTCTATAAGCTGATAAACAAAATGATGTCAGCCAATCAGAAGACACGTTATATCAAAAATTAAATTATTAACAAATATGTGAATTAAAAAAATACCAGGGCTTAAGGTGTCTGGTAATGATAAGAAAATGTTTGTAATGAGCCCATTGAAACTAATTTAAACCAAAAAAACTATACTTTACAAAGTTGATATTTTAAATATAAATTCTATCAACCTTTGTGGAATTTGTTGTTTATATGTATAATACAAAGCATGTGAGCTTGAGTAAATACATAACTTTATATGTTCATAACTAATAAAGTAAAAAGAATTAATTTTCCTATGCAATATTTCATATTACACATCTTTTAATTAAAAATTCTTATTCATTTATTCTCCCATCTTGTATTTCATCAATTATTCTTTAGAAAAACCAAGTAAACTGGTGAGCTAGTGCTCACTAATGGTATCCCTTCTTTAAAGTATTTGGTAAACAGGAATTTAAAAAGCAATGGATATGAAAAGACACCACATGGTAGAACATGTTCACATGTCAGGATTAAAAATCTGGAATATCTTTCCTGTGGTTTTAATTACGATATTTTTATCCACATAACATTATTCTGCTTTTTCTATACTTTATACAGTTCAGTTGTTTATCACGGACATTACCTTACAGAGTGCATTTCACATCTTAAAACCTTTATGTGATGCACATTAAAAAAAGCAAAAATCTAACGACAAGGTTATTAGGATGTGTCTACAAAGCTTCAGTACTAAAATTATGTATAAGATTAGTACAAGAAATGTTACCTTATACTCGCCATAACCTCTTATAGCCTTCAATGAAAGTCAATGAGTCATGCATTATGTTACAATGATTGTTTATATGAGATATCCATGTTGGTATGGATGAAACATAAGCTCAAAATCCAAAAATTCTATTAATCCCTGTGTGTTGTCTGTTAAATTGTTATGTTGAATGCAAAAAATTTGGTCCATTTTTTGAAAAAGTTATAGATGCCAGAAAAACTTTAACCTTAAGACTGTATTTTAAAGGAAACTGCAAAAAAAAACAAGTCCATCTATCATTAAAATACAGAATATTGACCAAATTTGGCTCTGAAAACTGAATTTTGATCATAAAACAGCTTCATACAATTCCGTGAATATTTATAAAAAATTATCTACAGAGTACAGACTGAACCTTAATGCTGACAATGCCAGTATGTTAGATTGTAATATCACTTTGGCAATAAAAGGCTTCAGGGAGTTCAGGCTCAATAAAAGCTGCTTTATAAAATGTATGACAACCAAATAAAATGTATAACAACCATCCAGGTGATTCTTTATCAACAATATTGTGAAAATCATCACATTATTTCAATAGAAGCAAAGACAAATTTGCAAGAATTGTACAATCAATATCAATATAACTTAACATGAATGTTATAGTAAAAACAATTGTGAAAAAAAAAACTTGAGTATGGCTTGTAGAACTATTTTAAATGTAGGTCTTTTTCACTATAAATACAAACCTTCATTTCCTCTTCTAAAGTAAGGAAGACATTTCTCTGAAACATTACAACTGGTTCATCTGAAAGGAGTTGAGAGGTATAATAGTGTCTACAAAAATCTCATGATTAAATTGTAAATTTTGAAAAAGTCCTTTTTTTAGTTGTCTATTCTGTATTATACAGGGTGGAGTATCAAGTACTTTTAGTAGTCTTCTATTCTAAATTCTGTAACTTGTCAAAATTGAGGATGATTTCAATACAGTGTAGTCACTTGTATTCAGATAAAGTCCATATGATGTCCTTTTATTTTTTACTTTTTTTATTGTTTTTTAAAGTCCAGTGTTTTCCCTAGGCTATTCATGCATTGCAGTACGGCTACGCATAAAATTCAGCTGCCATGCATTTTACTTAGCCACCATGCATCCGCTATGTGTGAAATTTTTATTATCTTAATATAATGTGAAGTGACAAAATTGTGCAGTTGTTTCAAAATCACTGAACTGATAATTGATCATTATTAGATGCAACGATCTGATTTTACAATCACGTTGATTAGATAGAACAACATTCAAGACTTCGATTACATAATAGAAATCTGGAGTTCAAATTGTTTTTATGATAAATATTATGGCCTCACACAGCTTCCAAATAGCCTTCCGTTGAACATAAAAAGTAAACCTTTTGCAGTATAAATTTTATGTTTTGAAATCGTATGTTTGACATCGTTAATTTATTAATTTATTTATATATCAAACGCAGTTGATTAGTTGTAACAGAGAATAGTATACAAATCATTGGTTTGAAAAAGTGATAACCTCTGTAGTAGAGTTCAAACAATATATGGGTCACTGAATATTTCAGATCATCTGTTGTTGTGATGAATGATGTCAAAGAATATTATATTTTTTAAACTTATCTTTCAAATTAGTTTTAATCCAGAAGAAAGTAAAAACATTGATTGACTGTACCTTAAGTTGAATATCTATATCCAAATTAAATTTATAAAGGCTGTAACCAATGATCACAAATTGAATGCTTTGTTTACAGTTGTTGAATGCCATGTGCTTTTTATTTTTTTTGGAATATTTGGGAAACCCCTTAACAGGAAACAGTTACATTTCATTGCTATTTATAGACAGTAAGAATTTCCTTTTGATTAACTGCTTAGATTTATTAATGAAAAACTAATTATTTCCTAGGGTGAAACTGATAATACTTTAATACTCTAGACCTAGGGGTACGTAAAATGAAAAGGGGGGACTGGTTTTTTTGGGGTGTTATTTTTCATAATACATGTATAACAAATATATTATGCTTACCAGTCTGAAAAGAAATGTTTAAATGGATTTTAATTCTGAAAAACTCAATGTTGTTTATTAATTCCTTTATTGTTTCCACTAAAAATCCAAAACAAGCTACATGTATAAGGTATTTCAAACATATATTATTGGCATTATAAGAAAATTAAAGACTGGTTTGTACCTGTAGTAAAAATAAACCTGATAGAGCCTAAAAAAAATTCTACAGTGCCCTTGGAAAAAACTATTGAATCCAGACTGGCCTTTTGAGAAAATGTTAAGTATAGTTCCAGACTGTATTGCAGATTACTGTTAAGTTTTCTAAGCAGACTTGCACAATTCATTACACTAGTGTAATAAAAACAATTCTACAAAACAATGCCACATGCTGCATTGCAAATTCACCTTAAACCCATCATGCATCAAAAATTTTCTAGGGAAGACACTGAAGTTGCCATCACATGTATACATAAAACCACAAAAAATCCTTATCAATTCACAAATGTCAGATACTCATAAATTGTTTGTTTATAATTTGCCTCTTTGTCAGACATCATGTCCAGTTCTATTAACTATTTAGTAATTTAATATATACCCCAAACAGTGGCAGTGATTGTCTAAATCTGTGTCCATTTTTACCTTTAATTGTGGACTGAAATAATTATTCCGAACTTCTTACCTCGTGTAATTTCATCAGCACTTGAATCAGTATACATAGCACAGAAATCATCCCACAACTGGGCTAACTGGAATGGTTTGTGGTGATTCTTTAATCGAAGTTCTGAAAAATGAAACAAAAAGGTTAATATAATATGTATGGTACATCGTGTTTGGTTGCATGGTATGCAGACCTGCCAACTTTTCAAAATATCCATGGGGGATTTAGCGCGCGACCAGATTTTTAAGGGTTAAAATTTTTGTGACTTTTCTGTGTGCATTGTTTTTCACTCCTAAAATAGTCTAAGTTCTCTTCTTTTTTCTTTTGGTATACTAATGATGAGCTTGTAGGCCTTGATTTCTTTTATTTGCATGATTCTTGTACTATTTAATTATAAAATTGACAAAATAACTGAAGAATAGAGAACAAGAGCTGTCAAAATGACAGTAAACCGGATTCTTTAACATTTATTTGTGTTCTGGCATTTATCAATATTACAAGGACCAAAACTTCTAATAGGAAATTTTAAAAGGTTTGGTTGAACGGTTCATGAGTAAATGCACGGACACAACATTTTTTAAACTTTCAAGAACCGTAACTCCTGAACGGTAAAAGTCAAAATCGTCATTATTGAACTTGACCTCCGTTTTGTTGTCAGTAACAACATATTAAAATTTTAAACGGTTTGGTTGAACGGTTCATGAGTAAATGCACGGACACGACATTTTTTAAACTTTCAAGAACCGTAACTCCTGAAAGGTAAAAGTCAAAATCGTCATTATTGAACTTGACCTCCACTTTGTTGTCAGTAACAACATATTAAAATTTTAAAAGGTTTGGTTGAACACTTCATGAGTAAATGCATGGACAACATTTGGTTGCCGCACGCCCGCTCGACCGCCCGCCCGCCGTACATCCCCAAATCAATAAGCGACATTTTTGACACAAAAATCCGGTTAAAAATGGCATTAAAAATAAAGGATTGAAAGTAGAGACCCCCCCTTTTCCCCCTCCAAAGACCTTCTTATCTATGAATCTTGACTCAAAAGACCTAAAACTACATGTCCTAAAGTTAGAAGGATGAAGACAGATTTTGATTTAGTCTTACTTATGGTCTTATCAGTATCAATGAGAAAATGGATAAAATTTGAGTTATCTTTCTTTGTATTCAGAGGTGCTCTTACTGGCGGAGTCTTATACAGTAACACAGTAGAAGGAAATACAAAATGGCGTCGGTTTTAAATCAACAGACACACGACGTCTGGTTTCAAAAATTAAACGGATTTCAAGATAAATGATGTTTTCTTGAGAGTTCATTACAGTTCTCATCTTTCAATTAATTATGATTTTGTTGTGGAACTACGGCAAATGTTGCAAATTGTGCTTGTATGATGATTAAAATTGAAAGGCTGTTTGACCAAATTTGTGTATACAAATTAATTTTGAGGACTGTTACGACCCATTAGGTAATCTGATTACATATAACTACTAACTATGACACCTGTTGTGACTGTTGAATAGCGTAGGGTCGTTAACTTGTCATAATATGTTCCCAGGTAAAATTATAAATTTTTTAAAAATTGATCACAAAAACTTCAAAATCGGTAAACAATAATTTTTTCAGGTATATTTGGTGAAAATCAGGATTTTGACTAGTTTTACGATCCCGATATCGGGATTCGGGTTGAGGGATAAAAATCGGAGAATTACCGCGAAAATCGGGATAGTTGGCAGGTCTGGGTATGGCAAAATATTCCTTTAGATTTTAAGCTAATACAATTACATGTAGACTTTAACCTAATAGAATAATTTGAGCAATTGTCAACTTGAAATCATTAACAGTTGTAGCAAAAATATTCTTAAATAATATTGTTCTATATTGAACTTCATAACTTTGTTGTTTGTGGATTGCTGTTTCAATAATATAAACTGTAATTAATTTTAGTAATATTAGATAGAACATTATCAGGCTATTAAAACAATTAAGTCACAAAAATGATTAGTTGACAGAGTTCTCCAAGTTGTGTAATGGTTCACTGCACATATAGTCCTATGACACAAATATAAATTGATGGTCTTAATAAAATCTCACAATTAAATCAATTTAAGGAATGACTGTAACATTTTTCTGTCTATGAAAAAATTACATAAAAAATTTGGTGCTCTCTGAATAATCCATACAGTGTATTCTTCAAAAGTATGCACCACATTTTTTAGGTTATTTTGAATAGACAGAAAAAATATTACATCTTAAATTAAATTATGTTCATGTGATTCATATGACTAAATTTTGATTTATAGATTTTGTTGGTACCTAGAAGTGGTGATACCAGCCATACAGAGAATACATTTTCACTCTCCGGTGGAAGCCCTCGTTGTTCTAACACAATTTCAAACAAATCTGCTGCTTCAGCCTGATGTCCATCTTCTAAATTTACATGTATGCCTTTACGATCTCTCAACCACAAAACTATTTCAACAGCTGTAATAAAGGAACATAATTACATATTTTGATTATTCAAACATGTATATTAAACAAAATAATTGATTTCAACAGTAGTGTACTTTAAATAAGTTTACTCTTTAAGTATTCATGATCAATTTACCTATTTTCTCTTTTGGAAAATTTTCATTTAAACAAAAATGTTAAACCACAATTAACATGATTAAGCAATCAAAGTGCTTGTGAGCACTGAAGGGTGTTTAATGATTGCATTCATATTGCAGTGGAAACTAAACAAGAAACGTTGCAATGTGATTGGCATTTGAAAGTAATACATGTACAAGAGCATTTAATTAAGAATTGAATGCTTCTTTTTGTAACTTCATTGGGGTGTAAAAGCGTTGACCGAAGTACATTTTGTATGAAGCGCGGAAGCGCTTCATACTAAAAATGTGCTCACGGTCAACGCCTTTACAACCCTATGAAGTTACAAAAAGAAGCATTTAATACTTATAATTACATTTTTTAGCAATGATCATGAAAACACGAATTTTATTATTGTTTTATTTAATTCACTTGTGCACTTTATTGTGGGACCACGTGTTATCATGAATGAAAAGTTTTATTGATCAATGCAATTGCTTACGGAATAACACGGGATGTTCAAGTTTGCCAATCAGAATAAAGTATAATAATGAAACATACATCTAATGTAATTATAAGGCAATACATGTACAAGAAATTTGAGATATAAACAAGAATGTGTCCAAAGTACACGGATGCCCCACTCGCACTATCCTTTTCCATGTTCCATGGACCGTGAAATTGGGTAATAATCTAATTTGGCATTAAAATTAGAAAGATTATACTATAGAGAACATATGTACTAAGTTTCAAGTTGATTGGACTTCAATTTCATCAAAAACTACCTTGACCAAAAACTTTAACCTGAAACTCCCACTTTCATTTTCTATGTTCAGTGGACCGTAAAATTGGGGTCAAAAGTCTAATTTGGCTTTAAAATTAGAAAGATCATATCATAAGCAACAAGTGTACTAAGTTTCAAGTTGATTGGACTTCAGCTTCATCAAAAACTACCTTGACCAAAAACTTTAACCTGAAACTCCCACTTTCATTTTCTATGTTCAGTGGACCGTGAAATTGGGGTCAAAAGTCTAATTTGGCTTTAAAATTAGAAAGATCATATCATAAGCAACAAGTGTACAAAGTTTCAAGTTGATTGGACTTCAATTTCATCAAAAACTACCTTGACCAAAAACTTTAACCTGAACGGACGCACAGACGAACGGACGCACAGAGCCACAGACCAGAAAACATAATGCCCCTCTACTTTCGTAGGTGGGGCATAAAAATTATAGTTGTTTCAACACAAGGGCCTGAAAATAGTCCTCAACAATGTATATTAATCATCACTATCTGTACTGGTTTTTCTAATTGTTTTAATTTGTTTACAGCTGTTTGATGATCTGCTATTGTTCACATTTTTACTTGTGCTTATTAATAGTTGTGTCATTGTTTATCTGGCGCCAATTCCTTATTTTAATATTACATGTTATTTTGGGGACTAAATATTTTTAACAAAAACAAAATATCAACGGAGGCAAAATGTTCTGTCTCTGATATTAACTCAACTACGTACTCCTTAAACATTTATATGCTAAACTTTGTCCAACTATAAGTATGCTACCTGTATATTTACCTCCATCCATTGCCTTTTCATGAGCTTTCTTTACTAACTGTTCATGCTCATCATCTCTCTTCCTGTATCGCTAGAAAAAGATGAAGAGAAATTTTGTATTTTGTTATAACTAATTTAAATGATGTAAAAACTCATAAACATTCAACATTATTTTGCAGAAATCAAGGAAAACAAATTAAACATAATGCCTTGCCACACGATTTGTGTTGTGTGCAGCAAGGGTGATATTTGAAAATAAAAAATCTGAAGCATCTTTCAAACCACTGAGTGCACCTTGATTGGCTTTGTCTTTAACCTCTGTTCCTATTTAAAGGATAAAAATGGTCTGAATCGTGCTTTGAAATCAATCTACTTTGCCAGTCTTCGAACAGGTTGGGCACAAGTCAGAAAATGTTGGATACGTGTATTCCCTGCTTTCAGGGAACCTCCCTGATTTCTGGTGTAAAAAAGACCAGTTTAAATGTGTTTTTATTTTTCAATTAATGGCATGAAATTTACAAAAAGACACGTTTTACGTTATAACTGCATCAGTTGAATTTGTTATTCTCAAAGTATTCTAGGAACAAAACATAAATAAGTGAAGCCTTTGTTTTTCTAGAACTCAAAAAGCATATACATGTAAATTTTTTGTTTAGGAATTAATTGACCAAGCTGCATGATCCAGGTGAAACTGAACATAACTGAATTATGTTCATTTCTATTGAAAATTTGTATTCATTGAATTTTAATTCCCAAGTGATTAACATATCTTTTTGTCATCTCAAAATTCGATGATCAAGGTATGAATTGGTGAACACAGTAATTGTTTTGTTGTGAGTTATGCATCAAATTAGACTTGAAATAAGCTAGTTTTTTAACTAATAAAACACTTGCTATCATTAAACATTGTTATCACATGTAGAATGTGTGCTTTTGTAGATTTCATACCATACAATGAATAGGAAAAAAGGAGGTCCCTGTATACTGATTGATTTGCTAAATGTGAGAGATATTGTGTATAATTTATCTGTAACTACAAAAACTGTAATGCGTACAATTAGCGAAAAATTAACTGTATTAGATAACACGGAATGGCATGAGGAAGTTTTTAATGATCGACATAACTGATTAACTCACAGAAGGGCAACAAATTACGAACTTATAGGCAATACAAACAAAGTGTGAAAACCGAACAATACATGTATGTCCATCTGAACATTTTCAAAACTGACGATGAGCGACGTACAATGGCTCTGTTTCGCTCCGGTTCACTTCCACTTGCGTGCGAGACGGGAAGATACTCCAGGCCGCCTACACCCATTGAAGACAGAATATGTGTGCTGTGCGAAACTAACAGCATAGAAACAGAAAAACACTTTCTAATGGAATGCTCATTATATGACGATCTTCGATACAATCTTTTTAATGAATGCTCAAAACTTATTGAAGACTTTCAAGATTTTAATACAAACAGAAAATTTATTGAAATTATGAATTGTACCAATATCCAGTATTATTTTTGCAAATGTTTACATAAATTTTATTTGCGTAGAAAATTATTTTTACAGTAATATTTTCAATTAATCAATTTTTAATGCATTTATTTATAAGATTTTTACCCAATTTTATAGTATTTCATATTTCATAGTTAATACATATCTTTTTTAAACTAAGAATTATTTATATTTTAAGCTACTTGTTCCATTTTGATATAACCTTTATGAGATTATTTACAAGTTTAAATAGTATATTTTTGTATATATTTTGGTTTTAAGGATCAGTGTCTCATAAGTCAGTTTTTGGCTGGATATTGATTGTTATTTGTATGTATATGAACATTGTGTGAATGACTTGTTTCAATCAATATGTGACACTATAATAAACAATTTTATTCTTTCTATACTGTTTTTAACACCAGAAAACTGGGGTGTACACTGAATACAGGGAATACCCCACTTTTCTTGACTTACAAAATGTATCTTACCTGTTGAATTTTGTTGAATTTTGTAAAAATTCAATATAGAAAAATTATATCAAAGAAATAAAATAAAATAATTTGCCTACCTACCTACCCATAGTGATACCCTGATAACCTCAGTCGGGGACGGGAAACAAAGATATTTTTAATGTTGGCATAGTATTTAAAAGGGTGTATTTCAATCATTTTCACTTTCATATACAAATAACAGAAGGAAAAACAAAAAATGTCTCTAACGTTGCCATGTTCGTGGGAGTAAACAAAACATAGCGTTTATCCTCCATAATATTGAAAAAATATGGGTTTTAATTACGAAAATTATTGTTCAAATAACAATTATCTGATTGAAGCATTTAGCTTTTTCTAAGAGGAAAGTTATGCACAAATGAACCGAATGAACAATAATGTTTCTTTTACCTCTGCCATTTTGTTTACAAATAGTAAATTTCTTAATATTGACGGAAGAGAACACGACCATTTTCCGCATTAAATTAAATTGGTCAACTCCGTGAGTTTTCAATTACATTTTTCTTCTTCTTCGGAAACGTTTAGTTGTTTTGATATTATGACCAATATATTTAGAAATTCTAGGTCAACGATTGAAAAAATATGATCTAGCCAATGAATCGAATAAGAAACGGTTGAATGGTGGTATTTCACTCTAACTTGACAATTACCGTGACTGAAAAACCAGAGACATATATATATACACATGTGTATATGTCTATATATACCATGTGTATATTTGTCTCTGCAGAAACGTACCACTAGCGTTCAAAGGTTGAAGGATTGGTGTATACAGTACAAATCCTTGGTTCAACCTGTTTCTTTCCAATATTTAATGATGCGGTAAGGATTTCTCAATCAACAGTTGCTAAACTTCGTTTGAAACATGTGAAAAGTTTTATATTAATTTAGATCAAATACGGCCCATTTACAATCTGCTATGCAATATTGGTTTTAATCATTGTTGAAGGCTATACGTTGATCAACTGTCCGTCTTTATTCTTTCTATACTGTTTTTAACACCAGAAAACTGGGGTGTACACTGAATACAGGGAATACCCCACTTTTCTTGACTTACAAAATGTATCTTACCTGTTGAATTTTGTAAAAATTCAATTTAGAAAAATTATATCAAAGAAATAAAATAAAATAATTTGCCTACCTACCTACCCATAGTGATACCCTGATAACCTCAGTCGGGGACGGGAAACAAAGATATTTTTAATGTTGGCATAGTATTTAAAAGGGTGTATTTCAATCATTTTCACTTTCATATACAAATAACAGAAGGAAAAACAAAAAATGTCTCTAACGTTGCCATGTTCGTGGGAGTAAACAAAACATAGCGTTTATCCTCCATAATATTGAAAAAATATGGGTTTTAATTACGAAAATTATTGTTCAAATAACAATTATCTGATTGAAGCATTTAGCTTTTCCTAAGAGGAAAGTTATGCATAAATGAACCGAATGAACAATAATGTTTCTTTTACCTCTGCCATTTTGTTTACAAATAGTAAATTTCTTAATATTGACGGAAGAGAACACGACCATTTTCCGGATTAAATTAAATTGGTCAACTCCGTGAGTTTTCAATTTATACAATTTTCTTCTTCTTCGGAATCGTTTAGTTGTTTTGATATTATGACCAATATATTAAGAAATTCTAGGTCAACGATTGAAAAAATATGATCTAGCCAATGAATCGAATAAGAAACGGTTGAATGGTGGTATTTCACTCTAACTTGACAATTACCGTGACTGAAAAACCAGAGACATATATATACACATGTGTATATGTCTATATATACCATGTGTATATTTGTCTCTGCAGAAACGTACCACTAGCGTTCAAAGGTTGAAGGATTGGTGTATACAGTACAAATCCTTGGTTCAACCTGTTTCTTTCCAATATTTAATGATGCGGTAAGGATTTCTCAATCAACAGTTGCTAAACTTCGTTTGAAACATGTGAAAAGTTTTATATTAATTTAGATCAAATACGGCCCATTTACAAGCTGCTATGCAAATATTGGTTTTAATCATTGTTGAAGGCTATACGTTGATGAACTGTCCGTCTTTAGTCGTTTGATGTCTGTTGGAGAGTTGTGTCATTGGCAATCAAACAACTTCTTATTTTAAATTATCAGTGCCCAGAAACTGACTCTAAGAACTTAATCAAATTATCGAAAAGTACTCTTATTACATAATAAGTTATCGGTGCAGTAAGACTGCGAATGTAAGAACTTGCAACACAATGCATTCGTATTTTTACTATCTTTAGCAACAATAAGAAGTAAAATAACAAAAATACCGAGCTACGAGGAAAAATCAAAAACGGAAAGTCCGTAATCAAGTGGCAAAATAAAAAACTCAAACAAATCAAAAGAATGTATACCAACAATGAACTGTCATATTTCTGACTTGGTACAGGCATTTTCTTACATAGAAAAATGGTGGATTGAACCTGGTATAAAAATGTGCTAAATCTACTTTAAGAACACTGTCAAGAAAAAAAGGAAAGGTTTTTGTCGATCCTGCGACTTTTTTTTAGCAAAAGCTAGACAGCGATCCTACATTCCCGGCCGTCGTCGGCGGAGGTGGTATCCACAAATATTCACTCTTTGGTTAAGATTTTTAAATTTTTAAAATAACTTTCTGAAACTATCCTGGATTTCTACCAAACCAGTTTGACAGAAGCTTGTTTATAATCATAAGATAGTATTCAAGAGTAAATTTAAAAAAAAAAACGTTTATCCGTATTTTACTTATAAATGGACTTAGTTTTTCTGCCAGTTAACACAACATTCACTCTTTGGTAAAAGTGTTTAAAATTTTAATAACTTTCTTAAACTATCCTGGATTTCTACTAAGCTTGGACAGAAGCTTTTTCATGATCAAAAGCTAGTATCTAGAAGGAAATTTTGTAAAAATAATTTGTTTCCTGTTTTTCCGTATATGTTACTTATAAATAAACTTATTTCTTCCAGTTAACATTACATACAGTCGGCAGTTAAAGTTTTCAAAAACATTTATTAGATTAATAAACCATCTTGGATTTTCACCAAACATGGTAAGAGGCTTCTTACAATCAAAAAATTACATAGACTAACAGCAAAAGTAGACAAGACACTGGATTCCGCGGAACCCTTACGATTTTTTTCCAAGTACCAAAATACGTCCCTTGTAACAAGTTTAACCTGGGGATATGCTGAATCTAGGTCAAGAATATAATACTAAAAGCATCATGACTTATAGTACATATAGAGTATACACGAATGAGATGGCATACGTAAGAAACAAAAGACTTCTTAAGATCTTATTGACAAACTTTATCAAGCTCTTAACTTTCCTAGTTTTATGAAAGTTGTTAGAGTATCCAACATAAATGTCCAATCAAGACTACCTTTTACAAAAACACACTAAAATAACCAGAAAACTATTGAAGAGGCTTTTGCCCTAGGTGTAGTATTTAAATTGTGCAGCAGTCTCGTTAAAAAAAGGTCGAAAGATACCAGAGGGACATTCAAACTCATAAATTGAAAATAAACTGACAACGTCATTGCAAAAAAAAAAAATCAACAAGCAAACTAATCAAACATTTGTCAAACAATAGTACACAAAACCCAACACAGAAGAAAAAGACTAAGCAACACGAACCCCTTCAACACTGGGTTTGATCTCAGGTGCTCCGGAAGGGTAACCAGAGTTTGTTCCACATGTGACACCAATCGTGTTGCTCATATGTTAGTACAAACCCAGAAATAAGCCTAATTCGGTAGGCCACATTCGTGAAAAGGAAACGTTATTGTAGTTACGCTATCATCTGTGAAACTGATATTCCAAAACAGTCAACAAACTCGTGTTGTCGTCCTTAAAATTTACGAAGGGATGATTTCAACACGCCATTTTGGACCTCTTGGTTTAATAGATTCCTCCTGAGCAGCAACCCCCCATCAAGGAAATTATGATGGTAAACACCAGCATAGGGATATCGTATCAATTGGAATATATTTATCCCGTATGCAGGCGCTGTTGGAATGTTGCTACATAGAAATGGAAAGTTCACAATTGGGATGCAGAAATCATCTCTTTTGTCGTAAAAAAATGTTTTAATAGACCCTCTTAATCAATTTCAAAATGTGAGTCAAGATATGAGGCAGATTTACCTATATCTGTTGTATTCTTTATATCAAGTTTGATGGGATCGATAAAGGCAACAGTAGCATACCGATGTTCGAAAGTCATAAATCGAAAGAGAGAAAACAATTCCGGGTTACAAACTAAAACTGAAGGAAACACATCAAATATAAGAGGAAAACAACGAAACAGCAGAAACACTAAAGTGCAACAAAAAACCCAAACGACAATGCAACACACACAGAAACGAACTATAATATAACAATTGCCATTTTCCTGACTTGGTACAGGATTTTTTTTAAAGATAAAATGGTGGGTTGAACCTGGTTTTGTGGCTAACCAAACCTCCCACTTTTATGGCAATGTTAAATATATGCTAATAGATAATAGATGCCATTTTTTTTATCTTCTTAGCAATTTTGATTCTAGTAAATAAGAGGTAGGATTTTACTACACACAATCCAGTGGTCTTTTGTGTAAAAAAATAGAAAAGGGGTACAATATATTAAGATTGCAAGTGGAAGAAACAAAAACACATTCAACCTGACAATATGTTTTTTTAAATAAGTTCATTTGGCGAAAATACATTAATATCTTTACGATACTATATAGATCTCAGAAGGTAAAATGATCTGCTGATAAAAAATTAACATCCGTTGTCACGACCAATAAGTTCATTGATAGCTAAAATCCTCGGAGATCAATTCGTGGTGATCGAGCGTTTTTTTTTCTCTCTCATAGGTTTTGCAAAACAACATCAAATAATAATGACGCTGTACAGACATCTTTCAGTTGAAAATAACATGATTGAAAACCTTTGATTGTAATGGACAAAATTTATACACCAGCGCGCTTTTTTTTTTTTTTTTTTTTTTTTTTTATGTATGACAAAATTTATACACCAACGCGTTTGGTTTTTTTTTTATGTATCTAGGTTTGTTAAAATTTTAATTGATTTTTATATGTTATGATGACGAAATTTAATTTCCTTATGATAAGAAAATAAACTGCGTGTTAACAAGTAAAATTTGTACATGCAATATTGATTAGACAAATCCATATGCATTGTTCGTGTATGTTAAAAACTACCACTTTAAAACTTTTTGTCGGAAATGCATATCTGCTTTACGTTCCTTTGGTATTTTATTAATCTCAAATGCAGGATACATAGCTTCATGAATGACATGCACATAGATAATAAGCTCGCCTTCAAGAATTATATGTAGACCAATGTTTATATTTGACAGTTTGAAATTAGTTTTTTTACAATATTGTCTGAAAAGTGTGAGGAATATCGTTTCAAACTTTATTTCAAAAGCTTAAAAAACATTTTTTTTATATATAAATAAACAACTTACACCTAAAGGCCTGTCTTATTTCACATGGAGTTGTGTTGTTTTTAATCCGGATATATATGTCTATATGTCCTATATTATTGTTTGTAAAATATAACACTTAAAAACCGGAAATATATTTCTTTTTTCTTGTATGTAATATAACGCGTAGAACATCACTTATTATTTTTCTGCTAAAGGGGGTTATTTTAGCTAAAATAACTAGAATTAAAGTACTCTTTAATTTCATAAGTAATAAAACTCAAAACAAAAAAGTTCAACAACTTCATTGAAACAATATTTTTTTTTTTTACATAAAAAAAAAAACAAATAAATCAACAACAAAATAATGATCAACAATAGAAAAGGTTGGAAAATCAGCAAACAGTATTGCCAGCACTAGTCGGGATAAATGTCCCGTTACTAGCAAGTAAGAACTGATGAAGAATGTACAATTATTTTCAATATCCGAAACATGTGCTTAGTAAGACAATTTGTCTTTCAAAAGCACAGTTGTAATTTATTGATTCTTTGAAATATAATAGGTCTGAAATGACACCAAACTCATTATACCAAAAGGGTACGATGGTACATTTGAAATCTTACATCTAAATCAGATGTCAAATGAAGCAATACATATCTGTGTACCTTTTGAAGAATTTTATTCCAGATAATCCTTAACATGGTCTCATTAGCATCGAATGCGACACCACCTGGTTTTTACTTCCATTAGAAACAACGTTAGCCATTTGTCAACCAAGAACTACTCTACATTCTGGCGCATCTGAATAAATATCCTCTTTTCAAAGGGTTTTGATGCGACTGTCATACAAGTGAGAGGTTTAGCGCTAGAAAACCAGGTTCAATCCACCGTTTTCTACATTTGAAAATACCTGTACCAAGTCAGGAATATGATAGTTGTTGTCCATTCGATTGATGTGTTTTATCATTGGATTTTGCCATTTGATTAGGGACTTTCCGTTTTGAATTTTCCTCGGAGTTCAGTATTTTTATGAGTTTACTTTTTTTTAATTTTTATTATTACTATTTTTTTTAATATTTTGTTGTTTTTACTTTTAGGATATTTTTGTTTTTTACAAATAAGATATTGTATGTCCTTTCCCCATGAAAAATTGTGATATGGACTAGAGAATGCACATACAAGTTGTTTATAAACTTGGTTAGGGACATTAACCAATGACAAGCCGATTACCTTTTAATGCCGTTATGGAACTTTTGTTGACATAATGCATCATCATCGAATGTTGACAGGAGTACCAAGACAAGAATCACTGGACCAGGAACTGTTTACCAAACACTTCAATGACGGTTGTAGTTAAAGTTGGTTCGACAATTTTTATAAGGGGAGAGGAA
This sequence comes from Mytilus galloprovincialis, assembly GCA_037788925.1. NCBI lineage: Eukaryota > Metazoa > Mollusca > Bivalvia > Mytilida > Mytilidae > Mytilus > Mytilus galloprovincialis. The sequence goes on along the minus strand of CM075334.1, from coordinate 42,128,693 downwards.
ATTAAAGATGAAGAATGTTGATTAACGACGGACAATTAAAAGACAGAACCAAGTGATCAGATAAAGGACAAACTTGCCATTTGGGCTCGTACTATAAAACACGATTTTACTTTCACATGGCCACGTGAAGCAGCGTCAATTGTGATATAGCCATACTGTAATATTTATTCTGCGCAAATTTTAATTCGAGTAAATGAGAGGTAGGCGTTTACAGTACTGTACAAAAGTGTTCTCTTTATCAAAAAATGGGGATTACAATATATTAAGATTACAAGTTGGAAATAAACAATAAATATTCAACCTGACATTTTTTTAAAATAAATTCATTTGACGAAAATACATAAATACCTTTTGCGATACTATATAGATTTCAGAAGATAAAATGGTCTGCTAATAAAAAATTAACGTCCGCTGTCACGACCAATAAGTTCATTGATAGCTGAAATCCTCGGAGATCAATTCGTAGTGATGGAGCGTTTTTTCTCTCCTGGGTTTTGCAACACAACATCAAATAATACTGACACTGTACAGACAATTTTTCAGTTGAACATAAAAGAGGGACGAAAGATACCAGAGGGTCAGTCAATAACATGATTCCAAAACCTTTGATTGTATTGAAAATAATTTATACAACATAACGTTTTTTTTAATACCTGTATCTAGGTTTGTTAAAATTGTAATTGAATTTTATATGTAATGTTAACGAATTTATTTTTAATGATAAGAATTTAACCACGTGTTAATAAGTAAAAATTTGACAAATAATATTGATTAGGCAAATCCCTATGCATCGTTCGAGTCTGTTGAAAAATACCACTTTAATACTTTTGTCGCACATGTATATCTGTTTAACGTTCCTTTGGTATATTTACTTAATCTCAAATGCAGGAAACATACCATAACAAACATGTATATAAACCATTCAGTTCGCCTACAAGGATTATATGTAGACAGCTTAAAATTAGTTATATTACAAAGTTCTGAAAGATTTTTGGAATATCGTTTCAAAAATAAAATTTTCCAGCTTAAAATTCATTTTTTTACTTATTAATAAATGTACAACTTACGCATCTTATATCACATGAAATAGTGTTTTTAAACAGGATATATATTTCTATATATATTATCGTGTGTAAAATACAACACTTACAAAACGGAAATATATATCTTTTTTCTCGTGTGCAATATAATAAGCTTAAAACATCACTTAGTCTTTTCTGCTAAAGAGGTTATTTTTGCTTGACTAACTGGAAATAATTGAAGACCCATTAGTGGCCTTCGACTGCTCTTTGGTAGGGTTGTTGTCTCTTTGACATATTTCCCATTTTCATTCTCAATTTTATTCTCTCCAATTTCACATACAAGTAAGAAAACACCAAACAATAAATAACATTTTAATAATAAAAGTTCTACAACTTCATTGTAACAATATTTTAATTCTTTTTTCATAACGAGACAACAAATAAATCAACAACAACATAATGATCAACAATATAAAAGGTTGGAGAATCAGCAAACAGTATTACAAGCACTAGTCGGGGAATATGTAAGTAAGTTAGAACTGATGTAGAAGGTCCAAAATATACGCTTTATAGTAAAATTTATTCTAGGTATATAGTTAATGCTTTCTATAGCAATACACAAATTGGATCACTACAAATTAAAAATAAATATTTTGTCATTATGATGTATTAACGACATAATCAAAACTATAACGCTCCTATATTTAGCCAGATAAACTCTGTAAACTGCCTTGTCATGGGTTTCATATCGCTCCATGTTTAGATTTCTGTGCTTTAAGATCTGGTCTCTAAGATTTTTAACTTGTCGCATGTTATTTCTATATTTGTTTTACTAGTGTAATTAGTTTCTTATTCTAGCATCGTGAAAGAAGCTTTTTTGTAATAGAATATTCTTAAACTTCTAAAATTGCAGATTCCAAATTTCATCAACATTTTAACAACTAAAATATATGAAATGACATAGAAATCAGTACCAAAGCTCATTGTGACGACCTTTTTTAAGAATTTATTTCGATATCATCTTAAGACCTATTTTTTTTCTTTTCAGTCATGTAGTGGTCAATAAAAATGCTTTCCAAAAATGAAAAAATAAATCATACCAATCCATTGACACATGAAGGCCGAATATACAAATAATACTTTGATTGTAATACTAACACTTAAAGTATCCCCCGTTTCTGTGATTCAGTAAAACATTAAAGTAAACAAGGTCTTGTTATATAATCAATTAGTGCAAAACTTCCGCAATAAAAATAGCCATCATCCTCCGTTTAGTACTGAAATATATCTTTTGCTCGATAACATGTTTTTTTTAACCAAAAGACCTAAAATGAATTTTTTTTTAATAAACTAAATCAGTAGCACTCAAATTGTCGTTGTTTCGTTTCTACTTTAAATTTAAATAACACAATTTCATTAGGCAAAAGCAAAAGTTTTATTTAATACAGAAATCAGAAAATATTTATTATTTATCTTTAAACAATAATGATTAACAAAAGTTAATGAAAAAAATTAATAAGACGTGTATTCTTATTTTGTTTCCCGATACTGATATTGAACATGTATATCTTTGTTAAACAATGTCCTCGATTTCAAAATATTGAAACGTCATTAACATTGATTCTTCGTTAAGATTAGCTCAAATAATAATTCACAAACTGTACAAATATTTAATAAATGATCGACGTAGCCTACATGTACAAATACACTGGCCACGATTCGACTGTTACCCTGACAGATTCATGAAAACAATAACAACAATGTCATCGATTTCAAAAACTTGAAACGTCATTGACATAATTTTTAATCTTTCCAAAACTGAAAAGATGAATGAAAGCCCTTTGAAATTTGATATTATCTTGTACACATATCATCATTAAGTATATCAAAATTAGGATACATTTATTGTTGATAGAAAGTCCCAATTTGCAAAACAGGAAATTACATAACAATAAAGGTTATGACACATTTATAAAAATTCCTTCGATCTTTGAATCTTGGTGTACATGTGCATGAACTGACATAAAAATTTACGACTTCATAATGATTTTACAGCCTGCATGCACTGAACACGCAGGGCCCAAAATGAAACTTTCCAAGATAGAGAAACGAATAAGGAAGTGAATAAACAAAAGTAACAATAAATTTCAATTAGCCTCATTTAGATACTTTTGGAATTGTGTCCCATTTGCAATTATACCACCTCCTTTTTCTATATTAAAGCAGTTTTACAACCAAAGTTTCGTAATACATACAACATTTACCAGCAGAGAATTCATTACAAATATCAATATAAATCAAGACAAAGTTAGAACAGTAACCACTGAGTGGATGTTACCATCTGATTTTAACAGGCTTCAAGCAGTGAACTCGACCAAATTGTTCTTTGCCAATTGATAATGCTATTCCGAACAATGGAATTTAACGATTTCTTAAATATGACATGTTTGCACACATTGAAGCATAGACTTAAACGAATACGAAATAAAATGACAAATTAATTCACTGAAATAAATATATACATGCCGTCATTTTTTGGCTATTTAGCTATATGGCTATTATTTATTATTGTTTTTTTTTTTTTTTTTGGTTTTATATCTCTTCAACTGTTCTCATACATCCTTTGCTTTCAAATATTCGGATAGAGATGGGAAATCAAGAAGAAAGCTTCGGACGCATAACATTTATAACGTATTGTTTTCCTTTTTTTGGAAGAACCAAATTATCATTTCATATTTTTTAATTAACGTCCAAAATTTCCAGGTATAATCTTGACAAAATGAACTGCAAACACAGAAGATGATGCATGTTTTAATTTGATTTTCTTTTGTTCGATGCCATTGCTGCTTGCATGATAGTAACTGTCGGTATGAACCACATGTATTACCGCCATACATGTTGATTACTTTTCTTTTAATGATACAAAACTTTAACAGTGAATAATCGTTATTCCTAAAAAGTCTATATGTATAACATTGTATTAAATATCTTTTGGGAGCGAACACTTTCTTTTCTATTCAAGTATAGAGTATACTTACAATATTAACGACTTTGATTAATGAACATTTCGTTACTGGAATGCACAAATGTTGTTTTGAATGAGTTTTAACTACATTATGGTACTGATTTTCAGCAGATTAAAACATAAAAAAACAGTAAATTCCACATAAAGAAAATGACAAAATCGATGCGAGATGGAACGGAATGGCACTCATTGAGAGAAAAATACAGCATATCGGCATAAGGCGTGATCGAAAAGGTTCTCGATCAAGACTTATACAAATAATCTGCTTTCGATATATAATATCAATCATTAGTAATGACCAAATCATGTGGTCAATATAATTCAGTCAATAAGAAATAAACCCGTTCTAATAAATATGAGAATTGATATGTTATCAATTTGTCGTTGTATACTAATTATGAAAGATGTTATTGGCGTTACATTTGATGTGGCTTTTGTGGAATAAACCTCAAACATATAAAATATAATAACAAATATGCAAATATAGATCCTAAGATAGCTAATACAGATTCCAGAACAGAGCCTCCATCCAAGGCATAAAGTACAATAGCTTGATCCCCATTTTCTATGCAAGGTACTGTAGCGTTTACACTACATTCAAAAGTTAGTTTTGGTATTTCAGCATACACTAAACCTTGAAAGCCCCATTTTAAGTAAGAAATGTTTGACACCCATTGTAAACCTGAAAAAGAAATGTCTATATGTTAGTAAGGCTGTTTGCTGTTAAGATTCATATCATATTTTTTTTATAAATGTGTTACTAAAAGGTAATAGAATATTGGTTGTGTTTTGAGTGGTATATTGAGTAGTAGATTTACGATACTACTCATAACAGGCTACACATGTCTGTTTTGTGCAATTCGGTGCTGACATGAATATCAATTATATGTGGTCGTTTTTATAAATTTTCTGTTACACAACTTTGAATTTTTCGAAAAAATAAGGATTTTCTTATCCCAGGAATAGATTAACTTAGTCATATTTGGTACCAATTTTTGGAATTTTGGGTCCTCAATGCTCTTCAACTTTATACTTGTTTGGCTTTACACCTATTTTGATCTGAGCTTCACTGATGAGTCTTATGTAGGCGGAACGCGCGTCTAGCGTATTAAATTATAATCCTGGTACCTTTGATAACTATTGTGTTTACTAAATTAGTGAGACCACATTTTCCGTTTCTACTGTTTTGTGTACTACTTTTGTTATTTTTGTTTTTCTGTTTATAATCTTTAAAGCACCCAGTCCCGCGACTCTTGCGTTTTTGCCATTTTCTCAGTTTTTGTTTGTTACCGTGTTATGTCTTATTACTTGACAAATGAGGTAACTCACCGATAAAGTAATTTTTCCTTAATTTAAGCTCTTATTGTACTGTTTTTAACCTTTGATATTTTTTTTTTTCAATTTTGGTGTCTACTTTTCAAGTCAATGTACTGTTCCTTTAGCATTATTCTACTTAAAAGTTTAGTTATTTTAAGTCGCTGTTTGGTTTCGTTTATTCCGTATTGACTTAATTGTTTGTGACCTTTTTGGTTTTTTTCCATTATGACTTAACCGTTTATGATCAAGTTCGGTCTTTGATATTGTATTAGGAACCCTTTGGGCTTTCGATATACTGTATAGATAATTTTACCCTTCGTTTTTTTCTAAAATATACAACTTATTTTTTTTTTTCCTTAGATAAGTTTTCAGTTTTAACTTTTATTTCGGATTTTATTGTTTTGTTTTTGAACTATTCTATTTTCATTGTCAAATGTATCCAAATATATTATGTCTGTATCTGTTATTTTATGTCTAACATCTCTTCAAATTGTGGTTTAAAAAACCGTTCATTGTGTGAAAAAAAACTTTATTCAATATTTTTATGTTTGCACTGGTATGTCTAAATAGTCTATATAATTTGAGTACATATGTATTACAATGATACAAGTGTTTTAATAGTTCACGCATTCTCTATACAATCTATACAGAATGTTGAGTCAATACGTTTTGCTTTTGTGCGATAAATAAGTAATCTATACAGGAATATGATTCATGACTGATTGATTTGTATAGCTGTTGTCGGATTTTCTAGTTTAAAAACGCGGATTGAAGTCGGCCTTATATGGATCATTATAAAAAAAGGGCCAATTTCGACGAGGTAACATTTTGAAAAATGATGTCACTGTTTAAAACATTTAAATGTGTTCCGCTATTCTAAAGTATGATAGGAACGATATTCAGAAATATGCAATGGGAAAAATGAAGAGTTCCTTCAATTTTAACAATTTTAGGTCATGCTTTGATAGAATCGTGTCAATGGTGTTACCAATTTAAGGCATACATTTATCTACTAGATATTATTGTTTAACATCAAACAACTGTTCCAATTTGCTGTTTAGGTTAAAATTACGACTTAATGACATTATTAATATAGCTGTGCACTCTATTCAAAAATAATTTCAGAACACATTGTCGTAAAAAAGTTGTCTGTCCTAATCATGGCCGTTGTAAATACTAAAATATGAACTTAAAATGAATATATGTGAATTGTGTAAGATTAAATGATAATAATATACCTAATCCTTCGTACACGACATAAAAACACTTATATTAATGAATAAAAATTTAAAAAAATGTCGCATTTTTATATAGTAACACCACTGACCCTTCAGTAACTCCAATGACACACAAGTATCACCATTGACATCACATTTCAAATTTTACCTTTATTAAGTTCTGAACACAGAGCCAAGAACACCGAGCAAAAGAAAAATATAAAAAAATAAATCTTAGGCTTAAATATCTCAAATTATATAACATAACATCAATAACTAAAAATGTCAATAGTTTTACTAAATAGTGTCATTAGTGTAACCAGCATACATCAGTTTGTGAATAATATGATGTTTCGCTTGTTAAGCATGAAAGAAACACAAAACAATGCTGATTGTCATGATATATTCAGTGGTGTTACTAAACTGGTCAATGGTGTTATTTTATCAAAATGGTCTCACCATTGACAGTAACACCAATGATTTAAGGTGTATTTTAAGATTTAGTTACGAAATAAGTGCTCCATTCCCCTATTCTATATGTTGTTCCTGGTGCATGTTTCTATAATCAATATATTTCATAATTCAAAGTTCAGGAAATGTTTTCAAAAAAAGACTTGTATAAGGGTACACCATGGACACTATTTTCAATTATAATACGGTGTATAGCTTTTAGTTACTTTTAAGATTTTTTCACTAAATTTTTAACATAATTGTTTGGTTTTTTTTGCAAAACATGCTTACAGGTAATATTGATAAGGGAGAAACTGTTGTAAATGCCCAAATCTTGCGAAAGATAACTCTTATTCTACTAATTTGTCCTTTGGTTACACCATTGACTTAAAAAATGTAACATTTCCTTTTGGTGAATTTTTTTTATTATAAAACCAACATACACCTCCTAAATCATTAAAAAAAATGTTTGTATGTATCAAAATGCAATAAAAAGTGATAAATCAAAAAACAAATCATATCAATAATAGTCCTATTTCAAGTCTGAAAGGATTTATATTAAAAAATAACCGTTAATTCTGGCTATCTCCAAGGGTTTAAGAAAACATTAAGGATGTTTTTATAACATTTCATACTGTAAACTGTATATTGTGTATCACAAAACATTCACATCTAACATATGCAAGTGTTATTTTGATATATTTTCATGTCTGTGACTTAAAAAGACCCAATAACATAGTGTTGCATGTTTTTTTTATAATGACCCATATGCAGACATAAATTAAGAATAATTCTAACAATTATACAATTTCGGAGTCTATCAGTCTATTTCGAAATCTAATATACTGACCTGAAAATATATTATCCAGGTTGATGAAAAATCCTGCCGACATAATAAACATTGAAAAGAAAGTCTGAGCAAAAAAGCACGAAAGTTGAAAGTTAGGTAATATTGCCGATGACAGCATAGCAAGTGATCTGCTACAATATATCATCAGGTATAATAATCCAAACACTTGAAAGAATACTGAAACGTCGTTGGTAAGTCCAGCTAGGAAATACGCTGGTATGACATACACTATGACGTAGAATGTATGTAACGGCAGCTCACTAAAAATCTGAAAGAAGTATAAAATAATAAGTCTTAACATCATGTTTAAAGCAAATGTATTACCATGAAAACATTTTTAAAACATGCTGGATCATCTTTTTGCATTAGTGTTGTGCAAAATTATACATTAAAAAAGGTCCGTGTTCTCGACCTTGACTAGATCTCACCAATTATAAATTCACAATTTATTATTATAACATCTCTTTTGTTGGGGGGAATCATTGTATAACGTATTTTGTAGTTTTGCAATAATGCTGGTGTGATTTTATATTAACGGTTTTACATTTATAATTTGAAGGATTATTGATTGTCAAAAATATCTATGTCATGTTCGTACCTACAAATTTTAAGAATCCAGATCAACCGGCTGTACCAGAGGGACACATAGGTCCATGTTTTTTTAAACAAACTTCTCATCATTGTTGAAGATAAAACATTGTTAATTTGTTTTCAGTGTGCACCAAATGTAACGGTCATCTTCAAAATGACTTTCTAGAATTTCTTAGACCTTTCATCGTCCACATATCAAAACGAATCCACCTCTTTTGAACAAATCAAAGTTATAAAGGAATCAGTACTGATGGAATCGTTGCACTTGTATACGTATCGGCAAAATTAGTTTGCCGTCTAGTTAGTTTGTATTGAGCGATACTGACAAGTATTATACCAAGAAAACGTGCTTCAGACGTACTAAAGTATAAGCCTAGTATCTTTGAATTTAAATTCAATATAAACATTTCCTACCTTAGCAAAGTAGTATGGACCTATAGCATACAGATGATCTTCAAGCTCACAGTACAAATAGTTTCTTTCATTGTGATCTAGAAATTAAAACAAATATGTTATTTGAGAATTAATTTAATTTTTGTTAATATAATGGAATTTGATGCGATTGTCATACAAGTGAGAGGATTAGCCAGCTATAAAACCTGAGTTAATCCTCCATTTTCTACATAAAAAAATGCCTGCACGTAGTCAGGAATGTGACATTTCTTTTCCATTCGTTTGATTTGATTGAGCTTTTGATTTTTCCATTTGATAAGGGACCTTCCGTTTTGAGTTTTCATTGGAGTTCAGTATATTTGTTATTTGTTTTAGATATTATCTAATATAAAAGTTACCCATTATTTCGTCAGCAAGTGGTTGCTCATGCAAGAGATCCCTTAAACAATACACACATGTTAAATAAAACCTGCCGTTAGTTATTCGTTATATGTTCTAGGAGGAAGCATGTTATAAGTAAAAGTAAAACAACTAAATAACGGATCGTAAATGATATCGTTCATCTGATTCTAATGTCATGTCAAAATCTTACATTTTGGTGAGTTGTAGATTAACTTCCATATCATTAACTCCAGGTTTATTAAAGAGGTATCACTTGAAATCATATCAATATCAAAACCATTTGAAAGTTTGAAACTTATTTTTGCTCAGTATCAATTTCGTCCAAAATACTTTATTTATCATGTTATATTTACTGGAGTAATATGTATATTATCCCTTCTACCGGTTACTTGTATTTTTTTTACAAGGAATGTGGTCATATGTATGAATTAAGAAATATTCTCATTTACTCAAATTTGAATTGTCTTAAAAATGAAATAAAATAAGTTAAAGCATAAACAACCTCCCATTAAATATGTGTTCTAAACTTACATTGGGCTATAACATCAAGTATGACCATATAAGGATATAATGCCGCTAGGATGTACATCAGACCAAACCAATCACGTATATTACTCTGACCATATGCCAACTTATAATAAACCAAACCAACAACAAAAGACATGGCAAACGCCTGGATAAATTGTGCTGATAGGTTAAGGTAATCTTCTAATATATTTCGTGTACATCGCCTGTCAGAAAAAAACCCAAAGATTAATGAAAATGTGAAGTCATAACATAAATATTATAGTTATTGACTTTGAAAACTAAAAGAAGTATAAAAGCAAGTCGGAAAATATTAATACAACAGTTATCTTATAAAAAGTGAATTTAATGATGTGAGCAATCAAACATATCCCCCATACAATGGTTATAGGATTTTCACATTACTTTTACAATAACAAGTATTGGTTATAAAGTCAAAACACTGGTAAAAAATATATGATAGCGTTTACATGTACATTTTCAAGACAAAAGGACATACCTGAACAAGACGGAAAACTGTCTAAAATACCCTGGGGATTGACTAAACTTATTAATCATGTTCAACATATCCATCATTGGAACTTCTTCCTCTGTGTGAACTGAAATATCTTGTTCTGACACAACCGACCTCTTTTGTGTATAATTCTGTAACAGATTCGCCATTGTTTGTCGACTCGACTTTTCCGTTTCTTCTGATGAAGGATCCAAGGTAACCAAATCAACTGGAAGTAAACATTTACAGTATACAATTTTTTTGAAACTTTTAGAGTGAACTGAAATTAATTAAACTACAAACGCGACAAATATGTTTCAGAGTTCAGTGATCTATAATACAAAGGAAAACGGATAAGTTGTTACAAAAGGTATCAACAATGTATGAATCACTTTTGAAAGGCAGAAATATATGAGCAGAACTCGTAAATTCGCACCCGTCCAATCGATTGCCACGCCATGTTTAAGGTGAGGAATTCCTCCAAGTGCGGGTTTTCACGCTGCGTTGAGAACCCATTGACAGCCTTCGGCTGTTATCTTCTCTTTGGTAGGGTTGTTGTCTCTTTGGCATATTCCCCATATCCATTCTCAATTAACTATCTAAATCAAATAAAAATAGAGATCGCCAGAGTAAATTTAAGAAAGAGGTAAGTCCATAATCCCTGACAAAACTAAACGCTCAAATATATCATTATTCGGATCGAAAGAAGATGAGGAATGACTGGAAGAACCTGTCTATGGAAGTTTTATTGACGTAAGGTAATTGGTTCAAGAGGATGCATTGCCCTTAAAACTTAAAACTACATGTTTTGCTAGTGAAAATCCAAACGATAACAAGCAAATGTAGACATAGCACAATATTGAAAGTGTCAACGTGCGGGAGGGACGAACTCTTATTAAGAAAAAAAACATATATAATGACTGTTCAACGGAGAGGAAACAACACATTATCAAGATACCATATCATAGCATTTAACTCGTTTAAGTCTCAAACATAACTCATACTACACAATATATATCACTTTTGCCATTTGTATAAGTATGTTACATTTAACATATTAATTCATTTGCACGAAACTAGTGCAGTTGTTTAAGGGTATAAGATTATGATATCGTGTCATGAGACGAGAAATTTCTAATTGAGTAAATGAGAAACACTATATAGTATGACATTTAAGCTTTGATAATATTATTTAATCCTTTTTTTTTCATCTTAAGATCGAACTATAGAACACGGGACACGTTGTTGCTGTTAAAACATTCATACATCACGTAAATTTAAAATTTATGAGTTTCACAAGAGCTTATATGAATTAAACATTTGAGGAGGAACTCATGACTCATTAATTTAAGACTTTCTTTGTTTCATTCTAGAATAAACAAAAGAACACAAGTTATATTGCAACTCGCATTATTTTTTAAAATTGTTTTAATGTTATCACGGTATAAAAAATGCCTCTAAAGGATGCCAAATACTGAATAGTGTTAACTTAATCAACTTCCTCCATATTAACCACCAACAAATATAAATGCAGTGAATAAAAAAAGAGAAACAATCAAAACAAGTAAAAAGATGGCACTGATTTTCGTTATGCATGTTACTAACTAAGTAGCTAAGATTATTTCCTTTTGTTTTTTATTGTTCCAACATTTAGTAGTATGTACAAATACTAATGTACCCTTATTGCTAACTTTTCACCTGTGTAAATGTGTTATAATTCGTAGTAGGATACCATCCCGAAAATAACATTTTCAAAGATATGTTTTAGTAACTTTGACCTTGACCTTTAACTTGTTGACACCCTTCGGTATGTCTTTGATCGTTATCAACGTTTATTCGAAACAAGCCAAAGAAACTCGCGTTATCATAAGAAACAATTTGTTTCGGACATACAGATAACATGGTTGACGGACGAAATTGATTAATTTACACTCCTGATTTTTTTCGGGGGAGCAGGATAACAAAATGTTTAATTTTATAATCAATTAGTTTTGTACCTAGTTATACATAATTCAGGGAGGTAGTTATATCAATTATAGAACAACTCAATCCCCATACAGTATGTTAATAAACAAAATACTAGGAATGGAAATAAATGAAAGATGGAATAAGTGGTGAATTTAACATGTACCAACAATAATAGTCAAATTAGTTTATTAAATCGATTTGCATAGGAATTGATCATTTGTCTTTCGATAAAAACTGAACAGCTGAATAAAATGCAAATAATAAATGTCACGATATGAATACAAGATCTACACTAGAAACATTCCACGTTAAATCAAAACAAATGCCACTATAACTGTAATAGATATTTCTCATATTCTTAACTGCAACAATAAACAGAACGGAAATATAGACGAAGTGTTGCGAATTTTAATATTGTTTTAACAACACTTTACTTGATTAAAATTATTTGATCCAAGAACAGTAATAAGGTAATATTGACTCAAATGGTTAAATAAAAACATTCATCAATAATAAAGTCTTATTATTTTCTACGTTAAACGCTCGTTTCGTTTTCACAAGACTTATCAGTGATGCTCGATTCAAAACAGCTAAAAGGCTAACTCAATAATAAACTGAAGAGCATTAAAAACCGAAATTCGTGACAAATAAGGCGAAGGGAATCTCCACCTGGTGGTTAAAAATCAAAATGTTATGGAAAATTCAAACAGTTAATTTTCAAATTTAGAAAAAAAATCAATGTATCAATTATATTTCTTCATATTATAAGTGATGACTACTGGGGTGGCAACACTGAAATGTAGATTGGAACGGACAATAAGTTTGTATAATGTGTACAACGGTATTTAATTTGTTATACGAATGAAACCTGTGGAAATCGTCAAACTTGAATCGAAGCAAAACTTGATGCACAAAAGAATCGACACAGAACATTGGTACACTATTAATGTTGTCCTAATTAGACAGATTTGTAGGATACCATCATCCACTATATTTTTTGAAAGAAATGATACCTATTTCTCTTAGAACATACATAAATATGATGTATATTTTTGTCCAAAGTTACTATTGTTTAAATATTTTCGAACACATTACTGATTACTCGGGTTAATCAAAAAGTGTTCATCGAATGTAGCAACTACGGAATGTTTCACTCTATGAAACTGAGTATGATTTAACATTGCACTACGGAATTAAAATTTCATTATAAAGCTGCAAAAAAAAAGCAATTGGGAATGTTAACTTTTATAAATCAGTTTTAAGTAGCAGTCTGGCTAAGAATAATCCAAATTGATGAAATAGTGATACACAGTGCCATTTATATCAATTCTACTATAAAATTGAGAATGTTTCGCCCATTGCATGATTCTGAGCTGCACTGCTACTTAAATAATATTCAGTTGTATTTATGATCTTTGTTTTAGACTGATTTTTTTGGGGTGTTGAATGCCACTTTCAACACAATTAGCTATATCGTGGCGGTAAGTTTTTGTTGGTTCGGGAAGCTTCGGCCTTTGTTTCAGAAAAAAAGCTATTGTTTTTAAAGCAAAAGTAACTAACCTATTGATATGTAATTATTACAGATATGTGCAGCAATTTAAGAACATGTAATTTGCGTAGTAAAGAGTCATTAATAATTTACAGACTTAAACTCGGGATGGTTGTTTCATTATAGCCATAATGTCAATACCAATATATCTTATAAAGTATTAATGAATATATCTCAGAACGTCTTCAGGGCGATCACTATTTATTATACGGGACAGTATTCATTAATTTAGCACGTTATAACCTTAAAAATCGATGGTATAATCTAATCAGTCGAACATGTGAATTATTACAGACAGTAATGGTTTGGACATAATCTAATTTGCAGCAAATCAGTTGTCTTTGGTTTGTATAACATAAAGGTAACTTGATAACATAGCAAGATTGCTGTAACATTAAGGTAAAGAAAAACTAAAGACTAAAAGCAAAGATTTAATGATTATATATTCCCCAACATTTTGTCAATACATAGCATTGTCCATCTTTAATCTAGAAAAATCTTTAAAAGTTCAGAAAAATCTACGACAGATCACAAAACAATATTTTCAGTTTTGCGAAGACATTGATACAACCTTATTAAAAGATTTGAAGAACTCGCAACAGTACATGTAATTTTAATAAGAAATAAGTTGGACATTGGTATTTGTGGGCTGATGTTTGTTCGTTTGATTCTCTAACAAGGCTTTTCTTTGTCATTTCGAATTCTTCTTGTTTTATATATTATGTATTTGTATTCTCTTTTGTTCATATCGACTGTATATCGACAATCAACATGACAACGCATTGCCAGTGATCATATAGTTGTGGGTTTCGTTATTATTAACTACACTCAAATATCTACAGAAAACAAAGCATTGCTTTTATTGAATAGTACTTACTGTAATAATCACCAGGGTTTGTTAAATGAGGACAAGGATATCCAAGATTTGTAAAATAATCAACCATTTTAGCCGCTTCGCCATTATAAACCACATTTCCTGTTGTCATAATCATTACTCGATCAAACAGCTCAAATATATCAGACCTGAAAAAGAGAATTAATAGAGTAGATCTGAAGTTTTATGCGGTCAAGAATTATAAGTTTTAATTCTCGTATTTTAAGAAAATTATTTATGGCATTTTTTGGTTCTCTCTTCCGACAACGGTCTTGTTTGCTCTTTTCTATTTAACAGTTCCATAACTCTTGTATCCGTTGGTATTTTCTATTTGCTTCAATAGTTGTACAATATCTATGATGTTCTAAAATGCGATACACTATAATACTAACCTTGGTTGATGTATAGACATTATGACTGTTCTGTTATTTCTTGACATCTTTGCTAAAGTTTCAACCAGATGATGAGCTGTAAAAGCATCCAACCCTGACGTTGGTTCATCGAGGAAAATAATGCCTAAAAACAAGAGCATAATTAATATAGATAAATGATAACATAACGTTCGACAATTGAAAATCATAACTGCAATGGCCAGCAGAACTTTGGATGAAATTAAAAAGACAAAAGATAGCCATCAAAAATTACACAGAATATTGCAGGTTGAGAAAGTAGAACCCTATTCATATTCTGGAAGGCCCAGTTGTTCTTGTCCCTATTCTGATACTCGTCATAATGATCATGTTAAAATCAACTAGATCGGTGATAAGGACAGCAGGTTGGTAGATTCTCTGAAATAAAACCTACTTATACCTTACTACCCGTTAATTCTTTAACCCTAAACATTAAGGAACCAAAAAGAATGAAGTTAAATGCGTCTGAATTTTAAAAATGAATCTGTTAGACAAGACGTAATTGGATTATAGAAAGCTTAATTCCAAACGCTTCTACGTGTTAATATTCGCCTTTCATATGTTTAGATTTAAACGTTCCCGGTAAATATAAATCCAGAAAAACACCCCTGACGCACGAACGTTTTAATCTCAATTAATCTTAGTCTTTAGTTTTCTATGCTTTGTCTTGGGAACTATTATATGTCTGTGTGTCTATCTTTTTTAGCCATGGCGTTGTCAGTTTTATTTTTGATATATATGAGTTCAACTGTCCCTTCGGAATCTTTCGCCTCCCTTATTTAGTAAGGCATCAAATTTTTTTTTCAAAAAGAAGATTGTTTATAGTTTGTAAGAAAACTAATGAAGAGTTCAATGTGCCATAAAAACATTAAAAAGCTTGCAGATTAATAGTAACTATATTGGAAAGACTTACTTGGATCAAGCAATAACTGTATTCCAATACTAACACGACGTCGCTCACCACCAGACACACCCCGGCTCTCTGCATTTCCAACTTTGGAATTTGAAACATGTCTTAATCCGAGTTCAGCTATCACACTGTCTACCTAATGAAAATACATATTTGATAAATCAGAGTGTGAGAAAAACGTTAACATACACAAAAAGGAGTGGTGATATAAATTCCAAAAAATCAGTTATCAACCAGTAACTTTACTTAACTTATAGATCGATGCTGTAAACAACTAGGTGAAACTAAACAGGCAGTATTATTTCATATATATATATACATGATAAACGAAGTGGTCAAATCAATGCTAATGTTTCAATTACTACTAAGGATAGTAGTACAAAGAATTAATAAAAATACCAAACTCTAGGGTAAGTTCAAAAAGGGAGAGTCCATAAAAAAACTGACAAATCAAACGTTAGACTATTCCAACCAACGTTACTAACATTTAAAGTATGTTCAATAATTTGCTTAGATATGTTGAAAGGACGAGAAATAAATTTAAAAAAAAACCTTGTACAGCGCGTTTTTTCTATTCAGATTGAATGATTAACTTGTTCGCTGCCTCAGTATTCCTGTAAAGTCCAACTTACAACACATGATCGATATAAGAACCTACGCCAGAAACAGTGACGTCAGACTATACAAATAAAAAAAATAGCCTTACCCTATCTTCTATTTTTTTACTCGTAAAAGTTGTCGGCAGCTTTAATTCTGCAACAAACATAAGTGTTTCCTTTATCGTCAAATGTGGTAACAGTCTATCGTCTTGTTTAACGTATGCTGAGAACGATCTAATCATGGAATTGTTCTGTTGAACTCCGTTCAGATAGACATCTCCAAGTATCTCACCAACTGTAATACGTCCAGCCAATACATCTAACAGACTTGTTTTACCACTTCCTGAAAAAAGGTTGATGAAACATTTAACATTGATGATGATGGGTGTTTATGTGGTACCTTTGACTTGCTATAAAGCCCTAGCACGGTCGGTAATTTCTTTTGCTTAACCCTTGGTCAATGAATTGAAAAAGCAACTACTATATTTGTCTCCCCTTCGAACCAAAAATATCTGATGAATTGGACTTAGTTCTATTTTTTGAGTGTATTTATTTTGGCTAATTGTCTGAACGGTGGGTTTGATGAAACCAAATATTTGACACACTAAACGATAAGGAGTAACACAATCCATATTAAATTATAGGCAACGGTAGCGGTCGATGTTCGAATATCAAAAATACATTAAGAAGTTTAAAATCATGGTAAAATACAAAAAAATGAGGATATTGCATGAATGTCAAAACAAAGGGACTGGGTACACCGACAATGTTACCGTCTCTAGCTAAGCAAGCATCACCTGCCATGGTAATCCACAAAACATGTCTAATTTCTAATGCATAATGTTAGGGAAATGTTTTATATATCTGTATATATAACATTCAAATTTTGAAATCACTGTTCATTTGTTTAAAAGATGGATATACAAACTGAAGTGCACACGTATACAATTCTAAAGATATGTTAATTTGCATTTCTGGGAAAGTAACACATAGCTTATTTCTATAACTTTGTAAAGGTTATATGAAAAACACAACATATACTTCAAGTGAATTTGTTTAATTTACTCACATGTCATTGTCAATATATAACAATTCTATGCGATTGTCATACAAGTGGTATATTTAGATAGCTATAAAACAAGCTTTAACACATATTTTTTTTACATGAGCAAATGTCTGTACAAAGTAAGAAATATAACAGTTATTTTCCATTCGTTTGATGGGTTAGAGCTTTTGAATTGGTCAATTATTAAGGGATTTTCATTTTTGAATTTTTTATTGATGCTTAGTATTTTTATTATTTTTGTTTTTGCATTCGAAAATTAGTGATGCATATAACGATATCATCCATCAGAGAAAGCACAACTTTTTAATTTTATATGAAACAGTTACAATTATATCTTAAATTAGCAAAAGTACATTTTTGTAGACATGATAAGTAGGTGCTCTTGTTTAATTATGATTCTATACGTTACCAAGGCCAATAATTAGTTAATGGAATCCAGTGACGCAAATACGTTTTCTCTGAAGAATAGATTTTTTTAGTCATACTGTTTAGAGTAATACCATGTCCAAGACAGGGTATATATGGAAACTTACTTTTGCTTTACAAATCTATATATACATGCATCCAAGTATAACTTTTATTTATTACAAACTTCCAGACGAACTACGTCAATTGTGACATATACAAGTTATTTGCTTTATGGGGCACTCATTGGAGGTTTTCTTCATGTAGATTGCGTAACTTCTCTCTTTATGGTTTTGATATTACATAGGGGAACACTTTTCTGTTTAACAGTATCATTAGATTATGTATATGATAAATGTACGAGGTTCTAAAATTATGCCAATATTTTCCCAGAATATTGTAGCATATGTTTAATATGATATCTACATGGTGGTGACATTACACAGGGGAACATTTTTTTGTCTTACAGAAGCAGTTCATTGTATTAATAAACTGTGTATATGATATACATTTGAAATTCTATAATATGGCTATATATTCCCTGAATTTGTTTCCCCTGTATACCAATAAGACATGAGTTCAAACATATCATTTGTAAATGAAATGTCACTCTTTGAATGTTATTACAAAAAAATAAGTATTATCTATAATACTGAACTACATGGTAAATTCAAATATAGGGAAATCCATAAAACTGACAAAATCAAATGTCAGACTAAATCAACAAATAGAACAAATGAAAAACAACTATCATATTCCCGACTTTGTACAGACATTTTGCGAAGAGTAATATCTGGTTTACAGCTAGTTAAACCTCCAACTTGAATTGCGTCCAAAGTAATGAAAACAAAAAATATTGTGTTAGTAAACATACTGATCGGAAAAAATTAAACTCTCATGGATGGTCTTAAAAATTGAATTTCTTCTCGTTCTTTTCGATAAATCAAAATATGTCAATGCTTTAGTCTGCGAGAGATAAAATGCTGAAAATGAAACGTTGACAATAGGAAACTTGAAATCTTAGCTTTTCATTGTTCCTTGACATTTATAGAAAGGATGTAATAAGGTGGGAGGTTTACGGTTTAATGTCTGAATGATGTAGTAATTAAAACGAACGAATAGTTTACATGTGAAATATACGGAAGCGTATTAGGGACATAGTAAAAATAAAATTGGCAGTGAACTTTTTTTTTTAAAGTCGAAATTTTGACATTTCAAATCTCGAAATTTTGACTTTAACTTGAAATTTTGACTTTTCAAATCTCGAAATTTTGACTTAAACTTGAAATTTTGACTTTCTAAAATCTTGAAATTTCGACTTTTTGAGAAGTCGAAATTTTGACTTTTTCAAAACTCGAAATTTCGACTTATAAAAAATCGAAATTTCCACTTTTAACTCGAAATCTCGACTTTTTCAAAACTCGAAGTTTCGACTTTTTTAAAACTCGAAATTTCGACTTATTTAAAACTCGAAATTTCAACTTATTTTAAACTCAAAATTTCGACCTTTTTAAAACTCGAAATTTCGACTTATTTTAAACTCGAAATTTCAACTTATTTTTAAACTCAAAATTTCAACTTTTTTAAAACTCGAAATTTCGACTTATTTTAAACTCGAAATTTCAACTTATTTTAAACTCAAAATTTAGACTTTTTGTAAACTCAAAATTTCGACTTTTTTTAAAATTGAAATTTCGACTTTGATCTCAAAATTTCGACTGTTGAAATCTCGAAATTTTGACTTTTTCTAAGTACTTTTTAAACTTTGATATTAGTATTCAAACACAGTTATTACAATTTTAGAAGGAGTAGACATGGACGCAAATTATTAAAGCGTTATCCACACATTTTGGCAAGTTATATTTTGAAATTGGTTTTGTTCTGTAATTAAGATATGGATTAGCATTTAATATTGAATTCGGAAAGAGCATGCATGTTGATAGAAAAAAAAAGTTTTCCCATATTCCATGTTTTAGTTCCTACGACACTGTCATAGAATCGTCAGATCTGAGATTATTTAGCATCGCAGTTTCAAAGGCCTGTTTGGTTTCCCAATAGCAAGTCACTGACTTTGCCTTGTTAAAACAATGGTAAATCAAGTAGCCAAAAATGCTATGCATATTCAGGACGACAAATGAGCTGCTCGGTTTTCTAGTTTTGGAATTTTGAAATAATGGTTCTTTTTTTCTGGAACATTGATTAAACTCTACAAGTTGACATTCTTATGACACAACTATTAACCCTTGTCTTTATATATTAGACTGTTGAATAAAAGTATGTCGTAATATAGGTATGTCGGAAGAACGGGGTTGTCTTGATACACATATCTGAAGTCCAGACTTGAAATATGTATTTGAACGTGAAACATATTTTATTTATTCTTCGGCAAGAACAAGATTTTCTATCTAAAATAACCACTTTAAAATGGTTTAGTTTATTAAAATGTGCTTATTAAGTTTATGATGTATATGGCTCTCCGCTTGCTGATATAAATGACTGTGAATGTGGTAATCGCAAACGTATAAATACTTAGGAAAAGTCGGAATTTTGAGTTTAAAACAAGTCTAAATTTTGAGTTTAGAAAAAGTCGAAATTTTGAGTTTAAAAGAAGCCGAAATTTCGAGTTTTAAAAAAGTCGAAATTTTGTGTTTAAAGTCGAAATTTCGACTTTTTATAAAGGCAAAATTTCGAATTCTAAAAAAGTCGAAATTTCAAAGTTTTAGAAAGTCAAAATTTCAAGATAAGAAAAGTTAAAATTTCGAGTTTAAAGTCGAAATTTTAAGATTTGAAATGTCAAAATTTCGACTTTGAAAAAAAAGTTCACTGCTAATTTTATTTTTTCTATGTCCCTAATACGCTTCCGTAGTAATATTATTAATATTACTTTATGTTGTTATTTATGCTAAAACACTAAATACATAGATGTTTCATGAATCAAAGGGTTAGTGATTTGGATAAGGATGACAACTTTTGAACAAGTATGTTCAATATATAGATATAGTTCAACTTGATTTCATATCAAATTAATTTTTTTACACTTTTTCATAATACTAAGCCAATAACAAACGGATATTGCATTTCTTTTCCTTTTATGTTCTAACATATATAATGAGCTAAATGGTGACAAGAAAACATTATTAATTTTTATCGATATTCTGGTCAACCTCACAAAAGAATGATTTGCCTACATAAAGTATGCAGGAAATGGTCCAATATCTCAAGTAAATTATTACACATAAAAATCCAAAGTGGACCGATTTTACGTGGTAACAAGTTCGGCTTCCTTTCAGCAATTCCAAATATGATAAAATAACCATGTGCCTATTATTTTTTGGTATCAAGCTTTAAGTGGCATCTCCAAAAAATGACACATAGTCCCACATACCATGTCAAGCATTAATTATAGAAAAAATCAAACAAACAAAGACCAGCAACAACAAACAATACCATATTTTGTAAGTACAGTGAAAATTAAAGAAAATTTTTAATATTCGGCAGGGTTCGTGTTGCTCTATTTAATTGTCTCTAGTAATTTATCATTATTCCTTTAACGGTATTTAAGCATGCCTTCGTATTACGTGTTGTTTATTTACATTACGTATTTTCCGGATTTCACTGCATTCCACATTATGGCTGGCTTCATAAAGATTTCATAATCTATCAAACGAGTTAAGTAGACCATACACAATGACCAGGATATTGATAGCCATGATACGACAACATTATCCGAACTTATCAACGAACCAAAGTTTAAAAATTTACTTGAGTAATAACAATTCAGAAAAAGTAAAATCATAAAAATAATGAACTCTGAGGAAAAGTCAAAACAGAAAGTCCCTAATCAAATGCAAAAAATCAAAGGTTCAAATACATCAAACGAATGGATAACAACTGCCATATTCCTGACTTGGTACAGGCATTTTTCTATGTAAAACATGATGGATTAAACCTGGTTTTATCGCTAGCTAAAACTCTCTTGTATGACAGTTACATTAAACTCCATTGACAACGATGTGTGAACAAAACAAACAGACGTAATAGGTACAAATGTCAAAAATAGGGGTACAACAGTCAACATTGTGATATAATCTCAATCACTATAAAAATAAACAATTATTTAACAAAGAAGCACAAAATGGCATAATGACAAAGCACATTAGCAATAAGACAAGAATAAACAAATTTACAATAGTACAATAACAAAATGACGGAATTTTTAAGTACAGAGCCATGTCATATGTATCAAAAAAACACAAAAGACATAAAGACAAAGCACACTAGCAAAAATGAAAGACAAGAATACAAAGCTTATCATAGAACAATAACACAATGACGAGAAATATAAGTACAGAGCCACGAAATAAGCGGTATCGACTCTAAGCAGTCAGAGATTTATTTGACGTGTAACTGATTTTATTTTAGAACAAATTAATAAATGAAAAAGGATTGGAAAGAAAATATATTGTCAAGATATCTATAAACTTCTTTTAGTTCTTATAATCAAGGAAGTGTATGTTTAAATATACATTTTTTGTTTTGTTTTAATCGACTTAAAGAGTAAATATTTCTAATATATTTGTACATCCTTTTGTTTCCAAACTTTTAGCTTTATTCTTGCCTTATTGACTTAAATTCAGAAATTTTGAGTATTGTTTTTTTCTTATTTTATTTCCCTAAAGTGTAGAACTGCTCATAGTTTAGTTTAAGGAAGCTCGCTTGTCATGTTTTGGAATTTTGGTCAGATTTTCGGAATCCTCTAGTTTTATCTATTTAAATGTCTTAAACAAATTTTGCCCTGGACCCCCATTTTTCTTTTTATAATTCTTTTACATGTATAATGATAAGCTGTCTGTTAAAGTCTTATAAAATTTTAATTATTTTTTAATAGTTTTTGAGAACTTAAACTTGTCAATGATAAAGCAATGAAAAGTCAAGAGAGAAGATTTTCCCGCCAAAATTTCAATGGCTAATGCACGGTGACCTATATATTTTTTTTTTTGCTCTTTTGATTACTTTATCAAAACCCTATCAATATATGCTAGTGTTTTTAAAAGATAATTACTTTGAAACTGAGAAGCCAACTCCCTTAAGCAGATGATCTATAAAACGAATGAAATTGTATAATATTATCTATTATTGTCAACATGTACATTTGAACGATACGAAATCGATCACATTGTCAAATAAAACGTCATGAATAGTAAAATCATTGTTGAATAACAATTTTAATCAGCAAGGTCCTAGACAATATCAAGGTTCACCCTGAACTGATGATGAAATCACAGATATACAATTATTATAACAACTGCTATCATTATCTCAAAACAACACTGTACAGCTCGAATAATTAAAATTTATACAAATTACTTTGATGATATCCTAGAACAATATGTCCACGTTATGAGACAGTTTGTGTCAACTCTTACATTTTTTGTGTGTGGAAAGGTTCAGTAATTGTCGTATGTTAATTTTTCACTAATGTTTTCCACTAATGTATAAAATTAGGTTATTGATATTCTATTTCAAATTTGTGTATTTTTGGTATTCTTACATTTATTCATCGTCCTCTTCAACATTAAGTTTCATTCTAATGGCATTTTATGCTAGTGTCATACAAGTGAGTGGTTTGGCTAGCTATAAAACCAGGCTACATTCACCCTACATAAGAATGGCTGTGCCAAGTCAGGAATATGACAGTTGGTATTTATCGTTTGATATGATTGAGCTTTTGATTATGCCAACTGATTAGGGACTTTCCTGTTTAATTTTCCTCGTAGTTAGGTATTTTTGTGATTTTACTAATACTATATAAACAAACTTTCTATTGCGATCTAACCGAAACTTGGATAAATGATTCTTCATGAATAAAAGACAGTATGTAGAGAAATTAATTATTTATTAAATATGTGTTTCAGTTTCCTTTATGGACCTAAATAGGGTTTTTATACTTATAGTGGCAATGGTGACAGCATGCATAGCTGATTGTTTTCTCTTTTATTTGTTTCATACTTTGTCACGTCAGAGCCTTGTATAATTGACTATGCAGTCGATTTTGCGTATTGTTGAATGCCTTACGTTAATCTGTATTTGCTCAAATCTATGTCATTTGTTTTCTTGTGAATAGTTATCCTAATGGCAATAATACCACCCACATCGCCTTAAAAAATATTTCTAAATTGGTAAATATAGGTTAAATGAATATATCAGCAATATTGAGGAAAGAAGAACCACAGGTGTAAATACCAAGTACAAAATAAAGCTTCAAAGAATATTTGTCACGATAACCCAATTTGATTATGAATATTTCTATAAAATTCTACTATGGGAAAGTGTTATAAATTAACAAAAAAAGATTCTATAGAAAGATACCAACACTTAAATCCTTGTTTAAGTGTCTTGTTTAAGTGTTATGTTCACATGCATGTATTTATATATAATTGATATAGTAATTCAAAAATTACCTGAACTTCCCATAATGGCCAGCAGTTGTCCAGATTTGGCTGTGAATGTTACGTTGTCTAAAACTTTTTGTGGTCCTGAACATTCCGTTACTTCCCATGGCATCTGCAAAGTGGACAATTTCTGGAAGAAGTTTAGATTCTTTGGATTCACTGTGTAACATAGTTTATCGACGCTAAGGTCTATCTGCAGACGTCTGTTTGTTTCCAAGGTATAAGCAGTCTGAGTTGGCGCTTTTTCTTGCGGCTCCTCTATGTTGGCAATTACTTCTGTGGGTGACGACATTATTTCTTATTGTGTAGTAGACTCCATTACTAAAACAGGATATAAATATATATCGACCCTAGACATTTATCAGTATAGACAAAGATTAATTGATAAAGTTGTCTGATAAATAAAACTAACCCAAATAAACCATCGTCATAAGGATTGGGTATGTTCCATCTTTTTGCACTTTACTCATAATGTCTTTTATAATTAGATGTTTGTATTTGATTTTTAAAAAGAAATAAAATAAGTTAATAAGATAAAACTGAAATGTTTAACCTTACATGACACTGTTCTGCTATCTTTCAATCAGAAGTTGTAATGTAAAGTGAAAACACGATAACAAATGGCGGAATCTATTATTAGTCTATTATATCTATAACCTTTTGGACACACACCAATTATTCTAAATTATGAAATAAATACGTATCGTATAGGTTGCAAATGCGCATCTAAAGCAGGAAAATTGGTACTGTTAATGTTATTAACTGGGTCGATGCCTCTGCTGGTGGACTGTTAGTCCCCGAGGATATCACCAGCCCAGTAGCGAGTACTTCGGTACTGGTATGAAAATACGGATTTTTTGTGTTATTAAAATTTGCTGTTACAAAATGTTACAAATTATTATAAATTAAGGAATGTATCTCCCTCATGCAAAGTTCTGACTGCTTTCACGGATTTGGCTATACTTTTTGGACCTTTTGGATTATAGCTCTTCGCCTTTTATATAAGCTTTGGATTTCAAATATTTTGGCCACGAGCATCACTGAAGAGACATGTATTGTCGAAATGCGCATCTGGTGCAGGAAAATTGGTACCGTTAATGTTATTACTACCACTGGGTCGATGCCTCTGCTGGTAGACTGTTAGTCCCCGAAGGTATCACCAGCACAGTAGCCAGTACTTTCGGTACTGGTATGAAAATACGGATTTTTTTGTGTTATTAAAATTTGCTGTTACAAAATGTTACAAATTATTATAAATTAAGGAATGTATCTCCCTCATGCAAAGCTATGATTCCTTTCACGGATTTGGCTATACTTTTTGGACCTTTTGGATTATAGCTCTTCACATTTTATATAAGCTTTGGATTTCAAATATTTTGGCCACGAGTATCACTGAAGAGACATGTATTGTCGAAATGCGCATCTGGTGCAGGAAAATTGGTACCGTTAATGTTATTGCAAGCCATGTAACCGCTCTTCTGTTACGATGTATTACTTTAAGGGTGTACTTAAGATGAAATTAAATAATTCAAGAATTTTTAATTGATAATAAAAGACGGAAGAGCATTAGTTAATTATCAATACGAAAATCTATTACCGCCTATATGAGTTTACTTTATTTGTTTTGCCATCTCGGGTTGAGTGTTCACTTAAAAACATTCTAAGAAAATGCTGCGTTATACCCACGAAAACCTAACTGATGCCAAAATAGAAGTATGTTACATTGTATTATTCTTTTGTCTTCCCCTGTGGAATCTTCTGTCTCTTTTTTCATATTTGGTTTAGTTTCTAACGATATTAATGATGACCTTTGACCTTACAAGAAATTATTTCTAGTCTTAAAGTTTACATTTAGCTCGAGCACTTGGTGATAAACATGGATATCCCAATATTAAGTAACGAGCATTTGGTGCATAATCGTCGCGCATGCGCAAAGGGATTTAAAAAGAAACACATTATTATAAGTTAAAGATACAAGTTGGCTGAAAAATTGTCAAATATTTGTTTTTATATATCTCCTAATATAACATTGCACTGTCTCTGTACAAAGGCATTAAACACAAATTATACATAAATGGAAAAATGCTTGAGTTGACCAAACAATACTTAATAACACCAAATACGATTCAGATACCGTGTCTTTTCACAAAAATTATCTTTCTAAATGTATAGGTTTTTTTTTCAATTCTCTTTCTAAATACAGTATTTTTACATTGACCTAACATATTGTTTATACTGGTCTTTAACAATTTGTTCACAACCAGTATTGCTGAGTATGGATTATACGGTTATAATGTTTACATGTGTAAATTCGCATAGCATTTTCACAATTAATTTTCACAATTCAATTTCATAAAAGGCAATGTCATAAAGTAATAAATTGAAATTATAAAACAAGCAGAACCTGAATGAAAAATTGGCCGAGTAAATTATTCACGGAGATTGATTTTTAAGCATTGAAAAATAAATTGTAAAAAATTGAATATCAGAGAAATTGAAATCAAATGAAATAAATACGTGGATTAATTTCATTCGCAGTGAAATTAAAAGTTCAGAGTATAGGAGATATTGGCTAAAAAGCATTTTATTTCTTTTTCTTAAAATGCGCCAGCCAATCCACCTTCCTGTCGTAACCGGACGTGACCAAAACAGGTTAATTTAAATTAAACAGTCAGCTTAAAAACAATCTGGATCTCAGTCTTAACGGACGTAGGTAATTTTTTGGATTCCAATATGTGTCCAATGTTTTTTTATTCTGACTGTACAATTCAAAATGAACCAAAAAGATTTTTCAACTATGTACGTTTTGTATTTATAACAAAGGCGGTAGTTTAAATTTTTTTGCCTTAAAAAAAAATCGAAAAACATAAGCATATTGATGATAATTTATGTAACCTAATTGTGCATGCAAACGTATTAAAATGGTAGACTTATGCCAGGAACTAATTGAATCGAGTTGGAATTAAAAACAAAATTGTGCAGATCAAATTTATTATTCAAAAATACAAACTCCATATGCATTCAAATATTGTTTAAAATCAGTAATAATTTTTAACAGAGTGGAATATTGGTATGTTATCAAATATAAACTGAATGAATAGTATAAATATCATTAAACATTTTATGTTCGAATGATTATGTTGTATTCGGGTATAGTTAACAATGTTACTAAGACCCCTTTTGAAGATTAGTGTAATTCATATCAGTTACTCTAAAAATATTTTTTTATTTTTCAAAATGACAATTGAAGCCATGGACACAGCAAAAATGTAAAAAGTTGATGTAATAAAACTTTACCGAGTACTTGGAGTACGTAATATGTAAGCGAAACGTCAAATCCAGTATTTTGATTGGTTTATTTCTGAGTTGTCTTGCAGGCGTACATTGCCTGTTTCATTTCAAAATGGCTATCGTTACTAGGTATACTGCAGATTCGGGCGACTTTGCTTGCAATTGCTTTTATCTAGTTATATTTATAAATTCTAGAAATAATCTGATTCACAGTTGTACATGATATATACTTCAGTAAATAATAATATGTCTTTGTGAACTTAATTGAAAATTATGTTAACCAAAGTTTTTTCACGATTGGTATGTTTTCTAGAAATAATCCAACTCACAATGGTGCATAATACTTTAGTTATAACATTGTTAACTTAATTGAAAATTATGCTAACCAAATTTTTTTTCACGATTAGTTTGTTTTAATTTTCTCTGCTGTTCTTTTTTTCAAAAACAAAACTGAAGCATGAAGTTATAGAAAAAAAAATCAATTTTGGTCTAAAATAGAAAAGATTGACTATGTACAAATCTATAGAAGCGAAGAGACCTCTGTTTTCAACTTATTGTCAAGCATTTGTTTAAACATTTAGAAGATTATTCTTTATATGTAAGTATTGTATTCATATGAAAATGTGTTACCTACATGTGTAAGTGAGAAAATCTTATAATATATTTCAGGCAAACATGTAAAAATACCAGAAATATATATAAATATATTTTACAGTGTTCAGTGAGCTTGTCTTATCTTTTTCTAACATACACAATAACGTTATTATTTTTTATGCCCCACCTACGATAGTAGAGGGGAATTATGTTTTCTGGTCTGTGCGTCCGTCCGTTCGTCCGTCTGTCCCACTCCAGGTTAAAGTTTTTGGTCGAGGTAGTTTTTGATGAAGTTGAAGTCCAATCAACTTGACACTTAGTATCAGGGGCGGATCCAGCCATTTTAAAAAGGGGGTTCCCAACCCAGAGTAAAGGGGGTTCCAACTATATACTCCCATTCAAATGCATTGATCGGCCAAACAAAGGGGGTTCCAACCCCCGGAACCCACCCCCC
The DNA here is from genome assembly GCA_037788925.1 of Mytilus galloprovincialis. Lineage (NCBI taxonomy): Eukaryota > Metazoa > Mollusca > Bivalvia > Mytilida > Mytilidae > Mytilus > Mytilus galloprovincialis. The sequence continues at coordinate 42,099,836 of CM075334.1, read as the reverse complement.
CCCTCTTTGGATCCGCCACTGTCTGAGTACACATGTTTCCTTTGATATTATCTTTCTTATTTTAATACCAAATTAGAGATTTTACCCCATTTTCACGTTCAACTGAACAAGAAAGTGATAGTGCGGATGGGGCATCCGTGTACTATGGACACATTCTTGTTTTAGAACTGTTTTACAAAACGTTGAATTATTCTAAATACTAAGAAAAATCTTCCCGGAATAGATTTCCTTAGTTTTGTTTAGCAAAATCTTTCGGAATATTATACCCTCAATTCTCTTTATTAAACTTAGTTATTTATTTCGGCCTTTTAATACTTCTTTTATTCGAGCGTCACTGATGAATCTTGGCGTATAGTCGAAACGAACTTCTGGCGTACACAATTATAAGCTCTTGTTAGTTTTTTATTGGCCTATAGATTTGTTTTCTAACCTCGAGATTCTCTCTTTGTAAATTTTATTCGCGTTAAATATTCTTGAAGACTGCGAGTTTACTTTTCAAATAAAGAAGAAGAAAAAAAAACAGTAATAGATAATGATGCAAAGCATACAGTTTGGACAAATGTACATTAATCTTGTAGTTGTAATGTCTTCTGCCAGTTAGAATTGACAATATAATCTCTTTTGTCTCATTGGACCAACGATAGTATGTTGGAAATAATAGGCGTAATGTATATGTACTTGACAAATATATTGTGAAATATATATATGACCATTTTTCCTGTATTTGTATTGTGAAATATATACATGTAGGACCAATTTTCCTGTATTTGTATTGTGGATGTTACACGCCAATTTTCATGTATTTATTTTACCAACGTCATGGTCTAAATCAAAACTTTGTTATATCCTATTCGAGTTTTAATATCAAATGCTTCAATCCCCCGTACGCCCCTCCTTTGGATGCGCTACTGCAGTGTCTGCTCCACTAGTAGCTCTAGTCGCATTATTCATGGCATGTGAATTTTCGATGAAAAGTTGCATTCGGTGACTATGAAATTGATTCGAAACATTGTAATGTATGTCATGTACTAATTTAGAAATATCAGATCTCAGCTGCATCAACTCTAAAAATATCGGATTTATTTTTTTTCTTAAGGGAAAAACTAATCAAAATATAGCATTACGTGTTTCTTCGATAAATCTTTCAATTAACCTTGCAAATATATATAATGACAGAAAATAATGTATAAAAAAAATTAATGCACAAATAACTGATCAATCATTCTATATTTATAAAAAAAAATCCCAATAAATAAATGTGTAGATAATTACCCATGTATTTCCTAATATAGAGTTGAATAGATGTGTTGTTATTCCATCCACAGAAACGATATGATAGACAGAAAGATATGTCGTCAATAAATAAGATGTCGTAATATTCAGATGAATGAAAAAAATTACATTGTAATTATTTTAACTGTAACTATTTTAACCAATGTGAAGCATGAAATAAACACAAGTGTTACTTACCGGTGTTGCTTTCATTCTTCTACATTGAGAAGCTTGTCTGATGGTGACGTCACGTATCGATTCATCAACTCCAAGGAAATTCACTGGCATTGTCGATCGATGATGTTAGGCTTTAAATTTATTAAGTGTTTCATCGACATGGTTGTGTTGTATATGAATTTTATTTATTAAAATGATCACACCTGCCTAGCCCTTTGTCAATGTGTTAAACGTTTCTTTTCACAATACACAATATATGGACTTGATTACTGAAGAAGGTTAATTTAAACGTGAAAATTGATGGTTAAAAATAATACAGTCAAGATTCGATGAAGCAAATTCTAAATAAAAATGTTTTCAGTAAAATAATTTCATTAAAAAAAATGAAAATTGTCGATTTTATCTCATTAAATTAACTGGATAAGATGTCTTTAAGTGACCTACTGTAAATTTAATAATTATAATTGCGTGCATTTATTATTGCAATTTATTAAAAAATAAACAAAAATGCGAGTATTGCGATTTTAGGAAAACTTTCATACAGTATATATGCATCCGATATCAGAATATACTCAACCAGTCACATTATTCGCATTAAGAAAAACCTTGCAATAATTTCTGAATTTAAAGAATAATTTTAGTAATTTTTTTGTGAGTTTGAATGTGCTGTATCTATCGCCTCTCTTACATTTCTAAATAAGCTAGTTGAAGGCTTAAATGCTTACATTAGCCCAGTTTCAATTGACCTGTGGGTCATGTGGTGGATAGTTGTCTCATTGGAATTCATACTACCTAGATTTTATATATCTAGTAGACAGAAAAGTTATATATTCTATCAAAATTAAACTTTCAATTACTTTTTATTTATATTTTTCAATTATTAAGGCATAATTTTTTAAACGAGAAAGAGTGTTACATATTGTTTTTCGTTCATTTTTTGTACATACATTAGGCCGTTAGTTTTCTCGTTTGAATTACCAACAGTTCTACATTTGTCATTTCGGGGCCTTTAATTGCTGACTCTGCGATATGGGCTTTGCTCATTGTAGAAGGCCATACGGTGGAGAGTTGTATCGTTGAAAATCATACCACATCATCTTTTTTATATTGAATTAGTATTTAAATTATGAAATAAGGTATATATTATAAAATTTAGAATATTTTTTTGAAAGAATTCAAGAAATCTATCTTCTTTTTGTTATTTTTAAACCCAACGGACATTTAATGAAGACGCAGCTGGTAGCATACCATTGGAAGCTGTTGTTTTAGATAAGAATCTCTTACCGCTGATTTCAAAATCGGATTTGTTTTCGTGACCGTCGTTTTTGTTTTTCCTTTTTCTGTTTGTATTGATGATAAATACAGAATTAAGACAGATATACCATTAGGAGCATTTTAATCAGATTTACTTTCATGATGTTGTATTTCTTAAATCTGAAGATTTTTCCTACCACAAGAGAGTAAGCTAGATTGGAAACTTACGATCTAAGTAGCTTCCCCAGTTTGTCTTTGCATTCACCGAGGAGGAAAATTCAATAGCATAATCATATTCCGGTTAGCGATTACAGGAGTACTTGTAGTAGTATATATGGCAATGCGGGGGTTATGCATATGTTAACAAAATAGTGATGTTTTTTTTAAAGATATTTGATTTAAGTAGTCACAAAAATATAAATTTCCTAATTTCCTTTATTTTCACTTCGTCTACATTGATTCGTAACATAAATCTTGATTTGAAATTTTGTTTCGTTATTGTGTTTTGATTTTAGAATCTGATTTCTCATAATTGATACATTTACCCGTTTTTTGTGAGCGAGCACCTATTTTTACAATAATCTTCATCAGCTTTGCTTGAGATGAAAAATTTGGAAATCCAAAAACATTAAGAGTACGGGGGTACTGTAAACCAACTTATATTCGCGTACAATTCATTTTCGAGTAGACAAATAACGCGAATATGTGACACTTTGATCTGCCCTAATATAAAATTATCTCGAAATTAGAAAACCGCGAAAATATATCAACGTAAAGTCGGTTAATAGGTCTATTATATTCGGATAGTCCGAGTTGAGAAGTGTAAAGTGATTTCCCTAATTATGTCAAACAGGGACACTTAAATAGCTGCCAAAGTTCGTCTTTATTTTCCTGCTGTAGGATGTGAGCTCTTTAGCTCTTATCATGCTTATGCCGTGAGGACCTTCCGGGATCTGATTAGATGAAAATATAGTAGGATGTGAGATCTTTAATTTTTTGTTTGGGGATCTTCCTGGATCTGACAAGATGAAAATCTTATATGAAAGATTGGCCATTTTATTTAATACTTCGCGGAATATGACATTGTGTCTCGTGTTTACTTTGAACATTGTATGTTTGTAAATATTGCCATATTTGTTTTGTAAACGACTCAATATTAAGATTTTACACCAATAAAATTATTTGTTTTCTACATCCACCCACGTAACGCGATATCATTGAGACAAAATTCGGTTATCTCAACTAATGAACTTTTTAATCAACATCATATGCAGTTCCGTGTTCAGAATACAAGATACTTTATGCCATAAAAACACATTTGTTTGACATCAGTCTATATTTTGTTACACAACCTATCTCATTATTATAGATATTTGTATCTCAGTTTACTGTTTTGGCTATAAAAACATCGATAAATCAAATATCACTTGTTGTTGCAAATGATCACTCTCAGTGTTGATTAAACAGATGACATGTCTACGAGGGCGTTGTTCGTGTCAATTTTCTGTCAATTATCTTTGCTTCTTTCAGTAATATGTTAGCAATGGTTAAATAATCTCTGTTTTTCGTATTTCAATGGTTGGGAGGGCTATGATATCTTGGACCCGGATGAAGACGAGGAACAAATAGTACACACACTTAACCTTCTGAATATTAGTTACGATATAAAGCAATATGTTGGACCATGGTGGAAGGGTGCTTATTTCAGAAAAAAACAGATTAAAATAGTTTAAAGTAACATAAATGTACAATTTAAGAGTGGAGAGATGCCGCCATATTGGGAAGTTCGGGTTATATTACAATAAAAGTTTTTGACTGAAAGCATGAATGAAAAAAAAACGAAATACCAAAAAAAATATGCTGAATCGTCGAAGTACTTATTAGTACCAGACCGGAAGAAGAGTTCTTGAGATACAAAACAACAATTTATAACGAAAAAGAGCGGAAAAGCATACTTCCACAATGTAACAAACCCTGTGTATGCATTCTTTCATTGTTATTTATGAAGATCTAAGTGGCATATTAGGAAAAGTTATAATTCCTTTTAGTTTAATTTTACAGGAAAAGGAAATGCTGTTATCATTCTAACATCAAAAGGATAGCTCAACAACAATTTTTGTTTTGATTCTTCCTTCTTAAAATATGTGTGGGTGTGTATTTGAAATGAGACACCAACATAAAATAGCACACCCGCTTTAAAAATTCTATATGTTCATTTTTTTTTTAACAGTCATAAACTATTGTCTTCTTTTTTTGTCTTCATTAAAAAATCCTTTCGACTATTTCAGGTTCAGGAAAAACGTCTCTTTTAGACGTTATATCGTCGAGGTCTACTTCAACAATTACCTTTGCACCGCAGACATAATTAAACAGTACGCTGCTTACATCATGCAAGCCGATCGTCTGCTGCATAACTTAACAGTTCGCGAGACGCTGAAATATTCTGGTATTCTAAGACTTCCTGGAGCATACAACGACAAAGAAATCAATGCTGAAGTGAGAGTTATTTATAATCCTTGGTTGAGGCGAAAACTAAATCCCCGAAGACATGAGAATAGTTAATCATTTTTCCAGTCTTTGATTGTAAATGACTCTTATACACTTCTTAAATAACAAAAGCTTATTTTGATTATAATTATATGGCTGGAAACTTCTCTTTTTCTTGTATGTATATAGAAAACAAGATGTGAATACTAGACGGATAATGTATTTCAAATCGATAATTATTAACGGTAATTTATAATCGGAGGCACTTTCAGTATAGAAATTGCAATAAACACTACATATATAGAATATATAATTGTATGTTGCTACAAGAATTTGTTTTATATGTTAATCGCGTGATAGTCGACATGAGATTAGAACACGGGGCAGATTCAAAGATATAGGTCGGTCTGTTATCTTAGGGATATATGGCAGAGAAAGAAGGCGTGTCACTATTGCTATTCAGCTTTCACAAAACCCAAGTATGATTGGCCTTTTTTGTTTGGGGTTTGTGTTGTTTGGTTGCTGTTTATCTGATTATGTTTGTGTAGTTTGGTTGGTGTCTATTTGGTTATGTGTTGTTTGGTTGGTGTTTATTTGAAAAAGTTTTGTTTGATTGCTGTTTATTGAATTATGTGTTGTTTGGTTGTAGTCTATTTGATTATGTGTTGTTTGGTTGCTGTATATTTGATTATGTGTTGTTTGGTTGCTGTCCATTTAAAAATGTATTGTCTGGTTGCTGTCTATTTGATTATGCTTTGTTTGGTTGCTGTTTATTTGATAATGTGTTGTTAGTTTCTGTCTATTTGATTATGTGTTGGTTGGTGGCTGTTTATTTTTGTATGTGTTGTTTGGTTGATGTTTATTTGATTATGTACTGTTTGGTTGATGTCTATATTTGATTATGTATTGTTTGGTTGATGTCTATTTGATTATGTACTGTTTGGTTGATGTCTATTTGATTATGTATTGTTTGGTTGCTGTCTATTTGATTATGTATTGTTTGGTTGCTGTCTATTTGATTATGTACTGTTTGGTTGCTGTCTGTATTTGATTATGTATTGTTTGGTTGATGTCTATTTGATTATGTATTGTTTGGTTGATGTCTATTTGATTATGTATTGTTTGGTTGCTGTCTATTTGATTATGTATTGTTTGGTTGCTGTCTATTTAATTATGTATTGTTTGGTTGATGTCTATTTGATTATGTATTGTTTGGTTGCTGTCTGTATTTGATTATGTATTGTTTGGTTGATGTCTATATTTGATTATGTATTGTTTGGTTGATGTCTATTTGATTATGTATTGTTTGGTTGCTGTCTATTTGATTATGTATTGTTTGGTTGCTGTCTATTTAATTATGTATTGTTTGGTTGATGTCTATTTGATTATGTATTGTTTGGTTGCTGTCTGTATTTGATTATGTATTGTTTGGTTGATGTCTATTTGATTATGTATTGTTTGGTTGCTGTCTATTTAATTATGTATTGTTTGGTTGATGTCTATTTTATTATGTATTGTTTGGTTGCTGTCTGTATTTGATTATGTATTGTTTGGTTGCTGTCTATTTGATTATGTATTGTTTGGTTGCTGTCTATTTGATTATGTATTGTTTGGTTGCTGTCTATATTTGATTATGTATTGTTTGGTTGATGTCTATATTTGATTATGTATTGTTTGGTTGATGTCTATTTGATTATGTATTGTTTGGTTGCTGTCTATTTGATTATGTATTGTTTGGTTGCTGTCTATTTAATTATGTATTGTTTGGTTGATGTCTATTTGATTATGTATTGTTTGGTTGCTGTCTATTTGATTATGTATTGTTTGGTTGCTGTCTATTTAATTATGTATTGTTTGGTTGATGTCTATTTTATTATGTATTGTTTGGTTGCTGTCTGTATTTGATTATTTATTGTTTGGTTGCTGTCCATTTGATTATGTATTGTTTGGTTGATGTCTATTTTATTATGTATTGTTTGGTTGCTGTCTGTATTTGATTATTTATTGTTTGGTTGCTGTCCATTTGATTATGTACTGTTTGGTTGATGTCTATTTGATTGTGTTGGTTGGTGGCTGTTTATTTTTGTATGTGTTGTTTGGTTGATGTCTATTTGATTATGTATTATTTGGTTGCTGTCTATTTGATTATGTATTGTTTGGTTGCTGTCTATTTGATTATGTATTGCTTGGTTGATGTCTATTTGATTAGGTATTGTTTGGTTGCTGTCTATTTGATTATGTACTGTTTGGTTGATGTCTATTTGATTAGGTATTGTTTGGTTGCTGTCTATTTGATTATGTGTTGTTGGTTGCTGTCCATTTGATAACGTATTATTTGTTTCTATGTAATTAATCAATGTTTCGATCTCCTTTTGTCCAATAATTTCGACAATTAATTTAAACGGTAAACTGTATACATAAACCTATTTGTAGAATGCATAATATTCATTTCCTGGCAACTGCTGATTATTTTTAAAGAAAGAAATAATACTTTACTATCCTAATTTGTCATGACTTTTATCTTATTGTCTAAATGACACTAATTTTGACAACCTCGTTAAATATTTGTTTCAGTTGGTAGTGCCGGTCAGTTTCAAATAATCTTGACTTTAAAAATGCCTTATACATTTACTATCAAGAAGTATATGTGCTGTATATGTACTTTTCCTGTCAATAGATGAACCAACTACTGGTCTTGACAGTTGTACAACGCGCCACCTGGTTGGCTGGTTTCCAGTTTATCGGACATTGCCCACAAATGGAAAAAAGTCACAGTTAAATAATTCTGCAATAGCAAATAACTTTTCTTCTGTTTTAAAGTTGATCTTGCAAGTATCGACAGACGAGACCGCGATTTAAAAGTAAGAACATTTGCTAAAGTAAAAAATCTCATCATGACCTATAAAAGATCATAAAACCTCGGCAATTTAAAGAGAAATGTTCAGAAAAAAAGAAAAAGAGTTCATGCGTCCAACGACTAGAAGAACAATGCTCCACTTAGAGAGACCACATGCACCTATTGTATTCACTGTTATGTTTTGTCTTATAAGGCAAGTATATGGAACCAATCGTGGTTCGAACGTTTATGTTTTGTCTTATAAGGCAAGTATATGGAACCAATCGTGGTTCGAACGTCTGCTTTCGTGCAATCTAAGATATCTTTCCATATGGGTTTACTGAAAGAAGATGAATGGTGCATTTCACAGATTTTTTGGCTTATAAATAATAATTTTCCTTGGTAACAGATAAAAGGACATTACATAAAAAGAAGTATTACATTTCTTCTGACATTCGATATTACTGATGTGACTGTGGTTGCATCATGATAAATCAGAGAAAGTGTCTTATAAGTGGAACATATACCAGTGGGAGGGGATGGACAATAAACAAAAGACTACCAGTCGTAGTAAAACAGACAACATTACGGATCATGGAAAAAAAGCAAAACAACAGTCTTCAAAACTCCAGATAAAGCAACACGCACCCTGCCATTAAGCTACAAAAAAGAACAATAGATCATCTTGAAACATTTTCTATACTTTTATGCATGCATGAAACACAGTGGTTTGAGTTGTTAGACAGTTATTGGTTAGTATTCTTTGATAATGAGTCTATACAAGACAGAATGGGACGACTTTGTCAGTCTACAAATTTACCTAGTATGTTTGTTGCGTCCCTGTGACAGTTTGTAAGTACATTATTACACAATTATGATAATAATATAGGGTTATTGCATGAATATTGGGGAATATTGTCCCGAGCAGAATTTCATATTGCACGAGCTTGTGAGTGCAATATATGTTCTACGAGGGACAATATTCCCCAATATTCATGCAATAACCCTTTTATTGTATAGCAATATAATATTTGAAAGTGAAAATTGGTTTAAACTAAGATTTTGTCGTTGATGACGTCATGAATTTTAAAGATTTATTGCACTAGTGCAATAATGGGATTTATTGCACGCTAACTTTTGGTTACTTTCTGTGGGAAATATTATATTGCTATACAATAATATGTGATATGGTTGCCAATGAGACAACTCTCCACAAGAGACCAAATGATACAGAAATAAACAACTTTAGGTCAATGTGTGACCTTAAACAATAAGCAAAGCCAGTTTATAATATATGTATATCTTAAACTGGTCGCGTCTGTCATCTCTTATATCACTGACATTTTCCCATTATAGGAGTAAATTCTACTACATGTCAAAATTTCAAAACAAAATTCCATAAGGACTATTAACGTAGACGGTGCAGTATAAATAATAAATTTGACACTTTATTACCAGGAATAAATTTGATCGGAAAAGCAACTGAAGTGCATGGTTACAATTCAGTCATTCTAAATGCATACTCTGTCAGTCATTTAGATATAACCTTTATTAGTATAGTACAATTATCTGTCCCGGATATTATAGCTATAAAATTTTAATTTAGTTAGTTGTCACTTAATCTATCTACATACTGACAAGTTTTAAGTTAACAAGACAGAATGCTAAAGAATTTGTGGTTTGATTGCCAATGAGACAAATCTCCACAAGAGACCAAAATGACACAGCAATTAACAGCTAAAGGTCACCGTACAGTCTTCAACAATGATGAAAGCCCATACCGCCAAGTCAGTTATAAAATGCCCCGAAATCACAAGTGTAAAACAATTCAAACGAGAAAAAGTGATCTATTCAGATCGCCTAATTCTATATTTTGTTTATTTGTTTTTTATGTAAATACATTTTTACTTTTCAGTTCCTCGTATACGAGATCTGTATTACAGAGAATGTCGGGACGGGCTGTATTCAACTACTACATTTGTACTGTCATACATTATACATATGATACCATTTCATGCTGTAGCAAGTTTGATATTTTTTTTATTGTTTATTGGTAAGTTTTATATCAAATTGGTCATACAGAACCTAACGTTTCTTCGTATATACATCAATGGGCCCGTACATGTCCTACGATAAATAAGTATTACGGTTGGACTTTTTTTTTTATTTCAGTGGTTTTATGCATGCGGGCCTTCAAATGTTTAGGGTTGAGCCTTCTCGATGAAGGTATCAGTTTTCTAGAAAATAAGATTTATAATCTGTTGTTTTCATCAACTGCAGGGATATCTCAAAATGAACGATCTAAAACTGATGCAAAATATTTGTTCAACCTCGTTATCATCTCCACAAGCCAATGGTTACGATCCACTCCCCTCCTCTTGTGAAGAATTGTGAAGAGGAAGATGAGGGGATTTGATCGTAACAATTTGCTATAACGAATATGTGTTGTCATATACCTTACCTATTTTACTGAGATTACTTCATTGTAATTTTAAATATGTTTTCACATACCAAAGTAGATTTCTTGTATGATTTTTAATTTGATTTTCTTGTGTATAAATCGGAGTTTGGTGTTACGGCCATTGTCACTGAACCAGTGTACTTCTTTGTTTGGAGCCAGCTGAAGGACTCCTACGGGTGCAGGAGTTCCTCGTTGCGTTAAAGACACATTGGTGGCCTTCGGCTGTTGTCTAATCTATGGTCGGGTTGTTGTCTCTTTAACACATTCACCATTTCTATTCTCAATTTTATTTGTTAGTTTGTATGTCTACAAAACATATTATTGGTCTCAAATTACATGAGTAACATGACTGTTTTAACTATGGACAAGAACATTATTACCATTCCAGAGCACCTGCTTAGGTCCCAGTTTCTAGTTAGTTTATATCTTTTGTTTTCCATGTAGTGTTTAGTGCATTGTTATTTGTCTTTACTTATTGGAAATATGATTTTTTTTGTCGCATCTCGAAATTAAGGCGACACGATATTACACCATAGATAAAGCTAGCAAAACAAGGCATTTCTACTATTTACAGATTGTATACTGTGTTTCAATCATTTTCATATGTTATCACTAACATTGAGAATGGAAATGGGGAATGTGCCAAAGAGACAACAACCCGACCATAGAAAAAAACAACAGCAGAAGGTCACCAACAGGTCTTCAATGTAGCGAGAAATTCCCGCACCCGGAGGCGTCCTTCAGCTGGCCCCTAAACAAATATATACTAGTTCAGTGATAATGAACGCCATACTAATTTCCAAATTGTACACAAGAAACTAAAATTAAAATAATACAAGACTAACAAAGGCCAGAGGCTCCTGACTTGGGACATGCGCAAAAATGCGGCGGGGTTAAACATGTCTGTGAGATCTCAACCCCCCCCCCTATACCTCTAGCCAATGTAGAAAAGTAAACGCATAACAATACGCACATTAAAATTCAGTTCAAGAGAAGTCCGAGTCTGATGTCAGAAGATGTATCCAAAGAAAATAAACAAAATGACAATAATACATAAATAACAAAAGACTACTAGCAGTTAACTGACATGCCAGCTCCAGACTTCAATTAAATTGACTGAAAGATTATAATTTCATCATATGAACATCAGGCACAATCCTTCCCGTTAGGGGTTTAGTATCATACCATCATAACATATATGAGAAGAACATAACTGACTGTCAATAATATTTGCATGTTTTGAAAGTTATGCATTTAATGACGTGAGATTAGTATAATGTGGTTATGTTTCTTTATACAAATGGAGTTGGTTTTGTATTTATCATTTTTGGTCGTATTTGAATAGTTGCAACTTTCTTAACGATCGGGAATACGTATAGTTTGTTTGAAGTTAAGGGTTATTAGTCTTTATCCATCGTGGGAGAGATTTGGAATATATTACGCGGATGTATTTGTCATGCATTTTAGTGGTGAAATAATGACCATAGGAATCCTGAGAGTATTTTATAGTCCACAAGTTTTAAAGAGCGTAGCGTCACTAGTTATATCAGCAACGATTCTGTTTTCCTCGGGATTCACCAGGTAAACTATTTTCTCTGGTTTCACAAATGTTTTCCTCGAGATTCATCAGGTTATTTATTTACTATAGTTTCACATATGTTTTCCTCGGAATTTATCATGTAAACTATTTACTCTAGTTTCACATGTTTTCCTTGGGATTCATCAGGTAAACCATTTGCTTTAATTTCACATAATTATGTTTTCCTCGGGATTCATGAGGTAAACTATTTGCTCTAGTTTCACATAAGTTTTCCTCGGGATTTATCATGTAAACTTTTTGCTCTAGTTTCACATATGTTTTCCTCGGGATTCATCAGGTGAACTATATATTTTGCTCTAGTTTCACATAATTATGTTTTCCTCGGGATTCATGAGGTAAACTATTTGCTCTAGTTTCACATATGTTTTCCTCGGGATTTATCAGGTAAACTATATTAAACTATTTTCTCTAGTTTCACATATGTTTTCCTCGGGATTTATCATGCAAACTATTTACTCTAGTCAAGGATTTGTAGTTTCACATATGTTTTCCTCGGGATTCATCAGGTATTGTATATTTTCTCTAGTTTTAATGCATTTTCTTCTTTTTTCGGCAATGAAAAATTATAGTGTCAGATATATTTTAGTATTCATGCCTATCTAATTAAAAAAACACCTCTTTTTCGCATCAGGATAGTAAAATACTCTGAGTAGTCAGCTATTTTCTGGGTAGGCAGGGTTAGGGCAAACAAACATATTGTTTTTCATGGCCTAAATGTGGACGACATATTAGGCCTTTAACACTTTAACTCGCTTCAACCAACCAATTAGTCAGCTGAAGTCCATGAAACCTCAACATTTACTTATATATACCGGCTACACCGCTTTTTTTAAATCCTATAATATGGCAAAAATGTTTGACATTAACATTATATAAGTGCAACGGGTTGGAATTATTGCATCACTTACCTTCAGTAAATCAAAAGTAGATGACGGTGAAAAAAGGGGTAATCCGATATATGATTGATTATTGTAGGAAAGAATATTTTTACATTTACTGTAACAGATTATTTCTATGTGTTAGTACCACTGCCGGCATTTTATTGTCTCTTTATAATCTCATAAAGTATCAGATTGCCGATTGGAAACATCACTGGGAAAATTGATAACTAACTAACAGGAATTTTATTGAAATACAAATGCATCTGGTCATCACTGAATCACCTTTTGAATACAAAATAATTTAGAGTCTATTTGTTAACTGAAAGCGTACAGGAAAAAGTGGAATCAGCTTGCCCAAGGCGCTTTCATTGTATCTGAGAGATCCTGTTAGATGTTTTTATATAATTACATTAGATGTATGTTTCATTATGATACTTTATTCTGATTGGCTAACTGCACATCACGTGTTATTCCGTAAGCAACTGCATTGCTCAATAAAACTTTTCATTCATGATAACACGTGGTCCCACAAAAAAGTGCACAGGTGAATTAAATGAAACAATAATAAAATACGTGTTTTCATGATCATTGCTAAAAAAATGTAATTATAAGTATTGAATGCTTCTTTTTATAACTTTATAGGGTTGTAAAAGCGTTGACCGTGCGTACATTTTTAGAATGGGAAGCGCTTCATACAAAATGTACTTCGGTCAACGCTTTTACACCCCAATAAATTTACAAAGAGAAGCATTCAATTCTTAAATAAAACCCTGCTTGGGGTATGTCCTCACAAATTAATTTAAACATAATTATGTACTTACATTAAGTAGTTGCAAGGACTAGATTTTATACACACACAATCTTTAGGCGGTAACTATTACATGTTTGTTTTGCATAAATGAATATAAATTTGATTGTAAACCTAAATTATTTATTGTTGAAGTTAGAACTTTGTATATTTAAAGTTTAAACACAAAATAAACAAACCAAAATTAAGTCCTTATCAGATAATTGAAAAATGCAAATTTTGAAAAATATAAGGGGACGTAACTGTGTATCACTGTGATGAACCATAATCAAATTATGACGATCTTTCGCTTATTATGTCATGTTTTTAACTTATTTCTTGTAGCATAGTAGATTACAATAATTCTTACTGCAAACCTTATTTTACCGTACACTGGGAATTCACTTCCTATCTAATGAGTGGTAGAAATGTGCTACAAGAATAGGTCACATTTTCAAGGTCATGAAGATAAGATATTTTCAAACCGGATGCTGAATAAGTCAAAAGTTTCTGAAACCAATCATATTTCTATTGTTTTCACAGTTGCAATTCAATCAAATAGTTGTCAAATTTATTTTTCTATCTTTGCCTGAAATAACATAAACTAGAACACACCCGCGAAATCGCGGGCATTTAGAGCGTATTTGAAAGGATGTAAAGTGTTGTAGGAAGAATTTTGTAAAAGATTTAATAACTTGAGAATTTCAGGAAAAGTATCAAAAGTCATAGGTACTTGGGGACAGGAAAATGTTTTTTTTTTAACCCTCCTCCTTTATTTCCAAAATTCACATTTTTTGTTTTCTATTAATTTCATTATGAACATACATTTAGTGTACATGTATTATGAACATTCCAGTCAGGAGCCTGTAATTCAGTGGTTCAGTGATATTTGTTTTTCGTTCATTTTTTGTACATAAATAAGGCTGTTAGTTTTCTCATTTGAATTGTTTTACATTGTCATTTCGGGGCCTTTTATATCAGACTATGCAGTATCGGCTTTTGCTTATTGTTGAAGGCCGTTAGGTGACCTTTAAATGTTAATTTCGGTGTCATTTTGGTCTCTTGTGTAGAACTGTCTCATTGGCATTCATACCACATCTTCTTTTTTTTGTAAAACATTTAGTGACTTGAGTATTTCAGAAAAGGTATCAAAAATCATAGGTAATTTGGGACAGGATAATTGTTTTTCTAGCCCGGCTCCTCCTTTTTCCACAAAAAAATCCTTTTTTTTTTGTTTGTTCTCTATTAATTTTAATGACACATGAATAATTTTAGCGCTTATCTGTATATTATGAACATTCATTAAAGGGGGGTCGGGGCAGAGGCGGATTTAGGGGCGCCCCCCCCCTTTTCTGGAAAATAATTGGTTGCTTATATAGGGAATCACTGAAGCATGACCGGAGCGGGCCCCTCTTAGGTAGTCAACGGGCCTCTGCGTATGAAAATTTCTGGATCCGCCACTGCGTAGGGGCCCTGATCCCAATATCCCGGGCTTGAAAACATGAAATCCCGGGGTTATGAATTTATTATACAAATTAAATATCTCGACATCCCGAAATTCGAAAAAAGAAATCCCGGATCCCGAAATGGTCAATCCTGAAATTTCGATCTTAAAAACACCCGTTCCAGACGTCCCGAAAGTATATTTTCTTTTTACAGTCAATTCTCATTGTAATAATTGATCCACAGCGGTCATTGATATATTATTCAGACCCTCTCTATTAAATAAACCCTGTGATTGCCGTGGATAGTAAACTTGAAAATGATATCAGACAGAAAATACACTTTATTCGTAGTATATGTATTTGTTACTATACTATATAAAAATATTAATTTTCGCGAACCATTTAGGTCACGGAAATTCCAAAATATGGCATCAGTAAGGAGAGTTGTGCAAATAATGTGAATACACAGAACTCCCATCCAAATTATCTTTAGCTAAAAGTATTCATCATTTTCTATTTTATATGTACTAACAACATTCCATTTTTCTATAATTTCGATTAAAATATTCCAAAATCTGAGTTAAAAAAAGTCAAATGCCCAAAATAAACATTGTCTGATTGGTTGAAGTACTGTGGCGTCAATGATAAGCATAGCAAGCCTCGATGTAAAGCACACGCTTCACATGAATAAGGAGAGTTTTACAAATAATGTGAATACACAGATCCTCCATCCTATTTATATTTTGCTGAAAATGTTGCAATGTTCATCATTTCTGTTTTGATTCTGCTAACAACATTCCATTTTTTCTTTAATTCCGATTTATATATGTGGAACCCGCAATAAAAATAGATGGCCTCAATGATTTAAACGCAACGCAAAAAATTCCGTTGACCCTGAATTCAACGGATCGATAATAGCATCATCACCATCAACAAAATGTTTACCGTTATCTTTGTGAAATTTCAGTTATATAGTTCTTTAATTAGAGAAATTTTGGTAAGTATTACTTATTAATGTTAAGGTTCTACTGATGTGCTCCTCTAGACCTTTTTGACGGTCCGTTTTATCCCATTTATCTCAATATTATCTCCGATGACAGTAATGTCAACCCGACCTATTCGTGTCAAAAGTGAAAATCGCATCGATTTATTGAACTAATTTCTTCTTAAACTGTGCATGCATTATTTCTGTATTATATGATAACCAATCACATTCACGTTGCATGTTTGCATGAAAATGGTCATGTATTAGTGAATTGTAAGGGCAATGCAACTTGAGGTCAGTGCGCGATCACGTGACATTATTATTTGTAAACAAATTTAAAACATGCTCCCCGCGTAACACGTGTCTGAATTATCCTTTCAAAGTGTTATGAATCTTTCAATCACTATTTTATGAAATATTTCTAGGTTTGCATATCAGTAGTCAAAGTGAATTAAACGTAGTTCTTAGTTGTGTTTTTTTATATAGAATTAGAAGGTAAATCTACATAAGGGGGTCTCATTGGGGGGTGGGGGGTGGTGTTCTGATCCCAGATCCCACTTACTGTTTTGTCAGATTCCCATATCCCGCTTACACTATGTACATGAGCAATTTTCATTTTTTTGTCATTTCCGGGGTCCTGCAGAACCTCATTTCCCGTTTTCACGACAGACCTCATTTCCCGTTTTCATGACACAATAATTTGACTTTCACGTTTCACGCTTGCGAAAAATTGTCAATATTGGTCACGCTTAGACCCAATGAGAACCACACACTAGTCAGTATTTAACTTCACCCAAAAAGATGACTCAACTTCCCTCTATATTTAAAACCTGCATACTAATTTAAATAGCATTTGCTCCCCTTGAACACTATTTGGCCCCTTCCGTGTCATTTCCCTTTAAATTTGCTGAAAAGTCATACTTTAAGTCCATTTACAGTAACGGCTAATATTTGATTTTACCATCTTAATTTCAATTTTCATATTGAACACATTTGACCATTCAACATGAGTTCCCATGTATTTTTGTCATATATGAAGGAGGTTTTAGGTCATGTTTTCCTAAACACCTTATTGCTATTTGTCTGTCTGGATTGTTAAAACCACAAAATCAAATATTGATGAATATGCAAGTTTTCAACAATCCCGGAACATTAACAAAGATGTGTGTGAGAGGGTGAAAATTACCCTTCTGATGTACTGATATTTTTAGCACCCCAAGTGAGAATCTAACTCAGGACTTTCAGCACTGTAGCCATCGGTCTTAACCACAAGATCACGAACTCACATTTGATGAACTAATTTCTTCTATATTAACTGTACGTGCATAAATTCTGTATTATTTGATAACCAATCACATTCACGTTGCATGTTTGCATGATAATGGGTTCTGTATGAGTGAACTGAAGTGTATTGCAAAATTAATGCAAATTGTGACGTCAGTGCGCCTTCACGTGACATAATTATTTGTAACCAAACCGGCTTCTCATGTAATGTAACGGTTTATTTCGTCCTCTGTGATATTTTATCCTGAGGATAATTTGTCCCGGTAATTTTTTTCCAGGCATGGTATTTCATTTCACAGGTTGATTTTTCCCAGAGGAGTGAAAATCTATCAGATTTCTGTGTTATGCGGATAGTATGTACGGGTATATACTTGCCGTATTATATTTCACAGAACCGTGTGAAAAAGAGTCCCATTAACTACTATGTAAGTTACTCTCAATCAATATATACCTGACTATAATTATAAAATGTTTACAAAGGTAAGCAACTGTCTAGGGCCAGGTAAGGGAGGGGAAAAATTAGTATTAGTACTATTTCGCAGAACGATAAACAGATGCATAGACAGACCAAGGGGGTGGGGGAAATTTAGCTTATGACATATATGTAAGAAATCATTGAAGCTTGATGGGAGTGGGCAACCCTCTGGTCCATCAGAGCCCCCACACCTTTTTGAAAAGTTCTGGATCTGCCACTGAGATTTGCAGGTTTTCTTAGTAAAGATACCTTAAAATATCACAAACTGTGTGCTTTCCAGACCATAGTTTACATTTTTTTCATATTTTGCCGTGTCAAAATGACCTAAATTTAAAGGACAGTATATAGACCCAAAAATGGTATATCACATTCTACACATCAAGATTTTAGCAGGAAAGACTGCCATTGGAGTTTTTAACCATTGTGACTTTTTAATTTGATCTACTCCACTAATTAAAGTCGTTGAAGTAGAATATTTAATGTAGGTTTGTCCACATTTTGGTATATATTAATACATGTTTAGAAATAATGTTGAGCCTGTTCCTAGATGCCTGTTATAGACTTCAATATTTATTGTTTATTGAAAATAAATGGAATCAATTCTTTCAGAAAAGTTTAATTCTATGGAAATGTATCCCCCCTTTTATAAGTTGAAAAGGCTACATAGAGGTCAATATACAGTCTCCAACAGAAAACCAAAAAAGGAAAAATAAAGTGAATTTTGGAGAATTATTAAATGTACATGCATTTGAAATATTTAAGATATATTGTTTCAATTTTTTTAGTTCTAGGTTCCACATAACTACCATTTTAGAAAACGATTTCAATGCTAAGTCTATTAGAGGGATATTTGATTTTCATTGGTTGTAAATATGGAATCTTATTCAGTGGCAAAGGAAATAGACACTGACAAGTCTTAGATAACATTTTATATAGTTTTGAATTTTTCTTCGTCAGTTGACTAAAATTAGATGGAGGTGTGTTCTAATTTCCAACAGAGGAGCAATCAACCTATATCAATATGTGCATGAAGCAAATTGATAGTTGCTAGATACTGAATGATTATATCCACAATAAAGGTTTAACCTGTGCATATATACTTAAAACAAGATAAAAAAAGTCATGTCTTTTTCAGGACTTCTGAATCCAATCATGTAGTATGGAATGTTATTGAGATATGGTTTGGGTGGATGGATGGTCATGAAGGACCTGTAGTACAGAGTATATCACTGGATTTAGCTCTTTGTCTAAGTGTATTATTAAAGTACTTTGCTTTGAGCTCAGTTCATTGTTATGCAATTCATTCTTTGTGAAATTAAGATTTGACAGACAACTCTAATGGACAAGGATTTGTCAAAGTAGTATCATCTCTATGTACAATGTAAGTATTCAGGAGATAACAGCATTCTATTTTGATTTGAACCATACATTTTATAAAAAAAAGTGGGAACAAATTTACCGGACAATGCTACTCCCACTACTAGCAATATGATGCTAGGGTGTTTTAATACATCTGTATTGCCTGCTGATGACTCGGCCCTGAGTGTAAACGGTCCTTCAATTAGGAGGGAAAAAAATTATAAGGCCTGTCCAGTCTAAGGGAGCTACCATTTGATTTTTATGGGGGGAGCTAGGATGAAATTTGAAAAAAAAGGCAGGACAGGATTTTGAGTAAAAAAAAAAGGCAGGATGAGTAACTTGGCAAAAAAAAAAAAGGCAGGATAAAACAATTGTTGTAAAAAAGTCAGGATAAGCTAAGAAAAAAAGAGGCAGGACCGAATAGTCTGAAAAATAAAAAGGCAAGACAGAGATTACAACTAAAAAAAAAGGCAGGACAAAATTTTTCATCCTAGCCCCCCCCCCCCCCCCCATAAAAATCAAATGGTAGCTCCCTAATCGATTTCTAAAACTATACTTCATTGCACATGTTCAACATTTTTATACAACCACAAAAAATTTGGGGTCGTAAATTGGTATCCTGTCCGAAAGATGGTTTCTGGATAATAACTTTATTATAAGTCAACAGAAATCAACAAAATTATAACACAACGTTTATAACCACAAAAGGAAGCTTGGGATTGATTTTGGGGGTTATGGTCCCTAAGGTTTAGGAATAAGGGGTACAAAGGTGCCCAAAACAAGCTTTAATCTAGTGTCGGTTTAAAAAGTTGTGTATAAGTATTTCAATTGTTCTGAAATTGTACCACAATGTTTAATACCATAAGTAGAAGGTTCGGATATATTGTGTGGGTTATGGGACAAACAGTCTAATAATTACGGACCAAAAACAAACATTTTTGTAAATTCAAGACCCTTAATTGGAGTTTGTCCAGAATGGTTCTTGAATTACCTAATACCAATGCTTTATGAAATCTTCTTTGAAAATTGGAGTTATCTTTCTTTGTTCAGTCAACTTAAATCAATTATACAATATACAATGCAATATTTACTTTATTACCAACTGATAAATTAAAGCAGTCATTAATAACCATTCAGTGATTGCAAGCACTTTCTAGGGTATGCCCTTTTACAAATGGAAAAATTATACATTTTTTTAGTTTCTGATCTCTTAACTGAAGTTTGTCTCCTCTAAATGTTTCTCATTTCAGAAATTAAAAAGAAAATTTCTTTAGATATTTTTGTTTGAAAGGATTAATATTCAGCAGCATAGTGAATTGCTCCTAACACAAAAGCAAAACAAATATTTAAGTTCATTAGACCACATTCATTCTGTGTCAGAAACCTAAGCTGTGTCATCTATTTAATCACAATTCAAACTCAGAGCTGTTTCCAGCTTGAATGTTGTGTCAATACTAGCCCCAACTGTTCAGGCTTCGACCTCTGCAGTCGTATAAAGCTGGGCTCTGCGGAGCATCTGGTCCATTCATTTGTTTATTTTTCAATTTGTGTGAATTAACATAGTTACAGTAAATGCTAATTACTGCACTTTCATACCACAACAAATATTGTATTGGTACATGTATCACTCAAATGTGTATCCATATAACAAAAAAAATGAAAAGGAATAATTTTGCATTACCTTTTGAATACTATGACTTTTTAGATATGTAGACATATTAAGACTCATTAGTAGATGTTGATAATATTGGCTTAAAATGCTTGAAATTCTATCAGATTACTTTTGAAGCAGTTATGAGTTTTGAAATTAGAAAGATCATATCATATGCAACAAGTGTAGTAAGTTTCAAGTTGATTGGAATTCAGCTTCATCAAAAACTACTTTGACCAAAAACTTTAACCTGAAACTCCCACTTCCATTTTCTATGCTCAATGGACCGTGAAATTGGGGTCAAAAGTCTAATTTGGCTTTAAAATTAGAAAGATCATATCATAATGAACATGTGTACTAAGTTTCGAGTTGATTGGACTTCAGCTTCATCAAAAACTACCTTGACCAAAAACTTTAACCTAAAGCGGGACAAACGAACGAACGGACCCACAGACCAGAAAACATAATGCCTATCTACTATTGTAGGTGGGGGCATAAAAAATTTAATAAATAACACTCATAATGCTCAGATTTGGTTGTCATCGTGCAACATAGTTAATAACACCATATAGAAAAAACATAGAACTCATTTTGTCATAAGACACTGTCAAACATCCATACATACTATCCACACTCATCTGTGTCCACACTTGTTTCAAAGTAAAAAGAAAAATGAAAACCGGAGGTCTAATCTGACTTAAATTTCGTCTAATGACGGATATAAGACAGAAAATACACTGTATTCGTAGTATTAATGTATGTTCAAAGTATACAGAAAAACGCAAACCGGAAGTCTAATCTGACTTAAAATTTCGCCCAATGACGGAAACATATCCGGACGTCTTTTTTCTTGTTTTTCACCCAAAATAACTCAATCTGAATAATCATATGAATGGATGACAAATACGATTATGCACTGTACCCATAGGACACAGAGGCATGATGATTAATTTATTGTGGAAAGATGAGAAGCGACACCCAAAATGAGGTCTTCTCGTTTAATAGTATAGATGAATGGTAATTTTCTATCATTGGAAAAAAAAGGGGAGGAAACATCTGAATTTCTGAATCTGCTTTGTCGAACAGGAACTGCTTACACTTCCAGAGCACCCGAGATCACCCCCAGTTTTTGGCGGGGTTTGTGTTGCGTAGTCTTTAGTTTTTTTTGTTGTTGTGTTTTGTGTATTATTATAAGATTTAGGAAGATGTGGTTTGAGTGCCAATGAGACAACTCTCTATCCAAGAAACAATTTATAAAAGTAAACCATTACAGTTTGTACTTTTAGCCATGGCGTTGTCAGTTTATTTGAGTTTGACTATCCCTCTGGTATATTTTGTCCCTCTTCTGAATCTTTAATCTTTTTCAAGTCTACACCTGAAATAAGGGACATAAATTAAAAATCGAAAGACAAAAAATATTATGTCTTTCATGTCTTTCCTGCCTTAATAAATTTTAACTATTTTTATTGTAAGGGGAAACATCATGTGGGTCGCATGACTCCACATCCGCCCAGGTCATACACGAAACATTATTCATCAAAAGTAATTCCACACTTAACTTCTCATTATCACCTGGAACGATTGAAATATATACTCAAATACAAGATTTACGCAAAATGATATAAGGATACATTATTTTATCAATGTTTTTATCATATGGAAAGGGGTCTAATATTAAGAAAACCTTCAAAAATAATCAAACCATTATTCCCTATAAATATGAATTCTTCATGTCCATCGAATAAACAGTAGATGTTAACGACTCAGATAAATAAAACATTGAATTAAAGTTTGAAGCCAAACATTATATTAGATGTATGACATCTGAATAAATTACTAGGTCACGCCCACTCCGCTGTGTTTTTGTTAGATGTATTTATATTTGTATTCTTTGGATGAGTAAAAAAAAGAAGATGAGTGTGATTGCCAATGAGACATTTCTTCACAAAAGACAAAAGACCAAATGACACAGAAATTAACAACTGCATGTCACCGTACGGCCTTCAGCAATGAGCAACAAGGCTTTTTAAACTGATTTTAATAGTTCGTTCTTATGTTGTACTGTTACAAGAAGTGCTGTCCAATATGTTTGAGAAGGGTTTGGATCCTACAAGCATGTTTACCCCTCCAAATTGATTATTCTGTATGTATGTGCCTGTCAGAAGTCATGGGCCTGTAATTCAGTGGTTGTCGTTTGTTGCTGTGTTTCATATTTGTTTTTCGTTCATTTTTTTTTTCTCACATAAATTAGACCTTTAGTTTTCTCGTTTGAATTGTTTTACATTGTGATTCCGGTACCTTTTATAGCGGACTATGCGGTATGGGCTTTTCTCATTGTTGAAGGCCGTACGGTGACCTATAGTTGTTAATTTCTGTGTCATTTTTGTCTCATTGGCAATCATACCACATCTTCTCTTTAAAATTGATATAAAAAGATTTTAGTAAAAATTTATGAGGAAATATATTATTGCATCTTCTCTGTTCGTCTGACCGTTCATAATAATTTTCAAATCATAATCATAAACATATCAATTATGTTTGTAGGTGTTCCATGCCAGTTTCCAAATGGAGACATGTATCTAGATGATTTTTATCCGGACTATTGGGAAAACATGGAAAGAAACATGGTGGATTTACTGTGCTGTTTACTGTTCTGACTATAATCGTATTCAAAATAAGGGGGATACCAAACCTTCATTAATGTTATTATTACATATTGAACTATGAAACTAATAATTATGTGAACTCAAAGATCTGTATTGATTTGAATAACTAGTATAGGAAGTTGGTGGGCGGACGGTCGGACGGTCGGTTGGCCGGTCTGGGGCATGCGGGCATGCGGGCAGGCGGGCGGGGCGCAGCCAAATGACGTCCGTGCATTTACTCGTGACCTGTTCAACCAAAGCTTTTAAAACTTTGATATGTTGTTACTAACAACAAAATGAAGTCAATTCATATAATAACGATTTGGACTTTTACCGTTCAGGAGTTATGGTTCTTGAATGTTTGAAACAATGGCGTTTCCTATCGCGCCTTTGCATTTACTCACGAACCGTCCAACCAAAGCTTTTCAAATTTTAAAATGTTGATACTGATGACAAAATAAAGGTCAAGATCAATTATGGCGATTTTCACTTTTCCTGTTCAGGTGATATAGGTCAGAAAAATTGAAAAATGGCGTTTCCAGTCATGTCGTTACATTTACTAATAAACCAAATCATGAACTTAAAATAATTTACGAAAATCAAATGTGGCAGTTGCACCATCATTGGACTCTTTTCCGAAGCTATTTGAAGAAGTAGGACTGGCAAATCCCAAAATCTTTACTTTAAAACCCACTCTGAACTAATTTTATATATATATATATGCTGCCTGTATAAACGGGAATCGATTTTTCAAGAGGTTTGGATACATCTACCCTATTATTACACATAAATAAGGAGATATTGAGTAATAGTCAGTGGGTCAGCAATTCGTAATAAGGTAACCAGTAAAGACATTTGTTGACTATATTGAAAATTTAGAAGAGAGTCTATCGGAATCTCAGCATCACTCTACTTGCTAGAATTCTGAAATTGAAATAAAGTACATGTATGCCTGACATCAAGCTGTAGACTGAAATAAAATATTTTGCATCTGTATATTTTTCGTTAATTTCATCAACTTATCTTGTTAATTATCTCAAAAGAACCCTTTAGAATTGGTCAATAATTACTAAGATTTAAATAGTTTTTGAAGGTCTGTTTTAGTTAATTAAGTATTGTTGAATATCATATATAACTATATATCTTAACTGAAAATTTTATATGACGTCAGTTGAAAAAGAATTTGACATAAAATTTCAAATCAATGTCATAACGAACCGATTTCCCGACACCCTTGTTGAATGGAAAGTTATAATAGACTGGACTGCTATGCACTAGAAATAAACATGATTAGGGTTGTACGTATGATTTCATGACATTTGTCAAAAGATCAAGGAAAGAAACATCGAGTTATCATGTGTCAGTAATATATTCAAGTGGGCTTAGATTTGACGTATAAATCTTAGCCCTATACATGATATTCTTTAAATATGTCGAGTTTCTTTCGCTTTGTGAATAAACCCATGCTCTAAATCCAATTTTTTTTTTTGCACATGCGCATATTGACTACAGTACTGCAGAATAATGAATTTTATCAAATTGGCATGCATTTAATGTATTTCTTTAACTTAAAACACTTGCAAACTCTTAAATGATGTTCATCTTGTTACTAATTCATTTATTATAATGACTGTAATGTGTTGCATTTGGAAATTGACATATTTGACCTAGATACGACAACCGTTCATGCTGGCTGTTCAAAACTCCTCCCCCTGATAAATCACAGTGCCAGTCGTTTGCATCTTTACAAACAAAAAGGGAGACTCATGGAAGAGCCTACACAATGGCTCTACACTTATATACATCGGACATAGAAATTACATTAATTGTCCTCATCGGAATCGAAATAATTGATGCAAGCTATAATTTATAATTGTTTTAAAATATAATGCCTACCCATGTTAAAACTATAGACTGATGAAGTATAGCTTGCATCAATTATTTCTTAACTGATATGTGTAAGTGTAAATGCTCTTTTGTTCCGACGTTGGAAAGTTCCGGGCGGAAAGAACTAACTAGCCGAAAAGTTCCGGAGGAACTTATCAACCAGTTACTTTGTTCCTTCCTC
Organism: Mytilus galloprovincialis; assembly: GCA_037788925.1. Taxonomy (NCBI): domain Eukaryota; kingdom Metazoa; phylum Mollusca; class Bivalvia; order Mytilida; family Mytilidae; genus Mytilus; species Mytilus galloprovincialis. The sequence goes on along the minus strand of CM075334.1, from coordinate 42,074,169 downwards.
TGGTTTAAAAGTTCCACCGGAACAAACTGACTAGTTGAAAAGTTCCAACGGAACATATTAACTAGTTAGAAAGTACCTTTTTGCCAAATTCGTCAAAACCGGAACTAACAAACTAGCCCAAAAGTTCCAACGGAACTTATCAACCAGTCACAAAGTTCCATTTGGAGATTTGATGCAAAGTAAAAGCGTAACATATTATCTTTGAAAGTTTTCAAAGGGGAAAAAAGATACCAGCCACAAAAGTCAAACGGAACTTATCAACTAGTCACAAAGTTCCTCTTTGTCAAATAAGTCTATAAAAGAACTAACATATTTCAATTGTATTTATTCATTATCTTTTTAAATACAATGAGTTATTAAAGCATGGTGGGCACACGTTCACTTTTCAGTAACACATTTTAGTTTTCATTTGATATACACAACTATGATGTACATATTGTCCAACTAGTTGTTTGTTACGGTGGAACTTTCCAACTAGTTGGTTTTATACCGAGTGTAATGAACAGTTATTAATGTGATATCCTGGAATAAATTGACTATCTGATTTGTTCCGGAACGATGTAACTAGTTGTTTTGTTCCGGCCAGAATTTTTCAACTAGCTACATTGTTCCGGGAATTTTCAACTAGCTACTTTTTCCGGAACTTTTCAACTGCACTCGGAATAAAACAACTAGTTGCAAAGTTCCATCGGAACGAAATAACTAGTTGAAAATTTCCGCCGGAACAAAGTAACTGGCGGAACATAGTGGCTGTTACAAAAGCATGAGGGTATGTTGTCTCTATGCTGTTTTCTAGATATAAAAGAAATTAATTCAGGTTAAACAAACAGACTCTTGTAAACTGGATTTTAAATGAAAATAGTAGGCCTAGAATCGTTTAACAATTACAGATATGCAACTTCAATATTGATGAAAATATATTCTTCATGAATGAATCTTTCTATAAAATAAAAGCATTCATGCATCATTTAAACAAAATACCACAAGTCCCTTGGTAATAAGTGATAGTTACTCGATCGATGATGTAAAATGCAGATGACAATATGTTATGTAATCTCTAGCAGAAGTTTAATCACTTATTGGGTGATATTTATCCCTAAATAAACATTTTAAAATTCAATGAGAAAATGGACAAGCTTTAAGCTGGGGTCACACATTCACGATTTTTACTGCCGTCCTTGACAGGACCATTCCCGATTAAAATTTGTCAAAAGTCTGATCAAGATCCTGTGAATCGTGGATGGAAATTCGATTTGTATCTTTCGCCAGGTAAAATTCGACCGAGTCTGTCACGACTGCGTCCCGATTCTACCGAATGTAATCCGACAGAGATCAGATAGTGACAAGACAGTGAACCGACGCTGACGGAAGTTATCCGTTCGAAAACTGTCGGCATAATCGGGATGATCAGGTACTGTCGGAACGTAATCCTATCAATGTCCGCTCTATCGCATTGCAAACGGCTTTGTCTGGTCTCAGTCGTATTGTATTCTGTTATTGTCGGGACTTCTCCAGATCATTCCCGTTCCACAGGACACCGTCCCGAATACACAGAACATTGTTAGGAATTCGATCCGATACAGCAGAATCTGTCACGACATAGGCACGATTGTAATCCGACTAGACAAAATCGGCTGAGTTTCCCCGAATGTTACGGGACGCACCTAACTGTCGGGGTGCTTTGCCGAACTATTCGGACCCTTCCCGACCAGTAGGAATCTGTTACGAACTAAAACGACTGCGTTCAGACAATAATAGGACATTCCAGATAATTGAGGATACTAATCCGACTTTTTCACTTTTCGTGTCGTATCGCTGTCTGATCTCAAACGGGAGCAATAATCGGCAATGTGTGAACCCCGCATTAGGTTCAAAGTTTCCATTGTTGTAAACCTGTTTTAATTACCACAAGAAAGGAGAAATAAAAATGCTCACGAATAGCATAACTTCTTACTTCGGATTTATTCACGGCCATTCTCGTGAGAAAAAAATTGATATCTATATATTCTTATGGCAAGCTTTTAGAAAATCTCTACAACCGATAATCATTTGACCAACTGGTAATTGACGGTCAGACTTAAGACAAAAGTCGTTTACTGATGTTCCAATCTGTTAAATCCATTTAGAAGACACAAATGAATGTAACAAACTAAAATTGAGGGAATCGCATAAACTTTAGAATTAGCAAGACCGAGTTTGTCGACAGGATGTGATCGTCTACTGTTTTGCATGCATAACTCGTAGTTCATCTGTTGTATCATTCACCAATCATTTATACATGTGTATACTCATTCCTCCAAAGTACTTGTTAAATCCATGTACATGTGCATACTTTTTCTTTTGCTTCAGGCATACAACACATTGTTATTCAATTTTTGTTCTAACATTTTTTTCATATTTTTTACTTACACTTTGTTCACAAAACAGATGAAATGCTATGGTTTATTTAACTTTGTATATGGCCGCTCTCAGTTTGACCAGTTTCAGCCAGATGTAACATAAGTCATGGTGGTAGGAATCGAGAGTTGGTCAATACTCACCAGGCAAAAACATCAAACAAAGACTAAATTATATTGATTTTATCTGTATCAACTTATTTCTCGCTGTAAAAGTGTCTCACAGGCACTGGTGTTATCAATTTTTATTATATACTTAGTAGTAACATGGAAGTATTATATTGACAGGAACTCCAACGAAAAATTAGCACATTCCCATCCCACTGATTTCTTTAAGAAAATAAAAGGTTCCGACTTAGTTTGTCAACTCCTTTGTGGGGTATCTGTGATGCCGCCTTCGCCTGTTCTTTTAACTGAAGCTGGTCTTATCACGTGATTTGATATCGAGTGTCTTATCTACCTACCAATGTAAATAAACACGGAAACTCCCGTGGTTATTTGTGAATCGCGACATGAATAAGGCAGCAACCATTTGATTTTCTGGGGGGGGGGGGGGCTATGGTTTTTTTTTCTGTACAAACTTTTTTTTTCGCCTGTGGCGAAAAACAATCTATTTTTTTCGCGACAAGTCGAAAACAATTTTTTTCTTTCTATTTTAGCATTACATATAGTGGCAGCTGAGGGTGAAACAAACAATTTTTTTTTCTCAGAATCAAAGACAAATTATTTTTTTCTCCAAAAACTGGAAACAAACTTTTTTTTCCAAAAAAAAACCATAGCCCCCCCCCCCCCCCCCCCAGAAAATCAAATGGTTGCTGCCTAACAACACCTGTTTCTGTTCAATAAATGAAGAACAACGATGAAAAGATCGAAAAAATTGGTCCATATTTAACAGAATGACATAAGAAAATTTACTGCATTCGGAAAGGGGCAAGCTTGTTTTTAGTTTTGTTGAGTATGTTTTAATCATTGGAACTTGGAAATCGGGAAATATCCGATTATGAAAATTACATTATTCTGAAGTAGAGTGTTTGCAGAAAATAATGTGATGCGCTTGTAGTGTGCCAGATGGTGCCAGATAACTCAAATTTTATGTTAAAGATTGTAAACTTTTATCGAGTGTTACACAAATATTTTTGGTTTTCTCTATCGTAAAATGTTATTAACTTATTTATCAAATATGTTTTAAAGACTAAAAGAGGTTAATAATTACACGCATGTGATGACCTCTACATAGCAATATCAGGTTACGAGACATGCAGATGAATTGTTACACTTTATATGATAATTCCAAAGTTGTAAACAACCTTAAACATTCAACCTAGTCCGAGATTACTCGATCTGACGTCTGACAGACTTATTTTTACGGATGCCTTTTAATATTTCTGGATGCATTTAAAGAACGATCACCATGATGGGCCCTAAGCAGTTTATTTTATTTTTTTTTTTTTTTTATCATGGAAACCAATTTAGAATTTATTTATGTGTTTAAAAGCTTTTACAGTTCTGAAACATCTTACATCGTTTGCTAAGCAATTTATGTTTCTGTTTCCTGTTAAATTGCATGAAGTATTTGCCATTGGACTTTTAGTAAACAATAAATCAAAATATTTGATTTTTTTTTCGGATCAAAGCTCTTTAAACCCCGTCCCCCGGCCAACTTTTGGATTAATTTTTTGTTGGAAATTCTTTCATTAAACACTTCAGTACAATATTTGTCAAAGTTAGCAGTAAAACCTGATAATAATTACTGATAAAAACTTTTCCGTTTACTTTACATGAGAATTTTATGATTTTCAAGCCTAACATGTATATTACAGTTACGCGTGTCTAGCCAACGTCTCTCTCACGAATTAAAATCTTACTGTTTTAAAATTGATTGCAACTTAAACTGAAATGTCTATGGCTTGTGAGTATTTTTACTCTTCAGTTTTTTTGTTTTTTTTATTTGGTGAAAACAGTCGAGGGGATTTCGTTTCGTTTCTTTTTATTTGTTTTTAAGCAGCAAAACCCATAAAAACTGACATATGTGTCATTCACATGGTCGGTAAATTCATTTCCTTGACAATTAAGTACACATCCGTTTATTTCGGTATGTTCCGTAATTACGATCATTCACGAGGTTCCAAAAATTTGATCGGAACCCATGCATCCATAAGGCATGTCGAGTTAATTAACAGATACTTAACGATTTTGCGGCATCGCACTATAAACGTTTGAAGTCCGCTTGTTGGAGTTCCTGTCAATATAATACTTCCATGGTAGTAAATACAGATAAATTGTATGTGTAATACAATCATTGGCAAGCGTGCTGTATCAGCCACCCGTGATGATATCGATATCAGCACGGTTGCAAAAGCTTTATCACACCTTTATTCTGTATGACGTCACGTCATCGATTGCAGTCACTGTTGCAAAGGCTTTCAAATCCCTAATCTGTATGACGTAATGTCAAACCTGTATATGATATGGCTTTTTCAATATCACACACCATATCAACCCTCAACCAATATAATCCCTCGAGCAGAGCTCTTGGGATTATATTGGTGTCTCGGGTTGATACGGATGCGATATTGAAAAAGCCATATGATATTCTCTATTAATCTTCACGTTGTCGCATCAACTAGGCGTGTGCCTTAACCCCTCAGAGATGAAACATGTAGACTCAAATGTACAAAAAACAACAAGTGTAAATGTTAATCTTAGACTATTTATTATTTTATTTTTACTATTTGTTATTCAAATTTTGCTTATCCTAGCAGGAATAGAGGTAAATCCAGGTCCAAGTGACGATATCGATTCTTCTTCAAGTTAAATTAACTCAATTGACATGTCGGATTTCAGTGAACTTTTTTTCAAAATCGGTCTCAATTCTTCACTTAAATGTACAAAGCCTAGCCCCGAAAATAGATCTGATTCAAGCTGAATATTCTGATTTCGACATTTTAGCGTTTAGTGAAACATGGTTAAACAATAATCATACAGACGAATCAATTGAAATCCTAAATTACCAGCACCCCTTCCGTCGTGACAGAGGTCCACACAAGGTTGGAGGGGGGATAATTGTTTATGTAAAAAATGATATACATGTTCAACGTCGAATTGACCTCGAAAGCGAAAGCTTGGAAGTAATTATATGGTCAGAATTTAAATTTAAAGATAAAAAGGCTTTGCTCGGAACCTTTTATATACCTCCTAATAGTGGATCAGATATCTGGGAAAAAATTGAATACTCTCTTGATATGGCGTCTAATGATAATACTATTAATTACATAATGGCCACAGGCGATTTTAACGATAACCAACTAGCCCCTGTTAATTCAAAAATTACACCTTTGTTAAGCCAATTTAGTCTTACGCAAATGATAGATGAACCTACTCATTTTACTGAATCGTCGTCATCATTGGTAGACCTTTTTATAACAAACGATGCTCACATAATAAATTACAGTGGAGTCGGGCCACCTTTATTAGACCAAATACGTTTTCACTGTCCTGTAATTAGTCTTTTGAACTTTCCAAAATGTCGTCAAAAAACTTTTAAGAGGACAATTTGGTTATATGATTGAGGAGACTATGACAGATATCGTAACATTTTATCTGAAAAAAATTGGGATTCCTTAATTAACTTAAATAACGTTGAACAATTTACAACCGAAATAACAAAAACTATCATAGAAGCTGCTGAAAAATGTATTCCAAATAAAATAATAACTGTTCGTAAAAATGAACCTCCATGGCTAACAAATGATGTTAAAAAAAGATAAGGAAAAAAAAATAGAATCCACAGAAAGGCTAAAAAATATAATAAGCCATCGGAGTGGTCAAAATTTAAGAAAATACGAAATGAAGTTACCAGTTTAATAAGAAAATCGAAGGATGATTATAACAACAATTTAATTAAAAAAAATCATGAACAGTAACCCGTCCACTACTAACTGGTGGAAAACGGTTAAACAAATATCCGGATTAAAAACAAACGACGCAAGTGTACCTCCATTAATGGTTAATAACAACTTAATATTTGATGAAATCGAAAAGGCAAATGAATTTAATCGATTTTTTTCTTCCCAGTCAAATATTGATGATTCAAGTGCTATGTTACCTGAAGAACTTCATAATATTAGTGATGACATTAGTTATATAGAACTTACTTTACTGAGTTGAAGATATATTGAAAATTGTAATCCCACAAAAGCTTCTGGCCCAGACCTCATAAGTCCCAAATTGTTAAAAGAAGCATCTTCTGTTTTAAAGTATCCACTATGTAAACTATTTAACTTATCGTTAAGTACGTCTACTTTTCCAGATCAATGAAAAAGAGCAAATGTTACCCCAGTTTATAAAAATAGTAAACCGAATGACGTTAAAAACTATAGACCTATTTCCTTGTTCAGTGAAATATCAAAGTGTATGGAACGATGTGTATATAAACATGTTTACAATCACTTTATGCGCAATAATATTTTAACGAAAAATCAGTCGGGCTTTACACGGGGGATTCAGCGGTTAATCAATTAATTAACATTTCGAATGATTTTGGGAAGGCTTTAGATAGCGGTAAAGAAATAAGGGTAGTATTCTGTGATATAAGTAAAGCGTTTGATCGAGTCTGGCATAAGGGACTGCTATTTAAACTTCAACAAGCGGGCATATCGGGTTCTTTACTAAGGTGGTTTGAAAATTATCTTACAAATAGAGCCAGCGGGTGGTTATTAACGGTTCAAGTTCTGAATGGTTACCTGTAAATGCAGGCGTCCCATAAGGGTCCATTCTAGGCCCTCTCCTTTTTTTGATATTTATAAACGATATTGTAGAAGACATTCAAGCTCAAATTAAGCTATTCGCAGATGACACTTCGTTATATATTATGGTTGACAATCCAACAGAAACAGCTAAAATTTTAAATGACGATCTAGATAGGATTTATAATTGGTCAAAAAAATGGCTTGTGAATTTTAATGCCCAAAAAACTGAAAGTATGATAATTTCAAAAAAAATAAATAGACCCTTTCATCCTCCATTAAATATGAACACCCAAGAGTTACAAACAGTAAGTAAACACAAACATCTAGGTGTCTTTTTTTCTAACAACGGATCCTGGAACGACCATATTGAATATATAGTTTTTAAATCTTACAAAAGAATAAATATAATGAGAAAAATGGAAAATGTTCTTGATAGATTTTCACTTGAAAAAATTTACATATCATTTGTTCGCCCAATTCTTGAATATGCCGATGTCGTTTGGGACTCTCAAAATCAGAATTTGATTGCTAAACTTGAAAGTATTCAGTTTGACGCAGCGCGTATCGTCACGGGGGGTACTAAACTTACCAGTATAAACAATATATATGTTGAAACTCGATAGCAAAAATTATCTGAAAGACGACGCAATCACAGACTAACTCATTATCACAAAATTTTGAATAATAAAACTCCAGAGTATTTAAGAGACTTACTGCCTGATTCAGTACAAATCATAATATGATCATAATACAAGACAGAGAAATAATATTTCACAAGTCAACACACGGACCCGTTTATATTCTGAATATTTCATCCCTGCAACAACAAAACTATGGAACACTCTTAACTTAAACATAAGAAAATGTGAATTTCTATCATTATTCAAAAAACAAATTAGTACCCAAAATAGTAAGATCCCAGCGTTTTATTATATAGGACATCGTTTTGGTCAAATTCTTCATGCTCGCTTAAGAATGGATTCAAGCTCATTGAATTCTCACCTTTTCCTTCGTAACTTAGTAGACTCTCCAAATTGTCGTTGTGGTGATGTAGAAACAAATTCTCACTTCCTGTTATCTTGTCCTATATATACTAATTTAAGACAAGAACTATTAGATTCTGTTTCAGTTCTTCCTGTCCAAGTTAACACAAAAACTTTGCTTTTTGGATCAACGGTACTCTCAGATGAGCAAAATAGTCTGTTATTTAGTTTGGTGCAGAAATATATTATTAAAAGTAAACGTTTTAACCCTTGATGTTAATGCTTCATCACTCATTATCGGACCACAGATGAATTATCACGTTGTGATTGGTTAAATGCCGTCACGTGGTGACCCCCTATGAGACCATATGGGGTTAGTAAGTTTCATATGGGGTTCATGACGCGTTAATGGCGACGTCATCTATTAATGTTGTTGTGTTTCATTGTTTATTTTTCAACAAAACGCCGCAGAAAAAAGTCCAGCGTCCGATAAATTCGTTATACGGTTAACTACTGACCCCCTACGGATCCATAGAGGGTGAATAAAATTCATAGGGGACTCGGCCTCCGGCCTCACCCCCTATGGATTTTACTAACCCTCTATGGATCCGTATGGGGTCAGTAGCGAACTATATAACTTGTAATAGGAACCAAAGCATTTCACACTGTATACATTACAATAATTCATGTTTATTTTTTATTTTTTTCATTTTTTTTTTCATTAAATTTTTTCTGCTTTTTTTTCTTCTTTCACCTTTTTCATATTCATATATTTATTACAGAGCATGCCAGTATTTATATTTATGTATTGTTCAATAAGTGTATTATTTTTGTAAAGGAGACAGATTTGTAAAAGCAAATTGCTTGTTTCTGAATCCTGAATATTATTTCCTTTGTATAATATCGTATTATGATGAATTATCTGAATAAATATTGTTTAAACTAACTCGCAGTTCAAATTTCTCACAGTGCACCTAGTCATATATCACAATGTGGATTGGGACACAAAAGGGATTGGGACACAATCGGGTTTGGGACACAATCGGGATTGGGTAACAATAGGGATTGGGACACAATCGGTCAAATAACAGATCAGACGACTTATGGATGTACACCTCTGAGGAGCCAAAAATTTCTAGAATTAAACTTTTTTTCTTAACCTGATTTTTGGGTTTATAAGACTGTAACAAAATAATTGATGAAGAAAAAAACATATGGTGGTGCACTTCTTTTTTTGCTACAGACCTTTGAAATTGCCCTAATTTGATGATTTTCCCATTTTTCATCGATTTTTACCTATTTTTGGGCTATTATCGTGAAAAAAATCACAGTTCCACAATTAAACTTGTTTTCATACTTTCTCTAAAGATGAAGTGGTCCAATCTAAATAAATTTTACTTAAAAAAAACTATAGGTAGGTGTTAATATAAGAAAGTTTTATCATATTTTGACGCTTTTTTGTGTAAAATTTACCATGCAGTCAATTTTTTATTTTTGTGATTTTTCTCAGTCTAAAAACAAAATGCATATTATTTCAACTTTTTGGTAATAAATGATTGAAAAAATACAAATCTAAGAAATTTGAAAAGACCAAAATGATATGGGATGTAGATGATACTTGTAAAATCACTTTTTGTATCCCTCACCTATTTTCTCAAAATTTTTGCTAAAAATACTGACTTGATTGGTCGTAAAATTTGAAAACTGGATTACTCCAAAACCGTTCATTGTAAATACACAATTTTTTCACAGAGTTATGTTTAATTATATTTTTAAAATTCATTGATATATTTCTACTTGTACTAGTATTACATGTTTTGGAAATAATTCAGTCAAGAACGAGATTTCAACGAGACTGAACGAGACTGAAAAGTCAGAAGAATACATCCTTAACTGGTACCTAAAATAAGCATACGAGAGTTGAGAAACAGACACATCCAACTACTGAATCAATTCATGATGGTGTTCGTAAAACTCATGTAGAGATGTTCTTCCTCAAAAATCTGTTTGTGCTGTTTTTATATGTGTGTAAGAAACATATTAAAGCAATCCGTATAATGTGAACAAATACGAGCGTAACGTTTTAACTGAGATATGTAAACGCTATACGTTGTAGATGGTTGGTTACTGCAAGAAACGGGAAATTGACAATTCGAAGTTCAAATCGTCACGTTTGTCATAGAATGTAGTTTGCAGTCGTCCGTCAGTGTAAATTTCGAGGACAAGATCAGGATATGAAGTAGATTTTCTATCTTCGGTAGTTATCCTTAATCTCAATTTTGGTGCGATATTCGGGTACGAGTTGTAATCACTCATTTTAGTGTTGTGGGTTATTTAGTGACAGAACATCGATGTGAAATAAAAGAGATTTGCAGAATGCTTTTTCTTTTTGTCTTACCGTATGAATTCTGCTTCATATGAGTACAAAAACAAGTTTTCGTTAGTCGAGCACAATAAGTACTTGTAACCGTGACACTATAAGGGCAATTCTCTATAAAAGTTAGGGGTTGGAAAAAGAATGACATCGCACCAAACCTCTCAGTTATATGGCAGTCATTTAGTTCAAATTATAATTAATCTTGTAAACAATATCCACCTTTCGGCGTGTTGGTATATTTGCATAGTAAAACAAGCATGCCAATGCATGTTTATGTTGTGTATACATTATCATTTTGTACAAAGTATAATTTGTACTAAATAATTGTACAGACTACAATGTGCATTTTGACTTTGAACACATTTCGTTTCCCTAAAGTGTAGAATTGTTTATAGCTTAGTTTAAGCAGATGATATACAAAACGAATTAAAGTGTATGGTATTATCTGTTATTGTCAACATGTACATTGAAATGATACGAAATCGATTACATTATCAAATAAAACGTCATGAATAGTTATATATCATTGTTGAATAACAATTTTAATCAGCAAGGTCCTAGACAATATCAAGGTTCGTAAAGTTCGTCTGTACTGATGATGAGATCACAGATATAATAACAACTGTTATCCTTATCCCAAAACAACATTGTAAATAAAGTCAACAGTAAAATTGAGAATGGAAATGGGGAATGTGTCAAAGAGACAACAATCCGACCATAGAACAGACAACACCAGAAGGTCACCAACAGGTTTTCAATGCAGCGAAAAATTCCCGCACCCGGAGGCGTCCTTCTGCTGGCCCCTAAATAATTATATGTACTAGTTCAGTGATAATGAACGCCATACTAAACTCCAAATTGTACACAACAAACTAAAATAAAAAATAATACAAGACTTACAAAGGCCAGAGGCTCCTGACTTGGGACAGGCGCAAAAATGCGGCGGGGTTAACCGTGTTTATGAGATCTCAACCCTTCCTCGCTGTTCGAAATTCATAAATCGATTGAGAAAAAAAAACAAATCCGGGTTGCAAACTAAAACTAAGGGGAAACATATCTAATATGAGAAGAAAACTATGACACAACAGAAACACAACACTAAAATGTACCACACACAGAAACGAACTATAATATAACAATGGTTATTTTCATGACTTGGTACAGGTTTTTTTTAAGAAAAAAAAACATGGGTTGAACCTGGTTTTGTGGCTAGCCAAACCTCCCGCTTTTATAGCAATGTGAAATATAACATTTAAATGACAACATTTCATGAAGAACTACAATACAAATAAATGGGATGACATATAGGACAGAGAAACACACGAATAATAGCTATTCAAAGGTACCAGGTTTATAATTCAATACGTGAGATCTCAACCCTTCCTTGCTGTTCGAAATTCATAAATCGATTGAGAAAAAAAAACCAAATCCGGGTTGCAAACTAAAACTAAGGCCACACCAATTTGATTCCTTGTTCGACGGACCCGCCCGCACCTATTTTTTTCAAAACAGAATTTTTTTATTTTTTTTTATATTCCCGCTTCCCGCATCCGGAAATGTAATCATGTCCATTTCCCGCACCGTTTTTTTTGTAAATATTATAAAAAGATATCAACATTTGTTTTTAAAATCACAGTCAAACCTGTATATAACGATTTTAAACATAAAAGCACCCCACCACACTTTGTAAATATCTGTGAGAATATTTGTTTCAGCATGAAACCTATTTATCCAAAGCGGGAGTGCTCCGATATAAATTTATATACCTGTAAAGAACAAAAAATTGGTTACTTTCCCCCTTACTTATATTCCCTATCAAAAAATGTTCGTTGTTAGAATAAAGTACAAAGAACTTCTGAAGGATTTGCCTTCAACTGCAATTATATTGCATGCTGGCGAAACAAAACTATCCATAGCCGCTGCATGTTTATGCACCAGTCCTGATTGATTGAGTGGCCTGTCGTTCAGTAGTTATCGTTTGTTGATGTTGTTCATTGGTATTTTCCCGTTTGGATATACATGATATCTAAATTAGATCGTTGGTTTTCCTGTTCGAATTGTGTACGCTAATAATTTTGGGGTCCTTTATAGCCTGCTGTTTAGTCTGTATCAAAGCCCTGTGTAAAAGGCCGTACTTTGACCTGTGTTTGTTATTATCAGGCTGAGAACAACCCTCCCTCAGACAAGGGGTCATTTTACTGATGTAGAAAAGAAAATAGAAATACCAAGAATTTGTATAGTTCTTCTATACAAAACCTTTTAAAACTTAAAATTTTGTACTCAAAAAGAGGAGAGTTACATCATATTTTAAACAACTTTTTCTAAAAGAGGGGTCCACTTATTTTGAATAATATTAAACTGTTAAAGTAAATGTGTTAACATGGTTAAAGTCCAGGAATATTACAAAATTCTTGGACATGTTTGGACCATTTAATACCAGATAGATATATAGTTCTTTGAGAAAATATGAGCCCTTTTGTACAAACAAATATATTATAACTTATATTGATCCCTCATAAAACATGTAAAAGGGATATTTATAACATTAAGGGGTTGTCCCAACTGATTATGACTTGGATGGAGAATTGTCTCATTGTCAGTCACACATACATAGACCAGATCTAATTATTTCTTGGTGAACAGGGAAAAAATACTTCAGAAATTAAAGAAATGTCAAAGTACAAGTGATAAATCAAGCTTTAATATTGTCAAAACCTACTATTTTATGTTTACAAAAAAAATTATAATCGCTCGCCTTTACTTTTCAAGGTTCGCCTCAAAAATTTGCAAATTAAATATTTTTTTATTAAAATTTTCAAATCGCTCGCTCGCCCCAAATTTTGGAGTCCAAAAATCCGTAGAACAAGAAATTAAATTGGTGTGGCCTAAGTGGAAACATATCTATTATGAGAAGAAAACTATGACACAACAGAAACACAACACTAAAATGTACCACACACAGAAACGAACAATAATATAACAATGGTTATTTTCATGACTTGGTACAGGTTTTTTTTAAGAAAAAAAACATGGGTTGAACCTGGTTTTGTGGCTAGCCAAACCTCCCGCTTTTATAGCAATGTGAAATATAACATTTAAATGACAACATTTCATGAAGAACTACAATACAAATAAATGGGATGACATATAGGACAGAGAAACACACGAATAATAGCTATTCAAAGGTACCAGGTTTATAATTCAATACGTCAGACACGCGTCAGTCTACACAAGACCAACCAGCGACGCTCAGATAAAGAAAGTTTGAAAGCCAAAACAAGTACAAAAATAAAGAGCAGAATACGGCTAAGGTTTTCTGCCTAAGATAAGACCATCTTTATTATTTAGAATAATTCATACTTTTGCAAACAGTAAATTTATAAAAATGACTATATAATAGAAATACCTCTCGAATAAGCATAGTTTATACACATTTTTTTGATGATATCCTAGTACAACTACACTTTTGGGGACAGTTTGGCTCAATTCTGACACATTCTTTGTGTGACTGTCCCACAGCAGGAGTATGCGACATACTTCAATTTTTTCGTGTATTTGATTTTTTTTTCACAATTGTTTTCCGTTTCATAATAAAAAGTAAAATCAAAAAAATACTGAACTTAGAGGAAAATCAATTCGGAAAGTCCATAATCACATGGCATCAAACAAAACAAAACGCATAAAACACGAATGGACAAGAACTGTCATATTCCTGACTTGGTACAGGCATTTTCAAATGTAGAAAATGGTGGATTAAACCTGGTTTTATAGCGCTAACCCTCACACTTTGATGACAGTCTCATAAAATTCCGTTATATTTACATTGATGCGTTAACTAAACAGACACAATAAATAAAATAGTCAAAATATGGGTACATCAGTCATCATCGTATAACAATTTTAAAAGGAACAATTTAACAGAACACAAAAACATCTAAAATAGACCTTTTGGTATTATATTATTGTATTATTGTACACTTGATATTTAAACATATATTTTATAGCTTACACTGAATCATTGTTTTTTTTTTTTTTTTTTTTTTTTTTTTTTTTTTTTTTTGGAGGGGGTAGATTTACTATATTGTTTTTCTTAATAATCTTTTATTATTATTATTATTATTATTATTATTATTATTATTATTATTATTATTATTATTATTATTATTATTTTTTTTTTTTTTTTTTTTTATTATTATTATTATCATTTAATTATTTATACTTTTGTTGTCCTTATAAAATTCCAACAAAGTTTTATTTTCCGTTTCAAATACTATATATTTTCGAAAGAGCTGAAGTATTATGTGACAATTATAAAAATGATCTTGATTTTTGTTAACTGTAGTGAATAAACTCAGCATAGATACCAGGACTAAATTTAGTATATACGCCAGACGCGCGTTTCGTCTACAAAAGACTCATCAGTGACGCTCGAGTCCAAAAAAGTATATAATATATGTTGGATTAAAAAATATATATAGCTAATTTACGAAATGGTTATCAACGGGCTCATAATCGAAGCTGATCTGTAGTTTGTTATTTTATTTTAAGTGGGAACATATAGTTGTTTCAATCCTAATCATATCATATCTTCCGTTGTTTTTTTTTAAATTAACTTAACAAACTACACGATAGGTTAGTCAACGAGTCAGCGATCAAAAAACACAAAAATCAAAAAGCCTTTCAAATGTCAACACGTTGTATTCTGCTGTATAGAAAAAAAAATAACGTGATACCTCGAAACGTACCTCCACTTAAGATGAATACAATCTAATAGAAACTACTCAAAATTTGTTATCAACATTCAAACATCAGATATCATGGTATAACTTGAGACAACCAACACCAATGTGGTTGAATAAAATTATCTAAGATTAAATGTGTTCCAGCTGAAAGACTTTCGTCGTAGGCAATGCATACCAATCATACATTCCGTCATCGGCGTCGACGTCAAAATATAGGTTCAATTTGTAGTTAAAAAAAATTAAACATCCAATACTGTGCCTTCCTTCAAATGCGATCTTACGAACCAAGAACAAATGTTTCTTTCAGATCAAAAGACAGTGTATAGAAAAAGAAATTCAACATTACAAATTTCACTTACAATGGCAATCGCAGACAGACCGCATAGTTCAACAGAGCTCTTAACGATTAATTTGTTCAAGGTCTTATAGTTGTTTCAATACATTTTATTATTTTGTTTGCTTTTGGCCGATGGTTTGGGATATGAAAATAACATTATTTGTTTTCGAAATTTTTAACATTGACTAATGAAGAGTACAAGAAATACTGTTGATAAAAATCAAAAAGTCCACGAAGTATACAGAACCAGAACGACACTCAATCTGTTTGGTCATAAATCAGGATGATGGGTTTCACGTTCGACTGGTTTCACCCTTTTTTTCTAAATCAGGCTGATTGTTATTTCTTTTTTACCTTTGATTAAATATGTGTCATTTGCATTCATGTGCATAGTTGTCTTAATTGCAATAAAAACATTCATATCTCCTTACGAATATTCTCAATTGGTAAATATAGGTTAAATGTATAATAACAGCAATATTGATGAAAGAAGAACCATAGATGTGAGTGCCAAGTACAAAATAAAGCTTCAAATAATATTGGCTCCGATAACCCAATTTGATTATGAAATTAGCACTAGAAGAAAGTGTTTTTAGAGATTCTACAGAAAAAGTAGATAACACTTTTATCCTTTTTAAATGTTATGTTAATATATTTATATCAGGTTATTATAGTAATAAAAAAATCAACTGAACTTCAAGCAGTTGTCCAAGGTATAGACATAAAATTGAGAATGGAAATCTGAGCTGGCGCCTTTTCTTGTGGTTCTTCTATGTTCGAAATTACCTCTGTATGGGGATGAAATTGTTTCTTATTATGTTTTACATTACTAAAACAGGAAATAAACATATATCTACCCTAGACATTTATCAGTACAGACAAAGATAAAATTGATAAAGTTGTCAGATAAATGTCATTAACCCAAATAAACCATCGTCATAAGGATTGGGTATGTTCTACCTTTTTTTTTTGCTTTACTCATAATGTATTTTTTAAATAAAATATTTGTATTTGATTTAAACAAAATATAAAACAGAATAATGAGATACGACTGGAATATACATTACGCTGTTGTGCTATATTTCAATCACAAGTTGTTATGTAAAGAGAAAATACGAAAAACAAAATGGCGGAATCTATTCTTAGTATATATATATTTAACCTATCTATAACCTTTTGGACACAATCTGTAGCAGTGGTTTTCCCATTAATTTTAAACATTCATATACATTAAAATTATACTCTAATTAAATTGGGAATTATGGAAAACATACGTATCGTATTGGTTACAAGCCATGTAACCGCTCTCCTGTTCTTTCTTTGAACCCTATCATTGCTAAAGATGTTTAAATACATATTTTAATGAAGATATTAAAATAGACACGGATATAATACGAAAAGCGATTAACGCCTACATGAGTTTCTTTAATTGTTTTGCTATCTTGGTTTGAGTGTTCACTTGAAAATATCTTTGAAAATGCTGTGTTATGTCCCCCCCCAAAAAAAAACCCAAGTGATGCCATAAATAGAAGTAAGTTATATCAAAGTATTCTCTTTTGAACCTTCTAGCTCGTGTAATATCTATATCTGGTTTTAGTTTCTAACGATACATAATGAGCTTTGATCTTACAAGTAATATGTCTAGTCAAAAGTTTACATTTAACTTCAGCCCTTGGGAACAGTCACAGATCTATCAACATCAAGTAACGAAAAATATTGTAGAAAAGCATCGCGTTTGCGCAAAAGGATTTTTAAAGGAAATATATTTTAAAAAATTTAAGTGAAAAGTTGGTTGAAAATTTGCCAATAATTAATTCTTATTCATTTTCTAATATAACATTGAATTGAAAATGTTTGAGTTGACCATACGATACCTTATATATACTGTCTTTTTACAAACATTCTCTTTCAAGATACCATTTTTTTTAACGAAAATTCTTTTTCTTAATACCTTTCTTTAAAGAAAAATTCTTTTTCTTGATAACTTTCTTTTAAGAAAAATTCTCTTTCTAAATACATTATTTTAAATTGAACTAAAATGTTGTTTATTCTGGTCTTTTTTTATTCGATCACAACCAGTACTGCTGAGTATAGATTACAATATATACATGTATTTGCTGAGATTTTTCAAATTTTATTTTCACAATTCAAATTCACAAAAGGCAATGTCATAAAGCTAATAAATTAAAATTCTAAAACAAGCAGCATCTGATGGAAATAACGGTCGAGTTAATTATTCACGGAGATTGATTTTTAAGCATTGAAAAATTAATTGTAAAACATTGAATATCAGAGAAATTAAAATATAACGAATTAAAGACATGGATTAAGTTCATTCACAGTTAAAATGCTAAAGTCCAAAGTATAGGAGATATTGGTTAAAAACATATTGTTGCTTTTTCTAAAAATGCAACGCCACAAAAAGGTTGATTTAGATTAAACAGTCAGCTTAAAAACTAATATTAATCTCATTCTTACGAGACATATGAAATCTTTTTGATTCTAATATGTTCTGTGTCTGCTTACTGTAATATTCAAAAGTAATCGAAAAGCATTTTTAGATTAGCGTTTTGTAGTTTTAACTTAGGTGATCATTTGAATATTTGTCTTTTATAATAACTACATCGAAATTTAAGAAAACTCAAAAATTCGGAAGACATAAGTAGTTATTAGACATGTACTGCAAAAGGCAAAATATATACAAATATAGTAGACTTATGCCACCAACTAATCTATACGAAATTAAACACAGAATTATGCAGATCAAGTTTATAATTCAAAAATACAAACTCCATATGCATTCAAATATTGTTTCAAATCATTGATTTCTCTTAACAGAGTTCTTTATTGCTATATTATCTAATATATACATAATGCATAACAATCGTTTTAACATGTACATAAATATTGTCAAACTTTATATGCTGGAATGATAATGTTTTATCCTAGCATTGATAATAGAGGACTCTGAGAGCCTTCTTGAAAATTAGTGTAATTCAGTGTTGATTATGGAGATGACATGTCTACGAGGGCGTTTTTCTTTTCAATTTTCTGTCAATTATCTTTTCTTCTTTCAGTAATATGTCAGATAATCCTTGTTTTTCGTATTTCAATGGCTGCGGAAATATCTTGGACCCAGAAGAAGACGAGGAACAAATAGTACCAACACTTAACCTTCTAAATATTAATTACGATATAAAGCAATATGTTGGACCATGGTGGAAGGGTGCTTGTTTTAGAAAAAGACAGACTAAGACAGTTTTAAGTAACATAAATGTACAATTTAAAAGTGGAGAGATGACCGCCATATTGGGAAGTTCAGGTTAGATTACAATGAAATCATATGTCCGAAAGCATAAAAGTTAAAAATACGAAACACCTGAAACAAATATTGAAATGTCGAAATACTTACTAGTATCAGGCCGGAAGAAGTGTTCAAAAGATACAGAGCAAAACTTTTAACGCAAAAGGCCGGATAATGTATTTCCGTCATGTCAAAAACCCATTGTAGGCCTTTAATTCATTATTATGTATTTAGATCTATGTGGAATATTATGACATTTATAGTCTTTATTGTGTAATTTAACTTTAATTTAAATTTTTAGCTAGCTATAAAACCAGGTTCAATCCACCATTTTCTACATTTGAAAATGCCTGTACCAAGTCAGGAATGTGATAGTTCTTGTCCATTCGTTTTTGATGCGTTTTGTTATTTGATTTTGCCATGTGATTATGGACTTTCCGAATTGATTTCCCTCTGAGTTCAGTATTTTTGTGAAATTTACTTTTTAATAGGAAATGCAGTTCGAACGTGGAATGAAACATCAACATAATACAACACACTTGCTTTAAAATTATATGTGTTAATTTTTTTTAACAGCCATAAATTATTGTCTTTATTCTTTTGTCGTCTGAAAAAAATTCTTTACGATTATTTCAGGTTCAGGAAAAACGTCTCTTTTAGACGTTATATCGTCTAGATACACAGGGAAACTTTATGGTAAGGTCTACTTCAACAATTACCTTTGCACCGCAGACATAATTAAACAGTACGCTGCTTACGTCATGCAAGCCGATCGTCTGCTACATAACCTAACAGTTCGCGAAACGCTGAAATATTCTGGTATTCTAAGACTTCCTGGAGCATACAACGACAAAGAAATCAATGCTGAAGTGAGAGTTATTTATAATCCTTGGTTAAGGCAATAAACAAATCCCTGAAGACATTGAGACTAGTTAATCATTTTGCCAGTTTTGATTGTAAATGACTCTTATACACGTCTTAATTAACGAAAGCTTATTTTTATTATAAATATATGGCTAGGAACTTCGTCTTTTATATGTATATAGAAAACTAGGCAGATAATGTGTTCCAAATCGATAATTATTAACGGTAATTGATAATCGGAGGCATTTTTAGTATAGAAATTGCAATACACACTACATATATAGAATATATAATTGTATGTTACTAAAAGAATTTGTTTTATAGGTTAATCGCGTGATAGCTGACATGGGATTAAAGCACGTTGCAGATTCAAAGATAGGTGGCTCTGTAATCAGAGGGATATCTGGCGGAGAAAGAAGACGTGTCACTATTGCTATTCAGCTTTTGCAAAACCCAAGTACGTTTGTTCTTATGTTGGGTTTTTTTGTATTGATTGGTTGCTGGCTGTTTGATTTGTGTTTCTAGCTCCTTTTATTTGATTATTTCGACAATTCATTTCAATAGTTATCTGTATACAGTAAATCGTTAACTTTAGAATATCAAAAAAACTTTCAATGCAACAGTTAATAATTAACCAAGAAAAAATATGTATTTACCATCGGAATTTGGTATGTTCTTTTTTTGACTTTCGAACTTTTATATCTGGGCGTCAATGATAAGTCTTGTGTGGACGAGGCGCGTTTTTGGCGTATTGAATTTTAAACCTGATGCCTTTTGTTATCTATTATTCATGTGTATCTTTGTCTAATACGTTCTCCTATTTATTTGTATTGTAGTATTGTAATATTATGTTGTCATTTTAATGTTATATTTAACATTGCCATTAAAGTGCGAGGTTTGTCATGCCACAAAACCAGGTTCAACCCACCATTTTTTTCTTTAAAAATGTCCTGTACCAAGTCAGGAAAATGGCCATTGTTATATCCTAGTTTGTTTCTGTGTGTTTAACATTTTAACGTTGTGTTTCCGATGTGTCCTATGTTTTCTCTTACATTTGAGTGTAATTCACATTACTACAAGACGTGTCACGGTACTTTTCTGTTCCAAATTCATGTATTTGGTTTTGATGTTATATTTGTTATTCCCATCGGATTTTGTCTAATACTTAGTCCGTTTCTATGTGTGTTACATTTTAATGTTGTGTAGTTGTTCTCCTCTTATATTTAATGCGTTTCCCTCAGTTTTAGTTTGTTACCCCGATTTTGTTTTGTGTCCATAGATTTACGAGTTTTGAACAGTATACTACTGTTGTTTTTATTTAATATCTTTAATTCTTTCGGGCATTTAACATTTGCAACATGGCTAAATGCATGTTGAGCAGGTAGTAGCAGTATGTTGTATTAATATTTTAACCCACGTCATACGTATACTATAGTATAAAAGTCGTTTATTTGCTTTTCCAGAAATCCTGTTACTAGATGAACCAACTACTGGTCTCGACAGTTGTACAACGCGCCACCTGGTTTCCAGTTTGTCGGACATTGCCCACAATGGAAAAATAGTCATTATGACCATCCACCAGCCAAGATCTGATGTATTTAAATTGTTTGACAATATAGGTCTCCTAAGTATGGGCGAAATAGTATATTTTGGAAAAGCTAATCAAATGGTAGAATATTTTGGGGAACTTGGATATCCATGTCCAACATATGCAAATCCGTTAGATCATTATGGTAAGTATTAAAAACAAATGGTTTGTTGTCCCCTTTGATTCTTAGCCTTCCTGATGAAGATACATAAAGACAATTCACTCTAAACCAACGGAACAAATGAAAGCTAGTTTGATATTCTTGGTAATTTGCTTTAAAACATATAATGAGTTACAATTTATGACAAAAATCAGCAAAGACCAATCGAAACAACATCTGATAGATACATTTATATAAATAATACTTTTAGATATTTGGATGATATTTTTGCTCTCAATAATGACGAGTTAAGTATGTATACTTAAGAAATTTTTCCTGTTGAACTTACTTTAAATAAAGCTAATAATAACAATGACCACTGCCCTTTCCTCTATCTTGATATCTATACCATTAACGGAAAGCTTAATACTAAAATTTATGATAAAAGAGATGATTTTTCATTTCCCATCGTTAATTATTAATTCTTAGATTATGACGTTCCCTTGTCACCATCTTACGGTGTTTACATATCTCAACTTGTACGATTCGCTCGTGTATGGAACAATGTTTTATATTTTAACGAGAGAAATTTATGTATTACTGAAAAACTATTACACCAGAGTTTTTGATATCACAAACTAGTCAAAACATTTACTAAATTTTATCATCGGCTTAAGACCATCATTTTTTAAATATAGCTCAACATGCAGACTTCTTATACGTTGAGGTATTTCACATCCATTTTTTTTTATGGAAATATTCTTTATAAAGCACAAAAAAGTCAGTATTCACCTCAGAAGCTAACAAAATCTTTAAATAGACTTATTAAGAAGGGATATAGTTACGATACTGTTGTCAGATCATTAAAGAGTGCATATTTTGGCGTTAATATTGATTCACTTATCGGCTTTGCATCGGAACTAAACACATTCATTTTTAAATAGCATGACACGGGTTATTTTCTTCTCGTATATTTTATGATGGTATGATACTAAACCCCTAACGAGAAGGATTGTACCTGATATTCATATGATGAAGACATAATCTTTCAATCAGTTTAATTGAAGTCTGGAGCTGACATGTCAGTTAACTGCTAGTATTCTGTTGTTATTTATGTATTATTGTCATTTTGTTTATTTTCTTTGGTTACACCTTCTGACATCAGACTTGGACTTCTCTTGAACTGAATTTTAATTTGCGTATTGTTATGTGTTTACTTTTCTACATTGGCTAGAGGTATAGGGGGAGGGTTGAGATCTCATAAACATGTTTCCTCCCAAGTCAGGAGCCCCTGGCCTTTGTTAGTCTTGTATTATTTTTATTTTAGTTTCTTGTGTACAATTCGGAGTTTAGTATGGCGTTCATTATCACTGAACTAGTATATATATTGTTTAGGGGCAAGCTCAAAGACGCCTCCGGGTGCGGGAATTTTTCGCTGCATTGAAGACCTGTTGGCGACCTTCCCTTCTGCTGTTGTCTGTTCTTCTATGGTCGGGTTGTTGTCTCTTTGACACATTCACCATTTCCATTCTCAATTTTATGATACTTCGTCCAATTTATGTAACCCATATGACTACAGCAAGATGGCAATGTCTATCTCAACCTCGTTTGCTTGCTCGCATGTATCGTTTTACGTGCCTCTCTAGTGTGTATCAAACTTTAAGAAGAAATTTAGAATACAATATCGTTCAATGTGGATTTTTTTTTATTTATTCGGAAATGCTGCACTTTTAGATATATCTATACAGGACGACCATTAAAAATGTCAACAATTATTGTAATTTCATTTTTTTTTTTAAAGTAACCTAAAATGAATAAATTGAGTTTATCTTATAACATCAGTTATTGATACTTCTTCTACCGATATTTTTGCAATAAAAAAGACTTATTTTTGTTTCTGTTCTATAGTTGATCTTGCAAGTATCGACAGGCGAGACCGTGATTTAGAAGTTAGGACATTTGCTAAAGTAGAAAATCTCATCATGACCTATACAAACTCGACAATCAAAAGAGAAATGGTTCAGAGCATAGAAAAAGAGACCATGCGTCCAACGACAAGAAGAACAATGATCCACTTAGAGAGACCACATTCACCTATTGTATTCACTGTTATGCTTTGTCTTATAAGGTAGGTAAGCATAACTAAACACATGTATTATTTTTTTTAAAGCAGTTGTTGCATGACACGGGTTATGTTCTTCTCATATATTTTATGATAGCATGATACTAAACCCCTAACGGGAGGGATTGTGCCTGATATTCATATGATGAAGACATAATCTTTCAATCAGTTTAATTGAGGTCTGGAGCTGGCATGTCAGTTAACTGTTAGTAGTCTGTTGTTATTTATGTATTATTGTCATTTTATTTATTTTCTTTTGTTACATCTTTTGACATCGGACTCGGACTTCTCTTGAACTGAATTTTAATTTGCGTATTGTTATACGTTTACTTTTCTACATTGGCTAGAGGTATAAAGGACTGAGATCTCATAAACATGTTTAACCCCGCCACAATTTAGTTTCTTGTGTATAATTCGAAGTTTAGTATGACGTCCATTATCACTGTACTAGTATACATTTTTTAGGGGTAAGCTGAAGGACACCTACGGGTGCAGGAATTCTCGCTACATTGAAGACCCATTGGTGGCCTTCGGCTGTTGTCTGCTCTATGGTCGGGTTGTTGTCGCTTTGACACATTCACCATTTCCTTTCTCAATTTTATTGATATATTTGTAATTCCTTTTAATTAACATTTCGTCTTAAAAAGAGTTTCAGCTTTCGTGGAATCTAAGATTTCTTGTCATGATGGTTTACTAAATGAAAAAGAAAAATACATTTCGTAGATGTGTTGACTCAAAAATGTAATCATTTTTCTTGGTAACAGTTCTAGGGACATGGCAAAGAATAAACTATTTATAATTCGCTTCACATTCAATAATTAATACTATGTGCGTTTTATGATATCTAACGAGGATACATATGGGACAATCAAACCTTACCAGTCAAAAAAATACAATATTAGAGGCAAAAAAAAAAAAAAAGAAAGCCAAAAACAGAAGTCTTTAAAACACGCTGAAAATAATATATCTAGCAACAATAGCACAGTCTTTTCATTGTTCAAACACGAATAACATTATGAAAGTCTGCTAATTTCTGTTTGTTTGAACGTTATTGTTGACCATTCTTCGAATAGAAAAAAATCGTCAATTTTCATCTATCAGCGTGCCTTTGCACCTTTTATATTACTAAGAACCGCATTACCCATTTCAGAAGGATGATGGTAAATTTACGAAGAGATAGATCTATATACTTGTCTCGTATCTTGTTGTTGACTATGTATGTACCATTTATACTGGCTTTCCTGGGACGTCTAAAAGACAACCAGGAGTCTATACAAGATAGAATGGGACTACTTTATCAGTCTACAAATGTACCTTTGTTTGTTGCCGTTCTAGTCCCTGTGGCTGTTTGTAAGTACAATTGTACTCATTTAGTTTCGATACAATCATAACTCATAATTCGAGTCAGCAATCTCTGACTTTTTTCCATTACAAGCAATTTATACTATATGTCATAATTTCAAAACAAAATTCCCATAAGGACTTACGCAGACGATGTTATATAAATAATAAATTTGGCACTTTATAACCAGGAATATTTTTGATCTGGAAGGCAACTGAAGTTGTAACAATTCAGTCATTTTATATACAAACTCTGTCAGTTATTTTAATATAACCTTTTAGTAAAGTACAATTTCTGTCCCGGATTTTACAGCTATGAGATTTTGAATTAGTTTGTAATCCCTTAATTTTTTCTGCCTATTTCCAATTTTAAAGTTTATAAGGACAACTATACTTGGGATTTGTGTAAAAGGTTTGATAACCATAATCAATTTCATTTCATATTGCTGATATAAATCTTAATCATATCGCCTAATTCTATATTTTGTTTATTTGTTTTTTATGTAGATACATTTTTACTTTTCAGTTCCTCCTATACGAGATCTGTATTACAGAGAATGTCGGGACGGACTGTATTCAACTACAACATTTGTACTGTCATACATTATACATATGATTCCATTTCATGCTGTAGCAAGTTTAATATTTTCCTTGATTGTTTATTGGTAGGTTTTATATCAAGTTTGTCATATACCACATGACGTTTTTACGTATTTATACATCACTGGCTTTTAAATGATTATGTTTGAGACTTTCTGCTAAAAGTAATTAAAGAAAACGATTCGGTAATATCAAATTTATTAAATATTTTCTTATCAGCTGTAGGAATTTTCAAAATGATTGATCTAAAGTTGATTCAAAATATTTGTAAAATATCTTACCTAGTTCTACTACTTCGTTATAATTTTACATGTTTTTCCAGGCCCATACCAAAGCAGGATTTTGTCAATTTGTATATCTACAAAACTGATTGTAGACAGTTTACCAATAATTTTTATATGCTATCGCTGTCAAAAATTATTTGCATGTTTTGCAATGTATGCTTTAAATGACGTGAGAGTAATGTAGAATATGGTTGTGTTTCTTCAATATAGTATAGTTGGCAACAAAGGTTCTGTATTTATCATTTACGGACGTATTCGAATATTTGTAATTTTCTACGTATTTTTTTTATTTTTTTTATTTTAGGGTTACTGGTCTTTATCCATCGTGGGAAAGATTTGGAATATATTACGCGGATGTATTCGCCATGCATTTTAGTGGTGAAATAATGACCATAGGAATCATGGGAGTATTTTATAGTGCACAAGTTTCTCAAAGCGTGGCGTCACTAGTTATATCAGCAACAACTTTGTTTTCCTCGGGATTCATCAGGTAAACTATCTACTCTAGTTTCACATATGAGTGAATTTCACATATATATGCATTAAACTTTAGTCTGTTTTAATAAAATTATTTAATTCTACAAAATTTTATATTATTTTTATAGTTTTTTTTATTCATAAATAGTAACCTCTATTTGTATTTATACACCCTCCATCTCAATCCTACCCAAAAAGAATTGTATTTATTTAAGGTAGTTTCCAATCATAAGGTAGATGACTAAAAATATATCAAAAGCGTTGAAATGTTCACCCTATAGATTAAAACAATAGCCTTGAAGAAATCGAATGAATACATATTACATTTCACATTTCTTTCTGAATAAGATTATAGGCCATGTCAATGCTTTTCAATAAAATATTACCATTAGAGATTAACCAAATATTAAGCGGAAGTAGTAAAAAATGATCATTGCAGATGGAAGATAATCAACTGTCATATTAGAGATAATGAAAAAGTTTATTGGATATTTAAAGGCAGCTTTTGAAGGTCGCATAGGTTCCAATCTCCATATAACGAAATCAGAGTTTCATGTTTTATTTAGATTGCCATACATTCCAATAAAGTGGTTGTTTTTCGTATACGTAACAATGTATTTTATACATTAAATTCTATATTATGTTTTCATTTTAATTTCAGAACACTGCCAGATATTTTGCCAATGTTTCAGTGGCTTAGTTGGGGCGTTGTAATGAAATATAGTGCAGAAATTGTAGTAGCTAACGAATTCCACAACCTCAATATCAGCTGTGAAGCAAACAAAGAAGGTAGATAATTATAGATTATCGTTGATCATCTCATCGATATTGATTTTCTCGCTTGAGCCGGTACTCTGTTTTTCGTTAATTTACCTATGACGACGTTGTTAATTTCATGTCTATTTCATGAGCAACACCACGTGCATAATTAGTTTCTACCATTCATTTTCCATCTCAAGCGAGTATCATGTTATGAAAAATTTTCACAAAAAAAAAAGATCAAAGGAGAAATGCACAAAATGGAGATAACATACAATTCTGATATAAAACATGGATTATGGAAAGATGGAAATAACTGCATTCAAAGATTTACAATATTAATTTTTCCTTTCTTCTATAACCTTCATGTTAGTTTGGAAGTTCATACAGATGTTTAAATATACGTAGATGTGAATCAATGTTTCGGAAGATTGAATAATTATATGTCTGGCGTCCAGAAGAATCTGCTTTCACCTGCTACTGTGATATTTTTTTGAACTTCTATCTCAATGCCTAAATTATAAACCCTGTCTACGTTGGGTCTTCAGAAATTAATTTTAGTCGTGAATTATATTTCTTAGTTTAATAATGAGGCAGTGTAGTTGCAAGAACTAGATATTATACGAACATTTTTTTTTTATGCGGTAATTGTTACATTTTAGTTTTGCATAAATGAAAATAAATTTGATGGTAAACTTTAATAATTAATTGTTGGAGCTAGAACTTTATACATTTAAAGTTTAAACACAAAAACAACAAATCAAAACTGAGTCCTTATTGAACTATTGAAAAAGTACAATTCTTGAAAAATATAAGAGGACGTAAAAGAGGGACGAAAGATACCAAAGGGACAGTCAAACTCATAAATCTAAAACAAACTGACAACGCCATGGCTAAAAACTAAAAAGACAAACAAACAACAGCACACACGACACAACATAGAAAACTAAAGAATAAACAACACGAACCCCACCAAAAAACTAGGGGTGATCTCAGGTGCTCCGGAAGGGTAAGCAGATCCTGCTCCACATGCGACACCCGTCGTGTTGCTTATGTGATAACATATCCGGTAAATAGTCTAATTCGGTAGGTCACATTCATGAAAGGGAAGGGGATTGTAGTACTGTATGTCACTGCGATGACCATAATCAAATGACGATATATCCTTAGAATTTATCCTTTCCTGTTTTTAACTAATTCCATTACTATAGCAGAGAAGAGAGAGGCGAAAGATACCAGAGGAACAGTCAAACACATAGATCGAAACTAAACTGTCAACGCCATGGTAAAAAATGAAAAAGACAAAGAGACAAATAATAGTACAAATGATATTATAAAGGGAAACATCGTTTGGGTCGCATGACTCCACATTCATCCAGGTCATAAACGAAAAACTATTTACTAAAAGACATTCCACACTTGAGCCCAATAGAATTGTCATTAATATGATCATATTTATAAATTAACTGTTTAAAAAACTTTTGAATTTTTGAAATACTAAAATTTATAGGAATTTTGGTTCTCAAAAGCAGATGAAACGCGCGTCAGGCGTAAATATTTTTTTTTAACTTGGTATCTATGATGAGTTTATTCTCAATATCATCTTGAACTATTTAAGATGGTGCCAAATACTACAGGGAGATAACTGTGTAAAATTAGCTAAACGTTTTAATCATGTTGTATTGTTAAGGAAATATTAAGCTTCTCTATGATCAAAATTAGTGTCAAAAATTGTCAAACTGCTATATATTCAACCAATTTTTTCCGAAAAAGTGATTGGTTCAATTTTTTTGAAATTTTTATATTCTTTTCAAAGGGGTGAAATACATATTTTGTCCAAATTTCACGAAAATTAAACGAATCAAATTAATTTTGGTCAAAGTGTTGGGTAGCACCTTAAATGTATGCTCAAATACATGTTTTACGAATAATGATGTAAGGAAACAACTATTAATATTATGTTTTATATGGAAAGGGGTATAATATTAAGAAAACCTTCTAACAACCTGCAAAAACAATAAAATCATTATTCCCTATAAATATTCATTCGCCATGTCTATCAAACAAACATAAGATGGTCATTAGATGGTCATGATGCACATTTATAAAATGTTGATATAAAATCGGAAACCAAACATTATGACACAAAACATATAGATATATGACATCTGAATCAAGTACCCAGCAACGCCCACTCCACTGTGTTTTTGTTAGAAGTGTTTATATTTGTATTTATCTTATGAGTTTTAAAATATTAAAAAGAAGATGGGATGTGATTGCCAACACTTCACAAAAGACCAAATGGCACAGAAACAAACAACTATAGGTCACCGTACGGTCTTCAACAGTGAGCAATAAGCCTTTTTCAGCCGATTTTTATAGTTCGTTCTTATGTTGTATGTTCAAACACTGTCTGTTAGGGAATGGTTGGAATGTTTAACCCCGCCACATTCTGTATGTATGTGCCTGTCCTGAGTCAGAGTCGTTTGTTGCTGTGTTACATATTTGTTTTTCGTTCATTTTTTACACATACATTATGCCGTTAGTTTTCTTGTTTAAATTGTTTAAGAATGTTTTATATGTTCGTGATATAATTTGAACTGCTTCTTATTAATTTGAAATGAAAAATATAAAGATTTTAGTGAAAAATAACGATGAAAGTATTTCATCATCTTCATTCGTTTGACCGTTTCTATAACTTTTATCACAATAATTTCCAAGTCATAATCATAAACATATCAAATTTGCTTGTAGGGGTTCCATGTCTGTATCCAAATGGAAACATGTATCTAGACGATTTTTATCCGGACTCTTGGGAAAACATGGAAAGGAACTTTTACGCTCTTGGTGGATTTATTGTGCTGTTTACAGTTCTGACTATTACAGCATTCAAAATAAGGGGGATACCAAACCTTCATTAATGTCATTATGAAAAAAAATATAAAAAACTATGAAAGGTAGAACCAAAATAATATGTATCATTATTTGAACTCAGGGATCTGTTTTGATTTGAATAACTATTATAAGAAGTGTGGTTTAAGATATTTCTCTTGATAGTTTTAATGACACAAAGAGGCAGTAAAACTTGTTAGTTTTTCTTTGATCGTGTATTTTAATGAACTTTTGCATATGTTGTAAATATTGTAAAAAAATAAGAAATCAGTTAAAGACAAAATATTAAAATATTGATATAATTATTGTTATATAGTGTTATCACGCTTAGTTATTGTTATTAAGTATAAGTTATATTGTTTAAATCTTGAGCTGCTTTTTGATGTTTATACTGAAATCAGTAAACCCAAAAAAAAATTTTTGATTTCTGTTTTGTTTTAATTTTTCAGACACTTGTCAAAAAATTAAGCTATAGCTTAGATTTTCAATTTTTTAAAGGTTTAATCAAGATACATCCACGTTATACAAATGTTGACTTTTCTATTGTTTCTTTTATTTATAATGTTGCGATAAGAAGTGTCACCACGGTGGGTATGGTTGTCCTGCGAGAGAACGTACTGTGCTGGTGATCTGGTCCTGACGGGTGCTGGTGATCAATGAAAAAATGTAAACAAAGACGAAAATAATGATTTTTGACGTTTTCACTCATAAAAAATGGAAGAAAACGGTTGAGATTTTTCAATTTTGTTTCTTATGGGTTCATATGTAAACCATTAAAAAGTTGACCCTCTAAACTTTTTCAGTAAGCGTAACACAGAAATGCTCATTTTCAGAAAATCTCGAACTGAAAAAATAAAACA
The DNA here is from genome assembly GCA_037788925.1 of Mytilus galloprovincialis. NCBI lineage: Eukaryota > Metazoa > Mollusca > Bivalvia > Mytilida > Mytilidae > Mytilus > Mytilus galloprovincialis. The sequence goes on along the minus strand of CM075334.1, from coordinate 42,043,395 downwards.
AAAATGCTCATAGAGTCCGCTTTCTATACCGCAATCCACGCGACAAAACTATTTTGTGAAAAAACATTGCAATTTATTAACATTTAGCATTTTCTCAATTTATTCATGTCCTGATACTGTGCTGGTGGGTCCTGTCATTGTGCTGGTGGGTCCTGATACGGTGCTGGTGATTTTGGATAAGAAGTTGGTCATATTTGAAACAAATGTTACAAAATCAATAAAATTGGGCAGATAATTGTTGTCAATAGGATCTATGACTCCTATTTTAGCTCTTGTGCATCCATTTGGCTGTTTAATATGTGTTTTGAAATGATCGTAACTTGTATTAAATAATTACATAAAAGGGCAACATTTTTCGTCCAATATCAGATAACAATATATAGTATCTAAAATAAGAATAGTTTTATTAAGATATTTTAAATGCCCCTTACATTGATGCTTCAACAATGATCAAAGTCAATGCCGCATAGACATGTTTGTTAGCGCTCCGCATATCCCTCCCCACTTCCACCCAACCAACCCTCCTCATTTCCTCCTTCATTGTTACAGTGGTGTACCAACACAACAATTTAAGAAGGTACCAAGCAATATTTTACAGTTCAATTTAATGATCATGAATGGAAGGAAATGGTACGTATAGTAAGTTTACATAGGACAAAAAGAAATTGATAGTATTTTTTGGCGAAAGACTTAAACGCTTCCTTGCATTATATAGTACAGCTCTTCTATAAAAGCATGCAAAAAAAAACTTTGATTGACTTGCTTGCTATGTTTGCTTGGATGTTTTCAAACAATAGGTAGGCGGAGTTTCAATACATACTGGGATTTGATTGGACAAATACAAACTGACAGGAATTGAAGTTAATGTTTATTTTCCAAATAAATTGTAGTATATAGTAAACAGACTACTTATCTGTCGTTTACAAACATCCAAACAATCATAGCAAGCAATTTAATCAATGGTTTGCTTTGCATATATTTATAGAAGAGCTGTAAATTCTAAAAAAAAAAAGAAATTTTGTTGTCGTAGATGGTTAAATCCTCAACAAAATCACAATATCTTTGTTGGAACGAATAAAGGTTTTAAATCAAATTTTCGTGGACTTTTTAGCTTCCACCCTGACGAGACATGTTAGCTGTTCGTATGCTGTTGCACCTGACGCACGGAAACTTTCACATTTCCATCTTCTTTTCTGAAATATTTTACCCAGCTCATACTTGACAGGACTGTTATCCTAGTAAAAGGTGTAATAATTGAACACAAGTTAAAAATTCCATAATACTATATAATTCATTTTATGTGTCAATTTGTTCGAAAAAAGTCGAAAAGAAGAGAGTTTTTTTAATGCCATGATTATCTGCCGCTTTCTAGATCTATGCTTAGCATTTATTTCAGATGACATGGACTCCTCACCCTGGTGACCCTGCTGCCTTTCATAACTTTATCCGTATACATATATTAATAGATAAACAAAAGGCTGCAACTGGTATTTGATTCGTTGTAACGAGAATATTTGTGGTGAATGGAAACTGTGAGGGTCAAAATCTTAAATTGGTTATAAATGTTGCTGGACCCAGTTTCGTTATCTGATCTGAATTTTCTGAAATGTGCAAGGTGATAGACATTTTGATTTTTTTTACTCGGTAAGTTTTGCCCTAATTGCTTGAACATTTGCAATATTAAAGCCGATTTCAATGAGTGTGTAGACAAAGGGAATATCTTTGGTTATCTTGCTTGCTGAACAGAAAAGTCATTGTTAGGTTATGTAAACTACCCTACTTTAATAGTAGACTAGTCCGACAAATGACACATCTTTCTGTCTGTAGGACCAGGCTAATTCGAAAGAAGGGTATAGACCTTACCTAACAATGACTTCACGGTTTAGCTAACAAGCAGGCTAACCAAAGATATAACATTTGCCTACATACTCAATGGAATCGGCTGTAACTAAAAACTCGAATACATTTTAACAGACAGTGGTCTGGTTTTTTGATGAATATTGTTTTTCCTAGATTCACTCTTGAAAAAATCATTTGGTAACATTTGGTCATTGTAATACGGACGCCAAGACAATAAATGAACCTCATACGATCCCTCGACACAGTTGAGCTTATATATGATCTTATAGCGATTCGGGTTGAAAATCAGTTGAAATTAAGCCAGTTATTTGTGTGTGTAGATTTGTATTGTTTTAAACTGTTATGCCTTTTTAAAGTTAAATCTAGGTGTTTAATCTAAGAATTTCTTTTTTAAACTTATTTACTTGTTTTATACTCAATTGGTAGTATGAAGTTACGAGATATTTTAATTTTTGAAATTGAAGGCACAATTAACAAAGCAAACGTTAGTTTCAAATACTTTTAAATAGATTTTTAAGGATAATGTACCCTTGTCTTGATCCCATGCTAAACATAACAAAAATTTCTGTACAAAGGTCTGTGAATTTTCTACAAAAATAGTGATTTTATTTTCACCTAATTCTCTTTTTCTACTAAATACAATAATGAACTATAAATAATAATGCTTTGCAAGAAGTTTCCCCTTGATACATGTATATGTACAAAATTATATCTCTATTATTCATTATCTGTGCTGTTTTGATACTATTGCAGTTTTCACATTTTCGTAATTGACAGGCCACAGGAGGGGGTGATAAACCATACACGAAAATATAAAATATTGATCTAAGTACTTAATTTGCATCTCTGAACCCCCACCCCGGCTTGTTTTTTAGGAGGGTGTCTAAAAATGGTCGATTACAGACAGCCGAGTACGCATTTTACTTTCCAGGCGTGTTTACGTTGATTGTTAAAGTCCTGAAAACGGATAGATAGAAACAAAAATGTTTGATTTATCTGGCTTTAGATTCAGTTTTTTTAAATATAAATTAAGTCTACATTTTAATATAATAATACTAAGAATTCACAATATAAAAAAATGCAGAAAAAAAATGGAGATGTGAAATATCTTAATAAGGAGTCATTACTACAGAGATGGTGTGTTTGACACACAAAACTTAAAAGTTTAGTGATATTACCAATATTAAAATAAAAATGTATTTTAGTTTGGTAGTTTTTCCATTTACTCATTTTCAATCATAATTAAGGCATATTTGATTTTTTATTCATAAAAATATTTAAATATAGAAAAGTAGGACACATTGTTCACTTCCTCCCCTGTAATTCTTTATCAAAAATATTTATTTATTTTGGAATTTTGAAATGAAAAAGCTAAGAAATCTTAGTTTTGTTAATGTTCTCTAGGTTATCTCGTCTTCATTCTCTGACATATTCTCTGACATATTCTATTCTGCCCTTTCATAAAATAGTGATTTTTTTTAGTGTTCTATCGAACTTTCGAAAAAAATACCTGATAACCGTTCAGACAAAAAAATATGTTGAAAAAATCTTACAGATACAGCAAGTGATTCTTAATAGCTGTAAGATACATTTTTCTTTTAAAATACAACTTTTAAATCTTACGGAAAACTATTCCAAGCTTAACACTTTCACTGTAACCTCGCTCTAACTTATCCCCCATCCCCCCCCCCCCCCCCCCCAAAAAAAACAAACAAACAAACCCGCAATACTATTGTCATTCTTATAGTCAGCACTCAATTTTTCACAAACAAATGTGTTTTAAGCTGCTAAAGACATATGATTCAAACGCTCAGAAAGTCCTTTCTTCTATATTTTTGCTCTCCATTTTTATACAAAACCTTTTACATTTTTATTTTATGGATTATTGTTGAAGGTCGTACAATGACGTATGGTTGTTAACACATACTTTCTTTGGTTTCTTATGGAAATTTGTCCATTGACAACAAACATACAACATCATCTACTTTATATAAGTATTGTATAAATTACAACGTATTTTGGCGATCTTGAAAAATGATCGTAATCCCGAAAATCGTAAACATATTTTCTTATCTTAAAAGGGGGCAAGAAGGGTTCCATTAACAGGCCAATAAATAAAATCACAGTTAATTATAAAAAGAATAAAAAATAGGTTTTTTTTTCTCTCATAATAACAGTAAACAGATTCATAACAATGTCAATTTCAAGAAAGCAGACAACAGTTAATTACTAGTAGTCAATAACAGTACAGCATCAATGATCTTGACTGAATATTTGCCACTTTTAACTAAAATATAAAGGCACAGAACCAGGACATAGGAGCACAGAACCAGGACCGTTTTTCTTATCACCAGCACATCGTCAGGACAATTCCGTTTAACGAACTTGCACGACTTTTGCAATTTTATATTGTTGTAATATACTTTGCATGGTACTTATGACGCATCAGAGAAAAATTAAGCAACAAAACAGTCGTTTTATTGCCGTTCTGATACAATGTAAACAAACCCACCAGCACAGAATCAGGACCCACCAGCACCCGTCAGGACCAAATCACCAGCACAGTACGTTCTCTCGCAGGACAACCATACCCACCGTGGTCACGGTACTTGTCTATCCCAAATTCACGTACTTGGTTTTGATGTTATATTTGTTATTCTGGGGTGATTTTTTCTGATGCTTGGTCCGTTTCTGTGTGTGTTACATTGTAGTGTTGTGTCGTTGTTCTCCTCTTATATTTAATACGTTTTCCTCAGTTTTAGTTTGTTACCCCGATTTTGTTTTTTGTCCATGGATTTGTGAGTTTGAACAGCGGTATACTACTGTTGCCTTTATTGATCCGTTTTCTATACTATACGTGAATGCATTAATGCCATAATTAGAAAGAGTTAAAACACCTATTATTACACGAAGTAGCATGTATATAACCTCGGTTTTCTTCCTGTTTCTGAAGGTCCTTAATTACAGTTACACACAAATGTAGTAGTAAGCTGTTTCTTTTCATTTTAATAGATGAACTCGAACAGTGTATAACTTTGAGCCAACGAAAAAATAAGCTACATAAAAATTGCATCAGAATAGTCTATAAGTCAAAACTGAATTGACCTTCGTATATCGTATAAGCTTTATTGATGTTAATACAGTCTTATTGATGTCATCTCAACATTTTCTCTTCAATTTAATCCGAAGGCGTAAATATACTTTACTTCAAGTTATATTCTTTTTATCAAAATACTAAATCAGATAAACCCTTGATCTGATGTCTGGGGAATAAATTATACAAATTATAATCTATATGTGGACTGCTAGAAGTAAATTGCAGTTTCTTAGGTGTAGTGTAAAAAATGTGTGCCACATTTGAACAATAACATACTAAGGGCAACTGTTATTTGCCTTTTTTATAATTTCGTAAATATAATAAGAAGACTAATGAAGGTAAATAAAGGCAACAGTAGTATACCGATATTCAAAACTCAGAAATCGATAGAAAAAAAACAAATCCGGGTCACAAACCAAAACAGAGGGAAACGCAGTAAGTATAAGAGGAGAATGACGACACAACATTAAAATATAACACACACAGAAACGAACTAAGCATTAGACAAAATCCGATGAGAATAACAAATATAACATCAAAACTGAATACATAAATTTGGGATAGAAAAGTACCGTGACACGTCTTATAATAATGTGAATTCACACTCAAATATAAGAGGAAACAAACGACACAAAAGAAACACAACGTTAAAATGTAACACACACAGAAATGAACTATAATATATCAATGACCATATTCCTGACTTGGTACAGGACATTTTTTAAGAAAAAAATGGTGGGTTTAACCTTGTTTTGTGGCATACCAAACCTCCCGCTTTAATGGCCATGTTAAATATAACATAAAAATGACAACACAACATTACAGGACTTCAATTCAAAGGAAAAAACAAGGGAATTATATGAACCACTACAGGAGCGATACCCGGTGCATCGTCAGGTTAAGTATCTTTGTAATGCAGCATGCGAACCTAAACTACAAATTAGACGACTATGATGATATATAAAGATCTTCAAAAACATGTTGTTGAATTGATTCCTTAATAAAGTATCGTATCAGTTTGGTAGGTTCTGTGGGCAAAATGGGTCGAATTGGACAACTGAAAAAAAGATAAATATGTTCTGCTCTCTTAAAACAAGATAATGTACTACTAGTATTCAATAAAAAAAAAAAAAAACACTTAATAAATTTCATACGTTCGAAGCGATGAAATGGATCTAACTTCACAAGGAACACTCGAAGCCAAATATTTGAAAGTCTAGGATGTATTAGAGCCGAAACAATTGAAAAGCTATTTGAAAAAAGAAAACAGTATCAAGATCATCTTAGGTCAACCTTGCCGTAAGGAGTTGAAACTCAAGTGTCTTTAAATTTCAAACTAGTTAACCGACTAATTTACAAAGGTGTGTTATAAATCATGTCAGTACTGAAGTACTTACTTCTTCGCTTTGCATTAAGATCTTTCTTTGCATTAAGATCGGGCATGACTATGTATAAATCAATCAAACAGAGACTCTAACTCGACACTATGGAAGTCCAAGTGACCATTATCATATACAAAAGTTGCCATCGTTTGTTTATACAGAATGTAGTGGTATTCCATCAAAATTTTCTAAATACCGAATATGGTCCAAAACTGATTTGCTATTTATTTAAACGCAATCTGGAGCAGAATTTGTCTACTCCTCTGTAGGACATGAGATCTACCTTGATTTTTGGTTGGGTTCGTGTTTTTAATATTTAGTTTTCTATAGATATAGGAAGAGGTGGTGTGAGTGCCAATGAGACATCTCCATCCAAATAACAATTTAAAAAAAAAGTAAACCATTATAGGTCAATCTACGGCCTTCAACACGGAGCCTTGACTCACACCGAACAACAAGCTATAAAGGGCCCCAAAATTACTAGTGTAAAACCATTCAAACGGGAAAACCCACGGTCTAATCTATATAAAATAAAAAAACGAGAAACGAGAAACTTTGTTTTTGTGTACTGTTTTGTTTTTTGTATTTTTTTTACATAGCGTTGTCAGTTTATTTGCAAATGAGTTTAAATGTTCCTTTGATATATTTCGACTATCTTTTTGGGACTGAAAAATACTAAAACCTTTACTTAAAAAAAACATACCGATCTGATTGCTGGCAGTATCAATGAGCATTGATTTTTCATAAACATCAGGAGTTATGTACATTTCAACTCTATTATTAATGTCTTGTAAGTATACTGTAACACAAATTGTAAGACATAAATAAGGAAATATTGAGTAAAAGTCAAGACAAAAATGCGTATTTTCATGCCAGTACCGAAGTACTGGCTACTGGGCTGGTGATATCCTCGGGGACTAATAGTCCACCAGCAGAGGCATCGACCCAGTGGTAGTAATAAAATTAACGGTACCAATTTTCTTGCATCAGATGTGCATTTCGACAATACATGTCTCTTCAGTGATGCTCGTGGCCAAAATATTTGAAATCCAAAGCTTATATAAAAGATGAAGAGCTATAATCCAAAAGGTTAAAAAAAAGTATAGCCAAATCCGTGAAAGGAATCAGAGCTTTGCATGAGGGAGATACATTCCTTAATTTATAATAATTTCTATCATTTTGTAACAGCAAATGATAACACAATACATAGTAAATAGGTTCCAGGCTTACAATTTATTGCGCCTGCAGACGCACGTTTCGTGCGTTTTTTGCCATTTGATTAGGGACTTTCCATGTTTGATTTAACTAGGAATTCAGTATTTTTGTGATTTTACTTTTTTCGTCTACATCAGTGACGCTCAGATCAAAATAGTTAGAAAGCCAAACAAGTACAAAGTTGAAGAGCAATGGTGATCCAAAATTCCAAAAAGTTGTGCCAAATACAGCTTATGTTATCTATACCTGGGATAAGAACATCCTAAGTATTTCAAATAATTCTATAAGCATTAGGATATGCGGTCTCCATAATGTTATCTAGACATTGAAAAATAGAAGCACTCTCTTGAAAACTGGATTTAAAATTAAAAACATTGTAGTCCTATAATGAATTAACCAATTACGGATATGCAACTGCAATATTGATAAAAATATATACACATGAATGTGTCTTTCTATAAAATAAATGCATTCATGTATTATTTAAAAAGAATGTCAACTTGAATGAATCAATATGAAAGTTTAATGTTATTATAATATACATACCACAAGTCTCTTGGAAATAATTGATAGTTGATCCATCGATGTAGTAAAATGCAGATGACAACGTGTATTCGCCTTGATTCGACGCATGTTTCAAGTAAAATTTTTGTTATCTTAAATATAATTATTTTCTGAAAAAAAGATACTTTAACATAATCTCTAGATGAATTAAATTTACTTCGTGAATTATATTTATTTTTTCATAGCATTTTGAAATTGAGTGAGTGTGAGGTTCCACGTTTCATATGCTGTAAACCGTTTTTGATTATAAAAAAACAAGGACAAAAATGCTCGCGAATGGCACAATTGTATATTTCCACACGGTCATTCTTGTGATATATAAATATCCATATATACTCATGGTAAGCTTTTAGAATTTGCCTCCAACTGATACTCATTTGCGTCAGACACACAGATCGGTGAGTGTGTTTGTGGATGGATGTTTTTGTGTTCTGTTAAATTGTGCCTTTTAAAATTGTTATACGATGATGAATGATGTACCCATATTTTGACTATTTTATTTATTGTGTCTGTTTAGTTTACACATCAATGTAAATATAACGGAATTTGACGCGACTGTCATCAAAGTGAGAGAGTTGGCGCTATAAAACCAGGTTTGGTCCACCATTTTCTACATTTGAAAATGCCTGTACCAAGTCAGGAATATGACAGCTCTTGTCCATTCGTTTTTGATGCGTTTTGTTATTTGATTTTGCCATGTGATTATGGACTTTCCGAATTGATTTTCCTCTAAGTTCAGTATTCTTGTGATCTTACTTTTGACCAAGTGGTGATTGACTGCCATAGATAAAGCCAACAGTAGCTTACCGCGTGAAGTTCAAATGTCGAAAATCGAAAGAGAAGAAACAAATAAATATTTAAACAAAATCTAATGGAATAACATATATTTTAGAAGTAGCGAGAACGGGTGTGTCGACAGGAGGTGAGCGTCTACTTTTTGCAAGCATAACTCATCGTGCAAAATCCAACCTAGTCAAAATAACACAAAAGGGATAAAGACACACTCGTTTAAATAACAGGTCAGACGACTTAACTTGAATCTAAAATCTAAGGCCACGAAAACATATCTAGAGTTGAGAAACTAACACATCTAACCATTCAATCAATTCATGATGGTGATCGTAAAACTTATGTAGAGTCGATTTCAGTCGTTCTTCCTCATGTATCTGTTTGGGCATAGTGTTTTGTGGGTGTAATAAACCTATTAATGCAGTCCGTATATTGTAAACATAAACGAGTGTGACGTTTTACCTGAGATATGTAAACGCTAAACGATGTTGCAGATGGTATGTTACTGCTCAGAAATGGGAAGTTGACAATTAAACTGTTGAAATCATTTGTCATTGAATCCGTCTGTGTGTATTTCTAGGACAAGATCAAGATATGAAGCAGACCTTTTAACCTCGGTAGTAATCTTAAATCTCGATTTCCCTGCGATATATGAGATGTAATCACACATTGAAATATTGGTTTTTGAGTGACAGAACATCATTGTGAACTCAAAAAGATATGCAGGAATAGTGTAAATGTCTAGGAATATAACTTAAACACGCTAATTTATACATTAAAAGTTCTATTAGTTTTTAAATAGAAATACGCAATATTTCGCTAAACAAATTAGCTTCATCAGGCGTGTGCATCTCTCAAGGTGAAATCGGATGCATGACAAAAAAATATTTTTGTAGCTTAATCTATACAAGATTTGAGGAAGAGTGTAACATATTGTTTGATGTTGTAAAAATATGTTTGTAGCTACAACTACATGAAGTTGGAATAAAAGTTTAACACATTTATAGATGTTCGATTAATTGTATGAATTTCTATAAATTAATTTGTATGATTTTAAAATAATTATGGTTTTGATTTGCAAAGTCAGGAGCCTGTAATTCAGTGGTTGTCGTTTGTTGATGTGTTAAGCCTCGGTCACACCTTACCGGATAACACAAACGGACGCCTAACGGATGAAAATAAAAGTTGTCCGTTGACAAAATTGTTATCCGTTTGGAGTCCGTTGATGTACTGACCGAATAAAACGGACGTGTAACGGATGCATAACGGACACACACCGGACATGCAACGTACGAGAAACGGAAACGTACAGGACAGAACGGATGTCGAACGTACATCCAACGGACGAGTACCGCATAAAACGGACACCTAACGAAAGCGTACCGGATAAAACGGATGAACAAGATATACGGAACAATTAAAGGCGACAATAATAATACATGTAAATCGCTTAAATAATCAAAATGTTTCTGTGTCACTGGTTTTGGTTTGTTCTTCAAAATTCCGCCAAAGGGCAGTGTCTGGCCTGAATAAGAGCTACTTGATTGTGAAGATGTGCCTTTACTCTAAGATCGATCATGAATAATAAGAATTCATGAACCTTAAGAAATCTGACATACCAATAATTGACATTTCTGACGCGAAATTTTCAATTGGCATTTATCCGTTTTAGATCCGTTCATCATCCGTTTTATCCGTTATACGTCCGTTAGAAGTCCGTTTCTCATTCGTTCAACATCCGTTTTATCCGTTAAATGTCCGGTAGAAGTCCGTTGGTGAATTTATTCTCCAGACCTCCAACGGATGTATAACGGACATGTAACGGATAAAAAACGGAAACGAAACGGACGAGTACCGTACAAAACGGACGCCGAACGGACGTTCAACGGAATTGTATCCGTTGGACTTCCGTTAAAAGTTTTGAACATGCTCAAAATTTTCCACCGGACGGAACGGACGTTAACGGATAAAACGTACGCTTAACGGACATGCAACGGATATGGACGGACGTCTAACGGATAAGAACGGACGTCTAACGGACGTCTAACGGACATGAACGGATTGGAAAAAAAGTTATCCGTTATGCGTCCGTTCGAGATATCCGGTAAGGTGTGACCGAGGCTTAACATATTTATTTCATTAATATTTTGTACATAAATTAGGCCGTTAGTTTTCTCGTTTGAATTGTTTTACATTTGTGACCTTTTAATGCTGACTATTGCGGTATCGGCTTTGCGCATAGTTGGAGGCCGTACGATGACTTATATGTGTGAGTCTGTGCGTGTGTGTGGGGGGGGGGGGGGGGTGTCAGCAATAAGGTCAAACATGGCTTTGTATAAACACAAACTGTACAGTCATACTTGTTTCTGTAGCAAATGTACATCATACAAAATGCAAACTAGCAATTTAAGTTTGTTGTTTATCTATACCTCGTTTTTTGTTTTTTCGTTATCGGATTGTGAGTATAAATACTATTTGGTATCTTTCCCCTCTCTTTTCCAAAAGGTACACATTTGAATAATTCATGCCATAAATTGTACCGCAAATATCTCGAAAATAGTATAAGATAAAGAATAAACGTTCTATCTTTAAAAATCTGTAATATGTTATAAGCACACAATTTATCAATCGAAAGTTGAACATAAGTGCAAACGTAAGCTTACACGAAAAAACATTGATATATAAACAGATTAAAGACACTCTTGTCAGCTTAAGAATAGAAACTTGAAACTGAACTATGTTCCTCAGTTTTGTGTTAACAAGTAACTCAAGTTACAATACTAACGGGTGAGAAACTGAAACTCAGCTGACATCAACTATCAATGAGGCCTATTTGTTGACATTTATTCTACTGACTTTGACCTGGTTAACTGACACATTGTTGTTGTGACTGTGTATCGATAAAGTTGTAACCAAAAAATCATTCATCGAACTTTGTGACAATGACTAATAAACAATGTTTATATATGATTACATTTTATATTTGATGTCCTGCACTTTATTTTGATAACCCATCTTTATATCAATGCTATTTTGGCTAACAAATTACTGACATACCTGTAACTCGAATTACTAAATTTGTTGGCTTTATATGCACAGTGGGTCGTAAACGACAACTAGAAAAAAGAAGGTTTTAGCGCTCTCTGAACGCATAATAATAAATTCAATGAATGTTCGCATTCCGACCGTACGTGATTGTGTTTAACATAGTTACACATACACTGTTTGCAGAAAAGGGTTTCTTATATACGAGACTGGAGACTCCGAGTCCAAGTGATCAAAATGATACACTCGTGTGCCTCTTGCACTTGTGTACAGTAAAAATGCAGTGTTTATTCAAATACCTTTGCATACCATCATTGCATTCACTTTTTAAAATTCAGCTCTTACAAATTTTTTTAAGGTTTTTACGTCAAATAGCACCCCAATGGCACAATGAAAAGTAATCATGAAATCATTACGTGTAATAGGTGTCAACCTAAGTCAAACCATTGGGTCAGCTTTTTATTGGACTAAGGTTGTTTTGGATAATAATTTGTTTATAAATGGTATAATCATGTGGATAAAGTGTTTCCGTTGCGTTATACGTATTTCAAAACAATGGTTATTCAATAATGAGGTACAGAATATCTCTTCAAAACTGGATTCAAAATTCTATCATATAAGCCTATAATGCCAATATAATTATAGATTATCGGTATTCATCTCAACGAGATTGATTTTCTCGCTTGAGCCGGGACGACGAAAGCGAGAAAGGCAATCGAGTTGAGATGAATAAAGGCAACAGTAGTATACCGCTGTTCAAACCTCGTAAATCAGTAATATGAAGTTGTTTTCCATTCCTTTTTTTAGGTTTTATTTTTGCAATTTGCTTTTGCTTTTTCCGTTTAGAATTTTCGTCGGAGTTCTTTATTTTTGTTATTTTACTATTCATCATATTATCAAGAAACAAAAACACCCTCTTAAAGTATTAAGTTTAGTTGTGATTTTTTGCAATTCAATCGTATTTAGTAACTTCCCTCTTTCTTTAATTATTATTGAACAGGAGAATCTTGGAAGTAATTGAAAAAAAGTGTCGTATCGACAAAATCCTTCAGTGGATCAACTGATAGCTGACTTATTACTTTGAAAGAGCTGTGTTGCCTAGTTAGTGGCATTAGCAGAAAGGACAATATTTAAGGAGTACGTGATATATATAGTTGATATTACATTTATCATTGTAGATCGTAGGACACACATAAAGTAGGAAATAAAAGATTGTGTTGTTATTGACATGTAATCAATAGATAAACTTTGATATATACAAACATGTATTAGTTTATTTAATACGGAGCTAAGTTTCAACAGGTTAGTTTTTATTTAAATTATAACATTCGAGTACATTAAAAAATAAACATTTAATTGATTATTGATGAAGATGGAGATTTACTTCTAGTGTTTAAAATAAGGAAATATTTATTTTATCCGCAGGAAGGTGAAGTTCGAGTAGGAAATGTATGTATATATCATAATTTCATTTACTCAATATTTTTTATTTGTGTTTTCTGTTTGTCAATGTTTCATTCATATTTTTACGATACGGGGATGGTTCATGAAACAACAAATCCACTGCAAAAATAATAAAAAGTCATCATTTCGTGGATTTAAAAAAAAATAATCATGTGTTCGAAGAACCCTATGCCTATTTGTACTTCAGTTTAGACGATCATCAGTTTATTGGGATTTCACAAATGCAAATATATATGTAGTCAACTCTTTCAAAATCTACTTCTAAAACGTTAATATGAAATAAATAATCACACGCTTTACATTAAAGTCGTCACTTATTGATGAGACACCATTAATTTTCTTTCGAAAGGTGCAGGGGCTTGTAAGTTATCATTGTTCATACTAGGAAGGAAATGCTTTATTTTATTTTGGCAGCATCTTGCGTTCAAATATGTATTTCAAAATTAAATGAATTTTAAAATATTGAGATAGATCTATATATATTACAATTGTTTCACTTTCCTGCAGGATTAAAAAAAATCCACTAAACTCTCTTATTATTTTAGAACAGACGTGATGGTCAACAAAACGATGTCTCAACATTACATTTTAAGACATATCTATGCATAATTATGTATTGTCTTTTTTACGTCCTTGATACTTAATGTGCTATCGAACATTGAAAATACCTGTGACGTCAAATTTTGTGGCGTTTATAAATTCGTGTTACGCAAAGTTCATAGTTCTGTTCTGTTGTATTTATGAACTATCGTAATTTAATTGCAGGTGTTCGTTGTTGTGTTTAGTTACTTGTCGAAATGTATTATTTATTTATGTGTTTTTTTTTGTCCTGAGTCTTCTTGCTTTTATTCGTATTGCCTTTCTGTCACGTAATGTAAAACTTTTAGAAGTATTTTAACACTGCCATATAAGCAGTAGGTTTTGCTAGCCATAACACCAAGTTTAATCTACCATTTGTTCTTTAAAAAATCTTGTACCAAGTCATGAATGTGGCAGTTGTTTTTGTTGCACTTTAGTGATTGTGTTATTCCGTTGTTTTCTTTTTATAATTGAAGTGTTTACCTTGGTTTTGGTTTGTACCTGATTTGCTTTCCCTCAATCGATTTATGACTTTTAAACAGTTGTATTATCGAAAATCAAAAACCATCACAATAATAATTAATTTAGAAGAATCAGTTTTAAATACTATCAAAATTTTAAAAAAATATTATCGACTCAAGTTTGTAAATATATGTATTTTTAACATTAATTTTTTTTCATATTACCCGCTCACATTTTTATTATGTAAGTTTAAAATTAAAGAAAAGAAAATTGAAGATATGGACAAGTTTGTGTTTGTCTTTTAAATATTTTTTTTTCATTTCGTTTCTATTTTTTTTTTTTCGATTTCATAAATTTTCTTTCTATCTTACATGACTGCTTTTGCCATTTAGACCATTTATTTGCCTCAAAATTTCGAATTCAACATTTCTATCAAATGTCTCCTACTAGCTATCTTAAGCATTGCATATTTAGAAATAAACTGGAAAGAGATAGACCAAATAGGAAGTTTTAACTATCAAGACAAGGCATTAGGGTCAGTGAAAGGACAATGTTTGTGTTCACAGACTTACTGAATGTGTTGAAATTTGCCATTTTCCTAGTAATGATGTTTTTTGAAAAAACCTGGATGTTGCATGAATTGCCGAAAATGCTAATCCTATACTAAATGTCATGAATTGGTTGGTTAAAGGCAGAACAAACTACCTTTGCTACCTTTGTACTTCGTCATCTGTTTTTATTCGTGCAAAAGTAACTTTTTTTAGAAGAATTTGAGTGCAGAGTGAGCATTGGTAGTGAAAACATTCGTAAGAACCTTACGTGTCGCTTGAGACTGCTGTTGTCAATGTAAAAGTGTCATGAGTACTAATAACTTACTCGGGAAACTACTGCCTGACTACCAGATTAGGAAGGGCTTCTGACCATTATTTTAAAAATTTCATATATATTTGACAAAGTTTGATAAAGCTTAAAAATATTTGACCAAATATTGATTCTTATTTTTTAACATTATTCGGTGAGATATTTAAATAAATTTTTCTTCGTAAACAATCTTTTGATCGTAAAAAAAAAACTTCTGTTCAAGTTCATGTAGTAACAAATAACTTTAAGGTAATTCCAGAAAAGCGTTTCGGACGCATGCAATTATTGACCGTGTTGTTTTCAATTTTTTAACCGCACACGCAGACAATGATAAAGTCTAGGATCGCTATGTCTCTCCGCCTTTGCCTATGTACGATTATAAAATAAACAAAGACACATTGTCTTCAATATTTTGAATGCATGTGTCTGATTTAGGGTTTTTAAAAATAAACAAGTTCTATATTACACGATATTTAGCAAAATTCGCAGTTTTTGATATTATTTGAGTATCACTCTTGATTTTTTAAGGGGGAAAGTATAATCTTTTTATTCAAGATATAATATTATTGCTAAGATTAAATTTTACAAAACTAAGCCTTAAAAGTTTCCCGATGTAATAAAATAAATATTTTGAGACATTTTAAAGGTTTAATTAAAACAGATTTTAACTTAAACAAGATTTTTGAAACATCTTTACAATATAATTCAAGGAGAATTGGAGAACAAGATAACATTGCTATCAATCGGTCTTCCTGTCAAAAAAGGAAAAGGAAACAAATGCTAAGTATTGAAATATATCGTCAGATCTTTTCAATACCGGTGGCGGATGTGTGTTGCAAGGGCTTGGTTTTATAAGTTGGTGGAAACATCCGCATATCTAAATTGTATAGATTTTGTCAAACTTTAACATAGTCATTCGTAAATAAACTATTACACCAGCATATTTATAAATGAAGTGCATAGTTTTGATCTTTTCACTTAAGAAAAAAACATTATAGGATGACGTTATGTTCAGTTTTGTGTTTTTCCTTTTTTGTCTTTATAACCGCAGGACGTTTTGTTGAAGTCTAACCAATGCCTTAACCTTCTATTGATCATAACATCTACATTGTAATTACCCCAGGGTTATGATACAATAGAACACAGTGTGAATTACCACTGTTTTTCTTCGTGTAGTTTTATCAGTTCACTAAACATTCAAGCCAAACTCCTCCAAAATTATAGTTTGTAATAATACATATTTGATACAAGAAAATCTAAATAGATATAGTATAGATTTTGTCGATTTTAAACAAAATAAACCCATGTTTAAACAAAGACTCGTCATATAGGCACAAAACAGTAAATGGTTCAAACAATGTCTGTTTAAAATCAATTTGACATATTGTATAAATGAATTCAATTCACCAATGAACTGTAAAGTTTATAATTCTCATTTATTGGAAATGTCGGAAGTCGGTAATGTCAGGAATCGATCGGGTCTTGGATAAGCTGTACTGGCAATAATCAATAATCTAAGGTGTTACATCCCTGTCAGAATACACAACGAGCAAACATGTCTTCGCTAAGGAGTAAAATTAAGGTAGGATTAATCACAACATTATACTTATATAACATATACATTGTAACTTTGTCCGACACTGTATTTATATCCATGTCATTTTCATTGTTAAAAGATATATATTTTATAGTTTCCGTTCATTCATTGTAGCGAGTATCGCGTTGCATATTTTCTTGCTACATGGAAACTTTAAATAGCTTTTCCTTATTAAGTATTAATCGATTTGTGTTTAAGACTTTTTAGTGAAAACATTTCCATGGTAACAAAATATTTCACATTTTATAGAGGATGATTCAGATTTAAATACATGGACAAAAATAGTCACTGAATGTCGGTATTATAATTAAAGCTTTGGGGAATAAAACATATGCTAAAATAGTAATGATACAGTATGAGCATAGGAAATTAATTATGAGATAGTCTAGCCATTTAAATTATACATATTACTGACAGACAAGAGAGAATGGTAACACGAAGAGGGTTTGGTCGTGTACAAAAGACAAAACAAAACGTTGTCTACAAAAAGCAAGTGATGGCTACAGATTGTCCTTGTCAGTTTGTGTCAGACCGTATAAGAACTCAAATGAAAAATTAAGAAGAAACCAAATACCAATGAATAACAAAGAGCATGTGCATTAATTTGTTGGTGTTTCTGTACTTAAATAAAACACCTATTCAAACTATGCTAAAATGAAAAGATTGATGCATTCTTGAATAATAATTATCGTGCCTTTAGAATTAAGGGTATCGGTATGTTTCATTGATAAGGATACAATTATCATATGAAAGAATCTACAACAAGGTACAAAAAAATGTCAGAACATCCAAGAGGTATGAAAATATGTGATCAATTTTTACTTTTTTGCATCAGGTTGAAATGTAATTTTCAAATTTTGTTCTCAATGTAACATATATAGCTTAATGTGTATGTATTTGCACGATGATAATGCATCGACTTTTATCATGTCGCTACCTTTGTCACTGTGTATTTCTCGGGTTGTTTATGGTGTTTTTACGCTAATTCGATTGGATGTATACTAATTTATATTCAGGTCTGGCAAACATGGTTTATTTTAATAGTTGTGTCTTTCTGTTAGCTGGGTTTCTTTTGCGTTGAGTCTATCAGACGAGTCATAAGCACGAGTTTGTAGTGCCTATATGATTTGAAATAATTGAAGTTTAATAAATATATTTTGATGACAACACTCGAAATGTTTTAACTTGAAAGTATTTATCAGGTATTATAGGTACAAGACATTTACTTGAAATGCAACGAAACAACCATTATGATAGATAACGCAAGCGGAAGGAGCTTTAATAACACTAATAATAAAAGTATGTGTACGTCATCTTTAATTACCAGTGTTACTAAGGAATATTTCATTTCATAGAAATTCCCAAAATATGGTGAAATTGACGATTTAGTTATTGATATGCACTTGAAATGACAATTTTACGATAAGTAAGGGTTCAAAACTACGAGTTATCATGTTATACTTACATCACAATATTTTAGGTATAATGTTTCATGTTACGTTCCTGCATTTCCGTTTTGAGTGATTTAGATAAAACGTTTAAACCTTGTCGACGCACCCGGTCTCGAACCATTCGAAGTTCATGCGATCCCTCATTATTTTATTTTTAAAAGTTAATCTGTATGGATTTATTAGATTTGACCATCGATAAACCACTGTTGCTTCTAATTTATATGTCTGTTTGTCTTGTTCACCCACCGTTGTCAATATAATGGAATTGTATGCGACTCTCATACAAGTCAGAGCTTTAGCTAGCTAAAATCCAGGTTTAATACACCATTTTCTACATAAGAAAATGTCTGTACCAAGTCAGAAATATGACATTTGGTATCTATTCGTTTGATCTGTTTGAGCTTTTGATTTTGCAATTTGATTATGGCCTTTCCGTTGGAATTTTCAGTAATTTTGTGTTTACTTTTTTATATAATTGACACCTGATCAGCGCAGAAATTTGCTAAATAAAAAAAATATGTATATTTATTTGTCTACAGAGTAAATTTCATGTTATCTTTTTTCCAGGGGAAACAGGTAGAAATACTGATGGAAGAAAATGCTTGTTTCTATGATCTGACCTATTATCTAAATGGTTGCACCAATCAAAATCCAGATGCTGATGAGGATGAACGGCAAATAACACCAACATTGAATATGTTAAACATAAGTTATGACGTCTCAGAGTTTTTAGGACCTTGGTGGAAAGGAGCTTGTTTTCGACAAAAGAAACAAAAGCGAGTTCTGAATGATATAAACATACAGTTTAGAAGTGGAGAGCTCACAGCTATACTTGGAAGTTCAGGTACTTTTTGTTGCTGAGTATTTTTTTAAACTGTATAATATTGAAGCTAGTACAGGAATCCAATACGATAAAATATAGGTATTAATGAATAACAAAAGACACACTGTATACTCAAACATGAGAAAAATGTCACAAGAATAGATAATTCGAAACGTCAACGTACCCTGATCTATCATTAGGCAAGGAATGTACTATGGAAAGTGAGAGCAATATGAAGTCTCCTGTTGTCACTTTGACATTGCTATCAATTATGTCGTATTCCTGATTTTGAAAATTACTGCAGGATGTGACGTGTTTTACCTGTGTTGAGAGAGATGCCTACCACGTCAATGCCCCTGAGTCATTCATTTTTGAATTCAACTAGTCAATTTCCATTCCGGCATGAATATGTAAGATAATAAACAAACATACTATCTAAATCATATTATTACAATAATTGATAAATTGAAAAGAATACAAAATTATATCAAAGATGCCGGAAAACTAAAGCATAATACATTCCCAATACATGTATATCATACCATCAAATCGGATCAGCATGAAATGTAGCAAGGATTTGTAGTGAGACTGTACAAATCATTTATTTAAGCATATACATTGAAATCCAATTACCAATGTATTACATACAACAAAAACTTTGCCTTTAGTATAATGAAATATCAACAGAGAGAAATATTTTACCTTTTTACAACAAACAGGTTCAGGAAAAACCTCTCTTTTGGACATAATTGCCTCCAGATCAAATGGACAAGTTGGCGGGAAAGTTTACTACAACAATTATCTGTGTACGGCAGAAGTTATCAAACAGTATGCTGCTTACGTTATGCAAGCAGATCGTCTTCTTCATAATCTTACTGTTCGAGAAACTATAAGATATGCAGCACTTCTCAGATTGCCAGGAAAAATGGGCAGCAAAGAAATTGATGAAAAGGTGAATAAATAGTAATATGAAAAGTTTTAATTTTAACAATTTTTATGCAAAAGTGTACGGTTGTATGAAAAGTACAATGTATCTTATCAAAAGAACAATGCAATTTTGCAGGATCGTTTGATGAATTTGATTCTTGGTTATATCGTGTATTTTCTCCATATTAATTCAAACATTTTGAACACCATAGACAAATTCTTTGTAATAGATGATTGAAACTTATCAAAATCTTTTAGAAATTGAAATTGGTTTCATGACCGATTTGCAAAAATTTTCTTTTTATTCTTCTATTACATTATCATAACATTTGAAAATTTCAAGTGTTGCAGGTATTTTTGAATATTATTTTCTTAAAATTTAAGGTTGACAAAGCTATTGCAGAAATGGGATTAAAACATGTAGCAGACTCGAGAGTTGGTGGTTCTGTAGTGCGAGGAATATCTGGTGGCGAAAGACGACGAGTAACTATAGCAATTCAACTTCTTCAAGACCCTAGTGAGTAATTTCGCATAGATATTAACAAACGAAGAACAATATAAAAGAGCCCTGGATAGACCGAAGGTGTTTGTTTTGATAGTAACAAACCTCTGATAAATCATATACTAGATATGTTTGTTTAACTCATATGCAGTCACAATTTCATAATCCAAATTGTTTTTAGTCTAAATTAAAGACTATATTATTGCATTGAAAAAAAGTAAAATCACAAAAATACAGAACTCCGAGGAAAATTTAAAACGGAAAGTCCCTAATCTAGTAAATATTATACACACATACAACATAATCTTTCCATACAGAAAACAAAATTAAAGTATTTACAATATTACCGTTAAAAAGTTAAAAATATGGCTCATTGTATCATACTCTCATCAATGTTGAAGGATACAATAAATCAATTCTGAGAATTGTATTAACCAAATGATTTTAAGATATTTTTAAGCGATCTAGCAAACTAAACATTGACTTTCGCATACAAAATTAAGTTACTTGAAGGGAATCATTTCATTTACGACAGTCATATTACTTGCACAACATATATATATATACAACTCGTCTAAACATCAATCCAACAATATTAGATCTGTAAATTTGCTTTCGCAAATTTTTTTGTTCTTCTCTCGCCGGGATTCGAACCCATGCTTCTGAGATATCGTGACACCAAATCGCCTGCACTGTAGCCGTCCCGCTATACCACACGACCACCTTGGCTTCATAAAAATGAAGCTTTCGGGGGCCGGGTGTTACCTTTCCATGTCAGTTTTAATCAAGCGTCGTACTACAGTACATGATATATAAGGCATGGAAATGTAATTTTTACATATCAGCTTAATTATCTATAGTAAAGGATCCTACAAATTAATTACAGTCACAGAAAATAGTTATATTTATAAGTACGTCTGAGCCAGTGACAAAAAAAAAAAAAAAAAAAAAAAAAAAAAAATTGCGAAAGCAAATTTACAGATCTAACACTGTTGGGTTGATGTTTAGACGAGTTGTATATACATAATGTACACAGCCATGTATCACCATCACTGCTGGTGATCCGATGGATAAATCTGTTGTAGAGTTGTCACTGGCTCATACGCCGCTAGATTAAAACTGACGAGGAAAGGTAACACACGGCCACTGAAAGCTTTATTATTGTGAAGCCCAGGTGGTCGTGTGGTCTAGTGGGACGGCTACAGTGCAGGCGATTTGGTGTCACGATATCTCAGTAGCATGGGTTCGAATCCCGGCGAGGGAAGAACAAAAAATTTGCTGAAGCAAATTTACAGATCTAACATTGTTGGGTTGATGTTTAGACGAGTTGTATATATATATATATAATACAGAACTCCGAGGAAAATTGTACTTACATTTAGACCATACATAACGATACAACATAGACATTCATACGATACGATAAGACTGAAAATGTTGAATCTTACCACACGTATTATTTTCTAATTTGTTATGTACATATATTTTTATGGGATATATTGATATATCGATTGAGATCCTATTGTTATTCTGTAAGCATTTTTATTTATAACTCGCATTGTACTTACATTTAGACCATACATAACGATAAAACATAGACATTCATACGATACGATAAGACTGAAAATTTTGAATCTTACCACACGTATTACTTTCTAATTTGTTATGTACATATATTCTAATGGGAATGAATTGAGAGAGACACATACATTTAGTGTAATGGGTCAAAATTAAGTTATTCTATTTTTGTTATTTCGACGAATCAATGTTTCTCATCGCGACATTCTAGAACCAATACCAAAATAATTTTCGAGAACTTAACATGCTTTACGTACTTAATCGTAGTACGAGGCAAAATTCTGGTTCAAATTTTGATGAGTGAATAACTTCTATATTCAGTAAAATACATTTTGTGAAAACGCAAACGCACAAAACAGCACATGGTATAGTAAGGATATTAAAATACAAACTTTACTTTTTCAGAAATCCTTCTCCTGGACGAGCCAACTACTGGACTTGACAGTTGTACAACACGCCATCTTGTGTCAAGTTTATCAGACATTGCTCACAATGGTAAAATAGTGATTTTGACAATTCACCAGCCTCGATCTGATGTCTTTAAAATGTTTGATAAGATAGGGCTCCTGAGTATGGGAGAGATGGTATACTTTGGAAAATCTGGACAAATGGTGGAATATTTCCAAGATCTCGGCTACCCTTGCCCTACATATGCTAGTCCTTTAGATCATTACGGTAATATCCATGTTTATGAAGATAGAATAAATTCTTTATGTTATATGTGGAAATTATTTTCAGTTTTGATTTATTGCAGTATGGTCTTTTTATATAACGTTGTTGAATTGTTGAACAAGTTTCGGTAGAAAATTAGATGTTTTATATTACAAGAAAAAAATAAAAGGAACACACTAAGAAATGTTATCTATTATATAATTATATATGAAATCAAGATAATATATATTAAAGCATTAACGACAGAATGAGTTTTAACAACAGTAAAAAAAATGAAGAAAACAAAACTAAGCATACATAATATGATAAAATGAATAGCATACTATACTGTACACTGCATATCAAATCTCAGCAAATCTCTCTTTAAAAGAACTGGGAACACCTTAGTCACTCCTTCGTAAAATATTTCCATCCATCCGAACTTGTCCTAGTATAAATTAAAATTATTGGCAGTAAGAGAATTGTATATCTTATTTCTTTTTGCAGTCGATCTTGCCAGCATTGACAGGAGAAACCATGAACGTGAAATTGAAACTATGTCTAAAGTTCAAAAGCTAGTTCAAGCTTTTTCCAATTCTTCAATCAATGATGAAAACATTCACAACATTGAAGAAGAAACAATGAGACATTCGACAAGGAGGACTATGTTGTTCTTCTTTAAACCTCAGCCTCCGAGTTTGATGCGGGTACTTTATTGTTTGATTGGGTAAGTTGAAATTTGCATTATTTGCTATAAATTAACATAATAGAATGAATCAATTGTTGAAAAGCACATCCATAACGGCAATTAGAACTTCATTCAAACCCAAAATGAATATCTGTATGTTAATTTCTTTGGCATATTGTGACGTTTGCTAACGATACTTGTATTGTGTCTTTTAAAATCTATGCATAGTTTGATTTTAAATCGATGTACCTTATTTTGGGAATGAACATTGCTACCATATATATTGTACAGTTGTTTGGAACTGATATGATACATATATATCGAACATATGAAATCAGTCCAGAATAATGAATGCAGAAGAAACAATCCAAGATCTACTATTAACACTTAATTCTCCAAATGAATAAAACCATTACATATTACATACGATAAACTTCTGACGAGGCTACTGTCATTAGCCATTTGATTCGCTACAGTATATACTTTGCGGAAACAACTGCTAGTTTCATTCTATCCAAGTTAATTCAATTTGTTTAGTCATCACGTCTGTGCATTTATCTTTTCTTGTCCATCAGATCTTTGTTCCCTGAGGTTTACTCCTTAATGTTATTCCACACAAGCGCTATTGAGTGCAGTTGTGATAAATTTCATTTTGATGGACGTTTGATACTTTCTGTTTATTAAACGACACCATCGTTATATTAACAAGAGTTTGAATATTTGACAGTTTTGTGAATTGATAACCCAATTATTTTTTTTTGTAGTCGAATGCTTGTGAATCTTAAAAGGGACAGAACTATCTACATGTCCCGTTTGATAATGTTATCATTGTTTGTACCGTTTGTATGTGCTTTTCTGGGACATATAAAGACAGATCAGAAATCTATACAGGACAGAATTGGACTTATGTACCAGTCCGTCGGTGTACCAACATATGTAGGGATCCTAATTGCTGTCGGCGTCTGTAAGTTTATATTCTAATATAATTTTTGTGGCGATGCGGCGTAAAGCAATCACGAATCAATCAAACCCTTAATGTTTTCAGAAACATGCGGCTGTGCTAGGTACAGATTCAGTGAAATAATATTAATGTTATATTACACTGTCACGTTTTTGTGACTTCGTAGTTTGCTGTATACGTACTGGAGTAAAGTGTTTATTAGACTTATTTGGTAAGAACAACTAAGATAAAATAGGGTTCAATCTTGACAACAATTAAATTGGTCTTTAAAAAGCAGAAAATCAAACAAAAATGAAAACGTTAATTTTGGTAATAGTTGAGCAATCTTACAGGTGTTGCGTACAAATAGTCGCAGACATTTGACAAAGATTTGTTTAAGAGCTTTGTTGTCCATATATATTACATACTGTTTTATCAAAAGAAAAAAAATGTACTGTGAGTTTTTTAAACGATTGATCAGACCAGTCACGTCGGCAAAAGAGAAATAACTCTGTCCCATATATATTACCTCAATACATAGCTACTAGTAATAATATACTTTAGTCCAATTTATAATTTGATTGGCAAATACATAATGCTCACTTTGGGTGTATTGAAATCGTATATTTATTTTTACAGTTCCGCCATTAAGAGACCTATATTTCAGAGAATGTCGGGATGGTTTGTATTCGACAACGTCTTTCCTACTGTCGTATGCTATTCATGTCATCCCATTCCAGGCAATATCAGCCATGATATTCAGCATTATAGTTTATTGGTAAGATATTTGTTATTCTGTTGTTCTGTATGCTTCATCATTGATAGAGATGGGAATTTAAATGAAAAGTTGTAGTCGATTAATTGCATTGTCTTTTATCAAACTGTTGTGACGTTTGTGGCTTGTCCAAGTTTCATGCAAAATACATCATTAAAGGACAATTATTTCAACGGAATATGTTACATGCACCAACCAACCTCCAATTCAAAATCAAAACACACACGCCGTTTTTTTTTTTCTTATCGAGAATTCACGAATTCAAAAATTGACAATATTGTTTTACCTTGCAGGGTGACAGGACTTCATCCTTCGTGGAGCAGATTTGCTATTTACTATGCCACCATATTTGTTCTGCATTTTATTGGTGAAATTATGACAGTGGGTGTGATGGGAGTATTCTTCAATCCTCAGATCGCCAACAGTACATCAGCTCTTATCCTGTCAGCTTCAGTACTCATAGCAACGGGGTTTCTCAGGCATGTACAAAAACCAAATCGTAATCTATACCATTAAACGAGAAGACCTCATTTTGGGTGTCGCTTCTCCTCCTTCCACAATAAATTAATCATCATGCCTCTGTGTCCTATAGGTAACACGTATAGTCGCATTTGTCATCCATTCTTATGATCATTCAGTTGGGGTTATTTTGGGATAAAAACGAAAAAGAATGCGTCCGGATATTTTCCCGTCATTGGACAAAACTTTAAGTCAGATTAGACTTCCGGTTTGTGTTTTTCTGTACTTTGAACATACAAAGACTATGAATAAAGTATATAAATTTGCTTTCTGCTGTCCTTTTGAGTTCTAGCATGTATCATCCTTGCTAACGTGTTTCAGTTTGGGTTATTTTGGGAGGAAAACGAAAATGAATAATATTTGCTATTTACTATCAATTAGTTTACAGTGGCGGATCCAGAACTTTTCATAAGGGAGGGGGGCACTGACTGACCTAAAAGGGGGGGGGGCGTTCCTCTCATGCTTCAGTGATTCCCCATATAATCAACAAATTTTTTCAACGAAAACGGGGGCAGGGCCTCCAGGCCCCCCATAGGATCCGCCTATGGTTTATAATCAAAGGCGGTCACTGCGGATATATTTCTGTACATACATTTACTATGAATAACTGTATTTGTTATAATTTACTATAAATTCCCTTTCTGTACCTTGAACATACAAAGACTATGAATAAAGTATATAAATTTGCTTTCTGCTATCATTTTGAGTTCTAGCCTGTATCATACTTGCTTAACATGTTTCAGTTTGGGTTATTTTGGGAGGAAAACGAAAATGAATAATATTTGCTATTTACTATCAATAAGTTTACAGTGGCGGATCCAGAACTTTTCAAAAGGGAGGGGGCACTGACTGACCTAAAAAGGGGGGGGGGGCGGGGTGGGCGTTCCTCTCATGCTTCAGTGATTCCCCATATAATCAACAAATATAAAAATCGGTATTTGAAAAATAGGGGGAGGGCAAAAAATGTGCCCAGTCCCTTAGTACCTTTGACTTTTGATATCTCTCCTGAAATTCTCCAGTCAGTATATTTTTTTTACAGTTTACATACGCTCTATTTCCCCGCGATTTCGCGGGTGTGTTCTAGTTTTAATTAAACTAAGACATAACTCCTCATTATCATTGTTTTAGTTTTTTTCGTTTTCGGATGTACTCGTACTTTTTTCTTTTTCAGTCTTCGAATGTACATGTTGAATTCTAAGACAGGTGCGTGTCATATATTATGAGATGTTGACTGTTACCTTATGTGTAATGATGATGCGTCAAATGATTATTTATCAAAAAAATGTCCTCCTTGTTTTAAGTGCAGAACGCGAAAACATCAGTGCGTTTTACTTCTACTTGTCCTAATGGAAAAAGTTAATTGATAGGCAAGAAAATGTAAAGAAAAATCATTCATTTCTTTTTCTAAGGTTTCAATCGTAAAATTATACTTTTTCTCTTTCACAGATCGTTTCCAAACATGCTTGACATATTTCAATGGGGCAGTTGGCTAAGCGTTATGAAATACAGTGCTGAGATTCTCGTAGCTAATGAATTTAGTGGACTTAATTTTACTTGTCCGCCTGTGCAAAGTAAGACATTGATATTCATTTTACTATAATTTTGCACTTTAAAAGTAGTTTGATTTCGTTAATTTTGCTAGTCACAATTTTCACTGAAAGACGAAAAGAGATTGCTTCTTGAATAATAAATGTCGAAAATCTTATCATTTCCTAACATGGAATAAAAGAGGGACGAAAGATACCAGAGGGACAGTCAAACTCATACATCGAAAATAAACTGACAACGCCATGGCTAAAAATGAAAAGGACAAACAGACAAACAAGAGTACACATGACACAACATAGAAAACTAAAGAATAAACAACACGAATCCCATGGACTATTTTTTTTTATGTGATATGACATTGGCGAATTCAATAATGTAGTGCATTCTAAAAAAAAAAACATGCATAGTCACTCAAGATATTGGACCGACCAAAATATATAAGGAAAGCCTCATATGCCAAAAAGAAATAAAAGTTCATATAACACCAGAAGATTAGAAAAACATGATTTAAAAATCTTAACGTGTCATTTTTGTATGTTGCAGATATACCATGTCAGTATCCAACAGGAGAGAAGTATTTGGCTGATTATTATCCAGATGCCGTAGAGCACATGCGTAGAAACTTTTGGGCATTAGGTGGTTTCATGGTGTCATTTCTCTTTTTCACAATAGTTGCCTTTAAAATTAGAGGCATACCTAATATGCATTGAAAATATTATACCAAATTGGGCAGATTTAAATTGGCAAGTGGGTGGCAAGTGGGTGTGCATGAACCAATCACATATCAAAAGTGAATAAGAATATTTTTGAAAATATCACAAGTAATAAACATGGTGGTATTTTTTGGTGACATGCCCACTACACCCATTTTATCTGAATTTGCTTTTTGGAAAGTCTTTCATTAAATCCAGGCGGATAAAGTGGTATAAAAGCGATGTGAATGAACCGAAATTGAAAAACAAACTTAGAACTATAAATCATAAGAGTTCAATACAAAACATATAAAAGTTAAGATGCAGATTACATTGAACAATTTAGGTGACACATCACTTAAAAACCACATTCGTCAGATTCGCGATTACAAGTCTTTCAATTACACAACGATAACTATCATACCAAAGAACTTTCATTAAATTTATAGATTGTTTGATTTTAACATGCTGTTATGCTGTAACGCTAAAAAATTTAATACAGCGTGTAAACACTAGGTTTGCTGTACCAGTCCATTTATACTCAATACGTCCTCCATTTTGCAATTCTAACGAGATACGTGTATTAAGGAATGATCCAAATGAACCATATCATATGCGATCAGTTAGTCTTTTCAGACAAAAACTTAACTCGTGTAAAGCAAGTTACTTCAGTAGAAGTTAAAAGCAATATTCTATAAATTGAATGAATGATGAGCCTAAGAATACTGTTAAATTTATTAATTTATTGTTTTGTTTGTTGTTATGTTTATGAAATTGTTGTAATAAAATAAAACTGGTGATGTGATCGATGATGGTTCATATGAAACAGGTACAATGTGTCATTTTAAAAATATCAATGATAATACTCCATATAGTAAGAATAAAGCTTGGCTAAGTCAAAGTCACAGTTTTTTTTTTTATTGTCCACACTATGTAAAGAATCGTTAAATCGTAAGTTAGGTGATACTAGTAACAAGGGAGCAGTTCCTTCTTAAGAAGCACATGGTCTTTCCCGAAAGTATGTTGATTTCTTTTCGTCTGTATTTTGGGATTTCTTGAAATCATGTTTCGTTCGTGTTCACATCTTGTTCGCATTATTTCATCCATTTGAGCTGAAAGTGTCTTTTTGATTTTAAAGTGATTATAGCTGTTTCTCACTTTGTAAAATGCAGAAATGGCGTCTGCATCATTTAACAAATTACCCACAATTCTTTAAGCTGGTAAATTCATATAGTAGTTTCCGTATATACTTTGTTTTCTATCGTGTGTCATAGCTAGCCACATTTTACTTATCTCTCTATCCTTCGCAGGAAAAACAAGATATTGACAGTTCTTACCATAACGTATATAACAAGTATACGCCTCTTTTGGCATGAACGTTAAATTAGGTCGTATACCTTCGTGAACAACACCGGGTATACGAGATGGTAAAAGTCCAAATAGAAAAAAATCGTCTACCCAGAAAAATGGCGATCCAATGGCTGCACGATATAACATCGGTATTAGATCTATAGATATGAATACTGTAAAACCACTACAATACGTATGTGGATATAGTTTCATGTCTTTAAATTCGTATTCATCGACGTACCATTTACTGGTATTTTTACGGATGATTGCCATTGATCCTTTAGGGATTTTGTTGCAATACATTGTCCTTTTCTTGTGTTTTAGATCTGACATATCTTCGAACAATTTGAAGAAATTAATAAAGGCATCGTCGTCTATTTTTGCAACTATTTCAGCATTCATACAATGTTCTGAGATCCATTTATATCCGGTAACTCCTTTATGAGTTAAATTCCGATAAGAATCTATAAAATTTCCTTGCACTATATCTTTATATATTTTACTTTCTTGCTCAAGTTTAACCTGTGTTATCAAATCAGGAACTAAACCGAGTAGAAACACAACCCTAACATTTTCGGGACTATAATATGTAGAATTAAGCCATGTACTCCTCATTCTTACTCGACGTAGGAAATGACTCGGAGCTGTGTGGACAATAACTATCACAGACACCTTTTCTACTCCTCTGCATATATCCTTGTTGTTTATCTTATAACCCTGTGACACAATAGGGTAAATCGTTTTTGATCTAATTGATCGAGTATTCGGACTAGTAGTATGAGTCTGTGGCGTTGGCTCTTCCATCCATAACATAAAGCGTTTATTTACGTGGGCGTCATTTATTAATATAGGGTTACTTAATGGTGACATTAAATCGTTGATGATTGCTACACAGACACACGAAAGTGCCACGAATACAACTAATAGCAAAAACTTTATATGCTGCGTTTCTTTCTTCATTCTGTTTAGTGAGTATCTTGAAGTGATATGGTGAATTCTGTTGAAAGAAAAAGAACTATTTTGATTTATGTATACCTTAAATGACAGTTTCCAATGTCAATACTAATGAGGACATTTAAGATGGATTCGCACTTTGAATTTTTAAAAGTAAACAATAAATAGTGAGAATGATTTAAAATAAGTTGTGGGATTGTCAAACCAGATAAAGTGGAATATGCAATATCGACAACATTTTCACAAAATGACTTGACAGTTTTGTGTTAGGTACTTTCTGAACGTAAATTATTTCGCCACCATCATGTCGAACTAAAGTTTTTGTTCTGGCAAACGGGAGGTAATTCTATTTGAACCATGTGTATGAAGCGGATAGAGCAACTGGTGCGAAAAGAGATTTTTTAAATGTATTTTTGTGTTTGAATGTGACCATATTTCTGTTTGAATTTATCGCTTACAAAATAGGAAAATAGATTAAAAATAATCAGGAATAGAGAAAAATCAACAAAAATATATAAAAAAATTGGCTTAAAGAAGAATTATAATTAATGTGCTTAAATGTAAAGAATATATAATAATGGGCAAAAGAAATAAAATATAGACAAACGACCAAAAAAATAAAGAATACAGTAATGAAGCCCCCTTCTCCTTCTCTCCCTACTCGGAACACATGCATCAAAACGTCTGGTACTTACGTTACATACAATGAAAATTATTCCAAAATCGATTCTCTAGACGATTGGTTTTGTCCCTATTAAACGTGATATCCAGTAAACAGGAAGAAAGAATGCTATATAAACATTCAATTGTTCCGTGTGTTACTTTTGTTTTGACATTTAATTGATAATAAGGAAGAGTAATGTGGTGCATCTTTTCCAAGAAAATAGTATTAAAAATTCATAAATCTATGAATTATCTAAAATAATTTGTAAGAATGATTTCTGCCTTGATATCTAGCAGTTTTCCGGAAATAAAGATAAGTAGTAAGCCATAAAAAATATAAAGGAAATGCTTATCGGTTAGCACTCGGGATTTTTTTTTTTTTTTTTTTTTTTTTTTTTTTTTTTTTTTTGTAGTCTAAGATATTTTGTTGAATAAATTGAATGAACCCACTTACCAAGTAATACTTATATCAAAAATCTTCCAAAGAACTGAATTTTAGTTCAACATATTGACGTCTAGCTTACATATCCTGGAAATAAAAAAGAAAAATAAGCATTGAATAACTGCCATGATAGTTTTCATTATCACCAAAATATTTATCTACTAGGACTAAGACTATTATTCCTGATATAAAGCTAGGGAAGCATTATGATAGTACTGGTGGTAAGAGTATAATTCTTTCTTTACACACATTGTACTAGACGTACAACTACAACATGTATGACCTTGACGTTACAGGACTACAGTATGTTGAGAATGACACAGTGGGCTTAGTCACCCATGCATATGGGATACAATAACCTGTTTGGGTTACCTATTATAGCCCAAATAGGACTTAAGTTTATTGTGTTAAATCTGTATATTTAGCGACGACGTTGAAAAGTACTATTACATTTTTTTTAATCAATACAAGCATCTTTTTTCTCAAGAATAAGTTGCTACACTGACCCTTCTTAAAACCACTAAATTTTGAGGGATCGATCTCGTAAACAGTAACATATAAAAGTTGCTAACCTTAAAATATAATGTAATCCTTTCAAATTCTTTATATTTTCTTTAAAGTCCAATTTAAAGTTGTTGTTTTTCTCTCTCGGTCAGATCATATCGGATATATTACAACCCAATGTACCTGATAGACAAAACAGTCTGAACATTTCATATATGTGCACAAGTGGAACTATAAAACATAGAATACACTACTCTAAAAGGAACGATAGTAGCTAGTAAACAGAACGTATGAGAATATTATTAAATGTGCATTTATGCGCACTGGAGTTTTATTATAGTATTGTAAATGTGATACGTTTAATAGTTATTCAAGGACACTTGAGGTATAAACATGGGACTTTTTCGGTGTTTCTTTGTTTCATTGTTGTCTCTCACAGTTACGTAATAGATCTTCCTGGTAACATATGAAGTGCAGCAAACGACAGTAAAGTGTGTAATTTTGTGTGACACTTTTATTTTACATGTCGTATAGCAATCTGTATAGTAATGTTAACTTTAAAAATCTTCAGGATCAACGTCTAGAAACGACAATAGTTCAACATATCACAAAGCAATCTTATTATATTAATGTAAACTCTCAACACTCATGATAAACATGTTAAAATGAAAATCAAAAATAAGATAATTAAAAAATAAGTTATTTTTTCATAATTGGTCTTACCTACATCAATATCAGCATTCACCATTTCACATTAAACTTATAAATTTAAAGTTATCACTTCATACTTCACCAGATCTATTCAAGATAGGGCGTCTACTTAACATGCAGTAAAAACTGTTCCGCATTACTGACGATTAGTTAGAAAAGGAGAAGATTGTTTACGCAATACGATAGTCTCGTCTTTCAACACATGGAGCATCACTATGTGAAACCATAATAGACTAAATTCAGAATAGCTTCCTCAGGAACAACCCATGAACCCCAACAAATGAAACGTTTACTGGTGTAACTAAATTATAAACGAAACATGCAGTATGTCTTTGTTAACTTTATTTTATTACAACACTCGATCGCAGCTCTTGTGAAGCTTCAAGTTTGGATGTTGAAGATGAAGAATCAATGCAAAAAAATCCAAAAGAATCTAATAGAATTTTGATAAATCACAAGAACCGTCTTAAACCGGAAAAGGGATTATGAACTGGTGAATTCAAAATAGCTTTCTCTCGAACAACTCCTGAACTCCAACAAACGTTAACTGATGTAACTAAAATTATTCTTTTGTTTATTTTATTACACTCGTCCGGTGTATTATATTTAAGCACCAAGTTTCACTTTGAATATTTAAACTGAAGAAATCCTTGAATAAAAAAGATCCAAAAGAACTATGATAGTTACAAGAAAATCAATGTCTTCTTGGTTTCGTGTTTTGACAGTCAGCTTCAATACTATACATGTCATGAAAATAATAAAAAAATTATTAGAAAGATCATATCATAGGGAACATGTGTACCAAGTTTGAAGTTGATTGGACTTCAACTTCATCAAAAACTACCTCGACCAAAAACTTTAACCTGAAGCGGGACAGACGGACGGACGGACGGACAAACGAACGGACGCACAGACCAGAAAACATAATGCCCCTCTACTATCGTAGGTGGGGCATAATTATGCGAATCAAGCAATCTACCTACAAATATTCTGATATAAATATTTATATGCACGATCTGAATTGACATTTGGAAATTAATACGTATAATCTAAATACATTAAGATTACTTCTATCATACATAATTGTAATCTTTCAAATTACAATTGATAATCTGTTTGTTTGGGGGTATATTATCTTCGCCTGTGTTAGATGTTAAGCAATAATATTAAACCAACCATTCTTCGTCCATAACTTTTCAGTTACTTGGTACAATCTACTGAAGACCCCAATAGATTTTCCATCATTAGAAAAGAAGGGATTGATACGGATGTTCATTTACACGAAACTGCCATTTCATTAGATACCAGATGAATGTTTTTCAATTGTTGTCTTCCTTCGTAATGACTTATCTCGGGTTTAATAGTAATTAGCAACATAACCGGTACAGCACAAGAAGCGAGAACTTTCTGATACAAAACAACAAAAAACACTGCGTTTTTAATACATGTTCAAGGTTTATCATGCTTAAAGTTTTCTGTGAGTTTTCAGTGAGGTGATTTTTACTAAACGACGAGTCAAAACAGTAGTTTCCAAAAATGTAATCCCTATATGATCCTTATACTTCGTTCACACGGACATTTAATTCGAATTGAATTCGAATTGAATGCGAATCGAAATCGCTTATCGCGTTCACACACTCTTCTTTTTTAATGCGAATTAATCAGTTCATGCATGCATGGATGCAATATGAAAGGGTGGTCGAATCACCAGAAGAGTCTTTTTTTCATTTGGTAATTTTATTATTCAGTTAAAATGACCGTTTAAAAAAATATTCTACTCGAAGACGAGAGAAATTCAGGGATCTTTTATTGTGCTTGGTGTAAGTTTAAACAGCATTTATTTAAACTAGCCATCATGCAAAATAAATGGGAAAAAATATCAAAGCATTCAAACTTATAAAGTAAAAAAAAAATGACAGTGACATGGAAAAAAAACGAAAAAATATCAAGAAGTGTGCATTAACTATTATATATTAAATATGGTGCAAAATTATTTAAAAAAAAGCAAATTCTTCCATAGTTCTAAACGTGTGTACTCTTTTTCCTTCTCCGTATGTATGCCGTCGGAATATATCATTTGACTGTTTAACATAGTTTGTCTTTTGTTTTGTGATGATGCAGTATTGAGTGTCCTTTGCTTAATATTTGTTATAGTATTATTGTTGGTGAGATGACTTGTTATAGTATTATTGTTGGTGAGATGACTTGTTATAGTATTATTGTTGGTGAGATGACTTGTTATAGTATTATTGTTGGTGAGATGACTTGTTATAGTATTATTGTTGGTGAGATGACTTGTTATAGTATTATTGTTGGTGAGATGACTTGTTATAGTATTATTGTTGGTGAGATGACTTGTTATAGTATTATTGTTGGTGAGATGACGACTCATAGTTTAAAAGTTATTACCGCAAGCCACACATGTTTGTGTCATCCATTCTGCGCTGTTCTTTGCAGAGTTAAGGTTCTATGGATACTGTTTGATTGTTGTTATTTTATGTTGTTTTGCCGGATAAGAAAGGTGTTTTGTGGAAAGCATTCGCAATAGTTTGATTCGTTGATTTCTAATTAAGTATAGTAATATGCAAGTTCTCTAAAGAATATAATCTGAATAAAACACGGCTCAGTATAGACGCGTAAATGATACAACATGTAAAATGTAAAAAAAGGCAATAACAGCGCAGGTCATTTCAATGTATTTTATGTTTATTTCATTTTCTATAATTCCACTACAATCCTTTCATTTAACATTTTGAAATTTTCTAGACCTACAAAATTAAGGGGAAATATCACAATATCTCTATATTGAAACCAATTCATCTTAGGGAGGACCAGGAAAGCGGATGTAGTAGTTTCATCTCGTTTTATATGCGTTCCAGATTAGTTCTCTTTACTTCCCCTAGAGCATGTAATACTTATGACAAATTGATTTAAGAGCCAAAAGTGTGGATGTTAAAGTGATAAATTCTCCAAATATTTTATTCTATATCTGAAAGAAAATTACAGAATGTCAATTCTCTTAATTGTTCGTAATAAGTATCTTGGTACCTTTAATTCTTGGTTTATCATGATGTAGAGGTGTGTCTGTCACGACATTCGTGAGAATATAGATACATTTCATTTATGAATACATGTGATTTTATTCTTTTACATATTAAAAATCTGTTTTTTGAAGAGTAAACAGATTGTATCGATTGAAGTAAATCAATTAGTAAAGCTCAATAGTATCCAAGGAAATAATAAAGGGTATTCTTGAGCAATTAAAGAACAACTTATAAAAAAAATCAAGTATTGTATAAACAAATTCAATGAGTCTGCACTAATTCAACGTTCTAATAGAGGTAAGTATTCGAGACTAAAAATGAAATGTGTAAAGTTTATTGCTGTAGTACACTTGCTGTGGAAAGCATATGCAATATAATCTTGAATCTTGAGCTATCAATTTCAAAATCAACAACATGTACAATTAAATTCAACTGTTACCAGTAAGAAAGATAAGTAATAACCAAATAGAAATGTCCATTTTGATTTGTTTTATATAAAAATTTAACTTAAAATATCAATATAAACAATATATAATAAAATGAATATCACATTTAATATAAACGACGAACATGTTATACATTAGACGGTAGGTTCATGTAGTAATTGCCAAAAATACTTTGTGTTCTATCTCTGATAACAGCCGTCCACATTCGGTATATTTCTTTGTCTTTAGCTGGCATCACAACATATTGACATTTTCTACCCTGTTCTTGATAACAATTAAAACCTTCTGGAAATCTCAACGTCAAATTTGGTCGAAGGCCATCATGTACAACACCCTGAATTTTGGAAGGAAGTAATCCGAATAAATAGAAATCGTCCACCCAGAAAAATGGAGACCCAATGGCGGCATGATATAGCATTGGTACTAAGTCTGTTGACAAAAACACCGTAAAGCCACTACAGTACGTGTGTGGATATCTTTTCATATCTTTGAATTCATCATTTTGAACGAACCACTTGCTGTCATTTTCTCGTATAATTTTCATTGAACCTTTAGAAATTTTATTACATTTGATATATTTTTTCTTTTCTTTCAAGTAAGACATCTCTTCGAACAATTTAAAGAAGTTTATAAAAGCGTCATCATCAATTTTAGCAACAAATTCAGCGTTTCTACAATGTTCGGTAATCCATTTATAACCCATTACACCTTTGTTAGTCAAATTTCTGTATGAATCTATGAAATATCCTTGCACTATATCTTTATAAATCTTACTTTCGTATTCTAATTTTATTTGCAAAATCGGATCAGCTACTAATCCCAGCAGAAAAACTACTCGGACACTCTCGGGACTGTAGTGTGTTGAGTTCAGCCAAGTTGCTCGCATTCGGATTCTCCTTTCGAAATGGTTTGGTGCAGTATGCACCATGACTATACAAGACACTTTGTCAACACCAGAACAAATATTCTTATTGTTAATTTTATACGGTCTGGATACCACGATAGGATAAGTTGTTTTTGACAGGATTTTTCTTTTATAAACTGGATGATGATGTTCTCTTGGTTCTTTGTTGATTTTCCCTAACATCAATCTACGATTTATATGTTGTTTTCCATGTTGTATGTCAGTAGGATATTGCAAATCGTTTACAAATGTGAGAATTAAACATGCAAGAGCAACAACCAAAGTCAATAACAAAAATTTGATATGTAGGTTTTCTTTTGCCATTTCAGGGATATCATTGTTGGTTTGAGTATGTACACCTGGAAATATCAATACGTGTATATGAATGATTTTTTTCAAGCTTTGAAAATAAATATTCTTGTTTATCTTTATATGGATTTTGGTTTCAGGGAATGATGTATTGATTTTTTTTTTTAAGTTGTCAAAATGTTAGTATCGCGAGATCATCCATATTGCGTACATGTATATCTATTCACTGAATATCACCGAGTGACCCAAACATTGATTACAGTATGTTGAGCATTACGTAGTATTTCAAATATAAAATGAAATAAAAACTATTCTGCAATGGCAAAGCCGTTGTTATAGTTATGAAAAGAGGCAATTGTTCGAAAAGAAGTAAAAATGCATACATATTTGTTTAGATCTATGACTCCCGTTCGTTTAATCATCAACAAAGCTTTGGTTAAACAGATTCAATAGCTTATTATATCTAAACACGTACACGTGACACAACTTAGTTTGAAACACGTTAACTGAAGCTAAAGTGCTATACAATTGCAATATGATAAAGAAAATAATTATCTAGTAAAAGAAACCATTAGTTCATCTACATGCTTTAGGAATGAGTTAGTTGCTAACATTGACATATAAAGGAATAGTTATGAAAGAGTGTGAAGTGCATACAAACGTTGAATAGCGGACTCCTATATATAAGTTACTTACTTGAGCTTTCTGGTTTATCTTCACTTCATAATGAGTCACGTGATGTCTACGTTAAATGCCTGAAAATTTACAATAAACAGTTGACAGTCATTTTTATACATAGCGACACGTATCTTGGTATCAGCGCATTTCTTTTCCAACTTCTTTAGTAGGACAAGAAAAAAAAAAAAATAAGTAAATGAAATTACTTTTTTTTCAACCTTATCTTAGAAATCCACTTGTAGCAATGAAGTCTAAATGTTCGTCGACACCTTTTGAGTATCCACTATCACAGTGTAGATACTATTCTGTACGCTATCCGGAAGTCGCGATTTTCGAAGCGATGATTTCCAACTGGCTAACAGGACGGTTTTGCCTACGGTGACTTTTCTCATCATTTGTTTACACCTATATCTATAAAGTGCTTTGAACATCTTCAAGGTATGTATAGCATCATAAATATGTGTAACTGTAACAAAAACATGCACTAGAATATAAGTTATATGGTTCGCTACTGACCCCATACGGATCCAAAGAGGGTTAGTAAAATCCATAGGGGGTGAGGCCGGAGGCCGAGTCCCCTATGAATTTTATTCACCCTCTATGGATCCGTAGGGGGTCAGTAGTTAACCGTATAACGAATTTATCGGACGCTGGACTTTGTCTGCGGTGTTTTGTTGAAAAATAAACAATGAAACACAACAACATGAATAGATGACGTCGCCATTAACGCGTCATCCGTCATGAACCCAATATGAAACTTACTAACCCCATACGGTCTCATAGGGAGTCACCACGTGACGGCGTTTAACCAATCACAACGTGAAAATTCATCTGCGGTCCGATAACATAAAATATATGTGTGCATCATACCAACTTGATAGAAAAAAGTGAAATCGATGGACAATTTTGCTCTCGTAGTGCAAAGCAAATAATCTTTTATTGTAAATATTTGCATCAGTTTACAGTTAAATATGTACTGTTTCAATATTCTTTTCGTATTTAAGTAGAATATTCGTATTTCCCATAAAAATATGTTTTCCTTGAGGATCCCAAAATAAATTACTGTACGATCAGTCTACAACTGACTGTATTCTAGTAGCGATTTCAATTTTTTTGACTGTATGACCAGTCGTGATTTTGAAGGAAAAAAAACAATGGCAATTTGAAGGTATATACGCGTCTATGTGATATTATGAACTGTCCAGGGAACTATAACGTGTAATATCTTTCATCAGACAATATAAATATAGTTCTGATGATTTTTATAGACTGCAAAATAATTTAGATATAGAAACATAAAAAATATTTTCACCAAAAATTCGAAATAGAAGGTGCATAATGCTTTAATTGATTAAAAAATGGAGCAATTTCAGAAGACTTTAATAATTGGTTTAGGAGGTGTTGGAAATACCTGATGGGTGCCCCATATAATGCAAAGTCCGTATCTTATATAAAGAAACCCCATAAAAGATGTTTCCTAAAATTCGAAATAGAAGGTGCACAATACAGTCATTATCATTTATGATAAGGAATCCGTTATAGTCATATCAGTGACGGATCCAAAAAAAAGGGGATCCGGCGGTTTGAAACCTTTTTTTAACTATCAATGCATTTGTATGGGAACATATATTTGGAATCCCCTTTTCTCCTGGGTTGGACCCTCTCTCCATTTAAAAATGGCTGGAAACCCCATTGTATATTAAGTAGCCTTTATGAGGAGATGCGCTTACAAAACCGGCGTATTGTTATGCGTTTACTTTTCTACATTGGCTAGAGGTATAGGGGGAGGGTTGAGATCTCACAAACATGTTTAACCCCGCCGCATTTTTGCGCCTGTCCCAAGTCAGGAGCCTCTGGCCTTTGTTAGTCTTGTATTATTTTAATTTTAGTTTCTTGTGTACAATTTGGAAATTAGTATGGCGTTCATTATCACTGAACTAGTACATATTTGTTTAGGGGCCAGCTGAAGGACGCCTCCGGGTGCGGGAATTTCTCGCTACATTGAAGACCGTTGGTGACCTTCTGCTGTTGTTTTTTTCTATGGTCGGGTTGTTGTCTCTGGCACATTCCCCATTTCCATTCTCAATTTTATGAAACATATTGTACCGGTCCAACGAACGGAAAGACGGACTTCATTATCACTATAAACTCTGCTTTACAAAGTGGTGTACAATTTGGTGTCAAAGAGACAGCTCTACTTCCAAAACAAAGTGAAGGAACTGTGATCAATTATAGGTACAATTACAGTACGGCCTCGAATGTGTGCAAATACATGCATTTTTATATAACAATTAAATCTGTGTGTTTGTTGTACAATTTTAAGTATAACGGTATTAAGTTCTGAAACTTATACACACAACAAACCTTCCTTTTATTTTAACAACATTTAAACATACTTATACTTAATGTAGTAAGTCGAGTACACCCTATTAAGCTAAACATGTTTCATAAGTTTTCAGGATGTGAATTTATTGAAATATATTTGTGTTATTTAGAAAAATGCCACCTTCTAATGTATCGTAAATAACCTTGAAATCACCACTAGAATACAGTGAAATAAAGACTGATCATACAGTTTCAAAATATACAAGCGAGACTGATCGTATGTGAGAAATCCAAACAAGTGTAATTTTCTTATTTCTGGCTTCAAAGATCTGGTTGAAATTTTTAATTACCACCACTTGAAATATACTTCATTTAGTTAATTAAGTCTGGTGGTTACGTTAATTTGTACA
This sequence comes from Mytilus galloprovincialis, assembly GCA_037788925.1. Lineage (NCBI taxonomy): Eukaryota > Metazoa > Mollusca > Bivalvia > Mytilida > Mytilidae > Mytilus > Mytilus galloprovincialis. The sequence goes on along the minus strand of CM075334.1, from coordinate 42,002,646 downwards.
CTAAGAGGGTAAAAAGATTGTTTTTAGGTTCACAGACTGATTTTCCTTAGTGATGCACTTGAAAATATATTGATTAAAGCAAAGATACGAATAATGAATGTGCTAAATTTAATTCTTAACCATTTGAGAATACCGATGTCAGCTGAATTAATCATTAAGCAATGTACAGGTGATCAACTTACCGTTTAACTCAGTATATCCATCAAGTTTTAAATGCGATCCAAAAAGTTCTCGCTTCGAAAATCGCGACTTCCGGATAGCGTACAGAATAGTATCTACACTGTGACTATATTGTCACTCATACAATTGTAGTAACATATATATTATATGTTTACTTTGTTAGACCAACATGTTTATGAAATATTACACTCAGGATATCATAAATCTTCAAGGAGATATTGGTCAATTTGTGTCCGGAATTAACCGTTTATAAGGTATTATAGATTAAGGTTACTATTATCACCGAAAATTCAAATAACCATTGATATAATAATAAATTAAATGAAGATTATTTCGGTTAGCCTGCAGTAATGTACCTTACAGTTGAGAATTTTAATGTTGAAGAGCACAGGCATTTGCATTTGATCAAAGTATTTCCTATATTCCTTAATCTACATAGAATTAATTTATGTGGTTTTTTTTTCAGAGACAAGTGCCTGCGTTCAAGAGATCATAAGCAAAATATTTGTATTCATATTTTTGTTGTTAATATTTTTGTACTTTGTTAATCAGTTGAAGTTTCATGACACGCAGGGGCGTAGCTAGGTGTTAATTCAACTGTAGGCACAAATCGGCAGGGGGTTAGGGGGCCGCGTTTTGGCTGCAAAATTTTATGCACAAAAATATTAAATTTTCTGGTTATTTAATCATGATAATTATAATATACATGATGAAAATTTCGAAGAATTATGAATAATTTACCATAACATCTGAATGGTGAATTAAATAACGCAGTACAATTGGAAAATTAAATATCAAAAAAAATATTTACAATATGTACTGCCCAGCATAGATCCGCGTATCCCTTTAATTAAGCAGTACACCTTGTTTGGTATTTTCAAATCTATTCCGTTATGATCGATATATACATGATATACGTTTAACTTAATTGATAGTACATATTATGTATTGACGATCCTTCATTAAAAAAAAATAGGCACGTGCACGTTAACACTGATATTACTATATAATAACACTATCCTTTTGGCCAGAAAGACATCAACCATCAATCTTTTGATTCTTAAACCTTCACCCTAGCCACACAAACACATACAAACATAGTTGATGCTAATGCAAAAGTTCTGTTCTGTTCATACTAAAGCCCCAGTCCCACTAGACCACGATCGCACCACGCTCACCGCGATCTAAAATAAATTTAGATCGTGGTGAGGTCGCGGTATGAGCGGCATGAAAGTGTAAATTTTCGTTGCTTTCACGATGCTACTACGTCCTCTCTACGCTTCTACAAAGATCCCGCTACGATTATACCACGTTCTCACCGCGCTTATTCTGCGACCTCACTACGCTTATCAAGATCTTTCTACGCTCTTCACGTTCTCACTACGACCATACCACGAGTTATCCGATTGCAACACGATCTTACTGCGATTATAACACGTTCTTACCACGATTATACTACGTTCATAGCGCGATCTTACTACGTTCTCAGCAATAACGTCAACATCGTGTTCCATATCAATACAGTTCAATTCCTTCTATTTCTGATAAAATCGTAGATTTCTCGGAAACAATACAGTCATGCCACCAAAATCTACCAGAACACGTGGGCATGGTGGTAGGAGTTGATGTAGAGGCAGAGGGAGCAAAGTAAACCTGATCAAGCAGAGATGTCGGACTGACCAATCCAACCTAAATTACAACCTATTGCTGGTCCATAAAGCTCAATGACGATATTTCAGTGAACGACAGCAAAAACGACATAGATGTATCAATATATATAGGAAGATGTGGTATGAGTGCCAATGAGACAACTCTCCATCCAAGTAACAATTTATAAAAGTAAACCATTATAGGCCAAGGTACGGCCTTTAACACGGAGCATTGGCTCACATCAATCAGCACGTTATAAAGGACCCAAAATATTACTAGTGTTAAACCATTTAAACGGGAAAACCAACGGTTTAATCTATATAAAAACGAGAAGCATGGTTGAGTCGTTAGAGCAAATGGATAATTACATTCAAACAAACAAAATTTAGGGAGCTTTTTTATATATTTTATGTGAAAATGACAATGAGAATGATGGTCGTAGTGTGAACGTAGTCATGTCGTAAGAAGAGCGTGATGAGGACAGCAAGGGCGTGCTAGAATCGTACTATGGTCGTGAACAGCATGGTATAGTCGTAGTGGAAGCGTAGTTGGGTCGCAGTGAGAACGTGATGGTCGTAGTTGGGTCGCAGTGAGAACGTGATGGTCGTAGTGAGGTCGTGATAACGTCGCTGTGCGATCGTAGTGCAGTCTCTCCGAATAGAATCACGCTTTCGCTACGCTCTCGCTACGATTGTACAGCGACCTTTGCGATCTTACTACGATCTTAGTGCGCTCTCACTACGCTTCTACTACGACCTGATTTCGCCACGACCGCACCACGATTGTTTAGAACATGTTCAAAGTTGGCCACGCTCTTCACGATCTCAAAGACCTCACCACGACCGTGATACGACCTTACTGCGATCTACACGATCGCACTACGATCATCAAAATTTGCATTCTTTTCACTGATCGTAGTGCGATCGTGGCCTAGTGGGACTGGGGTATAACGTAACAAAATTCAAGAAATTTGTATTTCTTTAATATCCCGCTCTACTGTAAAATCCCTACCTGCTTAGGAATTTGAATAATTGTGGTCATTACACGTAGATCTGAGAGTACTCAAAACTACTGGAAGCTAGTTGATAGATTGATTTTTAAACATCCAGTGTAAAATATTTATGCAGGTTTAGAACAAACAAAAAAAAAAAAACAAAAAAAATTGATTATTTACATTAAACACAACAGGGTGCTTAGTCCTGTAATAGGTGTTGTACAGGACGATTGTCTGGAAATTTGAAAATGCCATGCATTGGAAAATGAGGGATTATTGGATAGGAGCAGAAACTTTGCCTTTCAGTAGACCAACTACGAACTCCTCAAAGAGTGGTATTCTCTCTACAACTAGGCATAAGATTAAATGTCCCCATTCTGACCAGACGTGACTACGTATTTATACATCCTGCACAGACAAACGGACGACCAACATTGGCAAGTCGGGTGAAGACTAAGTGGAAAGCTAGTTGAAAACTAACAACAACTAATTAAAAATTCATGTGTCTAAGCTGAGGTTCATTTAAGTTTTTGTTGATAGAATTGAAATGATCTGAACCAAAGTTCAAGTTTATAGTTTCTATATAAGGTACACACATAAAAAAAAACCATTCAATTCTATCCAATATTCCATTCACTTAGGACGAGAGACTAGTGTACACATGACATTCGATAAGGGGACGACCATTTGATATTCTGGGGGGGGGGGGGGGGGGGGCCAGGAGGATTTGTTTTTGATCGGTTATTTATTTTTGCAAACTAAGAGGACAGATTATTCATTTTCTGCACTATTGAAGCAAGATTTTTCATTTTCATTAAAGCAAGGGACTGATTATTCATTTTCACAACTATATTTTTGATATTCGAAAAACATACAATTTTTTAAATGTTTTGTTTATAAATAATACATATAGTATAGTCAAGTCATTATGTAACATTTAATTAGATTAACCATCCCCTCTACAGAAATGAATCTTTTAAATTCCCAACTGCATATACACATAGTATTAAGTTTAGTTATAACTAGGCACTTTTAAATGTTTTGGCAAACCTACTATGCCGAGCGGAGCGAGGAAAAAAAATTTTTGAAGGGTTTTGGAGCCACTGAAGGCCCAAGAAGCTATAGAACAAATGATGCAAAATCATGCTTTCTGGGTGTTCGGAAGACCCTTTCATAATCTGAAAATGAAGTTTTGTTTTAATAATTTTTTGACAATATTTTGGTCTCAAAGCAAAATGTATAAATTCAGTGTAAGACTGAAGTTTCTAGGGAAAACATCAAAAGACCAATGTGCATGATAAAGCAAAAATGGAATTCACATAGTTAAGCCTGTGGCTGCTGTTTTTTTTTTTAAACTCATGATCAAGTTCATAACAAAATTACTAGATTACAAAAGGAATGCAACACTAACAGAATACAGAAGGGCAATCAATGAACAAAAGACAAATAAATACGAAACATTGATCCCGAAAAATCAAGGCTATAAGTCTGAGGGAAAACAGAACTTTCTTCTTGCAAGGCCGTGAACACAATTTGATATGGAGACAAGCGTTTGGTTTTGAAATTTCCTACATGGAGTTACGGCCCTGTTAAAATAACGGTGAGGTAAGGTTTCCTAAGACAATATACTTCAAGTTAAATGAAACCAATTTTCAGACATTTCATTTATACTTTTGTTATTAAAAAATTTGGAAAGTGTTTCCCGATTTTTTGGGGGAAAAAAGATGAATTTATGAAGAATCTGGTGCCATCTCATATACTTTCGATTAGACCTGCTGAGTTATTTATTTTCTATACATTGCAAGTCAGGTAATTTATTTTCAAACTACCACAGAACAAACCATTTATTTTTGTGATTATCAAGGCTGAGTTATCTATTTTCAAAATCCTCCTGCCCCCCCCCCCCCCCCCCCCCCCCCACCAGAATATCAAATGATCGTCCCCTAATTAGAGTTGTGACAACTTCACTGGAGTTCATCTACATATAACGTTGTTTATCATTTTTTAAATAAAAAAAAAATGTTTGTGAAAAAATATGTGTAGCACGTGCCTAAAGTGCCTAACGCGTACGGCAGCTACGCCTCTGAGTCACGAGAATAAACTTTCTTTCATAATATTTACACCATCACTGTTGCTGTGGATCACTACATCTCTTTTCGTGTATTTAAATATTTACAAATGTTCTTATATAAAATGCTTCATGAGTTCGATTTTGTAATGTTCATTAAAGTTACATTGATATATATGTATAAAATAACCTTTTCTTTAATGTTTACACCGTCACTGTTGATGCGAATTCCTTCATATTTTCCGTGTATTTAAACATTTATACATGTTTTCATCAGTTCGATTTTGTTCATTGAAGATACATTGACATGTAAATTGAAACATGGTTATAACTGACAGAGTAAAATACATAGGATCAGAAGTCAAATCATGAGATTTAATAATAGAAAAATAAAAATATAAAGACACACATACCTCTCTCGTAACTACACACCACACCTTTTCAACATTTACACACCCTTTAATACGTTGTCTGAATACAACTTTAATAATTGTTTATAGTTCAATAGGTATTTTGAAAAGAAACCGCCAGGTATACACGATAAGATTTACACAGGTACTCAGAATCTAACATTCAAGTTTTAATGATCATGTGATTGACAAGGATTTAAATAATTTAAAAGTTTTTCTGACATTTTATAAGTGTGAAACTGTCATTTTAAACCGTTGACACTCTCTGATTCACAAAATATATGGTTTTTTTTTTAAGTTCTGACCCTCAGGCGCTTAGGGCATGGACCCCCGTTTGATTTTTTAGTAAAAAAAATCCGAAAACCGTGGCTTCATCGTCTTTTTCTACCTCAGGCATAGATTACCTTAGCTGTATTTGGCAAAACTTTTAGGAATTTTGGATCTCAATGCTCTTCAACTTCGTACTTTATTTTGTTTTGTTTTTTTTGTTTTTTTTTTTTTTTAACTTTTTGGGATTCGAGCGTCACTGATGAGTCTTTTGTAGACGTCTGGCGTACATATAAAATTAGTTCTGGTATCTATGATGAGTTTATTTCTCTGTAATTGTAACGATAGATTACTGCATATATAAACTACTGTTACTGTTTATCGTATAGGTGATAGATAGCAAGATCACGTAAAAAAGTTAAAAAAGTAAAAAAAAAAAATTCGAATTTTCACAAAGAAATTAAACAAAAAACGAAAATAAAACTGTGTGCCAGTTCAAACTAACATAATATTATTATTATTGGTTCTACATGTAGTTGGAATGAAAGATTAACCAATTTTAAGGTTAAAAGAATACAGAAGCAATTATTAGATATAAAAAAACCATGATAAAACACGGAAAAAATGTGTGTTTTAAGGAATGATAAAATGTATCCTCTTTATAATACCGGTAAATTAGTTCAGATATACTGATGGCCACATGCAATTGGATATATAGTAGTTTTGCCGAAGCATTTATTTTATAAATACATGTTTTAACATGTATATCTTTCAATCCTGTTTAACAATCTAGGTTCGTTAATAGCAGACAAATCCAGGTATCCGGTGGTCAAATTGTATCCACGAGCAAAGTTTCCATTCGAGGAAACTCTTCTGTTCCTCGTGATACACCAATTGGTTGTTGACGCAAATATAAGCCGAACAGGAACTGTATGTTAATTAACCATAACATTCTAAAACTCAAGACTGTTGGGAGTGGCTGTTGACAAGTTCACTCAGTTAAAAAAGAAACCGTATTCGACCGATTTTCGTACGGACAATAAGAATGCGTAGAACTCTCAATAAATAGAAGTATTACAGTAAAGTAGATATGTTATTGATGCTAGGAAATACGCCTTTGAAATTCTATTGTTAAAACTTGTTAGTCAGATTTTATTTGAAATCACACTTTAGTGTATTGCTTTCTTTGTGTGTTTTTCTAATGAGTCTGCATGGTTTCCCCCAAGGGAAAGTATAGACCTTTACATTTTCAGTACTTTCCTTAGATCAAATGCTAAATCCACTAAATCGATTATGAAACACAATATACCCACGTAAGCTTATACAATTCTTCTTAGTAAAGAGTATTTTGATTATTTTAGTATTTTAGTCTAATTTGTCTTGTTCTGAATGTATTGTTATAATGGAATGCATATGAATTATTAAAGATCAGTTCAATAACCTATCTAGGCCAACATCGTTGATAAAATTACGCAATATCATTTACGGAATTCTTTTTCATTATAATTTTTGAAATATATTATATACTTATATATATTTTATCGTCCTGAACATGCATGAAATATTTGCCACTGGACGTTAAGCAACCAACAATCAATCAATTATATGTTATCCTTCTTGTACAATTTCATCGTCATCAAGTATCATATTTCTTGTTTTAATATAATAAAAAATAATCGAATTTTGTAGACGTGAAAATATCCAATATGAAACGTTTTTTACGTCGAAATATTTTACAAAGATAAATTTTAAAGAATTCGTCGGACAAATACATTAAATAGAAAACAAATAGGCCATGGTGTTTATCAATGTTTAGAAAATAATATATGTTTGTGTATGATGCCGTTACGTCATTACAGTTAATTAGTAATCAATTCGGTCAATGTTTCATGTATAAGTTGACCGATATTTTCATTCATATAAAAAAATAAAGAAAAAAGCTTGTATCTATTTCATACATATGAAAATTGTGATGTGAATGAAAATGAATCTTACTTCTATACTGGTACAATCCTGTGTCCGCTGATAAACAATGAATCGGTCATATATTCATCAAAAGAGTTCCGTTATGAAACACATATATGTATTTATGAATTCTGTTGATTACGGTATAGTAAAAACATAATAACTTTCATGTGACACAAAATGTAACCGGTGGAGATTGCCACTCGACTAGGGTAGTGTCTCTCACCTGGGTTGTATAGAACAAATAATTCAATTGCTGTACCTGCTATAAACCAGCTGCTAACAGGTATATATATGTTTGTGTATTGGAAAACTAATAGGTAAATAACGATTTATCGATTCTGGAGAGCGTAGATACCTGTTATAGATATTTGTCTCAGCCTGATAATTCCATCAATATAATTCTACATTGATAATACTATAATTGGGAGCTTCGACAATATCATGATCAGATATATTTCTTAAGCCTCGGTCACACCTTTGATTTTTCCGTATATCTTGTTCATCCGTTTTATCCGGTACGCTTCCGTTAGGTGTCCGTTTTATGCGGTACTCGTCCGTTGGATGTACGTTCGACATCCGTTCTGTCCGGTACGTGTCCGTTTCTCGTACGTTGCATATCCGCTGTGTGTCCGTTATGCATCCGTTACGGGTCCGTTTTATTTGATCAGTACATTAACGGACTCCCAACGGATAACAATTTTGTCAACGGACAACTTTTATTTTCATCCGTTAGGCGTCCGTTCGTGCTATCCGGTAAGGTATGACCGAGGCTTTATACATCCGTTGGAGGACAAATTCACCAACGGACTTCTAACGGACGTTTAACGGATAGAACGGATGTTGAACGAATGTGAAACAGACTTCTAACGGACGTATATTGGATAAAACGGATGATGAACGGGTCTGAAACGGATAAATGCATATTGAAAAATTTCTCGTTAGGAAGTATAGATTATCGGGGTTTCTTCACATTGATATCGTAAAATATCAGCTGCGAGCCACAATGTGAACCTTTTAGGTGAGCGAGAGCAGACAACTCTTCACAAAATGACACAGAAATTAACAATTATAGGTAACCGTACGGCCTTCAATAATGAGCAAAGCCCATACCGCATAGTCAGCTATAAAAGGCCCCGAAATGACATTGTAAAACAATTCAAACGAGAAAACTCACGGGCTTATTTATATAAAAAAAAAATATGAACAAAAAACAAATTTTAACACATAAACGAATGACGACCACTGAATTACAGGATCCTGGCTTGGGACAGGCACATGCATACATAATGTGACAGTTTTACGCTTAACGAAAGCAAGCTTGATAATGTCTCCTCTCGCATTGTGACATCGTTGATAACTTCTCCTCTCACATTGTAACTTCGCTGATAATGTCTGGTCTCGTTTTGAAGCCTTGATACGAGAATTACGGATCGACAGGCAGGGTGATATAGGCGTAGGGAAGGACGATAATGCCAATTATTAGTATGTCAGATTTCTTGAGGTCAATGAATTCTTATTATTCATAATTGATCTTAGAGTATTCACTATCAAGAAGCTCTTATTCAGGCCAGACACTGCCCCTTGGTGTCATTTTGAAGAACAAACCAAAACCAATAATCAGAAACATTCTGAATATCTATGCACTTTACATGTATTATCATTGTCGCCTCTAATTTTTCCGTATATCTTGTTCATCCGTTTTATCCGGTACGCTTCCGTTAGGTGTCCGTTTTATGCGGTACTCGTCCGTTGGACGTACGTTCGACATCCGTTCTGTCTGGTACGCTTCCGTTTCTCGTACGTTGCATATCCGGTGTGTGTCCGTTATGCATTCGTTACGTGTCCGTTTTAGCTGGTCAGTACATCAACAGACTCCCAACGGATAAAAATTTTGTCAACGGGCAACTTTTATTTTCATCCGTTAGTCGTCCGTTCGTGCTACCCGCAAGTTGTGACCGAGGCTTAAATTTCACATGCCAATGAAGTAGACTTTTGAACATTAAAATTTATGTATTATTAAACATTGATTCGCCTGTCATAAATGGAAAGCTAAGTTTGCATTTCTCTGAGGCAAATTTGACCTTTAACAGTTCTGGCTGTTATTTTGATATTAATAGCAAATGTGATTCCATAATTTAAAAGGAGGAGGCAGTCAACAACAAGACAATACAAGTTTGGAATGATCAGAAGTGGAACTTGTGCAACTCATTAAGGTAGCTGCCTAGGAGAAGTGCCAGCCAGGTCTGCTAAAGTGTTTGGCTTTCTATATATGTCGATGAATTTAATCCCAAACACATGCTGTTCGAAAGGTATCCATGTCATAAGTATTTTTAATGGTGGCAGTTTAAATTGCATACTAGAAAACACCCGCGAAATCGCGGGCAATCAGAGCATGGTTGAAAGTATGTAAAGTGTTGTAGGAAGAATTTTGCAAAAGATGTAATAACTGGAGAATTTCAGGCAAAGTATCAAAAGGCATAGGTACTTGGGGACAGGAAAATGTGTTTTTTTTTTATCCCTCCTTTATTTGCCAAATTCCCATTTTTTTTGTTTTCTATTAATTTCAATATGAACATACATTTAGTATATTAAGAACATTCAAGTCAGGAGCCTGTGATTCAGTGGTTGTCGTTTGTTTATGTCTAAGCCTTACATATTTTTATTTCGTTCATTTTTTTGTACATATATAAGGCCGTTAGTTTTCTCGTTTGAATTGTTTTACATTGCGTTTCGGGGCCTTTTATAGCGGTATGGGCTTTGCTCATTGTTGAAAGCCGTACAGTGACCTATAGTTGTTAATTTCTGTGTCATTTTGGTCTCTTGTGGAGAGTTGTCTCATTGGCAATCATACCACACCTTCTTTTTTTTTTGTTATAATGAATTTTTGTAAAAGATTTAATTGATGGAGAATTTCATAAAAGGTATCAAAAGTCAGGTGCTTTTGGGACAGGACAATTGTTTTCTTAGCCCTGCTCCTCCTTTATTTTTGAAAAGTTCCCATTTTTGTTATTTGTATTAACATTAACAACACATGCATACTTTTAGCGCTTAACTGTATATAATGAACATTCATTACTATAAATAAAGTGTATTTGCTTTTTACTTTCAATTCACAGGTTACTAATCGATCCACGGCGGTCATTTCTATATTATACAGACTCTCTCTCTTTTAAGTTTACTCTGTGACCGCCGTGGATAGTAAACTTGAAAAAGATAGCAGATAGAAAATATACTTTAGTAGTATATGTATGTTCAAAGAATACAGAAAAACGCAAACCGGAAGTCTAATATAACTTAAAATTTCGCCCAATGACGGACTGAATATCCGGATGCGTTTTTTCTTGTTTTTCTCCCAAAATAACTCAATCTGAATAATCATAAAAATGGATGACAAATACTACTATGCACTGTACCTAAAGGACACAGAGGCATGATGATTACTTTATTGTGGAAAGAAGAGAAGCGACACCCAAAATGAGGTCTTCTCGTTTAATAGTATAGATACGTTCAAATACAAACACAAAGCATTAGAAAGAATCGGTAATCGGAAATACTCCAGTTAGACAAAATATCGTCCTGTTATACATGAAGGCTTTAACAGGTAAAACAAAATCTAAGTAACATGTATCCTGTATTGAAACATATCTTTAAAAATGGTTAGATGGACTCGTATGTATTATTGTCATTTTGTTTATTTTCTTTGGTTACATCTTCTGACATCAGACTCGGACATCTCTTGGACTGAATTTTAATGTGCGTATTGTTATGCGTTTACTTTTCTACATTGGCTAGAGGTATAGGGGGAGGGTTGAGATCTCACAAACATGTTTAACCCCGCCGCATTTTTGCGCCTGTCCCAAGTCAGGAGCCTCTGGCCTTTGTTAGTCTTGTATTATTTTAATTTTAGTTTCTTGTGTACAATTTGGAAATTAGTATGGCGTTCATAATCACTGAACTAGTATATATTTGTTTAGGGGCCAACTGAAGGACGCCTCCGGGTGCGGGAATTTCTCGCTACATTGAAGACCTGTTGGTGACCTTCTGCTGTTGTTTTTTCTATGGTCGGGTTGTTGTCTCTTTGGCACATTCCCCATTTCCATTCTCAATTTTATCATAGACAAGGATTAACATTCCCCACCCAGTTATAGTTAAATATCGTGTTGTTGTTAAAATAAGAGTGATTTCGGTCTTTGAACAGCGGACAGATCGTTTGCCGGGCATATTTGACTGTTGAATTGGTGTGCCAAAAAGCAAACAACAAGTCTTAGGAGCAAGGTTCTTGCAAATATATATATAAAAAAAATAGATGTTCAGGAGTCTCTGACTTTGATCAGATTCATCACACTACAAATCACCCCTCTGAGATCTTCCGTTCTGCAAGTGTTAAACTATAAACGTTTGTAGTAACATGAGAATGTACATATATCAACTTAATCGCAAAGGCAACTTGGGAACATCGAAATGGCGATCTTAGGTGTTCCACATAGCTTTTTGAGTAAAGAGATAGAGAAAGATGTGGTATGAGTGCAAACGAGACAACTCTCCATCCAAGTCACACCGAACATTAAGCTATAAAGGGCCCCAAAAATTACTAGTGTAAATCCATTCAAACGGGAAAACCAACAGTCTAATCTGTATTAAAAAAATGAGAAACGAGAAACACTTATGAACCACATAAACAGACGACAACCACTGATTATGCATACGGAACCTGCTCCGGCATATTGAGTCGCACTGAAATCAATACGTTTGCCAATTTATTTATTTCCAGTCGTCAATCGATGACAATCTTTTTAGAAAAAAACCTCATAAATGTATGGACGACCTAATAATCAGGCAGGCTTTTGCAAAATATTTGTGTCACTTTTCTATTTTTTTATAACCCAAAATCATGTCCATCTCTCCTCGTTTATGACTTGTTATCGGACTCTCTAATCAACGGAAACATAATGATGGAGCTGAAACTTCTTGCTCCTCAAAAACACACGATTTCACCTTAAAATTAATGACATTCGTCTAGCCCAGTTTTTATTTGTGTGTGTGGTGTGATTGCCAATGATAAAACTTGCGAAGTTGACATTGGACAGACATAAAGACATGTTGAGTGATCTATAAACTAATTTTGACCTAAAAGATTTTACTTACCCTCTATTGATCCCAGATGACGTTGCCATATATAGTACATGTGACGTCATGATACCCCTCCCCTACAGATCCTAAGGAGATCACCACGTGACGGCATTAACCCAAACACAGAGTCACCGATTTAGTCTACCCTAGGTCCGATAAACTCTGATATTGGTTGCTGTACACCATACAAGATTTCAAAAAAACATTATGAAACAAAAATGAAACAAAATTATCAAAGCGTCAGAGTTTTCTATTTTTAAAATTGAAACACACTGAAATGAAGATAAACAAAAGTTTGATATTTTTATACCTATATTTTTTCACTTTACAATAAAGAAATGTAGTATAAAAGCCAATAAAAAAACCCTCTCAAAACAGACCCTGAATGACGTGAGTTTTATAAAAAAAACTATAAGTCACACCAGGACCTTCAATTAGTATACATTTACAGTCGATTTTATTGAGTGTGCAGGCAAAGGTAATATTTTTGGTTACCTTGCTTGCTAGCTGAACCGTTTTAAGTCATTATTAGGTCAAGTAAATCACCCTCCTTTAAGAGTAGACTAGTCCGACAGATAACCAACCTATCTGTCTGTTGGACTAGGCTACATAGAAATGAGGGTTGTATACCTATAGGCTAACCTAATAATGACTTCACGGTTCAGTTAACAAGCAAGCTAACCAAAAATATTTCATAGCCTACACTCAATGAAATCGGCTGTAAACCATTTATCACGACTCCGTCTTTTTCAGTAAGCCGCTTGATTGATTAATATTAGTATTACTCTTCCGGGGCACCTGGTTTCAACCGAAGTTTTTGTAGGTTTCCCGTTGCTCAATAATTTTAGTTTACAGTGTAGAGGTGTTTGTCTTTTTGATTAATTGTTGGTTTGTTTTATCATGGTGATGTCTGGTTTTCGCAGAAAGTGTAGATTCTCCGATCCTTCAAAAACACATTAAAAGAAAAGGATGAAACGGTCTGGTCTATCTGGTTGCAGATATGTCTCAATTTTGTGTGAGCACTGTGACTTTTAATTTTGTTTTGTTTTTTGCAAAAGGAATATCAACGGCAGTCTATCCCAAAAATATATTTGAATTGTATAAACCTTTTGTATAAGACATCTTATTGTAAATTTTCATTAGGCTCGAGGATCTAAATTGAGTTTAACTTGAGGTAATGTGCAGTTCATCTAAATAAGCAAAAAGTTTGAATCCTTAAACAGAAAAATTCAGACAATATTCGGATAAATCATATATACACTTTGATTTCTAGCGTAACTGATGAACGCTTTAGGGAAAACGGTACTAATTATTCTGCCATAGGCGACAATTTTAACATTTTCTAAATTTACCACTTTTTAAGATAAAAACCTGGATAAAACAGTTATATGTTTATTATTGTGTTTTAAAAATTTAAGCCAAATAGTATCATGACCAACTTCCAACGGAGTTTGTTTATGTTATCCATGCCCACCGTCATTTTGCACCATATTTATGAAATTTTGCAAGTCTTTTCGAGTAATTCTCTAGAAAATATTTCAATAGGTTTCAAAATTTATATTGTAAATATACACACTGCAGTTATTCATAGATAAATAAAAAAATATAGTGTACCCTTACATCCAAGCACAGCGGGAGAGATCCGTTTGCGCCAAAAATGCGCCCTTTTGCGCCACAACTTTTTTCCCCAATGCTACGTTTGCGCCACCTGTTTTAAAATTATATGGTATCATTTGCGCCAAAAATAAAACATACGATTGCGCCAATTAGAAGAAAAAACTTCCCTCCACTTTTATTTGGACTTTGAACCGGCAGTTTACACGACAAATGTTTCCTTTTCTGAAACATACTTTCTTCCTTCTGCTGCTGCATGTGTCTTTCTCCATTTAATGTATGTTGTGGCTTGTAACTGCACTTCACAAGACACACATTGAAGGATGAAATGCATAAAATAGTTCATAATAATTCCTGTGCAATGCTTCTGCTCCATTACTGGTAGTTCTTCCGGTAGATATAGTTTTAGCACTGTGTCATCAACATATGTGGCTAAAACATAATTAGCAAAAGCTTCTATATTCTTCTCTTTTCTCATATCTTGTATTAAATATTCAACAAAGCAATAAGTTTTCTTCTCTCTCTGTACATGGACTGTAGATAAATGCATTTTAAGTCATTTCTCTCCAGATGCTCATCTTCATGATGAAATATCTCAAAACATGATTATAATACTTTTTAAGCCAAAAATAAGAAAGAATATCTATCATTAATATTTTTGATCATAGATATGTGTAGAGGTAAATTGGCTCAAATAAACTACGAATATTGGCGCAATTGATACATTTGGAAAACAAAATTTGGCGCAAATGATCCCCATGAAAAACAGTAATTGGCGCAAAAGGACTGCTGCCATCACAGCGCTCCTAATTTGACTTCCTTCACCTGCCTTGGGTACACAAAAGGCTAACCCAATGCTGGGAAAATTAAATACTACCGTTTTCCCTAGAGTAGAAACGCAATTACGGTTGTTTTTGAAAGTTTTCTACTTCCTGAATTTAAATAAGAGTGATAAAGTTACCTTTGCTTTTAATTTTTTTTACTTTTAAATTTCTAAACTGTATTTGTGAATAGTAAATATTTAGCCAATAACCTTTTTCATAGAAAAAAAAATGAATAGATGAATGAATGAATTCATTATTTCTTAGAATAGAAATAATCAGACCCCTTCCCCAACTCAACAAACACATTTTAATATTGTAGTGCCTCGGTTGACAGTTAAAAGCCTCGACGGTTTTAATGTTCAATTTCTATTATTTTCACTCTCTTGTCGTCTGGAACCTGTCAGTTAATTATCTGGTTTCATTTGGGTAATGTTAAAAAGATTACTAAATCTGATTGTAATATATTTAGAAATTTTATTAAAAAATTTAAAAATCTACAAAAATAAACAACCGAAAACGGATTATAAAAAACGATACTTTAAAATGTTGCAACTATGCACTTGATTTGACCTCATTTTTACCCCAGTCTAAATTTAACTTTTCTCCTTCCGTTCCTACACGTCGTTCAGAGCTATGTGTTTCTTTTTCCTTTTCCTTGACCTTGTCGAGACTACGTATCCAAGGATGCTCCTCCATTGCTGAAACGGTCGCTCTTTTCTTGACATTTGCTTCTAAAATTTTGTGAATCAAATCTTGACATTCCACGGCTACCTTTTTCGACTTTGAAAATGCAACTTTTCGTTCTATTTGGTCTTTTATCATTTTCTTTAAATTTGAATCGTCATAAGGCATTGAAGCACAAACCTACAAAAGAGGGTAGCATATGAATATGAAAAAAATAAAAATATGACAACTTTACAACATTTCTGGACGTTTTGGCAATACACACTATCGACAAGTCGTATGTATTCTTATTAGCACCTATTGCGCCCTTCCTATATCAGATTTGTTCCTGTATTGTTATGTATAACATTTAATGGCCAATATCGGTACAGGTCCATCTTAAGTACTCCCTTTCTCAGACAGTTTTGGACAAACTTACAATAAATCCATTGAATGTGAACTGATTGATATTTTATTCTGGGAAAGCCTATTTGAAGATTCGTGTCCAGCTGATTTTCAGTTTGTTCTTATGTTGTACTGTTACATCAATAGTTTAGACCTCACAAATATGTTTAAATCCGCCACTTTTTATATTAACCGTACAAATTCAATAGCCTGTAATTCAGTGGCCGTTGTTTAACGTCTGTCATACTGTCATATTCATATGTGCTCTGGCCTATGTTAGTCTTGTATATACATGTATATATTTTTTTATTTTAGTTCATTGATATGTTTTGGAGTTTAGTGGGGCGTCCATTTTCACTGAACTAGTATACAATTTTATTTAGTGGCCAGCTGAGGACCACTTCCAGATGCGGGATTTTCTCGCTGCGTTGAAGACCCATTGGTGCCAGGCCTTCGGTTGTTGTCAGCTCTTTGATCGGATTGTTGTCTCTTTGAAATATTCCACATTTCCACTCTCAATTTTATTTTTGTTTATTTTTTTGACATTTATCATACAATTTGTTTTTCATGTTATTCAAGTCCAATTTTGTAACTGTGGGGCCTTTTATAGCCGACAAAACGGTTAGTGTTTTGGTCGTCATATTTTCTATGGTGGATAGTTGTCAAAAACAATCACAACTGATATTTTACGAAATCCATGTGCTGACCGAAACCTGAAGATTTATACTCATTAAACCTATATTTTTTTATATGTCCAATCGGAATTAATAAAATTAATATTTATTTTCATTGAAAATCTATATGAATATGTAGAAGCATTGAATATTTAAATTGGTTGTTTTGCGCCACATAGGTAAAATCCGAAAAGGTCTAGCTAAACCTTTCTTTAACCGCAGAGAAAAAAAATGCTGATAAGAATTTTTCTCTCTTATCATATCATAACCTTACCATAATATATAGTATAACACCCATACTCCATATGTCATGCATGGGACAATGATAGGGAATTCCTTGTAAAATCTCGGGCGCTGCATATGCTGCACTACCACAAAAGGTTTTACTGATATCACCAGCCTCGCTTTCACGAGCGAATCCGAAGTCCGATACCTTTATATTATTTCGTTGATCCAATAAAATATTCTCACATTTCATATCCCTACAACATATCAAAACATGTTTTATTGGTATGCAAAGCGACGTATCATTGCTTTGGAATATGATAAAGTAAACTGGAGGATAATATTTTTTAATTTTGTTTCTAACGGTATAAAGACGTTACGCACAATGTTGGTGACGTTTTCAGATTTCACGTACCCGACACTTAAAAATGGCCTTAAACAAGAAAAAATATAGGAAGGACAAGTGTTATTAGTTTTGTCAATCTGTTTATCTAATCCTAACAAGAAAAATCTTGTATTGTTCGTGTAGACGGGTAACATCATAATGTTGTTCTTCGAGTATTCCTTCTTTTTTCGGGTACTTATAGGTATGTAAAATATATTATTGTATAGCAATATAATATTTCCCACAGAAAGTAACCAAAAGTTAGCGTGCAATAAATTCCAATATTGCACTAGTGCAATAAATCTTCAAAATTCATAACGTCATCAACGTCAAAATCTCAGTTTAAACCAATTTGTACTTTCAAATATTATATTGCTATACAATAAAAGGGTTATTGCATGAATATTGGGGAATATTGTCCCTCGTAGAACATATATTGCACTCACAAGCTCGTGCAATATAAAATTCTACTCGGGACAATATTCCCCAATATTCATGCAATAACCCTATAATATTGCTACACCATTGGGAAGAGGAGCGTTAGGGCTTTGGGGTGACATGTGTCTAAAACGTAAATAACGCAATTTTTGGACCGAGTAGGCATTGAAAGAAGTCATTTTTGATTGTAGACACAAAGAAAAAATATCACTCCCTTACGGCACAACAGTTTAGAATGCATTTATAGCGAGAATATTATATTCTCAAATTGACGATAGCGCATATCCTTTTGTAAAACAAGTTTGGAAAATTCTATGAAAGCAAAGAAATCTAATGTAAATGAGCGAATCCCGTGAAAACTTCGACATCATTTCCAAAAACCTAGCCTTAAGTACACTGTCACAACAACGTTTAAAAAACTTGTTCTATAAAGAAATTATCAATATTGATTAAAAATATGCAAAACTTTTCATTTAGTCAGAAAATATAACATACATCCTATTTTATTACATCTGAACGGCATTTATTCGGACATTTATCTCATTTATAGCATTAAACAAAAAAATATTGAGCATATGAACCTTAAAGGTCTACCGTCACAAACAAATTTAACCAACGTTTTGCGTTAGTAATTCCGGTGTTAGTCATAGAAAACAACGAAAAATAATATGTTTTGCATTTTAGATCGGAGAATAAAGCCAGCATGATAAATTCCAAATCAAAAAGAAAATATTTGATGCTTTAAATAATATTTTTATCGATTACTATCGAATATTGAATATCGATGCATTGAAAGGGTGTCTACCAAAATGTCACAATGAAAGCGTTTTCAATTTTTCTTAGAATTATAAAAGGACAAGTTGTTACTAATCTTCAAAAAAGAGTAAAAACAACATAAATGTTTCAAAAAAAATCTCTATAAAGTCAAATTCCTTTGCAAAAGGAACATGTTGATGTATATAAAGTAAATAGAAATATAAAAATCAACAAAATGAAGCGGTCGCATGTTGGTCTACCAAAATGTCACAGCATCGATAATTTGACGTTTTTGACGTTCACTTGTAATGCGACGTATGTTTGCGTTAGTCTGTTTTTATAACGTATTTATTTTACTATGAGAATATATATAAAATATGAATTTATAATTTATATTTGATTTCACCGCGTTGAAATGCGTTTCTCTTTTTAATATACCATTATAATATTTCAATAAAATCTGATTTGAATACATTTCAATGAGACAGCAACTCAACAACAAATATTTAACATGTTTACACAAATCTTCCAGAGACCAAGGAGGAAATTTAAATAGTACTTAAACATGTCGGCTTTCACGATACATTCAAATTAAGAAACTATAGTAAGTGTATAAGTCAAAAATGCAAGTTGTTGTCGATTTGTTGTTTTGCCTGAAGGGGAAAATATCCACAAAAATAGTTCCACCTTCATTGGAATATAAACGTGAAAATTTCACATTCAAATTACATCAAAGCCTGCCTAAAACTGTGATGCAATACTTGATATAAACATATTTTTGCGCTACATGAAAAAAAATCTTCACTTGGCTTTTATTTTGATATCAATTTAGTTGCTACAATATTATCTGTAATCTTCGTTGATTAAAAAGACTTATCAGTTCCGTGTTGAAGGCTGTACTTTGACCTATAATTGTGACTTGGGTGGAGACCTGTCTCATTGGTACTGATAACACATTTTCTTATTTCTATCGTTATTCACCAGAAAATCTCTAATTTGGCATTAAAATTAGAAAGATAATATCATAGGGAACATGTGTACTAAGTTTCAAGTTGATTTGACTTCAACTTCAGCAAAAACTACATTGATCAAAAACTTAAAGCTGAAGCGGGACAGACGCACGGACGAACGGACGAACGAACGCACAGACCAGAAAACATTATGCTCATAAATGGGGTATAAAAACGGAAAACCTCAAACGGTACCCGTGATAGTACTTGGTTCAAATTTTTCGGCACTCTAACGGTTTAGACTTAACCAACCGCATTGGACGCTGTTAGTCTGTATAAACACGTAGTCACTTACGGTCGGTAGAATTTGGGAAATAAATTCGATGACTCTGGTAGAGAAAATGTCAACTTTTTTCAAGAGTCTGTTGCAAGAAATAAATGTTTGCTTGGTCTATCTATCATGTTCCTAATTTTAAATGGGAGCCCTGATATGCAGCTAATGTTTGCCGAAGTACATAACGACAACAACAGTCATTCAAAATAGCTTTTTTGTTTTAAATTCTATACTGAATGAAAGAGGGACTTTTGCTGTTGTAGTTTGAGATAGAGCATCCACGTTTCGTCCATCTTCACTACTGGAGCTAATTAATGCGTGTGCCAAAGTCTATCGCTGCTTCAGAACAAGAAAAAAATATTCCTTTTGTTTCAATGTCCAATGAAAAATATGTTCAAAGGCGGATTTAAGAAGGCAGGAGTTCGGTTCCTCTTTTTTAGGAGTTATATATTACTGCCCTTCTCCTTCCCGTTGAAAGATTGAATAGTGAAAGCCTCTTTAGTTCTTTATGGTTTATGTTTTTTGCGCATGCTTGAATATAAATTTTGTATATGATAGGATCGATACTTTATATCAAAGAATGCATATGCAAATGGGAGTGGCGGACTGCAATTTCCTTCACATTTACTTGGCAATTAAAGTCCCCGAAGAAGAACGAAATTCAAATAAACTATCATTTTCAATTTCTCTAAGATAAGGAATGTTAGCTAAAAAGAAGATTAGGTTAAACAGAAAAAAACGGTCTTGCCTGAAAACTCGTGTTTTTGTTGTTGTTGAATAAATGAAGGATTTTCTAAGAGGTCATGGTGATTTGAGACATAATACTTACCTATGAACCACTTTGTTGTCATGAAGGTAATCAATTGCACGGATAATTTGTCTAAATATACCCTTAGCTTGTTCATCAGAAAAGGCTCCTCTAAGCTTTATGTATTCCAAAAGATCCCCGTGTCCAGCATGCTCTAATACAATATATACCTAAAACAATATAATCATTTTTGATCAAAGGATCAAAGTATCTCTGAAAGTAAAGACCTTTAAATAAAGCAATTAGAAATAAAATCCACTGTTGAATAACTTGAACCTAGGTGAGCGACACACTCTTTAGAACCTCTAGTATGGTTTGTCGTGTAATTGGGTTGCTGTCTCATTTACGTGTTTCCCCGTTTATTTGTTCATGTACTTTTATTTTTCATATCTATAAATTCTTCACTGAATCACAAAATATGTTTTTATTTGGTAACTTCGAAATTAGACGGGAATCGATAGAATGTCTGACAATCCAAAAAACAAGCCTTTCCAAAACCTTGAGGAGTTTTTATATTTTAAGCGAAACGCACTATGGGGAAATTGGTATTATAAACTTATAAAAGAAGAGGGGCAAAGTATAACTGTATGTTATACACTCAATGGGTCAAAATCAGAAATAAGTAAAAAGCTTTATTTTATTTCAAAATTCAAAGATTTAATAAAAGATCAACAGTTGTACACATTAAATATAAATGTTATCCGGCGCTAGTTATGCATGTGTTTGTAACACATTTTTTTTATAGCAAAATGCGTATTAAACCAAAATACAAATAACTTGAATCTGAAAGAAAATATAGAGCTAAATCTCTATAATTGGTTTTGTTAAAGATATTCTTTTTATTTTTGGATAAATTTAATTGAAAATGTAGCTTTCAGCCACACGCTTTCACGAAGGCAAATCAAGAGAATAAAAGAGTTGGTACATGTACTCGCCAAAAATTAAAACTTGAATTGTAAGACATTTCAGAAATAACGGACAAAAAAAAAAAAACAAACAAAGGTAATGATATATAAATTAGAGTGAGCAAAAAAAAGAAACACAAAACCTAAACACATGAAATATTTAAAACAGTGCAAAGTATTCTTACTTTATTGTGAAATTCCATTATTTCGTACATCTTGATAACATTTGGATGATTTAAGCTGGCATGTATCTTCAATTCTCGAGGTAAAAACTTTTCTCTAAAATCTTTTGGTGCTTTCTTTCTGTTAATGATTTTTATTGCAACCCGTTTCCGGTTACTCTCACTAAATGCTCCTTTAACTTTTCCATAAGAACCTTCTCCGAGTGTGCTTCCTAGAGCATAACCTCGTTTTCTGAGTTCTATCTCCTCGTCTGACACGCCAACTCCACCGGACAATGCTTTGTTCATTTTAAATCAGCCATATCTAATAAGTTCTTGCATAATGTTTGGTGTAAAAATGTAGCATCACGTTACGCTCCTGACATTGTCGGAAGTCCGTTGCTCTGCAGCCTCCATAGTGACGTTTGTTCTACAATGACGCCGACATTTTGGTTGCTCTTGGTTCTAACCATTGTGTCTCGTTTTGGAGTTGGATGTCAACAGAGAAGGCAGTGAAACATAACAAGCTTCGGGAATGTGGAATTTGTAAATTTTAAACAAGCTAAAGGTCCTACAATTGTTAATGCTGCCTGAAAAGCGGTCCAAGAAGAGGATGGCTGAGGAGAGTTCATCGAAGCCTGACAAATTAATGGCAGAACTCGAGCTAATGCAATCAGAGCTCGAACAAGTCGATGTGAAACGATCGCTATCCTCAAGGAATGAAACCGTAACTTATAGACCAACTTACCGTGCTGTCTTAGCAAAGAAAGGATATTTAGTGAAACAAACTCTTGGAAGCGGAAGTTATTCCAAAGTCAAGTATGCACATTGCTTTAAGAGTGATCGTGATAAAGTTGCTGTAAAAATAATAGACAGAACAAAAGCACCGAAAGATTTTCAGCACAGATTCCTTCCTCGTGAAATGGAGATATGGCCTAAACTACGCCATCCTCATATTATTCGTATGCTAGATATATTCGAGGATAATAGACGTGTGTATATGATATTAGAGTTTGCAGAAAATGGTGATGTTCTGAGATACATTCAGCGTAATGGAGCTATCAAAGATATCATTGCTCGCTCTTGGACACGTCAGATTTGTGAGGCAGTACGATATCTTCATGAACAAAACATTACTCACAGAGATCTCAAGCTAGAAAACCTTCTATTAGATGGCACCCACACAATAAAGATATGTGATTTCGGTTTCGTGAAAGAGGACTGCATGCGGGATCTTAGCAGAACATACTGTGGCTCGAAGTCATATGCTGCTCCAGAAATTTTGAAAGGAGAGCCCTACGATCCTAGAAAAGCAGACATTTGGGCTATTGGCGTGATTTTGTATATTTTTGTTACCGGTAAAATGCCTTACGATGAAAGTAAAGGAAATCAGGGTGTGTTAGAGGAACATAAACGTTTGAACTTCCCATGGCAAAAGTTTAAGAAAAACGTGTCAGATGATTGTCGTTGTTTAATTTTGTGGTTGTTTTCCTATGATTATAAAGACAGACCAGATATTTATGAGCTCCTTGGTTCTCCGTGGTTTAAGCAAGATGTGAAAATACGACCCGAAAATGTCAAGATGGAAGGAGCAAGTCGGAAATCGGAGAAACAAGACAAAGAAGCGCCCTCTACAAGTGAACAATCTGGGTAATGAAAATTGTGATTCGTTCGTACTGGATTTTGTGAATCGTTATTTGTATTTTGGAATTAATTATAAACGGTTTAGATATGTTTTTCCTTTTATAAGTGCAATACTTTCAACTTTTCTATAGGTGTATATTTTGTAATATTTTGATAAGATAGCATATTATATTGTGATAGGTGATTATTTTTCAATTGTAATACTTTGTACATATGGTACTGTTTATTTATATTGCCTTTGCATGAGTGTTAAACGTTAATAATAAAAATGATATTTAATCAAGTTTTGCAAAAAATTAATTGAAAAGGCAATTAATGCATAATGTCATGATTGATTGATTGTTGGTTGCTCAATGTCCAGTGGCAAATATTTCATGCATTTTCAGGACTAATATAATGTCATGATAAGGTACACAAAATGTGTAAACAGTTTTTTCTATTTCAAGTTTATTGTTCGGTTCATTCCAGCCAAATTGTACAGCAGTGAAAATCATTGGTTATTATAAAGATTTCTTGTCCTTCATGCTTGGATATTTATTTGTGTACACCTAAAGCTAATTAATTTTTCAATTCTACATTGTCATTTAACAGTGTAAAAGTAAAACAATCAGTTTAAAATCCGACATTTCTTCTTTTTTTAAAGAGAAATTTCAGTTCACAAACGTGAATAAATTGAACAAAAAACATTACCCCATTTGTTTAGTTAATTACAAAAATAAAAAAAAAAAAAAAAATAGATGAGATATGTTTGGCAATGAGAAAATGTAAACCAGAGACCAAATAGCATGGGTGTTAGCAACTATATGTTTGTGGTCGGTTTTCTATTATGAGTATTTCCATACCGTATATACAGTCAGTTATCATACTTGGCCACGTCATTATGAGTATTTCCATACCGTATATACAGTCAGCTATCATACTTGGCCCCGTCATTATGAGCATTTCCATACCGTATATACAGTCAGCTATCATACTTGGCCCCGTCATTATGAGTATTTCCATACCGTATATAGAGTCAGCTATCATACTTGGCCACGTCATTATGAGTATTTCCATACCGTATATAGTCAGCTATCATACTTGGCCCCGTCATTATGAGTATTTCTATACCGCATATACAGTCAGCTATCATACTTGGCCCCGTCATTATGAGTATTTCCATACCGTATATAGAGTCAGCTATCATACTTGGCCCTGTCATTTAAAAATGTGAAACAGTTTGAGAAGGCGAAAAAAATCAACGACCATATTTATGTTCTTTTGGTGTTATAGATCTGTTTATGGCTGACTTTTTTTTTCTAGTTTTAGTGTTGATCCGTTTCTTAAATACAATAAGAAACAATTCGTGCAACGAATGCTAGTGGAAGTATTTCAAGTGAGAACAAACTGATACTGAGGAGTTTTTCTGTCAAATTGACTTAGCATACCATAAACAAACTATAATTAAGAAACCTAACATTTTTAATCTAGGTATCACTGGCGTCAACGTGATGATCGTAACTGCAATTACGATCATCCCAATATGGCGGACATCAATATAGGGATATTTTAGATATATTATAAAGATTTTTCTTGATATAAAACAAATCTGAAAATAAGCTGTTAAAGTGAAGAAATCAGCCTTATAAAATTTCCCTATATTTGTGTCCACCATATTGGGATTATCGTAACTGCAGTTACGATCATCACGTTGACACCAGTGTAGGTATGCGTTATCCTTCTTTAATCATCGATTTAGAAGTACGAATGTTGTTCCTTTATACTACATAGTCGATATCGATCGAATGATTGTTTGTTGTATAACGTCCAGTGGCACATATTTCTATACAAATTAGACGGTTGGTGTAATTCACCACATTTGAAGTGTGTACTAATAAGGAGATGTGGCATGATTGCCAATGAGACAAATATCCAGCAACGTTGAAATGAAATAAATGTAAGCAATAGTTTCATTTCCATTTTAAAAACTGGAAATTCGTTCAATGTTATATAAGTTCTTGGCTTAGACATAAGGTGACACAAGTTTTCTACAGAAAGTATAGAGAGAAAAAAAAGAGAGAAAGACATTATGACTTCACAAAATTTTTAATTGTCATTATACTTGTTTACAGTATATTTTCGTTTGTTTGTATTGATTTGTTAAACTCAAAGTCACTTTCTCAGTTATATGTTTACTAGTTAAAATGAGATATCAAGAATCACTGGTTGAAGAAATTGGATTTCTCATTGACCGACAAGATGGAATGCATCTGTTCATTTATGCTACAAACGAAAGGAAATCTCGAATCCTTATCAAAGTAGGGTAGACCCAACATGGAATGAGCATACATTGCCTCTGAACAGACCAGGAAAGTGTGGCTTGAGAGAAATTTCTATATTTCGCAATGGGTACATACAGATAAATGTTATTACACAGACAAATATAATTATTCTCTATTCAAAGCTAAAAAAAAACTAGATATATTAGTTGAATCTCGTACATTTTAGACATAATCAGGCGATGAAAAAAATCCGCGAACCTGTACTAGCGTAACGTCATAAAGACCATTCTACGGAAACATATTATTCACGTCACAAACAATGGCCAGTGACTGACCTTATAATGTATTTATGGGTCAATGCATTTTGACTCCACAAACAGCACCTTTGCAGTATCAAGTTATTTCATGTAGCAGTATTTAGACTGAATTAACCCCGATTGGTATACTATGTGTGTGTAAAAGTAATTGACCAGTGTATTGATCTTTCCGTGTTTATAATATTTACTTGCCTTCTTTTTCTTTTGTGTGTTTAACGTCTAGTGGCAAATATTTCTTGCATGTTTAGGACGAATGATGCAATTAAGAGTTAAATTATATTTACAAATGTACTTGTATTGCCTTGACCCTTGATTAATCTTTGAATATTCAACAGAGCCTTTTCTATATCAATAGACCAACGAAAAACATAATACCACTCAACAATGCTATAAGTGTTTTTACACCTAAATTGTCATTTTAAAGTCATTCTTAACCTGAAGTTTTTTTTCAGACTAAATCTGTTCAGGGATGTTCTGATTGACATCCTAGTCCAATAAAGAGAGGAATATAAATTAATTGAACTTAGATTTAGAATTTCAGTGACTGCTTACTATTTACCTCTTGATATTACTATGCATTTTTTTCATTCTGAGTGTCGTTCTATATTTTGAGTAATGTCTATTCCAGTTAATTTTTACAGTATGAAGCATTGTGTTGTTGTTATACCACAACAAAAATGTATCTTAGGTGAGGAGGAGGGTAGTGTCAGGGGCAGATCCAATATTTTTGGGAAAGGGGAGGGGGTCTTTTCAGAGAATGGATTAGATAAGAAAGTGCACAGCAAATATGGTTTACCTTACCACATACTTTAAGTGCCTGTCTCAAGCCATGTGTCTATATTCCAAAGGATGTCATGGTCTTTGTGTTACTTAGTTATTACTAATTAACTCTGTTGATTGTCTCTTTAATTGTTTACATCTGGTGTACTGGAGAACTTTTATTGTAAGTGATACCTTACAACATTGGTTTTTATCCATTGTTGAAGGTTTTTCAAATATGTCTTTTGGTACTTGTTGGATAGTTGCCTCGTTGGCAATCTACCTTATAATAAATCTACACACCATTTATTGGTGACAGTATGATGTGCATAATTATAAAGAAGACATTATTGTTCAATAAACTGAAAATGACTTTTTTACTTTGTAGTACTGGTTATTTCAAGCATTTCTGTCAAGTTTTGTCATAATCAGTTCAATAGTTTGAGAAAAAATAGTATAATGAAAGACGACATCTACAGCGATTTAAGCAAAAGTTCTTCGACAAATCCAAACCAAGCCGCATCAAGATAGAATAGAGTATGGACCAATAAATGATCAAATATCTATCTTATTTTTTTTCAACCTACTTTCGTATACAACAGCAAACATAGTTGTTTATGCCAATTAGCCACAGCAGCTGCCACACATTAGCTACTTAACCCTACCGCTCTATACTAATTATTACTGTGCTGTATAGCATATATACTAAGAAACAGACATGAAAATCTATCCAGATCATGGAAGTCTAAAAATGGTGTCAAGGCCACATGACATTTGTCAGGCATACACTTTTTTGTTATTTTATATTTATATACCAGCTTTGATTATTTGGATCTTTTAAGTTTCACTTCTTTTTACTACATGTGTATAAACTTCAAGATTTACCTGTATTTTTTAAAACCGTTTTTTTTCTAAAGTGAATATTTTCTAAGGGTTATATATTTCGCAGTGGTGTCTTGCCATGGCTTTGTTTGGACTTGTTTGTTTGTTTTTTGGCCTTGAATGTTTGTCCCTTATATTTTATTAACTGTGCATTTGCATTCAGATATCGCAGGTCAAATTTATTCGTTTATAGTGTATTAATGTACGTTTTTTGATTGAGTTAAGCCTGCCAATTGATATTTTATCGTGTGCTTTTCTATGTTGTGATGTTATGCTATTGTTTCAGAAAAAGGGAGAAGGTTTGGATCCATTAAAACGTTAAATCCCGGCTGCAAATGTTTGCACCTGTCCTAAGTTAGGAATCTGATGTACAGTAGTTGTCATTTGTTTATGTAATTTATACATGTTTCTCGTTTCTCGTTTTTTTTAATTCTATATAGATTAGACCATTAGTTTTCCTGTTTGAATGGTTTTACACTAGTAATTTTGGGGCCCTTTATAGCTTGTTGTTCGGTGTGAGCCAAGGCTCCGTGTTGAAGGCCGTACATTGACCTATAATGGTTTATTTTTTTTTAAATTGTTAATTGGATGGAGAGTTGTCTCATTGGCACTCACACCACATCTTCCTATATCTACATATATGCACTTCCTTCAATAAATACATAACCCAGATATTGTAAAATTGTAGACCCATCATTTGTAGGTTCTACATCATATAGATTTCAAAGATTCAAATCAACATGCACCTAAGGTACAAAATTTTCAGATCAAGAACTGACTTCAGTCCAAAGTTCTTCAGTTTGACGTTTAATGCCGTTTCAACTGGTACCTTATGTGGCTGTTTGACAAACTGGGAACCAAAACGTTCAAGTTCAAGGCCATCATTAGCTCATACCGACCGTTTATATTTGTATATTCCGAAGGCATACATCATATTTTTCAGGGGACCAATCTAAACCATAATAAATTCATAACAAGATAAACATTTCTTTGTTTATTAATAAAAAAATATTTATCACAGACTTTCTAAAATATCACAGGTAACAAAATAAAATCTTGAATTTATCAGCAGTTCTATCTTCTGCTTTCAAATTCATTGCATGTTAAACATCTGAGGAACAAAATAAAATCTTGAATTTATCAGCAGTTCTATCTTCTGCTTACAAGTTCATCGCATGTTAAACATATAAGAAACAAAAATAAAATAAACATGATGAAAAAAATGGAATCATATCATAATGTCAATTTAAATTATAATGCTCACAGCCCAAATTTAAATTTTAAAAAAGACGACCAAAAGTAGCCTCTTGATTTTGGTAAGAGTTTTTTGCAGATAAAAAACAGAAAATATCTATTTGCATAACTGACTCAGACTGGCCTCAATATATGATATCTTTAGTTTAGAAACAAAGATGTGGGTGTTACGGCCATTGAGATGTGTGACCTTAAAAATGATGAAAATTATAAAAAATATAAAAATGTAAAAATGATTAAACTTTACAGTTGCAGTGAAAATTTTGAACAGCGAAAAAAGCAAGAATTTGCAAAGCCATTTTTCCAATGTTCAGCACAGAGGAAAAAATATCATAAATGTTAATCTTTTGAAAAAAAAAAAAATTAAAAGTTATGATGCCTTAGTTGAAAGAAGCATTGGTTGGAACAAGACCACAAGGAGCACTCAAAATAAAACTGGTACCTGTGCAATTACTTGTCTATTGCCATCCTCTCTAACTAATAATACTAGGATGATACCAGATGACATTCCATCAGTTTACAAAATTAATTAGTACAACTTTTAACATTGCAAAAATGCTGATTTCATTTTATAATACTGTTTGCTGTAATCGCATGTTTTCTGTAAAAATACTGTTAATCATGAATTAAGTAATTTTGAACTAATACAAGCTGCTGAAAGATATTGATATATAAACATCATAAAAATAAATATCTACAGAAAATTCAAAAACTTAATTGTGGGCATTTATTATTGTGATTCTTGAAGGAAAGACAAAAATGCAAGATTAATAATTGCAATTTGATGTCCAAAAACTCTCTATGCAGATATCTATATCAGTTATAAAAATGTGACTTCTTTAAAATTATCATTGTGATTCTCACTTACATTCACAATTCCAAAAACCTCACAATGATACTCTGAATTTACAGTTATAGGTTGATATTTTCTTTAATTTAAAATTAAAATGCAAGTATTTCAATTATAATTTATCCAATTCATTTAATTATTAAATTGATAAATAATTCACAGTTATAGGTTGATATTTTCTTTAATTTAAAAATTAAAATTAAAATGCAAGCATTTCAATTATAATTTATCCAATTCATTTACTCCAAAATTGTCACCAAAATGATTCTGCATGCTCTATCATGATGTTAATGAGCTCAGCTTGCTCATTTTACTCATGGATCTTGGCGTGGGCAAAATTGACTGTCTGGATTGTATCCTTGATGAAAAATTGGCAGATGACAATGATACACTGCCAACGGACCTGCCCATAGCACTACCTCTTTTTGTTACACGACGGCTAGCTGCTTTGGTTTGCATAATTAACTGAAAAATAAAAAAACAAATAAATAAATACTCAATCTACAAATTCTTCCTGAAATAGGACAATAATTCCTAGCTTAGAACTTTAAATTTTGGATTTTTTTTCAATGTCATTGCTATTGTTGGACAATGAACAACAATTGGGTATTAATTTTTACCATTAAAGGGAACCCCTGTCTGGTCACAATTTTCACAATATTACAAAGATATGGAAACAAATTTACAATTTACAGTATATACTTCTGAAGTCATCTGAATATACTTAACAGGATCTGCTTTTATATAAAAAAAAAAAGAAGAGACATGGATCAAAACACAATGTGGGATATACAACTAGAGGCTCTTAAGAGCCTGTGTCGCTCACTTTGGTCTATGTGCATATTAAACAAAGGACACAGATGGATTCATGACAAAATTGTGTTATGGTGATGGTGATGTGTTTGTAGATCTTACTTTACTGATGATTTTGCCACTTACAATTTTCTCTATCTGTAATAAACTTGTCCCTTTAGTTACAGAGGAAAATATTTTGTAAAATTTAAAAAAAAAAATTTATTATAAAGGAAAATAACTCCTTAAGGGATCAACTGACCATTTTGGTCATGATGACTTATTTGTAGATCTTACTTTGCTGAACATTATTGAAGTTTACAGTTTATCTCTATCTATAATAGTATTCAAGATAATAACCAAAAACGGCAGCAACCCAACAACCAGTTGTCCAATTCATCTAAAAATTCCAGGGCAGAAAGATATTGACTTATTGAACAATTTAATCCCTTGACAGATTTGCTCTAAATGCTTTGGTTTCAGAGTTATAAGCCAAAATCTACATTTCCCCCTATGTTCTATTTATAGTCATAGTGGCCAACTTGGTTTGTTGGCTGAGTCACACCACACATTTTAAAAACTAGATACCCTAATAATGATTTTAGCTAAGTTTGGTTAAATTTGGCACCGTAGTTTCAGAGGAGAAGATTTTTGTAAACGATTACAAAAATTTAAAAAAAATTGGTAAAAAATGACTATAAAGGGCAATAACTGCTTAGGGGGTCAACTGAACATTTTGGTCATGTTGACATATTTGTAGATCTTACTTTGCTGAACATTATTCGCTGTTTACAGTTTATCTCTATCTATAATAATATTCAAGATAATTACCAAAAACAGCAAAATTTCTTTAAAATTACCAATTCAGGGGCAGCAACCCAACAACCAGTTGTCCGATTCATCTGAAAATTTCAGGGCAGATAGATCTTGACTTGATAAACAATTTTACCCCATGTCAGATTTGCTCTTAATGCTTTGGTTTCAGAGTTATAAGCCAAAATCTACATTTTACCCCTATGTTCTATTTTTAGCCATGGTGGCCATCTTGGTTGCTTGGCCGAGTCATCGGACACATTTTTTAAACAAGATACCCCAATGATGATTGTGGCCAAGTTTGGTTAAATTTGGCCCAGCAGTTTCAGAGAAGATTTTTGTAAAAGTATAACGACGATGGATGACGACGGACGCCGGACACCAAGTGATGAGAAAAGCTCACTTCAGGCAAGCTAAAAAGGGGATCACAACCTAAGGAGAACAAGAATGTGTCCCTAGTACACGGATGCCCCATCCACACTATCATTTTCTATGTTCAATGGACCGTGGAAATGGGGGGGGGGGGGGGGGAAATCTCTAATTTGGCATTAAAATTAAAAAGATCATATCATAGGGAACATATGAAGTTTCAAGTTGATTGAACTTAAACTTCATCAAAAACTACCTTGACCAAAACCTTTAACCTGAAACTTGCACTATTATTTTCTATGTTCAGTGGACCGTGAAATTGGGGTCAAAAATCTAATTTATCATTTAAATTAAAAAGATAATATCATAGGGAACATGTGTACTAAGTGGACTTCAACTTCATCAAAAACTACCTCGACCAAAAACTTTAACCTGAAGCAGGACGAAAGGACGGACAGACGAACAATCGGACGAACAGACCAGAAAACATAATGCCCATAAATGGGGCATAAAAAACCCCCAAAAGACATCTAGAGGTCAACATATGGTTCTTAGCAACAGAAAAGTGACTATATAATATTACAAGCTCTAAATCATTCCAGACTAAGAAGTGGTTTCTTAGTGTTATATCACAAAACAATGAAAGTGCCAATTTTTGTGAATACTTAACAAATTGATACGGCTGCTGGATTCTTAAATTTGTGGTATGAGATGTCACAGATAAATCTGATAAAATTTATATTTCATCAATGAATAATTTTTTGCAGTTGTTATCTGCTAACTCAAGTAAAGCATCTATGAATTACTTACCGGTATTAGACAAAAGAATATACAAACTGTAAATGGGAGAGGGGTCATAGATATCAAGGTTCTCCTATATTCCTAAATATTTCATGTACATATAATTTAGAAGAAAAACAAAAATGTGTCCACAGAACACTGATGCCCCACCCACACTTTCATTTTCTATGTTCAACAGCCACTGAAATTGTGGTCAAAATTAGAAATATCATATCATAGGGAACATGTGCACTAAGTTTCAAGTTGATTAGACTTCAACTTCATCAAAAACTCCCTGCTTTCCTGACCTTGAATTATTCATGAATATTCATGAACAATTCATGAATATTCATGAATAATATTCATGAATATTCATGAATATTCAAGGTAACAGTTCATGAATATTCATGAATATTCATGAATGTTAAATGGCACCTTGAATATACATGAATATTGTTTGAACTGAATAAGCTTGAATATACATGAATATTGTATGAGCTGAATAAGCTTGAATATACATGAATATTGTATGAACTGAATAACCACGATTAAACATGAATAATTATCTGTAGAATATTCATGAACATGAAATAGGATGTCTATGAATAATGCATGATTAGAATCACCATGAATGAAAAATATATATCTATCCCAATTTTGAATGCTAAATACATACTCTAGAATAACCTTGAATATTTAATGAATATTGAAAGGTTGAATATTCTAGAATAACCATGAATATTGAAAGGTTGAATATTCTAGAATAACTATGAATATTGAATGGTTGAATATTCTAGATTAACCATGAATATTGAAATAAGTGTCCTTGAGAGGTTTTTTGAAAACCAAAAGCAAATACAGACATTTAAGTTTAAAATATTTTTTAATCATGATAGCTGTGAAATATGAATTTTACAATCACTTTCATTAAAAGCTAGCAAAATTGTCCACTATTTAATCTAGAATTTAATCCAAACCTGTTTAGTCGGATAGCTTTTTGAACATTTTGTAATTATGCAATGATATTTTTTCTCATTTATCTGGGAATTGTTCAAAAATTGTTATTGTCAATAATTCTTATGTAGGCCTATCTAATGCTGGCTTGACGTCGTCCTTTGCATTGGCTTTTCTTCCTTTCATTAACTTTACCCAACCCGCTAGTTTTCTCCAAAAATGAACAGGAAAACATCTATGACACATGACTGAAAGTCACTTTTGTTGCTTATTATTTTCTTGACATCTCCCCTGCGAAATGATTATGAATAGTTCATGAATGTTCATGGATGATTCATGAATGATTCATGAACATAATTCATGAATTGTTCATAAAAGATTCATGAACAGTTAATGAACTAGACATGAACTACAAATGGACAAGCACGTTCATGAACCAGTGAATAATGAACTATTCATGAACAGAAAGTGTTCATGAACTCTTTGGTTCATTAAAGTTCATGAACAAAAATAGTTCTTGAACTTTTATTATTCATGAATTGTTCATGATTTTATAGTTCATGAACACGCTTGTCCATTTGTAGTTCATGTCCTGTTCATGTATAGTTCATGAATTTTTTTATGAATGATTCATGAATTTGTTCATGAATTTGTTCATGAACCATACCAGTCCATGAATCATTCATGAACACATGAACTACTGTGTTTATGAACTGTTCATTAGTAATTTAATTCATGAACATTGTCTGTCCACTTGTAGTTCATGAACTGTTCATCTAAAGTTCATGAAATAATTTAAAAGGATTTTTTTGAATTTTCATTTTTTGTGTTATTATCATAAGTAAACTTCTCTTCCTGTCTGTAATTAAAATTGCTGTATCAGGACTTCCAACTAGAAATGCTAAATAACATCTTGGTGCAGTTGTTCTGCTTGAAATTCTTCACAGTTGAACAGATCTTTTAATCAATAAATGCATCTGAGTTTCCCCCTGCAAAATCAAAAATCACTCCACAAAGAATCAAAAGTCCTTGATATTTGTTTTTATAAATAAGCACTCAAGATTAAACAGTTTCTAACAGGTATAATACAATGTAATAATTTAATTTAATAAATGTTGTTTTTATTAAAATATCAATAGAGTAAGATTAATAACATGAATATCACTTCAGCCTTTTCATGACATTTCAAATAATGTACCTACCCCCCTTTTTCCCCTTTTAATTTACCCACACACAATCATAAGAGTGGCTGAAGCATGAATTATTT
This sequence comes from Mytilus galloprovincialis, assembly GCA_037788925.1. Lineage (NCBI taxonomy): Eukaryota > Metazoa > Mollusca > Bivalvia > Mytilida > Mytilidae > Mytilus > Mytilus galloprovincialis. Next base: position 41,967,895 of record CM075334.1, on the reverse strand, counting down.
TTACCTTGAAATACAATATATTGTACAAATCTATCAGTTATTCCTGAATGGAAATCATTAAACTAACACTGTAAAATGTAAAGGCTACTTTCTGGTGTTTTATATTTATTTTAATTAATCAATAATTATTATAAAATGCTTCAACAAATAGTTATTCAGCAAAAAAATATAATCAAAATATATATAATTTACTTATCTGATAACAAATCTGCTTTGTTTTGACAGCTATATTACTTCACTCCTCATCAAACATCTTCATTTGTATTGTAAGCGTCAAAAACATCATTTTGCTGACGTCATTATGACGTTTTTCTATTCCCAGTCACTTGTAATCATTTGTCTACATTGTAATCTTTTGTCAAAGTCATTGAAGCGTTTTACAATAGGTAAACGTAATTCATTAATAATGATAATTATTGACACCAGTCTGCAATGTTTGGGAAAGAATGAATTGTCATTAATCTGTCCTTATTTTCCAAGTTCCTCTATGTGCCGTATGATGGTTAAGAAAGGCACATGTTTGAACTTTGAGAGACAATCAGAAATTACATCTTTAGAAGAAAGAAATTAAGTTTACCAAATTTGTCATGATTGTAAAAACGAAACATGAGAAACATCTCCAGCTCAAAGTAAGTTACAAAACTTCAAAGTTAGTCCCAAATTTTGTATGACTCTAAAAATGTAACACTCTTCTGGCATAGTATGAAAAAAAGAAAAAGGTGCTGAGCTAATATCTGTTGTTAAATGATTTTTTTTTAATGATTATTTTATTTTCTTTAATTTACCACAAAAAAAGAGAGATATTTTATTTTTTCATATTTTATTTTTTTTCTCCAACTTTTTCTCTTTCTCCCAGCCTTCCTCTCCTTTCTCCTACCCCCTTTCTCCTTTCTCCTACACCCTTTCTCCTTTCTCCTACACCCTTCCTCCCTGTCTCCCTTACCCCTGTCCTCCCCCTCATACATGTATTTACACTTTTGCTATTCAACTGAATTTTGTCTCAAAATGATCTCAAGATCTGTAAATGAATCAACTAGAGGTCATGCTAAAAGCACTTTAATTGTGATGTCATGATACAATGTAATGGATGTCAAATTTTATGAGAACTTGTATGACAGTCAAATTTATGAATTTTTTTATAAACTTTATGTATTCATTTATTCATTAAAGTTCATAAAATGTTCATGAACATGTGTTATGAACAATTTATGAACATTATGAACTGACTTACAGTTCATTAAAGTTCAGAAAATATTCATGAACTGCATTTTATGAACTATTCATGAACTAAATTCATGAACGAAACTTAATGAACTCATTATGAACAGTCATGCATTGTTCATGAACATTCATGAACAGTTCATGGTGGTTCATCAGTTCATGAATTTCATCTCGCAATGGCTGTTTTGTATGAAGATGTTATGAATATCACCTACATGAGCTATCTATTAAAATTATCATATATTTTTTTCATTTAACTGTGGAATACATACATGTACATGTATGTTATTCCGCATCAACAATCAAGTAAAAATATACGTATACAAAAGTCCTAGAACAAATTTCATTATCAATTTTTATGCCGTTTACCACAAATAGTTCTGAGTCATTATCATGCAGCTTTATTCATGCTTATTCATGTTTGTCACACAATGGAAAAAATATTCTAAGTCCAAAATTTATTCCTCATTATTCATTCTTATTCATGAAATGTATGCAAAAAAATTCTAAGTCCAAACATTCATTCTTATTCATGTTTATTCATATTGACAAAAAGGGTTTTATTACCACAAAAAAACAATTTTGAATGAAGGAAACTTGATTATACTATGATATAGTAAGTGACTAGCATTTTAAGAACATTTATTTGTTGTCTCCAAACAGTTATTAAGAATTCATGTATATTCCACTTAATTCATGTTTCATATTCATGAATAATTTTGACACTGGAATAGTAACCATGAATGGAAGTGGAATATTCATGAATATTCATGAATATTCTACTTTATTCATGAATACATGAATATCATGAAAGCAGGGCTACCTTACCAAAAACTTTTAACCTGAAGTGTACAGACGGATAAATGGATGAATTATGAACAAAGGTATGAACAAACAGATGTACAGACTGAAAAACATAATGCCCCTACGTGGGACATGTCAACAATTCTTCTGGTACATCTCACCTAAAGGAAAATACCCAGAAATATAGTTATGAATGAATGCATATACAGATAACCTTTTTCAATCATCGACAGTTACAATAAAGCTTTATAGAGGGGAATGAAAACAGGTACAATGTAGTTATATGTATAAATAATATTTCATACTTGTTATAGGTGTAATACCACTAATTCAGGCCTGGCCAGAAAGCACATACCAGAAAGTAGTACATATTTAACACAAAATAGTTCCTATGCATGAGTGTAACTTTCAAAATATGTAGGCTATTTAGGTATTTTTGGCATCAAATGAAAGCTGAAGGACTGGTGACCATAATAGAACACTTTTGGATTTATAACTTTGAATATTAAAAAAACTGCACTAAATTTTAAAAAGAGGGTACATTTTGTCTGTTTGTCCGATCTGAAGTACCTGTTTTGGTACATTCGAAGTTCCGGGAACCAGTTCTTTCTTATATGCCATTAAAGGTATGTTGATTTTTTCAGTACAAGACACCATAAAGTGTTGCTTTGATATGCAATGATTGCCACTTTATTTGAACTTAAAATGAAAGAGGCGTGCCTGCTTGAAATGGAGGAATTTAACATAGAAAGCAATGGGACCATGAATTAGTGGTGTACTTCCTATAGGTATATATTTTTTTAATTTTCTTTATACAAACATTATGAGTGAGAAACATTAATCATGAATTATCTCCCTTTAAAAATTATCCTGATGAAAGCCTTTATTACCCCCCCCCCCCCCCCCCCCCCCTAGTAACTTGGTCATTTATCAATGTTTCTCACTATACATTTATCATGCATATTATACTGGTTACGATATTCATGTATCATAAATAGCATTAAATTAATAGGTTAAAGGTTTTGAATACATGCATTGGGAAAAATTCAGAAAGATTTGAAAAAAAAAACATCATTTACCTCAACTTAATTTGTTTACTGTGAAAAAAGTGCAATCTGTATGCTATGAAATTAGTGTTTAAAAAAAAAAAACACCTTCAAATTCTATTTGATTGAATGATATTTGCAGCAATTGTTTAAGGTATCAATTTAAAGCTTTCATGGTAAATTGGTTTCATTATGTATTTGTAAGGCTGTGGAAGATCTTATACAACTTCAATCAAAACCAATTTTCTTGTTCAAATATAATAAATGATCACATGCAAAGATACATAATAGATATAAGAAGATGTGGTATGAGTGCCAATGAGACAACTCTCTATCCAAGTCACAATTTGTAAAAATAAACCATTATAGGTCAAAGTATGGTCTTCAACAGAGAGCCTTGGCTCACACCAAACAGCAAGCTGTAAAGGCCACAATGATTATTTTATCAGTGATGTTGAGACATTGACATAGTTCATAGTTGCTTTTGTGTAATGGCAATAAAGACAATATTTCATGTCATTTTACACATCTGTCAGTTCTAAACCAAGTGAAGGGATGACTATATATCTAGTTCTAAACTAAGTGAACGGATGTCTATGTTTCTATATGTGGAAGGATTTTGTCTATGTATCTATAAGTGGGAGGATTTTGTCTATGTAAATATATGTGGAAGGATTTCAACTACAGAGCTACTTACAGATACAAATATTTCATCTTTTGACTTTAGTCTTTAAATAATCAAGTTTGTCATACTTCTTGTTGAGTTTAAGATAGAGAGAGTTGATACGAGGGAGAACGTTCACTTGGGATGGCTTCCGTATCCTTAAGAATTGTTTTTGGTCCATACTAAATTGATCTCTAAATTGGCTGTTAGAAGGTAAACTCTACAATATGAAAGTGTTAGTCACACAGAGCACATAGTTAGAGTAGTTAGCTCAACAATATCAAGTTATAACATAAAGTTAGCTACACAACAACATGTTTCTCACACAAATAGCAATCTCGTAAAGTTATTTTTAAGCCAGCAACACTTATGACTTTTTATTTGTTTTTATTCAAAATTGTATCATTTTATAGTTAAATATGTTTGATAATGAACTTATTTTACTGTGCTTATCCAGTGACCTTTGGGGTATCACAATAGCAATGGCTCAAACAGTTTACCAAATTGCAGTTAGATTTCTTCTCCAACTAACTGATCAACTGGTAAAATATTTTAGCAGATTGCTCAAGTGAAATGTTGTTAGTATGAAGTGAGTGCTGTAAAATCAAAAGTAATACTTACCATCTAGATCCAGTTAGTTGATATCTTTGTCATTTGTTTCAAACACAAAAATGACTTACTATAGTATTAGTCACTGAATAAGAAGGTCTAATTTTGACATGGAAACTTCTATCATAAATAGATTTTATAAATAAATAGTTGAAAACATTGTTTTGTAAGTCTATAATTTATAGCTCCGTTTTCCAACAACAAGTTAGTGCATAATTGTAATTTGGATTTTTTTTTCTAAAGCAATTACTTATCTGCTACCATTAAAGGGAAATAATTTACATTACTGAAAATCAGCAAAATGTTGTCACAATTTTTGTCTGACAAATATCAACTTTCCTCATTTAATTTTTTTGCAACATTACTTTTATGATTATTAAACTTTTATCCTCTGTTTTGAAAAGAAACAATGAAATTTATTTTTAAGATGATTAAAATTTTGAAAAAAATTGTAGGCAAAATCAGAAGCCAGGTATCATTGATTAATTTTTTAGTGTACAATAACTCAATAAAAATTATTTCCCTTTAATGCCCGCAGATCAGTAATTTGTATAGAAAATATTATACGAATCATAATTACACAATAACTTTGTCTTAGAAGACAAAGCTATAAAATATACATCTACAAAACAATGGTTTGAACTATTTATTTATAAAATCTATTTATGATAGAAGTTTCCATGTCAAAATTAGACCTTCTTATTCAGTGACTCATAATATAGTAAGTCATTTTTGTGTTTGAAACAAATGACAAAGACATCAACTAACTGGATCTGGATGGTAAGTATTACTTTTGATTTCACAGCACTCACTTCATACTAACAACATTTCACTTGAGCAATCTGCTAAAATATTTTACCAGTTGATCAGTTAGTTGGAGAAGAAATCTAACTGCAATTTGGTAAACTGTTTTGGCCATTGCTATTGTGATACCCCAAAGGTCACTGGATAAGCACTGTAATATACAAATTTTTTTCTGACTATCTGTAAAAACTTGCCTTTTGTCTTTGGTATAGAATATGAATGCATATCTGGTTTATTTTCAATACATGTACTACCAAATTGAAACAGATATTCTAGAGTTTCATTTTAGCAATTTTGGTTCCAAAAAGGAGGATTGACAATTATTTATAAGTTCAGTATATGAATAATTATTTGGGGAGAAAATTATTTTGTTCAATATAAATGAATAAATGATGGATAAATTTAATTCTACTATTTCTGTTTTTGTGAAAAAGGGCAAAGATTAAAATGGAAATAAAACTCAATCAATATAGACATAGACATGGTATTATCATTTAGTATTTTCTGAAGAGTTTCCTTTTTAATGAAAATTAACCCCCTAAACCCTGAATCCACTATCCTTTTCAACATTATGTTCTTGCAACTTCGGACTGCATTTCTAGTAAATCCAATTTTTTTATGATTTGATTAATGCTTGAACTGCAACCAAACCAGACCATGAGATAAAACACTTTTCTAGGGAATCTAACATACAGACTTTTCTAAAATAAAAACCAAATAAAACAAAAATATTTTGTTCCAGCTTCCTACAAACAGAATGTCAGGAGTAAATCTGTTTATTTGAATTAAAAATATCAAACATAACAGACTTACAAAAGAGAGGTAAAAGAAATTCAATACTGGAAAAAGAAACTTTTCAATTTGTTTTACTAATGAACAGAAAATTTTATTGCATGTTTTGAAAAATTTAAAGATTTTCAATAAAAATTATGTTAAGTAAAGAAAGGGGAAGCTCAAATAAGAAGATCTAGTCATATTATTCATCATTATATAAAAATACAAAAATATTTCGGTCATTTAATGTGCATAAAAGAATTCTAGGTTATTAAATAGTGGAAAGTCTTGTACCTCTCAGCCTAACATATCAATCAACAAAAGAAGACGTCTTACTTTAGACATTATTAGTCTTTCTCATATCCTCCTGCTAGAGAAATAAGTCACATGTCATTTATCATGTGACAACAGCAAATGAAATCAATGAATTCAGAAAGTATGAATTTATACACTAATAAAATGTCCCCACTTAAGAAATCATTCAGAAAAAGATATTCAATTTAAGCCTTAAACAAGAGTATGTTTCCCAATGACCCTATGCCCTTCCCACGCTATTAAATTTCTTTGTTCAAAGAACTGAAAAATATAGGTCAAAAGTCTAAATTGACATATTTAATCAATTGTCACTTAATTATACATGGGTCCTAAGTTTAAATTTGATGTATACACTAACTACCTGAAACCAAAACCTGAAATGGGAATACAGACAGACAGAAAGATTTATGGAATACATAATGCTCATTGACTATTATAGGAGAGAATGATATTGTTCTGAATTTCTAATTTTCCTTTCAAAGACATAATAATAGATTATACAGGTACGGTTAACATAAAAACAAGTTTGCTATGTGCCACATACATTGGATGTGATTATCAAGACTAAGTCACAAAGTGTGCACACATATAACACATAGTCTGTTTCAATTGTCATTGAGTGAGTGTTGTCTTTTATTGAATTATAAAAATTATTTCAAACATGCATATTCAAGAGTATATTTGCACAGTGCCTTGAAGTTATCTGTAGATACGGATTATTACGTCTGACCAGTCTATAATCTTGGTTTTTCTTTTGGAAAATAGTTCAAAATAAAAAAAAAAAAAAGAAAAGAACCATACCAAAAAGACACATCATTCATACTTTCATACTAGATCATAAAAAAATAGAACGTAATTCCTAAAAATAACTGAACTCTCTTTTCTTAAGAAGTAGGAAAAGGACATATTGTTGTGTCTTATGTCAATATATTCAAATTAGAATACAAAATAATAAACCATAACTTACGGTACTTTATATAAAAGAAAATGAGTCAATGTCAAATATTTATTCTAAAGATGAAAAAAAAAAATAATCTTAGGTAAACATGGACAAGAGATCGTTTCTCCAAGGCACTGTTAGAGTTGATAATTATTGTGAAGAGACCATTTCTTGTGTTCACAGTTTTTAAGATAATATCTTTCTTACATTTTTTTTATTCCTACAATAAATGCAAAGTAACTTAGTTTGAAAACGCCCTTAATATTTGTTATTACTAACTAAGCCTTAATATTAACCAACATTAAAATAAATATTGGAAAAATACTCATAAATAAAAAGTTTTAATATATTCTGATGGTTCTTAATAAATATTTTTTTCTTGACCAAAAAGATATCCACATCTAAAACTTTGGTTGCTACATGAACTATTAAAATTATTAACCAATAGACTATTTGGTTCTGATCTTTGGATCGAAACAAGGATGTATCTTAAGCCCCATATTATTTTTCTTATATATGAATGATTTAATAAATTATGTTCAAAGTTGCATACAAATATGGATATGGTGCATGGATACCACTGCAATATTGGCATCATACAGACTCAAAAACAATGACACAAACAACATATACATTAAATGTATTTATCTTGGTATTTATGGCATTTTATTTCACTAGTTGGAAGGGTAGGTTTCTAGTGCTTCTTTAGTTTACTTACAATGTAATTAAAATGTAAACTGAAATTAAAACAATGCTTAACAATCATGATGCATAGAAAAAACTTTCCAAAAGAGAAAAGAATACTTGAGAGTGATGAGACAAAGAAGTAACAAAGAATGCTCTACCTAAAACAAGTTTTATTGCCAGGAGACATACCTTTAAAACTGTTACATGAATATGATAATAGAATGAAATTCAAAACAGTGTGGCTGTGGCCATTGATTGACACATTAAATTCATTCATTGACTGGGACAATTTAGGTGAACGTTTGTATGTAACGACCACTGCTTACTATGTACTTTTTAAAGACACTTAAACTATGGGGTCACCAAAGGTTCTCAACACCTTAATAAAGTAATTCGAAAAATTAATCAGAAATAGCATGATGTTTTGATTTATATCAATTATATAAATCAAAACATAAAGGTAATTCCTGATTAATTTTTCGAATTATTTAATAATTAAAGGCGTTAAGAAACCTTTGGTGACCCCACAGTGTAAATGTCTATCGTAGGTACGTCGTGAACAGTGGTCGTTACAGACAAATGTTCACGTAAATTGTCTCAGTCAATGGATGAATTTAATGTGTCAATCAATGGCCACAGCCACACTGTTTTGAATTTCATTCTAAGAAGATGCTGCACTTACAAAACATACTGCCATATTTAAAACAATGACACATCTAACTGCTAGCTTTTAAATTAAGATAACTTTTATCAGATTTACATAAATTTTGCCTTGCATTTTTTTTTTTTTTTTTTTAATTTATACAGTAATTGAGTTTTTAACAATCTAATAACATTTGTAAAATTAAATCTCTGATTGCCCTTATTTAGTGACCTGGTATTTATCACATGAATAGTGCAACTGTTAATACATGAAATAGGACCAAATAAAGTTTCGTTTACTCAGTTTTTCTAAAAAAAAAAACTCCAGTAAAACAAGAATTAACCACTTGCAAAAAACTTGCAGAAAGTAGAGCAGTCTGTTTCCTACCCTACAAGGATAATATTGCAGTCCCTACAGCCAGATATGGAGTACCAAATAGACCATCTAATAGAAAATATACTGCAATATTCTTCAACTATCTTAAATATCTAAAAGAGTGTAATCTACATAGTAACATCACCATACCTTGCTTGCTCCACCAAACATGATACTGGAAGCTTCATTGTTATGAGGCAGTTTAAATGCTAATTCTGGCTCCTTTATTTTCTTTGGTGTTTTAACCTGCATCAGAAAAAAAATCAAATAGACAAGCATGTTGGTATACTGAGAAATTACAAAATACAAAAAGGGTAGCTTGAGGATAAATGTCTGAAGCAAACAATGATGAATTCTCTGTTCAGCAGATGGAGCAATCAAAAAGAGTTTTTCATTCATTTAGAAATAAAATTGAAAATTTAAATTGGGAGTATGTCAAAGAGACAACAACCCAAACAAAGCTAGATAATATTGTTTTGATTTCAAAACTTTGTTTGTTTTCTGGAAAAAAAAAAATTCATAGTTTGTATATTTTGTTGTACAGTTTTAGATAATTGCCTTTTGTTGAAGATAAAAGCAGCTCGGTAAAGTTTGCTTTCATGATTTTATTGGACTGCCAAAGTTTTGAAGTATTTCAAATATCTACTATTCATTTAAGGAATGACTGTAATATTTTTTCTGTCTATGAAGAAATAACATAAAAAATTTGGTGCACACTGAATAATACGTGTAGCTGGTTATTTAACAGTGTGCACCACATTTTTTATATTATTTCGAATAGACAGAAAAAATATTACAGTCATTTCTTATAATTTAATTCTAAATTCCATTTTTAACCGTAGAAAACGATGAAAAAACGTTGATGACGTCACGGTCACATGACTAAATTATGTCTATAGGCTCATAACAAAATAACGTCAGCCAATCAGAAGACGCGTTACATCCAAAATTAAATTATATCATTTTGTTCATGAAGAATATTAGTTTAAATTGAGAGTACACATGTGAAGGCTAGTGTTGTAAGATGGTTATTCTCTTTATAGATTTTTAAAAGAATATATATGTAACTTTAAAGAGTTTGAATGAGGTCTTTAGAAAATTTCAGATCCAAACTACTATGCATGGTCTAGATGCAGTTGAAATTCAACATCTATTACCTGGTTGATCCCTACCTACTGATTTAATGTAATACTGTAGGCCAACTTATTTTTGCAAGCGATTTATCTTTGCGACTTTCGAGAGTAGAAAAATAACATGAATATTAATCGTCACAAATATGTTAAACTTGGATCATTCCTTATTGAATTTCAGAAAATTGCGAATTTATATAGCCACGAAGTGGTCTACGAAGGGTAAAACGCGAAATTAAGTATCCGATAAAATAAGTTGGTTTACAGTATTGTATATATATTTCCAGCAATCAATCAACTTATTAAGAATGACTAAAATGATTAAATTTTCATCAGGTAAATTTTCTGGAATGGGGAAGATATTTCTTATTAAATGTTTTAGTATTAAAACATATTTACTAAAACATATTTATTTAACAAATTATGCCAATTTATATCAGTAGAAGTGCAGAATTCATTACCCATTCTTAAATGCACATATCTAATTAAAAAAAATGTCATAGCAACATGAGGAATTGAAGAATTTTAATCAAAACAGTAAACAAGTATTACAGATGTCTTTTTGTGTATCTATATATATTTTGAACAATAAAACAGAATAAACATATGGAGGAAATTTTGAAACCTACTCTACTGGAAATCTTACCCTGTATACCGGTAAAGCTCTAAACACAGCTCCTTGATTCTTGTCTCCTGTTATTATGCTCTCTAGATGATGATTATATGCCTATAATTAAATACAAAAGATTAAATTGATGATAATGGTTGTCAAAATTCTGAATGAAGGCACTTAGTTAAGACCTCCATACTTGAACCTCTTCTTATTATTTTTATAACTTATAAGTATAAATACTATCTAAGCATCAATTAAAATGTTTTGCAGACATCTATGTTTTTATTTTCAAATATTGATTGTCCTCAAAAGTTGTTGGGGATTTTTTTAACATAGCTGATGGAATTTATCCCCAAGCAGACAGAAACTTTGAATATTTCATGTAAACTATCAAAACCTATCAGACCACATCAAAACATCAATCTGAATAAATGGTTTATGTGAACTCACTTAAATGAATTACAAACAATATATTTAATAAAAACCTTTGAGGTCATAAAACACTAAATGCAAAACAGGATTGTTTTTTTAAGGACGTTTAACTAAAAATGAAGATAATTGTTCAACACTGCATCACTCCTAAAAAAACCAACACTTTTTGATATGTTTGACACAAAAAAATACAATATATCACTTAATTTATCTAGCATCACATAACAGTTATTTACTATTGAAAATTCACCATTGCAGAATTAAATAAATTTTGACTACTTATCAAATTGATGTACACCAAAATATCATGACACTACAAATAATGGTAAAATGGCCATCGATGCACGGATGTAAACTCACAATAAAATTACCAATGATCCTTTGATTCTAACATAGCAATTCACAACAAAACAGTTTTGCATTTTTTCTCAACTTTGTCCTAACAGCTTTGGCAACAAAAATATATATTGTATTAAAATTAACACAATCCACACAATGCTAAATCTATGACTTTTTTTTCTGTGATTTCACTAAAAAATCAAACAGACAAAAAGGTTCAAAACTGCAAAACACCATCACATAACCAGTGCCTGCAAAGTGTTATATGTGTATAACAGTATGTTAATTCACCATTTCAGAATCCTATGCATTGTGGGAAATATTTTCAGAAGTGACGACCAAAACATCATGATTGCATAACAATGTCTTAAACATTAAATAGTCAACCAATGTTATATCTTTTATTTTCATTTTGGGGTATGAACAATGCATCTATAGACAGATTCTGAAACAGTGGATTGAGTAAGAATTTCAATTCAAATTCCTGATTTGTAATATAATTTTTCAATAATGCTTCAGATTTTTATAAAAATTTAGCTGCCTTATCATTTTCATAACAGGATATATGAATGATAAGAATTTAGGGCAAAATAATGTTATGTTTCCTGTATTTTACATCTTTTTTTGTCGTGACATTACATTTTACTTTTGTACTGGCACCTTAGATATAAATCTGATGGTAAAGTAACACAACACATGAAATATGTGACTTCTTTATTTATTTTAACACATTTAGGTACCGTGACCAGGATTATTTAACCATTTATAACTGTTCCCAATCATCCTCAGTGGTCTCATTTACACATGCTTTCCATGATTGCATAGGGTGGGATTCTAATTTAATGGAAGAAATTTATATTTACAATCTACTTCAGAGCTTGCATAGATTTTTCTTCAATTCTGGTATAAAAAACATCAAATAAATATTTGCATATCTAAGATGTTGAGCAATTTTAAACTTTGTTTTCAAGTTTTTTTAAATAAATGCATAGAATTTCTGGTATTTTTATTTGTTCTTTAAAATTGTTGCAAATAGTTATATCATTTGTCTTGTAACAATAGCAGTTCTTAAGACCACATAAAATTCATTTGTAATAATTCAAGAACAGTATGTGAAACACATTTATAAAGAATAGGCATAAAGTTCCTGGGTAAGATGTTTAAAAAAAAAATTCAGTTAAAAAAACATTGATTAAGTTTCATGAACAAATTAATTATATTTATAAACTAGAGTGAGTAAGGGAGGATTGTAAATAGTAATAATTTAATTTTGGATGTAACGCGTCTTCTGATTGGCTGACGTTATTTTGTTATGAGCCCATAGACATAATTTAGTCATGTGACCGTGACGTCATCAACGTTTTTTCATGGTTTTCTACGGTTTAAAATGGAATTTAGAATTAAATTATAAGAAATGACTGTAATATTTTTTCTGTCTATTCGAAATAACATAAAAAATGTGGTGCACACTGTTAAATAACCCGCTACGCGCGTTATTCAGTGTGCACCAAATTTTTTATGTTATTTCTTCATAGACAGAAAAAATATTAGTCATTCCTTAAATAGATCAATGAAACAGTTAGAAGGACAAATGTCAGAATTGATTAGCTGCCCCAAAATAAGGAAATAGTAAAGTGTGATAATGTGAGCAAACATAGATTTCTGATCTGTGATTTAAGTGTGTGGTATGGGTGAAAACAACTGTTATACACATCTTCTGGCATCAAAACTTAAGTTATTTTGTAGCTCATACAACATTCACCTTCTTATGTAGTTCTAAAAATCTGTTTAAATTATCCTGAAATAAGTAACGCCATTCATTTAATTATGACTACTGTGTCATATCTCTTTGTTCATTTAAGCCATTATTTTAGGCTATCAAAAGGAATTTATAGACTCATCTGACTTTCCTAAAAACTTGGGTTGTTGTGTGAATCATTTTTTGAAATCAAAAAGTGAAATGTCAATAATTTTTTATGTTTTCTATTTGCCCTAAAAATTATTTAAACAAACATTGGTGCAATACATAACTTTCTATTTTTGTGTCAAATTCAAATATTAAGAAAAATCAAAGTCTTTTTCAGTATTCCTTAATTTTTCTAATACATTTACTGGATCATATATCACTGGGTCTATAAAAAAATAAAATTAATCACCTTAGGTTTAATCAAAGCTCCAAAGAACTTTTTATCTATTTCATAGGTAAAAGGTTTTTTCTTTGGAGGTGGGGCCTCTGATTGTCTTATGTATGCCGATCTTCTAAATGGTGTCCACCTGGATAAAAAAAAACAATGGTTATTAAAGTGGTTCAAAATAATCAGTCAAAAGTCCTAGTGTTATAACTAAACTACTGTCAAAATATTTTTATTCATTTTGATTCATGGGTTACCAATTGTCACAAACTTCAAATTTCTACACCTAAAAGAATAAAAAATGTTCACTATTTTTTAAATAATTTGAAATCTTGAAAAAAAGAAATTAAAAAACTTATCAGCAAATCAATACTTAATTCTAAAACAAAATTGATATCACAGTAAAGTTGAAAATAGCACATTAAATTACTGAGTTATCTCCCATGGCATGTTCAACCATAATTTATTCAAAACTTTTACAATAAATTCTACACATTTGTCTCACATTGTATACAAAAATTTATTTTTAAAATGTTTGTTAAAATACTCTAATTGTGAATTGTTCAAAAATCAAGTGTAATTTTTGTGAATTTGACATCAGATTAAATTTTTCTGATTATAAAAAGGGTTGCCTTTTTTATTCTAAAAAATCACACTTGTGGGTATGGCATGGCCACTGTTTCCCCAAGACAAATCTTCCAAGTTTTCAACATGATAGTGTTATTCTCAACTTATCTTATCTAAACAACTACAATTGTATCTTAGTGGCTGTAGAATAAAACTTACTTTTCATTATCAAATATAAGTGGATATTCATATTTCTGTACAGTTCTAATGGTTTGTTTAGCACTTTTCTCTTGAACTGGAGCTAATGGTCCCTGAAATCAGAAATTTCATTTAAAGTAAAATTAGTTGAATCCAACATAATAATGGAATAAATATACAAAATAAACATAAGTATAGGGGGGGGGGGTTGAGATCTCACAAACATGTTTAACCCCGCCGCATTTTTGCGCCTGTCCCAAGTCAGGAGCCTCTGGCCTTTGTTAGTCTTGTATTATTTTAATTTTAGTTTCTTGTGCACAATTTGGAAATTAGTATGGCGTTCATTATCACTGAACTAGTATATATTTGTTTAGGGGCCAGCTGAAGGACACCTCCGGGTGCGGGAATTTCTCGCTACATTGAAGACCTGTTGGTGACCTTCTGCTGTTGTTTTTTTCTATGGTCGGGTTGTTGTCTCTTTGGCACATTCCCCATTTCCATTCTCAATTTTATAAGAAGATTTGGCATGATTGACAATGAGACAACTCAATTCACCACAAATCAATTAGCGTAGATGTTAGCAAAATTTGGTTATGCTTCTTTCAACAATGAGCAAAATATTTAAAAAAACTGATAATGAAAATTGCAGCCTTGCCAGGAAACTTTAGGCATGCTTTAAATTAAAATATTTACTATGTCCAGTATCAATCTTCATCAAATCAGGTTTATGTTCAATTCTGTGCAAACTAGCCTATAGATACTTTTTTGTGTGGATGGACCTCTTGTTTTTAAATTATTTTTTATTTCAGATAGATTATTTATAACTTTTTGAGTGAGCAGAGCCTTTCTTTTAAAGACAGAACTGTTTTGAAATATTATTTTTTTCTTTATTTTTGCTTACTAAAAATAAAAAGACAGCAGTTATCAAGACTGTACCTCAGTAATATCATAAGGAAGTGTTGGAGGACCAGCTGTTTCTTCACGTTCTGGGAATACAAATGGTCTATGCTGACCATAGAAACCTACAAATCTACCTTTGTAACCCCACCATACTCTGTGAATAAATAAATAACGTAAAAAGATTAGTTTACACATTTTCAATCATTTTATTGAATTTGACATCAAGAAATTAGCATTTATGAAATACTGTGAAAAAAACCTTATCAAATATGCTAGGCTGGTTATTTGTTATGCCAGACCAAGGTTTCGTCTACAAAAATCTCATCAATTGCACTCAATATTGTCCTTTTTCTATTATGTAAACATATTTGGTGAAATAATAATTCTACATATCTTTTATTCATTAATTCAAGACAAGAAACCTCTTATGATTTAATGAACTTCAATACAACTAGACATCTTAACGTGACTAATTTGTATTTTTATGAAGACATACTCACCAGACAGAATTAGTTATTGATCCAATAAGTACAAACTTTAGTACATGTATATAAGAAAGAAACTACCTGACTGATCCATCTGTAGATCCTGACAGAATGCACTTTAATGAGTTAATATAAACAAGGGAGACAACTTTACCTGGCTGATCCATCTGTAGATCCTGACAGAATGCACTTTAATGAATTAATATTAACAAGGGAGATAACTTTACCTGACTGATCCATCTGTAGATCCTGACAGAATGCACTTTAATGAGTTAATATAAACAAGGGAGACAAATCCATCTGTAGATCCTGACAGAATGCACTTTAATGAGTTAATATAAACAAGGGAGATAACTTTACCTGACTGATCCATCTGTAGATCTTGACAGAATGCACTTTAATGAGTTAATATAAACAAGGGATATAACTTTACCTGACTGATCCATCTGTAGATCCTGACAGAATGCACTTTAATGAGTTAATATAAACAAGGGATATAACTTTACCTGACTGATCCATCTGTAGATCCTGACAGAATGCACTTTAATGAGTTAATATAAACAAGGGATATAACTTTACTTGACTGATCCATCTGTAGATCTTGACAGAATGCACTTTAATGAGTTAATATAAACAAGGGATATAACTTTACCTGACTGATCCATCTGTAGATCCTGACAGAATGCACTTTAATGAGTTAATATAAACAAGGGATATAACTTTACCTGACTGATCCATCTGTAGATCCTGACAGAATGCACTTTAATGAGTTAATATAAACAAGGGATATAACTTTACTTGACTGATCCATCTGTAGATCTTGACAGAATGCACTTTAATGAGTTAATATAAACAAGGGATATAACTTTACCTGACTGATCCATCTGTAGATCCTGACAGAATGCACTTTAATGAGTTAATATAAACAAGGGATATAACTTTACCTGACTGATCCATCTGTAGATCCTGACAGAATACACTTTAATAAATTAATATAAACAAGGGAGATAACTTTACCTGACTGATCCATCTGTAGATCCTGACAGAATACACTTTAATGAGTTAATATAAACAAGGGAGATAACTTTACCTGACTGATCCATCTGTAGATCTTGACAGAATGCACTTTAATGAGTTAATATAAACAAGGGATATAACTTTACCTGACTGATCCATCTGTAGATCCTGACAGAATGCACTTTAATGAGTTAATATAAACAAGGGAGACAAATCCATCTGTAGATCCTGACAGAATGCACTTTAACTGTTTAATATAAACAAGGGAGACAAATTTACCTGACTGATCCATCTGTAGATCCTGACAGAATGCACTTTAATGAGTTAATATAAACAAGGGATATAACTTTACTTGACTGATCCATCTGTAGATCTTGACAGAATGCACTTTAATGAGTTAATATAAACAAGGGATATAACTTTACCTGACTGATCCATCTGTAGATCCTGACAGAATGCACTTTAATGAGTTAATATAAACAAGGGAGACAAATCCATCTGTAGATCCTGACAGAATGCACTTTAACTGTTTAATATAAACAAGGGAGACAAATTTACCTGACTGATCCATCTGTAGATCCTGACAGAATGCACTTTAATGAGTTAATATAAACAAGGGATATAACTTTACCTGACTGATCCATCTGTAGATCCCGACAGAATGCACTTTAATGAGTTAATATAAACAAGGGAGACAAATCCATCTGTAGATCCTGACAGAATGCACTTTAACTGTTTAATATAAACAAGGGAGACAAATTTACCTGACTGATCCATCTGTAGATCCTGACAGAATGCACTTTAATGAGTTAATATAAACAAGGGAGACAACTTTCACTAGATGAGCTCTCCAGCTGATCACTTGTTTTATTGCACTCTACAATCACAGAAAATACAAAAATACCAATTAAAACATTCAGGAAATGAATACCTTCATATAGATTCTAATTTTGTTGTATGAAAGTAAATTTATTTAACAAAGATAGGAGAAACATAATGACTCATTTGCACCCAAAAAGAGCATCAGTTTCTCCCATATTTTTTTCAAACCCAATTACCAGATAATGCAATTGTGATGTTGCCAAAAAAGCTACTAAAACTTTTACTTTTCAATGTCGTAGTAACAATAATGAGCTGAAACACAGTTGTTTATGCAAATCAGTAAGTTAAATTTGCATATGTACAATCAAGGAAATATTTTGAAATTTTCAGAGTACTTCTTCACCCAAAATTTTGAATGAAAAGAAATATGGGATTTATGTCTATAAAACAGGAACTCAACATCACATGTCACAAAATTATAAATCTACAGCAGTAGTATCAAATACTTACAGGATCATTTGACTGTGGGTCTCTCAAGAACTTCCCTATACTCCATAAAGTTAAATATCCCTCTGAAATAATATACAGTTTAAATCAATTGATAAAATTGTATAACCTAGTTTTATGAAAATTGTTTGGTTATTGAACTAGAATGTCTTTATATCTTGTCAATAAGGTTCCCAAAATTCTCAAATTTAATTTTTGTACCTGAACATGTCTCATCAGGACAGTTTAAATCATCTTTTATCTTTTGGTCTCATCAAATTTAAAATTCAAATAAATATTAAAAGTCTTACTTGAATCACCAGATATGAGTATGTTACAGCGTTCATCATGACACAGGGCAGTAACAGGAGTTCCTTGTCTTCTTGTAACAGCAGACACTTCACGTAATACCTGACCCTAGAAAAGACAAAAAGTTTAACATAAAGCAGAAACTTAAGGTGGTATGGGTGTCTTCCTCCATCTTGGATTGTAAAAAACAGAGAACCAAAGGTCCAGATTTTCTATCGAGTTAGCAAAATTTGATGCAGGAATGCAGATATTTAATGTGAATTTTCATTTAAAAGAACCAATTTATAAGAATATAACTTATCAATATTAATATTTTTGCAAATGTTGATTATTTTTGGTTGTTTTAAAAAAAAAATTAAATTGGCATTTTAAGGGGAGGTAACTCTAAAACAGTGCATTTTCTGAAGGATTCTACATGGAATTTTCCTATTTTGTATTTTAGCCAAAAAAAACGTACGGTGACCCTATCTTTTCTTTTGATATTCTCAAAGCATTGTCTGAAAGCTATCTTTTCCTTAAGTATTTAACAATTCTATCATTTTGTTTAGTTTCTAATTACAAAATGGTGTTTTTTCCTGTATAATCCATACAAAATTTGTCATTTTGTCACGCCCTGTAGCTTGAGAAAATGCACGGTGACCTATCATTTTTATTATATTTTTCAACATATATCAATAAATACTACATTTTGGCAAAGTATGAACAAATTCTATCATTTTTATTTTAGACACCCATACCACCTTAAGAAGATATGATGATGGTTCTACTGAAAAGAAAAAGAAATTATTACTTCATGAATAAATAAAACATCAATATTTCTGATAGAAATAAGATGTGGTATGATTGCCAATCAGTCAACACTCCCCAAGAGACCAAGGACACAGTACTGCCTTCAATAATGAGAAAAACCCATGTCCTATCATCCTAACAATCTTATAAGAACTCTGTTATATTTCACAACTGATAGGTACTTTTACTTTTAGATACAAATCCTGTTTGTTTTTCTGTATCATAGCCAAAAAATTTAAAATTACAAAAAGTAAATGCTTAACAACTGCCCCCCCCCCCTTTCCGTTCCATTATGCCATTATGTTCCTCAAAATTAAACCAACCTCCATGTTCCAGAATCTGATATAAGAATCTTGGTGAGCTGTGACAATAATAGGATCATAAGTTTCCTCCACCCATTTTCTCTCTTCTGTCCATTCTTCTTCTTCCTCCTCTTCATCCTCATGTAAATTTAGTTCTATGTCTGGTTTCTCATAATCTTTCTTTTCTTCTTCTTCATCTAATAAGGAATGTTTTTCTATACTACATCTTTTTACATTGACATGTACATGCATCATATTCTAGGATTTTAGATTTGCTTTTGTAAAGAACCCTTATTGATTCAGAATGCTTATTTTTTAGTTTTTCAGAATACTTGTAATAATTTTTTTTTTTTTTACATATGTCTTTGAAAGATAACAGTCCGGCAAAAACAGAGAAAAATCAAAAAGTATATGACCTCAAATACTGTTTAGTATTGTCTTAAAATAAAAATAGTGTGAAAATGCCTGCTTAGTTCACAACTTTGACAATTGTTTCAGCTATTGGTGTAAAATATATAACTGAAATTTTCAGTATTAAAAATTGATAAATACATTTTTACAACTGTCCAAGTCTAAGTTGTAACATTTTGACTGAGTGTTGATTTGCATTGCCGTTGATGCATAGAAGAAAAGGCTAACCATGTCGATGCACCAGTTTATCGTCCATCCCTACACCTATATCACCCTGCTCTGTCGCTCTGTAATTCTTGTATCAAGGTTTCAAAACGAGACCATGCATTATCAGCGACGTCCCTGATGGAGGAGAAGTTATCAGCTTCGTCACAATGTGAGAGGAGACGTTACCAAGCTTGCTTTCGTCAAGCGTAAAACTGTCTTAGGAAGAGGGAAAAGACCAGTAATAGAACTATAAACAGATAATCGGATTTTCTCGGATATATATAGTAAAATATCAGCCAGTCAATAGACTGTGAAACTTTTTAGCTTGTTCGCTGCGCTCACTCGCCAAAAAGGTTCACATTGTGGCTCACAGCTGATATTTGAAGATATCAATGTGTAGAAAACCCGATAATCTATACTTAGCTCGTTTTGAAGTTCATGCAGTTCCCTCAGTTTTCGTTTGTAGTACCTTGATTTATCTTTTTTATTGATTTATGGAATATTAACATAGGTTAACTACTGTTGCCTACATGTAAATCCTACCTTTGTCTTTTTCCTCTACTTGTCCTTCTTTCTCAGGGTCTTCACCTTCTATTCTGGCTGTTAACTGGTCTACAAAATCCTTCTGTTCTTTTTGTTCCATTTTATCAGGTGGCTAAAAAGAATTTGAAAAACCAAAAATAAAAACAGGATTCCTTAAATATATTTAAAAAGAAACAACTTTCACCATATTGCTTCTGGTTTGAAAGCTATTTATAAGCAACAGGCTTGAGGTTAACTTAATGATGATAGGTCTTAACACTGTACCTACTGATACATTAACTGGCAAAATCTGTTTAGCTAACTCTATCAAACTAGATTTTGAGTGTGTGTATGAATGTCTAAATCTGATTTTGAACCTGATAAATTTTTTTTCCAAAACCTGTATCAAATGTACTGACCTAAGATGAACCATTGGAATGACCTTAGAAAAATTGCTCTCTGTCCTTATGATTCAAATATAAATTTTTATTTTCGTAATAAAACTATATACTAGTCTAAGGTGGTAAAGAGAAGGTATGAGAAACACTGCTCTGAATGTAAATTCCTATAACAGTTTTCCAACTTATGTCACAACTATAGTACATTTTTGTACTGCATTTTAATGGTGTGATTCAAAAAGCAGTCAATCCCAATCTTGATCCAAATACAAATTTTTGGCCATAACACAATACACTAACTTTATGTGGCACATTGGAATGGTGAGAAAGAACAACTCTCAATCGTAACCCTGATTTAAATTCTTCAGTAATACCACTAAATACTAACCTTAGGTGGTGCATTGGAATGGTGTGAAAGTCGTGATCCTACTCTAGAACCTAATCTTGATCCTATTCTGGAAGTTTTAGATTTGTGAGACATCTGAGAACCTGCCCCTTCTCGCTCTGCCTCATCATCAACTTTCGTCTTTCTATAACAATAAACAATAACAAATAAGATCAGTTCTTTTAATTAAAAACTGAAGGTAATGTATATTTACACTTTTCTTTAAATCTGCTCATTTACTTAACTTACTACGCAAAGAATGATTAAGCATAGTTTTAGTGAAAAGTAACTTTATCCTTAAATAAAATAGGAACAGAATAAAAATTTGTCAAGCATAAAGAATTAAAAAAAAATAATTTACTTGTGTCATAAAAAAATATAATTCATGGTATGTGATTCAATAACATAGAAGTTTATTCTTGCTGGTTGGTGGGGATCACAAGATATATGGTAAGCAGCAAACAGGGGAAAACATGCTTTTAAACTGGCTCGAATTACAGTTTCAGAGAAAACATTAAAACAAAAGTTTAACAATGTTTAGATTAAAGCTTATATAAAAACTGTTAAATGAGGTTGTTTGAAATTAATGTTCACAATAAATTTCTCAGCATGCAAATGAGGTCATGAATATATGAACTGTTAAAATCTTAACACCGTCAAATTGTTGTGTTCTGAAATAATTACAGAAATACATTACATTCACACTGCACTGATATTATTAAAAAAACAACTGTATAACTACAGTAGAGGCCATTCCTTTGTCAACCTAGTTTTAAAAAAAAGTGGTAAGATCTACTTCAGAACTTCTAGAAAAGTAATTAACAAAATTTCTTACAGCTGGTGGAATCCAGCACTTTTAAATTATATTTTTCAAGTTATTCAATCATGTCCATATAAATTTTTCTCTCTCATAAGTTTCTAAATCTGCAAAAAACTTCTTTAACAATCTACTGTATGATAGATATTTTGGGGTTTTCAATTGGTGTTAATTATATTGATTTTTTATTTTGCTGGAGTCCCAACATCTCTTTCTTTCACAAATGGAACTGACCAATTGCAAGAAAGCAGGGACACAAAAGAAAGATCTCTACAGTAAAACAAAATCATGTACATGCAGTTAATTATAAAATGTTAAGGCCCAATCAATTACTCATTCACTTACTTCTTCTTGTACCTAGAACAAATCATTTCAGTACAGAGGAGAACAAATACATGTGTAATTTCACAAAACAGTGTAGAACAAAT
Organism: Mytilus galloprovincialis; assembly: GCA_037788925.1. Taxonomy (NCBI): domain Eukaryota; kingdom Metazoa; phylum Mollusca; class Bivalvia; order Mytilida; family Mytilidae; genus Mytilus; species Mytilus galloprovincialis. The sequence goes on along the minus strand of CM075334.1, from coordinate 41,945,324 downwards.
AACTAAAATAGAAGGGAGAACAAATAATCACAATGTTGTGGAGAACAAATAATTACAAAACAATGGAGAACAAATAAATACATAACAGTAGAGCACAAATAATTACAATACAACAGAATTAATTGTGTGTTCTTAATTTCAAGCCCATCCAAAAGGTCAGATGACAGCGTATGAGGAACATGATGGCCTGATAAGGATGTACAGTTTCTAGAGCTGTACAGTTTCAAAAACTAATTAAAGAATTATGTCTTCTTCAATTTTTTTCTTAAATTCTATCAGGGTTATTCCCTTAAAATGTATGTGTGAGGGAAGAATGGGATGTTTGAATATTGAATACAGGTCATGGGTCTTTTTTCAGTATGTATCTATCTATTATCATTATGCAAAATTATCTAATAAAAAATGGTTCTTGGTTGTAGGGATATTTTAAAAGTCCCTTCCTACCCTCCCACATACATTTTAATGGGATAGGTCTAATAATTAAGAATATAATTTTTCCTGAAATACTTGTATCATAAAAAATATAATTCTAGGTTTTTACGAGATATAAAGCATATAAACCATCTTGTATACTCACTTTAAATATTCTGGACTAAGTTTCTTTTCTTGATGTATCAGAAATTTGATTTGATTAATTTTCTTTTCCCCTCCCTGTCTTGATCTGTGTCGACTCGTTGGTGGAGAAGAGGTTTCTTCAGGATCTTGTATTTCATGTCTGAAATCACAGCAATGACTGAACAGAGAATACCAAACAAAAATTTGCATGAATCTTCTGTCTCCTACTTAACAATGCTTCAAAATTTACATTGTAAATTGGTATAACACAGAAAAAAAAATCTCAACACAGGTATAATGTTTAGGTACATAACCATTAATTTGAACTGGTAAAATAGAACACTCAAGAAAGTTTTACATATTTTAACAAAAAAATAGTTCTGACACATAGCTGTAACTCTGTCAATAAGTAAATATTTGTTTTGAAAGGTAAAAGCATCCATGAATTTATATAGAAGTGCATATTTGCCCTGTTGCTTTGATCAGAAGTACCTGTATTATCAAACTTCATGGAACATGAAAACTCTGATAGGGAAATAATGGTATGTTGTATCTTTTAGTAAAAGTCACATTAGGTACAGTTTTCAACATGAAATGATTGTTGTTTTTTGTGAATTTAAGACAAAATAGCATTAAAAGCTTGAAATTGCAGAAATTAACATAGAGAGCAATGGTGTGATGAATTAGTTGTTTTAATCCTTTACATGCAAAATAAACTGTAAAATTTCAAAAGTTTTTTCCAATCTTGTTTAATTTAAAATATCTTACTTACACTTTATCAACACTAGATTTCTCTATGTTCCATGTGATAAGTTTACCATTACTACAACCAGTAAACAGAGTATTTTGTGAAAACGTCTCTATTGTTGACATCTCATTTAGTGTTAATAAATAATCCTGAAAAGAAAAGAATCAGAACGTGAATTAAAATGAAAAAAAAAAAACCAACAAACAACAACAGAGACATTTCATCAAAGTTAGTAAAATCTGTCATTTGGTAAACAAACATTTTCAGACAACAAAAGTTCTACTAATCCTGTCTGCTAGTTTATCATACATGTAAGCAACATTAAAATAAAGGTACTGCATTGACCAAAATATTTATAATATGTATGGAAACATAATTTTATAATTCAAATTTCATGATACCTTTTTGAAGCGGTAATCATTATAATAAGGCATTCCTTCAGCTTTCAGTTAGAAAATTCATTCCCTAAGATTCAACATTCATAAGCTTTAGCCTGATAGAGCAATATTTTTTGTAATTATTTCCCATTTATAGTATGTTGATATTAGACAAGATCTGAGTTGGAAAATTTTGCATATGATTATTTTTTTTAGTCACAGAAATAAAATTCTAGTATTTTATCCAACAATGACATCACTACTCACCTTTTTAAATACATTATTAGACATAATAGAATTTTTCTTGGAAGATTTAGATACATTAGAATTCTGTCCTATATCAGGTAATGGGTCTGCTGTGAATGGATCACTCAATGAAGCACTAACATCAATATCTTTGGTAAAGAAATATACATCACTAAACTCTCGTACACTGGGTAAATCATAACTCTCATTATTATCCTACAAAAGATATTTTAGAACAATAAGAGTTGAAATGCTCATAATTATATGTAATTTTCCTATTTTCAAAGAGCAAATTTATAGTCTCAGTTTGAAAATTGCAAAAAAATAACAGGTTAACACTAACTTAAGGTAGAACCTGTATGAAATAATTATGCAGTGCCAAAAATCAGTATTTTGATCTCTAGAATTTTTTGTTTTAGTGTAGCTGTGTTGCTGTCTAATTAAAGTATTTCTCCTTTTTTTTATTCATGAGCAGTACTAGTTGTCTTACACTGTTTATAGCCACAAAAAATTACTTTATATAACCATCAACCTAGTTTAACCCCACAACATTCTGTATGTCCCTGTCCCAAGTTAGGAGCATGCAATTCAGTGGTTGTTGTTTGTTGCTGTGCAGCATATTGGTTTTTCTTTCATTATTTTGTACATACATGTAAATCAGGCTGTAGTTTTCTTGTTTGAATTGTTTTACATTTGTCTTTTAGTGCCTTTAATAGTTGACTATGCAGTATATGTTTTGCTCATTGTTGAAGGCCGTACTAATTAGTGTCTACAAAATTCATTGATGATTTTGGATAATTTGATTTTGATGAATAAATTTCTAACTTACCAAAATGACTCTAATTTTATTATTCCAGCCTGCTGTAAGTATGACTCTATCCTTGTCCAGACTCCAGTATTTCATTCCTACTATACTGAGATCTTCATCAGACTGTCTACCAGATTTATGTTTCAGTTCCTGTCCAGAACCAAAATCCCATACTTTGATGGAGCCTAAAATATCAGAAAAAAAAATCAACTTTTTTCAATTAGTTACATCCATTTCTAATAGAAAAAGATTATTATAAAATTCAGCTTGCAACTCCCAATGGGTAAATTTGAGTTAAGAAAGGTTTTTTTCAACTTTTTGGTTGTAAAGCTACTCTTTTTGACTGTTAATGTTTCTGATGATATTAAATGATACATATAAAAAAAACATATGAAGCTTAAAACATATGATTTATCTTGATTTAGAACCAATTTTTTGGATTGAATGTATCCTTGATTTAAAAATATGTGCCTCATTTGTTTAAGAAATTATTTCTTCAGGGAGCTTCTTTTAACAAAGTAGTCCTTTTTCTCTTGAATGTAATAATTGATTGTTCATCGACTTATTCCCACTAATTCATACCAACCATCAAACCCTCCTGTAGCTAGTCTGTACCCTGATGAATCTAAACAACATGCAGTCACTTCCACATTAGGTCCATGCGCATCTGTTATTGTATACACACGCTTTCCTGACTCATATTCCCATACCTATAGCAATACAATCAAATGAGTTAAATAGAATAATCTATCCATACCAATTAAATTTATATTATTTTGAAATCTCATTTCAAACTATTTTATAGTATTGGTGTTTCTTAATCATTTTAAATATAAATATGCAATCAGTTTATATTTAAGAAATATTTGGATTTAGAAGAATCATAACAAGGTCCTACTTTTAAAATAAGCAAATCATATTTTGAGTGAAAGATATTTTTTAACAGTCTTTAAAAGTTAGCCTAAATCTTTGTTTGTGACACACTTTACATTTGAATCAAGTCTTATGTTAACCAAATTCAATATGTGTAACGTAAACCTATTGCCTTTTTCATTAACTGTAGGGGAAATATATATTTAAAAAAAACCTGTTCATTTGTGACAATTTAGCAAAGAATCCTGTTGATAAGTATTTGACAGATTCATTTCTCATACATAAATCTTATATCATATGGAGACAATAAATTGAGGATAGATTCTCTATTCATTGTGAAAACTAGATCTAGCTCTCTATTGTTTAAGATTTTACTGAGTAGTTTTTTCTTCTTATAGTAATTGGAGTTTGATTTCTATACATACCTTTATAACAGATTCTGTACATATTGTAACTATTTGCCCCAGCTCTCTGTTGTACAATATTTGACTAACTGGTCTGTCGTGTGTATGGGGTACTTGCATAGTGTCCTGTACAGCTCTAGTTAATGGCCAGGAATCTATCACACTGGAACCTGTGGATGAAAATTGAGAATTTTTTTGAAGGGCATACGATACAGTTACAGGGGGAGGTTATGACCTTGCTAACGTAAAATGTTATTTTCGCGACATCAAACTGTAACATATCGAGAAAAGATGCATTTTTCGACTGATTTTTATCATTCAAACTGATTTAATTTGAAAACGAGTGCATGGACCCCTATTTTTTTAAACGACGTTTTGTTTCATTTTGCACAGAGATTATGTGGACCAAATTTTATAAAACTGTAACTAGTGCATTTTTTTTAATTTCAATAAATATACAGCAAAAAATTATGTTTTTTTCTCAATTTATGACCATTTGATAAATATGAGTTATTTCTGAATAAAAAATGCATAAATTTTTAGGATACTTATAAAATACAGAAATTACAAATTATTTAACAAAAAACAAATTGTGTTTATCTTTTAAAACAAAAAAGTTATGTCTTTCTTTCGAAAAAGAATATAATTTGAGCAAATATACAAAATTTCGACCTCATTTTACTTAAAAAGTAGCACATGAAGGTATATTTTTTTATTGCATATTGGATTTAATCAGGTAAAAAATAGTCTTTATGGAAATTTTTATCAAACTGTAAATACGGGATCAAAACTGTATCGTATGCCCTTAACTGTTTTTCAAATGACTTAACACAGGAATATCAATACAAAGTATCAAAACACATAAATAAAAAAAACCACAACAAATACTGATAAATTTATACTCTTAATTTATAATAACTTTTTTTTTCAAACAAAGAAAGATACCAATGTAACTGAATATTATGTAATGTCCGTTATTCTTTTACTGCTTTATATTATTATTAGTATTAATAGCTGCTAAGATCTAGATTTTCTGTATATTTCTCCTCAATTTCAGAAATCTAATTTTCTTGTACAATGTAAAGCTCCTGTCTAACCTGTTAATAATCTTTCATGTTTGTTATCAAATATCATTGAGTATATTCTTTTTTCACCTGGTCTCTCTTCATTGTCTGTAAATACCTATTTTGAGAAAAACAAAAAATTTAATAATGTAAACCAAATACAATATAAATTCTAATGCAACAACGTTTGTAACGTTTATTTTTCATTTTGATTGGATAACGTCACTTTTTTACATGGCATCAATTGATAATTGATGCTATGGTATGTACGCACAAGCGCAGACAACATATTGCAGATTTTAATTACATGTTTTAACGTTGTTTTCTGTCAGTTTCATTAGAATGGAGATAACAATATTGTATTTTAAGCTCCGACGGCATCAATTGGGGATTTGATGGTCGCAAATACCCGTTTACTGTCTCCACGTTATCTCCTAAATGTAATTATTAATATTAAATTATCTGGTAAAATTTAGATAGTAGTCATCATTCAACAATTAGTACGTTAAAATCTATTATTGATACTGTGGATTCATTTATATTAGTCGCATACAAATTTTCGTGGCTTCTTTGGATACGGTGGAATTACTAATTCAAAGGTTCAATGAATTACTAATTTTCTATTGAGATGTTTGCAGACTTTGCTAAAAACATGAAATTATATATTCATGAATATGCAGTTTTCCTCAAACCACAAAAAATGGTAACCACGAAAATAAATGAATACAAAGAAGATTGGCATAGATTAGGATTTTTTTTAATTCAAAACAAGATAGTTGAGATTCTTCAAATAATTCAAAACAAATGTCAGTGATGGTGCAATATAAAATGTTTAACATTCTTCAGGTTATTGAGTTTCACAAATGACAGTTATTACCTGTAGGCAGGTTAATGTATGTATATCCCACACTCTGAATACTCTAGCTGTTGACAGACTAATCAAATGTTGGTCTTTCTCATTACAACATATGTCTACTATTGTAAACAAATGGCCTAACAACTTCCCTGTAATAAAAATGTTCAAATTTACAATATATTGTACATGTATAACAAAATCTATACAGAGCTCACTATTCTAATAGAAAATAGCTAACAAAGAGAATAAATGGTGAATTTATTGTTTTTTTCTAAATAGTTTTTCCAAATTCAACATAACAGTAAGTCACTGCCATCTAGTGACTGATTGTTTCTTTGACATTTTACATTTGTTGTAGTAAACTGGGATGTTTATGGCATTACCACAGAAAATCTATTAGACATGCAATTTTCATAAATATTTTCAGCTAAAGAGCTTTGTTTGTAAGAAAATCATATGTTATTGGTGGCTATGATCAAGTATTTGTCTAGAAATCTTATGTGGATGCATACAGATTATAACACCTGGAGAATTCTATTCTGTTGGATGTAAAATATTCACCTCACTATGCTTAAAGTTATATTCACAATTAGCCAATTATGTATGCAACCCTAGTTATGCCCCTGATTACCTGTTGGTCTTGAAAATATATGTGGATGCCATACTCTGATTACTTTGTCTACACCACCTGTGGCAATAATATTGGCTTTGGTACAATATTCAAAACAATTTACACCTTTTGGAATGGCTACATCTCTCACCTCACTGCAAAAAGTAGTGCAAAATATTGTGCAACCATGCCAAAATATGTGTGATTGCCAAAACATACTGAAACATGCTTGTTATGGAAGTCATATCATAAAGAGTGTGCATTACATGTGCTTATTGCTTATTGTGTTTTTCTTTCATTTTTTGCATCAATTTTTTTATTATCTTAAAAACAATATAGAGTGGGTGGCTCATATTTGCCATGGACACATTTTCGCTGTTGTGCTATTTTTTCTTTAAATTTGTGTGCCTTTACCCAGGACTTGCCTAAATAGATGGTAAGTCTGTTTGTAATGTTCCACGGTTGATATTCCTCTTTACCCCATTTCCAAGGTTATTCGCACATATAAAAGAAATATGCAGATGTTTTTAAACAATTTTTAGCTATTATGCAAGATTTATATAGTTTATTGCAATCATGTGTAGTCTTAAAGTAAATATTTGTGAGAAAAATGGTATAGGAATGATCTCTCAAGCTTAATCATTAAATTACAAACTTTCGTTTTTATAATAAACCAGGCTAATGAGGATGGTCATATCAATACATTGCAGCAAAAATGTGTCCCCCATGGTACACAAAAAACTTGATTTCCTCTTGAGTTTACATTCATTTTTATAACAGTTAACCAATGTTTTGAAGATAATTACCATATTAAACATTTTTTATATAGTTTTATTTTATAGTAAAATTTCTTAAACCTACATAAAAAGTTACAAATATTGTAGGTCGGATGTAAGTGGAAATGAATGAATTATGCAGCCAATATGGGTCACTCACTCTATACTAGCACAGACATATAGATGCATTTTAAAAGAGTTACTGTATTTAAAATTGACAACATCTAAAATAATACAAATTTGTTTTCAAGTGGAAAAGATAGATGCATAATATATGCATATTTTTGGTAATTTTGGGATTGGTTTGGTTGCCGTCAATAACAATCATTAAAATCCTTTATTCATCTGAACATTTATATCATGATTTTCTTGATAGAGGGTTGCTGCTCACAAGGAAGCTATTAAACCAAGAGTTCCAAATGGTGAAGTTGAAATCATCCCTTCGTAAATTTTACGGATGCCATAACGAGTTGGTTGACCGTTATGAAATAGCTGTTTCACAAATGATATCGGATATGTTCCTTACGTCGTAACTACAATCCCCTTCCCTTTCATGAATGTGACCTACCGAATTAGACTATTTACCGGATTTGTTATAATATAAGCAACACGACGGGTGCCACATGTGGAGCAGGATCTGCTTACCCTTCCAGAGCACCTGAGATCACCCCTAGTTTTTTGGTGGGGTTCGTGTTGTTTATTCTTTAGTTTTCTATGTTGTGTCATGTGTGCTGTTGTTTGTTTGTCTTTTTCATTTTTAGCCATGGTGTTGTCAGTTTGTTTTAGATTTATGAGTTTGACTGTCCCTTTGGTATCTTTCGTCCCTCTTTTATAGAACACTTACTTATTTGGGAGTGTACTGAATTGTTCTTGTTTCGTTAGTGATAACATGCATGTAGCAAAATCATTTCTGCAAGTTCAATGTATTTTGTTTAATTTTATTTTCAGGTTTATTTTGATTTTGACTGTAAAAATGACTGAAAAATCAACACATGTAATGATGTTTTTTTAAAGGAAAGAAAAACATCAGTCATACCAGTTTTCTTCTTATTATTATTCAATTCAATTCCCCTATGCTATTATATTGATATTTAGATAACTCATGCAAGCATGTGATGTTCCAAGATAACATTGAGACAATAAACCACTGTCGTGAAACATACTAAATTGTCAAAAGTCAGCAGGCTGATTTGAAAGAGAAAAAAAATGCACTAATGCACTTCCATTATAACATTCCAACTGACATGTCAAACAATCGTGATTGCATAATTACCCATCATCATAAAGTCGGTCCACTTCCTCTAACACGAACGATTTCTTACTATGTGGTGAACATGACGCAAAACATCGTAACTCAGGGAAATATTTTACCTGAAAAAAAAACAAAGCTAATTATCTATTGATTGACATTAAATTGAATTTTAGTGCAAAGAAATGTAACACTTTATGGAATTAAGTGGAATAAAATTAAGTCAATTTCCCCATGTACTTCTGTAATAGTATTTCAGGTTAATTTAACTACGATCATGGCATGAATGATAAATAGGACAAAATCTGATACCTTAAATGTTAGCAATGAATTTAATAGAATTGAAATTAATTATCAAATGTCAACCATTATATTTCTAAATGTTTTATTAAATTTTCTGCTTCCTATGCTAATTCCTCATTTCAGGCCAAATAACAATAAGGAAGTCATCATGTTATTATATTGAATTGTCAATATAAACATCTACTTTACCCCCATTATAAGGAGAATTTATTGATGCAGTACTATCTAGATTCAATTTTCTTCAGTACTGCTTACACTAATGTCATTGTTGAATAAAGTGCTTTTTGAGGAATTATTTTCAAAATTAACTTTACATTTAATATCATATAGAGCCTTTTATGTCAGATCTCATTTTAACTTGAGATGCCATCTGTTTAGGTGTTTAGTTTTAGGTAGCAATACACAGTTAGGAGTTTAGTTTTGCATTTTGGCTCCTGTGGATTTTTCAAATAGGAAAGTTATTGTGTAATAAAATTCATTTGTAGACAGCTGAGTGCTAATTTAGCCTTCAAAGATGGTTTATAAGAGCATCAAGATTATTTTTTACATGTTTTATTGGCTGTTTTCTGTTTGACAATCTGTAATTTTCATAGCTAGACCGGCAATCGCTCCAGAAATTAATGTAATGTTTACAAACACCTTTTTTCAACACGAAGTTTTTGACGCAATTTTACCAAAAAATGTGACGAAAGACCTATGATTTTCATTGGATTTGCTGAATGATATATGTACACAGTTTCAGAAAAGGTATTACTTTAAGCGATTGAAATTCTACTTTTAGTCAAACTTTGGGGAAATATTTGACATCTTTTCCCCCCTTTTTGCAATATTTAATAACAAATAAATGCAGATTGTTGCCATGGATACACCCAAAAGAAATGATATTTTACCATTTTATATACTGGATACAAAATCTATGGAAGATTCTGATTACATATACATATGCCCATATATGACACAAATAGTAAGCATGATATTGCAAGAAAGCAATGAAAAGGGGATGGTAAAATTTATAAGGGCAAATTTTAATATTTTTTCCTAATTGTTTATTGCTACCTTAGGGACTAAAAGTAGGCGGATGGTTGGAGTTATGTGTTATTATGTTATTTTCATTAGGGTACCGAAGCTACCAAGTGGGGTCAAATTTTGCTCAGTGATTTTTAATGCTAATAGATGGCAAGTTGCTTGTGTAGTCCTTCTTTTCAAGTGAGGTATACTTTATAATTACATATTCACTTACTTGTAAAACATAATCATTGTGCAATTTTCTTCTAACAATTTTGCTAAAAAATAAAAATAACATGTTTAATAATTATGTTCATATGAAGAACTTTTGTATGAATGTATTTGGTACCTACAGTAGATATGTTTTTTTGCAATTACTTTTCCAGAACAATTGGGTTGAGACATTTCTAAATAGTTATTATGACAACCCAATTAACTTTAAAAAAAAACCAACAATTATTCATATTGAAATTTGTATATGACCTGTAGATAATATCTTACAGCTGCAATAAACAAGAGTGCACACGCTGAAATGTCTCGCCTTCTATACTAATCATTGATATGATGTTGATAGTCCTAAGTATAAAGCTTTATTACAACTGTCTCATAAACTTAACATTAACCAAGATAACTAAACAAAGACCAATGAACCATGAAAATGAGGTCAAGGTCAGATTAACCATGCCAGGCAGACATGTACAGCTAACAATGCTTCTATACAACATATATAGTTGACCTATTACTTATATTTTAAGAAAAATAGACCACAACACAAAAACTTAACACTGTGCAATGAATCGTGAAAATGAGGTCATGGTCAAAAGAAACCTGCGCTACTGACATAAAGATCATAAAATATTTCCATACACCAAATATAGTTGACCTATGGCATATAGTATTAGATAAAAAGACCAAAACTCAAAAACTTAACTTTGACCACTGAACCATGAAAATGAGGTCAAGGTCACATGACATCTGCCCGCTAGACATGTACACCTTACAATCATTCCATACAACAAATATAGTAGACCTATTGCATATAGTATGAAAAAAACAGACCAAAACACAAAAATTTAACTATAACCACTGAACCATGAAAATGAGGTCAAGGTCACATGACATCTGCCCGCTAGACATGTACACCTTACAATCATTCCATACAACAAATATAGTAGACCTATTGCATATAGTATGAAAAAAACAGACCAAAACACAAAAATTTAACTATAACCACTGAACCATGAAAATGAGGTCAAGGTCAGATGACACCTGCCAGTTGGACATGTACACCTTACAGTCCTTCCATACACCGAATATACTAGCCCTATTGCTTATAGTATCTGAGATATGGACTTGACCACCAAAACTTAACCTTGTTCACTGATCCATGAAATGAGGTCGAGGTCAAGTGAAAACTGTCTGACAGACATGAGGACCTTGCAAGGTACGCACATATCAAATATAGTTATCCTATTACTTATAATAAGAGAGAATTCAACATTACAAAAAATCTGAACTTTTTTTTCAAGTGGTCACTGAACCATGAAATTGAGGTCAAGGTCATTGGACATGTGACTGACGGAAACTTCGTAACATGAGGCATCTCTATACAAAGTATGAAGCATCCAGGTCTTCCACCTTCTAAAATATAAAGCTTTTAAGAAGTTAGCTAACGCCGCCGCCGCCGCCGCCGGATCACTATCCCTATGTAGAGCTTTCTACAACAAAAGTTGCAGGCTCGACAAAAATCACAGATTTTGTATTATCTTACTCATTAGTGGAGATTTGGCACAATTATTTGATGTGCTGGAATTTTAATCCACTAAAAAGACTGTGAGCAACATGAGCAATATGAAGAATGCCAAGATGAAGAGCTGAGGATTTGCTAACACTTCTGAGATAATACCTGGTTTTTGGTGAGGTTCATGTTGCTCAGCCTTAAGTTTTCTTTGTTGTGTTTTGTTTTTCTCTGTGTCATTTTCATTTTTTTTTTTGCAAAGGCTGCATCATTTTGTGTTTGACTTATGAGCTTTAATATCTGCTTACTGTTAATTAAGCAATTATTGTGTGCATTTATGATTGTGAGTTCTGAGGAACGAACAAAATTGTTTGTAAAGATTTTAGGAAAAGCTAAATAAATCATCAGATATCAGAATGTGAGTACTTATCATTGAGATACTCACCGAGTTGCATTATTCACATTAATAAAAACCTTGTCATAGTTTCTGAGTTTACAGTCTGTGATTGACAGATACTTACTGTGTAAGTTGATCTGGAGCTATTGTAATATTTGTAGGTATTTGTGTTTGGCGTTTGTCACTGTCTTTGGAATTTTTTGGCGTAAGATCTTTGGCAACTAGTTTTAGCACATTTAGATATCCCATGTCGTCACCAAATAATACTATGTCATCTAAAGTTCCCTCAGGGTTTGGCACATAGGATATACATTGTGGGGAATTCTCAAATGGCTTGATTACAAACACATGCTGAAATGATAAAGAAGAGAAAATAATATGAATTTCTGGGCATACATTAATGGGACTGCAACTCACTACACTAAAAATCAAATGTACATGTATTCATTTGAACTTCAAACTTTCTAAATACCACAGTAAATATATAACAAGAGGCTCTCAAGAGCCTGAATATCTCACCTTAAATTTTTTGCTTAAATCTTCCATCAATGATTATTTTGGGTTTTCAATTTATATAAATGGTTCTTCGATTCTGTCATATCTTCTTCAAAAGCAAAAACAAGAGTGGACACACTGAAATGTCTCGTTTGTCTCGTGTTCATAATATAATTTATGATGAAAGTATAAAAAAACATTGTATACCCCAAGCATTACATTATTGCTGTTTACAGTTTATCTACATCTATAATAATATTCAAGATAATAACCAAAAACAGCAAAATTTCCTTAAAATTACCAATTCAGGGGCGGCAACCCAACAACGGGTTGGACACAATTTTTAAACTAGTTACCCCAATGATGATTGTTGCCAAGTTTGGTTCAATTTGACCCAGTAGTTTCAGAGGAGAAGATTTTTGTAAAAGATAACTAAGATTTACGGAAAATGGTTAAAAATTGACTATAAAGGGCCATAACTCCTAAAGGGGTCAACTGACCATTTCGGTCATATTGACTTATTTGTAAATCTTACTTTGCTGAACATTTTTGCTGTTTACAGTTTATCTCTATCTATAATAATATTCATGATAATAACCAAAAACAGCAAAATTTTCTTAAAATTACCAATTCAGGGGCAGCAACCTAACAACGGGTTGTCCGATTCATCTGAAAATTTCAGGGCAGATAGATCTTGACCTGATAAACAATTTTACCCCATGTCAGATTTGCTCTAAATGCTTTGGTTTTTGAGTTATAAGCTAAAAACTGCATTTTACCCCTATGTTCTATTTTTAGCAATGGCGGCCATGTTTTTTGATGAAATGGGAATTAAAACACAAACTTTATTCTAGATACCCTAGGAATCAATCAGATGAAGTTTGGTTTGAATTGGTTCAGTAGTTTCAGAGGAGAAGATCTTTGAAATAGTTTACGACGGACGGACGACGACGACGGACGGACGACGACGGACGCCAAGTGATGGCAAAAGCTCACATTTCCTTTTGGAAAGGTGAGCTAAAAATGGTTAAAAATTGACTATAAAGGGCAATAACTCCTAAAGGGGTCAACTGACCATTTTGGACCTGTTGACTTATTTGTAAATCTTACTTTGCTGAACATTTTTTCTATTTACAGTTTATCTCTATCTATAATAATATTCAAGAAAATCACCAAAAATAGCAAAAATTTCCTTAAAATTACCAATTCAGGGGCAGCAACCTAACAACGGGTTGTCTGATTCATCTGAAAATTTCAGGGCAGTTAGATCTTGACCAAATAAACAATTTTACCCCTGTCAGATTTGCTCTAATTACTTTGGTTTTTGAGTTATAAGCCAAAAACTGCATTTTACCCCTATGTTCTATTTTTAGCCATGGCAGCCATCGTGGTTGGTTGGCCGGGTCACCGGACACAATTTTTAAACTAGATACCCTAATTATGATTTTGGCCATATTTGGTTAAATTTGACCCAGTAGTTTCAGAGGAGAAGATTTTTGTAAAAGATTAAGATTTACGAAAAATGGTTAAAAATTGACTATAAAGGGCAATAACTCCTAAAGGGGTCAACTGACCATTTTGGACCTGTTGACTTATTTGTAAATCTTACTTTGCTGAACATTTTTTCTATTTACAGTTTATCTCTATCTATAATAATATTCAAGAAAATAACCAAAAATAGCAAAAATTTCCTTAAAATTACCAATTCAGGGGCAGCAACATAACAACGGGTTGTCCGATTCATCTGAAAATTTCAGGGCAGATAGATCTTGACCTGATAAACAATTTTACCCATGTCAGAATTGCTCTAAATGCTTTGGTTTTTGAGTTATAAGCTAAAAACTGCATTTTACCCCTATGTTCTATTTTTAGCCATGGCGGCCATCTTGGTTGGTTGGCCGGGTCACCGGACACAATTTTTAAACTAGATACCCTAATTATGATTTTGGCCATATTTGGTTAAATTTGGCCCAGTAGTTTCAGGGAAGAAGATTTTTGTAAAAGATAACTAAGATTTACGAAAAATGGTTAAAAATTGACTATAAAGGGCAATAACTCCTAAAGGGGTCAACTGACCATTTTGAACCTGTTGACTTATTTGTAAATCTTACTTTGCTGAACATTTTTTCTATTCACAATTTATCTCTATCTATAATAATATTCAAGATAATAACCAGAAATGGCAAAAATTTCCTTAAAATTACCAATTCAGGGGCAGCAACCTAACAACGGGTTGTCCGATTCATCTGAAAATTTCAGGGCAGTTAGATCTTGACCTGATGAACAATTTTACCCCTGTCAGATTTGCTCTAAATGCTTTGGTTTTTGAGTTATAAGCCAAAAACTGCATTTTACCCCTATGTTCTATTTTTAGCCATGGCGGCCATGTTTTTTGATGAAATGGGAATTAAAACACAAACTTTATTCTAGATACCCTAAGAATCAATCAGATGAAGTTTGGTTTGAATTGGTTCGGTAGTTTCAGAGGAGAAGATCTTTGAAATAGTTTACGACGACGACGACTACGGACGGACGACGACGACGGACGGACGGACGACGACGGACGCCAAGTGAGGGCAAAAGCTCACATTTCCTTTTAGGAAAGGTGAGCTAATAATGAGAGACAAAGTGATTGTAATTTGGCCCCCACTCTAGGGGTATAAAATTTTATATTCCTTAATACCACAGTAATTTTATAATATAAACCTAAGTTTTTAATCAGGATAAGAACATATAACTGGCTTATTTGATGGTTAAATTATTATGCTACACTATATATCAGTGGACTTTAAAACACGCTGTCAAAAATTCTTGTAGCATTGGTGCTGCATGTCAACAACATTAGCATGTTCTTTTAAAAAAAAATTAATTGCCCTGCCAAGTTTGTTTGAAAGGGTACTGTGCATTACAAATCAAAGTGACACTAGCAGTTTACCTGATTTTTTCCTTTTGATCTGTTGTCCCATACACATATACTACGTTCTGTACAACAAATAGCCTTACGTATGGACGGCAAATATTCACAACCAGTCACCCACGCTGGTTCCTAAATATAGACAGTGAGAAAATAAATAAACTTTAGTAAAAATTAATGTTAAATAGTGACATTGGCTACCAAATGTTTATCAAAATCAACAGTATCAAAGTTCTTTTTTCAATATTATATCAAAACAATACAGTTTGCTGAACTAACTTGAGCAAACATCAAACATTGAATTGATCCTAGTCTTAGTGTCAGTATTTGCAGTTTTTACTAATTGCATTTATATTACATGAATCTATTTTAAACATGGATTTTTTTTTTATTAAACAATGTTTTTGATTAACTGAAGAAAATGTTTAGAATCGTTTTCTTGTCATAGTTATTGAATAGCAACTAGATTTCTTTGATACTTTTTTAAATGTTTAGTCCTTTAAAGTTTACTTCATAATTTAACTTTCTGAACATATTTATAAAGAGGAAGATTTAAGTTTGAAATTATCATGCGATATTCTTGAAAAAATAGATAGCTTGTGGAAATAAGTTGGTTTGCAATATTTAAATTTATTATTCGTCAGTTACCCACAACCAAAACTTTAAATAGGATATAATAGAATATAGAAAATAAAGTGATACATTTATGTGAGTAAAAATGAATATAGAGACAAACACAGATACCATTCAACAATCCCATTTAAAAAAAAAGACACAAAATATATTAAATATAGATAAATGTACTGTATATATGGGACCCATTCAAAATTAAATATAGATGGTTTTCCATAAGCATTATAACATGTGTATAATAATATGTTTTAACATTTGTGAGAGATAAATATACCATTCACTGTAAAGAAGCTGGGTCGAAATTAAGATTTTCACACTCAGTGGGAAAGGGGCAGATATACATTCACTTTACCCCTTCGAGGTCATAATATTTGTTGCTGCCATCTTTTTCTTCCTTTGTAGATGTAATCTTACGCTATTTCAAGTACATATAACTTTGCTTAGAAACACTCACACACATATGATGCTTATTTACACTCAATACAAAATCATGTTTTTTTTTTCTCAATGGTGGTTACGTAAGGGTATTGGAAAAACTTAACTGTGAAATTTCATGTTAGAAACCATTGATTTTTACCCAAATTATTTGAATTGGAATATGTTTAAGAGTTTCAGTATAGAGATAACAGCAAGACATTGTCTAAAAATTTTTTTTTTTTAATTGAACTCAACATAGATTCTTATTCTAGGTAAGCCTTGAACAAATAAATTTTACATTTTAAGACAAGGAAACGTTATATAAGTTAGGATTTTGAGCTTTAAACATACTATTGAACAATTGATAAATTGGTGAAAAGTCTGAAATCTACTTTCATTTTTTATTGGACAACATTGTTAAGATGTTTTATACCTGAAAGGCAAAACACATTAGAAACATTAGGACACAACACAATTTTTGAATAATTCCTATATCGCATTGAGTATTATTTATTCATTAAAAATAAGGGAGATAATCACTGATCAGATTATGTCAAATGCATTAACAATCAATGTAATTCCATTATTCTATGTGACTTCACCGATTGCATTTAATCTTTATATGAAAATCAACCATATAACATGTAAATTCAATTTATAAAGGTGTACTTACATTAATATCTATACAGCTCTGTAATCTAAGCTGAAATGACATAATTAGAAATATTTAATCTTCTTTTATTTCCTTGTACAAGATAGCAGGGTTGTGGCCATCTTATTGATACCCTGTATTATGCAGGATTTTATTCTTGAAAGCTTTTTCAATATATGGTCTAGACATGCACACTGTGCATTGCACAGTTCCATTCTCAATTTCAAAGTAGGAGGTTTGTGCAGATGTTTTAACCTAATCAGATTTGTGCCTGTACCAAGTCATGTTTATATCTGCACAATGAGATGTTTATTCTTTTGTCTTTACGATTATTTTTTCTGAGAAATTGTTTGTATGATAAATCTTTTATGTTGTCAGTATATACTGTTAGTAGGTAGCTTCAATTTACTGTCCAATTTAGGATTTCGCTTATGCAATACATTAACTTGTAAATGTTAAGCAGTGGAACAGTACCTCTTAGCTACAGGTCCTTATGATATTTAAACTATTTGTGAATCATGATAAGGACCTAAGAGCTACAGTAGATCTACCTTATTATTCCATATAGTATAATACAAATGGCTCCCTTCTGTGAGGCTGATATATAACCTACCTTATTATTCCATATACAAATGGCTCCCTTCTGTGAGGCTGATATATAACCATCTTGTGAAGGTATGTATCTCAAACACTGTACGGTATCTCTTCTGGTCTTGTCACCTTAAAACAAACAACAATTTACTGAGGGAAATGTGAGACAGAAGATGAAGTCAACGGAATTTGCACCAATGAATTGATTGGGATAGCATTTTTTTCAACTTTTACGCTATCTTTATATAATTGAGTCAAAATTTAAGTGAAACCTATAGTTTAATTAAAATTGAGAGAAATAAAAGAAGTAAAAGTTTCTGCTTTAATGAGCTAAATAATGAGCGAAAAATTAAGAGAGAAAGAGTTATTTTTCTCTAAATTCTGAGCAAAAACATTGCTTTCAAGAAATTTAATGTTGAAAGTTTCACTGTGAGATGAAGAAAAGCAATAAAAGCCTTGTTCCTTTGCTTTTTGCATGTTGCATTGTTGTTGTTGCTGTGCAGTATTGATTTTTTGTCATGGATGGATACCCCATATCTTCTGTTTTTGTATTAGAAGCAAACAAATTGGAATGGAAGTTTTGTTCTATAACAATCTTAGCAAAAACTGAGGTGAAAGCTTTGTTGACAGAATTAGTAAAAAAGCCTTATGAACTTTTAAACTAAAAGGTTTCAACTTGATATTTATAAAGTTTAAATGGTATGAGGGATAGCCTGTGAAATAATTCACACATCAACTTTTTGACCTTTACATAATTCATAAATATTTATTAACACTGTCCAAGAAACAGTTTATTTTTTAACTTCTCCTTTTAATGGATTTTGTGGTCATCCCATTAATCAAAACAAAAGGGTTATTTTCAATTAATCTATACATATGTGAAAAAATGAAAGAGGAAAATTCATTGGTCCACAAAAATATTTATTTTCTTAAAACATGAAAAGTGAAATTCATGAATAGAAGAACTTTTTCAGTAAATGTTCACAGACCACATGAGCTTTTCCAATGTAGTTGTCCAGCCTTGTGTTAAAATTTATCAAACATAAAATATATGGCATGATTTGCATTCACACAATACTCAATTCTAGAATAAACTGCATTAGGTATGCATATTTTCTAAAATCTTCTTAAATTCATACTGAGAAGTGTGAGAAACCAAAATAACCTGTGGATGATAAAAACATAAACAGAGTCTCCAAAACTTTGTATATATAGGATCTGCAACCTTAAAGTTAATAACAATATGAAGGCCAAAGTTGATTTAAATATTTGTGGTATCATGTAAATGTAAAGCTAGTTATACAGAAAAATAAAAATCTTAATCTGAAAAAAAAGAAAAAGTCCTTGCTATAGTGAATTTAATAAGCGCAAATTATTTCAAACTCAATCACAGAAGAATTTTAATATACAGCTGTCAAGTGGAAATGCATAAATATAATGTCACTAATTATGCCAATCACGGTAATAATGAATAATGGATGTTAATGTGAAAAAGCGTGAATAAAGTCATTTGACGTCAATTCTTGAGATAATTTTCTTGCATGTTTGAGAACTATTCATTAGTTCTTATAAATATCAAATGTCCTCCCAGGGAGAAACGTAAAGTTTAAATCGAAATGGAAACTTTCCTAAGGTGAATAAAATAAACAATTACTAAAAATAAAATAGGAAAAGTGCAAAATAAAACTGCTGTTTAAGGCAAAATTTATAAAAATGAACTGTTCAACTTAATTCCACAAGAGTACACATAAACCAAAGGAAAACCTCATTGAAAATGACATGAATCAACTATTTAACATAAAATAGCAATAATAAACAGCCTTAAATTCAAATCTTAAAGAATTTCCTTTAAAAAAAATTTCAATAGCATATATAATCATCATATTTGCGAAAGCAAATTTACAGATCTAACATTGTTGGGTTGATGTTTAGACGAGTTGTATAATCATCATATGTATACATACATGGAAGATCATTATCAAACTTTGTTATAGTGTAAAAATGAAGTTACCATCACAAAAAAAAATAAAGTAATGATAACTTATTAACTGCTTGCATTCATTTCTATCAATAGCTTTTTTGTGCATCAATTATATATCTACATTTCAGTCAAACATTTTATATTGACTGCCTTGAATTTCCAATCCAAATTTCTTTAATGGGCAAATTTATAATACATAACTTATTTAAATGGCAAATCTATACAAATGCTTCTTGCTATTTTCACTGTACTGTAAATATTGACTTTAAGTAAGTGTCACTAATGTTTAGAATTTCATTCTTTAGGACATTTATATATACATGATATATAAATATCACAAAAGTTAATGATTAAAACAACTTATCATGATATATACAACCAATTTATACCATTTAAGTAATGGATTTTCTTTATAATTTTGACTCCAATTGCTCCTTAAATTGGTTTAATCAATTATATACAAATGAAAACTGGGTTAGAAAAAACAAGAGGCTTAACATGGATAGCAGATGAACTGCTTGCTTCCTGCTATTTTTTCTTCTTCAGTCCCACACAAAACAAAATCACACATTTCACAAACAATAAAATAACGTTTTAAGGGAGTTTAAGAACATTGGAGCTAAATGAGAAAACATATTTATAAATAAGGCTGTTAGTTTTCTCTTTTGAATTGTTTTACATTGTTATTTTGGGGCCTTTTATATCTGACTATGAGGTATGGGCTTTGCTCATTGTTGAAGGCTGTATGGTGACCTAGTTGTTAATTTCTGTTTCATTTTGGTCTCTTGTGGAGAGTTGTCTCATTTGCAATCATACCACAGCTTCTTTTTCTATATATAATAATTAGAATGAAAAACACATAATAACCCCATACCAAGTTCCTGAAGCAAGGGCAACTATATATATAAGCAAAACTGATCCATTTTTCAAATAGTAGTCAATTATAGTCCTGTTTTTTAAGGAGGTAAATCACAAGCCTTTCCCCTTCCTCAAACCTCAATCATCTTTATTAAATCACAATTAATATTGTCTATCTTTCCTCAGTAGTTATTTTTGAAGAAAAATCATGTGATACTGTTACAACTCATATGGGAATCACAAATAAAATTGATTTCATATCTTAAAACTGATAAATTAGAAAAATACTACCGCTTTACATAAATTTATACAGAAAAATATTCTCAAAAATATTATAGAACAGCATTTTGAATCATTATTTCGGCTGTTCAGACTAGAACTAAAACCCTTTCTTATTTTTCACATGCATGTGCTTGTTCAATTTATGTTGATTTAATTTAGAAGTACAAATGTAACAGATATTTTCATGTTTACACAGTATTGTTTTAGAATTCTTAGTGACACCCTAATCTGAAGTTTACTTTGAAAAACTAATCACCTAAAACTACTTGAAATTTGTTTTAAATTCAAATTTCAAACAATTAATTGATAGGTGTATCAATTGAATGAGATATATTCCTTATCACAAGAGAAGTTTTTATTCATAGCATTGGTCATGGTAGTCAGGAATGTGACATGAATCTTATCATCAGACGACAAATTATTCCTGTGATTTACACCATAGAACTTACAATGCTCTATTCTATAATGGGAATTCTGGTCCCCTGTCTGACCCTGATTCTCTATTGTACGTACAACCAAAAAATAATCAGACATTATCTGTATGTATGACAAAGTTTTGCACTACAAAATGTAATCCAAAGAACATAAGAATACAAACCCTTTCAAGCTTTGTGTAAACAAATTATAAATATCTAATTTAGTATGGTTAGTGGTTTGTTCTTGCCATGCAAGTTTTAAAACTACTTCAACATGAAAAACAAAATTTCATGATCAGACATCCTGATTAATACATGTACGTTTGGATGATGAGTGTATGTTAAATAGAACAGCTCTATAATGAGATTAGAATGTCAATGCCATATTCTCTAATTTTTGAGCTATTTTCACATTTCCTGACCGGTGTGAGAAAAATATTTCTCCTCACTTGTGAAAAATCTGTTTTCGGCAAATGATTGGTTGAAATTTAATTGTGACGTTAAATTTTCTTGTTTTCTTCTGAATTCTCTTATTGTGACATCATGAAAAAGGTGACCATATATCTGATGACGAATCTCAAATCTTTGAAAAGGTAGGATTAAAATCATAAGAGAAACAGATTCCACCACTGTAACTCGTGTAGAACGATATTTCTCCACTCTCAACAGTTAAATTTTAATTATTTGAAAAGCTCAGCAAGCCTCGCGCTTTTTAAAATATTAAAATTTATAACTGTCTGGAGTGGAGAAATATCGTAATACACTTGTAAGTGTTGCAGTTGTGGAATCTATATTTCTCGACCTCTTATTCCAGCTACATCATTACAATCCACCTTAGTCATCAATGGAAAAAAACTAACTGCCTACCTGTTAATTTAATTCATATAAACACTACATCAAGGATTTAACTGGTAATGAGAGTGGAATATTATATCAGTATATCAACCTGTATCTACATTGCCTTAGTCCTTATCATGGGAGGTAATAAACTTACCAGCAGCCTCTCCAACCCTCCTCCTCTTAGACACTGTGAATACATTGACCTCTTCACCAACAACAATTTCTTCATCATCATTATTAGACTGGAAATAGCCAAAAAGCTGCAAAAATAAAAGGATTTAAAATGCATAATGTTTCACATTTTCTGCGTGACAAAATGAAATATATTTATTGAAGAATCTTCTACTGTTAGTGTTTATGAAGACACATAATTACAAAAAAAGTTTATGTTACAAGAGAATGTGCATCTGTTTGATGCAATACATGTAATAGTATGAGATTTACATGTACCTCATACATTTGTACAAGTATACAGGTTTTTTCCTGTAAGGCTCTTTGCTTAAAATAAGTCGATCATAAATATTAAGTGAAACTTCAATATATTTTTGCCTAACAATATAATATATATCTTAAAGTTTTAAGTTTTCCTTGTCCAGTTTTGTATACACTTTTGATAATGTTTTCATTTTTTTGCCACCGACCTAATCAGTTTGTTTTCGACTTAAAAGTTTAAGATCCATTTGGTATCATTCCTCTCTGTATTGAAATATCAACTAAATCTTACACAAAAACAGTAGTACATGCTATGAAATTCAAGAAAAGAGGAGTAAAATCTAAGGTAATGTTATGTTAAAAATTCAAAGGAGGATTGCCTAGATATTTTTCCCAATTTGTTCTTAAAATTTTACCTAGAATGTACAAAATTCCCCTTTGATTTCAAACACTGTAAGAAACAATTAAGACATATAGAAATAAATACTGTATTGGAGACATGCTAACTCTTAAGGAATAACAAACAACATATCTTTATAAAATTGGTATAATTCAATGATTTTTCCTTGATAGTCATGAAATGCACAAGTGTTTCTCATTTCTCGTTTTTTATATAGATTAGACTGTTGGTTTTCCCATTTGAATTGTTTCACACATGTCATTTTTGGGGCCCTAAGCTTTTATAACCTGCTGTTTAGTACATTGTATGAGCCAAGGCTCTGTGTTGAAGGCCATACTTTGACCTATAATGGTTTACTTTTACAAATTGTAAAAGAGAGTTATCTCATTAACACTCATAGTCTCATACCACATCTTCTTATATCTATCTACAATATTTCTCATTTGAAACAGTAATGTTAAGATTTTCAAACTGAATAGATATACATTTTCATAAACCATTTTCATGAATATTAGCTTTGTGAATTTGCTCTTTAAATCGTTATTACTGTATATAATTATCTGTACCTTTTTATATAAAACCTCCATGTAATTACTGGTAAAATATATTTGAAGTCCTGATCTTTTTATAAACTCAAATTACTTTAGAATTTATATGAAGTTTTATACTTGACATTTATGAACTATTTCTTTTTAACATGACCTTTATATACTGAATGTTTATTTTGAGTAATTAAGATTTTGCCAAGGTTTGTATATTTCATATGTAGCTTTTAATCTGAAACATATCTTAATTTAATACATTTACAAAAATGATAAGTTCAACATTTATCGAATATTTGTTATAATTTTTTGTGCTTCACAGGTTGTCGATATTGAATGATCACTTCTTGGGAAACCAATAAATCTGTACTAGTAATACTACCTTAATCCTTATTCAGAAAGTGCTGATACAGTATCAATAAAATCTAATTTACTTTTAACCCCATACAGCTTGGAAAAGCCAATCTAATCCACTAATATTTTAATTTTGTCGTTGGTGACTGAGGTTGGTGAATGAACAAAAGGACCTCACTCACACTGAGAGTGGAAAAAGACGTTTGACTTTATTGAAAAAATGACTAATTAGAAAACAAATTAGCAAAAAAATTTCACGGCAATGAACAAATTGAAGTATTTGGTGCCATTTTGTTTCAAACCTTTGTAAACATGGTAAAAAGCATTTAAGATAATCGGTAAAGATACACTTTTTACCTACTATAGACAAGATAATATCTTTAACTTATCTTATAATTGGGACAACAGGTTGTTTAAAAAAAATAAAATTATTACAGAAAAACACAGGATTTTTCATTTACTGGAAGGAACAAAAGAAATCTTAAATATGCATGGAATGTAACACTAAAATTAACAGCAAATACACCACTGTGGGTCAGATTCTACATGTATGTAAAGATATTGTATACAGGAACTACTAATATAATATTGAGTCATTATCATGATTATTGACTCTTAAAATATCAGTGGGTGGTAGTTTCAAAATACAATACAAACATCACTGACTTTAAAATCTAATCTTAAACATTAGAAATAAAATAGCATTTTTTGAGTTTGACAGTCCTTTTGGTCTATTTATCATTTTCTGTAGTACAGTGACATGTATGCACATGTAAAGTATAAAACACTACATTTTTGATAATCCTTGTTACTCATTGAGTAGATAAGGGTCACACTGAGCATAAACAATTGTGCTTTTCACAGGAGACAAAAAAACAAAAAGAATTCAAAAACCTACATTTTTTGTACGTGTACATCATGTGTCATGATAGGCAAACAAGCCAATAGCTTATATGTTTGTACATTTGTACTACATGTATGTGGTCAAGGTGTTGGTTCCATCTATACATTCAAGTTATACAGATACAGTTATTTAAATCAGCAAGATTGACCAAGGAGAAGGCTATAACCATCAGTCCATCACATTATCACAGCTAAAAAGTTTAATAACCTTTAAATTGAGATCAATCATCAAACATACACGACATACATGTAGCAAAAACATAAATGAAGAAGAACACTAGACATTTTGATAACCTAACCAGAAGAACACAACCCCATTCAGGAAATTGACTCATTCTTAGTTTTCACTATCATCATGATCATTGACCAGAACTATCTAGAAGACACAGATGTGTGAGTAACAATGCAAGTGTTGTGACTTTCAATCAACTACATTTATACCAGAGTTTACTTCATGTTAAAAAGGTTAGAATGGGTTCTACCCATACTTACATAGACTGATGAAAAGGTATACAATTTCTGCATGGTACTTACAAATAATGAAAATGTATGTACTGTATGTTCAAAAAGCGGGTCAATAGTTATCAAAGGTACCAGGATTATAATTTAGTACGCCAGACTGATTTGGGAATTGCCTAGTATGTATACTCAGCTTTAAACAAATATCATGAAATTATATATCCTATTCTGACGGGGGTTTATTGCCTTAAGTTTACACTATAAATCCCCTGGAACTCTTACACCTGGTAAGAAGATATTACAATAAACAGTGGCGGATGCAGGAATTTTCGAAAGGGGGGGGTGCTAGCCCAGGGCAAACGGGGGGTGCAAAACATTGCAAAACATATGTCCCGATTCAAATGCATTGATCGGCCAAAATAAAGGGGGGGTGCGGACCCCCGGAACCCCCCCTCTGGATCCGCCACTGATAAACGAGATTTGTGTTGCATGTTGTCAAAATAATTTCGGAATAGCATATACCGGAAGTCACTAAACTAAGAAACAAAACGTATACGGGAACAACCAAGTGTCTCCCGGCTGAAAAAAAAAAAAAAAAATACACACCTCGCTCCAATCAACTTTGGCATCAGGATTTGTAGAGATTTTTCTATATATTGCCTTTAAATCTGTATTTTTTATATCCGATCCAAACAGCTGTCTTATTCTGTCACAAAACTGATCAAAGCGCAATGACTCTGAAATGTACAAAAAAAGTCATGATCCAAAGTACAAATTAATCTTCAGAAATGAAATGTATATGCCATTTTACTTTTAGAGGATCAATTTCGCGACTCTTGGTGTAATACTAAATATTACTGAAACTTAATAGTGGCAAAGAAGGTAAGTTGTTTATCGTATTTACAAATACATTTTTCATTTCGTTTCAACATCACCGTCCAGCCAAAGAGGACCAAGGAACTTGATGAGGACTTTATTACAAACGCATTCTTTTGATTTACAACTTTTGATCGTTTTCTATCAGTGTGGGGTCTATCAGTATGCAATATACAAGAAAAATCAGTGTAAAATATCAGCATTCAGACAAAAATATACTGTTTCGCTCAGCCTCACTCTTTATGCACAGCCACTGACTGACCAATTTAAAAGTACTCTTGATAAAAAGCTGCATGACTTGACTTGATGATGACAAAGATGATGGGGATTAAATGATGAACAAACTGCGAGGAGGAGAAGGAGAAGGAGCAGGAATTCGTCGACGACGACCATGGAGATGACGACGATGAATTTATTTACATGTTATTCATTTTTTAATACATCCAACTGTATGTATGTCATTCGTATTATTTCATATCATCTTTATTAACTGAAAGTATTCAGTCAATCACAATAGTACTTCTCAATCTATCAACGTTTGGAAGATGTGGCATTACTTGTTGGGTCAGCAATAGGAATGTTTATAGGCTATTTAGTTACGTAAGATCCATTTAAACATCTTAATTGATCAGTTGTATATACAAAATTAATTATTTTAATTTCTTTGTTCATTTTATGGTGTTTAAACTGTAAAAAGCTTTTAATCCTTCACATATCAATGGCACTATTTCAATAAATAGTTTTATGAATAATTATATTTGGTGATGAAAATTATGTTATAAAGGAATTGGGGTTGCCCCTCAATGAACAGATCTCTTAATCTATTTTATGATTAATGTCAAAAACTGTAACATCATTTAGATATTCTTTGCTGTATACCTTATGTAAAGAATCGAATGGGCCTGCATACTATTCTATAAGAAGTGTATTTCGCTCTGAGTTTGTTACTTATTTTTGTCGTCGCGATGATATATTTTTTGCGCTGACCTGAAGCAATTACCAACCAATAAGAAATTACTGAGAAATTGCAAAGCCAAGAAAGAGTGAGCTGGGCCTAGTACATGATTGATATGGTCCCAGGGCTGATTTTACAAAATATTAAAGATACGCGAGAAGCAACCATTCGTACAGTTTATGGTATATAAACATGCACCTTTGTGACAAAAGTTTCTTATCTTTTCATAGTGTCGTAGCATTTTGTGAAACCAAGCCAACTTCCTATGTTTGGAGATTTTCTCACACTTTTATGTATTACTACAGAACACTTTTATGTATTACTACAGAGATGGAAATCAAAGACAAGATAAAGAAGCTTAAAATGTCTTGTTTGAATTGAAAATCATGTCTTAATATACTGATAACATTCACGTCTGTTTACGAAACAATATATTCTAGTCAGTTTAAATTAACACAAAATCAATTCCCATCAGATTCCTTCATGCAGTAACTATGCTTCCGATTCGCAGATTTGCCTTTTTGAAGAAAGAATGCCATCTATTATACAGTCGACTAATACAAAGATATCATGATAAAAAGTCTGACAATCAATACAACTACAAAAGATTTTATTGACAATAATTATCACACCAACAGTGGTATGTTAAATATATATACCTGTAATCATCTGACGCCTTTCTTCAGGTGTCGCTTCAACATCTTGGAAAGTCACACTATTTATAAATTCCGCAAACTGATCAAGTTTTGATTGAAAGGTTCCAGAGGTATAGGGTCTTCCTAGACCCTCACCACGAAGTTCTGGTCCCTCAGACATTATATTCCTGAATTGTCTTTAACTATAAATCCCACAAGTAGATTTAAATATATTGCACATGCTTTTAATCTATCCAAATATATCAAGTAGCATTTCACGTGTTGCTACTATTCCAAATCATAACATTTATAATAAATTTAAATAATGAAATAAAAAGTAACTCCAGGATGTGTTATCACTTTAAAGTTGGTTTAAATGAAATCTTATCCATCCCGAATACACATCTATTGTTTAATCGACACACAGACAGGTAAAATGTTCATTACCTGAGAGTGGATATTGCGTCTTTTTGCACCCTAGCAACTATTGTTGACCAGGTATGACCCCAGTGCCAAGAAGGGGATAAAGCATTTAACTGTAAACAATGCAGCACACAAATCCTTATTAATCTTTTAAACAACAAAAAATGGCTATAAATGTGTCATTTAAATGTTCATATTTCTTTTGTAGATCGATAGAATTTTCGTCAATAAAATAGATTGGCAATTCTACCCCGCAAGGGACGATAATTTTGTAATATTTAAACATGCGAGATTAAAATGACGGGATTTAAATCAAATTGTGAATTCTTAAGTAATTTCAGTTAAATTTTTCTATATTTATTCATCCTTGTCCGAAGTGATTTCACAGCCAACGCCGGGTAAAATTAACGTAATAATTAGTCATAGTAGGCCATTAACTTAAAGAGTCGTCCATCAATATCATCCACTTTTCACGTTGAATGTTTTAAATCTATATAGGAAAATATGTAATCAAGCGAGAGAACTGTCAAGACAAGCCAAAAGATTATTATTTTTATGTGAGGATTTACATTTAAACTGTAAAAATAAAAGTATATAAATTGAACGAAACTTATATCCCTTCGAATATTTCTTGATTTAAAAAAGGAGAAATTAGCATTTAGAGCTATTGGAATCGGATAATGTGAAGCAAGCTACATTTAAGTTTTATACATAGTTGAACTTTTATGCATATTTTGACAGCGGGAAAATGCTTCATTTACATAAATGGTTAGCAATGAAAGTAAAATTCAACAGGGATGTCTCAGTGAAAGGAATATTTAACATGACAGTCTTTATAAATACATAAATCGGTGTGAAGATCACAAGATTTATATTTTATAAATCACTGATATGTCTTTTTTTGTTAACCAGTGTATCAAATAAATAGATATGCAAACAAATTTATTCCCATTGATGTCGTATCTTAAAGCACAGAAGAACGACACAGAATAAGCATTTTCCATATTTTCAGTGTTAATACTTTTACTTATAAAATGTTGACACAAATATTACTCCTTCTGTATTGTGTTGGTAGGTAAAAAAAATCTTAAACAACCGGTTCATCAACGTTTTCTTACGTAGTAACTGCGAAAAAATTAAAACAAAACATTACACATTTCAGGGGTCCGAAGTGCTGTTATGGATTTATCTTTATCACGAATGCTTAAAGCCGAACATTTAAAAAAAAAGAAGCCTAAGGTGTATAAAAAGAACAGAAACAGTTGACAAGACATATGACTCAAAGGACATAAACAATAGCCAATTTCATCTGCAAGGTCTGGAGGATTCGCAACTTTAGTTTTTATTATTTCTAAATTTATTAACGGAAAATTTAAGAAATGTTAAAATAATCTTATAAATCGTGTCAGTACCGAAGTAGTGATTACTGAGCTGATGATACCCTCGGAGACTGATAGTATGGAAAGCTATATGGAAACACCCGACTCCGTGCACGTTTCAATGTAATAATACAGTACTTGTACGGCCGTGTAAGATTACCGAATCCCGTGCAGTGGTATTGACACAGAAGTGGATGGCATCTTTGAAACATCACATGCATGTTTGTGGGGTCTATCATACCGATATTAACAGATTTATATTGTACACCCTTCTGTGCACATTTGTTCATTTATACGATAGCAATCAGGATCGAGGATGCTAAACCGAACTAAATAATTTAATCACACTAACATGTACATGTACCTGTCTGAAGTCAGGAACTTCGTCAGCGGTTGTCTTTTTTTTGTGTTAGTTGAATATGTTGGTGTTGATATCTTTGAAATGTTGTGTTTATTTTTAGTTATAACTTGACATTGCTGGACATGATGATTATAATATATGCTTGTTTTCAAAATTCCAATAGGGAACATACTTTTTATAATTGTATAAATAAACCAATTTTTCAAAACGTTTTGGCCATTGGCCTTCTTCAGTTCATGGCTGACATTTCTTTTTCAATCACATTAAACGAATGGATAAGAACTGTCATATCACTGACTTGGAACAGGCATTTTCTTATGTAGTTTAGAGGAAAAATAAAGAACTGAAAAAGGCTAATGGCCGAAACGTCTTGAAAAATTGGTTTATTTATACAATTATGATATATGCGGCATCGGTCTGCTATGTCCTTGATGTACAACATATATATCCCATATCTTCATTACAGTGACTTGACTGTTAGTGTTGCTCTCCACCAATTGCAACTCATTCAAAATTTTGACCAAATTGCAATTTGTTTTATAAAATCAAATTGTTCAACTGGTCAGAAATTTGAATCAACTGCTGTAGAAAACCACAGCCAAGTCATGAAAGTGCAAGGTGATAAAATAAAACATACTTACAATCCTATAAGACTTTAACTCCACTTTAATGATGGAGTGACAAAATTAGTTTATCAGTTTGTATAGTTATATTATATTCATTTCCATGCTGAAGGGGAACTGTTTATTTTGAATTGCTATTAAATTGTCCAAACTAAGCTTTCATATAGTTTTTCTTTCTAAAAGTATTCTATATTTATAAGAATCAGACATTATGTGAATTAAAACATTTCATATTCAGTAAAATATGTGTAAAATTGCAATATATGTTTGTAGGAAGTTTCCATGGGGGAGATAATAACTTTTCTTTCAAAAAGTCTTTATTCAAAAGAATAATATTTTAGGTTACCTCCCCTGAAAACTTATCAATAGCATATTGTTATTTCACACATATTTTACTGAATATATGATGTTTTATTTAAAATGATATCTGATTCTTATAAATATAGTATACTTTTAGAAAGAAAAACTATATGAAAGCTTAGTTTGGACAATTTTATAGCAATTCAAAATAAACAGTTCCTCTTCAGCATGGAAATGACTATAATATAACTATACAAACTGATAAACTAATTTTGTCACAACATCATTAAAGTGGAGTTAAAGTCTTATAGGATTGTAAGTATATTTTATTTTATCACCTTGCACTTTCACATTTTGACTGAACAAATTGTTCAATATTCTGACCAGTTGAACAATTTGGTTTAATAAAACAAATTGCAATTTGGTCAAAATTTTGAATGAGTTGCAATTGGTGGAGAGCAACACTAACAGTCAAGTCACTGTAATTCATATCTGTCATCACTTATTTTCCATGTGCAAACTGAGTCATCTTGTCTGTACCATTGCTTTGACAGTAACTGCTAACTCCTCTGGAGCACATACATACAATATAGAATTAAAAGGATGTGGTATGAGTAGCTATGAGACAAAAGTAAAACCACAAAAATACTCCGAGGAAAATTCAAAACAAGAAGTTCCTAATCAAATCGCAAAATAAAAAGCTCAAACACATCAAACGAATGGATAACAACTGTCATATCACTGACTTGGAACAGGCATTTTCTTATGTAGATACTGGTGGATTAAACCTGGTTTTATAGCTAAAGAAAAAGCAACTTTCAATTTCATTTGGTGCGGTCGCGGTTTTCAATTTTTAGTTGCATACAGTGTTTTGAGATCACTGGTCTGTCTGTGCATCTTTTATTCTTGTTGTCAAAGATCTTTTTATTTAAGCAATTCATTATTCTGTATTCGTTATTTTATGGCTCTTTTTCTTTTACCTATTTTCGTCTTTTCTTTATTTTTTACACTGTTTTCTGTAAATTTAGCTCCGATTTCTCCCTCTTTTGTTAACCCCAACTAAACTCATGGTCAATTAATTTGTTTTTTATTTTCAAAGCTTTACTATATTTATATGTACTCCATATGAATAAAACATATACCAATGAAAGTAAACGAAATTGGATCAAATCATGTATATGTATCAAATATGATTTTCTTTCGAAAAAAGTAAATTACCAAAACATCGAACTCCGAAGAAAATTCAAAACGGAAAGTCCCTTTTCAAATGGCAAATTCAAAAGCTCATATTCCTAACTTGGCACATGCATTTTCAAAAATGGATTAAACCTGGTTTTAAAGCTAGCTAAACCTGTCACTTGTATGACAGTCGCATAAAATTATACTATATTGGCAACGATGTGTGAACAAAAACAGAAGATCGAAGAGACAATTGACATAAGAGTTATCGTTCTTTTACTCAGAAGTATTTTATCAAATTCATTTGGAACTAAAAAGGTTTACTTGTCTCAATATTCCAGAGATATAATGAGTTGAATAGTTATGTATGATTAAAGATAAACAAAGGAAAGTATAAGATTATATAACTAGAACACTAAATTTATGTATGTTTCACGGGCAGGTTGGAGCATGGACATCATTATTTATTTACTATGAAAGAGATATTTTCTTTAAAAAAAATTTATTTTGTTTTTATCTTTTTCTTTCTTAATATGTTCCTTCTATAACTTGCATACTCGAATGTAATTTATATGTACAATCCTTCTACAGTGGTAGATAAGAGTAGATGGGCGGCGCTTATGTGTTTTTCTCGTTGTAAGAGTGTGTTTTAGTTGCAAGAATACACCGTCCCACTTTTAATGTAAACGGAGAGAAAACTTATCTTGGGGAGATTGAGGAGGCGCTTGTGATTGACAGGGGGGAGGAAAAGGCAAATCAACTACTCAGGTTAAAATGTTTATTTTATACTTACATTCCAAAACTGTTTCCCAGTCAAGACATCATCACTCGATCACTCCTGTTTTATTCTTTTTTGTTATTTTATTCCTACGTATCATCGAAAGGAATATACAGAGAATTTTAAGCATTTTGTCATATATACGACGTTATGTTAGGGTAACAGTAACCTTTGGATTTCCTATGGGAAAAAAAACTTTTAACGTGTTTTCGACCTTTAAAGTTGGTCTGTTTTATTAAATAAATGATTATATTTTAGAACAAATTATTTGGCTGTAAACATCAATATGGCATATAAAAAAACTCACAAAAATCGTATTTTTACGTAAAGCATTCTTTTACTTTGCTATTGGATTGCTGCAAAGTTCACATTTGCCTTATACCTACATTTTATTTTTATAAAAGAAAGTTAAAATATCACATACGCAATATATTGACATCTATATGACATGGTATTTTGGCTACACCAACTAGTCAATATGTCGATGTCTTTGAAAAGAGACGAAAGATACCTTAAGGATAGTTAGCTCGTAAGTCAAAAACAAACTGACAAATTCATGCCAAAAAAAAAGGGAAACGACAGCAAGACAAATACGAAGAATAAGGACAAATACGTCGTGTGCATTTCTTTATTCGTTAACAATTAAAAATCAACTACTTTGAAGCTGAGACTACACTTTTCAATTTTCAAAACGTGTCACCTAGGGATCGGATACGAAATATTTTAGTCTATTGAAGTCAATTTTCGAAAGTCTACACAAAATCTATACGACTAAAGCTGACTGGGTGAAGTCTTATTTTGCAATGATAATGCATGTGACGGAATCTATAATTACGTATTTCTCAACATCTCTTTTAAAAGTAGGAAGACGATACATAAGTATCATATAAAGTGCATTCAGTTTAAGGCATCTTATCAATTTAAATATCATTGGCTCCAGATCAGTTCTTAGAAAACCATTAACTTCTCTAAACATATAATTTGTGTGTCTATACCTAGGCAATTTAGTTCAATTCATTTTTCATATCTCTGTTATCATAAAACATTTTGCTTGATAATAATATTGACTCGTTCTTACGTAATTACCAATTCTATTTGAATGTCATATTTGCACGAATTTTTGTTTTTCAATAATTTGTCTTTTTTCTAAAAAAAAAACCAACGAAAATACTGAAAGTTATGGGTTTTGGAAACTGCATACTGTTATGCATGAACAACCATAGATGAATAAAAATACCATATGAAGATAATTATAACACAATTTTAATGTATTAGTACGATTGTCCCAGAATTTTATACGGTGAAACGCGTTACCTTCACATTTATGCTTATTTAAAAACATAAATTATTAATTCAAAAGATATCTCATAGAATTTATAAGAAATAAAATAAATTTGATGAAATACCATATAAACGAAAACGAAGCAACATTAGATCAACAAACTGATAATGTGAGTGCAAAACACGAACAGCGACAAAAAGTTAGACAAACAACAGTACACACTAAGTGATCTTATAAATTTCGTGACCAGCATTTTTCAAAAGATTTTAAGATATCTTCTTTTCTTTTAAACATATTCTATTAAAGTTGAATGATTAATAAAGAAAAAAAAAACATGTCTTGAAATAAACTGGTATATCCCTCATATATATAAAACATCTTATAATGTGTGTTTTAGCCCTTATGAAATGAATTTGAATTCCCATAGTCATTGTAAACAACTGTTGGCTTTAATTTAAGGTTTTTTTTTTAATTTTGTGCTTTTTCTACTTCTGTCTATGTTATAATTTACAAAAACGCACAAAATCCAATTATACAATAGAAATACAGGGATTCGAAACTTATATAAATCCGTCTCCCTTTCAACTGTCTATGTTAGAAGGAGGATTGCCAATCACACGCCTATTAAACCCTGCGACGTAATTTATGTGCTCGTTTTCATTAGCAGTTATTACCATCAATAAAGGCGATAGAGTTTAACCGATGTTCAAATCTGGAAAATTGATTAAAACGAATCCATACCAAGTCAAAATGTCACAATAGAAAATTGGATAAAACTGGTAAAACTCCAGATCAGACGACTTTTCTGGTATCTTAACATCTAAGACCACAAAAATATATCAATAGGAATAGTGTGATCAGACACTGACACAGGTTTCGGGGAACACAGTTGTGATGGTAACCATAAAACTTTATATGTAGTGTCGTTTTCAGTCTGTCTCATTCATAACCCTGTTTTGGCGTGTTCCGTGATGCTCAGTTGTCAGTTTATTTGATGTGTTTGAATGTGCAATTGTTATCTTTCGTTTCTCATTTTTACAAAGAACAATGTCTCTCATATATAGAAAACCTTTTAATAATGAATGTTTTTTTCATGCCTTTTGAAATGAATTTGATATCCCATTATGAATTTCTATAGTTATCATACCTTTATTTGTTGCCTTTAATCTAAAGTTTTTTTTTTTTTGCTATTTCTACTACTGTCCTATGTTAGGAGGAGGATTGAAAATCACAAGCCTATTTAATCCTGTAACGTTTCTTATGTGCACGTTGTCCATTAGATATTATTACCATAAATTAAGGCGATGGAGGTTTACCGATGTTCAAATCTGGTAAATTGATTAGTGATAGTATGTTGAGACACCGACACATGTATCGTTCAACAAATTCGTGATGGTAACTGTAAAAATTTATATACATCTTCGTTTTCAATCTCTTTTCTCTCTCATAACCCTTATTTGTGTAAGTAACACACTCCTGTTAACGAAATCACAAACGCGTTTTGTTGTGTATCGTCTTGCTCAGTCTTTAGTTTCCTATGGTGTGTTTTGTATACTGTTTATCTTTAGTTGCTTTCTTTTTTATTTTTGCGTTTTGAGTTTGAATTTGCCTTTAGTATCTGTCGTCTGTCTTTCAACAAAGAACGAAATCTAGCACAAAACCAAGTCATAAAAATGGCCATTGCTATATTATAGTTCATTTCTGTGTGTGTTACATTTTAATGTCGTGTTTCTGTTGTGTCGTAGTTCTCTTATATTTGATGTGTTTCCCTCAATTTTAACTTGTTACCCGGATTTGTTTTTTTTCTCTCAATCCATTGATGAATTTCGAACAGCGGTATACTACTGTTGCTTTTATCTAAACTCATGCGGAACGAATGAACTTGGATTTGAAAACTACTTTTTGACATTGACACATGAAAAGTTGGAATTATTACTTTTGTTAATGATAATTGTTTGCATTCGGGCAATGTTTAAATTTAGAGGAAGTAACCATACTTCATTGAAGATGGAATCACGCAGCATTGAATTGCAAAAGAAAATATACAATCAAGACAATTAAAAAAAAAAAGATTTACACAGATCATATTCATACAAACGATCGAGAATCATTTGAAACTGTAGCCATTAACTGCTTGTATGCATTCTATGCATTCTATGCATCTAAATCGAAAATTTCATCCTTTTTTAAAAGATGACTTACAACAGTAGTCAACTGAAGTTCAAATCACATTAATCGATTCATACGAAAATCTAGATTACTAACAAAAACTAAAGGAATCGTTTCAACCTGATACGCCGACGGGTAAACGTATTTTGCTGCCCATGTTTCACCCGACATATGAAAAAAGAGGAAAATTCAAAAAGGAAAGTTCCTAATCAAATGGCAAAATCAAAAGCTCAAACACATAAAACGAATTGATAACAATAATTAATACACACACAAAAAACAGTGGTCCAGTTATTTCTATTTTTAAACACGTCAATAAAAAGTAATTAATATTGGAAAGTAAAAGTTCTAGTGCAATAAATCTCATTTCAGCTTTAAGCTGTTCAGTTTGAAAGTAACTGATTAAATAGTGCAATTTAACTTTTATTAACAGAGATTAGAGACCTTTTGATTGTGAAATTCAATCTTGCTTTCAGGGAATAGATACGTTTGATGCAGCTGATCAAACACTTTATACCCATTATGTTGTTCAAGTTATGATGCAGTTGTAGTAACTACTTCAACTTAACTAGAAAATGAGAAGATTAGTTCGATAACTGCGTTTATGATGATGTGATTTATTTGTGCTTAACTTTGTCTTAAGATTTTAGAGTTAAATATCATAGTTCTTAGTGATGTTGTTTTGTTTTTGATTTATATTTGTTTAAAAAATTATTAAATATTAGTCTTCTGCTAATTCATTATTTATTAAATATACGGATATATGGTGTGATTGCCCATGACACAACTATCCAACATAGTCCAAATAAAGCGGATTTAAGCAACCATAGGATAGTGTACAGACTTCAACAATCAACACACTGCATAGTAATTCCAAAAACTGTTATCCTACTTTTTAAAAGTCGAACGTTATTTTTTTTTAATTCAAAAATCTTTAGTCTTTAAGATTCAATATATCTTGCATTCGTTGGTATTTTAAATAAAAACTATTCTTTAGCAAGTTTAAGTATTTATTTTGTTAAAGGTTAAGGAGTTGTGATAATGGATAAATGGATTGTAAATGTAAATCCGAAGAATATTTTATCTCGAGAGATTAATATGTTCTCGATTTTAAATGTCTTTTTGTTTCTTGACGATTGATGATTATGTTTTATGCATGAATTTCCAGAACCATCAAAAATAAATTGCTGAAAAGCGTGTTGAATGGTATCGACAATTTGGATCCTCAAGTTGAAAATTATACATTGATGAATATAAAGTTGAAAATGTCTCCAACTGCTCAATTTATACATTATAATGTATTTTTTACAATTTTTTTAGATTAGTATTACTACTTCCACTGCACTTGTTATGTGCCTCAAAAAGTCTCAGTAAGATCAAAAATGTATTTTTTTAGAAATTAGGATACTGCAAAAGGTTAATTAAAAACAAAACATAATGACAAAACCAGCACCAAATAGTTCACAAAAAAAAGGAAAATAAAGTAACACATATGTGAAGCATTATAACTACAGTGTTAGATATATATCATTTTTTGTCCTTATAAACAGAAAAACGTAGCTCTATATTGAAGTAGATAGATTATGGGTTGATACTACTATGAAGCCGCTGATAAATCACAAAATGTTATGATTAAGTAAACCGTTATGGAATATCTGTGTCATTGGTAATCATTAGTCTCTATGGA
Organism: Mytilus galloprovincialis; assembly: GCA_037788925.1. Taxonomy (NCBI): domain Eukaryota; kingdom Metazoa; phylum Mollusca; class Bivalvia; order Mytilida; family Mytilidae; genus Mytilus; species Mytilus galloprovincialis. The sequence continues at coordinate 41,907,499 of CM075334.1, read as the reverse complement.
CTACAAATGTTGTTGAATAATACCCCAAAGTACACTTGGTTTTTGTGTGTAGAAAAATATAAGATGTATGGAAAAAAACAAGAACAAAAAAGAAAGAACTCAAAAGTAAATTAAAAAATTAGGAAGTCCATGAAAACCGGATGTTTCAAATGCTCAATTATATCAACCACCGGAACGACTGAAAAACAACTTTCCTATTCTTGACTTTAATTCAGGAATGCATCAAACTTTCTTCAAATTTCATAAACATTTTATGGAAGGTGAAAGTTGTACTTGTCCATCTTAACACCAAGAACATCAAAACTGCATTTACAAAAAGAGTATCTCTTAAGTGAATTAGTTGGAATATGTTACTTTCAAATGATAATGACCAAGTTTGTGTGTTCACGTTAACGTCCCAACCCCCAACACAGTTTACGCCTGTACCAACTATCTGTACAATGTGTGTTTTTGTCGGATGGTAGAGGATGTTGGCGACAAGGGTGGGCTGCTGTGTTCTATTGAAAACTTGACTTATTCTTTTTGGTTTATTATACGGAGAATAGTTATAGCTTTAAATTGAAGTTCATGTTATTCAACTTACCAAATTTAAATATGTTAAATGTGGGAATTATTGGAAAGGGGCATTTATTTATTGAAATATGGTTGATACTTCTGCTGATTGAACTCGAATCTAATTTGAAATTTTAATTAAAGTTCAATTAAATGAGGCAAAATAAAATTAATCAATTCCATATTTCTATGATAAAAGGGTAAATTCATCGGAATAATCAAGTGATCTAAGAGAGACTTACATTCACCTATCCATGTTATGTATATGAGATACAAGCAAGTCTGATAGGAATTTGTAAAAACCTGTCTGAGGAAAAACTCATCATTATAACGATTAAAATGGTATTGTTACAAAAAAAAGAAGTTCAAATAATCATGATAAGATTCTCAAATGAATATAAGAAAATACATCTAAGAAATTTAATTAATGAATTAATTATTAATTCATTGGTAGCGATATCAATCGGTCTTAAGGACTAGGTGAAACTAGGACAATTGTGCTCTATAAACTAAAGTAGTTGTTGTCTTACTCTTAAACTGGTGAACAACATTTTTGCCCCAACTGTTCATGGTTGGACCTCTGCGGCGGTCGTATCCAGCCACGCTCGGCGAAGCAATTTATTTTATATTCATATTTCTAAATAAATTGTACATTTAAAAAAATCGTTAATTGGTCTCGTTGATTTTTTAGTCTGCATTTGAATTGTTTTGTCACTAAATAAAATTGAGAATGGAAATGGGGAATGTGCCAAAGAGACAACAACCCGACCATAGAAAAAAACAACAGCAGAAGGTCACCAACAGGTCTTCAATGTAGCGAGAAATTCCCGCACCCGAGGGTGTCCTTCAGCTGGCCCCTAAACAAATATATACTAGTGCAGTGATAATGAACGCCATACTAATTTCCAAATTGTACACAAGAAACTAAAATTAAAATAAGACAAGACTAACAAAGGCCAGAGGCTCCTGACTTGGGACAGGTGCAAAAATGCGGCGGGGTTAAACATGTTTGTGAGATCTCAACCTTCCCCCTATACCTCTAGCCAATGTAGAAAAGTAAACGCATAACAATACGCACATTAAAATTCAGTCCAAGAGAAGTCCGAGTCTGATGTCAGAAGATGTAACCAAAGAAAATAAACAAAATGACAATAATACATAAATAACAACAGACTACTAGCAGTTAACTGATATACCAGCTCCAGACTTCAATTAAACTGACTGAAAGATTATGATTTCATCATATGAACATCAGGCACAATCCTTCCCGTTAGGGGTTTAGTATCATACCATCATAACATATATGAGAAGAACATAACCCGTGTCATGCCAACAACTGGTTTTTGAATAAATGTGTTTAGTTCCGATGTGAATCAATATTAACGCCAAAATATGCAATCTTTAATGACCTGACAACAGTATCGTAACTATATCCCTTCTTAATAAGTCTATTCAAAGGTTTTGTTAGTTTTTGAGGTGAATACTGACACCTTTGTGCTTTATAAAGAATATTTCCATAAAAAATTGGATGTGAAATACCTGAACGTATAAGAAGTCTGCATGTTGAGCTATATTTACGAATGATGTCCTTATACCGATGATAAAATTTAGTAAATGTTTTGACTAGTTTGTGATATCGAAAACCCTGGTGTAATAATTTTTCAGTAATACATAAATTTCTCTCCTTAAAATCTTAAACATTGTTACATACACGAGCGAATCGTACAAGTTGAGATATATAAACACCGTAAGATGGTGACAAGGGAACGTCACCATCTAAAAATGGATAATTAAGGATAGGAAATGAAAAATCATCTCTTTTATCATAAATTTTAGTATTCAGCTTTCCGTTAGTGATATAGATATCAAGATCGAGGAAAGGACAGTGGTCATTGTTAGAATTAGCTTTATTTAAAGTAAGTTCAGCAGGATAAATTTCTTTAATATACATACTGAAGTCGTTATTATTGAGAGCCAAAATATCATCCAAATATCTAAAAGTATTATTAAATTTGTTTATCAGATGTTGTTTCGATGGGTCTTTGCTTATTTTTGTCATAAATTGTAACTCATAGCAATACAAAAACAGGTCCGCAATAAGTGGTGCACAGTTAGTCACCATTGGAATTCCGATAATCTGCCGATATACGGAATTCCCAAAGCGAACAAAAATGTTATCTAGTAAAAATTCAAGGGCATATATAGTATCAAAACATGTCCAATTGACATAGTTTTTTGTTTATTGCTACTAAAAAATGACCTAAAAGAATTGGAACATATATATTCACATTCTGACTTTTTAAATGCCCATTTAATTAGGTGTGTGAATTTTTTCTTAATGAGAATGTGAGGCAATGTGGTATACAGGGTAGAAAAATCTAAAGACTATATAAGATGTTCACATGATTTATATAATTCTTTGCTAGAATACTTTTAATAAGAATATTTTCTCCAATTTTGTTTTATACCATTTAAAATCTAGCTTCATATTCCGCGTTGTATACTTACCTCAAGATCATTAAAGCAGGACAAGTTAACATCCTGACAAATTTGATTTTTACCTCACATTAAATATTAATGATGTTCTTTTCAATAGTTTAGTGTGCGCATGTATCTTCTATCCTATTTTCTTGAAATAAAGGTAATTTTCATCACAATTCTTATCTTTGTAATTCGTTTCTAAAAAAGTAACAAAATAGACCACTCAAAACTTAAATCTATGATAAACGTTCTGATTTCAGAGGATCGGAACGGGCGTTTCAGAGCAGATAATCACAAGATAAAATATAAAAAGAATAAAGAAAATGGGCCAAATTGGTAAAATGTACAGGATAGAGAAAAATGGTATTAAGAATTAGAGAATAAAGAAACGAGACCTCCTAATCCAGAACTGTTTTCATTCATATCCCTTTAAAAATATTGATTGGTGTCCTTTTTATCAATACGCCAGTGTGGGCATGTATCTGTTTTACTTTTATGAAAACAAGAAGATTTCTTCTTATCTTTGTTTTTACTAGAAATTGACAAAATAGACGAATTAAAACTAGGACATATCAAAAACATTCTGAATTTAGAGGATCTAGAATTGTTTACAGTTTGCATGATTATAAAAAAGGGACTTAGAATAAGGAAGAAAAGAAGAAAGGAAAAAAAGGGATAGAAAAATGGAATAAATAATTAAAGAATAGAGACATGAAGACCTCCATATCCAGACACCCATAACAGTATTTAAAAAAAAAATTAGTAGTAGAAAAGTTATTTCCACCTGTTTTATCGATGTTGTCATTTCCCCCAATATTTCAGCAGACAGGGAATAAAGATTCAATTTTAGGGAAAAAAGAAACAAGCATCAGCTCGGTAGTCAGTGCTTCGGTACTGACATGATTTATAAAAATATTTTTAAATTTTAGAAAGAAATTAAGTTTCAAATCCTTCAAGCAAAGTTGACCTCAGATAGATGTGGCCAATGTTTTGTGTCCTTTTTGGTCATATAACTCTATAGTTTTCGGTTCTTATGCATCCTTGGCTTTCAAATGTTGTGCTTTGCGTGTTCCTGATGACGGTGAATACAGAAAAGCGCTTCGACGCATCATTATTAACGTTTTGTTTTCATTTTTTTGGCTTCTCATCTCTGTCTTTTCAAGAAATTGACAAACATAAATAACGCCAAATTTGAATCTATTTAAACTGTTATGATTTCACAGGGTCTAGAGTGGTTAAAGACAAGATAATAATAAGCAAACAACTATATAAGCTGAGAGAGAAAAATGTGCAAAATATAAATAGAGAGAAAATAAATAAAGAATACAAAAATGAGAAAAGTCCATTGTCAAATGGGAACATCAGGAGCTCAAGTACATCAAACGAATGGATTCTCATAAGAGCAGCATATCATTATGTTGATTGACCAAATAATGATGAATTCCCAGCACATTAACTACCCCAGCTAAATCCTCAGAAAATAGATACTAATATCATAACTTAACATGTTCTGCGGTTGCCATCACAATTGGTTGATCGTTAAAGTATCTCCGCATCGCATGCAGCTAGATATGTTTACATGATAACAGATTTTATTCTCAGAAATAGATTAATTTTATCTGTTGATTTTGTTATTCTACAAAAACTTTTATAAACGGATTTTTGGATGTTCTTTTATTTAAGATTAAGTTACAGATAACAGTTCATGTTTAAGATTTTTGTTAGATTATGTCGTTTTCTGTTGTTACGTTTTGTTTCCTCTTAAAGTTGATGTGTTTCCCTCAGTTTTGGTTCGTGACTATTGCCTTCATTGAATACGATATGGTGTGTTAAAATTGGATAACGAAAACATAATGCATTTTTCTCTTTTATCATCTTAGAAAAAAACATAATGCATGCATTCTCTTTAATTATCTTAGAAAATATTTAAGCTCTTCAAATGCATCAACAAGTAACTTTTATCACACGCCAATTAATTTCTTACTTTGTCATTCACGTCCAAACACCTACACTCTGTCTCTAACCATTCACTCACACTCTCTCTTTCATTCACTCACTCATTCTCTCACTCTCATTCATTCATTCACCGACTCTCTCTTTTCTCTCTCAAACACTCACTCTCAAACATTCACTCTCTCACTCACTCAGTCTCTCAAACACACACTCTCTCAAAAACTCTCACTCACTCAAACACTCAACTCTCTCAAAGACTCACTCACTCTGTCAAACACTCACTCATTCACTCAAACACTCTCTCAAACACTCAAACACTCACTCACTCTCTCAAACACTCAGTCACTCACTCACTCTTTCAAACTCTCACTCAGTCTCTCAAACACTCACTCTCAAACACTCACTCACTCACTCACTCTCTCAAAGACTCATTCACTCGCTCAAAACACTCATTCCCTCTCTCGCTCAAAACACTCATTCCCTCAAACACTCTCTTAAACACTCATTCACTCTCTCAAACAATCATTCACTCGCTCTCTCAAAAACATTCACTCGCTCTCTCAAAAACATTCACTCGCTCTCTCAAAAACACTCACTCTAACTCTCTCAAAAACACTCACTCTAACTCTCTCAAACTCACACTCACTCTAACTCTCTCAAACTCAACACTGACTCACAATTCTACTTACCAGGGAATCTTCTACTAATCCAACCATAATATACCTTCTTATGAGGATTGGTAATGTATTTGGATACACCAGTACTTGGGCTCATCATGAAGAGTAAACCACAATTGCAATGACTGTACTGTCTTCCATCAAATAAGTCAGAGTATTCTTCCTTCAGTTAACCTTCATTAGGTAAGAGCACAACGTTAGTTTACTAAATAATTTAGACACTTTAGTTCAAAAAAATTTAAACATAATTTGCGGTATTTCAAAATTTTTTTATTTGCAATTATATTTGTTATTAAGGGTCTACTATATTTTATTTTCCTTTGTGTTTCATGCGTTTGGTATGCTTTTACTTTTTAAGTACAGTTTAGCTATATGCAATTACTCATATTTGTGTATCCAAAAATCTTTCAACGAGATGAAATACAGGGAACTAACTGTGATAGTCCTTTACATTTCATTGTAATTATACACCCTAATGAATATGCGTTTTTTCGATCACAACCGATAGAATATATGTAAATACAGTTCACTTGTAATCAGTAAAGTGTGAAAATATCAATACGATCTTATACTGTTCTATAATCTAAAATAGCTTGACGAAAATCCTTCTTAATAAAAAAAAATACCACCCCCTTTTTCGGCTATTTATTGTGATCGACAAATTCCCTGAGTTTCTGTATCACGTCTACTTTTAAAAAGATGTAAATTGACAGTCCTATTTATCGATTTATGTTACAAAAAGGGGGAAACCAACCCCAAAAAAGTAATATTGTGTGCACATTATGCATGGGAGAGCGAGATACTGTGATACGTACGTGTATGTATAGTAAGTAAGTAAAGTAAGTAGATCATTTACGATAGTGACATGTGTAGCATGAATAATTATATTACATTCTGAAAAAAAACCAATAAATTACTTAAATCACACCCGGTCAGTTGAACCTATAAGACACTTTAAACTTAATGTTCATATTTTCAATCAGCAATGTGATATTTTTACTTATAAAGGCAGTTTGTCTTTGACTAATTGTCATAAATTAAAAGAAAATTGCTATCAAGGTTCACTGATTCAAATAACAAGCGACTTAAATTTTCAGAAGCTTTACAGTACAACAATAAATGTTGAAAGCGTGATTCCATTCAGAGAGACTGCGTTACGACCTCACTACGACCCTCACATTCTCACCGCAACGCAACTACGCTTTCACTACGACTTTACCACGTTTACAACACGCTGTTCAAGACCATAGTACGATTCTAGCACGCCCTTGTCGTCTTCAACACGCTCTTCTGACGACCTGACTACGTTCATACTACGACCATCATTGTCATTTTCATATAAAACATATTATATATCTCCACGTTTTGTTTGTCAGTATGTAGTTATTGTTCATTTTCTCTAACGGCTCAACCATACTTCTCGTTTATAAAGATTAGATCGTTGTTTTTCCCGTTTGAATGGTTTAACACTAGTTATTTTTGGGGTCCTTTATAGCTTGCTGTTCGGTGTGAGCCAAGGCTCCGTATTGAAGGCCGTACCTTGGCCTATATTGGTTTACTTTTATAAATTGTTACTTGGATGGAGAGTTGTCTCATTGGCACTCATACCACATCTTCCTATATTTATTGACACATCTGTGTCATCTCTGTTATCGTTCACTAAAATATCGTCAATGGACCAGCAAAAGGTTGTAATTTAGGTTGGATTGGTCGGTCAGAAATCTCTGCTTGATTAGGATTGGTTACTATCAGAGCGCCCTCTGTCTCTACATCAACCCCTACCACCACGCCCACGTGTTCTAGAAGATTTTGGTGGCATGACTGTATTGTTTCCGAAAAATCTATGTATTAATCAGAAATAGATGAATTGTATTGATATGGAACACGATGTTAACGTTATTACTGATAACATAGTAAGATCGCGGTATGAACGTAGTATAATCGCAGTAAAAGCGTGGTAAGATCGTTTTGCAATCGGATAACTCGTGGTATGGTCGTAGTAAGAACGTGATGAGCGTAGGAAGATCTTGTTAAGCGTAGAGAGGTCGCAGAATAAGCGCGGTGATAACGTGGTATAATCGTAGCGGGATAGTTGTAGAAGCGTAATGAGGACGTAGCAGCAGCGAGAAAACAACGAAAATTTATATTTTCATTCCGCTCATAACGCGATCTCACCACGATCTGAATTTATTTTAGATTGCGGTGAGCGTGGTGCGATCGTGGTCTGGTGGGACTGGGAATTAACTGATCGTTTTTGTTTCTTGATGTTCATTTTTGCGTAAAATTCAGTCTCGTACTACTATCTAATCGTAATGAAAGTCCGTAATTTTGGTAGAGTAGCGATTTTACTAGTCCAATCGTTTTTCACAGTAGGACTTATTATGGGTTCTCTATTTTTTTCAAGCTATGTTTTTTACCGGTGTATCACGTTTACGCGCATTACCATTACGTTTGCGTGCAAAAATCATAACGTTTGCGCGCAGCTTTTGATTACATTTGCGCGCATTTTTTTGACAGGTAAACTCAGGTAAACTCAGGTAAAACACAGGTAATAATACTTATTTATTTAGGGAGAGATCCGTTTGTGCCAAAAATGCGTCCTTTTGCGCCACAACTTTTTTCTCCAATGCTACGTTTGCGCCACCTGTTTTAAAATTATATGGTATCATTTGCGCCAAAAATAAAACATATGATTGCGTTAATTAGAAGAAAAAATACTTCCCTCCACCTTTATTTGGACTTTGAACCGGCAGTTTACACGACAAATGTTTCCTTTTCTGAAACATACTTTCTTCCTTCTGCTGCTACATGTGTCTTTCTCCATTTAATGTATGTTGTGGCTTATAACTTCACTTCACAAGACAAACATTGAAGGATGAAATGCATAAAACAGTTCATAATAATTCCTGTGGAATGCTTCTGCTACATTACTGGTACTTCTTCCGGCAGATATAGTTTCAGCACTGTGTCATCAAAAAATGTGGCTAAAACATAATTAGCAAAAGCTTCTATATTCTTCTCTTTTGGCATATCTTGTATTAAATATTCAGTAAAGCAATAAGTTTTCTTCTCTCTCTCTCTGTACATGGACTGTAGATTAATGCATCTTAAGTCATTTCTCTCCAGATGATCATCTTCATGATGAAATATCTCCAAACATAATTATAATACTTTTTAAGCCAAAAATAAAAAAGAATATCTATCATTAATATTTTTGATCATAGATATGTGTACAGGTAAATTGGCGCAAATGAGCTCCGAGTATTGGCGCAATTGATACATTAGGAAAACAAAATTTGGCGCAAATGATACCCATGAAAATTAGTAATTGGCGCAAAAGGACTGCTGCCTTTATTTATTAATTTGTTCAATTATTTACGAGTATCAATACCCCTTCTGTTAGTCTAAGTCTCCTAAGGCAACTATTTTAAATAATTCAATCAGTATTTTTTAGGGAAAATTCAGGTGATAATATTTATTTATTTACTAATTTGTTCAATTATTTACAAGTATCAATACCCCTTCCGTTAGTCTAAGTCTCCTAAGGTACCTATTTTGAAAGAATTCAATCAGTATGTTTTTAGGGAAAATACAGGTGATAATACTTATTTATTTATTAATTAGTTCAATTATTTACAAGTATCAGTACCCCTTCCGTTTGTCTAAGTCTCATAAGGCAGGGGAAAAAAGAGATAAAGCCGCATAATTTTTTCGATTTTCAGATACAATTCAATAAGTCAAAAGTGTCTGCAAAATTTTAAGAAAATCTGTGACATAGCCCATTTATTGTAACTTGACCTTACAATGTAAGCTACAACGGGGTTTAAACTTGGTTTTAGAATTCAGTATGAACAATATATAATTTGAATTAACAAACTATTTTCAAAATTAATAATTGATAGTCATATCCATTATGAAAATGCAAAAAAAAATATGGTCATTTATTAATAATTTTATATAAATTTCATTTATATTTTTACCTGAGATTACCTGTGAAATGAATGCGCGCAAATGTAATCAAAAGATGCGCGCAAACGTAAAACATTTTTTAATCAGTTTGTCATCTATCGAGAAAGTGCATGCTATATATGGTATGTATTATCAACTACAAAAACGTTTTTTTTTTATTGTTGTCATTTTCAATTTGCTATCAACACTTTTCTGTCTTAGTCAAATTTTCTATCAACAACACCACTTTTGTTTTGCTGGCGTCTTTCTCGGATTAATTCGTATGCTTGTTTGAGTTTTTAAGTCAGTTGGGATATATTTCTGTGATGTATGTGTACCGTTTTGACTACAGGGTCCCAATTTTTGTCACATTAACCTATTGTGTCTGTTCCGATTGCTCACCTTATATATATTGTCATTTAAACTATTAACAATTGTCACGCAAGCTATAAAACCAGGTTTAACCCACCATTTTCTTCGGAAAATACCTGTACATAGTCAGGAATAACATTAACGGTACCAATCTTCCTGCACCAGATGCGCATTTCGACAAAACATGTCTCTTCAGTGATGCTCGTGGCCAAAATATTTGAAATCCAAAGCTTATATAAAAGATGAAGAGCTATAATCCAAAAGGTCCAAAAAGTATAGCCAAAGCCGTAAAAGGAATCAGAGCTTTGCATGAGGGAGATACATTCCTTAATTTATAATAATTTCTAACATTTTGTAACAGCAAATTTTAATAACACAAAAAATCCGTATTTTTAGTCAGTACCGAAGTACTGGCTACTGGGCTGGTGATACCCTCGGGGACTAACAGTCCACCAGCAGAGGCATCGACCCAGTGGTAGTAATAACATTAACGGTACCAATTTTCCTGCACCAGATGCGCATTTCGACATACATGTCTCTTCAGTGATGCGTGTGACAGTTGTTATTCACTGATGCCGTTGGTTAATCACGTTTTATTTAATCAGTTTTTTGTGGACTCCCCCATTTTAAAATTTAACTTGGAGTTCGTTATTTTTCTTAAGATTTGACAAATTTTACCACAAAAATTCTGACAGAGTTAATTTAGTTCTCCTTGACCTTACGTTAACTTCATCAAGAACATATTTATTGAAATACTTTTCACAGGTTTCATTGTTTTGCTCAAACATTGTTGTCGATATCATGGAATAATCTGAGACTGTCATACAAGTGAGATGTTTAGCTAGCTATACAAACAGGTTCAAGCCACCATTTTCTACATAAGGGAATGTCGGTACCAAGTCAGGAATATGTTGTTTTCCATTCTTTTTATGTATCTGAGTTTGTTTTTTTTTTGTTTTTTTTTTGTTTTTTTTTTCATCATTTGTCATATGATAAAGGACTTTCCGTTTTGAATTGTTCTTTAATAACCAAAAACTTTAAATTTACTGCCTCTCAAACAGAAGTAACGAACTTGATGAAACATTAAGATTAAACCAGACATACTGAAGTAATTATAATATCTATTATTATATTTCCAATGTTCATTATCGATCATCCAATATTATTACCGGTTTTGTCATGTTCTCCAACATTGACACTTGATACTGAAAACGACCATAATGGTTTTAAGAAATCTGAGTTGGAAAGGATAATTACAGAGATTAACTTCTTACAGACGTATATATAAGACTACCTATTGGGATTGCTGAATATACAGTATAATGCCCACTGATTTCAAACAAAGACGATATAGGAGTACTAAGAAATTGACAGAACATTTTGTTTTTCATTTCAACGTCATTGTCAAAAGTCCAACATCAGTATTCCCCTCATCCGGAAATTTTATATGAACTTTGGTTGAACTCATCATTCTTTTAAACATAGCTGATACTGGTCATTCGAGTCAACTGAGCTATTTTGTACATAAATTAGGCCGTTAGTTTTTTCGTTTGAATTGTTTTAAATTGTCATTTCAGGGCCTTTTATAGCTGACTTTGCGTTATGGGCTTTGCTCATTGTTTGAGGCCGTACGGTGAACTATAGTTGATAATTTCTGTGTAATTTTGGTCTCGTGTGGATAGTGTGTTTTAACTTAAAGAGTGTTTTATCTCGATTTCATTGATGTATGGAATTTTGAAATTTCTTGATACACCCTTTTTGTACTTTGTGGTCATTAACGCTGAGGATCAAAAATAATATATATATAATTCAGTTTTAAATCTAGTAATGTAAAAAAAAATGGAGGATAATATATATAACGTTACATTTTGTTTCTCTTAATTCTTTTACAGCACATCTCTATCATTACATGCGGCTTGTCAATTTCACAGTAGTATTGCTGTTGAACTTTACTGAAGTTATTTAAGAGAGTTAATAAAAATTCCATTAGCATTCAAACTGTAATCGTCATGCATACATAATTTATATAATCATACATTGGTAAGATATACATATCGCTTACCAAGAGAAAATGTGAGTCCTAACTTAAACAGTCCACATTTTCTCTCTCTCGAATAACAGGGAAAAATATAGTTGACTGGATTTTTTACTTTTTTACTTAAATCTCTTGAATTTTTTTCTTCAACCATCTCTGATAGAATGATTTAAATAGATTTAGGAAGTTGTGGTATTTATGTCAATGAGACAACTCTCCATCCAAGTAACAATTTATAAAAGTAAACCATTATAGGTCAAGGTACGGCCTTCAACACTGAGTCTTGGCTCACACAGAACAGCAAGCTATAAAGGGCCCCCGAATTACTAGTGTAAAACCATCCAAACGGAGAAAAACCAACGGTCTAATCTATATAACAACCATTCTTTTTTATTCTAGATTCATAATAGGTTAATCAATCTAATAAGATATAAGTAGATGTGGTATGACTGTCAATTAGACTTCTCTCCTTCCAAGTCACAATTAGTAAAAGTAAACCATTATAGGTCAACATACATCCTTCAACACGGAGTCCTAGCTGACACCGAGCTATAAAGGGCCCCAATGGCTAGTGTAAAACCATTCGAACAGAAAAACCAACGGTCTTATCTATATAGAAAAATAACGAGAAATGAGAAACGCTTATGAACAAGATCAACAAACGACAACCACTGAACATCAGATTCTTGACTTAGGACAGGTGCAAACAAATACAGCTGGTTTAAACGTTTTAATAGGCCCAAATCTTCACCCTGCACCGAATAAATAGTATAATATCACAATATAGAAACACACTACTATAAAATAACAATTGAAATGGCTTAACTCAATCAAAAGACATATATATATAAAAACAACAAAAAAAAAAAAAAAAAAAAAAACAATCGAACATACACTGAACAAATAAATTTGATCCATGACACAATAAAGATACAAAATTAATAAAAACAGGGGGTTAGATCAGAAAGACAACCATAACCTTGGACAAAATACCGCCAAATGAAATAACGTTCACAAGAAAATAACTAAGAAGAATTTTGTTGTAAAGAATACATGGAGTACAACAATATTTTTTTACAAAAGAAATAATTTTGTTGTTCATAGTGCGAGAACAGAAGTTAGAATGTTTTGTCAAAAAGAAGGTAAATAAGTAAAAATTAAATAACAAAAAATGCATTTCAAGTTGTTAAAAAAGATGAAATTAACACGACAGTATGATTTGAGAGCTCCTTGCAGTAACTGATAGCTAATCAAAAGACAAAAAAATAAATACATGGGATAATAAAATATCATGCAACAGAGACTGAAATCGCCTTATTTAAAACATATCCAAGCTATTTGTTGTTTTGACGTCATGGACAGTGTCAGTAAAAAAAGACATGACTTGTGTGCAATACCAAAATAATAGTATCGACAGGTAATAGGATAGAATAGGAGTGAACCTTTTAATAAATATGTAGATAGTCGAAGAGTTATCTCTATATAGCATTGTATCCTTTTTTTCTATCTGATTGTCTTGTAAGTTCAAAAGGTGGATCAATTTCGAATAACATTTAAGAAGGCAACAAAAACCACATTATGATGAATCGTTAATTTGAATAATCGGACGGAACATGGAATTGTGTAACAAACTGGAAATCCCAATCTGATGTATGCAGTGATATTGTTTATATAACTCGTAAATTAGCATACGATCCATACAAACAAGCAGTTCCTTTAAATAACTTCATTCTTAAAGTTTATCAGTTTAGCATTGTAGTAAGTCCGGTGTGGGTTTTGTTCATTGTTGCAGCCGTACTATCACCTATAATCGGTCATATCTTCGTTCATATCTTTGTCTTTCTGCCTTTATGTATATTAGTGTCATTGACAAACATACCGCAACTTTTTATTGTCTGCATTTAAATGAAGATGGAAATAACTGCATTATTGATTGTATTTAAAGCAGGAACGACCAGGAACTATGTCATATATCAGGAACAACTAACTAGGCTATGCTATAACCCATATCTGTAAATTTCTAGACCAAATGACATATGGAAGTGTCTTAATTTTTCCATCGGGACTTTAATATGCACATTTTTCAAATCATGTCAGTGTCAAGTGCCAATGCACTTACTATACTGAGTCAATGATACCATCGGTAAATATTGAAAATAGAGCACCAGTTTCTTACGTTGAAACTACAGATTCTATATCCTGTTGTATAGAGGCAACAGTTAGATAGCTTAAAGGCGTCTTAAGTCATTGTTTTGTAGAATTTCGTTTCGCTATATAAGGTATAGCAAGGAGGTACAAAATGAAACACGTTATTAATGTTATGCGTCTGAAGGATTCAAAATAGCAGAAAATGAACCTTTGCACAACTCGATAATAATTTAATTCTGTAGCACTATCATTTTGAGTGACACATAAAGGTTCGGCTCGCCTTCTTTGAATAATAGTAGCATTCGTGAAATTGTGTTAACCATAATCAAAGGTTAACTTTGTACAGTAACAAATTGCATAGCAAATTTCAAAATTTATGTTTTGCGGTTTTGCGAGTAGCCATCAAAATGCGTTTTTTTGCAAGCAACTGTTGTTCATATGTTCTGTGATTACAGTGGTGGATTTGAAATTAAATTGAGTTGCATTTACTGATGACCTAGTTTAACCAAACAACCTAGTTTTGTAGAAAACTAATATGAAATGAAAATATTTTTCCTCGTTTCTTGTTACCCCGTACTCTATTCATGGTACTTTTATCCTTGTCTTTGCTATTTCTTATAGTAAGAATTAGAAAATTAAACCTCGAATTCAATTTTATTATGTTGACCCCCAAGGGTGACTGACGAAACGAAATATGGTCACTTGGTCTTCTCCCGACCGGCAGTAAAACGCTTGCCGAAGTGGGGCGTCCGTTTGGCTGTGCGGGATGTATCAAATTCCCAGTCACGTCCAGTCAGGTTAAATCCGATGCCTCGTGTAAAGAGAGTGCCATGCTCTTTGCACGTTAAGAACCCTTGCAACAACTCTTTGAGGGGTCTGTAGGTGGCTTGTTGCGAGGCAAAATATCTGTCCCTATCCAATATACCTTCATTTTCCAGTGGCAGTCCAAATTTCCCCATCCCTAATGGCCTCTATTATGACAAGACCTACCTATTGTATTTATTGTTAACTTGTTCTCGTCCTGAACATGCATGAAATATTTGCCACTGGACGTTAAGCAACCAACAATCAATCAATCAATTTTATCATGTTTCAAAGTATAGTGTTAAATTCTTTTTTTATAGTCGTCAGTTCTATGCATAATTACCTGATCATTTCGATCTGATTAATGTGTAAGAATATATCCATATTTCATGATGTCTATGCGTCATGTATTATAAAAGAAATAGGCTATGGTATAATGTATTACTTCTTCGACGTAGCCTAAACGGATAAATCTTTTTCGTTATTACCCTGGTTAAACCTGAAAATAGCATACCTGGCACACAATGCTTATAAGAAGTAAAAGCCTTAACAAACAGTTCCTATGAAATATAAGACTTGACGCACAATATGTCTGTGAAAAAAAGAGAAGTAAGAGCAATCGAAAACTATAAGTGGACAGACAACACACAGACAACAAATCGATTGAAAAGGCCCACAAGATACCAGAGTTTTAGTAGGTCCTCATGAATGTTAGGAATATGTTAAGAATAGAATTGTTGTATAGCTGCATTGTTAACGAAGACATTATAAATCGTGTCCGTTAAAGAAATATACTCATGTGCAGGTGGTGTCGGTATTTTGCTTCAAAGACACCAACAAAGCATAATCTAACTTTCAGAAGAATAATTAAGTCTTTGCGAAATTGCTTCTTCTTCGTAATGTACCAGTAGGGAAATATTACTGTGTGAATGATAAACTACTAAATACAGTTTATATGTGCGCATTAATTTTGTGCACTAATTTGTGTATGAGATTTTACTTTTTAATTCTCAGTGTGAATTTTTTGTTTTTTTGTTGTTTAAATCCGAGTTTGTAATCTGCCATTTTTTAACTCTTTTTTCAATCAGAATTTTTTTCTTCTTCAAATCTCAGTGTAAAAATCTTTCGAAAAAAGACTAATAGAGGTATTCCCATGATAGTATGGACAGCCGTAATACTTATGTTGTTGAAATAATACTGAAATAGTTACCTTCAACTTGTTTGTCATCGGCTATTTGTAACAATGATTTTAAGCTCACTCAGTCCGTCAGAGGCCTTCCAGTAGGAATTTGAGTAGATGAAAAACAGTAAAGTTCAATATACGTTTCTGCCTCTAGTGGCGGTTCCAGGGGGACGGGTGTTCCGGAGGTTAAAACCCCCATATTTTTTTACGATCAATGCATTTGAATGGGAACATAATTATGGTTGGAACCTCCCTTTTCCACCTGGGTTGGGAGCACTCCCTTTTAAAACATATTGGATCCGCCACTGGCTTTTAAGGGTTTTTCACCAATTTATATCCAAATATCTTTTTGCTGTCCAATATCTAAGTACGAAAAAGACTGTACGAAGGTACATTTTGTCTATTGAATTTATCATGCATCCATTCTAAATAAAATTTTAGACAAGATAAAAGTTAAAACATGCTTATTGAAAAATTAGACAATAGCAATTATTAAATCGATTTGACGTCCAATTCATACATTGTAACTTTTAAAGCTATAAAAAAATGTTTATCAAAAACACAAACACAATAGTCAAGCATGTAAAAGTATTTAATATTAATCAAAACATCTGGTTTTTTTCCTGAGCTAGTTTTTCGATTTATTTGATTAAGTTGTTGAGAACCTTTAGCGACCCCGGAGTTTAAATGTCTATGATAAGTACGACGGTATAAGTGGGCATTAAAGACGAACATTTCACCTAAGCCGACTCAGTCAATTGATGACCTGAGCGTACAAAGCATTGGTATCGTCCACACTATTGTGAAAACGATTCTATAAATAATAATACGAAAGTTCTTTCCATATTAATATATTTTCATTCTTTAGATATCGGAAAATATCTGCTGAGAATCTTAACATGAAGCTTTATATGAGTGAGCGCAGCAAACGAACCAAAGATTGAAACTTTATGACGTCGCCTATTACTGCAGCATAATTCCATCGAATGATTGAAATTCAATCAACTTCATTAAATATAAAATTCACATGATAAATCAGATATCGTTATGAATTTTCCTCGGTGTTCGGTATTTTTGTAAATATTACTTTGTTTAGGTTTAGACATTCAAATGTTTTGGCATAAACATCACCAAAGAATATTAATTGCCGAACTGTGCATCGAGTGAAGTGAATTGGTTTTCTTTCTATAACTTTACCGAATAATTTCTTATTTTCAGTTATTTGGACAATATTTTTGATATTATGCAAATTAATATAACAGAGTCAACCTAGGTTCCAACATGTAAAGATCAACAGTAAGATGAACGCAAAAGCAATAGCAGACGAGATTTTACGGCGTGTAAACAGTTTATTTGTGACTGTTACAACATTTTTCAAGTTGGAATAGTTTAAAACCAACTATTACATCTTGGAAATAGTTGTATCAGTCCTTTAATGACTGTGATAGCTATTTCTATCGTTGTTGAAGTCGATTTATTTTAGAGGCAAACATTTTTAAAGTTGAAACAGGTACAAAAAAAAAATGCAACAGTGAAATTTAACAACTGTTGAACCTTTAACCAACATTTTCAGTCGTAGAATGACTGTTACTGATATGGATAGTTGTTTTTTCGTCCATTAGTTGAGTTTCAGGACTTGAGACAGGTTATGTATTTATAGAATGCTAAGCGTGGCGATCTATTGTTGTTTGATGCAAATTATCTGTATTTGTTGTTTTTCTGAATGAATCAAGCTTTCAATCTATCGATAGTAAGGGTCACGTCACAAAATGGATACCTTGTACCAGTATGTTGAATATATGTCTTAATATATGTACTTATTTGTTAAACACATGCGGGGGATGTAACGGACTCCATTTTATCAATCACTTCAGAATAGTACGTTCTTTGACGTCACAATAATATTTAAACGGAACGCATACAATGAAAACATCAGCTAGAGTCCTCTCTTTAGTTCCAATAGATAAAACGAACCCATTGCTTCAGCACGCCAATGTTCTCTTTGTTCATCCTTTGGTTATAATTTGATACTCACAGTTCTATGTCGATACAAACCGATTACGGAATTTATTTCCTGTAGTTTGTTTTCATTTCAGATTGATTTATAAGTTTACAACAGTTGTCAAATTCGAACCATATTTAATTATTTTTGCAATGTAATTAATGATAAGATTCGTTGTTTAATCAATATCTCTACAAAAACACATTAATACCCGATAATTTTATTATTCTTAATTATCATTCAATCATAGTAAAAGGTACTGATGCATTTAAATGTATTATATCACACATTATAATTATTCCTTTTAATAAATGGATTATAAATTGAAAATTTACTTAGAAACCAAACATTTACTTCAGAGAAAATAAGTTAAAAGATAATATCCTGGATAATCATAGTTCTGTTTCATTTTCCTTTGGAATTTCTAAATAAAGATTTACAACATTAAGCTGTGTACATGCAAATCATGAGAGGAATATTTCTTGGACTAGCAACTACTTAAAGGAACTCTCTTCCTTAAAGTGTTTTTATCGGTAACAAAATAGGCTATTCGAATTACAATGAATCACTTTAAAACAGATGGTTCTCGGATGCAGTTGTTTGATGAAGAAGAAAAAAACCTACTGATCAGAGTATAGGAAATCAGTGTCCCTTTCATCATGTAATATGTTTAAAGATTATACTTCATCCAGTGTGAAATTTGGGGGAAATTCTTATATGGTTTTTAATGGACCCACAAGTGTCCAATTGGTCCAGATTTAGTATCTTTTTTCCAAACCAATTGAATACAAACTTAGTGTTGTTACTTTGATTCTGGGCCAAAAAATGACATCCAGTTGAGGTCAGATTTTCAGAACAAATGAATTGAGATAAAACAAATTATGCAAAGAGATATCTTTGAAGATACTTCTATGTCTTACTTTAGTTTTAATAAATGGTTCAATATGTTTTAAGGAAAAGATTGGTCGGTAATGGGAGGTATGCTATTACTTTAATGATGAAAATCCTATTTTTTGCTTTTTTGCCGTTAATGTCAGGTTTATTAATCAATTGTTGTCTTTTGCTAAGGACAATACACAATAAAATTTGTATGTATTGCCTTCATAGTAGATATAGAATACGAATTTAAAAATCAGTAGTTTTTGCTGCATAATTTATCTCAATAAATGACATTCTAAAAAAAGCTTTAACAATGCTCTCTTCCTTGCTTTCTGTTTACTTTTTGTTTCATAAATGTGCATATTGATGTAATCAATCTATCTCATGATATTGTTTTCAATAGTTAAAATATTATACCAATATATTGCTTTGCCATTAAGTATGGAAAAACGGGCATGGAAACGTCACATATTCCCCCAAAGTTTGAGTAAAAGTAGAATTTCAATTCAATGTGGGATACCTATTCTGGAACCATTGACATTTATCTATCGAAAAATTTCCCGGTGCAAACATTCGAAACCACACACATTACTGTGGAGGGCTACCTAATGCAAGAACAAATCAGGTGAAAAGTCTTATTCGCTGATGTGACACTCCAATACAAGAGAATTTGGTTACATGTACGACAACTGGAACATATTGTCTTCTGCTAGTTCACACTCAGTTTAAAAAAAGAATAAAAGATACCAAAGGGACATTCAAACTCATAGATTGAAAAAAAAAAAACTGACAACGCCATGGCTAAAAAAAACAGACAAATAATAGTACACCTGACCAGACAACTAAATGTCACAATCGTGCAAAGGAAACAATTGGTTAAATTACAAATCAGATGACCAGTCTGTTATCTAATAATCTACGATCTCGAAAGCATGTCTCTAGACGAGACATTTTTACATAAATTATAGATTAACAAATTAGTGATACTGACCGTAAAACGTGTCTGTTTCAGTCGTTCTTCCTTTGTTCTGGTATTTTGTTCTGCAAGGAACAAACCTTTGTTATTAAGGTCTATATATTTTGAACTTACACTAGCGTAACATATTAATTGATATATGTAATCGTTTTACGATTTGACAAAAGGAATGTTCTTACTGAAAATGGGTTGTTGATAATCGAAACATTTAAATTAACTAATTTGTCAACAATATCATCGTATTTTCTTAAAACGTCCTGTACACAGTAAGGAAAATGGCAGTTGTTATCTTGTAGTTCGTTTCTGTGTTTGTTGCATTGCCGATTATTTTTTTGTTGCATTTAAGTGTTTCTGTTGTTTCGTAGTTTTCCCAGATTTGTTTTCTCTCAATCGATTGATGACTTTCGAACAGCGATAAACTACTGTTGTCTTTATTGAAGTTTAAAGATGAAATTAACCAATATGAAGCAGACCTTCTAGTTACAGTTGTATCCTTAGTCTCTATATCATAGTTGTTTTTTCATTCGTTCCTTTGGTTGATTTAGTTCAGCATTAATGTTGCCAAGTTTGAGGGATTTCATCTTTTTTTTTAAATTTTTTTGGTCTTAGGAATTTTTGAATGTTTGTTATTGAGTGACAGGAAGTGGTATTGCTCATCAATTTTAAACCATGTCTAAACCATGTATACAAAATGGTTTTTAATATTTTGTTTATTTTAAACTGTTCACTGACGTAGTAAAATTAAATTTATAAATCCTCCTGAAAATGATATATCTGTATAGTCATTACTCTCGTTAGAACTGCAGAATATTCCTACTGCATTATCACTCCCACAGCGCTCTTGATTTGATCAGACGGAATTTTTAACATTTGTTCATGCAGACAAATTGAATCAATATACCAAAAACAGTTTTTGATGGAAAAAATTTGAGTAAAGACATAGTGTAAGATACCGTAATTGTATTTTGGAACCACGTTCAATGCAAGATAAATAACAGATATTTCATTTAAATGCAAATAGGATATGCATATTATCAATAAATTTAAATTAAACAAACCAGAAAAAGTAAATGAACAACAACACGAACAACAAAATAACTCTAGAATTAAGCCGTCCAATAAATTTTAAAAGCAACTTTTGAGTCTATTTAGGAAACATCAAACATCTATAAAACTATATAACATCAAAACTTAAAACAGGATATGTCTACCTATTTTGTTTTTGGTAATACATATAAAAAGAAGATGTGGTATGATTGCCAATGAGACAACTCTCCACGATAGACCAAAATGACACAGAAATTAACAACTATAGGTCACCGTACGGCCTTCAACAATAAGCAAAGCCCATACCGCATAATCAGCTATAAAAGGCCCCGAAATGAGCAGGTTATATTATTAGGTCAGTAAAGGGTTAAATATCTGTATTTAATTAACCACATTTAAAACAAAATCAGATTGTGCTATGTAAACTTGTTTATTTATTTGTTTGTTTTATTTTGTCGTTGCTTTATGCTTTATAAATTTTAATATTCCTTTGAATTCTTATGACCTTTTGTGAAGATGTAAAAATGTGTTCCAAGCTTTCCTTTTTATAAAAATCTACTAGGTTCCTGGTTTTTCGAAAGAATTCAAATGCTACATGTCCTGTGAACAGTTTTAATTACTATCCTTTGATTTATCTGAAATTGTAAATCAAAGCTGTTATAACTTATTTAATCATGATGATATCAAGTTGTTGCAATACATTTTATCTTGTTCGACATTACAAAAATGAGACAAAGAAAACATACACAATTTTTAAATGACAAAACCATGGGAAAAGACGCAAAATAATTAACATATAAATAAATCCCCCAGAAAGGCTACATACGAAATCTAAGAAATGAGATACAGTGACCAACTGAAGAATTAAGGTGAGCTTAGGTCCTGTTGGGTATATCTTGCTCATTTCTCATGGTTGGCATGAAATCGAAATTGTCACAATTTAACGGTAGGTTAAATGTCCGGCTGGGATCGTGGTTTTTCGGGTGTGACTACGTTTCTTCCAGTGAATATGATAAAAAAGAAAACACAAAAAAAACATACTTCCTTTCTGGTAAAATGCAAAAAAAAGACAGGAAAAAGGTGATTTTGATAAAAATAAAAAGAGATTTTCAACCCTACACTACTTTTTTTAAAAATGTTTATTAAGCCTTATAATGCTTAATCCAGGATATATAGAGTATCGCTATATTTATATGCATACCAATGCAAATGTGTACATGGAATCTATATATCATTAGAATTGCAAACACTTTACATAAATTATTGGGTTGGGTTTTTTTTAAAAAAAAAAGGATATTTTGAAGAGTAAATTATTTTTGTATGTCTGTATTTTTTCGAGAGCAGTCCGTGTTTTCTCGAGTTTAATTTGTTCTTTCTATGTTTTAAACTATAATTCGTCAGTGCATTTAAGTTTTCTAAACCAATGTAAAGGATTAAATAAATAAAGTACTTTTCAAAGGATGAGACAATGCAATAAATCAGTTCC
Source organism: Mytilus galloprovincialis (assembly GCA_037788925.1). NCBI lineage: Eukaryota > Metazoa > Mollusca > Bivalvia > Mytilida > Mytilidae > Mytilus > Mytilus galloprovincialis. The sequence goes on along the minus strand of CM075334.1, from coordinate 41,884,956 downwards.
ATAATGCTGTATTAACACGTACATTTCATAACAAGTTATCGTTCATTTGCATTCAGTAATTTTCATGTTAGTGTACCAATATGGATTTTGTATAGTGAATATTTGGTGTTGTAAACAATGTGTATATCAGCTCAAACATTTTGGACTTAGACGTACGTACCTATAGTGTGTAGAGTGGGTAAATGTGTGTTATTTTACAGAAAAAAATATCCTTAATGTTTCATTTACTATTTGTCTTAATTTTAAAACATTACGATTGAAAACTTTAGAATCAAAATCACAATTGAAGACATATTTTCGCTCATTACAGTTCTGTAATATATCATATACTAACATCTACTTTCAAGTATCTAAGAGAAAGTCATCCTTTAAAGTAAATTTGATCGATTCTTGAAAACCAATAATAAAGACAGAAGTGTGGACATTCACTTGTCAGCAAAATTTCTAGGACATAAGGTCAACAATTCAATTGAAACGTCGTATCCATGTACATTATGTTCATTAAGAAGACAAATATAACACATTCACGTTATTTAAGATACTTGATGTATTCGTTTCTGATTGAACCATTGTCTCATTCGTAAATGTTATTGACATATGCATCGTGTTTGTATGGACAGAGAGTTCGATGACTTGTCCACGCAAGAAAAAATGATCGAAAACAAACTTACGATAAACGGTAATTTTATTAACATGTAATCTAAGAAACCGTTTGTTTATAAGATATAACAAAAACCCTCCAATCAAGTCAATTCATAAAGGGTCTATAAACACACAAAAATTAAATGATTGTATTTTGTTTTCAACGTACAATGAAGAAGTTTATCAAAAATGTTTATTTGCTCGTACAAAACAAAATAAAAATTGTTTTATTTTTGTGTATAACTTGATATTCGTACACTACATATTCAGTGATGTTGGCAGTTCTTTGATAGGCTTTGTTAGATGTAATAACATGTCTATGCAGAATACAATTTAGTCCGTGACATTTGCTGTAATTGCTTGTCTATTACTGTTGGCCGTCTGTTAACCTCTAGATGTTTGTTTTATTATTGTATTTGTTTGTATTTTATTTATTTCACTTACCGTTTTTCATTATTTATTCTATCTTTTATATTGAATTTTTTTCATTTATCGTTTTTTATTTTTTTGTACTATGTTTTTCATTGTATTATTTTCATTTGTCGAATTTTATTCTTAATTCATTTTTTTCATTTGATTATTTTTTATGTTATTTATGATAATTTAATTTAATTTAATTTATATTTTGTATATGTTACATTCTATGTGTTTTTTCACGGTGGACCCATGTAAAGAATGTTAATAAATCAGAGAAACATAACATATTTAGGTTATTTAAGATACCTGATGTATGCGTTTCTGGTTGAACCATTATCTCATTACTGAATATTATTAACAAATCCATCATATTTGCAAGGGTAGAAAATCCGTCGACCTTTCCAATAAGAAATGGACAATCAAGTTCGATTGAAAACAAAACCGTGAGGATCATACTAGTGTCCCATGTGGAGCAGGGTCTGTCAACTTTCCGAATCACCTGAGATCACAACCGTATCTTGGTGGAGTTTGTGTGGATCAGTCTTAAGTTTTCTATGTTGTGCGTTTTATAATCTCGCTAGTGTTTCCATCCTTTTTATGTTTTTAATCATGCCGTTTACAGTTTTTCGTTAACTTCTGGGTTTTAATATCCTTTTGGTATCTTCCACCTCATTATCTGTTATTTTTATCTATATAATGTTTTGTTCATCATGGTTTTTGATAATGACGACAGTTCTTTGGTAATTAGATATAACCACAAGCTGTCTAGGCTAGACACGATTCAGTAAGTGACATTTGTTGTAAATGGTTGTCTATTACTGAAGACCGTTTGTTGACCTCAAGACGTCTTTGATATTCTTTTCATTGGTTTCATCCATTTGTATTTTTTTTGCTTCTGCGTTGTTGTTGGATTTTCGTTCTCATTTGAAGTTTAAATCACAACTTTTTTTTTATTATTAAGTATTAATACCATTTCATGGTCTCACTACGTCACATAATTATTTCTTTTTAATGATCCATTAAAACTGGATCTCTGTAAAATTTTTTTTTAAATATTTTATCAAAAGCATACTGGTATTGTGTAAAAGAGAAGCGGAAGTTATCAGAGGGACATTTAAATTCATGAATCGAAATTAAACTGACAACATCATGGCTTAAATAGCAAATAAGGAAGCATGGTTTAATTACTTCCTTGTGAGCAACAACCCTCTATCAAGGAAATCATGATAGGAAATACAAGCGAGGGAATATCGTATCAATTGGGAGATATGTACCCCGTATGCAGGCGCTGGTGGAATGTTGCTACATAGAAATGGAAAGTTCACAATTGGGAAGCTGAAATCATCTCGTTTGTCGTAAAGTTTTGTTTTCAACCTTCCCTCATTGTCAATTTATAGAGGTAAGTCAATATATGAGGAAGACTTAATTGTTTCTGTTGTATCCTTTATCTCTAGTTCGATGGAATAGATGCGTTCAACATAGTCACCAAATTAAGAATTTTCAATTTGTCTTTTAGTTTGGAATGCGGAATACTTGTGTAAAGTGTAAAAAAGTCAAACGTTGTAATACTATTGCAAGATGAAAGAGTCTTAGATTGCATGTATTCTAAAAGACCTTTGGATTTTTTAGTATCCACATCTGATTCACGTCACCTATAGAATAGGCAGTTTCACAATAACTTTAAAGCCTGTCTTTGATTGCTGATAAAACAGATGTTGATAATTTAGAAAGAGGTTTCGTTGATCACTTGGAAGACCCAGCAATATATCTTTGTGTGTAAGGACACTTATGTAGTGTAGGTATCCAATACAGTGATGGAAAATCCAGTTTTTCACCTTTGGTTGAAATTCCAAAGGAACATAGAACAGACCTATGATTATCCAGGATTTTCTCTTTGGTAAGTGTCGTAAGGGTATATTTTGAGTTTCCAGGTGAATTGTCAATACCTAATTCATTTATCAGTATATTCAGTTTATGTAATGAGCTTTACACAAAAAAAAAAACGATGTTGTTTGGGGCTTTATCTGCGGGGACAACAACATATTTGTTATGGCGGTAGGACAAGTGTTTTGCAAAACATCCAAGCTAAATATTTGAAACCCCGGATCTTTGAGAACCGAAACAGTTGAAGAGCTATAGGACCCAAAAAAGACCAAATAATAGCTAGACCAATCTAAGGTCAATTTTATCTGAAGGAGTTCAAACCTTTAAAAATTTAAAATGGGACAATTTCTGAGAGATTAATAGCTATAAATCAAGTCAATATCGAAGTACTTACTGCTGAGCTGATGATACCCTCGGGTACTGATAATTAAATCAATGAATCATTTTGTGATCAATTGTATTAATGTCCAATGAAATAAATAATGAAATAAATCCATTATTTAAATATCTAAAATCTCAGTTGTCAACGATAAAGATTTATATAACGGGTCTAATCGTTATAATTAAATTAATTCAACTGATAGTGTATATATATAGCTGAAGTGGATCCTTAATTTGTAAACATTAGTATCTTTAAACATTTTTGTTACTTGGTTTGATTTTCTTGGGTGAAAATTGTTTTATGCATTCGATTTCAATATTGAAAATATACATATTATATAAATAGATCTTTCAAATGTCATATGAATCACAAACCAAGTGGTAAAAAACTGAGGATGTAATTTTATGTAGAAACAGTTTTATTTTTAAACATTTGTTGAATTTGTTATAGTCATTATAGTTGATTATTTTTTAAAACATAAAAAAAAATTCAAATCAGGCATCTCAGAGAAAATTTTGCTTTGAAATAAATGTGATCGATACTTGAATACTAATAATTTAGACAGTAGTGTAGAAATTCATTTGGTCAGCAAATTCAATAGGACAAAGGGTCAACATTTAATGTAAACGTCGGATCCATGTACATGATATTCATCAAGAAGACAAATATAACACATTAAAGTCATCCAAGTTATCTGACGTATTCGTTTCTTGTTGAACCATTGTCTCCTAACTCAATAATGTTATTGACAGATCCATCTTAGTTGTATGGGCAGATAGATCGTTGAGCTACCTGAGATGAAAATGTTTATCTGTGTATCTATGTGTGTGTGTTACATTTTAATGTTGTGTATCTATGTGTGTGTGTGACATTTTAATGTTGTGTATCTATGTGTGTGTTACATTTTAATGTTATGTTTCTGTTGTGTCGTAGTTCTCCTCTTATATTTGATGTGTTTCCCTCAGTTTTAGTTTGTAACCCGGATTTGTTTTTTTTTTCTTTATCGATTTATAAATTTCGAACAGCGGTATACTACTGTTGCCTTTATCAATCTAAAACAAACTAAAAATAAAAGGATAATCTGATCATTTGGTTTAATTAATTAAGGAAAAGGTTTTGTAAAACGGTTTTAAACAGATAGTTACAATGTACATGTATTTTATTTCATTTGACACAGCAGACAAAGTTAAGATTAAGTTGGTCGCTGACCAAAACACTGCAAACGAATTATGTAAGTAAAGACAACAGTAGTAACCGTTGCTCGAAAGTCATAAATCAATTGAAAAATATTATCAGGGTTACCAACTAAAACTGAAGGAACACATCACCTACAAAAGGAAAAACAACGAAACAACAGAAACACTTGATGTGAATTTAAAAAAAAAAAAAAAAAAAAAAAAAAAAAAAAAAAAAAAAACCATGCAACAAACAAAGTAACGAACTATAAGATAACAACTGCCATTTTCCTGACTTGGTACATGACCTTTTTAGAAGAGTTTAAAGCAAATACAAAAATCTGTTATTTGTATTCCTATCTTTTTGTTGTCTGTACATTGAATATATTTGAGCAACATTACCATTATTTGGTAATTTATGTACGATATACTCATGACATGGTTAAGATGATGGATACGATTTGGTTCGTAAACTTGTTGATATTGATTGGCTGTTACTGCAGATCGTGTAGTAGCCCTCTATACGTTTGTTTTATTATTATATTTTACTCCGTATTTTACTATTTTCATTATTTTTGCTTTTGTTTTGTTAAATTTTTCTCTCCTTTTATTTGCAAAATCAGGTTTTTTATTATTATTTAGCAATAAAGCCAATCACTGTTCTTAATACGTTCTTTTTTTTTTCTTTCGTTATAGATTTTTGAAAATGGATCTGTAAGGTTTGGTGTAGACACATTACCTGAGAATTAGCGACGCGTCTTACAACACTTTTTCTTATGGGTGTCAGCAACAACAAAAAACCGGGGATAATCTGGGGTGCTCTGGAAAGATAAGAATAACGCGTTATTGAGAGAAGGCTGTGACGTGACACTTATATATGTATAGTAATAAAAAAAGTCGACTTGCGCTAAATTTTTTAATCAACTTTCTTTTATTTTTCAAGGTCCTTGATAATGACAACGTGGAACATACATGAACTTAGATTGAAAGTGGATGATCAAAAATCTCAATGCATTTCTACTTTGTACATTATTGGCCTTTTCAACTTTTTTGGGTTCGAGTATCACTGATGAGTCTTTAGAAGACGAAACGCGCGTCTGGCGTTAATACAAAATTTAATCCTGGTATATGTGATGAGTTTATTTCATACAAAATTCTACTGAATGATTTTTTACAAAAAGATTGTGAACACATCTGTCTTTTTGTGACGTAGCAATTAGATAACTAAATATGTTTTGTTCGTTCGAACATATCTTGTTTTCGCTTATGCCTTTCCTTCCTGTCGATATAACACGCTCTTGTTATTTAAAAGGAATAACGCCTACTGCAATTAACAATGTTGTCACACAATATCTGAATAAAATATGTTGTTTCACTTTTTGCCTTTGTCTCTTTGGCATTATTTGGAAACAAACAAAATGGCATACGATTGTTGAGTGCACGATTTCTATTTTAGCCTCAGCAAACAACCGTTGTCGTCTCTGGTCACGCAATCTGCTCATTGAAAATTAGTTGACAGCTTCCTTTAGTCATAACGCAATTCAGCAATGAATCAAAGTAGTTTACCAACAAAAGGAAACGAATTAACAAATCAAGCAAGCACAATTCTTGGTTTCGATTCATTAAACAGGTAAAATGGGAAATACATATTGTTGATTTTTAAGAAGTGTTTAAAGATCAAACATATTTTTATGTGAATTTTAGAGTCTTAAATACATTATGTAATTCATTATGTAATTCATCATACTATTTATAAGTTTTAAATATATAATTCATAACATTTACTTCTGATATAGAATCTGAAAAGGTCGTTTCGGTTTGTTTGCTTTTGTCTTTAGTCAGATCAAAAGAATCGCACGTCGATTCCAAAGGTCACAATCAGGAAAATATGTCATGATATGTAATTTGTTATGTTGTTTTGAACTCAGCTGTAGTCAATAGGGAATTGCTCCAGCATGACAAAGTATGCAGTTCATTCGTTATCATATCGTAAAGCATGGAATGGAGAAGTCAACGTAAATAAAACAAATACTTTCATGTTATATTGTTAGAAGCTAAGATACGATTTTGATTTTACTTTAAATGGTTCAATATTATAAATAAGGGGCTCTTGGTGACCGAGAGGTCTTAATAGATACAGTATCATTAGTCTTTAACTGATTGACTTCCTACCGACGTTTGGTGGTCATCTCCGGGCAATCTGATTCCCTCCGACAATAAAACTGACCACCAAGAAATAGTTAATAGTTCTGAAAGTTGCGTTTACACAATAATTCAATCAATCTTAAAACGGTTGATCTGGCCATATCCAGATAAAGAAGTTGTAAACTTCCATGTTCTTAGTAAAGGAGGGACGAAAGATACCAGAGAGACAGTCAAACTCATAAATCGAAAAAAAAACAAAAAAAAAACTGACAACGCCATGGCTGAAAATGAAAAGGACAAACAGACAAACAATAGTACACATGACACAGCATAGTTTTAAACTAAAAAATTAACAACACGAACCCCACCAAAAACTAGGGGTGATCTCAGGTGCTCCGGAAGGGTAAACAGATCCTGCTCCACATGTGGCACCAGTCGTGTTGCTTATTTTATAACAAATCCGGTAAATAGTCTAATTCGGTAGGCCACATTCATGAAAGGGAAGGGGATTGTAGTTACGACGTAAGGAACATATCCGATATCATTTGTGAAACGGTTATTCCATAACGGTCAACCAACTCGTGATGGCGTCCGTAAAATTTACGAAGAGATGATTTCAACTTCACTATTTGAAACTCTTGATTTAAAAGCTTCCTTGTGAGCAACAATCCTCTATTAAGAAAGTCGTGATAGGAAATGCAAGCACGGGAATATCGTATCAATTGGGAGATATATACACCGTATGCAGGTGCTGCTGGAATGTTGCTTCTTAGAAATGGAAAGTTCACAATTTAAAAGCTGAAATCATCTCCTTTGTCGTAAAGTTTTGTTTTCAATCGACCCTCAATGTAACTTTTGTCTCAATTGCAATCTGTTATAATTTAAAAACTCTCACTACATTTTTATAACAATTATCTTAATTTGTTTCCAAGAAATGAATTGATTTGCTTGATAATTTTATCTCGTTTTATGTTGATTTTGTCATCATTATTGTGAACTGCTATTAATAATTGACCTCATTTTACATATTGACGTGACCGTATCTTATAAATTTAGAATGTTTGATTATTTTGAAGCTTTGTTTGATTGACTGAAAGACTATTATTTGAAAAGAGAAAAACCAATGTCATATTATGAGTAGAATAGAAAAACATCAATTAGAAAATAATTAATTGAGATGAATTAGATATTTCTACTGGACCATACATACTTTTACGCTAAATGGAATGATTCTTCTTGTTTTATGCTAACATGCATTTTTTTCTATGGTGTGCTTTTGGTGTCGTAATTTTATGTTCTTTTATTGTGGTATAGGTACAGCTGGGATATTTTGAGTATGTGATTGATGGGGTGGGTGTAGGTTTTAGGATATCACCAAAATAAAGATTTCTTGCTATTAAACCGTGATTGCTGTGTGTTTTTTCTTTCTCGGACATCAAACTTTGATTGTGTGTGTCGTTGTGTCTTAAATCGTCTGCAAAGTATATGAGAAATGTATTTGTTTAGTCATATCTTTTACTTGATTGCATCTAAAAACAACGACCAGTAAGATATCTTTTAATTGGCCGTTTCAGAATCTAAAGCATCATGGGTAATTTCATTGTTCGTACCCCAAAATGAAAATAACGTCACGTCATTGGTTAAATTTCCATTGTTTATGACATTTTTAACCAATCAGGACGTTTTGTTGTACACTTTTGAAAATATTACCCAGGATGCATTAGATTCTGAAACGGCTAATTAGATTGTGGTTGTCGTTTGTTGCTGCATATCTATTTGTTTTTCGTTTGTTGTTTGTATATAAATAGGTTGATGGTTTTCTCAATGGAATTGTTATACATTTGGTCATGTCAGGGTTATTTATAGCTCACAATGCGGTATTGATTTTGCTCATTAATGAAGGCTGTACTATGACCTCTATGTGCGTCATTCGGGATTCGAGTTTCAATTATCTTAGTGGTGATTTTGGCAAGCGTTGTTTATTGTTTGACGTCATTTATTTATCAATTATCTGAATTAACATACAACGAATATTTGAATGTGTGTTGTATAAAACCTTTAATAAAAGAGAGACGAAAGATACCAAAAGGAACATTCAAAACTCATAAGTCGAAATAAACTGACAACACGGCAAAACAAAATAGACCAAAACATCAATTAAAATAGTACCACTAGAATTTTTAATCCTGCACTTTTCAACAAGTGCATGTTAATTATCTGTTTTGAAAATAGATGACAGCTGTTCATTCTTGCTACTCAAACAAGCTCATCTAACATTTTTTAGATTCTAAGCAATTGTTGCTTTATTTGTCGTGCCTAGAAGTTACTGTTTCATACTGACCTTTTGATCTTTACTTTGAGATTTGTATTGTTTATTTTTCTATTACTGTTTTCTTTGTCGTGCCTAGAAGATACTGTTTCATACTGACCTTTTGATGTTTACTTTGAGATTTGTATTGTTTATTTTTCTATTACTGTTTTATTTGTCGTGCCTAGAAGATACTGTTTCATACTGACCTTTTGATGTTTACTTTGAGATTTGTATTGTTTATTTTTCTATTACTGTTTTATTTGTCGTGCCTAGAAGATACTGTTTCATACTGACCTTTTGATGTTTACTTTGAGATTTGTATTGTTTATTTTTCTATTACTGTTTTATTTGTCGTGCCTAGAAGATACTGTTTCATACTGACCTTTTGATGTTTACTTTGAGATTTGTATTGTTTATTTTTCTATTACTGTTTTATTTGTCGTGCCTAGAAGATACTGTTTCATACTGACCTTTTGATGTTTACTTTGAGATTTGTATTGTTTATTTTTCTATTACTGTTTTATTTGTCGTGCCTAGAAGATACTGTTTCATACTGACCTTTTGATGTTTACTTTGAGATTTGTATTGTTTATTTTTCTATTACTGTTTTATTTGTCGTGCCTAGAAGATACTGTTTCATACTGACCTTTTGATGTTTACTTTGAGATTTGTATTGTTTATTTTTCTATTATTGTTTAATTCGGGTTTGGGTCTTCGTGAAATTTAACAGAGGTACATACAGGGTTTTGAATGAGGGAAAGATTATTACAAACGGAAGTTGATTCAGACTGTGTATAGTGGATATACAACACTTCGCGGTGGCGGATTCAGGATTTGGAAACTTCTAATTATATTCCTCAGTGGTGGTCGCTGTGTTTAGAGTTGTGGTTGTTTAAATGTTTTTTTTTTCTTCTTAAAAGATTTGACAAAATACACTTTTCTATATAAGATGGAGCTCCCATTATAATTAGCCGCTAAATAAATTCAAATGTCTTCATAAAAGCAGATATTTCCCATTATGAGAGTAGATTTATTTTTAATCAATGTGATTTTTTGACTTTGTGTAAGTATACACATAATCGATATGATAGCTATGATATGTTATATAGTTATAGAAATAAAGGCGTATAATATCTATTAAATATTAACAGGTGTGTTTGTCATGATAGCAATTGATGTGTGTGATACAGATCTGTGAAAATATCGAAATTCAGAATGTGTTGAACACAAGATTATTGGAGATTAAATTCTCTTATTCGATATTTTGCTACTAATTTGACATTTGTTTGCTCGATAATCAATCATGTGTTTCATGAATTGTTCACGCTTTGTTTCATTTATTCATATTTATTATCACAGAAACGACTTTATCTCCCACTTATAACATATAAAGATATTAATATTGAAATTTCGACGAGTCTTTCTTCGTATATCCATGTTTTGATGCGGAGTCTTGGCAGCTTTCATGCAGAGACTTCACGACTTTCGATGCAGTCTTGACGCTTTGATGTGGAGTCGTAGCAGCTTTGATGCAACGACTTGACGGCCTTGATGCAGATTTGGCAGTTTGATGCAGAGTATTGACAGTTTGATGCATAGTCTTGGCGGCTTTCATACAGACTTGACGGTTCCTTATATAACTATACTCTCAATGATTAATAATAAATATAACAGCCATTCTGAAACATTTTTATTTTTTCTTCGAAATTTTCAATCCCCATACGATTTTTCAGACTTCCGATGAATTTTCTTTGGAAATTGTTAATGAAATGATGTTTCATTGTTTAACTTATCAAAATTTAAAAAATATACAAGCAAAAAACAAGATTAAAAACAGTTAGTTCAAACTGAAATCTAAATATCATTCTTAGCATACTGTATAGACCAAACCGTAATTTTGGATTTTACAAAATTTTAATCCTAGAATTTAAGAATCTAGGCAGCACATGATCATATCACAGTCACTTTTATTCTGTAGTGTCCTTTTATTTCACTTCTGACGTGGAATACTAGTATTCCATGATGTCCAGTCATTACAGAAAAATATGATGTATATTATGTAAAATAAGCTAATCAATTTATGCAATTTTTCAGGATAACTATCATAAACTCAAATAATTAAATAATTCCATGTTATATTCATTTTATTGCTTATGAATAAACGATATATATTAATAATTGAAAACAAACAGTACTGAACCGTAATACAGCAGCAAGCTTAATAACATGCTAAAATATTTGTTGTTCAATAGAAAACATTGTATGATGACGTTTCTCGTCTGACTTTGGCAAATTTGCGTTTAATTATTTATTCGTTAATGGATAGTTCGACTCTCATTGACCTATTTGGTCATATCCGCAAATGAATCGTAATTTGACAAGAAAGTATGAAAGCAATCAATAGAGAGACAATTGTCATGTAATCAATATCTTCTGATTCCTCCATGGAAACATATCATGTGGAGCGGTATTATCATGGCTTCTCGCTCCGCCATATTTTCATCGATTTATCAGAAACTGATGAGATGAGCACACAACTAGAAAATGCTTCTGTGACGTAGATAGAAATCACGTGATCGAATCCTCCATATTCTCTATTTATTCCACAAATGGTTATCTAAACAAGGAATCGTGTTTATCATATGTTGAAACGGACTAAATTTTCAATTCTTTTATTTGATCTTTGAAAATACACAAATAAAACAGAAACAAATAAGTGTTTGGATTTTAATAAAGAAAACAAAAAATATTTATAACGGTTTAGGGACAACTTGAAATGGTAAATCTTGGAAAATGGACTTCAATTATTGTATCAATTGTTATCAACATATATCTAGCATGTGGAACTGAAGTACTTACAAACAACTGGCTAGTGGAGCTAGACGGCGAAGGTGGCATCGATGCCGCTAAAGCAGTGGCCAAAAGAACAGGATTCAATTTTGTATCGCCGGTATGTTCTATGTTGTAAATCAAATTGTGTATAATCATAACACAAACATATGTTTGAATTGATTATTGTAACAATGTATAAAATCCATAATATCTAACGTCTTCCAAAGTTCCCCAACTGTAATATTTTCCATGTAAATTCTTAGGAATTCATCTGAAATTCAATGTACGATTTATTATCCCTTATCCTCAGGGCCTGTTATGTTGTTTACCTTAATTTGATATTTGTTCATTCAAATTCCCTTTTGAATATCCTTTTCTAAATAGAGATACACATATACTTCATAATGTTCATTAGGGGCGGTTTCGTTTTTCCGATGACTCGTCCGTCACTGAAAACGATTATTTCGTAATAAGTTAGTAATTCTATAAAATATTTCGGACCCTATTTTTTATGTAGGATATTACATAGGTAAGATTGTTTGCGCTAAAAACTCTTTACGACTCGAAAAAATTAGTTGGTGTACTTAAAATGCTTTTCGAAACAATATGTGGATTCCGAACACATAGATAAGTTTCAAGTTTCGGGTCAATGCATACAGTTTAAATATAAAGGTTATCCGCAATAAAACGCATCAATCAAATATTTCCAAAAAAAATTAGCATTTTGATTCCAAATCTAGATTGCCAACATTTTATTCTCTTTGGAAGTCAATATTCTAATTGTTTTTCCCCCCCGTGTACTTAAAAGCCGAACCCATTTTACCATTACATTTTTTTTTGTCTACGCATACATAGATTAAAAGTAATCATAAAATACCATTTGATATTTACTGAATTAAGTTTATATCATGATTAACTCAATGTTCTTCATATCGTTTTTTTCTGCTTTTTTTCAAGATTATACATACAATTTAAATTTAAAATTCATGAATATTTGTTTATATCTTTTCTTGCAAGAAATTTTCATAAATCTGACAAACTTATAGCAGGATGAAATAAAAAGAAATATAAGTCATTACACATAAATATATATAATCCTTATATGTAGCTACATCTACATATACCAAAGTATGGTTGACTCTAGAAAATAAGAACCTATACCGTGCTTGTACGACTCTATTTGTAAAACAAAGTATGTGCTCATATTGTCTAGTATTAATATATCCTGAACCGGAAAGCAAATAAACTAAATCATTTTGGTGATTTAATATTTTTTTAATAGTTTTTCAGTTAATACGTTATCCAAATGAATGTCAATATTTAAACAGTATGTTAAATTTTCAAATTAAAAAAAAAGTTCCTTTGATATAAGGTTGCACTGATATATCACACAGTATGTTTACGTCATCAATGTGTGTGCTCTTACTTCAATATCTTGCAATCTAATAAAAACATATCAATTTCAAAGATATGCTTATGTTGTTTATCCTCTTAATATTTCTTCAATAATACGCTTAGAATTTAACTTATCATCTTTTATTTTATAGATCAGTAGTTTTAAGATACTGACGGAGTATATTTGAAAATTTCCATCAAGTTTTGTTAGCAGAATAAAATCAAATCTTTAAAAAAGTGTCCTTTCTTTCCTAATCTTTTATAGTTTTAGTTTCGTCAAAATCCTAGTATAACATAGCTTATTATTTCAAATTATATCCTTAAATGTTATATCAAATAACCCACAAGAACAACAAACAACAAAAACAATAAGAAGACATGATTTCAGACATAACAAATTTATATAGTGTTATTTCATTGTTTTTTCTTTCTTTTTGTTAGTATTATCATCTGTTTGTCTTTCGTAGACTTATTTCTTTAAATTGTACTTCGAAATTTTCCTGTGTTTTTTATCTCTATTTCATATAAATAAAATAAATATGACTGTTTTTGGTGAGATTCGTGTTGAACTGATTTTAGTCTTTTTATGTTGTGTTTTGTATACTGTTGTCGTCTCTTTGATAGTTTGCTGTCATGGCTTTGTCGGGTTGTTTTCGATTTTTGAGTTTGAAAGTACCTTTGGTATCTTTCGCCTTTTTATGCCATGCTCTATGTACATGTTTTTTTTTGTGTTTTTTTTTTAAATATTAATAACATTTGTTGGCAGTATATTTGTCAATATCTTTATACCGCGTGTTAAATTATTTAATATATTTAGGTGGGGGTTTTCAAGATTAAAAAAAAAACATATGTTATATTTCAGAACATTAAACACATTTAAAATAGCTTATAATTCATTTCCAACAAAATCACATTACGAACTAACTTAAAGCCAATTTAAGAAAACAATACGTAAGCACGACAGACAACAAACACCCACTGATCCGATTACGATAATCATAATTTGAAATTATCTGTAAAAAATGATTTCCTCTGAATTTTTTTATTAGTTTTATATTTGTATGTAGGCTATTAAATAGTATTTTCTCTTTAAATAAGATTAAAACAAGTCATCATTAGGAAATGGCAAGCGTTTACAGATAAGATAATTGTAACCGCATATCATCAGAATAGCCATGACGTGGGAGGACAACAAATGTTTTATAAAATTGAAAATTTTAGCAATTTAAATGAAAAGAACTTTTTCTAATGGCTTAGAAAAGAAGTGATTATATAGTGTCATTAAAAAATGAAAATTTAAACAATATAAATGAATAAAACTGTTTGCATTGGGTAACTGAAAAGTAGTTATAATATAGTGTCAGGGCAGATAGCAATTTGTTTTGTGGTTTGAACAAAAATACCAATAAGGCTTGGCGTAATCGACTTATTTTCCACACTGACCATAATTGGTATTTATCATTGTTTGCTTAATCGTGATAAAATCTCTAATAAATATTGATGATTAGTAATGTGCACCTGTCCACAGGCAGACCTCCTACATGATTTATAACAATTCTAATAGACTGTGACGAAATTAATACAGCTCACACCACATATATCATATGAATTAGTTCCAGAAATCTAGTTAACTCAATTAAAAAAAAACCTGCTTAATGTTATATGACATTTTGATTAGTTTTATTACACATATATACCAAACAAAATGTTTTGGTTGTTTAAATGTGCATTTATTTCTGAAGTATGTGTTGTATTGTTTTAAAAAGGCAGACATTGTATTATTACCAATGAGACAACTCTCCACCAGAGAGCAAATGACTTAGAAGTTAACCATGGGTCATTGTATTCAGACGAGACTGTTATGTGATCTGAAGAAAAAGGCGTGTCACAATAGCTCAACATTTTTCAGTAATACCGTGAAAAAAGTGAAGAAAGCATAGTCTTTAGAATACAGCAAGCGGAAAAAAGTAATATATAGTAATAACATTACCGTGAATGATGAGGAATTGTTCTGACTTTATGTTGTTTTTCACAAATATCTAAGTATACCCTTTTAGAACGCCTATGAACCAAACGGACAAATGTATCATGACACCTAAATAAAAGAAATATACAATATACTTATATGGTATGTAGAGGACATTGAAACACATTAAACAGACACATTTTAGATTGAGATAGTTAAAACACTACAGTGTACACCTTTCTAATCTGTCTATACCATGCGTTCTTATTCTACAGTTTTTTAATGGCACCCACAGCCTCTTTTTCAGTGAGTTACAACTCTTGAAAATCTTTAGTTTAAAATGCATATTATGTTAATAACCCACACTATCGTTAATTTGTACCGTCGAAGTCTAAAATGATTTTCAAGATTTATTTACAAAATTGCCAGTTTGTCGTGTTATATTTCCCTATAACAAAAATTTAAATCAGCACTTAACACTAAACTAAAATCGTTTCACAAATTGCTTTTTGAAAGTGAAAATCGATTGTAGTGATGATATCGTAGTGAAATATTCTTTCTAATTTCCTGGAGAGTTGTGAAAAAGTAAATGTAGCCATCACTGAACAAACTAATTTCCTACATGCGACAAGAAAACAAACCTTCGACGATCTGTCGTCTGCGAAGAAATAACACATTTATGTTTCTACAATTATTTTTACTAAAAAGATAACAATATGTAAAGGTAATTTTCTGATACAGAACAATAAAATAGCTCGTTTCTATTTTGATATGATCTGATTTTGTCCAAAGCTTAAATAAATAAAGAGGGGTGGGTTAATGTTCAGATAACTAATCAAATTCCATCAAATGTTCGTGTTCCAATAAAATACTTATTGTTAGGATTGTAGTTTTGTTTCTGTTGTTGGTTGTTGTTTCTACCAGTCTCAAAGATATCTGTTTAATGATCTGTATGGCTTGAGAGTACACGTATGACTAATACTGCAAGAAATGAATTCGAATGAAACAGTCTAGCATTCATTTCTAGCCACTAGACTCACATAGAATTGGGTGCATTGTGTTAGTTTGAGTAACCTGCTTAAAATGTTTAGTTACATTTATCACAAAACGTGCAAGATTTAATCATTGATGAGTTTCTTAACATGTATACAGGATACATTTATTTTTACATTAACCTTGCAATTAATCCTGATAATCGCTAATTACACCAGCTATTTTATATAAATGACCAAACACAAACAAGGTTAACCACAGAATATTCAGAATAGAATTGTGTTGGCAACTGATATATATATATAGGAAAGCATTTCAGTAGTTAAATATAAATACTGCTCAACTTTTTAAAACACACTTTTTTTCGGAATATTTCTTAGTCTAAAAAGACGAAAAGAAACTTTGTTTCCCTTGAATATGATTCCAATTTGTTGGCCTACCAGTGACTCAATTCGAGTGCCACTGACGATTCTTATGAAAACTGTTGACTAGTATTTCCCACTTTGATATCATGTTTAAATGCAAAATGTTATCTGTCAGAACAAAGAATTAAGAACACAGTTTAATACCTTCAATAAATATGGTTGACTATAAAACTGTAAAGTTATCGAAAAAAAGAACCAGACATATGATATTGTGGAGAATCTTAAAAAAAAAATACGCTAAATTCTACGTTCAGGATCGTTACTACAACTCGCTTTCATTTTGCCTTTATTTCTCAGTTTATAGAAAATAAGATGAAGTTTGCATAGTTTTTACAATTGTGGCCTTAGAGGTTAAATATTTCCTGTTGTGACTGGGGGAAATACAGGAAGACCTTCTATTTCCTGGAATCGCGAGCCAAGTCAAAAGGATGGTATTAATTTACATTGTAAATATTGGAACACGGTCTGAACAGATGGCATTATGAAGACAAATTGAGAAACCTTACCGATGAGAACACATCGGTAAGAGATACCATACAAACGGTGTTATAAGGAAAAAATTGTTTTAAAAAACATATTGGGGAAAAAGATAACAATCAGCACATAATGGATAGTAAGACTTAGTCTTGGTCACATTTTAGCAAAGATCTATACCGAAACTAAAAAAAAAAGCCAGAGTGCAACTAAAAATTCTAAGAACTAATCATTCTGTGTAAAAATTTAAAAAAAAAGTGTATTTTTGCAAACGTTATGAAAGACAAATATCAAACAAAACCAATGCAACAACGTACAATTCTTTAGAGTGTGCAACGTCATATTGTAGCTACTGTGTAACTTGACCAATGACCAATATTGATGTATATACAATTATATGGATCAGTTTAGATGAGATTAAAAGTATGGTGAAAAAAAATGTGTACATTTAGTTGATCTTGATTTACGAAATTAACTCATCAAAGCAAATGAAGATGCATACTCAACGTTGAAAAAACTCAATTATTGATAACATTTTATAGTCTTGTTATCATTATCAAAAAACCTCTTAAACACTTTAGTAAACCATGTTATAACCTGAAAAATTGTAATACATTATTTATCTACTCTAATTTTGAGTCATTCAGAAGACAAAAAATCTTGCGTTTTGCAATATTACACAATTTTTTTTTATGGATCCGTGTATCGATGCAATGATTCTTGTAACCCTTCAGATTTTATTACTTTATTGATTTTTCTTTTCTTTTCAATACTTAAAAATGTTAAGAGATATTTCTAAGACATTAAGAATATCTATCTTCTGATCGATTCTAAACACTATCAATCACATAACTCAATTAAGAAAAGGAAAATAAATCCGTAGATTGACGACAATTTCCCTACTGAAAACAAACCGGAGTATTATAATCAATGTATTTTGGTTAGCTCCGTTGATTTTAAGTATGTTTGGTTATTTCTTTAGGGCGATTTCTATTCATAAATCTCAGTAAGAAATTTCAGCAAGACTTGATGCTGAGATAAATCTGTATTAGACATTTTCGATTATCGTATTCAAATGGTAAAAGATTGAAGAGGTTCCTGCCATTTGGAAATGATACGCATACACACGTCGACTATTTCTTCTAAATATTGATAACTATTGACACCATGGTAATACAAATGCCATTTAAAAATAAGTAGTAAACAAGTTTACTATTGCCATAATTTCTAAGATCAAATATAGTCTATCTACAAGCCTCCGGAGATATATGAAAATGGATGGAATTGATAACAAAGTAATATACGTAAATACACATTTTGCGTTAATGAGTTCAGAATTTCATATGTATTGGGCCAAAGAACGTGATCTCTCTATTGAAATAAAACATTAAATTGCCATTCCTGGATTCTCCGAGGATTTTCAACAGACATGTTCGTTCCTTATATAAGCTGTTTTCTAAGCGTCAACAACAGCAACCACGAAGGAAATAGATATAAAAATTGAATCAGGCATACCATTTCTCGCTGCATTGAAGACCTGCTGGTGATCTTCTGCTGTTGTCTGTTCTATGGTCGGGTTGTTGTCTCTTTGACACATTCCCCATTTCCATTCTCAATTTTATACAAATAATTTTTCCCTGTTCTAATTCTTGAGGGAAGAGTAATTTCCCATTGTCACAATTGCTCATTGTTGAAGGCCATGCATTGCCGTTTAGTCGTGTTCATACTCGTCATATGTTCTCGACTGGTGGATAATTGTCTCATTAAAAATCATACCACATCTACCTATTTTATTAAAAAAAAAACGTATTGCCTGTAATAATTTATATACAGTTCCTTTTGAATATGAGTAAGAGAAAGCTTCGCTCTCGTTTGTTTACTATTTACAAGATCTTTACCTAACAAAGTTCTTTAGAAAAATACAGAAGAGATAATGCAAACTTTAAGCTAACGATGATACATTCAGAAAACAACAGTCCACCAGAAATGACATTAGTGACTCAAAATTGAGCATTATAAACCTCGCCGGATTGAACATTATTCATCTATTATAATTCGTATTTTATGTAAAACACTTGTTATTAGAATACTAATAAAGTTCTTTGCCAGCTACATATGTAGATTCCTTCTCATTTTATTTATGGAGACATTTTATTGTGTTACAGTAAAGTTGTTCTGAATATTGTTACATATTCACTTTTCATTTTCAGATGTTGGGTTCTCAACGAGAGTTCCACTTTACACACACAGCTGTACCACATATACGATCCCGCAGAAGTATAATTCACACACGTAAACTTAAAGCACATCCTATGGTAAGTTAATTTTCACATTCAAATGGTTTTCATGTTTTACAATGTATTTTTTTACAATATTTTGTTTTTAGACATTACAGCATGACGAAAACTTGAAGAGTTAATCAAATTTATATTTATCTAAATAGTCTGACGGTCATATGTTTTTCTTGATCTCACTATATTTCCGATTAACATTAGTTAGTAAGTTGCTGTCATAACCTCAGATGTTTTCTTTTCATATTTCCATTGTTTCTGACATTATTTTGGTTTAACTCGTAATTCATTAAACTTTAATGTTTTCAGAAACCTTAATATTGTCCTATAAACTCAGAAAGATACTCCTTTGTTCTACCAGTTTAATATGTTCAATGAAAAAGAATTGCGTTATTTGTGTTATTCAAAACAGAAAGCACAAACAAAAAATGTTAAAATAAACGAAATATTCGGCTGCAAGTATATCTGATGGATTTGACTATATTTAAGAACATTAAATGCATAACTTTTAGAATGCATAACCAATTCCAGACATATATAGATTCTACCACTGCATCGAGTGTTATACGATATTTATCCACTCGAGACAGTTTAATTTTCAAATTTAAAACGCGAGGCTCGCCGAGCGTTTTAAATATTTAACATTTAACTGTCGAGAGTGGATAAATATCGTATTACACGAGATTTGGTGGTAGAATCTGTTTCTCTAATGATTTTCAAACAATATGTAGGCAAACGTATTCTTTTCGAATGATCTGCAAAAAAATGTGTTCTTTCTATGTGACGTCATCAGGCATCGTCGCCTTTTTTTCCTGCCGTCACAATAGGAAATTCAGAGGAAAGCAAGAAAATTCGACGTCATAATCGGATTTTAACCAATGAAGAACTGAGATCAAAATTTTAGCACGATTTAATATTGGGAAAAGCTGAACATCACTATTCAATAGTAAAATAAACCTTATGTTTCTAAACTATTTTGTTTTATCCAACATGTTGCTTGAATCACGAGAACTATGTTTATCGTAACTCAAATAACGTACTTTCAACGGTATTTCTTATTGTGGGGTATTTACTCCAACGTATTTAATGAAGACCATCGGCTAGCCTATCACATTCAATATATCTATATCAAAAATTATAATTGGATATTAATCTTGTATCCTGTCTTTTTTATCATGTGTAGGATTTCTATATTTCTGATAAACAGACAATTATATATTGTGATCTGATGTACAAAGGACGTTCGTTATTTTTTTATTCCATTTATCTATTATCACATAATAACTATTTACGTCTGTTCTATTACAATGACGTTCAATAGATGACTTTTTTCTTATTTACAATTATCTAAATACGTAAATATACTATGCAAATAAACCAAATGTCGTTTTTCATTTATAAATTGTTACGAATGAGAGAAGAAACAGATAGCTTATAAAACTTTGGTACTAAGATTTGTGAGAATGGATTTCTTTTTGGAAATAAATATTTTGTAACAGATAGCTTATAAAACTTTGGTACTAAGATTTGTGAGAATGGATTGCTTTTTGGAAATAAATATTTTGTAACAGATAGCTTATAAAACTTTGGTACTAAGATTTGTGAGAATGGATTGCTTTTTGGAAATAAATATTTTGTCAGATCTTAATTAAACACGATCCTTCTTGAAAAACGAATAAATCTTGTCGTCAAATGAACCAATTCCATGTTACAATAAATCTTGTCGTCAAATGAAACAATTCCATGTTACTGTTTGATGTATGGCATAATGTACAAACTTTAGTACGTCATTCCTTTTAATTTATAGCTCTTATGTCTTTTATTTATAGTAGAGCTGCTATGTAGTCAGGTGTCTAAGTTATTGTCCATTGTGTGAAACTCAACTTCAAAATCATGTCTCATACCACTGAAACCACTGTGAAGTCCATCTTTTAAATACAGACGTGACAGTCCTTTGCAGACGACAAATAGATTTATCACATAAGACTCTTTGAGGACAAAACATTGTTTGTTTCGTTTTAAATAGGATGGTTGCTATACATTGATATAACTTTTTTTTTATGTTTAAAGGTAAAAAGAGCCATACAGCAAACTGGATTTAGAAGAGCAAAACGAGGATTTCAGCCTAAGATAAGAGGGGTTCCAGTATCAGAAATACGTTTAAAGGACCCCGAGTCAGCCATATTATTGGACTATTCAAAATCTTATAGCTATGCAGAACCTCAGGATCCTTTATTTCAAAAAGAATGGTATTTGGTAAGTTATCTCTGTATTGTTAAATCGTAGTTCTTTTTGTAATTTAAAGGTGTATGAAGAAAATTGACTTCATGTATAGAGTAACTTTTCTTTAAGACATATACTTTATGATTGGTGCATCTGTATTGGGCACAGTAGTACCGTTACAGGATCGTAATTCTACCTTCTTGAGCTCCTAAAATCGCTTCCGATTTTTTTTTTATCGGGTTCGTGTTGAACTGTTTTTAGTTTTTTTCCGTTGCTTTTCATGTATTTGCCATTACAATGTCAATATGAACATAAGGAGATGTGGTATGATCCAATGAGATAACTTACGGCCACCAAAGGTCAAATGAAGTGGATGTAAGTTCGAGTTAGTTACGAGTTTGAATGTCCCTTTGGTATCTTCGCATTTGTTTCATATCTTCTCTTTTATTCGGCCACCACCTGTCTAATTCTTACCTCAACAATGCAATTTGGTACGGATCTTTCTTAAGTTGTTTAAGTTAAACCCTAACATCCCAAACAACGACTCTTATAATGTTTCATGTCTAATGTTATTCCGTCTCACGTCAGTTTCCTAAGACTCCAATAAAAATTACTGGTTTTTATTTCCCATGTGGTATGGAAAAAAATTGTTTTTCTCAAGCAACTCTAAAGCATTTTTCTTCACGGTTGACTTTTGTAAATGTTTGACAAATGGTTTTCACTGAGATCACGTAATAATAATCATCGATCATACTTAAATTGTCGAATAAGATTCCATAGTCGTGCTATAAACGGATTATGGTCTACTCTCTTGGTCAATTTATCATCCTCAATGACACTGAACAGACTGATGGCAACAAGAGTTACGACAAAAAACCAAGAATATTTTGTGTTCAAATGAATGCAACTTTTTTTTTCTTTTTCTAATCATCGAAAAGAACAAAGCCAGTGGCGGAAATAAAAAAAGCAATTGACGGACATTAGTAGAGAATTGTACATGTATTTAATCTTTAGCGAGAAATATGAAGAATAGAGGAATTGAATTTAAATGAGTCGTTTTATTAACAGCATTTAGAATGAAATATACTCATATTGAGCATATATAATAGAAGTATATGAAAAAAAAGAACCTTACAAGTTAAACTGAAGTTAGAACTTGCGATCCTCACCAGAAAGCATTGTAACAACTCTGTCCTTCATGTGACCAAACAAGCTTATGAATTTGGAGAATTTCATAAATAAAAGATCAAATTAGTGTACACAACGTCATGTCTTTTGAACTATAGTTTTGAAGTCGAAGCCAACACATGATCAGTTTGTTAAGGTGGTACTTAACACTTTAACTAAAATTAATTTGGCTCGTTTAATTTTCTTCAAATTTTGATAAAGTATTTACTTTGACCCTTTTACAGAAATATAAAAATTTCAAAAAATTTGAACCAACCGTTTTATCAGAAAAATTACACTGGTTATATAGTAGTTTGACAAACACCAATTTTGATCATTGAGAAGCTTAATATTCTTTTTCTAACACAACGTAATTAAAACGTTTAGCTGATATTACAGAGTTATCTCCCTGTAGTGTTAGGTACCACCTTTATTTCAGAGACAGAAAAAAGTAATATCTGTAGAATGTTACAAAACAATGGACTGTATAGTACCATAACAACGCGTAAATCTGTTTAACTGTCATAACTAAGAGAGCTAAAATCGAAGAAGACTTTCGAATTAATTGGAAAATAATTACTTTGTATTTCATAAACTTCAATGGAAATGAAATTTAAAATGCGTAGGCCGGATTCAATATAATTGCAGCTCTAGGCCGGATTGCAATATAATTGCAACTCTATCTAGGATTAAATACTTAAAGAACAAATTAAAAGGAAAAGAGAACCAGATCAATAAACACACTATGTCATAAAAAATGGATAAACAATTTAGTTAAAATTGGAAACGAAAAGCTAGACTGTCAAATTGGTCTTCACAACGGCAAAGAATGACATAGAATTTGTACAAAGATAAAGACATGAATATCCTTTGAATACGTCTCAAATTTCAAAGCGATTATCAAACATTATTGCAAGCTCAGAAGAATTGATTTGAATTATTTTTTGAATAAAAATAAATGATACGGGAAACAAAAAAATTGTTTGAACAAATACTGGTAGTATACTATTTGCCATTAGAAAATGGTGCACTGAAGTAACCTTATATAATGCCAATAATTCTTTACTATTTTCTTAATTATACTTATATGGTTAACAAATATTATTTTGCTAATATTGAAAAATATCATACCCTTTTATAAAGTCCGCGGTTTTATATTCTGGTTGGTGGTAGGCTATCACGTGCGCCCTCCCTAAAAATCAACAAATTAGGATAATCTACAGCCATTTTTATTAGAGGACAAAATATGGTCCTCTAACTCTTAATTTATAGGAGCGGTGTCTTCTGGCTATTCCTACATTTTGTATTTTACTATTCTGGCTATTCCTACATGGGGGATTAGTGGAAGAACAATACATGTTGTTATTGCAAGCTTTGTTGTTTTATTCATTAGTGTCTAATTGGATCAAAGGTAAATTTAAATGTGAAAATTAAATAAAAAGTATTTTTATATGTAAAAAATGGAATTTGTTTATTTGCAAACATGCATCAAATATTAAAGTTAAGTGTTTTTTTTTCAATTACTGTGGAATTTCTAGAAATAAAAAATTAGTAAAAGCATTTTAAGTCTGGAAAAACGTATTTAAAAGAAAACTTAAAAGTAACCCACACCTTGAATTCCAGCCTATAGAATTTATTAAATTCATTTTTTTTTTTAATAAAATGCGATTTTTTAAAATGAATATATTATCAAAAGTAACGCTAACAGTACATAATTATTATTAATACAAATTGGCCTAATAGATTAACCCAAGCTATTAACTTTGAACTGGTTTAAAATTTCCTTCAACATTCTACTACAAATGGCCGCGATGTTCCTCGACTACAAAATAGCTTTTTCACAGCCGCCTCAATCTTTCCAAGAATCAATATTAATAGGTCCTTTTTTCCACTACACTCAGTGTATCCGGCGAATTGCACAGAAACATGGTTTAAAGACTGAATACAGTGAAAAGGGCGACATTCACCAACTTGTTCGAAGAGCTGCAGTTCTACCATTTTTACCACCCAATACAGTTGAAGATGTGATGATGCAGATATTAGCACACCAACCCTAACCCTTATTTTTACAGACTTTGAAACCTACTCCTGGGTAGAAAACAACCAACTACACAACAGTAGGTCATAGAACAACAAGCCATCTAGAAGGCTGACATAGTAAACTAAAGAAGTTAGTAGAGGCACCTCACAAAATTATCTTCAGCATGCATGACCATGTTGTTGAGACAAGAAGAAGCACAGATTACAGACTGTAAACACTGAAACAAGGTTACAAAATTGTGAGCTTACTCCAGTCGAGTATGGAGATGTTGCTTTTCATGTCCTGTACATCGATTAAGACTTTATAGTCTCTTGTATATTCAATTTATAAGTGCAATGCATTACTGTGTGAGTGTATGATTAATGTCAATTTTGTGTATGTTTGGTGCTTTGTTAGGTATAAATCAAATTTAGTGCTGTGATTCAAAGAATAATCATTAAAATTCAATATTATTTACTTGCATAGATTAATGTTTGCACCTAAATAATTGTAATTTCTTGGGAATAACATTATGCCAATGAATTCATTTTGTTTTGTTAATATTATTTACACAATATGTGCTATGAAATTATTAAATAAAATATTGTAATATAAACTATTCTTTTTCTTTATTTTTCACAAGATTTACCTGGATTTACCTTGATTCATTAGTCTAGTGTTGTTACTACATTTTCCTACATAATCCCATTGTTTACATAAAAATTCTGGCTATTCCTACATAAAATTTTACTATTTTACCTATAAAATTCATAATGTAGGAATAGCCAGAATGAACCATAGGAGCACCCACTCCTAACTTTAAATTTTGTATCCGCGCCTGTTGTAAGACTTTACTCTGATATACTCAACTGCTGTTTATGAGTTTATCCCAGATGGTGTTGAATATGTATTCTAGATATATATTTTTCAAATTCCTATTTCAATCTATATACTAAAAAAAAGGGGCAGTTTTAATAGAAATATTATTCGCAATAATCGTTTGCTATATATTTTATGCCTTAAAAACGACCAAACATGCACTGACCTAAAGCAGTAGCGTATGTACCCTACCATCCTTAAAAATATGTAGTCTGAAATATATATTTTGAGGCATCTCCTTTACCATTTATTTATTGTTTTGTATTTGGTTTATTGTGCTCTGCTGCACACCTGACCAATGTTGGGGTTAGGGTGGTAACATATTAATTTCTGTGTCAATTAAGTTTCTTTTGAACAGTTGTCTCAATTGCAATCATACCGTATCATCTACCATTCCACATTAGATATGTGCCTGACCCAAGTCAGCAGCGTTTAGTTTAGTGGTTTTCGTTTGTTGCTTTATATGATAATTATTTTCTGTTAATTGTTTTGTACAAACATCACTTTTCTTGTTTGCATTGTATTTTACATTTGTCATTGGTTGGCCTTTAAAAGCTTGCTGTACGATGTGGGTTTTATATCATTAAAACATTATTTTCAATACATCAAATTGTGTGTTTTTTTAATTGGCAGTTATAAAGTCAAGTGTCTTGATAACGTTTCGTATCTTATCATGTCACGAAGTTATTACCTTAAATGACACCAAGCACTTGTTTAGAATACTAACACTCAAGACTTATTGAATTATTAATTGCTTTCTGCATTTAATGTTAATGTTTTTGTGATAAAAATAGTATTGAGTAGCATGTTAAGATTTGCGAACTATGACGTAGAAAGTATCTTTACTTTAAAGTTTCTGTTCGAGTGTTGCAATATGTCTTCCAGTTCACGCGAATTGTAATCAGTACACGTTGCGTTTACTGTTGTTAGTGGAAATGTACGATGACAAATGTGTACCGATCCCTGATTAATTCCATTATGCACGCGAAAACATCTACATAAATGATATACGAGAGGTTCCAAAATAACTCTGTGTTTAGTCAAACCTTTTTTGAATTTATGTTCCAGCCTAAGTCACTTGTAAAAATTGTCCTCCTACGTTTAAACTCCGTTAGAAAGGTTATCTACGTTGATTCTACTTAAAGGTGATACCAGATATGCAAATGAATTTGCTAGCAGTGCATTTTGAAGTTTGGTGATACTATCAATTATTTTATCTAATGTTGATTTTGGCCCTTTAGCATCTGAAAATTCTGAAATTGAATTAAATTATTGTAATAATAATTAAATTGTTCTGCCCTTTTCAAGATTCACACAGGCTATCATATCAAAGATGATGATACGGTGTTTATTCTGTCACTTTGTAATGTACGGCCTTCTGGTAGCGTATTTAGGGGTGACAATCGGCAAGAAAATATAAATTGCAACTTCCTTTCCATAAAACCGTTCTATTATCAGTTCAAAAAGAAAAATCAATCAAATCGGCCCCCTAAGCGATGATTACCATTGCCAATTATCTTATCTAGTACTAAGCAACAATTGAGTGTGAAAGGTTCATTAAAAGACACAAAGAGGAATGGTATTGGTTATTCAATCTATGTAGATAGAAATCAGTGGAATTAGTCTTGTCCACAAAAACACTTCATATTACAAATACTAAATAAACGTCATTTACCATAAAATGCAAAAGTGAACGATAAAAAACAACCGAAAAACAAACACAATTTCTAAAAGGGATAAATTTCATAAAGAAAACTGCTGTCAGAGCAATAGCTGATCGAAAAACATTTCTAAATGAAATATCATAAGACCTTTTAAAGAAACTTCAGATTACAAATACTAAAATGCAAATGAACGACAAACAAACCAAATGAAAACTAACACAACTTCTTTATTGAGCCTAAGATACCAATTTCTTAAGTGGCAAAATTTCATAAAGAAAACTGCTATCGAAGCAATGACTAATCGAAGAACATTTCTAAATAAAATATCACAAGACCTTTTAAAGTAACTTAAAGGTTTTTAGCCATAGAAATAAATTGGCCTATGTTGTATGGTAATTGTAGAAAATCATCAATACTGTTTCATATGTCAATTACATACACTTATACGAGAAGCAAAGTCTTGTAATATCAAGTTTCTTGGCTTCCAAGCGTCAAGTAATCAAATTATTTCTTTTCAAGTTGGCTTGATAAGCATTCGACTTCAGTGTTTACTGCGTTTTACAAGTCACTGATTATCTTGTAAAAACCTTTCTGTAGACTTTGATTTAATTTCCGTCTTCTCATTCGATTTGACTTACTTAGTATGACATAATATTGATCCTTGTTACAAAAAGGCCTAAAATATTTATGATATAGAAAAGAATTTCTTCCAATATTCAAATTAGGAAATGTAGTATGATTGCCATTGAGACTAATATCCATTAAGACCAAAAGACAAGGATGACAAAAACTACAGGTCACTGTAAAGTAAGCTATAAAAGTCCAAAAAGAATATAAAATAGTTCAAAAGTATATGATTATGTCTGCTTTAGTTTTTCAACGTTATTAAAAATTGATAAGGCATTTGATGCAATAGCAATTATGTAATCTATATTCTGTAAAATTTCAAAAGATACAATTTGCGTTTTTTGGGAGCCAAAATTTGTTCATGGCTTCCTTTTCAACTTTTGTTCTCTTTCCATCATTCTGACCTTCCTTTATATCAAATTAACGCTAGTGGATTATTATATTTGCAATTTCGTATCTGAAAATAAACACCTCACTAGAATTTCGAAATTTATACAACATCAAAGCAGCAGCATTTTATCTTGGCATTGTCTGGGAGGTCTTACATGGTGAACTAGAAAAGCCAAACGGTTATAACTAGATTTGAACAGCATCATTCATTCATGTGTCTAATCAAATTCCTTAGTTTTTTAAAATTGCTTGAGCTATTTAAAACAAAGCTGGGAATTAAAATCAGTAATTCCTTGGGGAAACTTCTGGTGTTTTTACATCAAAATTACCTGGTGCATTAGATTTGCGCATATAACCATTACATTTACGTGTAAAAATAATTTTTACTTACCTTACCATTGAAAAAAATTCTTTCAAAAATGTCTTTGTAAAAGTAAAACAGAATTGAACACTTGCAAGAAAACTATTTTTATGGTTGATACCGTGAAACGGTATAAAACGGCAGCTTAGCCAAGCGGCACTATTAAACATATATGAATCATTCATGTCGCTTCTCATGTCCGCACTTCAATGGGTATCACTCTATATATATTCATATGTTTATTTCAGAAAAATGTTGGCCAGTCTGGTGGTAAACCAGGACTAGATTTAAATGTAGAAATAGCATGGGCAATGGGATATACAGGCAAAGATGTTACAACAGCTATTATGGACGATGGTAAGTTTATATAGTTATTGCAAATCAGGAGATAACTGTTTTGTATTTTAAGCTCCGACGACATTAATTGGTAATTTGATGGTCGCAAATTAATTTTACTGGCGACGCGTAAGCGGAAATAGCTGAAATACCGATCACCACGGAAAATTCAAAACGGGAAGTCGTAAACCAAATGACAAAATCAAAAGCTCAAACTCAACAACTGTTACATCCCCGACTTTGTACAGGCATTTCCTTATGTTGAATGTTTTGGATAAAAACCCGGTTTCATAGCTAGCTAAACCTCTCACTTGTATGACAGTCGCATACAATTTCATTATATTGATAGTAATATGTGACCAAAAACAAAAAAGGTCAAATTTGGTCAAAATAGGGATGCAGCAGTCAACACTATGCTATAATCTTAATCACTATTAACGCGAATAACTATTGAACAAAGAAAGACAAAATGGCATAATCAAAAATCTATATTGTACATGTTTATTGTTATGAATAGGAAATTTGTTGTTTTTGTTATTTAAGGAATGACTGATTTATGTTCTGTCTATGAAGAAATAATGTGAAAAATTAGGTGCACACTGAATATTTTTTTCAATGTTAGTTCGAATAGAAAGAAACAAGTATAATAGTCATTCCTTATAATTTAATTTCTAAATTCCATTTTAAGCCGGAGTAAATTACGAAAAAGTTCATGACGTCAAGGTCAGCAAATCAGAAGACGTGTTACATCCAAATTATGTATTATTAGTAAATTCATTCAAACTAAGCATAACAAGTTATCTCAAAGGCCCTGGTGAATTGCTGTTGAGGTTTTTGATTATGGCATATATATGTCCCCATTCTTGTAATATCTCGACTCAATTCGTGTTTGGTATTCGTCACACTGCCATTATATTGTCCCTCCACAACTTTCGTTAAATTTTATTAAGCCTTTCAATTAAGGAATAATAGGATATTTGGTCTGCTAGACAGTCACTTCCTATATAACACAATACTTTATTTTACACACAAAGCATGATGTTTTATTTATAAACGAGTGGGGTTATACTTCATCGCGTGCAGTTTCTTGTTGTATATTATTATAAATAAAAGATTGTGAAGCCGATTTACATTCAATCATTTTAAGTCATAAAGTTTAAAATCGCTTGTTTTAAATGATGCCTTGAATGAAAGAGAGTAAATCAATGGCGTTTTTTCAAATCGAAATTAAGATAGTGTGATGCGTTCTTACATGCTGCAATAGCAGAAGGCTTGAAAATTGGTTGTCTCCTC
This sequence comes from Mytilus galloprovincialis, assembly GCA_037788925.1. Taxonomy (NCBI): domain Eukaryota; kingdom Metazoa; phylum Mollusca; class Bivalvia; order Mytilida; family Mytilidae; genus Mytilus; species Mytilus galloprovincialis. The sequence goes on along the minus strand of CM075334.1, from coordinate 41,854,664 downwards.
TGAATAAACTCATCATAGATACCATGATTGAAATTTTATATTTGAGGTAGACTCGCGCATTTCATCTACAAAAGACTCATCAGTGACGCTCGTATAAAAAAAGTTTAAAAAAACAAATAAAGTACGAAGTTGAAGAGCTTTAAGGTCCAAAAAGTTTTGCAAAATTTAGCTCAGGTAATTTATTTCTGAGGTAGAAAAGCCTTAGTATTAAAGAATTCTAAGTTTTGACTTTCAGTAAATGTTTTACATAAAAAAAGGTATGTAATGTAGGAAATTAAACAAAATAGAATCGTGAAGAGTAGTCGTCGAGTACTGATTCAAAATTAAAGCACTTTGCCATAAGACGGTTTTCTGATTCGTCTTTGACGCCTATTGGTTGGTTGTTGCCTTTAACATGTATTGGGGCGTTAAGCAACCAAGCAACATTAGTTAACGTTTAATGGTTATTTTTTTAAAAGTTATTATTGATAATTTTCATCTTCAATTTTGTTGATGAATCAAAGAAACATTCCCATCAATAAGCGGACAATAACTTTGCACCATTTAATTTCTGTCATATTGAATTTAGCTTGGCTTTTGTAATATGACAAACTCCATAAGCTACATCAAAAAGGTTTATGAAACTTATTACATGTGACTTTAGTATGAAGATATAGACAATAAACACGTGATTTTACCACAATTAAACATTAATTACTGCTTCGTTTCGAAATAGAAATTTAGATTCATATTTTATTTTATTAAAGAAATACAAAAAACATCATTTTGTAAAATTATATTTATGATAAAATCTATGTATCTTAAATAATTTATTGATTCTAACAAATTTCATTATCATTAACATTTACCGCGTTACTAACCTGTGAAAACCACAGTTTTCAATTCTTTTGTAAACGTTCAAAGACCGAAATGAATTAATCGAGCAATAAATTGAGTGAACTGATAAATCATTAAAGAACTTGAATAGATTGGTAGATCGTAAAAAGACTAAATGTATTACTTCAGTAAAAAAAAATATTTAAACAATAGTAATTGGGGGCACAGATAAACAGTTGAATAATCAGTTTGAACTTGGTACATAAATGCCTGTACAAAGTCATGGATATGACTTATGTTTTCGAAACATTTGACTTGTTTGAGCTTTAGATTTTGCCATTTGATAAAGAACTTTTAAATTTTCCTTGGAGTTAGGTATTTTTGTTTTTCCCTTTTTTCAGTTGAAGAGTCAAAAGTAGTAAGTAGCAATTCTCAGGCCGAAACTATTAATAGCCAAATAATTAAACAAAAACTTATCATTTTAATAAAAATCCGCTGTTCGAAACTTATAAATCGATAGAAAAAAACAAATCCGGGTTACAAACTAAAACTGAGGGAATGAGGGAAACGCATTAAATATAAGAGGAGAACAACGACACAACATTAAAATTAACACACACAGAAACGAACGTAGCATTACACAAAATCCGATGAGAATAACAAATATAACATCAAAACAAAATACATGAATTTTGGATAGAAAAGTACCGTGACACAAGACAACCGTCCAGGTCACCAGTTCATCCAAAAATGAAAGGATAACTCACCTCGTCTATTCTAGCAATAACTCATTTTTTTTACAGCTCGATAGAGGCACTTTCTGATGTTTGGGAGTAAAACACCAACAGTCAATCAATGTTTAGTGATTAGAATTATTACACAATGTTGACTGCGAACCCCCTTTTTTGACATTTTTACCTATCATGTCTGTTTGTTTTGATCACTCATTGTTGCCAATATAATGGGATTTTATGCGACTGTCATATAAGCGATAGGTTTAGCTAGCTATATAACCAGGTTTAGTCAACCATTTTTTACATTTAGAAAATGCCTTTATCAAGTCAGGAATATGAGTTATTGTCTATTCGTTTGGTTTGTACTGAGCTTTTGATTTTGACATTTGATTTTTTTCAAAGCTAACTATAAAACTAGGTTAAGTCCCCCATTTTCTACATAAAAAAATGCTTTTATCAAATCAGGACTATGACAGCAGCTGTTTGATATGTTCGATGCCACTGCTGTTGGACGTTTCAACCCCGAGGGTAACACTTACCAGTTGCCAGAACTTCGGTTTTGACATGAATATCAATTATATGGTCATTTTTATAAATTTTCTGTTGCAAAACTTTAAATTTTTCGGAAAAGTAAGGATTTTCTTATCCAAGGAATAGATAACCTTAGCCGTATTTGGCACAACTTTTTGGAATATTTGGTTCTCAATGCTCTTCAACTTTGTACTTGTTTGGCTTTATAACTATTTTGTCACTGATGAGTCTAATGTAGAAGAAACGCGCGTCTGGTGTATGAAATTATAATCCGGGTACCTTTGATATCTATTGAGCTTTTGATTTTGGCATTTGATTATGTTCAAAAACATTTCGTTTTAAATTTTCCTCGCAGTTCGATATTTATGTTGTTTTACTTTTTACAATCGACGTTCATCTAGTTAAATAACGCATGTATCATATATCTATAATACTAAAATTACGAGGTCCAATTTATCAGCCGGCATCAGGTAAAAACGACATATCAAAGAATTCAACTTTATATATAGCTAATATAGGACAATTGTGTAGATTAAAAATTGTACTACTCCAGACCCTTTTGTTTTCCACATAATTAATATTGCCAATAATTAACAAGTTCCGGGTCGAATCCGGTACCGATACCAAAAGTATATTCACCTGTTACCCATTACCTTATCTGTACGTTCCGCATCTAACAGGCGCACCACCAAATGGTGTATTTGATTTTACTATATACACGGGTCATAATCACAAAGTCGACACAACTAAATTCAATCATTGTCAAATTGTTCCCTATTGTAGTTTTTTAATTAGTAAAACTTTCTAAGATAACAATACGAATACTAAAAATTTGGACTAAGGCGTATAGGTACAGTTTTCAATTAGTTAGCGGGCATGACGCAAAACAGCGAATCAAAGATTTGAACTTTATTGGACAATGCTGTTGATTAAAAAATACTCAATTCCAGGACCTGAATATTACCAATAATTGAAAAGTTCCAGGTCGACGGGTTCAAACAGAAAGATTTGAAAGCAGAGAAAACTGTGTATCTTATAATCGGCACGACTTTGCAGTATCAGATGACATCTTATCGCTATTTAGTCCATTCCGGGAAAAACAGTCATTTATACAACTTCCTGTTTGGGGTCACCGGCCGAAAAATGGAGGTCATCAGTAGTGAGCTGAGGGAGAATAAACTTTAGAAAGTGATCATCAAGAAACTTTGATATAGTATGATCCACTTTTTTCGAAATTAAAATTGAAGTAAAAAAATATTTTGTTTGAAGTATTTACGGTAGTTTAAACAGGTCTCATTAAAAAGTATCAAGCATGGTGAATTGTTTAAACAGGGTCCCAGATAGCTTCAACTGGATGAAAAAGTTGTGTAATTTTAGAACTTATCCGGAATGGAATAAATAGCGATTAGGTGTATACCAATACTAAAATAAGGCTTACGCATAGTTATATACTTTAATTCAGTCACGGACCCGCGATATCACGGGTGTGTTTTAGTATATATAAAAATTGAATAACGGCTTTTGAACGAACATTCCACAATCACGGTGCAATGCAAATTGAATTTGTTTTCATTTATGATGGCCGTTAAAACCTTAGTAACAAACATGTAATGACATACGTTGATTGTAAGCAACTAAAATGACGATTTAATTTTGCTTTATCACAAATCAGTATTGAAAATATGTGAGCGTATTCTTTGTGATCGTGTCGTCAATACTATGATTTTAGATTAAATCGGAACTTTTATCCCACAGTAATTATTTTATGGAATCAGTCTTGTATACCTAATATGGACAAACGTAATGCCATTACATTATGGAACTTTAATTACTGTATGATTAATTTCTTATTGATCTATTTTTCCCTTATCATGAGAGATATTGATTGTTTACAATATGGTCAGGACTGGTATATGGTGCTTTCATATATCATTTAGTGGTCAGCGTCTAGTTTCAAAATGGTTTATGATAGGATGATAATGTTATCTTAACGTGTTACATGAACACGATCATACAAGTCATATTCCGTTATAATTATATTTTGTAAGCATAAACCAACGAAATCCTAATTTTTAAATTAGTATGAAATGATAAAGTTATAGTTGATGTCATTTACCAGGTTTTATCCACCATTTTCTACATAAGAAAAATACCTGTACCTACAGGAATATGTCAGTTGTTATCCATTCGTTTGATGTGTTTGAGCTTTTGATTTTGCCATTTGATATTGGTCTTTCCGTTTTGAATTTTCCTCGGAGTTCAGTATTTTTGTGATTTTACTTTTTTTCTAACCGAAGAAAACATTAAATGAATCCAGTCACCACCTTAGACGTTTTAGACCATATTGTTTTGCTTACTAAATAAAGCATACATTGAACAGAATACAAAATACCTTGAATTCCCAACGTTTAGTTATTCAAGAAATCTATATATGTAACCGCCTTGGTTATCTCTATATATCATATTATAAAACACATTCCGTAATGCAGTTATTTTATTGATACGGGTATAGATTTCCATTATGTTTGCCCTGATAAAGTGCAGTTTTGCTAAATTTAGCAAGTAGATTTCATTTCGCATTTCGAAATGTATCTTTATTATTGATGTAAACAATTTACTCTATTTTTGTTTTTCAATAATAAAGTCTGGATTGATTGTTTCAGGTATAGATTATTTACATGAAGATTTGAAGAATAACTATGTAAGTATGCTTGGGAGTAATAGAGGGTAATTTTTCCTCCCACTTTGTTTCCTATTGATTGCTCTTATGAAGAAAATTGATATCTTTAGATGTCAGCTTCAACGATTGTAAGTTGAAGATTGTCGGCATGAATAGAGGATAGATTATATTACGCAAAATGAATAATAAGTCTCCCCACAGACCTTAATGTAAAGAGGAAATAATTATTTCGGTAATAGACTTTTGGACTTAAATATTCCGAAGTTGTGTAGTTTATTCCCGAAACACTGAGCAAAACATTTTTGTAAGAGTATGAGAATTAGCCATATGACAACAATAGCAAGGTTATCAGCCTTTGATACGTAACAAAATTATTGCTTTTTCTAACCGTTGACATTTATGTTTACTGTTGTAAATTGATTTTGTTTTTTGTAATGTCACAGACATTAGTAATAAGATGGGCAAAAATTTGATAAACTGAAACGAATAATGTTTGTAAAAAAAGAACTATAAGAATCGTTTACAGTAAAAATTTTCTGATATTTTTTCTACATAGTATAATCATATGTAAACGTTAAGTCTTCTTATTTATATCTTCATCATTATAATATGAAGCTGTGTTCGGTCATAAGAGAGTAACTGGTTTTCTATGCATACAATGTATTTGTGGTTATAGTACTATATTTCGGTTTTTGTTTTGATTACAGAATGCAAAAGCCAGTTATGATTTTAGCAGTAACGACCCTTACCCATATCCACGTTATACAGACACATGGTTTAATAGGTAAGTCAGGAAAAAATTATTTAGGGAAAAAGTTGCTTTCAAAAGTTTGATGTGTTTGAGATTTTGATTTTGTCATTTGATGAAAGACTTTCCGTTTTAAATTTTCCTTGGAGTTTGTTTTTTCTTCCTATCTTGCTATTTTACTCGATTAAATATTCAACTATTTTTTGTACACTCTGTCTTGCCACGGATGATACACGATTGATGTTTCGCTTTAGGTGTTCAGATTGGAAATATTTTAATTAACTTTATTTTGAAAGTAATCCTTTTTTCGTTTTTACACGCGACTGAAGTCGTGGTATCACAACAAATGATGTCATGATACTGGATTCTGGAATTAAAAGTAAATTCCATTTTTCAAATCTTTAATATATTTTGGGGAATGGAAAGTCAAACAGGGCAATATGGTTTAAAACGTACGGACATAACTCTAAATAGAGACGAAAATATACCGAAAAGGGATATTCAAGAAAAATGAACTGAAATTAATATATAACCTATACATGTAATTATTAATTTCCTCTTACAAAACTCAATATCATTGAAATTAAAAAGGGAAAATAAATTCTCTATCGAATTCATTTCCCTAATATGAACAAATAGCATTATGTTTCTTTTACATTCTCATTCAGTAATTTCATTGGGTATCAATCATTCCGGAAAGCAAAGCAATGTTTAATTCCTTTTAACATGACATCGATCATAAAGTTTCATGTCCTCTCCGTATGAGATTTCTGTAAAAGAATCCATTATCTTTATAAGACAATCTCATAAACAGGAAGTTAATACTAGGCTTTGTTTTGATATTCCCAATAAATTCGATTTCTCAGGATATATTGTAATGGGAATCAGACAAAATAGATTAGAACGGCAAATTTTACTAACTAGTGATCTTTAAATATTTTAGAACATATTAGGCTCTGAGGATTGTTCTTATAAGAATGATTTAGATGAAAGATATATCATTTTTTGTCGATTTGGTCTCCCGGATTGCACTTCTGTATTATAATGTTTTAAAGTTCACGTCCATGATTGACATCAATATTCTCGGAAATAATCCTTGTGCATTCTAAATCAATTGAACTAATGCATTTTAGTATTGATACAGATTGTAGTGTTATTATATAATCATTTTGAGGAATATAATTTAGGTTTCATTAATCACTTTTAATTCCAGTGCAGTGAACATGAAAAATAGCAACATGAAACAATTTAAACTAATAATCCTGCTATTAACCTGGGAAAGGCGATTAACCTGGAAAAGCAATTAACTTTCTTTTTCTTTTAAAAGGTTTTCAAAATTAAATAAAATGCTTTGCGCTTAAAATTTTTGTGTCATATGAAATAATAATAGTTAATTGATCTAATCCGTAAAAGTAGGTTTCCACTTAAAATTTCTCCTGATTAATGTTCATGTCCAAAATCTGTAACTTTTACACAACATCAGGACTAATTATGATATTTTCACTTGATAACATGAGAATATAAAATGGCGAGATTAAAACTTATAATATTTGATCAACGACATCGTCTGGCATAAAATCAATTTGTTATAAATCCTAATTATTCATTTCTTAATAGAATGATTGAGAAATTCTGCAATAGAAACTCCGATTCCACATGTAAATGCTTATGACTGATTTACATTTTCACTCTAAATAGGTTCAATGATTTGAAGAAATACCAATGTTGATAGTGCTTAAGAACTAAGATATTCATGTTATTCTTGTGGTGGACATTTTTACAACTCATAAATTATTCATTTCCTCTGAAAGAAACAAAATTCATCTCTGAGTCCGATTACATTTGTCATTTTTTGACCCCCCGCAAAGACGTTTCGTTTCATTTCCATATCATTTGTAATCCAAAGTAGTATTTTCTTATATTGTAATTGAAATGTAAAAACAGTTCTATGATATCAAAATTCCTGTTTCTTGTATTCGGCTGCAGACAGATTGTCTGAAAATTTATATATTTATATATCATTCTATCAAAAATATATTTAGAATACAAATAAACATTTGTTCTTTTTGTGAGAGTTGTCTCATTGCAAATCATACCACATCTTCTTTTTTACATAAAATATAAATTTAAATATTTCAGCCATGGTACACGTTGCGCGGGTGAAGTAGCAGCTGCACGTGATAATAATGTCTGCGGTGTTGGTGTTGCTTATAATTCCAAAGTTGCTGGTAAGTGTTTGATTAGGACAACAAATTTGATGATCAAACATTTTTGAAAATCCCTTATTGAACATCTATATTCCAATTACTTCATGATAAAATAAGATAAAACAAACAAGGCCATACGGTGATCCATACTTATTAACTTCTATGTCATTTGGTCTCTGGTAGAGAGCTGTCTCATTGTCAATCATATCACATTTTCTTATGTTTATAAACAAAACCTGATGTTCTGTCCTGGTTTAGTTTTGTGCTCAGTTTCAGGATTTACTCATACTAGATTAGCACATATCCGAAACTTTCGTCAGCTACTTGCAGATTTTATTTTTGTATTCCTATGAAGCAGAATTTATCCAAGGGCTTGTACAGAAAGGAAAAAAGAAATTAGCACAGTCTTTTAGTTTCACCTTTCGGTATATTGATGATGTACTGTCTCTTACTAATAATATGTTCAGTGATCACTTACATTTAATATATCCAAGTGAACTTGAAATTAAAATTACTACCGACACAGATAAATCTACTTCATATTTAGACCTTTTTCTCGAAATGACTACTAATGGTAGGTTGAATACCAAAATTTATGACAAACGCGATGATTTTAATTTTCCTATATTAAACTTTCCATTTCTGTGTAGCAACATCCCAGCGGCACCAGCATTTGGAGTATATATGTCTCAATTGATGCGTTTCTCTAGAGCTAGCTCAAAGTACGTTGATTTTGTTGAATAAGGGATACTGCTTTCTCAAAAGTTGCTAAGACAGGGCTATGAATCAATCAAATTAAGGTCATCACTCAAGAAATTTTACGATCGCCATCATGAGCTGATTTGCCATTATGACAAAAGTGTGTCAGAAATCATATCTGATATTTTTCCTCAGTCATAATAACCTTCCATCATTACCGAACTGAACAAAGAAATAACACGACGGGTGCCGTATACGGTGCAGGAAATACTTACTCTTCCGGAGCACCTGATTTCACTCCCGGTTTTTAGTGGAGTTCGTGTTGTTTCTTATTTATTTTTAACTGTTGATGTAAATGTCCTTTGGCCTTATGAGTCTTTGTTTACTTCTTGGTTTTGAATGTTATTGTCTAAAGAGGGATCAAACCTATTGCGTAATTTGTTAAAATTTGCTCAATTTATACCAGCAATAAAAGAATAATACATCATTGGGGGAAGCAAACCTTTCCCAATATTTTGTTTGCATAGTTTTTCTCCAGCCTCTACAAACTATCAAACAAATCATTTTAGGTCTTCGAATGCTAGATCAGCCTTTCATGACCGATCTTATTGAAGCTAATGCTATGAGTCACATGCCAAATGACATAGATATATACAGCGCCAGTTGGGGGCCAACAGATGATGGTAAAACTGTAGATGGACCAAGAAACATGACGATGAGGGCAATTGTCAAAGGCGTAAACGAGGTATGTTTTTTCATGATAAATTGAAAATAGCGACATTTAACACCATACGTTTTTATCTAAGTTGTTTAGTTATGCCAGTTTGTTTGTGTAATATGTCCATGATGTTGCCATCTGAACTGTATGAAGTGGTTCTGCAATGACTCTATTCAAATGTAGAAAATCAATAGAGATATATTGTAAACCTTCTTCAGTCATATATGACTTTGTCAATGATAAGACCCTTATCTTGTCTCGTGCATTTAGTATGAATAATAGCTTTAACTGTCAATTTAAGCATTTGATTAATCAGGTAATTTTAATTTCAAGTGGCAAATTCATTGTCGTCATATTTCTATGGAAAATTTTATTTTCACCATCACTAAGATGATGTGCATGGAATGCCTCTTAGAAGATAAGGAACATGTTTCCCTTATGTGGATGGTTCAAGATTTTAGAATTTGCTGCTGCTTAGACATGCACATATAAAATGCTGATTCTGTACGTGTTATTAATGATATAAATGCAACTGACTGATAACATTGAAACAACTTATCAGTGTGAATACCGCTTCAGAAACTATGTATTACTGCATTTCCGATATGTCCTTCAAGCAGTACATTTCTAACGTTGATATCTTATTCTTTTTTATCCGTAATATCTTATTTTGCTATTTTGCTTATTACTTGGCCTGACATCTAAGCGATCATTTGATCGAATCGTTTACAGTGGTTGTGCAGCTTCTTCTGATATTAAATCATCTTTTGTAGTTTGAAATACCAAACCTTTGATTACCGATGTATGACATAATACTTTTGTTTCTTTTGATCTTCTTAAGATGATTTCTTCCACATCAATAGACAATGTATTTTACTGAAAGCAAACTGTCTTTTGAAAAGTGCATAAATATGAGGCACGAATACTTTCTTACGATTTTCAAAAATTAATCCATTGTTTATACTAATTAAGAGATGGAATTGCATTAACATCAAACGAGGCGAATCTCTGGTGCGTCGACAGAATAACCGACTCTTGTTTTATTTAAGTGACATGACGAGCGTCCAGTGTCGCGTTTTTTCTGCCCCAGTGTTTGTTTTCGACTTTAGAATTTGTTGTCTCTCTTTTATATACAACATCCGCCATGCGAATCTAGAAACCAACTGCGAATAGGACCAAACCTATAAATTTTCAAATTATGCAAATTTTCTATAGACTCTATAGTCTTAAACAGCGAAAGCATGTCATTGTTCATCTGATACCTTTTGTATCAGCTAACCAAATAATGTGAACGATCGTTTTAAATGTCGAATTCATCCGTTTTTCACTAGAAGGAAAACATCTTTGCTAATTTTTGATATTTTACGTAACAAGCCGTATTATAATCTCTTTCAATATGTTTAATTCACTTTTTCTTTTTTTCTAATTTTGTTTTTGGGAGGGACAGTAATTATCATGTAGACCCCCTCCTTATCTAGTGAATGACATTACCTTATTGATCAATAATTATTCATGCTTTGTTGTTTAAGTAACAAAACCTTTTTTCTCTTCACTCCTGGCCTTTTTTTGCAATGTTTTCCAGTTTCTTATTTTCATTTCATTTTCTTTACCAGATATGCTATTAAATTCATAGCAGATTTTTATTTGAATATGTCATAAACACCTATATTCAGTGCTTATTTTCTTCCATTTGGATTCTGTATTCTATAAAACTAGTCACTTATTTTTGGTTCAGAATTAAACCGTCATACTCTTTGTGACTGATGATATAACATTTGATATTATAGGGTCGACATGGCAAAGGTAATATATATGTCTGGGCTTCCGGTGATGGAGGAGCTGATGATGATTGTAATTGTGACGGATATGCTGCCAGTATGTGGACTGTTTCTATCAACTCTGCAACTAATGATGGTCAAACGGCCGGATATGACGAATCATGCTCATCAACTCTAGCATCAACCTTCAGCAACGGTAAAAGCACACTGAGAGACGCTGGTGTGGTAAGATATATATTCCTGCTTTAAGCTACTGTTAATGAAAATGTGTTTCACTAGACATATAAATAACTATCAGTTGATAAATAGACAAAACGATTTTCAAAATTTCTTTTCTCTTTGACAATAAGTTTAGCGGTTATATGGATTTTCGTTTTAAGATCTTTTAACTGATGCTTGAAAAAATATCCTTGGTTTCTCCATTATTAATAATCAGTCATAAATGTTTCTTCATAGGCAACAACAGACCTGTACAACAATTGTACCACGACCCATTCCGGAACTTCCGCTGCTGCACCGGAAGCTGCGGGTGTTTATGCCTTAGCTATTGAAGCAAAGTAAGCCATTATTTATTTAACCAAGTTATAAGCCTGGTATCTGTGATGATTTTTTTTCACTGTATTTATCTTTAAAAATATTGTATAAAAAAAAGAAATATTTTATCGTTATTTATTAAACAATTTAATGTTCATCTGATGTTAATTGAATTGAGTATGTTGAAAAAAGTCTTACGTTGCAGAAAGAAATTAATTGTATCAGGACTTCCGTAAAAAAATTATCTGATACAGTGAACCGATGTCTTCATTCCTGAAGTGAGTCGTTAAAAAGACCAATTCTATACAAAATTATATATTTAGAATACCGTTGATATTTATAACAATTAGTTGCCGTAAATTGGCAGGCGTCATTTGTATTAAGGATATTGGTTTGTGATCTATAGGACATCAGAGACTATTATTTCTGCTACCAAGCGTTTCTGGTGATTAATACAATTATTCACGGAGAATAAACATGATGGCGGATATTACGTACTGATAGCAAAGACAGAAGAATAATGAACTATCACTGTCATTACGTGTTGTTTGACACCTGAAAAGTTTATTGATATTTCTTTTATGTGTAATTAAATCAGAGATCTGTGATGACGTAGATTTGTTGATTGATAATTTGTAGAAGAAAAAGTGAAATGTGAACCCATTATCTCAGTCTTTGTGAAATATATCATTAACTTTCCTGTCATCTGTGATCAATATCTTTATCAATAAGGTTATTGAAAACGTTTCCATTTCGTCATTTGTCAAATGAAAATGCTGTTACTTGAAATCTTAAAATTCTGATAATCTTATGGGTTTTTTTTAACACTTAGACGATTTGGTTTCTGCAATTGCAACATGTTTTGTTAAAATTGTCATTCCATGCTAGTTTGCCAGCTTGAAGCTCTATAGTAGGTCTTACATGTGGCACGGTAGTATTTCCTGACCCATATGGATAATGACAGCGTTTTAAGAATGTTCACCACTTTCTAACCTGCCCAAAATTCTACATACACAGTTAACCGAAGAATGTTCATCATAATTTTCAGAAATGAATTTGAATATGTATCATGACCGTTTACAGTGTTTTGCTATCGGCAAAAACCTAAGGCCATTCGTGCTTTTATGTCTTTTATCGTGCAGTGAATACAAAATTTCAAAAAATTATCAAAATTTCATGTTCACCTGTATGTAAAATTATTTCACATTTTTCTAAACCTAATCCATCCATTAGTTTGGTAAAGTATGTTCAGTTGATACTGTAGTTTTTGTCCAATCACGCTGTTCAGATATATTGAGTGAAGTAGGTTACACATTAGAGCAACCTAAATTCCGGAATGCAAATGCTACCGTGTCAACTTCAACGTACATTAGGATTAAATTGTCAGTATAACATGACTATTACTAAGTTTGTTATAAAATGAGACTAGCACATCCCACTAACAAACGTATTCATTTGACTTCAATTCCCAGTAAGTGCATTTTTCATTGAGAACAGCTAAGTTCAATTTGCTATATTAAAATGATAATGTTTCCATTATTAAGTCAGTATTATTTTATCTTTTCATCACTTTTGGTTATTCCCTTATGAATACTTTGTATATGTTTTGTATAATAGTCGTCATCACCATAGGCTGTGCATTTTCTATTTAATGAATAAACCGTTATATTTTCCAAATCGTTTGTTGTAATTTGGCTTTTGACTGGGTATCCTATCCTGTTTATTCGAATTAATTTCCTTTTTGACACTTTCGTTTGATTATAGCCATCGGAAAAATACCATAGCTTGATAGCATGCAATTAAGCTGAATAATACGCAAAAACAATGTTGGTTTCCAAACACAAATACTCAGTAGGATCAGACAATAACACCGTATG